>CM040402.1:29695041-31118756 GCA_022702515.1 Ilyophis sp. 1 JC-2022 | reverse complement strand
ACGCCAAACCCACCTTTGGTATTTATTGCCAAAAAGCTACATTTTTGTCTCGGCTGATCATAGCACCCGGTTCCAATCTAAATTCCAGTAACATTTAGCAAACTCCAGGCTCTTAAGTTTGTGGTATGATGACAGCAGAAGCTTTCTTCTGGCAAGCCTTCTGAATAGCTTGTTGGCATAGAGGTGGTACCTAATTATACTTTTGGAGAAACTCTTGCCTCTCAAACCATCCTCCTCACTGTGCATGGGGGCAAACTTGCATCCACTTCCAGTTTAATCACAGCTACAGTTGCTTCTTAAGTATTGCCCAAATGGTGGAAATATGTAGTTTCAGATCATGGAGCTATTTTTTCTATAGCCATTGCCTGATTTATGAAGGTCAACAACCTTTTTTTTCCATTTCATTCCAATTTATTGCCTGTGTTTTTATATACCTTGTATTTATACCCCAGTGATACAGGAAGTTGAGAATGACCGCATAGTTCCTAAACTCAGGTGTGCTAAAAAAGTGAATGGGAATTGTAAATATTTCCAGCATTGTTAATAATTGTGACACATTTGTTTGAGAAAGTATTCTTTTTTATGAAGATTTTTCCTTTGAATAATTTTGTCTAAATTAAAGATTAGATGTTTCTAATGTGATCATGCTGATAAAAAAATACATTTTTATAAACTTTTTTGCTCATATTTTCCGAGGTTTCCAATACTTATTGTGGGCCCTGTATGTATAAGCACACAGGAGAATAACTGTATGTATAAGCACACAGGAGAAGAACTGTGTGAATCACAGTCTCTTTACCTGGCAGGTCCAGTTTATCAGTAAGCTTTCTTAGGGCTGAGGCTGCATGATAAGTGAGCTTCCTCCAAGCTGAAGTTGTACAGCAACTTTTGTGTGGGTTGAGTTTCCGTTCAGCAGAGAGGGAAACCTGAGCTCTTTCTCCTGCAGTCCCGCAATGAGAAGGGATCCCACGGGGTAATGCTTTTAATAAGCCACTTATTTTTATCACGTTCACCTTTAATAGGGATTCTGGAAATCCTTTAAATGAAAGCAGGCTGTCTTCAGCTCTGCTCAGTTTTGTTCGTGTAATAATTCCCTTGACTGATATACAGGGGTAATTTGTAAAATGCATGTTTCCCGCCTCTGCCTCATCCTGTAACATAGGTTATGACGTTTGACTGCGTTACTCGCCGCCGCTCTTCGGACTCTGGTTCCATTAACCGTGTGTGTATAAATGCACGCCTGCGTTTGTGTGTCAATCACTGCACGTCCACTGACTGTCAGCCATGCATTTGCATTGACCATGTGGACTCATAAACCCAGTCTGAGCACATGTACATGTACACATACACATGTGTGTGCGTGTGTTTGCGTGCGCGCCCGCCCCTGTGTGCAAGTAGCCTATACATATGTGCATCTGCGTGTATACTCCAAGTTTCGTAGCGGTGTGACACGGTCTGGACTTATCCTTGAGAACTTGAGAAATCGCGGAAAAATTCGTCAAGTTCTCGTTAAGAAGTGCTATTGAGTGAAGCACTAGAACCGGTCTGCGATCCTAAACAGATGGAAGAAAGCCGATGAGGATTTTGCATTTGGCTGTTTGTCCGACAGGATGCTGCAAACGTCATGAGGATATGAGGTAACGACACCTCAGCAATGAATAGGCCACTAGCACAGGCAAAAAAATGGACTTGTAACCCGACACCTATCAGGTGTCTGACCGAGAGTGGGCCACAGTAGCCTCGATTAAAACTAAATAAAACACAAAGTAATTGTGGAAATCTAAAACTAAACCGATTTGAAATGTTTACCGTTTTTGCTTCGTTATTAAGACATGTTTCAAATTGGCTTCGATTAATAATTTCCATTTTGTAACACGAATGAAATAATTGGCATCCAAATCATTCAAAGTGTGTGTGTAATTATTACTCACCACAGTCCACGAAGATGACCAACCTGGTAGCTGGTCTGCCCCAACAAGCAGTAGTAAAAAAAATCGCTTTTGAAAACTTACTTTACCATTATAACCTTTTTTGAGCAATTCTAAGTAACATACCAGTCCTCTAAAAAAATAGGCAAACCAGGAAGCCGTACACATTCATATTAGACATGTTTTCTTCCATATTTCATTATTCTACAGAGAACATACTTTTCATATCACTGTGATTTAGAAAGCTCTATTTGTTTTGATATGCTTGAAATTTGATTGTTGTGATGTTTTGAAATTGAGAAAATTTAGAAGTCCCACTAGCCTTCTGCACAATAAAAATCCACATTGGATGTCCTCCCTACTATCCTAAAGCCAGAATTTCTTTGGGAAAACCTAACAAGACTTTCATTACATTTTAAAACAATTTATTGGGCAGTTTATGACCCTGCACTTTATCAAATGTGCAAAACTATTTTAGACCCAGTCACGTTTTAACCGTAGGCCTATGTGTAAACTAAAGCATTTATATTCGTTATCGTCTTTCCGTGCTTTTTTACGTGATGCGCCTTTTTGAATTAGGCTATTGTTATATATTTTTATATTTACCTATTTATAAATGCGATCTGCATTGCCTGCGAGAAACACATGTTAGATTGTAGCCTAATTCCCGCCATTACAAAAAGCTTAACTTTTGTTTATTCTATTGATTGGTTAAATTTAAATTATTTTTGATGTAGCCCGTCTTTTGTGTGCCATGTAAGCATTGCAGAATGTCATTGACATAGGTACCAAGGTTAAAATGACAGAAACTGAGTTATTATCAACCATATTATGTACAATTGATGTTTTAAATTTAAAAAAATAATTTTAGCCAGACCCTATATATTGTCATTGAATTTAGGCTATGTTGTTCATAAGAAACAATTATGTAGCTATGTTATGTCATATTATATATCTATGTTATAATTTTTATAACAATAAAACCTCCTTATGAAACCTCCTGTGATTAGAAAATTACTGGAATTTTCCATCTTGCCCGTTTCGTGACTCGTGGTTTTTGAGATCCCAGAAGAGAATAAAGCATTATTTTCAGATGTACAGTTTAACCATTTCCAATGGTCACGTGGGAGCCAGAACAGATAGAAGCTTTTTGAGACTGTCACCCAGCTGTCACCCCACGGCGAACTATAGGTCCGGGGGATTCCGGGGGTGACGACCCAATTTTCTTCCGTGCTCAACAAGACACTAATAACTTCTGCCTGAATGAGTTAGCGTGCTATGAGCATAAAAAAAACAAGGAACGAATTTCGACTGCGGCCAGAATGAGCGCGAATCATTTTACCATTTCCCTAAATTGATAGCGTTGTATATCTTTTACTTAATGAAATGTTAATGCTTCAAGGTTAATATTGTTTTTTTCATTCCTCACGGAAGCATAATTGGTCTCGTCCAGTGATGAGTTAGTGTTATTATAAAACATTAGCCTTTTTAATAAGGGCAACTGAGTTTACGGAAAGTTATAGCCTATAAAGACAAAAAGAACCGAGATAATACAAAAAATATTATTATTACCACTATTATTTTATAATAACGTTTTATATTAACTAGTTATATTATTAACTATTAAATTATTAATATATTATATTATTATTATTTTCTTAGTATTAGAAAATCCCATTGTTCTTGGGTGTCAGTGTTAGGCGATGTGTTGCCTTTTATTTGACAATACATTAATTCGTATCATTCACGAACAGGACACAACTGCGTGAGCTCTCATAAAACCTTTGAATTCACTGTAAGAGGGTTAACCTTTAAAATGAATTAAGTGCCATTTTCTTTACAACGTACCAAGCCTAAAATAATTTCACGCTGAAAATGTAAAAATCTACACGAGCAACATGGACGTAGCCCCTATTTTTTTTGTTTCCTATATTGTTTTTTAAAGACCATGCGCACTAGGTTTGTACTTGAATCTCGTCGGTGCACTTGCTGCTAATGGAGTTCAATTTAATAGCGTTAAGTTAACAATCTAGCCTGTAGCCTGTATTTTCCATTGTCAGACATTTCCATAACGTAGGCCTACAGTCCAATCCATATAGGGTTAGCCTATAATTGTAAGGAGGGTATTATTTCCACAACAGCCCCAGGCACGATTTATTGTTTTGTTTTTTAATGTTTTTTTTTATAGAAATGAAAACATTATACAACCTGTAGGCCTCATTCTACGTTCTACAAATTTTCTCTAGAACAGTTAGGCTACCTATAGGCCTAGCCACATCAAAACAGTGCCATTTATTTTGAAAGACGCAATACTGACTTCTATGTCGTTCTTTAAACTGCTTTGAGAAACGACTTCTTTGTTTCCGCTGTCCGGAACAGTTAAATTGTTAGTATAGCAATGTAATTCCACATTCCATTACAGCAAATCAATTCCCCAGTTGTTGCTTTACGTGATTGCGCGGAACTTCGGGACGCGTTTGAGGGCCAGTATACGGCTGAATTGATTCATTTAGTGGATGTGATGCGTTACGGCCTGGTGATTTAAAACACGCACACGTACACATAGCCTATACATATACACACACTCGCGCGCTCTCTCTCTCTCTCGTTCTCTCTCTCTGTATGTCTCTCTTTCTCCATTCTGAGCCGGGTAGGCTACATAATATGTTTGGGAGGCCAATGAATAGGTAGGCTAATATAGCCTAACAATAATGTCGTCTTTCCCTCGTTTTTAGAGGAAAATAGTTGGGGGATGTGATATGTCGCATTTTTACAGTGGCTTGAGAAAGTATTCAGAAATTAGTCAGGAGAAATAACCCTTGAAGTGAACCATTCACATCTAGCCTACTCCATATCTGGCAACAAAGTGATGGTTTGGGGCTCGTTTGATACCTTAGACCCTTGATGACTTACAGCCATTTAGCCAGTCATGTGTTCCATACTGTACCCGTCTAATTTACAGCTGAATCTAGTATCACCCCCCAATTTCCATAGAGATCCATTCAAATGCAGAGAGGTTATAGTATCGCTTGTAACAGTACCTGAAAATAAGATATCGAGAGTCTTTTTTCATGTTGATGGGTCACAGACAGGGCCGGATTAAGACCCTTAGAGGCCCTAAGCACTAAAAAATTTTGGTGCCCCCATACATTTGTAATTCTAAATATAAACAATAATAAACCATAAAATAAAATTTTATTTATCGAAAATTCGAAATTAAACAAAACTTACAGTAAGAAGGAAAATAATATTTATTTCGAATGCTTCCATTTTATTTATAGTTGAATAACTTGTATAATTTCCAATCTGCGAGCACAGTGTACTTTATTTTGCAGGATAAACATGATGACACAGGAGAGAACGCTTTATAAACAGAACTTATTCATTTTTGGTCACAGACTTCAAGAAGTAACAGCATGCAAAGGATATGCCACCAAATATTAAATATGATACTTTAAAAATACATTAAAGCAAAGAGATATGGTTACTTATGTAAATGTGATATTTCCGTTTTTTATTTTTAATATCATTCTGAAGATATCTCAATACTTTATTTAATTTGTACATTATAGAGAATTAAGAGTAGAAAAATATCCCATGCAAATATGTTTTAATTTGGCTTTGCAACACAACAAAATAAGAAATAATCAATGGGGTATGAATACTTTCTCAAGCCACTGTATAGTAGGCTAGACTAGGAATAGGCCTACATATTTTTAAAAGGAAGGTGCACTAGTGGTTTTTTAATTTTAATTTGAGTTTTCTCTGTCAAGGCAGTCTGTCTGAGATGGACGGGCCCGTATAATGCATTGGCTATGGATGAATCGGGCTGGGGGTGGCAGACCAATGCGGTCACCCATGCTGCCCGGGGTTATGAGGACCAGAGTCCAGGTTCCTTTTCTCCAGTCGGAGATAATGAGAATCCCATGGCCGAGCTTCCGTATATGCAACCGCGGCTTCGTGGCCGTCGCACGCTCACGTCTAATTGAATCAGTCCCGCCAGGTCACAGAAACACTCCACTAGTGGTTCCCCATCAACTATAAACACATTGAAGATTATTTATTTTTAGCACTGGTGCGCGTCCACGGCACACAGGTCAACTGATCCCCAGATGGCTTCGGTAAGATGCCTGTTTACGGATTCCTGGAGATTCCGACGCAGAAGAGGTCCTGCGGGCAGTCAGAATAGTCTTTTCCACGGTCTTCTGATTATCACGTATATACTTTTGCCCTAATTTGAAAGTTAAACATTGAAATAACCCACAGGTAATCTAACACAGCACAAACACATTCTTGGATTTAACAAAGCATCTAGCCACCCAAAACGTGATCTAACAACGGAAACGGTAAGACAACTAAGTACAGCAGAATTTACCTTGTAAGCACATTGACTGGGACCCTTGCATTGCGAAGTTGGGTAAAATTACAATGAATGATAGATTTAATCTGCCTTGTCATGATTCAGGAAACCATAGTATAGGTAGGCTATTGCACCTTCACTATAGATAGCTCCAACCATGTCTGTGATTCATGTGTCATCTGTATGTGATTTGTCACTATGCACCTTAGCCCTAAACAAACACATTTCTTCATGGGGTTAAATTGTTGCATTGAGTTCAATTTAAAAAGCAAGAGTCTCAGGAGTCTACATTAGTGTGCCTGAACAACAGGAAGTGGGTCTCCTGTGAGCTAAGTGTGATGTTATTACACAATGTGCCACATTTACTTACCTAATATTAAAACAATTTAAATTTCCACTGACTGTGCTGCTTGTACTGTGTGGAGTTATACTGTACATACACATTCACGTGTTGGAGAACTACAGTGACACACATGCAGGTTTAGCGTTTGTTATTCATTGTCGGTGTGGTAAAATTCCTGCCCTTCTTGTTTTAGTGTAATCTCTTGCATACTCTTTCCTAAACTACATCCACAAGTTCCACTCCAATCTTCAGCAATGATCCTGCTGAGGATTTGATGTTATGTATGTTCTTTTCCCCTTTTTTCCCCAATGAGAAATACTCAATGTTTTATAATCGCTCATTGCTAGAAACCTCTGCTATCAATTTGGGAGAGTGCAGACAAGCACCTGCTCTCCTTTGAAGTGTGCATTGGCAATCTTACCACACTGTAGCTCGCAAGTTCATCTTGCACAGATGATTCAGAGGAAGACACTTGAAGTGCAGGTGGACCTGCAGGAGCTCCATCGACCAGCGGTATTGCTAGAGAGCAATGACACACAACCCAACTCTCTCTTACCCTGGGCGGCGCTGCCACTAATTATGCCCCCTCCTGCAGCGCAGGATTTGATCCCAGACTATGGGGCTCATCCATGCACTACACCTAGAACGGTGCCTTAACAGGACGAGCGAAGCATCCAACAGCCCGGATTTGTTTTTAACAGTCGTGTTTTAAAATGTTCTCAGATTTTCTGTCAAAACAGTTGGGGAAAGATGGTCATTTTCTCCTTCCATCTTGTTCTGGCGTGTCTTCCCTTAACCTTGTATGTTCTGCTCCACAGGTACTGCAAGAGCCATCAGTCTGGCCGAGAGGGCATGATCAGCTGAAGCGGCTGATGTGGAGTCTCAGCCACATGCATATGTGTGTACTTTTGTATGTGTGTTTGCAGCCAAAAGGGAGAACAAGGGTTCCTTTTTTCATGCCTGGATTCAATCTACATTCATTCTTACCTTTGCCTTATGAGTAATGGTAGTTGTAGTTCTTCAGTGCAAACACATTCAGCTCTGGAAAAAATTAACTGCAAACCACTGCAAAATTATCAGTTATCTTGTTGTTATTTTGGTTCTGTACTCTAGCACTTTGAGTTTGAAAGGATGCAATGACAATGAGGTTGAAGTACAGAATGTCAGGTTTAATTTGAGGGTATTTTCATACATATCGGATTAACCGTTTAGACATAGTCCCCCCCATTTTTGGGCATCAAAAATATTGGACAGTTTAACATAATGTAGAATAAAGTAATCATATTTAATATTTGGTGGCATATCCTTTGCATGCCATGACTTCCGGGTGTCTGTGACCCAACAACATCAAAAGACTCTTGATATCTTCTTTTCTGGTACTCTTACAAGCGATACTATAACGTTTCTGCATTTGAATGGATCTCTATGGGAATTGGGAGGTGGGACTAGATCTAGCTGTAAATTATGCCGGAATACATGGTTGGTAAAATGTTTGTTAGTCATCAAGGGTCTGAGGTATCAAACAAGCCTCAAACCATCACTCTGCTGCCAGATATGCAGTAGATATGGATGGATCACTTTAAGAGTTGTTTCTCCTGACAAATTTTTCTATTGAACTCTATGGAAAAATAAGTCAGGAAAAGAAACCCTTCAAGTTATCCATCCATATCTACTGTATTTCTGGCAGCAGAGTGATGGTTTAAGGCTTGTTTGATACGCCAGACCCTTGATGACTTAGAGCCATTTAGCCAACCATGTGTTCCATATTGTTCCAGTGTTATTTACAGCTAAATCTAGTCCCACCCCCCAATTCCCATAGAGATCCATTCAAATGCAGAGAGGTTATAGTATCGCTTGTAGAAGTACCAGAAAATAAGATATTAAGAGTCTTTTGATATTGTTGGGTCACAGACATCAGGAAGTCATGGCATGCAAAAGATATGCGACCAAATATAAAAAATATTACTTTATTCTACATTATTTTTGATGCAGAAAAATGGGAGGGACTATGTACAAAAGGTTCTATAATTTCTCTATAATTTATGAATAAAAAAACCCTCAAATTAAAGCTGACAGTCTGCACTTCAACATGATTTTCATTGTATCCTTTCAAACTGAAGGTGCTAGAGTACAGAACCAAAATAACAATGAGACAACTGATCATTTAAAAAATTTTCCAGAGCTGTATTTTTTATTATTTTTGGTGCGTGCTGAGCCTGAGCCTGTGTTCCCTCCCCACAACATCATGCGTACTCTTCATAACTTTATATAAAAATGCTTTTTTTTGGTCTTTAATTTTCATTGAATGAAGTCAGAGATTAATGTCCTGCTGATGGATGTGGATTTTTAAATTGTAAAATCGCTATGACATATAAGGTCCTAATGTTGTGTAACTTGCTTATTCCCATAAATGTGTGAAACTATTGCCAAAATGTATTGTGTAAGGATAAGACGTTAAGGTTACCTCATTTCTGTATTGGAGAAATGGGGTAAACATGGTTTAGGTTGTGGGTGGATAGTGAGAGCTGGATTGATGGGTGAGCTGGAGCAGGTGCTCTTATCCAAAGTATACACAAAAGAGGTTCAGGCAGAAAATTTCTTCTCTGCCCCCCCCCCCAAAAAAAAACCACTAGGGCCTGCTTCTGAAGGGCAGCCTGGTGGTGGTGATGGGATAACTGCTGAAAATATTTAGGCCTTTTGGGCAGGGCTACTTGGGGGGGTTCAATAAAAGGACAGCGTTCCGCTTTCCCTATGCTCCCCCACCACCTCCCAGCCCGTTGGCCCCCTCGGCTGGCAGAATGACCCCGCTCCGCCCCCGTCTGTCCCGCCTGGTGACCCGGTGACCCCGGGGGTTTGGCAGCTGTCAGTCAGACCCCGGCCAGCCTCAGAGCCACGGGACACAGAGGAGGCTCTGTGAGCGTCTTCTTTAAAGCCTGGCCGGTTCAGCTCAGCCCTGATCATCGCTGTGCATTCATGGCACATAATTCAATTACACTCTTCCTCCTCACCCTCCTCTCTTTTATTCCTCCACTCCTCAGGTCTGCTTCACGGGTTAAAGCAGGGTGCGGACACACACATGTTTCAAATGTGTGTGTTTCTGTGGAACGCACGGAGGTCTTGCCGACTGGTCACCGCCGGTCATCTTGTGCTCCGCCCATGGAGCGACGGCTTGTCTGTTCCCCTCTCACTGGCCCTGCAGCGCTGGCTCAGGGTGACCCGGAGCCCCTCGGCCAGAATGTGCCGGAACAGCCCTGTTAGGAAACCACAACCCCTACTTTCCCCTGTCCTCAATCAAAGACTCATTATAGTGCCATGTCTGCTCTGTCTTCTTCCAGGAGGAACCCTGTGCTCTTCCTGCATACCACACCTGGTGCAGATGCTCTCATTATTTTAAATGCATCAAACCAGTACATTTCCTACCGTTTGCTGACAATCTTAAAAGAAACCTGTATTTTCACCAATATTCGAATCACAAGCCTCCTTTCGTATGAATGTACTGGTTTTGCTGGTTACAAAAAAATGTGTACATGCTTCACTGAAAATTTCCAAGGATCTGAAGGAGTATTGAAAAATGTACTGGCATCTAGATTTATAGTGTTTTACATGTGTATATGATCCAGGTCTGATACTTCTGCTGAAAGTCTGTACCTCTCATTGTGTTCTGATGAAAGTCAACAAGGATCGAACTAATGCTTTTTAAATGTATTTTAATAAATAACTTTACTCTGTACTCTACCTCCACCCATAACACCTGGGTCCTCTGCAGGGCTCTACCTGCCTGCTTACCCCCTGAAACAACCTTTGACACAGAGAGCTCTGTACTGGTCAGGCAGAACTTCTGCATCCATCCTGCTCATTGCCCAGGAAATGCAAGCTAGTGTAATTTATTGTTTTGAATGTTTTTTTGATGTTCTAGAGAGTGCTGCATCTGTTTAGATTGAAGGCAAGGTACTGGGTGGTGGCCTTTGGATGCCAAGTTAAGGGGGGGCTGTGAGCGATCCTGTGAGGGGGCAGAGGGACAGGCACCCCCGGGGCCTCTCAGCTGGGTCTGGGGGTCACCTTTATCAGGTCTGTGTTCCACTTAAGAGGGTAGAGGAGGGGGAGTGGGGGGAATCCGGGGGCAGACTGGACTGATTTCCTCTGAGGGGGTCATACTGGGGACACAAGTGGAGAGCGATCAGAGCCACAGCGCCCCCTGGCTTCAGGAGCAGGAGGGATCAGATCCACAGCGCCCCCTGGCTTCAGGATCAGGAGGGATCAGAGCCACAGCGCCCCCTGTCTTCAGCGGAGAGGTATCAGAGAGCAGCAGTTTGCAGTCGCTCACCTTCCCCTTTGGTGAGTCATCCCCTCTCTGCTACCTCAGCGCAGTGAGATCTTAGCCTCATTAGGCTGAGTGGTTGCAAAGTGGAAATTTAATTCAGATACATTTGCCTTTTTCTTTTCCTTTTGAGAATATGTTCCTTCACCAGGCCGCATGTTCTACAGTATTGAAGCCCACATGACAATGTAAATTAAACCAATACAAATAAAATCCCTGTGCACATGCGTGTGTGTGTGTGTTTGTGGTTCATGACAGCAAATTACGCTGGAGTGTCAGTTCCTGGGTGGAAGAACACGTTTCAGACAAGCAACCATATATTTATATATGCTTATACAGTCTCTAATTACTGGCCATTTGCACAAGCATAAATGTGCATTTACATGCTTATGTAAATTCCCTTTGAATCAACACTTCTCAGTTTTTGAATAAGTACCAAGTCAATCTACCAAACTGTCAAGAGTTGCCTTCACTCTCCCGAGCCAGCAGCAAGGGGCGTATATGAGCATGCTTGTACATAGTTCGCGAATTGGACATTCCATTTTCATATTCCTGCGACTTATTTTAAATGAATGGGACTGCACACAATTTAAAGTATCTATCTTATGAAGCTTCTTATTTTTATTACATACTGGTTAGGCTGCCACCAGACATTTTGGTGCATTGCCTTTCACAAGTGGGGACTTAGGGGTCTCATTTATTTAAACCTAGTTGATCCATTAGACTAGCACCAATACGTTTTACAAATTGATGTAAATGTTTGGGTGGAGTCCTGTTATTTTGAACTATATTTCTGAGACTATCACTGATGTTCTCCCCTTCTGTAGATCGCTCAGGATACGAGCGTCTGCTAAGTGACTGTAATGTAATATAAACTGAGAGCTGCAGTGCTCTGTCCTGCACAGGGTGAGGGCCAGGTCAGACACAGTACCCGTCACTGTGCTGCAGGGGGCAGTATGTTCTCCAACTCATTTCCTCTCGACAACTCTCACCTAATTCAAGTCATGTTGCTCATTAATTGAGTTAGGCTTTAGGAAACAGTCAGTCTGCCTTGACCATGCCTTAAAAGCTGTCATGCCTTTGTAATTATGCAGTCACACTGCGTAACGTATAAGGTATGACAGAATTGTGTACGGTATGTCCACCCTGCTGAGTGCCATTTTAAGCACAGCACTGAGCAGCTAACTGATAATGATGATGTTCCCCTCAATGTCACTGAAGCATCATGGGAATGGGAGCTGATTGGGCCACACATGCTACCATGCGCTCTGGCCTCATCAGCACTGGCCACAGCTTAGGGCCCCATGTGCAGTGCGGTATAATACAATGGTTCAGGGGCTGGGCTTGTAACTGAGAGGCTGCAGTTCCCAGGTGGGGCACTTCTATTGTACCCTTGAGCAAGGTGCATCACTGAAGAATAGTTCCTCTGCATAAGAGCATTTGAGAAATGCCTGAAGTGTGATTGTATACACCTCTTGTGTTCTGCTATTCAATCCAAAGGCACTGTATGAGCTTTGAGAGGAGTGGAGAAGATGATCTGGATATGCTCTGATTTGGCTGTAGTACAGCTTCAAGTGAAGACACAATGTTTCTTACAGACATTTACGAATATGGAAAGAGTGAGAAATGTTGAATCAGAAACAATAAGTCATGCTTACAACTCAGAGTTCAGGACAAAGGCATGTCCTACCCAGCACACCCTAAAGGAAGTGGCTGTACATGCAACATGTGCCCAAAATTGGAAGAAAAAAAAAAAAAAGTGCGAGGAGTCCCACAAGGCTTAGCGTGCGGCCTCCTCCTTTGCTAAATTTACACTGAATCATTTCGTCTGTTATATGCACATTGCTATTTCTGCCCTGTTGAAGTCACCTGATTTTTTCCATCTGTTCCCCCATCTGACTCACAACTCTCTCAGGATATTTCTGCGTGAAACTCTCTGTGACAGGCCAGGTCTACCTACGGTCCAAACCCTCACATTCCTAAAACCTCTCCAGAACTGTGATTGGTTCCACACTCTGTCTGTCCAATACTTCCAGGAACGCCTGGGTCACCCTCCATAACAAACTCATTTTTGCTCTTGTCACAAATAATACCTACATAGTAAAAATGTTCAATGTTAAGTCAATTCTTATAGAGTATAACCTAACAGAGTACATACTACATAGTGGACTTATATTAACTCTAGTAGAGTTTAATTAACACTGAACATGAAACTTACTATGTAATAACTGGTGTTCAGCCTCTTTAAACTTGGCTGTCTCCCCATCTTCTTGCCTCAAACTAAAGACCTGCTGCTTAATCAAAGCTCCTCCCTGCCTTCAGTCAATAATTACATGCAACAGCACAGACTCTATACACCTACCAGATTCTCAGTTTTGAATTCTTGTTGTGTTCTCTTGCTGTCATTCACAGGGCAAAATTAACTACAGGGCATGACCAAGTGTAATAATGTGGCAATGGATGGAATATAGCACAAGTAATGTCTCTTACTAACCAGAAACTACTTAAAAAGCAGACGGGGCAGAAGGGATGCCGGAGCTGTGTATCTGGTGAGTCTAAAAAAATCTCTGGAAACATCTGGTCACCTGGCAGCTCTACACCTCCAGGACCACACATACCAACTTTTGCCTCGTGGCCCCCAAGTGGTGGACTGAAGAACCTGAAATGGTCTGTACCACACAAAGACACTCATTGGCTTCTGCATGTAAAATGTCCAGTGGTAATTAATAGAGTTTATATGAGTCCACTCTGGCCATAGTGGACTCACATTAACACATTCAGTTAATTTAACATGGAACATTTTGCTGTGTGTATACTAGGAACTCAGTAACCAGTAACCAAATTTGTGTGTGTGTGTTAAAATTTTATTGGGAAATTCTATTGAAATATATTGTTCTGGCAGGTGTCCGGTGAGGCTCGGACTCCAAGGGGAGAGGCAGTTGTGCTAACCATTGCACTGAAAATGAACGGTTAGGCCACAACTTGCAACGTTAAAATATTGTCTTTATAATATTTATATGAATGAAACCTTAAACAGAGTGTGCTATGTTTTCTAAGAATCAAAAAGGTGGTTCTTAATTTCTTTACTCAACCTGAGGACAAATTATTTCTTTTACTTGCAGAGTACGTCATAAACATAGTTTTAAATGCTATTTGACTCTCAAAATGAGTAAAACAAAAACATGGAATGGTGTAGTTTATACCTTTGGAAAAATGCACTACTACTATTTTAACAAATTTTCCCCATATACTTCACACTTCTACGTTTCGTTGGCTTTAGTTTTGTATTTATTTGGCATGAATATATACTCTTCCCCTTCATCCTGACAGGTAGGCGTTTTAGAGTCGGTGAAGATTTAAATGGGTCTCGTGTCCTCCGCTGCTGCAAATGGACCTAGTGTGTACACGCCTGTCTGTCAGTTCGGCTCCGCGCGGACTCACAAGTATAAAAACGGGCAATCTGACGTCCTCCCAACCAAAGTTGCCACTCTAGAACTCTGTAAGTGCTCTGTATTTGGAGATGGCTTGGGAAGATTGCCTCGCTCATGTCAATATCCACAACGTTCTAGCCGTCAAACCTCAGACCATTCGCACTGAAGTCAGTCTTTTCCTTGATTATCTATAGGTATGATTCTGTATCCGTGTCTTATCGCGTGAATTAATTAATGAGTTGTATTCGTCTTAGGCTTTTGTTGCCACCATGCTATCTAATTATTATGAAAACCAAAGTCGCACATGCTCGCATCGGCAATTTTATGTTAAGTCACCTATACTTTCTCTGTTTATAAATATTACATCCCATAACCTTTACACAGACCCTATCCTGTTGTAAAATAACCCCAGGCAGCCACCACACCATCAGAAAAACAACGCACTCCCTCTTTAATTTTATTTTACTATTTCAGGATTGTAATTCTGTAATTAGTAGTCAGTGTTGCATGTAAGCCATGCACGCTGAATAGCCTACTGCAGTTCAGGTACTGAATGTTTATATATATACTTCATTTTTGCAAATAGATTTGCTATTTGGGTTCAACGTACTTAATAATTTCACAATTGGTCGACTGGATTATATTGTAGGCCTACTGTCACTGACCAAACACAGACAATGGATGCAGTTGCAAAGATATGAGATAGGCTATGAGGCTAATAGAATTTAACAGGGGCTAATAGAATTAAACTTTTTTTTAAATAACCTATGCACTTGGGCATCGCCGGTGTACTAGAGTTTTTTATATTCTACAATTGTTGGGTACGTTACAAACTGAGAAAATAAGTGGCAATGTGAAATATGACGATGTAGGCTTAATGCCGTAAAGACATAACAATAGAATAATTACAGCAAACAGGTCTTCCATGCACTAATATCCTCAAGTAAACAATAAAATATGCCTATGAAGTCACCATGTCAAAATATCGAGAAAAGTGCTGATTCACTTAAATAAGTGAGTCCGTGCTTGCAGACCGAAATAGTGAGTGGCGGTGCCGTTGAGTGGCTTATCCTACCGCCGGGGTGGCCGGATATAAGATAGCTCTTAGATCTCCACTGTGCTTTCAGCTTCATTGCTGTCATTATACATAACAGGTTTATCTGTGGCACTCCACCCTTATTGTAGGGTGATATGATGTGCAATAATTACTCACTTGACTTTCTGCGCGTATGGTCATACAGTTGAATTGCAGAGAACATTGATCAAGAAGAAATCAAGCGCCCCTAAATATATTCCATTAATAAAGTCAGTTAAAACACTATTTTGGTTAGTAATTAGAAAACGCAACAAGGTAATACGTTATTATTATTATTATTATTATTATTATTATTATTATTATTATTATTATAGTAGTAGTAGTAGTAGTAGTAGTAGTAGCCTTGTAATGGGATGGTTTTTTTGTTATTATTATGGCTGTTCAATGATAGATGTACAGTTGTCAGAAAAAATTTATTTGCCTTTTCTTACATTTTTACACTTGGTCTGTATTTAGGTAGGTAGCCCATGTATGAACCCTGGCGAGTTTATCCAGATGACTGTTACTTTTTTGCGGAATGGTATAAAATAGATAGTTAAAAATAGATAGTATTTGTGTAAATTATAGCGTATGGATTAGAATTCACTTGCAATTTATGAAAAACTAAAGATACTCCAAAGTATTAGTCGAATTGTAATTAATGTAACGGAAAGCGAAATATGTGCATTTTCTATTAAATAACTTTCAGTTAATTTGTGTTTGTTTATGTGTAGGCTATTCCCTATTTTTGATCTGTCAGTTAGTCTAAACTAAGTGGATTTTTATATTCCAAAGAATCTGCCCTCCTGTAGTGCAAACGAGAAAATAATGGCAAATTGGATTACGATCAAAGAACCAAACATCTCGGTACCATCCATCACTGGTCTAATACACAGCCCCTTTTATTTTGGGATTATCGGAGACTAAAGGTGAAAGTATGCTATGTATTTGTTACCATTATCATAATAATAATAAAAATGTAGGCTATAGGCCTACATAGAAAATGGTTGCTCTTGAAAGTCAAAACGATGTAGCTAATACAAAAATAGAAACTAACCTGCCCAAGTTCTGCCACTTTTAATATCCTATAATGTGCTATTTTCTGTTTGTTCAATTAAATAGCCTACCATTAAACTTTAATTGTTTGCAAACGTCAAAATTGTGAAGCTGAGCTCTGAAAGAATCGGATTATTTTATTTTAACGGGTGCACAAAAACGTGTGTGGGTTAGTGACCCTGTTCAAATGGTATGACCTGTTGGTATAGACTTGGTACACACGTTTTCACATAATTTAGACATCTTATTGCTATAAAGATAACTGCTGAAGAAGGATTTGAAGTTGGTCATAGCGCGTGTGACAATAAAATATGCATCATTCTTCCTGTGAATGTAATTTACATCATTTTTGTATTTTGAACATTGTCCAGTAGAATATATGTACAACACATGGACGGCTTTAAGCTACATTTATTATCTGTTATTCATCGACAAAAACGTCTAAGAGACAACATTTTAACTTGACATTTTAGTTTTGCTAAACTTCTAAAACAGCCAAAAAATTGTGAAAAAGTTTTTTTTTGTTGCTATATTATTATTATTATTATTATTATTATTATTATTATTATTATTATTATTATTATAACCACTCAACTGTTGCAATCTATTAAACGTTCAAATTATCCCAACAGTTGGTGCAAGGCTCCATTTCGGAATAATTTGAAGGAATATATACTATGTTCATATATTATGTACGGTATAAATAATTACGTAGTTCGCCTGGCGATGCGTGGAGGTAATGTTTAATAAGATGTTTGTGCAGTTTATTTAGATGTGCTGTCATGCTGTGTGGGTGATGGCATCAGTGTGAATGGACCAGTACCAAGTGCTTTTGATTTCTGTGTATTGTATACCTTAAGATCCTGAGGGTTTGCGTTCGTTTTCTAATATTTATAGTTATTGTCTACAGTGGTATATATAACGTATGTTGTAATTATACGTGTATTATTATAGATTATGAGGTATATTATAATTTTTTTTTAAATATTACAAAGTGCATTATAGTTCACTGTTGCTTCAAAGCTGTTATTGGCTTTAACATCGAAAGATTGTGCCAGCCGAATTTAGGATGCCCACATCATTGATT
The DNA here is from genome assembly GCA_022702515.1 of Ilyophis sp. 1 JC-2022. Taxonomy (NCBI): domain Eukaryota; kingdom Metazoa; phylum Chordata; class Actinopteri; order Anguilliformes; family Synaphobranchidae; genus Ilyophis; species Ilyophis sp. 1 JC-2022. The sequence continues at coordinate 31,101,158 of CM040402.1, read as the reverse complement.
TATGCAATCACATTTTTTTTTTGTTGCAAAAAACAAACTCTAAATCTATTATTTATATAAAAACATAAATGTCAGCCTGTTATCTCGGATATAAAGTGAGACGTGAAATTGACTCAAATCAGTGTCCATCCTCGATATATCACCATGTTTGGTCGTTGTTTATAACTTCTCATGTGGTTATACCCGGTGTCTCCCTCCATTAACAAAATCTCAGAAATTAATCTCAGAATAATTCTATGTAGTTAGGCTTAGTCATAGGATCTGTAATGCCGGGGGGTGCTAAATGACGGGTTGTAGATGAACGGCGTATATCTGCTTGCTTGACCCATATTCACCAGTATAGCATACCTGAGGTGTTGCCTGTGTAATTGTATTCACTGTTTCCTGTTTGTAGGATATTTGTTTTGGTAACTAAACCAGGGTGGAATTAAATGGTTAATTAGCCTGACAGAAACCGCACGTGATTGAATTCTTAGCGGATTAAATCAAACTGTGCCGCCTAGTCTCCCCTACCCCTCCCCCGTTTCACGGGGTCTTTGTTTCTGATCTGCTAAATCCCACCCATTTGAAATGGAGAATCACCTCCTCTCACACACAAGCGTTTAACTCCAAATAAGACTCCAGACGTTCAAAACTGCGCGCTGGACTGGGCCATGGAGACGGAAAGTTGTTTGTCTTTCTGCTCTCAGCAAAACAGGACAACCCCAAACACGTCGCCGGGTCTGGAGCACAACTCAGGCTCTTTTCACCCCAGCGAAGACCTGCAGAACCCCCCGCACCATCCTCATCCGCACCGTCTGAGCTTGCGGACCGATTTCTACGGGTCCCCCAGCGTAGGGAGGTTTGTTGACAGTCCCGGGGACTTTACGCACAACGTCGCCACGACCAACCCAAGCGCGTCACCCCACAAACTACATAGTAAATACTTGGAAAATATCAACCAAAGCCAAAAGGGTTTATCAATAAGCGGGAAAGCGTTTTATGAGAACAATCCAGAGGGTAAGAAAACCTTTTTTGTTTTTTAATAAAATAAATAAACAATGTTAGCCAGTGAAATATGTTGTTAATACTCTATTATTATTATTATTATTATTATTATTATTATTATTATACATTTTCTGTATGCTACATTATACCAAACAATTGGAAGGTTTATTAGCTGGTATTAGTAGTGCCACCAATACAATTTGACTGTGTCATTTAGTATTGGAAATAATGCGTCCACGTTTGAAGATGGTGGGATACATTTTTTGACCATGTGTTATTTATTTTCTTGGCTTTCAATTAATCTTTGTGTTTGTTCTTGGTCATATAATGCGCATTTTATAGAAATTACATATTAGTTTAAATTTTAAAGGTAACTTGCTATTTTAGAAGGCAGTTTTATTATCATTTTACTTTCTTGTCATCTAAGGCTTGGAGGAAAGAATGAACATTACATTATATTGATTGACCATACCACATTAACGATTTGAACATGACTTTCATCACGGACTTTCTTGTTTCTGCTGGTAGGCTACACACGAACTTCTAGCACTTCGAAAACATTACAGGCTATCGGCCGAAGTTAAAATGGCAATGATAAATTAGATCCCTTTTCTATCTATTTTTCTATCCCTTTTCTGGCATTTAGTCTGACGTACGTACCCGAATGAAAGACTACATAAAACGTTTTGTGTGTTCATTGTCTTGTCTCGTAAGAAAAATAGCAGAACGCTGTAAAAAAAAAAAGAAACAAATACAATATCGCCTATAGTGTTTGGACATTTTGTCGAATTGGATTCTTACAAATACAAATTATACTGTGACTTCAAATTAATATTAATAATAATATTAATATTAGCAAAGCACTTTTTTTCTAGAATATAAGTTCAAGTATTAAGATACTGAATTAAAAAGACCCGTAACGTTATTTTAGATTAAATGCAACTCAAGAAAGGAATAACAAAAACAAAAGCTATGCCTACGGGACGGGCAACCGAATAATTGTTTTAGCATACAGATATAATTTAATGAAATAATGGTGCTATACTTTTTGAATTTTACTATTGCAGTTGTAGTAGTAATTGTAATGAATAACAGTAACAGTAGTATTAGTAGTAATTATTGGGGGGAAAAATACTAGCCTATCAATAATAGTAACCTAATAATAATAATAATTGCTGTTGTTGTCGTTATTAAGTGGCTATTATCTAATTATAATAAGTTTATATACTTTTTAACCTTCTCTATAATAGGCTTATATTATTTATTGCTAGCGCATGTATTTGTTTGTATGGGTCATTTTACGTTCAAATGATAAATACAAATTTTATATCCATTGTGATTATTATGCAATATTTCTGTTAACGTGTCTGTAATCAATCAAAAGTATTCTGATTGAATAGGACATATTAGAAATATATTGCAATGTCTTCAGAATAGGCCTACAACAACCTTGTTTTTATTTCCCATGTATAAAACGGACATGTTAAAGTCCGACTAATGTTCACTGAGATGACATAACTTTCGATAATGGAATGGTGCTATTGATATATGATCAAACGGCTCAGATGGCTCATGTTGATAACATCCAAGGCGTAGTGATAAAAGTGTCCGCCAGGTCTATCTGCGCTCTGACACCATAATCGCAATTAGTTTTGATGTAAAGTGGAGCGGGGCAAAGGTCAGTTTATTAACTTGCCCTCTTGCGGGCGGCACAGTTACCTCGTGGTCTCTCTCCAGTTGAGTATCTATCCTGGTCCACAGTAGTCTAAACACGAACCGGCTGTAGACTCCTTAATTCTTTGAAGAAAGATATAGGCTAATCTAATTTCATAAAAACAAACATCACCATCTTCGGATACAAAAGCAGAAACAAGTTGTTGCAAATCTCCACAGTTGTACAGTTAGATGTGATTTTGTTTATTTAGGCCTCGATATATTATATGGCTATTTGCAGCTTATCTCTACTATAGGGCATGGTTTTATTGGCGCAGTCGTGATTAAATTATGATGTGCAGGCTAAAATATTAGCACACCAACAATTCTAATTACAACTGCGATTATATATAACGAGTTTGCAGTTATGAGAAGGAACTGGCTTTTTAGAGGGAGTGGTTTATTTTACCGGGTTCAGGGATGCAATAAAAGTAATAACTCAGTAAATTAGGTTGTTTGCACGTAAGGAGAAAATATTCACCTATTAGGTACTGACTGGTTTCCATTTATAATGACGTATTGTCATTTTTCTTTCTTAGAAGGGAATTGTAGTTTATTTGTTTGGATTAAATACAATAGAAATATCATAGAATTGTTACCATATAATTGCCACACAACACTTATTATTATTATTACTAATATTATTATCATTAGAAGAGGATGAAAAAGAACAGGAATACATTAATAATTACGAAAAACATAGTACTTGCTGCCAAAAAACAAACAAAAATAAAGCTGTCAGTAATGTGGAGATGGAGCCACCACAACAAACACTTCCAGTTCCTATAAAATAAACAAGATACACATTGCTTCAAGATGTATGAAACAAAATCACTACAAGCCAATTGCATGCAATTTAAACACGTTTAATCTTAACCTGAAAGAGATCCATGATAGGCTCACGCGCAGAGGTCATTATAATACATTTTTCTCACCAACACCGGTAGTTTAATATTTAGCCAATAATTTAGATTATTGATATATTTAATAACTTAATACGCTACTTTGTTAGTGCATTTGGGTATCTCGAGGGGTGCATAAAGACAAAATGGGTGTGATGCATTTTAAATATAATTAAGGCTATTTATAGTTTATTTAAAAACATGCATTTTCGTATGAGCGCTTTTATTGAAAAGTATGTACAGTATATCTATTTAATCGAATTTGCAGTTCAACATTTAATTTATTTTGTATAGATGGGGACATTTAGGAAAATAAACTCGTAGGAAGACTTAATGATATTAATCGTCAGAATAATATACAGTTTTGTTTCATGTTACAGCCAAGAACAACACATCCCCAAGACACATGTGTTTGGTTCATTTTTTTGGCAACTCTGTATCGGTGTTCGTGTAAGTTGTTCTCCAAAGATCCAGCCTGCAGACGTTATCCAACATCACCAAAGCATTGTTGGAACAGCTTCTATGGTCATTCTGGTTTTTCTTTTAACATTAATTGTTTTCTGGATGACTGTAATACGAGACAAGTTGCTTGTGTCTTCTATAACAGCGCGCGCGTGTGTGCCTGTTTGTTGCTTTAGTAATCAACCATGAACCTCTGCCATATAGCCTATTTGTTTTTTCTTAAGGTAGATATAGTAGCATCGTCTGGTCTAATTAACTCAAATGCTTATCTTTGATGGATGTTGATGTGAGGGTCGCACTAGCAACACAGCTCTTCCTTCAGAAAACGATGTTAATAAACGAAGACTGTTAGGACGCCAAAAAAATAAAAACTCGCGCAACAGGACAACCATCCCTTCGAAAAGTCTCTGTGGTCTTCACAAAATACAGTTTCTGAAGGCCCCCCCCCCCTCTCTCTCTCTCTCTGGGTGCGTCCCAATAGTCGAAAAATGCAACCTTTCCTCCTACACTACCACTCCTCTACTCCGTGCCCCGGAAATGGATCTTTGTGTTTTAATCTAATGTCGCTGATTACGTCTTAATTACGTATTAATGGTTACATATTAATTCATGTTTTGACGCAATCCGCAATGTCAGGTACATTGTATACTGTACATGCAAATACTTGTACTCGAAACGTTCACAGTTTTGCATACTTCCGGGTAGGAGAGGAGTGGTAGTGGGGGAGTAGAGGAAAGGAGGTGGGGAGTGAAGGATATTGGGACGCAGCCTCTCTCTCTCAAACGTACGCTATTCAATAACCCCGCCCGACTCCCACCCGTCCTTTGCAACTTTATCCATATCTCTCACCTTCAATCGCTCTCCTATATTTCTGTTGTGTCATACTGCAGGTGGGCGAGTTTTGAAAGTGGTAGGAAGAATGTGGGTCACGTGTTTGTCTTTAATTTATTTTTTTATCATGAGTGGTTTAAAATGGAAAAAACAGGCCACGAACCGAACACTGCTGGGGAAATTAACGCGGAAACGTTTCCCGTTAGCCGGTGCTATTCCTTTGTGGTTTGGAATAGCAAATCACAGACTTTATTCGAGTCATCGCACTTTATCTGTGAAAAATACATTAATGAACAATTATATTGTCCATTAAGAGCACGCATACGTTTATCTTGTGGTGAAAATTAGTAATTACTGACAGAAGGATCTTTGCTTGTTGTTGATTATCGTTGTCAATGTTTGTTTCTGTTTGGTGGTATTGTCAGTTAATGGTTACATAACTTTCCAATGGGTATCCGACGCTTTTTTTGCAATAGCCTATTACTAATAGCTATACAAAGAACAATCTATTGTATGGTCATCTAAGATGAGAGATATGAATAGTTAAATATTCAGGGAAAGCTAAACACTGGCAAAAGTTTCATACCCTTGAAATGCAGCTCCAAGCATTGTTAAGCATTCAAGTTTCCACCGGGGAATTCTGTGAGTTGGCAGGAGCCTGGCAGGGCAGGCTTGCTCACACACAACACCCGCTCATATTACCGAAGGTATAGGGGACAAATCCAATACGTTTCACATTTTTGGAATGAGGTCAGAACACAGGAATAGCGCGGTGCGGGCACGTTGTGTACTTCTGCTTAATTAGGCCCATTTCGAGTTTACCTTGAAACGCTTCACAGTGCCTTTCGCATGCATCTCCAATTACAGTCTGGAAAAAAGCATCATTTGAATGACTCTTTCAAAAACTCTGCCCTGTGCTTCATCAGTACAGATGTTCGATTCAGTATTTTGCGTCCCTGAAAACTGGAGCCCTTTCAGCTTGAACTATCTCACAAGGTCGGGTCCAAATGGACATTAGAGATATTTTGATGCCGTGAAAGGCTCCCTGTGTTAGGACTACAAATCAGATGAAGGGAACTGAGTGTTGTTTTCGACTTGTCCGCTCTGTGATCCTGTTGATAGTGCTCTCACAGGCCAAGCAAGAAGAAGCTCTCAGACTGGGAGTCGGCTGAATTTAGGCAGGTTACTTGGGATTGGTTACTATGGTTACTGTTACATTGGTGGTAAGATGCTAAGCCGATGTTGAGATGTTAATTATGATCTATATCAGCACGGCCCTCCAAGGGACCGTACATGTACCATCTGGAATATAAAAATGTTAGGAAACGAATCAGCCGCAGACTGTTGTCACAGCTAAAACACCTGTGAGCTGTGAGTCGCAGTACGGGAGGCAAAGACGTCCTCATATGGCTAATGGTCCTCAACCTGTGAGGGTCGCCCACCCATTAGCATCTTCATCCCTGTAGCTGTGTGTGTTAATGTATTTACTTTGTGGGCTTCACGTTATACCATTTTAGTCACCGCTAAGAGATCGGCTTACATCGATCATTTATATTATTATACATTTTTATAAAATTATATCAGAGAGTATTTCCGATGCCCCCCCCCCCCCCAAACACAACTTAAAGTGCACAAAATAAGCTGCGTCAGTTTTTCCATTGACCTGTGTTTTAATCATGCAAAATGATAAAAGTGATGGAGGGTAGGAGCAGAGGCAGCCCTGGGGGGCTCTGCCTGTGCGCTGTTCTGCGTTCTAACTGAGCTCTCAGTGAACATGGTTTGATTAACCTATTGGTAATTGGGCATTGGATATCCCAAAACCCCAAATTGCTCCCAATGAGCAGGCTAGCACCTTGCCTGGCAGCTGCCGCCATTGGTGTGTGAATGCGTGTGTGAACGGGTGAGTGAGAGGCCATTGTAAAGCGCTTTGGATAAAGGCGCTATATAAGTGCAGTCCATTTACCATTTATATCTTTATTTGGAATCTCGGCATTAATCCGTCATATATGTAAATGCTTGGAAAATAATGTACAATAACATGTTTGCCTTTTTATGATAGAACATATTTACAAAAAAACATACCTATAACAAAGATCTAAGGCCAGAAGTGTGTTCAGTGGTGTCAAAACCGGATTAGTGTTCAATTCACATATAGACTGTACCAGGGTGATCTGATCACCTTGCACATTGAGTTTCTCCCGTCTGATCACATATATAATAGTATATAATATACACTACTATACCAAAGAACTAGGTCCCGAGGCTTCAAATAAATTGAGTAGGTACACCTGTTTTTTTTCCCACCAGGGGACATCTATTCTCTTGAAAACACTTTCGTAGAAGTACAAGAAACCAACCTTATTTGTTGTAATTAAATACATGTATATGTTCTGTTATACAGTCAATGGATTGGCATTACATTTCTGTAGGTGATGCAACCTTCTGTACATACAGTAGGCCGCACATACACAAAGCTAATTGTGCATTACATACTGTAAGACAACCATGTTAAACATTTTCAAAATATATCCTCTGCTTTGTCAAGTTGATTCTAAAAAAGTATGGACTGCAAAGTAACGTGTGTATGGTAAATTAAATGGTACAGATTTGCCGTATTTAACTCATTTTGTTGATTGAGTAAAATACTCAAGGGTAGTTGCAGTTTCTCAGAGGGCCAATCACTGACAAAAGCCTTAACCTTGAATATGAAACAGTGATGATAATAGTAACATGCGGCTTTTACCCCATGCCAAGAACAGGTGAAACACAAACAGCGCAGGTCACACTTCCAACCCTCGGCCCGAACTCCGGAGCCCTGGGAGAACTTGAGAAAATCTGCTCCTTCTGAACTCAACTTCCTCCCCTGGACCTCGCGCTCATCTCCAGAGTAAAGCGAGGCCTATGCGGCCGCATCTTGTTTACCGTGCGGCTTATTGAACCCGCCCTGGCAACGCGTTTCCACCGCAGTTTGCTGAGTGTCATCTCCGAGCGATCCCACTCTTCCTGGCAAAATCTTTCAAGCCAGTTACCGTGATTGGACATGATTGTACCTCTGCTCTGCAGCAGTAACCTGGATTCAGTCAATATTTGTACCTAACTTTGACGCACAAAAGCAAGTGTTTTGTTTTACTTTTTCACCAACACAGCTTGGCAAAGTTCAGCAATCACCAGTATTAACTTTCCAAACCTTTTTTAAAAAAAAATGCTTTTTATTATTTTTCTTCTTTTACAAAACAGGACAGACAATAACAATTATCCCCTCCTCAAACCCTCCCATCCCCAGGACTTAACTTAGCAAACATGATCAATCTTATCCTTACAGATCAAGAACCTCACATACTAATATCACAGAAATGTAAAAAGAACAAATTATAACAACAATTATTATTATAAATAATAGTAATAACATTCATAATGATAATACATTGTTCAGCTCTATTGTAATTGCAACCCGTGTTTTTTCTAATTGCTGAAGTTAACTTTTCATGGCATATATAATTTTTTTCAGGGGAGCAGTATGATAAGAATTAATTGCAAGATTGTATAACAGAAGGTGGTAATTTTGCTTTCCAATAATTTTTTTTTTGCTGCAGTCATAGCAGTCATAGAAAAATCTGTTTCTTTTCATCTTTACAAATGTCATTCAACATCTATACATCTCTCAATACTGATCGACAAACTTTGTTTTTTAAGAAAAATGTAACCCTTGCATTCATTTGAAAGACAAAGCACAAACTTTGATTCTTGGCAAATATGTTATGAAAAATATTTTATTACATCAAAGAAAATTTTTTAAAATTTAAGTGAAATTGTGTTATGTTGAAATATATGTACAATTATCACTTTATTATGTTTATTTAATCTATGATATAGAATGTGCAGCACTTTATTATTTTATGTGTTTATTTTACTTCATGTGTTTTAAGATTGAACAATTAATTGTGTATATTTAATAATAATAATAAATAATAAATAATGTGTATATTTGAACAGACACGCTGAGATGTGGGAGTAGGGCCGAGGCGGTGGCAGATGTTTATAATGTAGTTGGAACTGCTGTTCTACGGGGCAGTGTTAGTTGTGGAGTATTTGAAAGCCTGCAGGGAATGGCACAGATGATTGGACCAATTCAACATGCCTCAGTTTATGAGGTGTTGATAATGGAGTCATACTTGTATGTTTGGAGGCTGCTGCATATTCAACATGTTGCTTTATGTCTGTGCAATAATGCTCATAAACTACATCATTTAACTACTACTAATTATTTAAAGGGGAGACTCCACTGAAACTCGTAATTTAACATTGTCCTTACCTGTAGCCAGTTGTGTTCCATACATTCCAATATGTGATAATCAATGGTTATAAAATCCATTAAGTTACATTCCCTCACAGTCATTAGTGTCTTCTGCCTGGTGTCTCCAGCATGCCCTAGTCAGTTTCTGTGTGATTGACCACTGTGTGATCACAGTGATTTCTGTCATTTCTCAGTAAGACTCCAATGATAAGCCAACCATCCATGAGACCTCTAAACCAACCCATGGTTCCACCTAAATTTATGAACAAACTACATTACATGATTTGGATATTCAAATTTGGTGTGACAATTAAAGTTATCATAAATCAATTATTTTACATTTGAATTCCAGTCTGGTAGCCATGTTACAAATGTGACATTCTAAAATCTTTATAATTTATTCCCCAAACAGCCTTCTAAAGTATATTGTGTACATAAATTCAGATCATGGATTTGTGGCAATATGGAAAAATAGGACAAATAAAATAATTAACATATTATAACATAATATTTGTACATTATGCCGTAAAAAACGTTTTTCAAAGTATTTTAATCTATGCTGCATATCTCGTGACCTCATTTTCTCAGAGGTTGGAAAGTCCAGGTTCAGAAAGTAAAAGTCCTTTCCAGTATTTAGATCCAATCATCTGGATTTGCTACACTGCCTGGCCAAAAAAAAAGTCGCACACTCTAATATTTTGTTGGACCGCCTTTAGCTTTGATTACGGCTCACATTCGTCGTGGCATTGTTTTGACAACCTTGTGCAATTTATTTCTGTCCAGTATTGCATTAATCTTTGGCCGATATCTTGTATTGACGACGGGAGAGTCTAACCACTCCGTAAAGTCTTCTCCAGCACATCCCAAAGACTTTCAATGGGGTTAAGGTCAGGACTCTGGTGGCCAATTCATGTGTGAAAATAATTCCTCCCAGAGGAAAGGCTCCCTGAACCACTTTTTTACAATTTGAGCCCGATTAATCTTGGCATTGCCGTTCATGAATATGCCCATTGATGGGATAACCTGGTCATTCAGTACATTCAGGTACTCAGCTGACTTCATTTTATTGCTGCATAACGTTGCTGAGCCTAGACCTGACCAATTGAAGCAACCCCAGATCATAACACTTCCTCCAGAGGCTTGTACAGTGGGCACTATGCATGACGGGTGCAACGGCAATTTTTTTTTTGGCCAGGCAGTGTAATTAGCACAACTGTTCAGCCAGGAGGTATAACTAATTAGTGAAATCAGCGTTTATGGTTGGAAGAAACACATGGCAGGACTTTTACTTTCTGACCCCTGGACAGACCTCTGGACAGTCCACCTCTGCATTTTCCCATACAGTTATGAAGATGCCACAAAGAACAGGTTAAATTGTGATACTGATTGCAGAAAACACTTCAGTTATATGTGGCCTTTTATAGAACAATAATACTGGTGGGTAATATAAAGGTTGGGGATCTGAGTTCGTAACTCAAATGTTGTAGGCTTGATTTCCAGCCGGGGTGCTGCTGTTGTACCCTTGAACAAGCAACTTAACCTGAATGTAGTTTGTAATTCTCTCTGGATAAGTGTGTCTGCTAAATGCCAAAATGTAACTTAATATAATGTGATGGCAGGAGACTGTGTGGTGCATTCTGTAGGATAGCCGACCCATATAGGATAACTCATATACGAATCCTTCCATGTAGCTGGGGGTGTTGATTCCCTGCCATGGTGCTTTCTGTGCTGTGATCCCAACTCTATCTGTAACTCTGCTTTCCCCATCTGAATAAAAAAGTACATAAGGAGGGCGGAATGTCCACTCTCTCTCTCTCTCTCTTAAAACAGAAAATTAAGACCAGTATATCTGTAGTTTTGTTGCACATTTATGATTTTTACATCTTTGCCATCCTCAGCATGTGCATGAGGACTACATGGGGATTATTGCCATAGCTGCGACATTCCGCAACAAGATATTCAGTTCAGTCCCGTTCCTGTTTTAAAATGTTCACATCATATTTGGATGATCGTGAATAAGCTCCAGTAGAGTTCCCTTTTAAATCCATAATAGCACTGAGCTAAGTTATGTGATGAGCTGTTCTTATTTTGAAATTGGGAAGAAGGGTCTATCTGAGATTGTTTACCTGAGCATGAGTATTGTAGCATAGGTTAGTATGTACAATTGTGGTCAAAAGTTTACATACACTTAGGTTAAAGTCATTAAAACTCATTTTTAACCACTCCACAGATTTCATGTTAGCAAACACAGTGTTGGCAAGTCAGTTATCTACTTTGTGCACAAGTAATTTTTCCAACAATTGTTTACAGACAGATTATTTCACTTTTAATTCACTATATCACAATTCCAGTGGGTCAGAAGTTTACATACACTAAGTTGACTGTGTCTTTAAATTTTTTATATTTGGTCGCATATTCTTTGGCTTTGCATGCCATGACTTCCTGATGTCTGTGACCCAATAACATCAAAATACTCTTTATATCTTATTTTCTGGTACTCTTACAAGCGATACTATAACGTCTTTGCATTTGAATGGATCTCTATGGGAATTGGGGGGTGGGACTAGATTTAGCTGTAAATTATGCTGGAACAGTATGGAATACATGATTGGTAAAATGGCTGTAAGTCATCAAGGGTCTGAGGTATCAAAAGAGCCTCAAACCATCACTCTGCTGCCAGATATGCAGTAGATATATATGGATCACTTTAAGGGTGGTTTTTCCTGACAAGTTTTGAACTCAATGGAAAAATAAGTCAGGAAAGAAACCCTTCTTGAATTAAAAGTGAAATAATCTGTCTGTAAACAATTGTTGGAAAGATTACTTGTGTCATGCACTTGCCAACACTATAGTTTGCTAACATGAAATCTGTGGAGTGGTTAAAAATGAGTTTTAATGACTTCAACCTAAGTGCATGTGAACTTTTGACCACAAATGTATGTCCTGCATAACAATCTGTTCTGTTAGACAGTTTACTCAAAAAAAATGGCACTGTTTTTTTCTGGAAGTCTGTCTGTTCTACATTGGTTGCACAGTTTTCGTGTAATCAACCCTGCCTACGCTTTTTAAAAAATCTTCATGAAACACAGTAGGTCCATTGAGAACTCAGTTCTCATTCGCCTTGATGACCTGAGCATCAAGTAATATTTTTTATATTGAACATAATTAAGAAAATTATACAAATAATTTCACACAAAAATTTGGATGCCTGGTAAATGTAGGCAAGCGCTGTTCCTCAATCCTGTGTCTGTGCATCCCCATCAGGTGGAGAGAAGGGGCTGCCCAAGCCTTTGGGGTTCCCGGTTCTGGGCTCAGAGTGCTGCGTGAAGCTGAAGGACCCGTCGGCAGCACTGCCTGGAGACTCCATCGCCGACTCTATCGACCTGTCCGGGAAGAACAAGAAGCGTCGAAACCGCACCACCTTCAGCACCTTCCAGCTGGAGGAGCTGGAGAAGGTGTTCCAGAAGACGCACTACCCTGACGTGTATGCCCGCGAGCAGCTGGCCCTGCGCACTGAGCTCACTGAGGCCCGCGTGCAGGTTTGGCTTTGCCCTCATGGCACCCGCCCACATCTAACACACCCCGCCCACAACCCCAACACACACTGCCCTTCTCATTCTCTCTCTCTCTCTTTCTCTCTGACATGCAGGTGTGGTTTCAGAACCGACGAGCCAAGTGGAGGAAGAGGGAGCGCTACGGCAAGATTCAGGAGGTGCGCAACCACATCGCTGCCACATACGACATCTCCATCCTGCCCCGCTCTGATGCCTACCCTCAGGTACCCAATCACCCACACGCACACTGTCCCCCTCTGATATCTACCCTCAGGTACCCAATCACCCACACGCACACTGTCCCCCTCTGATATCTACCCTCAGGTACCCAATCACCCACACGCACACTGTCCCCCTCTGATATCTACCCTCAGGTACCCAATCACCCACACGCACACTGTCCCCCTCTGATATCTACCCTCAGGTACCCAATCACCCACACGCACACTGTCCCCCTCTGATATCTACCCTCAGGTACCCAATCACCCACACGCACACTGTCCCCCTCTGATATCTACCCTCAGGTACCCAATCACCCACACGCACACTGTCCCCCTCTGATATCTATCCTTGGGTACCCCATCAGGACATTGGGAAAGCTGGTCCTCAGAACCCTCTTCCAATACGGTTCTGAAAACTTTCAAATGGGCAATCCTCCCTCTCTTTCAGATCCAGAACAACCTGTGGCCTGGCAGCAGTGCTGGGGGAGCAGGCGGGGGCTGTGTTTTGGGTGCTGATGGGGTGCCCCCGTCCTGCATGAGCCCCTACGCCCATTCCCATGGCAACCTCCCAGGCTTTGTAGGCATGTCTGCTTCGCCCAGCCACGCCCACCACCACCACCACCACCCTCACCACCCCGCGATCAATGGCCTGTACTCCCTGCACAGCTTCCCTGGGGGCCTGGGGCCCCACCCCTTCGAACCCGCGTCCGAATCCGAGTACAAGCCCTCAGGCCTGGTGGCACTGCGAATGAAAGCCAAAGACCCTGGTGGCCTGCTCTCTTGGCCCACATGACTGCAGCAATGATTTCTAACCCACAATGACTGAGCCAATCAGCACACAAGCACCCACACACAAGCGCACACACACGTCAACACTTCCAGCTGAAAAACACCGCCTCCTTCCACCCACATACACTTACTGACCTACAAAATCCACCTCCCTCTGCTTCTGGAATACCTTTCCTCAAGAGAAGAAGAGAGAGTGGGAGAAAGAAAGGGGCAGGATGGAGAGACCAAAGATACAGATGGCGAGAAAGATGAATGAAAGCAGTTTTTTTGTTTTTGCACACGGTTTCCCCTCCACTTTAGTGTATAATTTTACTCTGTACATCACCGCTCCTTTAATAAATTTTTATGGACCAAAAGTGCTCATCACTTCCAATGAACGATCTTTAAGCACAGTACCCATTGCCCCAGCTGGATGCGTCGATCACGTCTGTGTTTCTTCCAGGAGACACATGCCTGGCTGCAGGGGCGTCGTAGTGGGGGGACAAGTGGACCTGACCACCCAGGGCCCCAAGGTGGGGAGGGGCCCCCAGAAGGCCCGTACTAAAGAGTTTGCATTGGGAAGGGGGCCCAGAGAGACTGCATTTGCACAGGGCCCAGAATGTCATGCTACGCCCCTGCCTGGCTGCACCAAACATACAGACATGTAAACCTCACTGTTTTTGGACATCTGGTGCAGGAGGTTTCAGTGTCGAATTTGGATGATTCCTTTGAGGACATTCACATGTCTTAAAGCTAAAAAATAAGAAAACGCTAATATTTAAACTATTGTATGAATTTATTGTTGTTAAGCGCATGTTGTCATTGTGTGCAATGTTTTACCGTAGGCGACTGAAAATAAATGTTTTTGTTCTCTCAATACTTGGTGGTAAAAAGAACTTTGTGAATTTTGTGAGAAAAAACAAGGCTCTAGAGCTAGATGTCAATGTTTTGTGAGACTAGTGTAACATAGGACTCTATAGAACTTATTTTTTGATTCAATGGAAGCAGCAAAACAAATAAGGAATTCTTACCCAGAGTGTATATGCTGTATATAAACACATATATACATGGAGTAAGCTGCAGTTTGATATAAACTAATCCATATAGTAATGGCTTGCTGCAAGGCCAAAGCACCTCTATTAGAACCACACTTTTTGCCTCACAGCTACAAGGCTTGCTCTGTTGCTGTTATTACACTCACCATTTTGAATGTGCATTTTTGTAACTATAGCAAGCACCATCAGAGATGGATCTAGAAATTATTTTTGCGTGGAAAAAATATGAGAAAGGTGTCCCCTGCGCTCACTCACACACACACACACACACACACACACACACACACACACACACACACACACCTCTAGGGGCCCCCTGGACCCGCTATTGCCCGGGAAAGCTTTCTCTGTTACACCCCCTTAGTTCTGCCCCTGAGCACCAGTATTAAAGCATTAACGTCTGCCGTTATGTCTGTTAATTGTAGTTTCAAATAATCCCAGTTCAGATCAAAGATGCATTGAGGCAAAATAGCAAAGTTGTATCAGAAAGCTACTGGGGTTTAGAATGTCTTCTGTGGGCATCTCAAGAAAGTTTTAGAACGTCCAACAAATTTTTCAGCAAATTTGTCTCCTCTCATCTCTCAGCAGCAGCATGCATCCTAACAAACAAAGACTGAGCCAAGACATTTTGGGCTCTTTGTAGGTTACAATGTTAGGGTTACAATTTCCTAAGCAGCAAAAACTGCCACCTAACATATTGGGTGCTTTGGAAGTCTCATCCTCTTTCACTTAAAAATGCCTTACATTTTGGGTCATAGCACTTTAAATATGCTCACGTACTTGTTCAGTTTGTAGGTTACTTCCACACCTAGCTCTGGACCAACTTCCTTCCTGTTTTCAGGACTCAAGACTGCCTGTTCATCTCTGCTTTTTAAGCCTGGTCAGAGCAGGAGTCCCTGATTCTGATGTTTTACCTAAACTGACCACACTGGACAGCACGGCCATACATTTCCCCACTGAATAAAATGTGAGTGACGTGAATAAAACGTTTTAATTTAAATTTGAATGATGTTCTGTAGTCACAGAAAGACATAAACATTAACTTGTTAATGAGGATAAGATGATGTTGAGTTAAATGGCCGTGCAGAATGCTGTATATGTGCAGTATATGAGTAAAATGTCAGACATCTACCTTTTATGAAATGTGCCTTACAAATAAATTTACCTGTGTTCATATCACATTTTCAAGATAACAACTCCACAGGTCCCTCCATCTTTTTTTGACAAAGATAAACTAGTCAGCTTGTCGTCCACCCCTCTTATTTCTTTCCCCAATGGTTTAATTTCATTCAATGCCACTGACTTTCATTTAACTCACAACAATGGAAAAGCTTCTCAGATGGCCCAGTGGGGCAGGTGGTGGAGTGAAGTCCCATGATGTCCGAGTCACTTATCAAACCTTAATTCAGAAGCTTCTCCACAGGGCATTCTGGGAAAACTTGCGATTGTTTTAGCCTCCAATTTATGATTTACTTAAATTTATAATTATGAAATTAGATGTATTTCAGTTTTTTTTAAAGCAAAGCTTTGCACGGGTTTATTCAAAGTTTGCTCTTTACAGAGTGCTGATAAATGTAATGAGTTCTGGAATGATATCGCATGTCCCAGCTAAACCAAACAACGTAACTAATTAAGCCATCGGTACAGTACATATCCTTCCAGTCCTGCATGACTTGAATTTGAGATCTAGATTACTGTGCAACAGCCTGCCCGTTTGCTTCAACATCCTTCATAAACCATTTATTTACCATAATCAGATTTGTCACTGAGTTTACAATCATGTACCTCAGGATTTTAGCAACTATTATAAACTATAAACTATTACATAAAGTTTCATGATGTGTTTGCCTTGTAAAATGGGTGAGGTCTGCCGCAGGATTCAAATCACAGCCCTCGCTGGTCAGTCCTCACAACAAGACACGATTAGCCCGCTGAGCTAAAAACCAAGGTCCCCTGCTGAGAGAACTAATTGCCCTCCTATGTCTTTTCCAGGCAATGAATCACATTCTGTTGTGGCCTTTCATATGCTAACTCCAGTCTCTGAACTCTGCTACATTCACTTGTCCACAATAGCTACCAAGTAAGTGACCATTGTCTCATTTTCTGCACAAGGAAGATCCCTAGAAACGTTTTTAATTGTCATAACTCCATCAAGATCAGATCCCTCAAGAGATACTCCAAGGAGATTTTTATAGATAACCTTAGTGAAGCAGACTGGACCACTGTTTTGCGTTGTGTAGAGGTAGACAAAGCATTCCACAATAAAATCAATCAATCAATCAATAACAAAGTCCCCTAGCATTAACCTGTGATATGCACCAGTACTGTCATCTGAAATTTGTGGTTACACCATGTGATGTCAGCTCGGGGAAACAGAGCTGCATGTGGCTGCAGGATGCCGAAGTAAAAGACACATGGGGAAAGTGGTCTGATGATGGGGAACGTGCTTGGTGTGTCACTGTGAAATAAACAAGATGTGTGTTCGTGACTGATTTTCCCATATTAGTGAGCCAGGGACTGTTACTGCCTGCTTGAATCATTCTGACAAGGTTGAGGGCTTCCAGTGATGTTTGTGTAGTTTAGATTCCTCCCTACATTGATTGAGTTCCAGTGCCTTAATGAGACTACATCAGAAGAGACAAACCAGCGTGGTTCCAGATCCAGAGACACTTGTGTGAGCCAGTGGTTATATGTCTGCCCAGAAAGGCCTATTTCTCATGCAGCTGAGATGAGAGGAAAAATGTGTGTGTGTTTCCATTCCAGTTCTATCGGCAGTAAGTTGAATTAAAGTGTTACCGTCTCACAATACTGGGGTTCACCTTCCGGTGGTAATTTTCCTCCTATTTTTCAAAGTTGGGGGGCCGCAGGAAAAAAATAAATCAATTTATATAGATCTCTGGAGCAAAAATTGAGAACAACATAGAAAGAGCCTTTTGCCTCTCATGCTGGCCTTCAGTTGTTTCTGAATTTAAAGCGTTCACATGAGGCGTTCACAGACGTTATAGTGGGTGAGAGTCTGTAGGCATTATAATTATTTAAGTGGGAAATCCTGAACAGTGCTGTATATATATTGGGCATGCCCCACCAGGGTGGAACTACTTGGCAGGTATGCAGACCCAGTTACACCCCCCAAAACTTCCCCTGATTTTTACTTCCTAAACATGCATTCTGTCATGCAAATACAGAGCCCCCACCTCCACACAATGTTTAACATTGGTCCAACTGCGAAAACGGTGCGAGTATTTTCTATGTAAAGGTAGCTGCAGAATACACTGGGCTCCGGATGCTTTCCAGCACCTATATCTACAAACAGTCTGTGTGGAAGGTTTGAGATCTACCAAAACATCGAAATGAGATTAAATGTGCTATAGCTACAATGCACAACACTTTTCTCAGGCACATGTTAGGTTTGTTTGTGTTTTGCTGCTGTACACAACTTACTCGGCAGAATTGAAATCACAAGTGTGGTTTCACAGAATGAGTTTAGTTTGTTTGAAAGGAATTTCAATCTGCACCCTTCAGGGTGTCAGGGGTTTTATGTTGAGTAATAGACTACCGTAGCTCACCAGCCATACGGGTAAAAGCAGTACAGGGTTCTGTGGGCCCTTTTTTGACCGCCGAGACACAACCAAGCAAGCAAAAAAATCTTTGTACAAATGTATCATTTACCACACAGGATTAACAAATTAAGGGAAATAATCTTTCATTGTCGATAAGTATTGATTATCCAATGTTTTCCAGATGTTCAGATGCTACACATTGAGCATCTGGAAAATTCAGACAAATTTTGGTGGCATAGGCTTTCTGTAATTTGATTGGTGGCGGCAGATCTCTGTCGCTTGATTTGGTTGGTTGGGACAATTTATCGTTTCACGCATACACCCCTCCCCCTGACTTGTACTTGCTCTCCTCTGGCTGTATTAATAATTTTTTCCAGCGCAAATTGCTATGGCGGACTACAAAGGACTACTTGCAGTAAGGACTTCCACATTATGTGAAATTAAATTCCAACTTCTGGACAGCTCCCTGCTGCTCTCTGCGTGTGGAAACTTTTCCTGTATGATTTACAGAGTGACTTCATGCTTCTAGGGTAAATAAACAACAGCACACTCATAAGGATTTGTTTGTTGTTATTTCAACCTCATGAATTGTTTGATATGCTTTTCCCCAGATTATGCTACATGTGAATCTGGTGTTTTACCATAAATCAAATGTAGTTGTTTGCAACACCTGAGCATGGTCCCTGCTGCCTTTCTTTATGATAATAGAAGGCACTCAATCTTAGTCCAGGCAAACCCCCCACCGCATTTCAGGACTTGTACATTTTAATTTTAATTCATGCATCTTATGTAGACATTTCCTAAAATAAACAGAGGGAATATAAGGTATCACTGGGAATAATTGCCCTCAGAATCTACATTATGACAGATTCTACTGTTTCTTTGGCAACACTGACAGCCCTCCTGAAAAAAAACTGATTATTCTGGTAGCTGGTAACCAGCATTACCAGCTAGAGCTAGGTTTGTGAAATATGGTAGCTGGTAGTTTGTAGCTGGTGACCAGCTAGAGATAGATTTGAGAAAAGAGCTGGTAGCTGAATAAACTGGTAGCTGGTGACCAGCTAGAGTTGGAAGCTGGTAACCAGCTACAGCATGGGTTTGTGCAACAGCTGGCAGCTAGTGACCAGCTAGAGCTAGGCGGAACAGCTGGAGTCGAGATCAAGTACAATCAGCAAGTACATTTCATCTCAATAACAGGCA
Organism: Ilyophis sp. 1 JC-2022; assembly: GCA_022702515.1. NCBI lineage: Eukaryota > Metazoa > Chordata > Actinopteri > Anguilliformes > Synaphobranchidae > Ilyophis > Ilyophis sp. 1 JC-2022. Next base: position 31,081,611 of record CM040402.1, on the reverse strand, counting down.
TGACAAGTAATCTCATATTTATTCAAATGTATTGCCAAGGTTTGAAATGCCAGAAAATTACCAATGTCTCTTCAAACAAGCCTACAGGCACATAACTCTAAAATGCACAGAACTGGCTAAATATGTAAAAATATGCAAAGCAAGAAACAATTAATTTAAAAAATGCCAGTGAAATGTGATTCACTGAATCCAAATAACAGTCTAAGCTATGAAATTAATGCTTGTGACTGTGGCCAAATTGACTAAAATTGTTCATAGCATAACCAGATCTATGGTAGGCCTATAGTTTTTATGTTATCTTTATATGGATGTTGTACAGTATTTCCAAATGTGATCTTATGCTCTGTGAATGTTTAATAAGTTGGCAGAAGTACCACTACATGCATTTGTCTTTGTGTTGGCGTTGATCTGTATCTGGAAATAAAATTGCAGTACAAAGCCTAAACTGTCATATGTGCACACTGTGCCACTGAATATACTTATAAATCCCTATTTAATTAAGCAAACAAAGATTGTACTTCTATATCAAAAACAAACTTTACACTGCGTGCTTGTAATAAACATAGGGGGAAAACGTAAATCTATATTCTTCAAATTAGAAATTAACTTAATGTGAGTTTATGAAAATGAGGGCCGGATTTACTAAAAGATTGCGACTGCTTTTCCGATGCTAAAGCAGTTGCTACAAGGTCGCAATATTTACGTCGGATTTACTAAATGGTCGCGATGGGTCAAAATCGCTATTAGGATGTGATTTGCGAGGATTAAATCACTCTGCGACTTTCCTTTTGATGCATAGTTAAATGTATTCATGCATATGTATACCTGGAGTGAACGCGCTAAAACAGGGTGGAAATTATGCAAACGAGACCAAGTATTCTGTCTGATTTACAAAAGCATGCAGTAATTGCGACTCTCCTCTTTGCGTGGGACTTTTTAGAAATCCTGAAAGCAGGCGGTAATTTTCCTGTGCAGATATAGCCTATAGCTCACACACAGGATGCTGCAGAAAGGTGTCGGGCTGTATACACATGTCCTCAGCAGAACAAATAAATTCTCTAATGTATAGCACTCGAAAAGAGACATAATTTTAAATCTTTCACACATGCTTCTACTACCCTTATGAAAAAATTCCCATTGGAAGTCATGGTGAATTCATGGGAGTTCTTGGGACACTATGGGAATCCCATGGAAGTTACCTTAGGGAGTTTTTCCTTGCCACTGTTGCCTCTGGCTTGCTCTTGTGAGGGTTTAGGCTGGGTTTTTTCTGTGAAGCGCATTGTGACAACTAGTTGTGAAATGCGCTATATAAATAAATATTGATTTGATTTGAAGTTCATGGGGGTCACCATGGGATTGTATGGGGTACACATGGGAGTCCCATGAAACCCCATAGAACCCACATGGGACCCCCATGAGACCCCATGAGCCCCTCCATGAGACACCATGATCTCCCGTGAAAAACTCCATGGGACCCCCATGAGGAGCACTCCCATAAAAAACCCATAGGACTCCCATGCATTGAGTTTCTGCCACATGATTGGTTGATTAGATATTTGCATTAACGAGCAGGTGTACAGGTGTACCTAATAAAGTGGCCACTGAATATATAAAACAAAAACGTGCAAAAGTTACAGGTGCATCAACTATGCCAGTGGATTCAAACGATTCATTCCTGTCTTTATATTTTTTTAATCTTATGTCCAGAAGAGCTTTCCTAATAAATAACCCATTAAATCCAATGACTTATAATTATAAATTACCCAATGCAAACCCATGATATTCCAATGAAAACCCCATTCAAATCCAATGGGATCAGGATATAAACACCATTGACAATATACAATAGAAAACCCATTGGATTCCCATTAAAATCCCATGGTGTGTAGATTTTGAGGTGTGCTTTGGATCATTGTGCTGCTGGAAGATCCAGCCGTGACACACTTTTAGCCTTCTGGCAGAGGCAGCCAGATTTTGGTCTAACGTAACGCCTCCTGGTATTTAACGAAGTCCATGATGCCATCTATCCTAACAAGGTTCCCAGGGCCTTTGGAGGAAAAACAGCCACACGACATCACAGATCCACCACCATACTTCACAGTGGGGATAAGGCTCTTTTCTGCATCTTATTACACCAAACCCACCTTTGGTATTTATTGCCAAAAGCTCAATTTTCATTTTGTCTGACCATAGCGCCCGGTTCCAATCTAAATTCCGGTAACATTTAGCAAACTCCAGGCACTGCTTATTATAGAGGTGGCGTCTAATTGTACTTTTGGAGACTTAGTGACTCGAGGATGCAACCAAATTCTAAAACTGTGATTCTTGGATAAATTTTTGCCTCTTGAACCATCCTCCTCACTGTGCTTAGAAACAAACTACACAACCAGGCAGGTTCATCACAGCTCCAGTTACTTTAACCCTCTTAATTATGACCTGAATGGTGGAAATAGGTAGTTTCAGACATGAACACATAATAGGTACTAAAGAATCAGGTGTGCTTAAATAAAAAGTTAAATATGAATGGGAATATCATTCAATTAGGTTTTTGTTTGTAACTATTTCTAGCATTACAATAATTGTGACTATTCATTTTTGAGAAAATATTTTTATAAAGAATGTTTTTTTTTTCTTTGAAATAAAAAATTATATTTGTCTCATATTTTGAGTGCAAGGTCATGCTGAGACATGAACACATAATAGGTACTAAAGAATCAGGTGTGCTTAAATAAAAAGTTAAATATGAATGGGAATATCATTCAATTAGGTTTTTGTTTGTAACTATTTCTAGCATTACCAATAATTGTGACTATTCATTTTTGAGAATTTTTTTTTTTTTTAAATGTTTTTAAATTAAAGATTAGATTTGTCTCATATTTTCAGTGCAAGGTCATACTGATAAACTATTTTTCATAGCCTTTTTTGCTCATATTTTCCAGGGTTGTCAATCATTTTAATGGGCACTGAATTACTTTCGCTATGTCTGAGATGGCCACAGCCACAAACAAGAGCAACATTGCCAGTGTCAGGTTCTACAGATTTAAAAGTATGATCTGTAAAAAAGGGGGGGGGATTGTGGGGGTGGAGGAGGATCTGTTAGGGGGGGTTCCAGAAGACAGCAGGTGCTCAGCTCCTACCTTATGCCTCAATGCCTGAGTAGCAACCCTACTAAAGAGAAGACAATGGCATCATCGTAGGCTTCCTCTACAGGCCTGCTGGTGTGGATCAGGTCTCCCTCCCTAGCTTTGTTTCTACTCCTACTTCCACTCCTGTTATTACTTCTGCTCCTGTCTGTGACACTACAGCCTTACCCTGCTCACATCTGGCTCCGGTTGTAAATCACAAACCTTGTGAGGGACCAGCTCTCCACAAATAAATAACAGGGCTTCACGTCTGTGCTAATTCCAAATCCCTGGGTTCACCCAGGCAAAGGATGGGGACGGGGGCAACTTTATGGATGGTAATTCACCTCCCTGTCAGGAGCAGGCACATTGCTGTGTCTACGTTAACAGTAGATAGATACAAATGTGGTGTCGGCTGATAGTAATATTCAGAGGCCAGATGTAAGAGGGTTCAGTGGAAGAAAGCTGAAGGGTAAGGGATCCCGAAAAGAAAGAAAGTACTTTCGTTTTTTAAGTTGTCTTTATTTTATTAGTACTTTATATCTTTAGTTTGATTCTCATACGTCCATGTATTTATCCATCCTGCTTGTGTATTGGTTTTATATGAGCTTATTTCCCCCTTAAATGTCCTCTATGATACTTTCACCCAAGTAAAGGATAAGTCCTCCAGAAGAGGTCTTTTATCTCTATACATCAGCGCCAATGTTTAGGCAGGTGCATGTTTTTTGTTTTTTTCTTTTTGGTCATTTCAGTGATTGACATATTCATTATGTCATGTTGCTGTGTAAACATTTCAATATTATTTCACACTTAATATTATGGGCCCACATAAGCTAGTAACATGTGTTTATAAATACATGGCTACCCTTTATGTATGAAGTAGTGAGAAAAAACTGAGACTTGTTGTAAATATCAATATCAATATCAGGTTGTGAATATCAAACAAACTTCGAGAGTTGCAATAACAACCTGTCGGAATAAAGCAAAAAATAAAGCAGACTGTCCCACTCTCCTTACAAAAATGTTTTACTGTTGTTGCTGAGGTATCACAGACACATCGATAACGTCATGCTTATGTCATCAGTTTAGCCAATGCCTCTCTAAAGCTGGAAGCACATGGCATGGCCACTTGCATAATTCATTATCTCAGTGAAATTAAGAACCTTTTTCCTGGGTTACTCATAATTGAATGGATTCACAGCATAAATAGTATTATTATATTCACTGGTCCTTACAAGATGGCAATCCGTGTTACTGGATACATGCACATATTCAGCCATGTCAATTAAATAAATCCCCAAGTTACTCCCAGTTTTTTCAAAAAAATAGACACAAAATATACTATGGTTTGTCACTCCATTGATTCTCTGGTATATAATTAAAATGTGGTCAGGCAACCAAATTAACGTTTTAATGAAAGGCAAAGTTGCACTTTCATTCGGTTCAACTGCAAAGCCTTTTCTCAAAACTTTAAGAAATAAATTAAGAAAGAGTGAAGACATTTTAAAATGGTCTCTTGCTTATACTTTCATTACTCCGGTCTGGGAAAAAGTGCAAAGCATTTGGGTAGAGTCCAGACCAGCTACACAGGTACACATGAACAAACCCATCTGGAATCAATGCCTAGATGTCCCTTGTAAGGACACCCCCTCCTAAGGGCCAGTTTTAGTAATGTTTGTAATGTATAGGATGTGACTTCTACAAAAAAAATAGTATCATAAGAGGACAGGCCTTTCAGTGCAGCTCATTCTCCAAGATTTCTGAGCGAAGAGAGTGCTCCAGGCGTATATTTGCTCCCCTTCTTCTCCGTTGTACATTTAACACGACTGCTTTGCTGGAAAGCATTAGCTGCCAGTCTCCCGGACTGTGCCGTGTTTCATATGAACTGACATGTGGTTTTAATAGAAAGTGGACCTGGCCCGTCAGAAACGCTTTCCACACCCCCCAGCCTTGAATTCCTGCACAGCCCTTGGAGACAGCAGCATTCTCTCCAACCAAACAGACCCACTGATTAAATCCCAGATTAAATGAATGAGATTTTAAAAAAAACATTCAGAAAGTTTCTGTGGAGACAGTTTATGGAATTCTGTAGAACATGGATAGAGTCTGTATGTGGTGAGTCCTGAAGTTTCACATTATCCCAGGGATGATCTCTGAACTCCTTTCATCCTGTATGTTCTGCTGTGTATATGAGTTCTCTGAACACTTTCCCTGTCTATGCATGACCATTTCCTAAACATAAACTTACTTAAATATCACTTACTTGTCATCTAAATGATTATTTTACTAAAAATGTTTTGGGCACAATAAACAAGATTGTGGAATTATTGCAAAAATAGAAAAAGATTATTGGTTTTGAAATAGGAGTGAAAAAGGTCCTAAACCCCTTTCAAGGTTATGGACAGCGAAGTAGAACCTGTAAATTCTGCCATTATTAAAAAGCAAAGAGGGGCTTACATTAAGGTGAGTGACCAGGCCCCTGTCCTTTTCTCTCCTACCTCCATAGGTGCTTATGTTCCTTAATCTCAAACTTCAACTGTGTAGAAAAAATACAGGCCAAATGAGGTTCAATTCCCTCTATGACTCATAATGTTTTTGAGCCATTATTAAAGATAATGCAGGTATTGACTTGTTAACAGCCATCATTATCTAAAGCCATGCTACTCTGTCACACTGGGCTATTAATTCTAGAATGATTTACCGTTTTGATGGGGGTATGATGCTCTACCCTCTTTTCCCTTGAGGTTAATTGCTGTGTTCAGCTGATATATTCAGTTATCGACATTCAAGACATGTTTTCACGAAGTAGCTTTCGCATCTCACTAGTCCAAAAACAAGGGCAGTGTCAAGTGAATCAAAGTGCTGCTGGTGACACTACCACCTCCTTGGAGTTGGCAAATGTTAGGATAATAGGCTCACAGGCGTAATTCTAAAATCAAAATAACCTTCTGCAACTTGCCTCCAAAAATAGCTCTTATATTTAGTTTAGGAATTAAGAAATTTGTTCAAATGATTATCAACAGGCTAATATGTAGGTCGGCTTAGATGTTTTTGGTTACTTTCCCATAATTGCCCTTTTTGAAATCAACACAGCTAAAGGGTGTGGTCATACTGCAAACAGGGTAGTCTAATCTCCATCTATAAAATGTAAATGTGTCTGAACTTTGGCTTACAGCTTGTTGATAACTGATTTACTGAAGTTGATTAAAGTGGCTTACCAAACCCTTAAAAATAACTATATGAAGCCTATAACAAAAATAAGACATGTACTGAGCTCATCCAAAAATCACAATTTCATAACAGCAAGGGCATGTCCAACAGTCAAATACACCAGAGTTGCCAACTTTGGTGAGCTGGTTGTTGTGAGATTTATTGTGGTCGCCAAGACTGCTGATTGTGGGTGGGGCCGGTGCGATTGAAATAATTGATTGGGGGGGGGGGGTGGGGGTGGTCAGACTTTTGTTTCTTTTGGCATGAGACTGGTTTGGTTGACGTGAGACAGAGCCTGGAAGTGTGTTTTAAATGTGCAATGCCATCAAATTTCTTCCAGTCCAATTCAGAAAACATTCTATTGATGTTGTCTGAAGGTTTTAAATAGACAACTGCAGTTAGACTAATGACTAATGTAATCTGAATGCAAACAAGATTTCTTTGAAAATCTATGTGATTTTAAGTAGGACAAGCAGGGAACTAGATTCATATTTTTTGTTATTGTTTATAAGCTCTAATAATAATGATCATAATCATCACCATCTGCAACAGCAACATCATTATAATACTTTTTTGTCATTTTTTTATTAATGATTGTTGGATTGGGATTGGTTAACAATTATACAGTCTGCCATACAATATTAGTCTTAAAACTCCAAACAGGGTAAAACAGTTTTAATAAAACTAAGTGGTTTTTAATTCATGAGACTTGAATTAAAATACCCCCTGATCAGGTCACCAATCCATCGCAGGGCACACACTCATGAGCAATTTAGACTCTTCAATTAGCCTAACCTGCATGTCTTTGGACTGTGGGAGGAAACCGAGTTCCCGGAGAAAACCCACACAGACACAGGGAGAACATGCAAACTCCACACAGAAAGGCCCCTGGCTGGGATTTGGAACCCACCTTGCTGTGAGGCGACAGTGCTATTTATTGCAGCACCGCGCCAGAAGATAAACTGTAGAAAAAATCCATCATTTGCGCATTTGCGAGTAATTAATTATTTAATTCTGCTATTTTGGACATTCTAAATCAGCATATGACCTGGAATTGAATGGATTTAACTTTTTTGTTTAATCCATTAATTTTCCAAATATTTATTTCATTAGCACATCCAGATGCACAGATCCAGATGTTACTGGGCAGTAACAGAGCCTCTAAATACAATTTAAAAGAGGGTTGATTTTATTATCAAATAGTACGAACAGCTTCAAAGTGGGCTTCCACATGAACAACTGTGTGGATGTAAAGATTTAACATATACAGTGCCCTCCACAATTACTGGCACCTCAGGTAAAGATGAGTAAAAAGGGTTATAAAAAATTCACCGTTTGGTGAATTATTTTAATTTCACACTGAAAAAAAATAAGAAAAATCCAACCTTTAATTTAAGTGAATTTATTCTGAGAAAAAAAATTCCCTCATCAAGAAATTATTATTGGCACCCCTGCATTTAATACTTTGTACAACCTCCCTTTGCCAATAAAACGGCACTGAGTCTTCTCCTGTAACATCTAATAAGGTTGGAAAATACAGAGCAAGGAATCTGAGACCATTCCTTTTTACAGAATCTCTCCAGATCATCCAGAGTCCTAGATCCTCTCTTGTGCACTTTCCTCTTCAGCTCAGCCCACAGGTTTTCAATGGGGATTAAGTCAGGGGACTGAGATGGCCATGGCAGAAGCTTGATTTTGTGCTCAGTTAACCTCCACCATACTTAACAGTGGGGATCAGGTTATTTTCGGTATAGCCATCCTTCTTTTTACGCCAAACCCACCTTGAGTGTTGTTTGCCGAAAAGCTCAATTTTCGTTTCACCTGACCATAGAACACGGTTCCAGTCAAACGTTTCAGTAGTGTTTAGCAAACTCCAGGCGCTTACGTTTGTGGTGAAATGACAGGAAAGGCTTTTTTCTGGCATACCTTCCAAATAATTAGTTGGCATGGAGGTGACGTCTAATGGTAGTTTTGGAAACTTGATGACTTCAAGATGCTACTTTCTTCTATAATTCTCCAACAGTGATCCTTGGACATTTTTTTGCCTCTCTTACCATCCTCCTCACTGTGCGTGGGGGCAAAATAAACTTGGGTCCTCTTCCAGGCAAGTTTGTAACACTTCCAGTTGCTTTGAACTTTTAAAGTATTGCCCTAACGGTAGATATTGGCATTTTCAGGTGAGTAGCTATTTTTGTATAGCTATTTCTTGATTTATGAAGCTCAGCACACTTTTCCCTCATTTGATTTGTGTGTTCTCTTATCTTTTCCCATGTATGAATAAGAGAATATGGCCTCTGTGTCACCTCATATTTATACCCCAGAGAAACAGGAAGTCATGGATTACTGCTTGAAAGTTCCTAAACACTCTGATCAACTTTAAAAGTAAAATATAAATGGAAAAAATGCTTCAGTTACATTTTGTTCATAAGAATTTCTAGGGGTGCCAAAAATTGTGGCACACGTGGTTTTGTTAAAAAGAAATACATTTTGATGCGGGATTTTCTTTTCTCAGAATAAATTTACTTCAATTAAAGGTTGGATTTTTTTCTTTTTTTCAGTGTGAGATTAAGCTAATTTACCAAAATATGAATTTTTTATAACCCTTTTTACTCGTCTTTACCAGGGGTGCCAATAATTATGGAGGGTACTGTATGAGTATAATGAACTATACACAGCAATATATAACATAATAGTTTGATCTTCACTAATATTGTGAATGTAAGAAATATTATCATTGCACATCCCCCTGGGGTATGCTGGATGATATGCAAATTAGAGCCCCAAAAACTAAAGATATTCCGATTATGTTTACATTTTTATTTTAAGAGTACTCTAAATTTACTAAGAATAAATTACAAAGAGTAGTCCAGTAATTTATACTGGAAATGTAGCATACATGTGCAAAAGATAAACCCCACTTAATTTAAATGAAAAATAATAAAATAAATTTTTCCAAGCTAATGCACGTTGGGACATTTGCGAATTTAGTAATGGGAGCTAGTTTCTACTGGCTCCGATACACCACAATTTCTGTTTTTGTGTCAGTAGAAACCACTTTTTCTGGTTTTTAATACCATTCTAACATAAAAAGTGGTGGATTGAAGCATTTTAACAGTGCACTAGCACATTTCATTAAGGTAAGGTGCTCCCTCTTAATTTGAATTTTAAAAGCACGTTAATTTACAGTTACTTTTTTGAAAGAAAAAACAACAATTAAATAGTTTGTATTGCATAGGCTTGCATGGTCTTTCTACCAGTCTTTGAAATACATGGTCAACTAATATTAGGAAGCCACTCTTGGGAAACATTTGAAAACATTGCACTTTTGCCATCTTGTGGTCAGAACATAGACCATCAGCTTTATGAAGTCAAATCCAGCTGTTTTTCTGTTGTGTAATGGGAAATTTTACAACAACATTATTGGACATTTAGAAGACATTTAAAACTGTTATTTTATGGAGTTGTTTCTTGCCCATGCCTATGAAAAGCACATTTCCCTCTTCTGTTTATGTATTTGAAATATATTAGGCATGCAATAAAAGTTGCATAATAACAATAATAATAATAATAATAATCAGTTCTGTTATGCTTTTTACAGTACCAAGTATTTTTTTCTGAACTTGAAAAGATGGCTTTTAGTTATAATGCACCCTACCCCAGTCTTGGAACATGCTGCAAAAGCAAATTATGATTAAAAATCCTATTAGTTATTAGAATTCAAAGATTTGTTTGAGAACATAACACAAATTATTTTCTTTTAATTACTTTCTTTTCCTTCATTTTCCTTTTTCTTATTTTTTCTCTTTTTTCCTCTTTGACATCTTCCCTTGTACTCAGTGTATATGGATTGTAGTTTCTGTAATTCATAACTTTATTAGATACATACTATTACAATATTATAATATAACAACAATGTCTATTATATATAAATAAACATTATTATATTATTTATAATAATACATATAATTAAATTGCATTACATGGTCAATACTGAACTTATTTGGCCTAGCCTACATAATGACATTTTAAATGCCGACAGACAGACATATTCATAAAAAGTACATATAAGCCACATCTATTAACAAACACATGAATAATATTGACAATAGTAGTTTAATAAATAAAAAAAGCATTATGTGTGGGTAACGTATGGTTGTAGGCTATACTGAGACAGTAATATTAAAATATTACTTAATAAATTACATCAAACATGTTTCCTTCAGTTTGTTCCATTGAATTGATTCAGAATGTTTTCTTAACATCTTAATAGAATTTTTTTTTTTTTTAAGATTACACAAGAGGGTACAAATTGGGTTTATGGTTAGAATTGGGGTTAGTAAAACAATAGACATGAGGATTGAGGCAGGAATTGGTTTTGGGTGACAATTTTTTTCACCTTTCAGTAGGAAAACTATAGCATTATGTACTGAGATTTTCAGTGAAATACATTTTTCTAAAAAAAAAAAAAAATTCAAACACATTTTATTGTTTTTATTCCATTGTATTGATCACATTTAGATTGTTTTTCGTCCTTCTTATTAGCAAAAAACAATTTTTTAAATATCTCCTGAGGCTAGAATTGGGTTTAGGGTGATAGTTAGGGTTTGGGTTTTTTAATTAATTAATTAATTTAAATACATTTTCAATTTTTTTACTTTTTATTTCTTTTTCATAGTTTTTATTTTTTTATTATCTTTTTGAATAAAAAAATATGAGTAAAGTAACATTTTTTAAATATGTTTTTGCAACTTATTTTAAAAGTTTTTTAAATGAATGTTTTTATGATTATTTTTGATTATGTTATGATTTTATGATTAATGTTTTTAATTATTTTTCTGTACACTTTTAAAATATTCCTTTTTTTTTCTCTTCTATTTTTTCATTTATTATTTTTGGGTTTGGGTTAGGGTTATTTTTCGGAATACAATAAGCAATAGGGGTTGCTTTGGGATATGTTTAGGAGCTATGGAAAGGGTGAGAGCAAGAGTCAATGATTTTGGGGGGCAGGAATTTTTTTCACTACACATTCAGAAGCCTCATATAGGCTCATGCAATTTCGGAGTTTTTCTGCTAAATAATTTTTTTTAAATTAAAAAAGTTCAAGAAGTTTTTCACACACCTTATTAGCAACATCACTTGTTTAACATTTTTCATTTGGCTAGAATAAGGGTTTAGGGCTTGAATTGGGGTTATGGCTATTAGATTTTTTGTTGGGGATTCAATCCAGGATTAGATTCCAGGGATTCAATCTACTGGATTTGCTATCTAGAATGCAAACCAAAAAAAAAATTATCAAAATGGTCAAAAATTATAAATGATCAACAAACTGGGAGAAATAAGATACAAGGTGGAATGAAAACATGATAATGAACATCAATAAACAAGAAACCAAAATGAGAAAAACAAGGAATGAAAAAGAACAATGAGCAAGAAGGAATGAAAAACTTTGAATCCAATTATCAAACTTAAACATAGCCTACATTAGACATAGCATTCCATATGACTTATGCATTGTTGCTGGGATTAGTGTTAGAGTTTGAAGTATGGTTATTGTTAGGGTTGAGGCAGGATTTGTATTATGCTCAGGACTAAGGGTTAGGGTTAAATGCAAAAGTTAGAGTTTGTTTTTGGATAGCCCATTTACCACCTTTTTAAAGGTAACACTATAGGCCTACCGCCAAATGCATTTTGCTCATTTTCAGTGAAATGCATATTTCATGATAAATGACCAAACACATTTTCTTGAATTTCTTCAATTGAATTGATTATGGATAAAGTGTTTTTTTTATCCATCAAGCAAAAAAATCACATAGCCTATTTAACATTACTTCAAGGGCTAGAAGTATTGTTTAGGTTTAGAATAGTGTTAGGGTTAAGGCCTGTGTCTCCTCTATGATTAGGCTACTTGCGCACCAAATTCGAAATTTCGTGCTATGATAATCCGTCATTATTTTATTCGGATATGGTTTGGTTTTAGTGTTATTTCGCTTGCAAAATAGCCTGTTGACCAATAAGATTATTTTTTGAGTTTCTTTTTTCTTATTACTTTTTTTCCTGTGACGTTTGTGACGTCTGAACTTCTTGAACAATGGCAGACAGATTGACAGTCGCTATTCGTGTGTCAGCACCATATGACTGTATAAAAATATGGACAAAGTCACTGTGACGTCACCCATTGGCTTTCCACGGCCTCGTAAAAACTGATTTTGAGTCTTCGTAAGTCTTTTTTGCCCCATGTTTGTACAAACTGCGTCTGCTCCGTGGAGCTGAAGTGACGTTTCGGGAGCAGGGTCAAACAGATATGGGGCGTGTTCGGCTAGAGCCGATTTACGTCATATCTGCGTCGGCCTGCATCGGAAACTGTCCGAGATGGCCGAAAAATCGGTGCTACGTGAACTAAGGCGGAAATGACAACAGAAGGTTAAAGGCGCCTTAGAGGCGGTGCAGTTGCTCTTGGGCGCCTTCAACAACATCGCCGCGCCTTCAAACAAACCAACGACAGAATTGGATAGAGAGCGAGGAGAGAGTGGTGTTTCCTCACGACAAACGCGGATAATTTCACAATATCGCCACCTATCTCGGTGTATTGATTCTACTCTTTAAAAAAATTATAAATGAAATGTACCCCTCCCTAAATTTTCAAACACAGGTATAAGAGTTATTTATTAAATCCTACAATGTAATAGCAGTATTTTCCTCTTTTCCTTATCTGTTCTCCTTTCTAATTTCACAATGAATATTTATTAAGTTTTTTCTTAGTATTGCAATATTTAAAAATATGTTTTAATATAATAGAATCCTTTATTGTTCTTCAATTAATGTGATTTTGTTTCGTAAAGTGAGCTTCTAGTATAAGCCCTGTAGGGTTTCCAACCTCTCTAGCATATTTCTGCAAGTTACGTTGTGTACTTTGTTATTTTCGTGCAAATAATAAATAAATGTGTTTTGAGAATGTGGGATTGAGTAATATAAGGTCGCTACTCTGGTTATTATATACTGTACCGTACATGTACTTTCTTGAAGTAACGTTAAGCCTATATGAATACGAAAAGTACAATATTGGTAATGCTAAAAAAAAAAATTGCAAATCATTCTTGACTGCTTCTGTAATCTATCTGCCTTAAGATAAATTAGGAAAATATTAACCTCTAACAGTAGGCCTACATAAAATCTGTTGACTGAACCAAAAAAGTATATGAAAAAAGGCCTGTCCAAATATAGGTAACAATGTTTTATTCAATACCTTATTCAACTATATTTGTAATTATACCATATTCTATAGAAAAGTAGATTCAACTTTGTTATAAGGAGTGGTTTGTTTTTGCAACAGCTTAAGTGTAAAATCCTAATTGGACTGTTGTCCAAAACAAGTGTCCTCTCCAGAACATTTTGGTGTGAGCATATAGAACATTAAGGTAGGACCATCAAATGATAACTCATTACTTTATTTCAAAGTATTTAGATGTCTTTTGATGGGAAAAACTGTTACCTAATCAATATTTCTCTTCACCATCCTTGTTATCAGTAAGACACCTTATCAAGATCTGAAGGTATGACCTGCTGTCCATCATTGTGTTGAGAAGTGGAGTTTTCCCTATCTCCAGATGGGACAGTGTATAGCCAAGCCTCTGCATGTCACATTCCAGCAGAGGGGACCACATACAAACAACCCAATGCCATAATAACATGAAGGGTATTAACAATTAAACAACATTAAGCAACACAACCTGGGTACAATGCTGTACATCCATCGTGCAAATTGTTGTAAGATTAATGATTGAGATTAAAGATCTAACACTGTTATTATGGTCCCCAGAACAAAACAGATAAATTATACCAGCAATTAAGCAAAGAGAACATTTTCAGAATATTTATTTCACACAATATGGTGACATTCACAAAAGGTAAATAAACTGTAGGACTATTCCCCTCCACCACCATTCAAGCCACAATGACTCCGGGTTATTTCTGTTATTTTGTATGTTTATTGTTAAATCAGAAATATATGAACAATGATTGGTGACAGGTAAAAGAAAGACAACATGTTGATATTGGAATACATCTTATGCAAATACAATTCTATTTATCCATACATTACCATAACTGGCAAGGAAAATGTCATCTCAAAACACATAATGACTCCCAGTATCCCAATGTCCCTATATGTACTATATTAGTTATTCATTCATACAAACTAAATTTATCTTGTTAAAGACATTGAATGGCATTCAATTGAATACGTTCATTGTCAGGGTCCAATGGGACCATGTGCTGTCATGTAATTTGAATAAATCATGAACACTGACATGAGTAGCTGAATCATGTATGCTATGTAATGTTTTATTGTGAAAAGAACTCTCAACAGACTGGTCAAGTAAAGGATATATACAGTGAACAGTGAATATTTTTTTTCTATGTTTTGGCTCTGTATTCCAGCACTTTGGATGTGAAATGATACAACAACTGTGAGGCTAAAGTACAGACTGTAACCTTTAATTTGAGGGCATTTTCATCCATATTGTAACAAGAAGGCTGGAGTACAGGCCTGGCATAGCATCACCAGTGAAGATACCCAGCATCTGATGATTTCTACAGCTCGCAGACTTCAGGCAGTCCTTGCATGCAAAGGACATGCAACCACCAAGTATTATTCTTTCATAGCAACATAATTAATGATTAGGATTAATACACTTTCCCCTTATGTCACAAGGAATATATTCAATGCATTAACTGCACAAGTCCCATGAAAGAGACATTTCTCATTTATATTGGTACAGATATTCTGCAATAAAATATGCTTTAGAACCACCACTCAAAGGTCTATGAAAACATGCATGTAAGTTATAATACTTAACATAGCTACATAGATTCTCACATTACAATGTATGACTACCGATGGCTACGATGTCTTCTGGGTTTAGATTAACTAAAATGACATGTCTACCATGTTTGCAAGTCTAAACAGAGATGACAGGTGTAGTTTAGGCCATCTCATGAATTGACAGACAAGAAACAGCTGAATATGAGCAATAGAACATAAGCAGCCTAATGTTTACAGGTATGTTACCATAACAGATCAGAATCAGAATTCCTTTATTGTCATTGCATTGCAACTGGGTACACGAAAGAGCAGCAGCATCTAAAACGGTGCACACACACACAACAAACAGCAAAAAAAAAAGTTAAAAAAAAAAAAATAAAAAAAAAATGCTAAAAAAAAAAAAAAATATAATATGGCCTATAAACAATAAGATATAAAGACAGTTAACTGAAATGACAGCTTAGCTAAATAATTTAGTTATTCGACAATGAAAGGGCACCCAGCGCTTTAATTCCAATGGAAATTATACGTATTTATTCAAGAACTTTAACTGGAGTTTCACTGTGGCACAATTCAGGGTGATAGCCAAAGTCGCGTAGCAAAAGATAAATATTGACTACCCGAACAATACAAGTCATGAAATAATGTAAGGCAGTATTAAAACAACCTTAATTCGTTCTCCTCAATTTCTTCAAGATTTTGAAGTAAAAAGGACATCTGTGTCGCCTCCAAGTCCTCCGCAACCACAAACAACACGGCTAACTCCTCCATGTTGTTTTTCTCCCAGCCGGTTTCAGAAACGTCCGAAACTGTCCCAGTTGGATCTGCTCAGGCGATTTTCATTTCCGCCTGAGGCAGGTAAGCCAACTGCTCAACGATGTCTACTCGAACACGCCCAATGTATTTCTATGAGATCGCGCATACAGACGCCCAGAGAATTCCGCCCAGCGCGGATAAATCCGCTCCACGTCTGCCCGCCAGTCGTGCGCGCGCGGCCGGTGAGAACCGCGGCAATAGAGGCCTGTCACATAGAACTAGAACTGTCCTTACCAATAGTTACAGGGACGCGCCGCCATTTTGGAGGACCAATCCGAACAGAGACGCTTCACGTTGCCACTGAACTAGTGATGGGCAGTTCGGCTCTTTTTTCTGAGTCGGCTCTATTCGTACCATTCAGTTTGAAGAGTCGGAGTCGGAGTTGCCATTTTGGTACTTCCGGTTAATACAGAAGAGCCGTTTGAGCCGCATCTTTTTCTTTCAGCGGCGCGACTCGCGAGCTGGAATTATAAGCTGTTTCAGACAGCAGACCCTCGCTGGTAACAAAGTAGACAAAATAAGTTTGTAAACTAGTCTTGATATTTTATTCAGACCCCAATCATCTGAATGATACTCATTGCTAATATTCTCAATTTACAGTAGCCTACTGTCTCAAGCTAGTTTGCAATCGCAGGTTATGTTTATTTACGACTTTCCCATCTCCGTTTTTTCGATCATAGATTGTAACATTAGATCTTACAGGTAATAGTAGACATTGAATGGTTATATTTGTATAGAGCTATTTAATCTATGCTAATATTAATCTTATTTTTTTATCAGATCCCAGAATCCAGTAGTCTAGGTCTACTGAAAATGAGGTGGATGGAAGACTGTATAAGAGAGATAGCCAGCCAAATTTGACAAACAAGCCAGATATTTATTGTGTGTGTCAGTGTGTGCATATGATGTACAGGAGCCTGTGTCGTTTATTTATTTGGACACCATAGGGTTATTTAAATGTGTTTATTTTAACTGTACTTTATTTATTATATCATACGCAATTGTAGGCTATTTATTCTGTTCACTGTTGTTGTTGGTCAAGAGTTCTAAAATAAAAATGCCACCACTTTAAATAAGTGTTTTCTGTCATTTTTTTGTAGCCTAATCTAGCTGAACACAATCGCAATATCGCATATTTGGCCTAATTGTTTCATAGTTGACTGGAATTCGGTTGCAATTCTCGCAAAAAGTTTAATAATTTCGTAATATACAGTCGGCGTCTCGGAATATCATTAGATATAGGCTAACATAATTCCTTTGTCAATAGGGTTTCAATAATTCCTTTGTCAATAGTAGTAAACCCGATTAATAGCTTAATGGTGTACTTCATTTTGCCCTTTGTTAAAACCACAGAACTCTATAAGAACAGTTATGTGGTTAAAACTCGAAAATTACTTCGGTTTGTGTCACGGCTCTGGTTCCGGCTCTGTCTGGAGCCGTGGAATATTGCTACGGCTCATGGCTCTTAAATTGAGTCGAGTTGATTTCGTGCTGATCAGTTGGGTAGTATAGCTACTGTAGCTACGTATCTTTCTTTTAACCATTAGTAGTCATAATAACTTTGGAATGAGCTAGGGCGATTATTAACTTCACAAAAGTGTGTGCAATATTGATAGATCAAATTAAAATGCATTCTTACGTAGGTTCTAACTTAGCAATCAGAAACTGCGCGCCGCGCATTAACCACTGCTGAGTGTCTCGGGGGAGTGTCTCCCGGCTGTAGTAGAAAGCAGGCAGAGTCAGAGCCAGAGCCGAGAGTCAGAGCCGAGAGCTGAGAGCCAGAGCCAGAGCCGAGAGCCAGAGCCGTGGGTTAGCACGATTCACTCGAACTGGCGAGTCGACTCAGACGACTCAGCATAAAGAGTCGTTCAAAAATACCGATTCGTTCGCAAACTGCACATCACTACACTGAACTAGTAGTGTTTGCTACTCCATGAAACGAGTTTCATGCTAACGCTACTATGATTGCTGTCCTACAATGACGAACTTCTGCACTGCGTACTGATGTGCGAATAAAACTGGGAAAAGGCGAAAATGTCCTTTTACATGATAATCTGAGTACTCACCATAGTAGCTAAACCACCAGGCAGGGTGAACGAACTAAATTTTACGACCGAAAGAAGAGACTGGTGGTTGAAAGCAGTGAGGAGTGAGCTGGATTTAGACAGCAACCAGGCTCGGATCGTTACAGCATAGGCTCGTATCATTAATGGTAAATTACGTTTTATGAACAAATTATAAAGTTAGCCAGTTAATATATACATATCTAGCTGGCCTAATGTACATGTTTGTGCATTATCTTAATGTTAGAAAGTTAAAAGTGAATTAATCGCTTGGTTTAGCTAACGTTAGTAGCTATATCATTTGTGTGAACGACTGCTACGCCTGCAAAACATTAATGTTAACCTAATGCGATACGTCAAGCATATTGTGAACATCAAAACAGTGTTCATTTCAACTATTATTACATTGCTAGGGGTGCTACGTTGTACGATGTCTCACAAATAGATTGGATAAACTGTAAACATTAGCTACCTGTGCTGGCCAGGCAGGGTGCGAGCAATATGAGAGAATCCAGAAGAGGGCGAAAAGAAAATGTAACATTACGATATTAAGCACCAAATAACAATGTATTTGAAAGTAATAATGAAAGTAACGGTAAATGTATTTTATGTGTTGAACTGATTTGCCTTTTATGGTGTCTACAACTGAAGTTCCCTATCGGGAAAAAAAAGTTATTATATTCTATCCATCGAGCTAAAATGTTTTATTGCTGAAGTAGGCTACTGTAGCCTACCGTTAATACTCTAACATGTAACGTATCACTTTGCTCCCATATTAACTGCACAAGCACTTTACTTACCAAGGTGGTATACTACAAAGCAGGATTACTGAGTTAGTACTAGCTGGATAACTCAATAAAACCCAGAACAGCTCTTTTTACTTCAGTCCATGCATGTTCCAGATTTTGGAGGGTTCCGGGGTTTACTCTGTAATTAATCTTGCTTCGTACGTATACCCCCCAATACTCCTTATAATATTTGTTTATGTTGGTATTATTAGAATAGAATATAATATATAATATAACTTTTATTTCCCGCTAGGGAACTTCAGTTGTAGCCCCAGCAACAACAAAAAAGACATAGACAGTGGGACCCACAACGCACAAACAAACATATCAAACAAAGACATCCAACAGAATCATTACATCAATCAAGTGAATGAAAGTGCAATACAGCCATAAACTAAAAATAGCCCCCGCTGTCCCGAGATGTCCAGTGTCACCAAGCAGTCCAACGCACAAACTCCACCTCCACGAATTTCCTCCATAAATGCAGTGCCGCGGTCTCTGTACACCGCCAAACTGAGAAATTGTTTCGTTATGTTGTGCACTGTATATTTTGTATATTGCTGAGCTACCTGTAAGCATTGCGCAAAGCAAATTCAGATGATGGCAATAAAGGGAAATTAAGCAACCTCCGGATTAAATGTGATAGGCTATTAGTTTGGTTTGCATAACGTTATGGAACACCGGCATTTGGTCCTCCAAGATGGCGGTTGGCGTACAAAGTGGGCGTGTCTGGTCAAATTCTGACGTAGGTGACAGGCCTCTATTCGTTGACATGGGAGCGGAAGTGAAGCGCAGCAGTGCGCGTGTGCGTGCGCTTACGCGTCTGTTGGGTTCGGGGCGTGATAAATTCCAAGTGCGGACGTTCCAGCCCTGAAGTGAGACCTCTTGCTCTGTCTACCCGCTTTGCCCTTAGTCAGCACAGTGGGGCTGTATGACAAGCGGCTACATAATCATTACATTTAAACATTGCATCTTCTTCAGAATTATATGCATACATATAGGCTACATTTAGGTAGCTTAATTACCTGTGTTGGTGCCAGTAATCACCTGGGTAAAGTCAAGTTGAGTGAATATATTTGGCAGGGAATTACCCAGGAGTAGCTGTGGTACGAAGATGGTAGTTTGTTTCGCAAATTGATACTTATTAAAGTAGCCTGGCTACTATAGCTAACGTCCGACCAAGCTATCGTCATAAATCTCTAGAAATTAACATGTTGCGCGTTATTTCTACAGGACTATTTCCATGTAGCCTAGGCAAACTACGCAACGGGACAAGATCGTTAACCTCGTGGCTTTTAAAATGACCATATACTATAGGCTACATTAGTTGTTGGACTAGCAAATTGCTTGCTAGCTTGAAATTAATATTTCATAAATGAATGAATGATAATAACAATAGTGGTTGGCTGCAGTGTATTTTAATGTGGGCAATTTTTTATTTTCAGAAGACAATCCTACGATTTAAAAAAACGCATTTCAGTTGGTGTGAATAGTAGGCTACATAATGTGATTTTTCGCATTTTGGTGTTTATCGCTTTGGACTTGGTGTCCAAATGGGCATGTCAAAAACAGATTATTAGGCTACTAGCGCCACGCCCGCCTGAAATGGATTTTCCTGGTTTCCTTTTGACATAAATGACATCTAGCCTATAAAAGGAGACGGTTGTAACCTACTTTTAAACAAATAGCCTAAAATGTAACGAGGATGTTTCTATTGAATATGATGACTATGAACGCAACCATCGATTTATTTATTGGTTGAAGAACGTTTAAAATTAAGAAAATGAAAGAAAAAACTCCCCATTTTGAGCAATATCGTAATGTCCGGAGTAAAGTCTGGTGAGAGCCAAAATGGAGGCACTGGGGGGTAAAAAGATTGACATGTTGTGAAGCCAATCTCTTTCTTCTTCCTCTGTTTGTGCAACCAATAGTAACGTCAGGGTGGGATTACTAATTTATCTTTTCAAAATGGCGGGTGAGGTCGTATTGGGAAGAGGCAGTGAGTGAAAGGCTTGCTTATTTGGATTATTCACTCAAATATAGAAAACATTTTCTGATAGTGCAAATAGTTATTTTTTGTTTTCGTGTCTGTGGTGGCCGGTATAGGCGGACTGTGTAAAATGAAAGGGAAGGAACGGTCGCCGGTCAAAAAGCGTCCACGGGCCTTGGATGAGATCCGAGACAGGGGAGGAAACCACCCAACCAGCAAGAAAATGGGGGCTCTTTCTGTTTCTGGAGGTAGCAATAACGGTAACAGCTCGGCGAAAAGTGAAGGGGGTTCGGCCAGGAGAAGTTTACTCGGCGAAAAGAGAGAGAGTCGGGATTTTGATGGACACGCTTCTAGTCGGACAGGGAGTAACCACAGTTACACCAGCCCTGCTGCGACTTCCAGCAGCAAGAACCACAACCCCAGCCTGGCGCTCGAGACCGCTGTGCGGACCAACTCACGCGCAGAGCCGCGACCTCCGCTTCCCAATAACGAGAGTGAGTACAAGACTCTTAAAATTAGCGAATTAGGCTCTCAGTTGAGCGACGAAGAAATTGAGGATGGACTCTTTCACGAGTTTAAGAAATTCGGTGACGTGAGTGTAAAAATAAGCCGAATTAATGAAGAGAGGGTGGCCTTCGTTAACTTTAGACGGCCTGAAGATGCGCGAGCGGCCAAGCACGCGCGTGGAAGGTTGGTGCTCTATGACAGGCCGCTAAAAATCGAAGCTGTCTACATTAACCGGAGGAGGAGTCGCTCTCCCATTGAGAAAGACCCCTATGCAGCCGTTGCAGGGCACAGACATTTGCATACCCAGAGACCACTGTCTCCTACAGGCTTGGGGTACAGAGACTACAGGCTGCAGCAGCTAGCTTTGGGCCGCCTGCCCCCTCCCCCGCCTCCACCCCTGCCCCGAGACCTGGAGAGGGAACGGGAATACGCTTTCTTTGAGGCTCGAGCACGCCCTGCCTACATCGCTGAACGTGCCGCTTTTCGTGAGGAAGAGTTTATTTCACCAGAAGATGACCAGAGGGCCAATAGAACGTTGTTTTTGGGCAACCTGGACATCACAATCACCGAGAATGATCTGAGGAGGGCGTTTGACAGGTTTGGTGTGATCACTGAGGTCGATATCAAGCGGCCCAGCAGGGGGCAAAGCAGTACATATGGCTTTCTCAAGTTTGAAAATTTGGACATGGCACACCGAGCCAAGCTGAGCATGTCTGGAAAGGTAGTGGGCCGCAACCCCATCAAGATCGGCTATGGCAAGGCAACACCCACCACCCGTTTGTGGGTGGGGGGTTTGGGGCCATGGGTGCCACTGGCAGCATTAGCACGTGAGTTTGACCGTTTTGGCACCATCAGGACTATTGACTACAGGAAGGGCGACACCTGGGCCTACATCCAGTATGAGAGCCTGGACGCAGCCCAAGCAGCCTGCACCCATATGAGGGGCTTCCCCCTGGGGGGCCCAGAGCGGCGGCTCAGGGTGGACTTTGCTGACACTGAGCACCGCTACCAACAGCAATTTCTGCAGCCGCTGCCCCTTCCCCATTATGACATTGTAGCCGAGTCGTTCGTTCACCGTGCCACTCCTGAGGCGCTGCGGGTTCGAGAGAGGAGCCCTCCACCCCCCTTGCATTTCCGGGAGCGGGAGCTGTACCCTGGGGCAGAGTGGGTGGCGCCCGCTGTGCGGGAACGTGTGCGGCCAGCTGCTTTTGAGACGTTGGAGCATCTGGAGCGGGAGCGGCGCCCTCGGGAGGCCTGGTCGCTGGAGCGGGAGCTGCAGAACCGTGACCCTGCCCGTAAACGGCGCCTCGTGGAGGATGGCCGTCTGCCGGAGCGCTCCCCGGACACTGGAGAGCGCATGGTCCGTCGGCGGCACTGCCCCTCCCCAGACCGTTCCCCTGGAGACAGCAGCCGAGATGGTGGCAGATTCAGTGACCCTGAGCGCCCCCCCCGCCTTGACCGACCTTCCCCCCCCACTCGCGACCCCCCTGAGCGTGCCCCTGCTGACAAGCACCTCAAAACACTGCAAGGGGCAGAGTCAGCAGGTGCTGGGGCTTCAGGGGGTGGAGCTGCAGGGGTAGAGCGGAAGCGCAGGACCGCGGGTGATGCCGGGAAGGGCCCCACCAAGAAGGAGAGACTGTCAGACCCCCCAAGCTCCTCCAAGGGCCCTCAGGGGCCCAAGCAGGATGGCATTGGGCAGAAGCTCAGTCTGGCCTGGCAGGGCATGCTGCTGCTCAAGAACAGCAACTTCCCCACCTGCATGCACCTACTGGAGGGGGACCTAGGTGTGGCCACCGGCCTGCTGTTGGACGGTTCCACAGGAGAACAGGTGGGCCAGTTGAAGATCACCCAGAGGCTGCGTCTAGATCAGCCTAAACTGGACGAGGTGACGCGGCGCATCAAGGCGGCAGGACCTGGGGGGTACTCGGTGCTCTTGGCCGTGCCGGGCGGCCCGGATGAGCCCTCCACCTCTGACCCTGCCTGCTCCACCCAGCGGCCACTGCGCAACCTGGTCTCCTACTTGAAGCAGAAGCAGGCTGCCGGTGTCATCAGCCTGCCAGTGGGGGGTGCCAGGGACAAGGACAACACGGGTGTCCTGCACGCTTTCCCTCCATGCCACTTCTCTCAGCAGTTCCTGGATTCCTCCTCCAAGGCGCTGGCCAAAACGGAGGAGGACTACCTGGTGATGATCATTGTACGTGGAGCATCGTAGTGATGTGCCACCACCACACAGAGAGAAAACTACCATGTAAAAAAAACAACAACAAAAAAAAACAAATGTTACCCTGTAATGTATCAGTAACACTGCATGCACTGTTCTGCATTATGGGATAGAGCAATCTTAGCAGGGAGGGAAGGGGCTTTCACAATTTTATTTTGCCAGACAGAATCCATGTTCCTGTTAGAATGCATAACTGACATGTGAATGTAGTTATTTGGGATACAGTTGGTGAACAGGTTCTACAATTTAAAGGATCAGTGTCATGCATGGTAACTTCAAATAGTCTGTTAGTGAACCATAGTGTAAGTGAGAATCTTAAAACAGTATAATTAAAATGTAAAATACCTAGTTTACCACCTTTTTGACTGAAGTTGTCCAATAATTTAAATTATAATAAATCCAATAATAGCACAGTTTCAAAGTTAGTTTGCTCTTAAAAACGATATTTTAAAGTAGAGTCACAGACCATTAGACTTACTACCAATGAAAACGGCTTAATAATCTTTTCTCCATGCTTCTGATCTTGGAATTGTTGGTCATACGTGAGCAAGTTTTAGGTTTTGTGACACTACATCCTCTTTAAACTTTTTCAGATTTAAATGTGATGTATGTGAGCCTTCTCTCAGTTTTCTTCAATTTCTTCAGACAGTTTGGAAGGTGTCATCTGTTTGCCTGGTTGCAGATTGCTTATCCCATAATCCATGTGGTACTCTTTTATGACGGTATCTGTTTAGTTAGCTTGTAGAAAAAAAATCTGGTGCCGGTTTTAAATGATGTTTTGCAGGAAACTGCTGTCCTGGATAGAGCCGCTACCCAGTTCCATAAATAGATTTGCACCATCATTTTCATGTTAACTGACCTAGAGGATAAAAACAATTTCAAAAAAATCTGCCTTCAGATTTTTTGTGGAATGTTAATGTGGGGGGGAGCAACGCCTCAAATGCCTCTTCAGACATCTTAAATCATCCATTTCTGGCTTGCCATAATGAATGTGATTAAACTGTAGTTTGATAATTCACCTCAGTAAGTTTCATTCAGCATTTTCCCTGCAAGAACACAAGCTTTTATAATATTGGAAAGAAAAAGCTCAAACCCAGCTTTATCAATTATATTTATGTTGTCTGTTTTCACATTCATAGGAACCATCCCCTTTATTCTTCAAAATAGAGGTTTTTCACAATATAAATGATTGTATTCTGAGGAAGTCTTTCTATAGCCCAGGAACCTATATTCATAAATTGAGAGCAGGCGTGCTGGTCTGGATTCCCCTTTCCATACTCAAATCATTATGAGCTAAAAGGCCACATAATTCTAGATTAGTGCTCCTAATCTGAGACGATTTATGAATACAAGATATTATGAATATGGCAAGGTTTAATCTTCAGAAGTTTAACTTGGATGTTTAATTGCACATTTGGCAGTAGAGACCTTTGTTATAGGTATTTGGGCACTCACATTTTGGAGGCTCTAATGAAATAATCCAAAGGCAGTTTAACGCATTGTTTAAGTTTG
Organism: Ilyophis sp. 1 JC-2022; assembly: GCA_022702515.1. NCBI lineage: Eukaryota > Metazoa > Chordata > Actinopteri > Anguilliformes > Synaphobranchidae > Ilyophis > Ilyophis sp. 1 JC-2022. The sequence continues at coordinate 31,056,561 of CM040402.1, read as the reverse complement.
TTCAAGGCTAATTAAAATGTTTGGCACACCTACATTAGGAGGCTCTAGTATTTTCAGTCATGCACCATAGTCATGAGCTTTAGGAATAATATTCAATCCAAGTTGTTTGGATAAATTATGGAAAAACAATCCATAACTAGAAGTTGCTTCAGTCCTCATAGATGTTTTTTATTTTAAATTTTATTTTATTTTCGGGCATGGCACCAGTAGCACCGGTTGTATGTAGGTAGAAGATAAATAAGATTTAAAAATGTTTTACAATGTGCAGACTGAACCTGTGTTTGAGAAGAATTTGCTGATATTTTGTCCTGTGGTAAAACATTATTTTAAAAAAATGGTATAAAGTAAATCAATGGAGCTACTCAGTTTTTAAGGTAATGAGCAGGTTGAAAGTGCCATTTGCCGTAGCATGACCCAGAGATTTTGACTGATTGACAGTGGTATTTGGATCTTGTTCAAGAAATTGTTAAAAGAATTAATAAGCAAAGTGTTTCTGTAGGATTTTATTTTGATGCCAGCTGAAATGTCAAACTGTCTTAAAACCATTAACAAAACAAACTAATTAAAATGACGACCAAAAGTATCCAATGGACTCGAAACAAATGGTTGCCAGGGTGCAGAAGTATGGAGTAATCATGGCTTCATGAAAGAGATTAATATTAATTTATCATGCAGATTTATTTCAGTCTTCGTTTTAAATGTATTATTTGCCATCCATTTTAATTTGATGATTTCAATTTATTTTAATTATACTCAACGCTAAATACTAAAATTTGGATTTTGCACCCTGCCACATGAACTTGTCAAAGTGTTGCTGTAAATTTGTTGGTGAAATATTTTAGACTGTCTTGTAAGACAGGTGTTATGATAGTCAGATATTAAAATCTGATAACAGAAGTTAGTATTGCAGAGAAAATACCCCTGGTAATGGCAGTAAAACTTGCCTTTAGGCATTGGCACATGCTCATCTTATTGAGAATCCCTATAGTGCTGATGTCCTGTCTGATCCTCGCTTCACATTTCAAGAGAATTGGCTTTATTGTACAAAGGCTCATGCTCAGTCTAACCTCACTGCTTTATTAGTTAAATTTAATTAAATCTTCCATTGGATTTAATGAACAAGTTGCCTTATCACACAAGTGTAAGTCACTGGAATTAATGAAATATTTGTAAAAACCTAACGTGAGCAAATTAGCATGTTACGTTTAAAAAGCATGTTGCAATTTGGTTGAACAGAGCCATAACTGAAGCCAGTGAATTTGTAATTAATGAAGTGAGCATCAGAGACAGCCTGTAAAGTACATAGAGGTGACAATCACTTAAAGTGCATACAGTTTTATATTTGGTTTATTTTACATTGGTATCAGCATTTGCTGAAGTTCATCAATTGAAAACCATCCCAGTAGCACCACTGTACGTAAGAGTTCTTAATATATATGAAGCTTTTTATTAAAACATAATAACATTTTCCATCAGAAATTATGGTGTAAATTGTAAATGGGTTCTCTTCGGGTCCAGAACCCTTCAGATGAGTTCTGCTTTCTTAACATTGTGTTGCAGGATTGGTTCACCTTCACATGAAATGGGTCATCATGGTAATGGATGAGCCATCTGAAAAATAAAGGGGTTGTCACCCTGGGTTTTAAAACTGAAACCATGATAGAATGCACCTAGTCTGCATTTTCCTTGGCCAGAAAGATTCAACATAAATTCAAAAAGTTCATTCATAGAGCTAATTTATTTAGCAGTGTGTTAGTGGTGCCACTTCCCATACAATATATTCTTATTTTAAAATGAATATCTTATGGTTTTGTTTTGTGTATTTTTTCTGTGTATTGATGTCTTTTTATTTTCTTTAAGAATGGCTTGAATTGTCTGTCAGTTGAAATCACATGTATGTACTCTTCCACGGACGCCTCCACTTCATCACGTCAGTAACAAGGGACTGGATAATTGCGCCAGCGCACGCACAGGGACGCTTTACGCCGGAAACCAAACACTTGTGTACAACCACAAAGGATCCTTTTTGCCACGAAGGGGAAACGCTTTCCGTTTAGTGTTTGCATTTTCACTGAAAGGGCAGCTTTGAAAGTTGTGTAACGCAGTTGTGATCCCAGTTCCCATGTTTTAAGTGGAAACATGACCTTCCTTGCTTTGTGCTGTACACACATCTGATTTCTGGGGGAAAATGGAAAGCCATCATTGCACACACAGCTAAGAAGTGGCTGTTAATATACACACCGCAAAGTGCACATGCACTTATCTGTCTCAGTATCAATAAATTGTCTTTTGAGGGAAAAAAATGTTTCTGCTTCGGAAATGAGTTTGAAGACGACTGTTGTGACGTTTCTTGTGTTGCGAAGGAATCATTGCCTCGCTTCTGATGGTGACAGAAAGAGAAACACATCTTTTGTTGGCCAGGAAGGAGCGGAGAGAGAGGGCACCTTTATTTCAGTGACCATCATCAGTGTTCTCACTCCCCTTTTGTGAAGAGATCCTCATTTGCTCACTGTAAATTATGGCTCCGCCCACCTTCCCTCACCAGTTTTGGCTTTCATTGGAAGGGCAGGGGAGGAGCTGGGCTAGTGATGAGGGGGTTGCCAAGTGACGACGGGACAGGAAGTGTGCCTGCATAACAAAGGGAACTTGCCTGGCATCGTCGCCACGGCTCGGGTTCAAGGTCATCCCAAGTGGCTCCTCTGCAATCTGAGATTCCCTCCCACACAAGTGCAGGAGTTCTGAGTTGCCACACATACCACCCTCAACCCCCCCCCCCCTTTTCCCACACATCCCAAAGTCCGGCTCACAGAAACCCCACTTGGAGAGCGCGTCTCCCACACGAGACTAAGCCGAACATCACGTTCTGCTTCTCCGGAGCCACTTGTTTCTTTTCCCTTTGGTTTGTATTTTCTCCAGTTCTGATATGGTTTATGCTTTTGGTCCTATTCTTAAGCCGGAATGAAAGGAAAAGGATTCCTCCCCCCAGTGTGGGGATACTGGTCTGTTCATGTTCCCACCTGAAGCTGACCACCTGACCAGGGATCCAAGAAGTGCACACAGCTTTTTTTTTTTCAGGCTGCTGTTGTCATAGAAACCCCAGAAGTCTGTCCACCCGTCATTGCAACAACTCCACTAGTGTTCAAAAAAGGAAATTGTTTTTAAAAACATGGGGAAAAAGAAGCTTGCTCCTGCAGTAGTCGCTGTATTCTGTACACGGATCCAGAATACCTGATAATTATTTGTGCAAATAAGTGATCCAGCCAAGAAGTCTTTGAGCCCCACTGTCCTGGCCCCCCAGGTTACATCTACCTGGAGGCCTGCTGACTCAGGGATCTGCTGGTCCCCCCCCCCTTCTCTGGACGTGCCACCTGGCTTGTTGTGAGCACAGCCACAGCCCTACACTACAGAGAGGGAAGGTGCGGTAAGTTCGGGTGTGTAATGACTGCCAGCCAGGAATGCTAGAATGGAGCTCACTAGTACAGCAGCTCAGGTAAGTGTACATCAAGGCCTGTATTCATGCAGCACCTCAGAGCAGGAGTGTTTATCTAGGATCAAGTTTCTTCTATATCTTATTCTTATCCAATGAGTTAAAATGGGAAAACGGATCCTCTTTGACACCAATAATGTAACCTTGGAGTAATGACCATTGTAATACTTTTGTGAGAGAGAGAAAAAACACAGTCATTAAGAAAATTGGGGACAAAGTATTCATTTTCACTTTATGTTTGGCCTACCGTTCTGTATTTTCAAGACCTACAGTTTGACAACCGTAAATTTTAAAACCAATATCTTTGTTTCGTTGTAATCACTAACACTTGCTCTAAAAATGGGTGAAGTATGAATACTTGACTTCATTCTTTGCACTGACACTATGAATACAGGCCCCTTTTACATTTGTTGCTCCGGTGAGGATTTTTAATATCGGTATGGATTGAGCATTTTGTGTTCGGAAAGTTCTAGATCCCCTGTGACCTGTTAGAATTATGTCAAATATAGGCTTCATACTTCTAACAAATAAATTTTTACGATGATTCATGGGCAAGCTGCCATGCAAATTGAACTGGACGACGGTCGATGTAGAATATAAGAAAACAAACTACTAACCCTAAAAATTTTTTTTTTATCAATATACCTTATGTACTTGGTATTTACAGAGTAAAATTAGGTGTGAACATTAAGTTCCTTAAGTAACCTTATGTTCATTCGGTAACCATCCTAGTTTGATTAAGGAATCTATTGACAACCGTATAATAAGAAACATGATGTACGCTTCTGGTGATACCATTAAATGTGAAACCCCCCCACTGCATTTTTCAACAATTTTTCAACACACAATCATTTTATACATGCATATATGTAATAATAGGGTCATTCCGGGGGGAAATAGACCCTTTTTAACCTTGACCCCTCAGATCTTTCTGATATTTGACCCATAATCGAGACAAACTTAACTTTATAACCCACTGGCCAGAGTGGCTTGTAGATTCTAAAAATCACCATCCATTTTCAACATTTTACCAGCCACATTACCTTTTATATAGTATAAAACAACCTGGGGTCCGTTTCCAAAAAGGATCTTAGATAAAAATCATCTTAGGCAGTTTTTTATGTAATGTCAGTAAATTTAAATAATTAAAATCATAAAATTATTAAAGCACAAACACAAAGCGCTAAGGATGATCTTAACTCTAAGGTGCTTTTGAGAAAACGGTGCCCTGGTTGGTTACCTGCCAAAGTGGCTGCTAGAGTAGAACATTTTACCAGCATTTGGTTGGTTTTGGGTGTTAAATTCACACCCTGCCCATAATGTAACCTGGGAGTAATGACCATTTTTATACTTTTTGAGGAAAAAAGACAAACCATCATTAAGAAAATTAGGGACAAAGTGTCAATTTTCACTCAATTTTTGGCCGACCATCCTCGACCTTCGAGACCTACAGATTGACAGTAAATGGTAAAAACAATATCCTGGTCTCATTGTAATCACAAAGACTTGCTGTACAACATCATGTTTGAATACTTTGACTTAATTCTTTACATTAATTCATCTAATTTCAAATGACTTTTTAAAATTTAGCTCAATTTTGTTCTATACAGTCCGATGTATACACATGCCAATTCAGAGTGGGATCTGTGGGTGCTTTTTGTTTTACAGTACTATTACAAGGGGCAATTGACTGGTTCAAGCAGGGATGCAGAACTCCGGAGTGAAAACGGACAATTTGTCCCTAATATTCTTAATGATGGTTTGTTTTTTCCCTTCAAAAGTATAACAATGGCAAACACTCAAAGCTTACGTTATGGGTGTCGAATATCAGAAAGACCTGCGAGATCAAGTTTTAAAAGGGTCCATTTTCTCCCTGAATGACCCACTAAATTAACTAAATGTGAATTTCTAATGTAAGGGTTAATTAATCCAATTGCAAACCAACCCTTATGTAAATGGAAAGCATTGTTGAAAGTAACTGAAATCAAAAATATTGTAAGGATTATTTTCAAATATTGCAGGACATTTCGTTTCAAATATGCTGCTGTGCTACATTATATAATATACATTATATTGCTGTATATTCCATTTCAATAAGGGAAGAAACACAAATCCTTTGCACTCTAGTGGTATGTCTGTTTGGTAATTCAAAGAAATGGAAACACAGATATTTGTGTTTAGAGTTGAGAGGCATATAGCAGACAGAGTACAGAGGATGGGTGAGTTGTGGAAATAGCTTTTCTTTTGCACAGAATCACAATATACTGCACATTCATGGTACATTCATACCAGTAGTGTGATAGCTGCAGTGTGAGTGACAGGGGATTGGATAACAGGACAATAGTGTTGATGGTGTGCTCCACTTCCCCAGTTCCCCTGTGAACAGATGTGCAAGGATGAGGGGCTGCAGCAGGTGGTCTCACCTGGTAGGGACAGCCAATGCAGGTGATGTCAGTGTGTACCTGTGGTTGCTCTGACGATAGGTGATCACTGCTGTCCTCAGGTCCTGCCTTCCGGAGGTAACCTGCCACCTGTCTCTCCAAACACAGTGATATTAATCGCTGGACTGAATGGCATGACATCCATGAGCTTGTTGCAGTTTCTTTACTTTTCAATGACCTAATTATAACTTCCATTTCTAATCTAAACAAAATATTTTGCAAATCAATCCTAGAAAATTGGCAAGCTTGTGGCTGGCTTTTCCGAGTTCACCCAGAGTCTGGTTTATTCCAGGCTGATGTACAGTAGCCATGCTTGGTACCTGCTGTTTGGGGTTTTCTCATAGACTCGCCTGAGGTGCCCTTGCTGTGCACAGACTTTAACCCCCACAGGCTCTACGGAGTTTCACCCACTCCTCTGTCATTCCTGGCCAGCCAGGCCAGGCTGGAGCATGTGACCTGTCTCTTTTTCATCTCTTTGGACCTTCCTGGCGTAGTTTTCTGCCACCCCCCCACCCCCACTGCTTCTTGAAGAATTAGTGAAATGAATGGTGGCTAAGCTTTTTGTGCTCTTTACTGCATTGTGCCTATTCTCCTAAGCTCCCCCACATGACGCCCGTAATCCTGTAGCGCACTGTATTGCATCATACTGTACCATACCACACCTTAACACTGCACCATACGGTACCATACCACATCTTAACACACTGCACCATACTGTACCATACCACACCTTAACACACTGCACCATACTGTACCATACCACACCTTAACACTGCACCATACAGTACCATACCTTAACACACTGTGCCATACTGTACCATACATTAACACACTGCATTATACTGTACCACACCTTAACACACTGCATTATACTGTGCCATACCACACCTTAACACACTGCACCATACTGTACCATACCACACCTTAACACACTGCACCATACTGTACCATGCCACACCTTAACACACTGCACCATACTGTACCATACCACACCTTAACACACTGCACCATACTGTACCATGCCACACCTTAACACTGCACCGTACCACACCTTAACACACTGCACCATACTGTACCATACCACACTTTAACACTGCACCGTACCACACCTTAACACATTGCACCATACTGTACCATACCACACCTTAACACACTGAATTATACTGTACCATACCACACCTTAACACACTGTGCCATACTGTACCATACCACACCTTAACACACTGTGCCATACTGTACCATACCACACCTTAACACACTGCCATACTGTACCATACCACACCTTAAAACTGCACCATGTTGTACCATACCCCACACACTGCGCCATACTGTACCATACCACACTGTACCATACCACACCTGAACACACTGCCATACTGTACCATACCACACCTTAACACACTGCACCTTACGGTACCATACCCCACCTTTACACACTGCACCATACTGTACCATACCACACCTTAACACACTGCATTATACTGTACCACACCTTAACACACTGTGCCATACTGTACCATACCACACGTGAACACACTGTGCCATACTGTACCATACCGCACCTGAACACACTGCCATACTGTACCATACCACACCTTAACACTACACCATGTTGTACCATACCCCACACACTGCGCCATACTGTACCATACCACACTGCCATACTGTACCATACCACACCTGAACACACTGCACCATACTGTACCATACCACACCTTAACACTGCACCATACAGTACCATACCATACCTTAACACTGCACCGTACCACACCTTAACACACTGTGCCATACTGTACCATACCACACCTGAACACACTGCACCATACTGTACCATACCACATATTAACACACTGCACCGACACACTTTATCACTGTATAAATTAATAACCATCTCAAGTCCTCCCTTTGGCTACTTAACTCTGTTGTGACTCTTTATTGACAAATCATTATTGTTTTGTTTTTTTGTTTGAACTATGCCCTTCACACAAGGATGAGACAAGTTGATGTTTAGTGGTTTATTTCACAGCATGCCAGTTTGGGTTGTTAACTGAAGAAATTCCTAAAACATGTTGTTTCACTCTAAGATGTAACAAAGCCTGCCATTTCACCCTCCCAGCCCCAGGACCAGGCAGTGGATTGGGCGGATGGAGCGGCCTCTGCCCCATAGTTATGGTGACCGCTGACTGCTGCCAGAGGGGTAAGAAACCTAGTGTGGTGACCATGTCGGTTCACCAGAGGGTTTGGCGTCTGTGTGAACAGAGAATAAGGAAACGTCTCTGGATTCACCACTCATGACTTGAGTCTAAGTTTAGAAATGTCTGATTCATGGAAGATGGAATCCAGGGACATAGTTTAAAGTGAGAGTAAAATGTAAATGGCCTTATTCGTCACAAGTCTGAATCAGGTACACAGTCATGTGGGTTTCCAAAGGTTTTCTGATTTAGATTATTGAAATGGGTTGCTCATGCATGATGTTGGTTTCTAGGCTTTGTGTGCCAGTGTTGTGTGTGTGAGAGCTCCGCACCGCTGTTAGCATGTTTTTCAGGGCCATCAATTCAACATCATCAGCAGCCCTGTGTCCAGTCTGTGAGTAACCCACACCTCACATCTCCTTCCTAATACAGTGTATGCTTTGGACTCGTTTGTGTGTTCCAGACTTGAGTCAGACAGATTTATTGAAATACATTATTGCTTTAGACACACACACACCTGTAAAATTTCTGCAGATCTATTTTCACTAATGTTCAGAAAATGATTCTTTCATATGATTTTAATCTACAATGTGTATTTCAAATATGTATTTGACCCAGGCCTAGTGTATTCCAAAAGCCTTTGTCTGCTGACATGTACGTACGTGTGTGTGTGTGTATAGTATTTAGGTCCAGTGGGACTGGTCTGGACTTCCCCTGTACCCATGCTGAGGTGAGAATCCACTACTCTGGTAAGCCCCCCAAAACAATAGATATGAATGAGCCAATAGCGGTGTTGCTGAAATAGAGGCTTTAATGAGTTTTTGTGGGACTGAGAGCCAGAGGCACAGTGAAAGCATTCAATGGCTTTCATCTGCTTTGTGTTTGAGCAACCTCCAGGCTGTTAAAAGCCATTTCATGTTTTTATGTTTGAGCACCATATTAAAACGTTAAGCTGATGGTACACGGGCAATATTTTCAGGCAATATTGACAGGCAATGATTGTTGAGGGTTTTCCTATTGATAAATCACTATCTGAACAAGTTCGATCAAGCGAGCAATATTTTGCTACCATCCAATCACAGACGAGAGTTTGGGTCATGTGACACCTGGGTCTTCCAAAAATAAATTTCAACAATGGCTGCCAAGTGGTGCGAGGAAACTGAAGGGATGCTCTGATCTCTAACTTTATTTATTTATTACTGAGGTAAGTTATATTGATGTATTAGTCTAATGTTGAAATAAAGACCAACTTTTCATAAGTTATGGCATTCTTGACTTTTTATTGTAAATAATTGGTATTACTCAGTCACCACCATACTGACGAACCGAGTGACTTTTAACTAGCTAGTCAGCTAACTTTATTCAGCAGACCTAATCAGACCACCTGCTTACTGGGGAATACATCCATGAATGCTTCCGTCAAATTTAGAGATACAGTCGATTGAATTACATTGGCAGAAAGCTGTGGTTCTTGCCGTTCCGGGAACATAATATACCTAATATGCCGTTCCAGGCACAGAATATACCTTTGCGGTGAGATGACGGTAAAGGTTTGAAACGGAGGTTAAAAACGGTATCCGCAAACATTATTTTTTCAGTTATTGCCCCATTGCTACAGTGGCCCATATCCATTGCCCATTGCTGTCAATATTGTACAGTATTGCTGGCAATATTGCCTGAAAATATTGCCCATGTACCATCAGCTTTACACCACAATGCAATTTATTATATCATGTATTTTATTAAACAACTAATGTTTTGCTGTTGTAGGACTGGTTTTATACCTTTTTCTATGTATTTCCCAAGGACATTTAGTTCTAAATCAAAAGACCATGCATGTTTTTAATTTGTTCTTGCTTTGTATTGGGATGGCAGGTATGCCATCCACCATCCACTTTTATGTTAAATTACCATAATACATGTCACTGTGTTGTTTATGCATTTATTGTAATAAAACAACTGTGTTGTTTTGTCTGGCTAAAATATGTTGTCAAATTATTAAGAAAGAGGTCATTTCTGTAGAAGCGTGTATCACTGGGAGGGGCTGTATACCGTTCGAATAGTGGATCATAAAAAAGCTGAAAGGAGTGTTTTTACCTCTGGGGATGGAATGAAAGCCTTTAAAGAGCTACTCTTGAGGTGCAGAACAAACAAGGCAAGGTATAGTCACTGTGACCTTTATTGCAATCAGTGTTTATACAGTCTGGTAAAGTAAAGACAAAGGAACTCATGGTTCACCACAACACAGGGGCAGCCCATAAAGCCAGTTCTCCTCCACCACTATCAGAACCACAGAATCCTTACAGTTTTCACTGCAGTCTCCACAAATAGAGATTTACTACGACATGAACTAGCTGAAAAACTGCTGGTGAAATCTGATAATTCATCTTTAAAAAAACGGGATTTGAGTTTGTCTTCAAAATCAAATTTCCAAGGTACAGCGTCATATTTTTCAGTACAATCTCTTGATTGTGAGACCCATAGAAACTCAACTTAACATGTTTACTCTGTAACTGAATGTGACAATGGACTGATGATCCTTACTCATAATTTACATTAATTTGTTATACTGTCATTCACAAATTATAAAAACCTTTTGTTTATAAGTAATAAAGTACAAAGAAAGCAAGATAGAAATGACTTCTCTTTAAAACCATATCGTTTATGGATTGTATAGTTTTTTTAAGGGTTACAAAGAATAGTCTCCCACTGTACTAAGCACAGTGTCAGCATATGATGAATAGCAGACAAAGAGAAGGACTGAGGCTGTGAACCCAACTGAAGGAGGAACGGATGACCAGAAAAGACTGATGACATTGCATTTGTAGTGCCTGTTGATCACCACCAGGGGGCAGACGTCACTCAAGGAAAGAAAACGCTCCTGTGGTGTTTTCTTTAAAATGTCCCAAAAACATTTTTTCTCAGAATATGAGATACAGGCATAAGGAAGTCTCCAAGTCTGTGCTCAGTGTAAATTATCATTTGCAATCAAGTATTTGTGTCAAGGCAATAGCTGTCTCTTTGGTTTGTATTTAGCAAGGGAAAGGTTAGTGAAGATACAAAGGCAAGAAGGCAAATAGTGGTGATAAAGAGACCATTATACATATTTTTCAAAATTATACATTTTTCAAAAATTTTAAAGCCGCCTCCACAAAACCGAATTGGACCATTCCAAGACATGCCATAAGAAGTGGCATGGTCTGGATAACTCGAAACCATATAGAAAACATTGATCATTTTGAGGGATCAACATTCTTTGTAGACAGAAAAATTCATTTTACATTCAATTTCATTTAAAAATCCACTTCCTACACCCAACAGCAAGATACCACTTAAAAGGAAGTGATCACTATGCATGAAGGGACCATTATAGATTCATGTCCAGTGATCTCATTGTGGGTAATGAGTAGCTTCATACACTGGTACATTTCACAATAAAACGGTCCAAGCCACAACCAAGATTTATAAACGGGTAAAAAAAACAAGTACTTATAAATACCGAAACTGAAAAAAGGCAATGGAGCCATAAAATATACATTTTTGAGTGTTTAATTATTGCTTGTGTAATGTGCACAAGGGATAAGTCATTTGTGGTAGAAAAAAAACTGCAATTCATTTCAGAATGTTTGCTCCTTTTAAAAATATATTTTAAGCTGTATTTACTTCTACAAAATAAACTTGAAAGCCTTCTGTAAGCAATATATATGCAAAAGCACAACACTGCGTGTTATACGGATTCCCTCACTCCCTGCTGATCCTAGATCAACACAAGTGAGCTTAACAAAAACAGCATTTGGAAGATGAGGGCTGATTAGCAGTAGACCGGCATGTGCGCATTAATCCATTTTGCAAGGCAAGGACTAGTTTTACTGGAGGGTAGTGATATTAAACAAATAGAAGACTCAGCTCTCCAGTATCACATTTTTTAATGTTCTTTTCACAAAACAAAATGGTTGGCTACTTCTGTTGCCATCCGGAATATCAGTTGCTGTTAAGAACCAGACAGGATAGAGGAAAAGCAGAGTTGAGTATCTGGTGAGTATACAAATCTGTAGTACTACCATAACCCAAACATAACTGATACCCTACCCCCCTAGGCTGCAGGTGTCACGTTATTGGCTGTGCCCGTGGCTGCCCTTTAGTGGTTAAGAACAGAACGGAGTGTAAGAAGACAGTGCCTGCGTGGGGGCATGTGCAGGGGAGCGGTAGATTCCTCCCTGGAGAGGGGTTTCATTTCAGCTCACTATCAGAGAGATTGCATAGAGCAACATCTAAAATTAGCACTCGGCACAGCTAAGTGTCCCAAGCGCTGCAGATATTCGGCTTCGATCCCAGCTAAGGGGAAGCTGCGAAGCTGGACTCTGTATTGCAGTGTGAGGCAGTCTGTACTTCACATTGTGTGATATGGGATTAATCAGCAGGCCTCCTCACCGTGACATTTTATACATTTTCCAGGTATTGCAGTGGGCTTTTAAGCAAGGACAATGCCACTTAGACTGAATAAAAAATAAGCAGAGAAAATCATTCTCCACGTGTTCGTTTGGGTTCTTGTTCAAAGTCGTAAGGACATAAGGCCGTCCGTTTGCCAGCTTAGGTTTCCTTTTTTGTTGCATTGAAGTGGTAATGGTGGTATTCATTCAGGTCCGCAAGTTGTGTTTCTGTTCTGCCTCTTGTGTCCTGAAATGGTCCTCAGAGGACTGTCCAAAAAATTATGGGTGCAGGTGCCGTTTGGTGGATGCGGGCTTAGTCCCCCTCCTTACACTACGCCATTCCTCAGCGGGTCGGTGTGAAAGCACCCGTTGCTCCTCCAATCAGAATCCGCGCCTTGGGGTGTCCCTCGCCTCCTCCTGCTGGTCCACCTCTGGGCCAGTGGCTCCAGGAACAGGGACACAGAGGACAGCAGGTAGCACACGCCCGCCAGGTAGAAGGAGCAATCGTACGTGTGTGTGTAGTCATACAGGAAACCTACGACACACAGAGGAACCACAGACCTGTTACACAAACAGCGCATGACATAGACAGACCCATTCTGTGCTCTTAACCCAAATGGCAATCAAAAATAAAAACACTGTCTAGTTTATTTTTAGCATAGTTTGGATTATTTTCTTCTAAAGTGCTCTCGTAATTTTAATTCCTTTTCCATATACTTCCTTCCACTCCCCCTTTTCCCTAAAGTGGTATTTCAAACATGAGGCCTGTTAATATGAATGGCAAAGAAGCACATTTTTGCAGCGGTTATACCATGATGGCCACACTGCAGATATCTCGCTGTCTGTCACAGCTGCAATGCACATTCCCTCCAGAAGAGGGCTCCGCTCGAGACAAGCTGGTTGGTGTTTGGGGCCCTGCTGCTCTCTGCAGTCAGGCTGGTCAACAGCCAGGCTCTATTTCCCAACAACACCTCCACTGCCACCACAGTTATCCCTGAATATCCTGGGGGGTAGAAATCATGCGACCCCACCCTCAGATAGGAGGGAGAAGATCTGTGTGCATGGGGGGGAGGTGTCTGTCAAAAACAGGTCAGGCTAGGGTATCGGTGTCACTGAGTTCAGACTGTGTCTCTCCTTTAAAGGGGCCCAATTTCCAGGAAACAGGAAGCTGATCTCTTTTTCGAAGTGATCCTTTGATCGTTCAGCACATCTGGCAAAGAAGGACTGATTCAGAGTGTTAATTCATACAAACTAATGTGCAATTTTACTAATGGAACCTGGTTGTATGTAGTTTTGGTTGGCTCCTGAAATGCAGCGCAGAGGTTTGCCATTTTAGTTTGGGCAGGGGCATATATAACTACAGTGTTCCTGCTCTGTAGTATTTCATGTTTGACTGAGAAATACAAAATCTTGTACTGCCAGAATGAAAAATGATAAAATAGTGACGTCTTTCAAATGACAAATGTCGAGAAATCTCCCACAACAACACCCTCAAAAAACTTTTATTATTTTATTTATTTTTTAAAAACACACACACACACACATTGTACATACTTTTATCATTCCCGGTCAAAAAACCCACACAGTGGGTTTTGTTACAATTCAGCATGCACATATAAGCAGATAAAGGCAACTGATGGGCTTCTTCCCTGTCACACACACACACACAGCCCACATACACACCCTGGTACACACACCCCACACTCACACCCTGCCCCACACACTCCCTGTCTCTTTGTGGCCCAAATCTGCAGGGCCTGCCAGTCTTTTTGGGAACTCTTAGCTAAGTGCTGTGCCAAAGTGTGCGCAGGGCCATTTGCCAAAGTATTATCCAGCATTTAAAAGTTGAGAAACTCTGCAGATTAACTACAGAAGGTGCTATAGAAGATATCTGAATGCCTGTAGTTGCATAAGATACACTGTGGTCTGGAGTTCCTGATTCAAAACTCTAAACCTTAAAAACACAAAGCTTTTCTCCAAAAAGTTTTTCAGCTGAATGCACGCTTGAGAACAATGGGCACCTGTTAAAATATTTCAAAGTAAACAAGAGATAACAGATAACAGAGAAGAAACTTGCCATAGAGAGGGGAAGTGCATGTCAAGCTTTCTGTCTTTCTTAGATGGTAATTCAGTCAAGGCCACATTTTGTTTTAAGCATGCGCACGCAGACACACACAAACACGCTGTCTCTGTGAGGTCCAAATCTGCAGGGCCTGCAGTCTTTTTGGAAATTGTGTGGGCACATCTATCGGTAGTGCAAAGTGTAACTATAGCTGTCGCTTTTGTGAATTAGTCCTGCGGGTTATGGGAACATTTCCTAGGATGTGTCATTTCCCACTGGGGTGGGGTGGGGTGCGGGGGTATGGGGCTCACCTGCGAGAGGGGGCCCTGTGAGGCAGCCCAGACCAACGAAGAACATGGAGAACCCCATGGAGTTATTCAGCTTCTCTGGACCGACCAGGTCCACCTGCAGGGGAAAAAACACACACAGGAACAGCCCAGATCAGACACAGTGAGCAGTCCTGAGACTGAAACCATCCAACCTGAGGCAACGCACCCCCCAGCATAACTCACCCCCAGCGCGGCAGTGTAGTATAATGGTTAAGGAACTGGCCTTGTGCCGAAAGGTTGCAGGTTCGATTCCCAGGTAGGACACTGCCGTTGTACCCTTGAGCAAGGTACTTAACCTGAATCGCTTCAGTATATATCCAGCTGTATAAATGGATAATATGTAAAAAATCCTAAAAAGTTGTGTAAGTCGCTCTGGATAAGAGCATCTGCTAAATGCCTGTAATGTAATGTATAATTCAGTCCCTCGAGCAATAACTCAGCCCCCAGTGTAATACAACCTCAGCCTGGCCATACTGCAGAATTCCCCAGGTAGGGTAGCGTGTTTCATTAGCTCCGGAAAAGCAGCTGTAATGTGTGTAGGGTGAGACTGGCATGTGCCTCATACCCTCGTCCCCCAGCACAGTTTCCTCTCAGCAAGAATGTGAGAGAGGCGCAGAGACACAGCTCTAGCAGGTCTTTAGCAGCAGAATTGATCTCAGGCCATCTCCACCCCTCCGCGCAGGTGGCCAGAGGCTACAGGTGCTGTGCTGATTTTGGCAACTGAATGTTTTTTTTGGAGCTTTGTGCAGCCTGTACGTCCTGTAACCCTACACACGCACGCACGCACGCACGTCGCACACGCACACACTGTCATACACAGACACATACAGTGACCCAGGCCCTGTGGGAGACACTGCTGTGTACTTGTACAAACAGTCACAACCTGCCATGACCTCATCACCCTGTCAAGTTGAGCTGCATTTCTGAGCCGCATAAAGCCCCACTCTGGCATTCCCATTGTACATCAAATCATCTCACAGCTTGCTTTGACCATTGCGCACTGCCTTTACATCCATTTCTGCGGGTGTATCTCCCAAAGTAGACAAAGTATTTACTCATTAATTACTGTGAAACTCAAGTGGCGTGTGCTTTGCGCAGTCGAGTGGCGCCGTTATACAGTTCACTGAAATGCAATAGTACTCTTAGCCAAGATACGCAATATCTCCATAGCACATAGCATAACAGAAATGGAAAAGTACAAAGGTAAGTGGGGGTGTCACGATGGGGGCTAGGAGTGAAAAGGAAAGACTGAAAAACAGCAGTGTTTCATTAACCCAAACTCTCTCCTGACTGAGATTTGCTGATTGACTGCGCAGTTAGTCATATAGCATCACCCTTGACTTGTGTTAACATTTCCTCTTCAGGACGGCATGTATCTGCGACAGCACGTGTATCACAGAACAGGTTTATCCAGCGATGCTTTATTTCCATTCTGCTACAGTAAACTTTCCGATCTCAGATACTTCCAGATACTGCTAGATCTTCTAACCGTATTGTGTGCACTGTGTTCAAAGATGTTTAACCTAAATGAGAATGTATGCTGAATAAGTACATATGCAAATATTCACCCATAATACTGTACAGACTGGTTCATCAAAAGTTTGAATACTTTCAGACAGATGTCTCACGCTTCTGTCAGACCTTCGGAAGAGGGTGTGATCTGCTGCTTTATAAACCTTTTAAATGTAAAATATGATTTGTGTAGGACATAGAGCTGCCAGGATCTCCATATGAACTGGCAAACCAGCAGCAGCAGGTCAAATTGTCCAGTTGCTTTGGGGTCTCCTGAAGAAGGTGTGCCCACGCAGTTCATATCATCTTGAGTACCGTGGGCAAGGATGCTGTCACTTGGCCGTCGTATCAAGGGCGACTGTGCTCCATTGTCTTTGGTAGTCATGTGGCGACTGGGCATGAGTACTGGGTGGACACCAGAAACTCAACTCCTATGTTCCTTCAGTCCTCTCTGCTTTATAGCTGCTAAGAATACGTAGCCAGGTTTTTGGTGAGTCTATAGCAGGGGTTTTCAAAGTGGGGGCCGCCAGGGGGCACCACGGGGGCCAATTGGAAGGGAGAGGAAAATGGAAAATGCAAAAAAATAAAAATAAATAAATAATAACAATAATTTAAAAATAAATTATTTAAAAAATACATTTCAATTCAATTAATAAGATTACTGTGCCGGTTTAAAATAAGATATAAATGGTTATAAATCCTTTCATATCGAAATGAGATCTTTGCTATGCCCTTCTTTCAATCGCAGCCAATAACTAACCATCTGCCTGTCAGTCAAAGCATTACGTTGAGCTGCTAACGGCCCGATTATGGAATCAAAATAAGGTCAAAAGTATTTTGTTGTGTATTAAATATGTTTGTTTGATTTTTTATGTTTGCCAGTGTAATTTAAAAGTTTTTTAAAAACCATTTCGCAATAGCGGGGCCCCAGCCAGAGGCTACGGCTATTTGGGGGTCCTTGGCATGGAAAAGTTTGGGAACCCCTGGTCTGTAGAAGCTGTGCCGCAGAGAGGGGGATCAGAGGGGTAAGCAGGCTTACCAGGACAGGCAGGAGGAGGGCCATGTATCCTCCGCAGAAGATGGCAAAGAAGATGGCATACACCATGAGCAGGATGTAGGTGTCAGCCAGCGGGGAGAGCAGGTTGACCAGGCCACACAGGATCAGGTAGGCCTTGTGGTAGTGGTACTTATGCAGGAGGTTCTTGTCTGTCACCCAGCCAGAGGCCAGCTGGGCTACTGTCTCTGTGATGCCTGTGGAGAGAGATATCATTATCATTACTGTTACAGTATGTTCACGTGTTAAAAACATGGCTTAGTGAGATATTGAACTATGAAGCCTCACCCATTATCTGTCTGTGGGGTGAGATAGTTTTACTCATTTCAAGATTTGCCAGTGGGGTAAGATAATTTCACTTGTCAAGCAAAAAGTAACTTAAAACATATATTAATAATAATTAATATTATATAATATTTTCCACTTTTGAGAAAAAAAATTATTACAATCATTACAAGACTAAAACACCTGTTAAGACAGACATTTATTGCAGTGTAGTGAGATGTGTGAGTTTGTGTATAGCGCTCCTGAATCTTCAGGGAACAGTGTAGCAAAAGTACAGGATGCTGCTTTAGGGCATTCCAAATTAGGTGAAAGATCGAAAAATATATTTAAGGGGCTCACGCAGTAATGAAAACACACCAATGGCAGCATCTATTCAAAGAAGAGTAAATATTGCCCTTATGCTTCTGTCACTGTTGCCATGTACTGTAATAAATTGCAACCCTGTGCTAAATACCATACAAAACAGATTTGAAAAGCCACTATTAAACTTAACCAATATGTAGTTATACAATAGCACATAATTAACTTTTGTACTACCAATTTAAATGGTCTCATATAAAAGCAGGACAGTATTTACATGTGGCAATCCTGGAAAACCCTTAAGTATTTATATCCTGCAGTACAGTATTCTTAACGGACACATTAATACAGTAGAGTGCAGTTAACTAGAATGCTAATACAGCACAGTATGGTTAACTGACACATTAATACAGTAGAGTGCAGTTAACTGGAATGCTAATGCAGTACAGTATGGTTAACTGACACATTAATACAGTAGAGTGCAGTTAACTGGAATGCTAATGCAGTACAGTATGGTTAACTGACACATTAATACAGTAGAGTGCAGTTAACTGGAATGCTAATGCAGTACAGTATGGTTAACTGACACATTAATACAGTAGAGTGCAGTTAACTAGAATGCTAATACAGCACAGTATGGTTAACTGACACATTAATACAGTAGAGTGCAGTTAACTGGAATGCTAATGCAGTACAGTATGGTTAACTGACACATTAATACAGTAGAGTGCAGTTAACTAGAATGCTAATGCAGTACAGTATGGTTAACTGACACATTAATACAGTAGAGTGCAGTTAACTGGAATGCTAATGCAGTACAGTATGGTTAACTGACACATTAATACAGTAGAGTGCAGTTAACTAGAATGCTAATACAGTACAGTATGGTTAACTGACACATTAATACAGTAGAGTGCAGTTAACTAGAATGCTAATACAGCACAGTATGGTTAACTGACACATTAATACAGTAGAGTGCAGTTAACTGGAATGCTAATGCAGTACAGTATGGTTAACTGACACATTAATACAGTAGAGTGCAGTTAACTGGAATGCTAATGCAGTACAGTATGGTTAACTGACACATTAATACAGTAGAGTGCAGTTAACTAGAATGCTAATGCAGTACAGTATGGTTAACTGACACATTAATACAGTAGAGTGCAGTTAACTAGAATGCTAATGCAGTACAGTATGGTTAACTGACACATTAATACAGTAGAGTGCAGTTAACTAGAATGCTAATGCAGTACAGTATGGTTAACTGACACATTAATACAGTAGAGTGCAGTTAACTGGAATGCTAATGCAGTACAGTATGGTTAACTGACACATTAATACAGTAGAGTGCATTAACTGACACATTAATACAGTAGAGTGCAGTTAACTAGAATGCTAATGCAGTACAGTATGGTTAACTGACACATTAATACAGTAGAGTGCAGTTAACTGGAATGCTAATGCAGTACAGTATGGTTAACTGACACATTAATACAGTAGAGTGCAGTTAACTAGAATGCTAATGCAGTACAGTATGGTTAACTGACACATTAATACAGTAGAGTGCAGTTAACTGGAATGCTAATGCAGTACAGTATGGTTAACTGACACATTAATACAGTAGAGTGCAGTTAACTGGAATGCTAATGCAGTACAGTATGGTTAACTGACACATGAATACAGTAGAGTGCAGTTAACTGATATGTTGCAACAGTTTATGTGTCACACTTCTGAGGAAATCAGAGCACTGAAAGCATGTCTGCACAAAGGCACAGTGCCATCCACTGTGTGTCATCACGTCATCACACAGATAAACGGGACGTGGCGCCGATGATCGACAGGTCTGAGGAGCCTGCGGTTTATTCACTAGACAGATTTCACCCTTAAGTTTTCCCAGGGGACCACCAAGCCCAGCTGGGAATCTGCAGCCCTGGCAACCTTCCAAGGCCATCTATGGACCTGCCAATCAGGGGGCCCAGGTCTTTCACTCTGAGCGGTGGCCTGGGCCCATGTGAACAGCACAGATGGAACACAAAGCTGTGCCCTCAGGCTACAATGCTCCCCTTACTGTGCTCTCTGGCTTTGATGCAGTCGCTGCTCATGTTTGGCAAAGGGACTTTCATTGATACAGTGTGTTTGTACAGATGGCCCCTGAGGTACAGAATAGAGCAGGAGAAATCCCGTCTCTTCCTGTAATATCTAGGTGATCACTAGGCCTTCCTTTTTTAACAAAAAAAAAACCCTCTTTTTTAAACCTATTTATTTACTTGCCTCGCAATTAGGAACACCCCATCATATCTGTACACCCGCTCATCACTGCAACATCTTTTATCCAATCAGGAACGAGCAGGTAAGCACGCATTTGCTACGAAGCTCAGGCTGCCAGCTGCTGCCCTTTTCAAATTCAGCACTCCAACTGCGGAGCTACGCAGTTAGAGGAGAGAAGTACAGTTTGTGTGCAGTTGGCGCAGACAGAACGATCACCCAAAGGACTCGCACATAAACACAGGGAGAATGGTAACGACTAGGAAAGCGTCCTGTGAATTAAACACCGCTCTGCAACAATGGCACGGTCAGCATTCGATGTCACTGCCCTGAGAGCCAGTGTTTAGCAGGTTGTACCAACCGACAACCCCCACTACCCCTTTATATGCCAAGGTAGGGGTGGGCAATCCCATTATTGCAGAGCTGGGGTGCATGCAGGTTTTTTTCACCAATTACCCAATATGCTAATCAGCTACATACACCATCGCTGGGTCGCTTATAGATTATATCACAGAAAAATATTTCTGATTGGGGCACAAAAACAATCATTAATTGTCATTCATGAGCTTGTCAGTAATACATATATGTCATATCTAGGCTTGATTAGACTGATTAAATAATTAAAAGCAGAAGTATAATAATAATAAAGTGTTTATCGCTGGGATTTCAAACGAGCAACCACTAGTTTGGTATACGTGACCACAAGAAACACAACCCAGCAGCAGCACTCCACAGTAACACCAGATTTAACACAGCTTAATTTCCTCCTGATCAGTGTTGCGCTCAATGGTCAATGTTAAAGCTGCTAACCCCAGCAGGAAAGCCTCCACAGAGCCAAAGATGACCTGAGTAAGCAAGGCTGTGCCACTCTTCCATTATTAATGTACAAAGACCACATGGAATATCTTATTACATTAATACATTACTAAATGTTAGTTTGTTTTAAAATAGAAATATGAAATCCAATACAAAAATATGAAATCCAATAGTTATAGAAAGATACACATCCTTTATTAAAATGTATAATATTTAGCAAACTGTATAATAAATGTATATGCATACACCAAAGCAAAAAAAGATCTATGTTATATTTGATATAGTGAAAATGCATTCCTTATATTGCACTCTTCACTATAGAGACACATACAGTGCCCTCCCCAATTATTGGCACCCCTGGTAAAGATGAGTAAAAAGGGTTATAAAAAATTCACCTTTTGGTGAAAAATGAGAAAAATCCAACCTTTACTTGAAGTAAATTCATTCTGAGAAAAAATAAATCCCTCATCAAGAAATAATTATTTTTAACAAAACCACGTGTGCCACAATTATTGGCACCCCTAGAAATTCTTATGAACAAAATGTAACTGAAGCATTTTTCCATTTATATTTTACATTTAAAATTGATCAGAGTGTTTAGGAACTTTCTAGCAGTAATCCATGACTTCCTGTTTCACTGGGGTATAAATATGAGGTGACACAGAAGCCATATTCCCTTATTCATACATCACACAAATCAAATGAGGGAAAAATGTGTTGAGCTTCACAAGTCAGGGAATGGCTATAAAAAAATAGCTACTCACCTGAAAATGCCCATATCTACCGTTAGGGCAATACTTAAAAAGTTCAAAGCAACTGGAAATGTTACAAACTTGCCTGGAAGAGAACCCAAGTTTATTTTGCCCGCACGCACAGTGAGGAGGATGGTAAGAGAGGTTACTGTTGTAACATAAAATTACAGAAGAAAGTAGCATCTTGGGGTCATCAAGTCTCCAAAACTATCATTAGACATCACCTCCATGCCAACAAATTATTTGAAAGGCATGCCAGAAAAAAACCTTTCCTGTCATTTCACCACAAACGTAAGTGCCTGGAGTTTGCTAAACACTACTGAAACGTTTGACTGGAACCGTGTTCTATGGTCAGATGAAACGAAAATTTAGCTTTTCAGCAACCAACACTCAAGGTGGGTTTGGCGTAAAAAGAAGGAAGGCTATACCAAAAATAACCTGATCCCCACTGTTAAGTATAGTGGAGGTTACGTGATGTTGTGGAGCTGTTTTTCCTCCAAAGGCCCTGGAAATCTTGTTAGGGTACATGGCATCATGATTTTCTCTGCCAGAAAACTAAAATTTGGTCATCGTTGGATCTTCCAGCAGGACAATGATCCAAAACATACATCCAAATCAACACAAAAATGGTTAACTCAACACAAAATCAAACTTCTGCCATGGCCATCTCAGTCCCCTAATCTAAACCCCATTCAACCTGTGGGCTGAGCTGAAGAGAAGAGTGCGCAAGAGAGGACCTAGGACTGGATGATCTGGAGAAATTCTGTAAAGAGGAATGGTCTCAGATTCCTTGCTCTGTATTCTCCAACCTTATTAAGTAGATGTTACGGGAGAAGACTCAGTGCTGTTTTATTGGCAAACGGGGGTTGTACAAAGTATTAAATGCAGGGGTGCCAATAATTGTGGCACATGTGGTTTTGTTAAAAATAATTATTTCTTTATGAGGAATTTTTCTTCTCTCAGAATAAATTTACTTTAATTAAAGGTTGGAATTTTCTAATTTTTTCAGCGTGAAATTAAGCTAATTCACCAAACGGTGAATTTTTTATAACCCTTTTTACTCATCTTTACCAGGGGTGCCAGTAATTGTGGAGGGACTGTATGTGTTTACTAAGCGCGAGAATCTCAGTTAAATTTACAACCACTCTGTTCTACTCACACAGCTTTGCTCTGGATGTGCTTTAATTCAAAAGGCCGAAGGTCCATGACTCTTGCCTCTTGTGGAGCCAATATGCTACATGTTGCCAAATGGGTGAGGGGTTATGCCGGAGATTGCCTATTGACTTTTTAGCTTCACTCTAAATTTCTCTGCATTCTCCTAAGTGCTGAAGCAGGTACAGGAAGGTAAACTAGTCAGCAGAAGCAGGTGTCACACAGCTGGATGGATGTGTGTGTGTGCGCACTTATGACTGTGACTAAATCCTTGCATGGTCCGGTGTTGGTATCTTTCGGCCAGGGCTTTACTGAAATATTGAGCGTTTTAGGAAAGGCTGGCGGCAGCATTCTGCCGGAGATCAATTGCTTTTAGATCAATACCGCTGTCCTTTGCAGCTGCGCCACAGTACAAGCCACAGATCTGACATGCTCACCTTCAAATCATCAACTGCAATGGCACTCAAAATCCCTTTCCAGTCCCTTTTGAGAGCTGTTAATGTGGGAGTGGTGTGTGTGCGTAGGGGACAAGTAGTTGTATACCCTTTACAAAAACAAACCTTATACGTAGACTCATTCACAGACTCATTCACAAACCACGTCATAGCTTTATAAAGGTGAGTGGGTTTGCAGAATTAAAGCATATTACCTGATTGTAACGAGGTGACTACACTACGCACCTGCGTGGTTGGCACTCACTTCTACATCATCCCGCTTCCTATCTGCAGTTATGGTTGATATATCAGAAAGGAGAGAATACAACTTTAACCATTAACAAAGAATGAATGGACTATTTGTATTTATATATTTATATATAAAATGAGATTTCCTGCTCCATTCATTTATGCAACTTGAAGTCCTTATTGAAGCCTTCTCCACAATGCAGTCTGTTAAAATCAGTGAGTATCAATGCACAGCAAAACTGGGATCGTAAATCAGAGCTTGCAGGCTGAAATCCTAGGAGGGACACTGCCGTAGTACCCTTGAACAAGGTACTTAACCTGCATTACTAACAAAATTATCTATCTGCATAAACAGATAGTATTTAAATTGTACGTATGTAAAACAAGTAATAAGATGCTCTGGGAAAAAAGCACACTCAAAATGTAATACAGTCATGGTTTTATATTTTGAACCATATTAACAGTGTTTTAAGTACAAGTATTGGTAAAACTACTCAATGGGGTCTTAGGAAAACATTCCAAGACACTACATTCATTACCACTCATAACTGCAACCAAGATCATTAATATACATGACGGACATACAGCTGACATAACTTAAACTAAGCATGATATATTGTTATGATACATAGCCCTGGGCGTGCAGAGATTCCACTATTTGTATCCGTATCTGTATTTGTTCAACTAACAAAATATTTGAATTTGGATTTGTATTCAAGATTAGACAAGAGATGTGGCCCTCTCTCCCACTTCCTACTCTCCTCGGCTTAAAAATGGCAGCTCCAATCATGTGATTAAGACAGCAGCAACATACAAACTTGCGCTATTATTTTGGCATTTTATCATTTTATTAATATTCAGACATTAATATTAATATGTATTATTATATAATAATGTCATTATCTATGCGCTTTCAAATAAGGTATCAGTATTCGCACTTCTATGATACAACAATAGCAATGAATGGCTATACACACTTAGAAATTATAATAATAAAATAAATAGTATTATAATAAACAATTGTTATTATTTATTATTGTTCTTTTAGTAGCGACTAAACAGTTTTCTTCTCCTCTACGATTTGATTGATTGGCAGTACCCTTTTGTTTCCAAAGCCATTTTCAAGGTAGATTATTTTAAAATATATATAGTTCCCAGCAGCGATTCCTAGGGGACACCACTTCTTGTGACAACCTTCTGAGGTATAATCTTTCCCACTATTGCTTTCTGTACACTGCACTGAACTTTGAACCCAACTGCGCATAGCTTCAAAGATTTTGTTTATGTCATGTCATGTCGATGTATTAAACAAAACCACCTTCAAAATATGTGATGAAAATTCCCCAAACTTGTTCCTAATAAAGGATTCCAGCATTTTGCAGTAATGCGTGATAAAGTACAATTCTGTGTCAGCCCAACAGCTCATTAATTCAAGGCTCTTGCTGGAGTGAGTCCAACAAAATGCGGACACATGTCTAAAAAAAACAGAAACAGCTGTACAGTGCTTATGTACACTCAGCAAGCGACAGGAATCCCCCAGAGTGTCCCCACTTAAACACAGAATAGTTGTGAGCTTGTTTGAGTACTTTAATCTCAGCATGGCACCCTGGGCGTCCCAGCTGTCTCTGCTAGGCTAATACCATGTGACTTCCTCTGTGTACATACAGTTTCTGTGAATGGGAAATCTGGTTTGCCCATTCCTAGCCTTGCAGACTCACAGATCTGATCATCTGTCTCTTTCTCAAGTCAGAAAGAGTATAACAGGCATTTGCAACCCGCCCCTCTTCTCTTAATAGACTTCTCCGTCTGGAACAATAACGAGGCAGACAGATTTAACAATTGAGTAGCCCAGTCACACTGTTAAACTAAACAGGCTATAAAATACATCCTAGAACTCCCCGACTGGCTTATTACAAAGCAAACCCTGTTGGCGGGGCCGGGGTCTTTGTGCGCACTGTTGCCCCAGCCAGCCACTTCCACACCGTGCTGAACTCCAAGTCCCTCTGTCACAGCGCCCACTTCACTCGGGAGACCGTTACCTAGCAACTCTCCCGGGAGTTTGCCAGTGGTGGATGGCCATGGGGACCCTCTCTACCCGCCCGCCCATCTGCGCAGAAAGGATATGTTTGAATTGCCAAAGGGAGGGGTGAAGCAGGGAACGAGGGTGAATGGGAGGAGTGAGCTGTTAACTGCTGGAACTCTTGAAAACGTTTCACACACTGACGGAATTCACAGAATGAGTCAGGCCTGTTCAGACGCCCTCCCCAGACGGGCCACCCTTTGTGCTCGTGCTCCTTTCCTAAGGAGACAACAGGGTCAACTGGGGCGTCAGGGTGTGACTGGAACACCCATCTTCCTTTCAGCCAACCTGGAGCACAACAACCACTCCCCTCACTCTCCGCAGACAATTTTATTTAGACCCCCCCTATTCCTCACTCTCCCTTATTTTATCCCACACACTCAACCCCCTCCTGTCCAACCCAGTCTGCAGCAACCCAAACTAAAGATCAGAGGTCTGTATTGATTCTGAAAAATAAAAGTTAATTATGTTCTTCTGTGCGTGGAACATGTCACTCCTGGGGCCACATATATAAAACTCTGAGTAAAAGAATGCGTAAAAGAACGCTCAGGGTGAAAGTCAGAAATCTGCTTTGCATTTTCTAGGGCCGTGCTTGGCGTATCGGACTTTGTCTGTGCGGTTGCGCCCCGAGGATTGGGCGTTCGATTCCCGGTCCTGCCAGATCCGAGTATGGCCGGTCCCCTGAGGGAGCGGCAATTGGCGGCCGCTCCCGGGGTGGGGGGAGGACTCGGTGGGTGAGAATCGTCACATACAAAATGACCTCGGGCGAGCTGGAATCACGGTCAGGAGCTTGAGGAGTCACGGCCTGAAGAGGGCATGGCAACCTCTTTCCTACTACCGGCTGACCGGGTAATGGGAAACCAAAATGGGAAAAAATCTGAAATAAATTTTTAAAAAGGTTTTGCATTTTCTACTTCTGCCTTTCGGTTACTATGTCGCCATATCACACTGACGCCAAACATTGTGTACACATTGTGTCCAGTGTGTGCAGAGGTCTGCAGATTCTCACAGCACGTGTTATTTTATATATCTGAATTTCTGCGTGGAAACTCCCTTACGCGGTTTTCTGAGGACATTTTTTTGCTCAGCACACATGTGGCCCCAGATCTGGTAAAATTTATGAAAACCCTTACTCTAAAGAATATTCAATTCAATAAAATTTTAGTTGTATCGCGCTTTTTACAGAGAACTGTCACAAAGACGCTGTACAGAGAAACAGAAAGAAAATTGGGCAAAAACCAGGCCTGAACACCCAAACAAATGAGGTAAAAACACCCGGGTCGGAAGAAAAACTCAAACAATGTTATAATATGAAAATATTACATATAATATTAGTACTATTACTATCATAATATTGTAATATTATTGTATAATGTTAAAATATTGTTTGGGTTTAGGTCCTTTAATGACTCTTATTTGGTTATCCGCTATTTTTTTACCGTGAGTATGTGCAGTACACTTCAGCACTAAGCTCAAACATGTAAAATGAACAGCCCTGCCTGGGGTGTGATACTGGTACTGTGATGACAGTAGGATCACAGAGTCTTGCCACATAACAATTTGTTAAATGTGTAAATACAGCAGCATTTGTATGTGTAAATACAAATTCCTGCCGCATGGGCCTATCAAAAGGGTACCTCTGAACTAGCCTCCATGGCCAGTAGGCTAAAGTTCAGCTTTTATAAATGAGCACTCATTATATAAGTCTACAGACTCTGTGCGGCTCACACATAATTAATACCCTGCCTGAGGGCTTTTTGCATCACTCTAACTTTATATCTGAAAACAGGGCGTGCTTCAATTGCTGTGACCCACAAAGATGAGATTCTGAGAGAATGTGAATCCATATCTTTACTTCTACGCAAGAGTTTGACAGCTGCTGTTTTTAATAACATTAAAGGCCCACATGCATAGTTTACGTGTTTTTGAGTGGTTCATATGTGACACGTGCTGGTAAAACGGTCTGCAAGTCGCACTTCTGCAATTCAAAGTAGAGTGCAAAATACGGAGGAAAACTAAAAAAAAAAACAATTTCCATATAACGAAAGTTTTCTCCCCATTATCTTCCAGCCAATCACTCGCCTACCCCGCTCGCGTTCCGCACTCGCATTCATTACCTGATAAACTCTCACATACATTCCTCATGCCCGGTTCATTACTCATCAATATTGGAGGTCCAGGTGCGACAGATAAGAACTCTTAAAGTGTTCAACGAACACCACTAAGATGGACAATAATCCGTAGTGGATGGGGAAAATAAGGAGAACACAAATAACCTCACGATA
This sequence comes from Ilyophis sp. 1 JC-2022, assembly GCA_022702515.1. Classification (NCBI taxonomy): domain Eukaryota; kingdom Metazoa; phylum Chordata; class Actinopteri; order Anguilliformes; family Synaphobranchidae; genus Ilyophis; species Ilyophis sp. 1 JC-2022. The sequence continues at coordinate 31,028,436 of CM040402.1, read as the reverse complement.
AAAAGCAAGGAGCTCGATATCCAAGCAAAACAAAAGAAATAAGCAGTCACGCTTATCTAACTCCCATTGTAGAGTGAACAAAAATAAAGGAAGGAGAGAAATAAAAATAACCCTAAACCTTAGGGTGAGAACACTTGTAGGTTTGAGAGGAAAACAAAGAAACCAAAACCTATCAGCGAAAAACTAAGCATAATAAATAGGCCTATAACATTTGCGGATTTACAGTACACTACATATGTTCATGCCGTATCTTTTTGCATAATTTGTCAGACAGGGGGCGGTTTGGAACTTCTCACAAAACCTACGACACTGCTCTTTTCTAACGTTTTGTGGGCGTTTCAGATACTAAAACCAGGAAGAGAATGCCGATGCGTGTGGGCCTTTAATTACAGATGACCAGGCAGATGTTGTCTATTGCACAGAATCAGGGTTATTAAAGCATGGTTAAGACAAGCTATAGCAAATAAAATTAGGAACCTCCAATGACTTCAATAAGCACACATGTCACAGTCTGCTTTAACCATGATTTGCCATGTTTTCCTTGCAGAGAATTAAAAGCACTCTACACCCGCGAGGAAGAACTAAGGAGTCTGGTTGGTTATCTGGTCTCTGCAATTAGGAAGTCACCGAATATGAACTTTGAGTGTGGATTACTTTACATCAAAAGTTTTAAAATTTATGTCGGGAATGTAGAGTTGTTACTTTAAAAAAATAACCCAAAGATACCTGAAAGTACTGATTGAAGATCCTACATTGAAAGTACTGTCATTTTTTATGCAAACACTACATTACTGACAATATTCAGAGAATGATCCTAATATCCTTGATTGTGTGATAAAAACCTAGCTTAGACCCCTCTGATGTCAGAAACTATTGTCTTGTATTTGTTTAGCCTTTTCTGTCCAAAACACTTGAATGAGCTGTGCTTAACCAATTATCACCTTTTCTCCATCAGAACAACCTGCTTGTATCAGGTGGAGTGTAAGATTCTGAGAATCAAACGCGACAGCTAAGGGTTCTAAAAGCACACACCATAGTGTGCACCAAAAAGACGGATGGGTCCGTACTATGAGAGGGGATATATTCTATATAAATAAGGAATGGAGAATAGAAAACACTCCAGGCCCTAAGCCAAAACAAAACAACCCCAAATAACAGGGCGTACTTGAGAACCGAGTGAAAAAAAAAAACCTCTCGCTTACAATATGATCAAGCGAATAACAGAGGTAAGAAAACAAACGATGATTAAAACAGGGAAAGAAAATAATTCTCTCACTCTCAATGCGGGAGAGTGCAGAAGAGAAAAACAAAAAAATAAACAAGCAATCTGCCTCAACGAAAACAGAGTGCAAACCAACGCGTGGGACAGACAGCAACTAAGAGAAAAACAATTCCACTAAGGAATAACTCAAGATTCTAAAGCAAGTCCCTTGTATCTCTTAGGAAAAGCTTAAAAGAGAAAAGGTTGCTTGTAATTCTGTACCGTACCGACTTTGTCAAATAGCAAAGACAATCTCGAAGTGCCGGAAGACAGAAGTCCTGGGCTATTTATAACTGGCAGGAAACCCAAAACAGGTGTGAGGAATAATAGCCGGGTGAGATCCAAACAGTGAAATGAAGGCGGAAAAAATCTGATAGAGCGCCCTGATGACACAAAAAAGAATAACGACCACAGAACAGCCGAGGCTGCCAATAACCATGACAGCTCGACCTTCATCAGTTCGACTTCAGAACCAGGCATTTGACCAAAACTGCTCTCCTGGCAGTGACGGAGGTACTCACCACTGCTAGAGCCTCCTTCCTCTCCTCAGTCCTGATTCTCCTAGACCTGTCAGCAGCATTTGACACGGTCAACCATAAACTACTGACCTCCACACTGGCTGAGATGGGCATTTCTGGGACTGCCCTCTCTTGGTTTGCATCTTACCATGCAGATAGATCCTACCTGGTCTCCTCAAAGGGTTCTGTCTCTTCACCTCATCCCCTTGTTACAGGAGACCTGAAAAGATCTGTACTGGGTCCCCTGCTGTTCTTCTGTCTCTTGGCTCAGTCATTAACTGGCATAACTTCTCTTACCACAGTTATGCTGATGACACCCAACTCTATCTCTCTTTCCCTCCCTCTACCACACAGGTTAAAAAGAGGATATCCGCCTGGCTGCCATCTCAATGTGGATGGCTAGACCTCAGCTGAAGCTCATCCTCGACAAGATGGAGCTGCTCTTCATACCACACAGGTTTTCGCTACTAAAATAACTCTCCATCACTGTGGATGGCACTATGGTGGCTGCCTCCCACTCTGCAAAAAACCTTGAGGTGGTGCTGGATGACCAGCTGGACTTCAAGAAGAGGATATCCGCCTGCCTGGCTGACATCTCAATGTGGGTGGCTAGGCCTCAGCTGAAGCTCATCCTCGACAAGATGGAGCTGCTCTTCATACCACACAGGTTTTCGCCACTAAAATAACTCTCCATCACTGTGGATGGCACTATGGTGGCTGCCTCCCACTCTGCAAAAAACCTTGGGGTGGTGCTGGATGACCAGCTGGACTTCAAGAAGCACAGTCCTGCAGGTTCCTCCTGTACATCAGGAAGATTCAACCATACCTGACCATGTACTCCACCACCCATCTACTCATTCAGACTATGGTAATCTCACGTCTAGTTGACTGCAACTCCCTTCTCGCAAGCCTACCAGCCTGCACCATTCTGCCTCTTCAACTGAGCCAGTACATCACTTCCTGCCCTCAGTGTGAACGGCTCTCGCTTGTCCCGACTGTGCAGCTTCTCCACCCTAGCTCCCCAGTGGTTGAACAAACTCCCCATTCCTTTACGAACTGCTCAGTCACTGCCTGCATTCCATTGTGGTCTGAAGACACACCTCTTCTGACTCTACCTTGACTGACCCACCAATCTATTACCACTTTCATATATTGTATCTTGTTTCTTGTATCCTGTACCATGATTCTCTAACACTCATATAACACTTGTGATTATTGATCATATTGATCGTGATGTTGTAGTTTATCATGTCATACTGACTTAGCCATAGCTTACTGTGTGAGCTAAACTCAATGTTCATGTCTATGGATAGCTCTTTATGACAGAACTTTACTTTATCTGACCTGTTTGTAGTTGTGTCAATGACATTTGGTCTGCACTTATTGTACATCGCTTTGGATAAAAGCGTCTGCCTTGTGTGGTGATCTAACTGCTGATGGTCCCAAGTGCTATCCTGACGGACTCACCAGCAACGGAGATGATGAAGGATGCATCCATGGGATCGATGCCCAGGGTCCTGGCGCGGGCTGACAGGTGAAAGTAGGGGATGAAATAGGCCAACTGGCTGAAGACCAGCGACCATGTGTAGATGCAGAAGAACGGGTTTTTCAAAAGTGCAAAGTCCAACACTTTGGCCCTTTGCGGCTCTGCAGGTACACTCCCCATTACCGGAGACTTCCCATTCTGCTCCTGGGGAATCTCTCCTGGTCCTGCCTTGCAGTGGTCCCCATCTTGACCTCTGACCCCATTTTGGACCAGGCTTGTGAGTTCAGCGGTATGTGGTGCTTTGAGCTCTGGGAGAGGCCGTTCTGGGGACGGGGAGTCCCAGACCCAGTGGGGCCCAGAGGAAGGGTCCGTTTTGGCAGTGCCATTGGTTACAGGGGAGGAGCCATTCAGGCAGAGCTTTAGAGCTTCCTTTTCTGGTCCAATCATTTTGCCATTTGGGTCTTTTTGAATTTGTGTTGAGGATGTGGAAGGTGTGGAAGGAGAGGATGAGGAAAGCCTGACATGGATGGGCCTAAGGAGCATCCCAGAGGCCACCAGATTCAACATGAGTCCTCCAAAAATCAGCAGTGCCCCTGTTTGGGAAGAGCACTCTGTCATTATCATGATAGGTAATACATTATTGCCAATGGCCTCAATCCTATTCACTAATATTCATTACAAAATAAATGTAAAAATTAACATTAATATTCACTTTATTATTATTAACCCCTTCGCGCAGATGCCAAATTTAGTCCATTATCACCTGTTTAGGGGTGTTCTAATTGAGGCTTTATAACTCCAGGTGTGAGCCTCAAACTATCACTCTGCTGCCAGATATGCAGTAGATATGGATGGATCACTTTAAGGGTTGTTTCTCCTGACAAATTTTCCTATTGAACTCTATGGAAAAATAAGTCAGGAGAAGAAACCATTCAAGTTATCCATCCATATCTACTGTATTTCCGGCAGCAGAGTGATGGTTTAAGGCTTGTTTGATACATCAGACCCTTGATAACTTAGAACCATTTAGCCAACCATGCGTTCCATACTGTTCCAGTGTAATTTACAGCTAAATCTAGTCCCACCCCCCAATTCCCATAGAGATCCATTCAAATGCAAAGACATTTGGTATCGCTTGTAAGAGTACCAGAAAATAAGATATCAAGAGTCTTTTGATGTTGTTGGATCACAGACATCAGGAAGTCATGGCATGCAAAAGATATGCAACCAAATATTAAAAATGAATACTTTATTCTATATATAAATGCAGGGGTGCCAATAATTGTGGCCAACGTAGTTTTGTAAATAATTATTTCTTGATGAGAGATTTTTTTTTCTCATAATAAATGAACGTCAATTAAAGGATGAATTGTTCTAATTTTTTCAGCGTGAGATTACGCTAATTCACCAAACGGTGAATTTTTTATAACTTCTTTACCAGGGTTACCAAAAAATTTGAGTACGTCTGTATCATGTAATGTAATAGTAATTTGGAATTCTGAAATGGAACAATTTGGCAGCCATCTTACCTGGGTACAGCTATAATAGAAACCTATGGCAAAGTGTCATGTACTTTCTAACCCGCTATGATGTCATAATCGGGTCTCAGAAGCCAGATAGCTGATGATTGGTTCATAGATATAAAACCATAGTTATACTAAACTGATAAAAACTAAAAATGCCATTACGCTGAGCTGTAATTTATTGTTCAAAGCATCCAATAAGACATAGCAAACACCGTTGCTAAGATTATAATGTCCGATATTAGAGTTAAAAAATCGTCAATGAAACCAAAATGAACTGGAACGCATTAGACAGAGCGTAGGGGGTTTTATGCGTCGACGTTTCACATAGCGTAATAGCTTTATAAAGTGCTGTGTTTATTGTCCCAGACAATAAATGATCACTGAATTTTGAAAGGGACATCTCTATGCGTAAAACCAATGGTATGATTGTATATTTATTTAATATTTAGTAGCAGATATTGATAGTAGAATGACGTGTATAATTACATAGGAATTCCAGATATTTATTTTGCATTTGGGGGAGCATGGTGTTTCACGGCTGTTTTGGACTACCTTCTGGCTATTGTTGGCTTTATCTTGTTGCTATGACGGAATAGAAATTTTTGGTGGTGAGAAAATATTTTTTATGAACTCACACATAGATTAACATCAATGTCAATATGACGAAAACAAACTGGGGCCAAGGACTTCTTGGGGCCTTGACATTACCAACCCAACCCCTCAGAAAATGTCCTTTAAATGGAATTGCTTAAGAATGGCACATCATGAATGAAACTAAGTCCAATGGACAACTGTACAGTAACCTCTGTGTTGTGCTGTTCGAAAGTGTTGGCAGCTATTAGCTATTACTGAAGCTATCAGTCCAGGACAGAGCTAGTAAGGGAAGCTAGCACTTGAGGTTGCCTGGAGCTTATTGAAGCAATAAGCCCTGCGTATCTATAATTGAAATAATTTAAAGATATATTTCTAGAGCCTTTGATACTGGCAGTGTCTTGAAAAAAGTCTTGTATCTACAAAAATATAGTTCCAAGCTGTCAATTTTTTTCCAACAGCATTGTGGTTCTTACTCATGAGGTGTGCTAAAAAAGCCAAAATGTGGACGCATGTGATTTTTCATTCAGTGCAGTTTGTAAGTATTTGCACTAAAATGGGGGTAACTATGTATAAAAAGGGCTGTAATTCCTACATGGATCACCCAATATGGATGTAATAATTACCCTCTAATTAAAGCTGACAGTTTTCAAATCCAATGTGCTGGAGTACAGAGCCAAAACAACAAATATTGTGTCACTGTCCAAATATTTAAGGACTACACTGTACAAGTAATTATTTGATCTTGAAACATAAATCTTGAATATAAATGAGAGATTTGACAGTGAAAACACAGATAAAAGACGGAGGCAGAGGAAAGTCTCTTTTTTGTGAATGGATTTAACTCGCTAGATTGTTTAGCAAAAGCCAGTTGTTTTGTTTTGTACCTTGCCAAGCATACTGGTCAAGCAGGAGCTGAGTGAAGGGAGCCAGGGCAAAGGTTAAACCCATCCCTGAGCGGCCAATCGAGTATGCTGTGGCCAGCCTCTTCCTGAAATAAGTCGCCGTGACTACAGAAGTGGCTTGATACAGCAGAGCAAAGCCCAGACCTGCAGGAGACACAAAGAACACATACTTGCATGGAGATTCAGCAAAACTGCTGTCATCCACTTCTTTCCCAAGAGCCACAAGGTCTTCTTCTCTTCACATCCAAAATTGCACAGTATTTTGTCAACCATGTATTCCATACTATTCCAGCATAATTTACAGCTAAATCTAGTCCCACCCCCCATTTCCCATTGAGATCCATTCAAATGCAGAGGAGTGATAGTATCGCTTGTAAGAGCACCAGAAAATAAGATATCAAGAGTCTTTTAATATTGTTGGGTCAAGTCATGGCATGCAAAGTATATGTGACCAAATATAAAAAATTATTACTTTATTCTATATATAAATGCAGGGGTGCCAATAATTGTGGCACATGTGTTTTGTTAAAATTAATTATTTCTTGATGAGAATTTTCTTTTTCTCATAATAATTTTACTTCAATTAAAGGTTGGATTTTTCTAATTTTTTCAGTGTGAGATTAAGCAATTTTTTATAACCCTTTTCACTCATCTTTACCAGGGGTGCCAATAATAGTGGAGGGCACTGTACGTCCTTGGTGTGCTTGTTCTGTAGGCATTCTATGATGCAGTTCCACCTACCTACAATCAGCCCCATACTGACATACAGGAACACCACATTGGTGGCCAGGATGCTGAGGAGGAACCCAGTGCTGACCAGCAGTGCCCCCACAATGGAGGTTGTTCTGTTCCCAAACTTAGCGCAGGCAACAGAGGCGAGGGGACCTATCAAAGAAAACATTGCTGTGACATAGGACTAGAAATTATTATTATAGCTTGGCACCATTGTAAAAGAGGGCTTCCACCCTCAACGTGACACCAAGAATGTTAAATAAAAGTTGAATGAATTAATGAAAGGTCATTCAGGTCAGGGGAATCATTTTTTTCATTTTCTCAATGGGCCCAATTGGGGTTTTTTTCAGATGTTTTGTTTAATTTTGATATTGTCAATTATGAAGCAGCATAGTAAAAAAAAAACTGTAAATGGTTCTACAGAAAACATTTAAGATTGATAGATTGGTGGTTTGTTTGATTGACTAATTGATTGATTGATTGACTGGTTCCTTGGTTGGTTGATTAATTGTTTGACAGTTTGAGGGATTGATTGAATGAGTGATAGAGTGATTACTTGATTGACTTGATCAACAAATGTTTTGATTGATTGATTGATTGTCTGGTTCCTTGGTTGGTTGATTAATTGTTTGATAGTTTGAGGGATTGATTGAATGAGTGATAGATTGATTACTTGATTGACTTGATCAACAAATGTTTTGATTGATTTATTGATTTATTGATTGATTGACACTTTGACTGACTGAGTGTTTTGATAGGCAGCCTCATGGATGTCTATCTGTGGCCACTGACCTCCGGAGAGCCGCAGGCTGGACATAATGGATCCAATCCAGCTGATGCTCTCTGCTGAGCCGCCGAACTCATCCTGGAACGCCACAAAGAAAATCCCAAAACTCTTCAGGGTTCCCATCACCAACACGTTTACCTGCGCCCACAAACAACAGCCAATCACCTTAATTCCTGCTTACGAATCGGCTTAATGCTAACACAAACAGTGTTAGTTAGTGTCTACAGCCTATAGATCAGGGATTGGCAAGGAGGGCCGTATCTGTTTCTGGATTTCAGACAAACGTCTCCTCTTAATTATTTAATTAGCCCAATCATTTACATGATCTGATATTTTAGCGACATTTTCTGCGACATGAACAGTAGCTGATGAATGTTCTTGTGCCTGAAAGCATTTATTGTAGCATTTTACAAGTGTAAATTTGTCTAATTTACGAGTGTATCCGTGTTGGTGTATGTGACTAATTAGCTGATTGAGCCAGGGTAACTGGTGGCAGCAAAAACCTGCATACACACCGGCCCACGATGCCTGGAGTTGCGCAAACCTGCTATAGATGGCTAGTCTCTGTCTGCAAAAAATGCATTTCAGTGTGCTTAACGCCGTATTTCAGTGTGCTTAAAGCCGTATTTCAGTGTGCTTAAAGCCATATTTCAGTGTGCTTAAAGCCGTATTTCAGTTTGCTTAAAGCCATATTTCAGTGTGCTTAAAGCCATATTTAAGTGTGCTTATAGCCGTATTTCAGTTTGCTTAAAGCCGTATTTCAGTGTGCTTAAAGCCGTATTTCAGTGTGCTTAAAGCCATATTTCAGTGTGCTTAAAGCCATATTTAAGTGTGCTTATAGCCGTATTTCAGTTTGCTTAAAGCCGTATTTCAGTGTGCTTAAAGCCGTATTTCAGAATGTCTGAAGAATTATTATGTAATATGAGGTAGTGGCTGGCTGCTATTACTACAAATGGGTGAACAAAACATATTAAGTTTTTTATTTTTGTAATTTTTGTAAAATATGGTTTCCGTAATGCTTAGAGCTTAAGGGTCTTGCTGAAAAGGCTGTGCTGCACATATTAGTAACTATCTACGGATAAGTTTTGCACAAATAAATCAAAGAGACATCTTAAAAGATAGAAACCATCAACCACAGTAATGAAGGTGAGCATGAAATGACCCGGGCAACGTACCAGGAAGCAGTGCAGTACAATCATCCAGCCCCATCCCCCATCTGGGGGGTCCACATAGTGCACCTCCTTCTCCTTCTTCCCTTTCCTGAAAATCTTCATCTTGGCTGCCTTGACCTCACTGAAAAAAACACACACAAAAGCCAAACTCTGAAACACAAATCACCGCTTACTGCGATACATGCAACAGTCATACTCAACCTGTTCATCTGAAACCACTAGCAAACGCCACATGCCGAATAAGGTTTGTGCTTTTGAATATTAACTCATATTAACTCATAAGGGTGTGGTCTTTGTGGGAATAAAAGCACTGTGTATCTTCCTTGTGGCTGTTTACACTGAGTGTGGCAGCGCGTCCGCAGCTTCAAAACGCTGTTCACAAGCCCATGGAAAGTCGATGGATGATGTCACAGTCACTTTGCTTAGTCCATATCGTTCTAAAATCTATGATTGGAACCCTCTCGGCTGAATACTACAAACAGAAAACAGAACTACAAACTAAAGTAAACTAAAATCTAGTAACACGGTGCCCCGAGTGTCTGGCTGGGCATAAGTAACAGCTTAATACGGCAGCCTCCTCATCAATTTACCAGACTTGTTTGTTCTGATCTTCACTAGGACCCTATCTAACCTCTCTTTTCACTACTTACCATGTGTCTAACCCCCATTCCTCTGTGCTCTATGCCTCACCCCAGGAAGTCCAACCACCGCAGGTGCAGGCCGGCTAACCTGGTCTGCCCACCCCTGTCCTCTTATAAGAAACTCTCAGTGGTGTGTGGACTATGGAACTGCCGGTCAGCTGTCCAGAAAGCTGACTTCATCACTGCCTATGCCAAGATGAAGTCCCTCCACTTCCTGGCTCTCACTGAGACCTGGATCACTCCAGATAACACGGCCACTCCAGCTGTTCTGTCTGATGGCTACTCCTTTTCACACACCCCCAAGGCCTCTGGCCGAGGCGGGGGTACTGGTTTGCTTATTTCTCAGTCCTGGAAATTCTCCATGCCCTCTGTACACAGCCTAAATATCTCCTCCTTTGAGTTTCATGCAGTCACCGTCTAAACCCGTCTGGCTTGTGTTCAACCTACCAAAGTTTTTACACGTCACCCCCCTGCTGAGGTCACTCCACTGGCTGCCGGTCGTGGCCAGGATCAGGTTAAAATTTCTGACCCTGGCCTACACTGCAGCCAAAGGGTCAGGCCCCTCCTACCTACAGGACTTAATCCAGCACTACGCTCCTGCGCGACCACTTCGTTCTATGTTCTATTCCCTCCCTCTATGTTAACGGCTTTCGCTCGTCCCGACTGCAGAGCTTTTCCACCCTAGCTCCCCAGTAGTGGAACCGACTCCCTACTCCGCTGCGCTCAGCTCAAACACTGTCTGTTTTCCATCGTCGTCCAAAAACGCACTTTTTCAGACTCCACCTTCACTAAACTACCTATCTAGGGCCAATTCTATAGTGCTTGCTTCCTGTTTTTTTTGCTTGTTTTCTATTTAACTTGTGTTTTTTGCTATTTTATAGTTTTTAATGTATAGCTGACTGTGTACTATACTCTATGTTCATTACTAGGGATAGCACCTATGTTGTGAGAAAGTTGTGTGAGACGGGTGCGTGAGGGTTGGACCTGAAATGCACGACTCAGAAACAGTGGTAAGTCCCATCAGGACTTTATTTCAGAAATGTCCAAAGAGCGTGGTCAAAAAACAAGCAAAGTTCATACACAAAAATCCAGCCAAAAATAATGTACAGTACCGAAGGAGAAGGCAGTCTCGGAATCGGTACACCATGCAAAAGTCCAGTAACCAGAGTAGCTGTCAGCGGGGTAGAAGTACAGGCAGACGGTAGGCAGGCTCGGGGTCGAAGGTAAAGCAAGAGCCAAGACCGAAGTCCGCTCCGCGGGGCAAAAGTACAAAAAGACAGCAGGCAAAAACTTGTGGTACAGGCAGGCAGTGGTAACAAAAACAGAGGTCAATAACAATGGTCAAAAAAAAGGCTTGGATCATAGACAAAAAACAGGCTTGGAGAAGGGAAGGGAGAAGAGAAAAAATAAATAAATAAATAAATAAATACATAAATACATAAATAAATAAATACATAAATAAATAAATAAATAAATAAATAAATAACCACTCAATAGTGCACTGATAAACAGGGGGGAAACAATTTTGCAAAGACATAACATGAACACTGAGCTAAATGCAGGTGTAGACAGGTGCAGACACTTAGCTTGAGAGCAGCATGCGAATGGAAATCAGGTGTGGAAGGCTGACAAGGTCACAAGATAATTAGTACTCGTTAGTAATAAACCTATCCTGACCTAGCGTTAGTAAATTAGTAAATGACATGCACGAGAAACGTAAGGTAAACATGAACACATGGTTAGAGAGTTAGTATTACCCAATCCTGATCTAACGTTAGTAGATTAGTAAATAGACACGGGAGAATGAAACAATTAGGGAAGCGTGAGCGACAGCAAGATATGAAAAAACAGCATAAACGCAAGGCTGCGGAAAAACACAGAAATGTGTGTGCTTAAACAATGAACGGGAGACGTAACATGAATCAAATATAAAACCTGACATGACTAGAAAATAAATCGTAACAATAATCAAACATGAAACGTGACATGACAAAAATGAAACGTAACAAGAACAAAACATAAAACGTGGCGTGACTAGACTAAACACAATACGTGAAATTAACAAGAAGACTAACTAAGACAAGAAAATAAAATAAAACGTGACATGACCGTAGATTCGTGACATTGTGCTTTGTCGGATCTGCTTTGTAGTCGCATCAATGACCTTCAATATGCACTTATTGTACGTCACTTTGGATAAAAGCATCTGCCAAATGATGGTAATGTAATGTAGTAAATCCTGAATTGGAGCAATGCTAACAATTAGCACCTTGCCATTGGATATAATGTCCCCACTGTTCCTGAAACAACATAATCATACACAGTAATTTGAGCGAAAATGTCGTCCTTGTGCACTCGGTAATGATATGTGAATTTGTGTTTCCAACAAAACACTTGTAAAGCTGTTGTTAAACTTCATTTGAGTGGATTTATGCAGTTATTTAAACAAAGTTAGCCTGGGGGCAATTAAATCCAATGGCAAGATGCAAATTGTTAGCATTGCTCCAATTCAGGATTTAATACAATTTAGCTACCACGATGAGACCAGGACAGCATCACTACAGCCCTACATACCCTTTCAGGGGTAAGTAAAACAATATCAAATTCTTCATGGGTGAACTACCCTTTTAAGTAAGCCTGCTACAGCATATCTTGCATCTGCCCATGCAAAACAAGCCTCATGCCCATGTTGTACCTTGGGCCCCAACAAGCAAAGGATGCACACACAGAAGATAATCCATCCATGATACTTGAGCCAACTTTAAGCACCACTCCCCGGATTAAGGCTTTAATCATGCCTCTGGCCGCAGTTGTTCCCATTATCTGTCAGTCACTTCAACCACCAATCGCTTACTACATTCAGAGTCAGTCACTGCTTCACCTCATAAGTGCTCAATGACCTGGGCTTCAGAAAATGAGGGTGAGATGATGTCTGTAATGCTACGGCTCACAAGAACCACCGCAAAAAAACATGAAGAGAGTTTCTTCTGCAGACATGCCTGCAGCATTCAGCTCAATTATTGATAAGGCTCTCAGTGCTGTTACTGATATGCCCCTTGACACTGAGCCTTTTCAGGTCCCTAACTTCCCAGAATTAGAGGGTGCTATACCTTGGGCTGTATCCAATGATGTCTTACATAGTCCCTTGGCACAATTTCCTCACTTGCTCCATCCCACTCATCTGAATGTGGCAGTGACCACCAGGATGTTTACCCATGTGGATGAGTCTCACGTTGACTCTGAACTGTAGGCAACCAAATTTCTGGGGCATTAGTATCAATCCCCCCTTTAAATTACGGCACTCAGTTATAGCAGTTGTGCTACACACTCATTGGGCTGCTTTCCTGGCATATGGAAGTGCTGGCTACACCTATTCGGAGGCATTGACTGCACACTCAACCTGCATAGCTGTCTCTTGGTATATTCTGCAGGGGACATCTGTGATCTAATCAGCAGCTACATGGGCATTACCACATACACATTACTATCTGTGCTCTTGATGTTGCAAGCCCACATTCTGTGGCTCAATCAGTACTTTGTCCAGCCAGCTGCATGTTATTATTTCAAGAAATGGTAATCATGGTTAATGTCAATATTTCCAACAAACTGTTTTGTTCAAACAGACAAGATGTTGTGTTTTATCCATGTGTCCTGCAGAGAACATAGGTTTTACAACATGCAGCATACCCTTGTCACAGTAATGTTACTTTAGGGCGGTGCCCCTGGGGGCTCCTACATGACAGCTTAGGTATACGTTCAGAACCCCCTGGCACTCCACTCCAAAAACATAATCAGGGTTCCCTGAAAAAAGATTGTGGAAAGGCAACCATGTTGCTCAGCCATGAATGTTTGTGTGCCAAAACACAAGCATACTATACATGACTGAGTTCATACAAGTTCCTTATGGAAAAATAAAGTTTTAATCAATTGCTATACAGGCTTCTTAAAAATACTGAATTTCCTTTTATGGGGTTCAGAGATACAATAGTTGGGGCCACAGGCAGGGAATTCTCCTTCCATATATTTTTTAAATAAACTTCATGACAATAATCTTTCTGTCACCGAAAATGCCTAGACTGTTGTATGTAGTACTGAAGTATCTTCTTGCTGAAGTGAACTAATCTTGTTTTCTGCATCCCAATTCGTCTGCAAGGTCTCCTGGACCCTTAGCCTGTGCTAACACTGTGCACGGATCCCCAGCTTAATCGCAAACTGATAATAATCCTGTGTTTTCCTCTCACTTGCGTTTGCAGATATTACAGACTGCAGACAGCCAGCTCCATAAATGTTTACTATGTGTGGTGGTAATGCAATACATGTAAATATTTAATTATTTTTCATCTCTAAAAGAGCTGAACCATATCATTGTTTGCAAAGTGTTCCCCCAAAGTACAGTGGTTAAAATGTAATCAATGGTGACAACATTGCCCCAGTTACAGATAACGAAAAAGGCCACCTAAAACATATGAGTCGCAAATCGTTTACTAAGTGTCCAATATGAATAACTTGAAAACTCAATAGATGGGTCATAGATTAGGGCACTATTTTGGTGGGCAATGTTTTTCATGAATTACTTTATTTCACTTTTAGTATGTAAATAAAAAACTTCTCTTTTTTATTATTATTTTTTTTTTTTACTATTTCTTTCATTTTATTTATGCAGTTGTAAGACAAGCAAGCCAAAATTGCTGTGCAGAGCACTTTCCTCCCACTTTGACAGCACATTGTGATTTATGAGGACTGTGAAAAAGATATCTGCAGGTGTTAGTGAGGACTAACTGACCTATCCACATTGTCCTTTTCAGAGGCATGGCTCAAATAATGAAATAATGAAAATAACCTCAAAGATCAAGACGCCAATTAGGCCCACTCACTTTAATCGCATGATAAATCCAAGACTTGGATTTATTACTATTATTTATTACAGGGTAGACAGTTTGGAATAAAAGTCTTCTCAGTGAGGTACTCAAGCACATTCTAAACATGTGACATGGGGAAAAAAACACCAAACCAAAACACTAAACAAACAGATGGGGACAATGTACTCGATCTGTAATTTGAGTTCAGATGCATGGGTCAAAATTTCTACAGTGTTTTTCCTTTCTTGAACATAATTTTTCATGAAAAGCATGTTTGACAAAGAGAACATTTCGACAATAAGAAATATTTGCAGGGCACCCTGCCTCTATGTACCAAAAAGTAGCTTGAGGAATGCTGTAAATTGAGCATTATCATAAGCAGACTGCCCTTTCGTGTTTATCTCAAAGTCAGACTGTTCTACAAGTTGAAGATTTATGGATGATCAGGGACAGTGTTTGTGAGCAGATTTCCCAGTTATAACTTGTGGGTACAATTCAACTAAAGCCTGTAGTTCAGCTATAGCCCCAGCCCCCGTGTTAAGTTTAGACTTTGGTCTAAAAATTGCAGACATACACCGGGATAACAAGATTCACGTTCTTTATTCTCCAGTTCCAGCATCCAACAACCTTATGCATGCGCATTAATCCCAAGTTCCCCTACCTGCTCTAGCCAATCAGATTTGCGCATATTCATTCACACTGAATATTACACTCTGTCACAAATCTGCATAGCACTGGCTTTGTCCATGGCAGAAGAATGTAATCAGATGTATCTTAACAAAAAGGATAACAAAACAAATACTAGAGGATGTTAAAAACATTGGGGGGTGTTTTACAAAGCAGGATTAACACATTTGTAAATGTTAACTTCTGTCGAATTAGGTTTCTTGTGAAATACATTGAGAATAGTTTTTTTTATGTAAGTAAATTAACCATAGCACATATTTGTAACAACAATGTAATAACTATGTCTTTGAACCGGCCCATGTTCTTCAAGTTGTTGGTGATAAGAATGGCATGAACTCACAGGTTTGCTAAGCTTGGAAGTTTCTCCTTCAGAAAAGGTGGTTATTTTTCAAATTTTCTCTATAAGTCTGCTTTCAAAAATAAATGGTCGATTTACCAGAGGAATGAGATTGTTCAGCTTCAGAGCAGTAAAGTTACAAAGCTACAGGCAGTTAGTTATGAATCTTCCTTACCAGCTGCTGACCGGACATACCATACAGCGTTAATCGGGGTTTAGTGACTTGCTGTGGGTTGTATGAGATGTAACATGTCATGGGACCTGAGCTTTACTGAGTCAAATCCCTTTCATATACATACAGCTTTGTGAAGCTCAGAGGAGCCTAACCTACTGAGTTGGCTGACTCCGAAACTCCAGTTTCAGACAGTGATAAGCTAGGCATGTAGTAGATAGGTGTTGCTCCTGATCCAGTCATTGATAAACTATCTGCATAGCTGAAGTAGCTGTAGGCTGTGTAACACACCTCCTCAGACTGCTTGTGTCTTTCAAAGCACACAACTCACTCACTTACAGTACTTTCTGAGCCTCCAGAAGAATGGATGGCTCAACTTGGCTTTTCCTGGCTAAATATCAGCCAACATTTGGCCCAAATGTGTAGTATATTGTTTTATTAGAGTTAAATTCAGTTAAATATTGTCTGTGTGGTCTCTGAAGAAAGACTCATTTATTTTCATGTAACTCAGGTCAATGGAAGACATGCTATAGCATGTAGCTATATTAACGTTTTTTTCCAAGGAAAGAAATCTTGTCCAAAAACTAGTCAGCAATTGTAGGAAAAGCTGCCCTGTGAATATTATAGGTGCATTGGAACATCTTTAAACCTTTATTTTTGAAATACAGTTCAGTTTGTTTTCTCTTTTTTGGTTGAAAAAACAATGATTTTTTTTCTTAATAATAAAAAGTATGCAAATCAGTTATTTTAATCTCACGTAAATAAGACCAGTAAATGTTCTTTATGTTCTAAAAAGTAATTTAATTATAATTTAGAACATAAAGAACATTTACTGGTCTTATTTACGATACTAAAATAACAGATTTGCATACTTTTTATTATTAAGAGAAATGGTCATTAAATAGTTATTAAAAGCAACAAAAAATCCTCACTGAGGACAAACTGAAAAGGAACTGTGTTCACTTGGTGTGTTCAGTTATTAAGTTATAAAGCAAGTGCTTAGCTTAAGATTTTTTTTTCAATTGATGAAGTCATATTTCCTTGATGGGTAACACTTTATTTTGAGTGTCCCATGTTGACACTCAACTTGATGTCTGATATCAATTGAATATCAGTTCAGTGTTAATTTAAAGTCAATTGCATGGCAGGTGATTGTCCACAAACTCCACAAACAGGTGAGTGTCAAGAAACACTGTATTGACACTCAACACTCTTTTCAAGAAACACTCTATTGACACTCAGCAAAGTATAAACTGACTGTTTGCTGTATCTGAACATTCAGTTGATATCAAGTTGAGTGTCAACATGGGACACTCAAAATAAAGTGTTACCAATTGATGACACATTATGGAAGAGCCCCATGGTTTCAGACCAAATCCAGACTATGCCAGGTCAGACTGTGGCTGATAGCACTATAGAGCGATCCGCAACTGACGATTGCGCCGCCCAGGGTACGGGATGGTTCAATCAGTTAGGGATCCATGTTTCATCGCTCTCTGGCAACCCCCGCTGGTCGATTAGTTGCCTGTGGACTACATGGAAAGCCGCTTATGAAATGTCTTCCTCCGACTCAACTCCATGTGTGCTTGGCGGTGTGAAAAGAAGCAGGCTGGTGACATCATGTATTTGAGGAGAACCTTGTATATCTTCACTCTGCCGAGTCAGCAGTGGAGATTGTGCATGAACGCGCCTACAAACACTCAACTGGATATTCCTAATTAGGGCGGGAATGGAACACATTCTGCCACACGCTGGGCTCCAAATTAATAGAAAAATTTTATAAATTAACAAATAAATGCATCCACTCTCATTTTATCCCCAATGCTCATAAGATGGAGCCTGATTTAGACAAAATATTTACAAATGCAAACAATATTTAAGATTTTGTGAGAAAAGCAGCCACAGCTAGTGAATCAAATCAAACTTTATTTATATAGCACATTTCGTACAACATTTGCAATGCAATGAACTTCACAATAAAAGTTAAAATAAGAATAAGGCATAAGCTATAGAAGAAACAATGGGAAGAAAGAAAAGTTAAAATAGAAATACAATAATCAATAAAAGTGCAATTAAAAAAATATATATATTTATAATAATAAAATAAAATAGATAGAATTAAAACAGGGAAGTAAAAGCAAGGCTGAAAAGGTAAGTTTTTAAACTTTGCTTAAAAATGCTCTCAGATTCTCAGGTAAGCTGTTCCAAAGCCTAGGGCCGTAATTGCTGAAAGCTGCCTCACCATATGTTTTTGTCCTAGCTTTACGCATAACTAAGAGACCAGTGCCAGAGGATCTGAGGCATCTGCCAGGAATGTATCTTAAAAGCATGTCAGAAATCTTTGCGGCACAAGGCCATTTAAGGATTTACAAACCAGTAAAAGCACCTTAAAATCAATTCTAAAACTGACTGGGAGCCAGTACAGGGACTTTAAAATAGGTGTAATACGTGCTCTTTTTTTGGTCCTAGTTAAAACTCTCGCGGCATAATTCTGTATAAGTTGAAGCTGACCTATTGTCTTTTTGGGTAGACCAGAAAGGAGTGAGTTGCAGTAGTCCAGTCTGCTAAACATAAATGCATGTATTAGCCCTTTGGCAATATTTTTGAGATGATAAAAGACCGCCTTAGTGACGTTCCTAATATGTGCGTTGAAGTTTAGCTCACTGTCAAAGATGACACCTAAATTTTGAGTCTGAGATTTAACATATTGTGACAAAGATTTCAGTTGCTCAACCACTTTCTCTCTTTGGCCCTTTGCCCCTATCACAAGTATCTCTGTCTTTTCGTGGTTAAGCTGTAGGAAATTCTGTGCCATCCATGCACGGATGTCAGTAATACAGGGCATTAATGGGGCTGAGGTCATCTGGTGTAACTGACACATACAGCTGTGTGTCATCCGCATAGCTGTGGAAATTTATGCCATGTTTGCAGATAATAGACCCTAATTTGCATATAGATACTGAACAGCATTGGTCCTAAAATGGAGCCTTGTGGCACACCACAGGTAATGAAGGGACACAAACACAACTTTAACTTAAATTTAATCATGCAAGCCAAGACTAGTGGGCCATGAACTGCACCTTTGATTTTGTTACACCTGCTGTGAATATGCATTAACATTTACAGATAGCATATTAATCAGGCCCATCCTTTTGGCACATTATCCCACGGTTTCCTTTAAAAACTGTTCCAGGATCAGTCTGAAGACCAGCAGAAAAAAGGAACAACTAAACCAAAGTCTCGACATCACTTAGCCTCTTAACATAGACATCTGGTTAAAAAAATTGTTTCATAGTCACACATACATATTTGTTACTCATATACAAATTTTTCAGGTGGCAGGTCGTTTTTTCCCCAGAATTTTACATTGAGCCCAATGTACTATATCCGAGACCCAGCACACAAAAAGTTTTAAGTATTTAAATTTTTTGACATAATACAAGTGTCTTGTATGACAAAAAAACATGCAGTGAAAATATTTTTTTAAATATTATTTTATTTTTATTGAATGTCCCTTGTGGAGTATGTTTCAGCATAGTAGAATATATGATTCTTGATACTAAGACCACAGACACGTGTCCCTACAGGGGACAAAAACAATTGGTCAGGCCTTAGGAGGCTAGATACACATTTAACATGGGTCTGGGGCCTTACACAACCCATTTGGCCCAAGTGGAAATCTGTTCTGAAGATGGGCAGCCATTTGATTCACTCTGATTTACTCTCCCGTCCTGATACATGCAAGCTGAAGATGAGCCGTGGCTTCCCTCTGGAGTGCCTTCAGAGCATAATGCACTCTGGAAGTATAAGTTATTAATGTCCACTGTTCACTGTCAAATCCCCCTTCAGAGCTTCAAATCCTGTGTGAGGGGAAATCAGACTCGTTCTTCAGACAACATGTCTTAAAAACCGAGAGCATACAGTCATATATTTGGTCCAAAATAACCTATGACTATTTTGTACTCCTGCTGAATTTTTTGAGACTTGTGCATTGCACGATTTAATTTGTGCAATGTCGACATGGTCGATCTGACTGAAGGGGCAGTAGGTGACGGTGCTCTTGGGATTCCATCTGTGACCCCATTATGGGTAATATTGATGAAAATGACATTTTATAGATCAATTAACACTACTGTAACTGTGATTGTTACTGTACTGAAAGGGTCTACAGATGGAGCACCGATCATTAACAGTGGTGGGCAATCTGTGGTCAACTGGGATAGTCACCAGTATAAAACCAAATTAAGTTAAAAAAAATGTTTTAATTACAAATTAAAGTTAATAAAAATACTGAAAAACTTAAAAGCAGAATATTTTTGTGTAACAATCAGTGTACTTTTGAGAAGTAAAATGATTTTTGTTGATGCAGTAATGTACACACTGGGTGGGTTTTTGTGACTCAAAGATGCTAGAAAATATTAGTTGGGTGGGGTGAAATGTCAGGAGGGATGAAATGAAAATGACTCTGCGTTTTTAGATTTACATTGACCTGATGTGATGATGTGGTTTTCAGCCAACAATTCATGAATTGCGTTTTATTAAATGCCATGATAGGAAACGCACCTGTTTGCCCTTTATTCAGCACAGAAATAATGTTTATCAGCACTGTGAGCCATGAGTGAATATATTCCCTGTGTGGTTTTTTAAAATACAAAATAATGGACTGTGTTTAATTTTATCCATGTCCGGGTGTTGTTTCTTTTCCAATTTGTAAAAGCGCATGTACATTTTGGTGACCAAAAACGTAGGCACTATAATTAATCTAACATTTTTCCCCCATTTCGTTTAGGTCATTTTTACTTTACAGTCTGAGGCAATAGCCGTTTGGCATTCTAAGTCTGCAAACAGAAAGTTAAACTTATGCGCTGTTCATTCGCTGTATCACGCGACTGTGTTTTAGCAGGGTGTGCACCAGTGAATGAATGCTCTTCTATGAAACTTATAGCTGTATCATAGTTTCGTATCATAGTTCATCTGTAGCTGTGTGTAACTTTCTTTCTTTGTCTCATTTTGAGTCTTCGGTTTTGTTCTCCATTATTCCCTTAATTACCTTTGTTCGTTTTTCTTTTTCACCGTATATATTTTTCACCGTAATTTTTCCACTCCACCTACTGTAAATAAACTACCTGACATTTGACATCCTGTGCCTCACTACCACCACCCTTGGCCATGTGTGTCCCATTACCTTTCGACACATGAATATTTCATATTTTCCATAAACCTGCATATTTCTCCTGGTAGTGTACGCACATATGTGTCCAAGTAAGTGCAGTCCTTTGAGAAGAATTCAGGCTATAATTGGGGCCCATTTTCGACTACTGAAGGACGTGGTTAGGAACTGTTACATCAAAAGGCGGGTTTTAAATTGACTTGACACTGATGAAGTGGTTTTACAGGAAAAACAAACATTTGAATGTACCTGAATGTAAGGCATTTTCATCCGAGTTTTCATGTCATATGTATATTAAATTCACCTTCACCACAATTACATTAAAAAAGCTGACTGTCCTGAACACTGCTACCTCAAAGACTGTATTTTAAGGCCCACCAAAGTAAAAACCCCAAAGTCCAAAGTGGAAGCCCTCCTTGCTGGCCTCACTGCCTCCACCATCAGACCTACAACTTCTCCAAACATGTCACTCCCCTTCTCATCTCCCTCCACTGGCTAGTGCCTACTTATATTGGATTGCATCAAATGTAGAACCTTGGTGTTAGCCTATTGTGCAGCTAAAGGGACAGCTCCATTATATATTCAAAAGATCATTATACCCTATACACACCTACCAGACTTCTCTGTTCTGCTACCACTGGGCACCTGGCACCTCCACCCTGCCTGCTTGCACTTCCAGGTCACGTCTCCTGTCTGTTCTGGCCCCCAGGTTGCGGAATGAGCTTCCCATTGCAGTCAGCACAACAGAAACCCTAATCATATTCTGACACAGATTGAAGACTCACCTCTTCAGATTGCACCATGACTCCCCTGACCCCCTTAATATATCCTTTCTTTTCTCTCTTTCTTTCATTGGATAATTTACAGGTATAGCTGTGTAACATATAAGATTATCTGTTTAATCATACCTTCTTGTTACAATACAAATTGTTGTTTGTTAGGTTAATGTTACACATAGTGGGCCTCATTCATGAAACGTGAGCAGAACAAATTTGTGCAAAAATCGTTCGTATTAGCAATTTTGTTAATATTTTGGCATTCACCAAAGTTTTTGTATCTGAGATTTGTTTGTATGTACAAATTAGAATATGAATTTATTTTTATTTTCTGTTAAATTCACAAGACTAAATGTAGCTTTTGAAATGCACAATGCAAACGCAATAAATTAAGATTGTAAAAAGCAAACACTTTAGATTACACCTATTAATCAATTGTAGGCTATGAACCTGTTTAATTAGACCCATAATGTAACGAATGCTCCCAGTACTATTTTTCTAAATTTCTAAAGTTTCTAAATTATTTTTTTTTTTTTAAAACCCCGCCTTTACTCCACCATTAGCTGGTGTAGCGTACATCCATTCCCCTATAGGATGCAAAGCCAGGTGGAGTAAAGGCGGGGTTTTTTTAAATATTTTTTTTAAATTGCCAACCTACTCAATGTCATCAATGCCATAGACTGCATACATGCGCATCAAGGCTCCATCTGATGTTCCGTTTGCGTATATGAATAAAAAGGGCTATCACTCCCTCAATGTGCAGTTCATATGTGATACGAAATGTGTGTTGCTCAATGTCGTGGCCCGGTGGCCCGGTGGCACCAACGACAGCTTCATTCTGTGGGGCAGTTCAGTTGGCACTCATTTGGAGAACGGTGCTGTGAGAGACGGCTGCCTTATTGATAAGAATATTTCCATCCTTGGCCACGTCCTGTAGCTGTGGTGCAGCTATGCATTTCTTTGCCTCCAATTTAATGTTTTGTTTTTTTACTTCTTTTACAGTTTGTGTGATTGGTGATTCTGTATTGAAGGCACGTGCCATCTCCTGTCTGATATTGTTCTGGGTCATTTTGAATTTGTATGCACCTGTAAATGAAATATGAAACTTCCATTTATGGCAATTAATTGGCATGGATTTATGCTAATTGCAAAATACGGTGAATAAGCCATTTACGATGAATCGGAATGTATGAACCTACGCACATGAATACGAACAAATTTGCCTTTCCGCACAGTTTGATGAATCCGGCGTACATTTTTTATACAAACTGGTTTTGTACTTAAATGCACACATATCTAGGAACGTTTGATGAATGAGACCCACTGATTGTAAATGGGCCCCTTTGAATTCTTGGTAATACTGCATTTTTGTATTCCTGACAGTAACACTGATGCTCTCCACTAATATTCTCCACTCTAGATAGGAGCCTCTGCTAAATGACTGTAATCTAAATGTAATTTAAATCAGGTGAATGAAGACCTGCACAGAAAAAATGTGCAGCATTTGCTTATATTCTGATGCACACTCTCCTGCTCTCGAGAAACAGACGGAGAATGTTTCAAAGATGGGAGGGGCTAAACATTCAATACAAGCCAAGCCAGTTTTAGCTGAGACCAACAGCCCCACAAGGCCACAAATTGGCTGTGCAGGGTGGGAAAAAGTTCAGTTAATGGGAGTACCATGTAATGTTATTAATGTTATGTCAGTATGTTTTGAGACAGATTATGAGGCCATTTTCATTTCATCCCACCTGACATTTCACCCCACACAACCAATATTTTCTAGCATCTTTGAGTCACAAAAACCCACCCAGTGAGTACAGTACTGCATCAACAAAAACAGAAGTCTCCTTATATCAGACTGAATTTGAAGTTCCTAACCTGGGCAACAGGGATCTGGTTCCAGCCAGTTCTCTGGAATGAGTGGAGAACTCATCTCAGAAGTTGCCACTCTGGTGTAAATATACAGAAGAGAAAAGGGTGGCTCAAAACTCCACCCAAGCATTAAAAAGACCTCACTGTTTAACAGCCAACTCTCCTGGTCTCCTTGGCTCTTGACCTTGAAATATCTACATCTCTGCATATTACTGTTGTTGGTTGCTACAGGACCCCCTCGGCTGTCAGTGATGCTCTACCCTCTTTAATGCATCTTCTATCTGGATTACATTTGAACTAAATAGTCATGATTGGAGATTTTTATTGGAATTGGTTACAACCAGTGTCTGATGACTTCAAGGTGTATTGTGACTCCCTAAATCGTTTCCAGATTGTTGATAGCCCTACTAAACCGAATCTGAAATCTCCTGAAAAATCATCTCTGATTGATCTTATCCTCACAAATGTTCCCCATAAATACTCATCTGCTGCGGTTTTCGCAAATGACATTAGTGATCACTGTGTTGTTGCCACGGCTAGAAACACAAGAGTTCCCAAAACTAAACCACGTATTATCATAAAGCGTAATATGAAACACTTTGTAGAACAAAGGTTTTTTCATGATCTTTTTTTATTTTGACTGGGAGAAGATTAACCTTATTGCTGCTGTTGAAACTGCCTGGAAATTCTTTTATGATGGTTTTATTGAAATTATTGATAAACATGCCACTCTCAGAAAGTACAGAGTAAAAGGCACAAACAATGTATGGTTCACTTCTGATTTATCAAACTTACTCCATGAGCGCAACGTGGCATGGGCCACCGCCAGGAGATCACGTCTTGAATCAGATTGGCTGCTTTTCAGGCAACTGTGCATGCTTTTTTGCGAAACAACAAGCAACCTAAACAACCCAAGGATATTTTGGATGACTATTAAATCTTTAGCTGGAAATAAAAATGGTATAGAGCTTCCCACATGCATTGTCAAAGACTCCCTTAACATCTCTAACAAATCCAAAATGCTTGACTGTTTTAATGAGCTCTTCATTGCCTCTGGTTCCCTGTTTGACGCTCTCAACCATACGCATAAAGAACCCCCTGCTATTTGTTCTGATAGTCATGTAACTATAGGTCAGTCTTTTAGCTTTAATCCAGTTACTATCTCGGAGGTACACAAAGCCCTTAAACTTTTAGACACCAGAAAATCGGCAGGTCCTGATAACCTGGAGCCCTACTTCTTAAAGTTAGCGGCTGATTTTATTGCACCACTTTTAACACATATTTTAAATCTCTCTTTAGTCTCTAGCGAAATTCCTATTATATGGAAATCTGCCTTTGTTCCTCCCCTGTTAAAAGGGGGAGACCCCACACTCTTAAATAATTATAGGCCCATCTCCAAACTGTCTGTCCTCGTTAAAATTCTGAAATCCCTTGTGAGTGAGCAACTGAAGGAGTTTTTATTAACAAACAATATTTTATCTGATTCATGTTTAATGTGCTGCTGCCTGTCTTGGCCTGGACACTCTTGTAAAAGAGATTTTTAATCTCAATGAGGCTTTTTCCTGGTTAAATAAAGGTTAAATTAAAATTTTAAAAAGATCATTCCTATGGAACATGTGTAGCATTTGCTTATATTCTGATGCACATTCTAGCCTGAACTCTCCTGCTCTCCTGAAGAGACAGAGAATGTTGCAAAAATGGGAGGGGCTAAACATGTTATTGAATACAAGCCAAGCCAGTGTTAGCTGAGGCCAACAGCCCCACAAGGCAACACATTGGCTGTGCAGGGTGGGAAAAATTCAGTTAATGGGAGTACCATGTAATGTTATTAATGTTATGTCAGTATGTTTTGAGACAGATTTCATCCCACCTGACATTTCACCCCACCCAACCAATATTCTTTAGCATCTTTGAGTCACAAAAACCCACCCAGTGAGTACAGTACTGCATCAACAAAAACAGAAGTCTCCTTATATCAGACTGAATTTGAAGTTCCTAACCTGAGCAACAGGGATCTGGTTCCAGCCAGTTCTCTGGAATGAGTGGAGAACTCATCTCAGAAGTTGCCACTCAGGTGTAAATATACAAGAAGAGAAAAGGGTGGATCAAAACTCCACCCAAGCATTAAAAAGACCTCACTGTTTAACAGCCAACTCTCCTGCCAACATCATTCCTATGGCATACGTTCAGCATTTGCTTATATTCTGATGCACATTCTAGCCTGCACTCTCCTGCTCTCCTGAAGAGACAGAGAATGTTGCAAAAATGGGAGGGGCTAAACATGTTATTGAATACAAGCCAAGCCAGTGTTAGCTGAGGCCAACAGCCCCACAAGGCAATACATTGGCTGTGCAGGGTGGGACAAATTCAGTTTCTTTTGTGTTGCAATTTTGGTTTGAATTAATAACCTAATAGTAGGCTACAATTGAAAATGTAATTGTCCATGCTGTTCTTTAGGCTGCATATAGGCCATTTCCAAGTAAATGGGTTGTGTGTGTTCTGGCTGCTTTAATAAAAAAGAAAGATGATACGGTAGCCTATTAAAACAAACACAATCACCTGCCGGCCAGCGTAGGCTCCTTATTTCAAAAGAGTGATGGTAAGTTGAAGGCATGTACAGCAATAGACTGGGCTAATAGCCTATACAGTAAATAATAAATAAAATTAATCACCAACGAGATGGATCGCTGGCTTGTAAGAAAAGCTCCAGCTTCAATTTGACACAGACTGGGAGCCAGCAGAGGCAAGCGTGGGTGCAAATCACAATGAAATTAATGAGACGCGCAACTAAAGACACATTTCAATTGAAACGGCTAAGTCTAGATACGTGGCTAGTTTTCAATGGCGAAGAAATTAATTGTTTCACATGCCATGTAGCTACATGCCACTGTGAAATTTGCGAGTCGCTTCAAAACGTCTACGCTAATCAGACACTGAAATGCTGCTAATCATAAATACTTTAAAACAAAAGCGTGATGCAGAGAGCTCACGCGGTTCCATGTCAAAAGCATTATCGCCTGCACAATCCCACAAAAACAGTATGAAAAATTTGTTTTTTATGAACTCACGGATACTCCCAGTTACGCGACAATAGTGGCACTTAGAAACTCAATATTTGGCAGAGTCACAAATCGTACACTAATAAAAATAGAATACTTAGAGATAGAGATAAATAAAGATATAGTTTGTTGTTTCCACTCATAGTTTGGTTACAGGAGCAATGAATGTCTGCATTGAGCAATCTCATGGCGCTGGTGCCATGTCCACTAGGGGGTCTGCGTGAAGGGGTTAATGTGTAATATACAGCCTCTGGATTCATAACATTGAACGGGAGGAATGAGGAGACGACTGGAAAGATTGACGCAGTTCGGTGCTCCATTTCGGCGGTGTACAGAGACCGCGGCGCTGCGTGTATAGAGGAGAGTCGTGGAGGAGGAGTTTGTGTGTTGGACTGCTTGGTGACACTGGACATCTCAGGACAACGGGGGCTACTTTTAATCATGGCTGTATTGCACTTTAATTCACTTGATTGATGTAATGATGCTGTTGGATGTCTTGGTTTATGTTTGTTTGTGTGTTGTGGGTCTGCCCCACTGTCTATGTCTTTTTGTTGTTGCTGGGGCTACAACTGAAGTTCCCTAGTGGGAAAATAAAGGTTATTCTATTAAATTCTATTATATTGCTGTATATGCTGCTTTGGAGTTCTTGAAGTCTATTTTTTTTGCTGAAAACCACAAACATGCAAATGCCCTTGTAAAGCCTTCTGTAAATATCAAAAATATCTTTCATCACACACCAAAACTTTCTGGGCCAAACACTAAAACTTTAAAAAAAAAAAAAGTTTAAAACCCCAGAAAGTGAACCATCCCTTTAAGTGATTTGAGTTTAGTATTATTGCCAAATGACCTCATCAGTGGGTTAAAATCCATACAACTTTATCTAACAAGAAATGTAATATTACACTGAAATGTGTATTCAATTGAAGCCCAGTGAGAAGGCAAACCACATGAAAGCTTTTGTAGTTTTGATGGGTAAATCGCAGTTCTGTCGTAATCTGTAAAATGTAGCATCAGTGGTGGTCAGATGTCAGCAGGGTCTTTGTCCTCAAATGACCTGGTGACCCTGCTGTGCCTGATGGCGGAACTGGGAGTTTCTGGCGCTAGCAGGTGTGTGATGTGCACACTCATTGAATCAGGCCCTCAGGCATCCTTGGAAGCCTGCCCCCAATTAGGCACAATGTACTTACGGGATTATGAGGAAATGAATCGGGCTAGTGTACTGCCAGCACTGCCTGCCCTCCATGTGCTTCTCACAGCCTGAAGAGCTGAGGGTGGGGGGGGGTTTGTAGCTTGTAGTGAGTTAATCCTTCGTCCCTGACCCCCAACCCCTACTCTCCCCACCCATGACTTTATTATTAATGCCTCGTTCATCTTGTGTTAATCCGATGGTGGCTGTTTTTTTTTATGGGGTCTTGAAGCAGAACGCCTGACTAATGCCACCAACCAACCAATGACCTGCTCGATCAACAACAGTGACTTGGCGCGTCGTCACCAGTTCTCTCTCTCTCTCTCTCTCTCTCTCAGACACAGACACTCTCGCCTTCTCTCTGTCTCTCACAGTCTTATTCTGCAGTTGTAAGAGCATGCCGTTTCATGTCAAACATTGAATTTGTTTTCATTCAGATTCAGGTCGTCAAGGTGTTTTCTGAAATTTCGTTCACAGAGAACCCGGTCAGCTTTAATTTGAGGGTATTTTCATCCATATCCGATGAACTATTTAGAAATGATAGAACCTCCTCATTTTTGGGCATCAACAAATTGGACAGTTTAACATAATGTAGAATAAAGTACTTACATTTGAATGGATTTCTATGGGAATTGGGGGATGGGACTAGATTTAGCTGTAAATAATGCTCATTTTACACCAACCAGCACCTGACAGACCTTCCCAAGCCCCCACAATTTGTGTGGACAACAACAATCATGGAGAATGTGGATCACTTCGCCTACCTTAGCAGTCTTCTTTCTGCAAGAGCTGTCATTGATTCCGAGATTCACCACCGTATAGAGTGTGCCAGTGGGGTTTTTGCTAGGCTGAGGAAGAGAGTGTTCAAGGAACAGGACATCCAGACCAAGACCAAACTCCGCATCTATCAAGTGGTAGTTCTGCCTTCCATGCTATATGGGGCCGAAAGCTGGACCACCTACAGCAGGCATATGAAAGCCCTGGAGCAGTACCACCAGCGATGCCTCCACAAGATCCTTAGGATCAGCTGGGAAGATAGGCGAACTAACACTGTGTGTCTTGGAGGAAGCCAACATCCTCAGCATCACCACAACAATCACCCGGCACGAGTTACGATGGACAGGCCACGATATACGCATGCCAAATACCCGCCTTCCGAAACGAATGCTTCCTTACGGCCAACTGAAGGAAGGGCAACGCACCCAAGGGGGACAGAAAAGGTGGTACAAGGACAACATCAAAACCCACCTGAGAAAGTGCCGCTTCAACTTCAACAACTGGGAGGAGGTGGCTCTCAACAGAAACCTGTGGAGCAGGATGGTCTACGAAGGCACGGCACAGCAAGAAAAGGACCTCCACTGAACAAAGAAATAAGAGATCCACCACCAAAACGGCTCCTCCAACTACCACTACCGTGACAACCATCCACAAATGCCCCCATTGCAGCAGAACCTGTGGATCAAAGGATCGGCCTCTACAGCCACCTGAAGACCCACAAATGATCAGACCCACGAACAGGAGGATAATCATACTCAACCTCGAGTGATCGCCGATGATAATGATGATGACTCAAATAATACAAAGCACTGTGTCAAAACAGATACTGCCAAACTGTCCAGCTGCGTCCAACTTAAAATCTCTCAAGCAAGAACTGATTTTAATGGAAAACATTTTCACTATTAGACAGCACTAATGATTAACTCCTTCAAGCAGAGGCTTAATTTTACCCTTTTTCATCTCTTTTGTACCGTTCTGTTTAAAGCTTTATAACTCCAGATGTCAATGTTACACAAACACTCATATAATGTCTTAAATTTAAAAAGACACTTGTACCATTTATTATCATGCCTATCATAACTCAGATTTTCATAAGTTCCACCACTCTAGTTTACAGTGAATCCCTTAGAGTCACAGATGTGAATAAGGAAAAACTTGAAATTTTCTGTTTTGTAAACCTTCTGTTTGCATGTGTATGAAATATGAAACGGATATGTATTACTGCTCAAGTCCCATGAGGCAATTTGAAACGGTATACCTTGGTGTCCAAAAATCTATCCAAAATGGATAATTCATTTGAAGTATATTTGCATCTATATCATTCGATAATTTCGATAAAACCTTTGCAAAATATTAGGGGAATGGTTATAGGCAGTGCTTAATTTGTGCTGGGGCTAGCCGGGACAAAGCCCCGGCAAATACAGACAATCCGATTTTCCGCCCCGGCAAATGTTATTAAACAATTAAACGGACTAGACACGGTGCGCATACTTCACTCAAATGTGGCATGTTCTAATGTGCAATGTCATATTGCCTCTGAAATGAGAAACAAATTATTTGACAAAATTATTACTCAAGCTCCAAAAGTCAGCATTTTGATTGACGAGGCTACAGCGCTTAACAAAGCAAATAACCTAATAGTATACTCGCAAATGCAATTAAATGACATGGAGGAACCAGCGGTTTGGAAAACATTCCATGCTCTGTGCAAGTACCTCAACACCGCAACTGAGGACGCACAGCGCGCCAGCACAGCGCGTCAAAGCTATGCCGGTCCCAGCAAATGGATAACTTCACACAAATTCATCAATGATTTGGGAATCATGTGCGTTTCAGGAGCTCTCAGAGCTGTCGTTAGAATTGCAAAGGCATGACTGCACAATAATCAACGCTCACTGAGCCATCTGCCGACAAATACTGGTGTTTGAGGCTATGCGAGACAGCCAAATCGGGGGGCACTATGTGAAGTGTGAGGAGGCAATCAATCAAGGTGCATTTTGGGGGGTGTCCGTGCATGAGGGAAGTATGCATGCCAAACACATAGACAAAAGAGGTGTTTTATGACAGTTTAGCTTGTCATCTGCACGAACGCATGCTTTCTGTAGGAGGAAGGTTGAACAACACAGCCGAGTATGAGAAACTTATAGACAAACTCAAAGTTCTCTGCATGCAATACTGGCCTGAGAATAACACCGCTTTTTGGAAAAACTGAAATCGAAAATCTTTGTAATCGTTAACAGCCGAGAAACAATTTGTGCTTTCAAAGTGTTCACAGAAACATCCGGAGAACAAGTTGCACAGCCCTTGAAAAATATCTTAACCGCTGTTAATACTGTAGCCATTTCCAGCACGGAGCGTGAGAGAGGTTTCTCACAAATTAATTTAATCTGTACTTCAACAAGAGCATCTTTAAAAACAGAGACTATATCATCGCTCCTGTTTTTAACACTTGTTGCTCCACCACTGGAAAGTTTCAATCCAAACCCATATGTCCCGACGTGCCAAAGGGCAACGAAGAGCAGATGAAAGGCAGTAAAGAAGTAAAGAGTAAAGAAAGGCAGAGAGACAGCAGAGTCCAGGAGCATGGCTGTCCTATGGAAGCATCTGGACCATTAAACCACAGGGAGGGACAGTAATGCAGGGTAGGTGACACAGAGGTAAAAAAAAACAATTCCTTATTTTTCAGGGGGGGTTGAGTGAGTGAGCCCCAGCACCTGTTATTTAATAAATTAGGCACTGGTTATAGGTGGTCCAAAAACCTACCCAAACCTATCCAAAGCCATGAAAAACTATGCAAAGCGATCTAAAGCTATCCAAGTTATCCAAGCTATCCAAATCTATCCAAACATGAACACAGCTTTATTGTATTGTGTTTTAAGCTGGTGCATCAAACATAACAAATGCCTCGGCGACACATGGCAGCTTCTACTATAGTGTAGTATAAATTCCTTGTAATGTTACAGTTCAGCTGTAATAGATTGAAAGTTCACCACATTTGTCATTACGTATAAAAATCCAAGTTGCCTCAGGTAGGGACTTTTTTCCACAGACTTCCCATACTTTATCATTGAGCTTTATTCACATTTAGCTTAGCTTACAGCAAATACCTAATAGGTAGCAAGCTAACTAGGTATAAACTAATCTAAACCTCAATAAGACTACTGGTCTTTTAATTCTGAAATCAGCGCCACTACTGTAAAACTCTGTAGCATCATAAACAATATAACACAACCTAGCCACTTTTCTGTGGCTAGCTTGCTATACTAGTATCAATACAACACCATAAAACATACGTACATATAAAAAATACAACACGCACACGTTGTACACACAGCAACACATGGAATCCATGCTTTCTGGTTCAGATGAAGTCATGGATATCAATCTCCTCATCTGAAGGACATGTCTGGCTTACGTATGTAAGGTTATGACTTTATTCCACACTTTATGAAAAATTTTCCAAGCAGAAGGAAATGTGATGACGACAGAAATTCACTCTAATAAGTGAGCAGGCAAAATAACCGTTGAATTTACATTAATTAAATTATTTATTCAGGATGTGTGTGTTTTTTATTGTTGCTGTGATATTATACAATTTTTGGTGGTAACCAACTTCTAAATATATTTAAATTTCCAGTATCTTCAACCAGATTTGAGCACACGTAGATCACATTGTAGAGTGGTTGAGATACTTTTATGAAAGACGGAAGAATGGTGGCATGTAGGAACTTCATATTTTGCCCGATAATAGCCAAAATGGCACTGATATGAGTTTTCCATGATACAGCGCTTTTTGACGTAGTACAGTAGGATGTTTGTGAAGTAGACCCCAGGGTCTATGCCACTAGTGGGCCTGAACAAAGGGGTTAAAGTAATTCTGTTGAATAGAAAAATAATGTGCTTTATTCGAGGTTTGAACATTGACAGGATCAATCTAAAAATTTGGAATGTTCGCAGCCATATTGGTTTGGCACTGCAGTGATTAGTGTTATGGAACACTCTGGCATTGAATTAGTTAACATAATCAACAATCAGCAACAAAGTAACCTTAATAGATAGACAAAGTAGCCAAATGCGGGTAGATTTCAGAATTGTCGGGTAAATGTATCAAACCTTCCGGCCACAGTGGAGTGTAGCAAAGTGAAAAAAACTTTTGATTTCTTTCTGATTGGCTAAATGTGAGACAGAAAAAAGCGCCTGTTAGAATATCACAAGGCGATAGTGGAACTGATTTGCGTTCGATTTACCATGAAGCAATTTTAGTAAGACAACCATCGCACAGTAAAACTAACTGACTAATAAAGTACTCAAGTGAGTACATCAGTCGTGGGCGGAGTCAGGTTTCGGAAGTAAATTCCCTATGGGCTTCGGAGACGATCAACTATTTCTTGAAATCTGATTTAGAGAATGAGGCGAAACGTTCCTGGATTTGCCTGTGTGGTACAAGAATATATTCCATATATCGCATGTTCCCATTTAAATTTTTTTAAGTAATGCATTAATGAATGTAGTTCGACTTGTAGTCCACTTTAATGGACTACATATCCAGTACTGCAACGCACAGGTGGTTCTCGACCAATAAAAATATCAAGGTCAGAAACTGTGCTACGGTTAACCACATAAAGCAATTCTAGCTTTTAGTCCTTCAAGCTAGCTAGCTAACGTTAAAAAAAGTGTTTAAAAACGGAGCTGTGTGCTACTGCTGGCTAACGTTATATGAAAACGTTAGCCAGTTTTTAAACATTGCCAGCGCTGGTATGTTCACAAAAAAATACTAAAACGTAAAATATACTCGAAGCTGGTCCAGAAAAATTAAATAGTTTGCGAACAGGCGTTATATTGAACAATCCGGGAAATTTATGGTAAGACATAATTTAAAAAAATGGTTTAAAAGTAAGCTTTAGTTAATGTCTACGCTCTAAATGAATGGGGAATTTACTTCCGAAACCAGCATGACATGTCACTTGAGTACTCTATAGCCTACGCTCTGAGGTAAAAGTGATATCTTACGACAGCTCCCTGTAACGTTGCTGGCATTCGTCCATTCAGAAAAACAGCATAGCCTACGTTAGCTAACGTATCTTGTATTAGATAATAGATAATTGAATAACTATTTATCTAGCATGTGGAGACGTATAACGAGTTAAACGACCCGCACCACTGGCAGCAACAACGCCTAAAGTAAATAATGTGTTTTGTTTATGTTGTCTCAAGCTTAACCTAGCTGTAATCCTTATACTTCTCTGACTATTAGCCTACTTATAAACCCCAATTCCAAAAAAGACAGTGGGACAGTATGTAAAATGCACATAAAATCAGAAAACAGTCATTTGTAAATTCTCTTTTACATATATTTAATTGAAAACAGTACAAAAAAAAAGGACTTTACAATGCGCTTTACAATGATGAGGGGGAAGCTGAAAAACAGACTTACAAAACAACTAATCCAATTACAATGCACAACCTTTCTGTTAGATCTGATACATTTCGCAACGCATTAAAGAGGTAGACTAGTTTGATGCATTCTCAGTGTATTCACAGGAGAGTCATACCCCATGCACTTGTGATCATCATGAGATTGTTTTACTGCTGGGTTAGAGCTCACTCTGACAGCCACTTTCTAGCATTATAGAACTGGGGACATTGAGCCTAATATGCTTTACAAGTGACTAATACTGTTAAGACCCTTCAAAGCAACTGTACTGACTGCAAAGCAAGTCACTGAGCAGTATAGTTGTGATATAAAATGGTACCCAACAGCAGAGTCTTTATATGAACATCACTAAACTGACCATTGATTCTTTTTCACAAACCCTGTGTCAAAAGATGGTAATGCAGGATTGGTTATATTTTATCTTAATAGAATAATAGTAACAGCAAGAATAAAGTAATATATATATATATATATATATATATAAATAAAAGTAATTACTGCTGGTAAATAAGTAGGTAAACACTTTACATTAAGTTGTATTGTAACTAATTTGGTAACAAGAGGTTATTACTGAGTAACATGGAAAAACATTTAGCGGTATTCATAATTACACATGCAAATACTTTGAAATATATGGTTATAATTTAACTACAAAGGTATAGGTGCAACTTAATGTAAAGTGTTACCAATAAGTATGCCTATTCCAGGGTTGCCAACTCTCACGCTTTGGGCGTGAAACACACACTTTCAGGCTCTGTCTCACGCTCTCATACCACCCAAACCAAAGTGTCAGCTTGCAGCCCTACTCCGGTCAACAATCTCAAACCCCCCGACCACCACCACTTCCCTGTTTAAATAAAGATGACCTGAAATGATATTGCTAATAAACTACATATGACCTGTGCATTAGCTATGCATTGTCAATAATTACTAAGCATGGCAAATGCACAGTGTTAAGCAACAACAATGAAGACTACAGGTAAAGCTGTACTCTTATGAGGCCTATCCACTGCTGAAACACAGATACAGCTGCTGTTTTATGGGGCCTACCTGTTGTGTTCTTTAGGAAGCATGCTGTGGCAGTGGAGGGGGGCAGGAGCAGTAAAATGTGAAGGGGCTGGGAGGCTTATTCTGTGGTCCCCATCCTCTGGGCCGGTGCTGCAGTGTTAGAGGTAAGAGTCTACGGTCGCCTCCTGCTTATCCTGGTTCCTGTAAACACAACAAGCTCTGGTCTGAGCCCTTTTACTCCATATCAAGGATGACAATGAAGCACACACTCACATTGGCACTCACACACACATGCACACACACACACACACACACACACACACACCAAACAGGGTGCGCCCAGTCTGTCATTACCAACACATTAAGTAATTAATTGCATAAAAATATTGGCTTGCTACATAGTAATATTATGTTGTGTTTCAGAAAATTAATATTTGAATACAAATGTCTTCATGAAAAAGAAATTTACTTTACATGGGTATTTATTAGCTAGCTATGACAGACAAGATATGCCCTGCTAATGTTACTTATTCCAGTGGTTCGCAAACTCGAGCCTGGGTGACCCCTGTGTACACTGGTTTTCATTCCATCCACAATTGCAAGCCCAAAATTTTAACAAGCTGTTAATTGTATTATTACTTAGGTGCTTTTCATGTTTAGAGGAATCATTAATCCTCTTAAGCCACATTATGTCAGAAATACCTATGCCTTGAGGAATAAAGCACAATGTGAACATGGGACTTTTATTCTTCATGGCATGCATAGCTATTTCTGACATAATGTGGCTTAGGAAGGCAAATAACCCCTCTAAACATGAAAAGCACCTAAATAAGAAAAATGAACAGCTTGTTAAAATTCTGGAATTGCAACGAACGAAAACAAGTATACACAGGGGTCCCCCAGGAATGAGTTTGGGAACCACTGACTTATTCCACACTTTATTTCCGTCTTTACATCTCAGTTCTAAATGGTCAGACACAGCCGCGGTGGCACAGCGGTAAAAGCGGTGCAGTTGCACACTGAGGATCGGGGGTTAGCGCCCCCGATCCTGCCAGATCCGAGTATGGCCGGGGCCTTGAGGGAGTGGCAACTGGCGGCTGCTCCCGGGGTGGGGGGAGGGACTCGGTGAGAATCATTGCACACAAAGCAGCCCTGGGCGAGTTGGAATCGCAGTCAGAAGCTCGAGGAGTCGAGTCCTAAAGAGGACGTGACGCCCTCCTCCCTACTACCGGCTGACGGGGTTGTGTAGCAGCATTTCTCAAGCGGTTGTTACATGGGTGGAACTGAATAACAGAGATTCAATTGGCTACCAAATTGGGAGAAAAATGGAAAAAAAACTTTTTTTAAAAAGAAGGAATAACACAAGATAGCTGCAACTGCACTAGGGAGTAGCCACCATAACAGTACTGACGTTCCTACGAGGTGCACTTATTGTGTAAAGATCGTCATAACCCTGCTTAATTACTGTTGCCATCCATATAGAACAATGCATGACGCTAAAAAAAAAATGTCAATACATCTCTGATCACCTGACCTATTCTCTTGACATTTTGTTGCTTGATCTCAACGGAGGTGGACAGAGGAAGACCACAGCAATTTTAAAAATCCTGCATGGTGCACCTTTAACTAGTGGTGCAAGGTAACCTAGTTAGCAAGCTGAGCATAAACTTTATTTACCCAACCAGAAATCATGGGTATCAGTCGCTTGGCTGGCTAACAAGAGTTTGTAGGCTTGGTGACATTTAAATTGGTGTGTTTTAAGTATTATGCTAGCTAAAGATTACATCTTGGTATTTATACATCTAAATACATTCTAAAATGTATTGCAAGTGCCAACTACCATGAATGCAGTTCTGGTGTCTATTTCTGACAGATCAAGACAAAGCTGTTGACATAAATAAAAGAGTTTGATTGAGTGACATTGGTGGGCTTTCATACGGCAGTTAAGAGATACACTTTTTATGGGTATCAACTAAATTCTGTTCTTTGAACCCTTTCTAAGAACACTACCAACTGAGGGTGACCCCCGAACTCACAGCAGGAGAGAGCTAACATGTGACGGGAGAATGAGACTCCATGAATGGCTGGAATTATTGTGTGTTGCAACCATTTCAACCAATTGTGGCATTTTCCTTTAAAAAGTGATTTACAGCACATGGCACACCCATTATTAATTTTATTTTAATAAATAATTGCAGCCATGATTCTTCAGGGAAGATCCCATGAAATGCTCTCTCTGCATTGAGCTGATAGAATAAATGAAAGGGTGACATAAAATGGAAACATTCTGACAAGATATAAATCCTGTTTATATTAGCATGAAATTTCCAAATCCAGTTTTTCCTTTCAAAAGTAATATGTAGAGTGAGCTTGTCACTCAGGCAGAGTAAAGTCCTTCAGTAACAAAACTGAAAACTGCTTTGAGAAGAAACCCTGAAACACATAAAAAGTATTTAAGTCTAAATATTTTATGAAACTCCTGTCTGTTTTCTGTATGCCTATAGTCATAATCAGGCAAAATTTCCTGACCTGGTATCACTTAATGTGTTTCTTTAATTTGGCAAAATAATAAATACTCTGGTTAGTTCTGAACTAACTAATCTGCCAGGTCTTCCATTGTTGGCTGTGTTGGCAGAAAGAGAAAAGTGTAACTGCAAGTTAAAGACATTAACAGTAAATCAAATAATCCCATGCTTAATTTGTATTGCATAAATTATAACCGTCGGTTTAAAAGTAATCTTGTGTCAGTCTGGGATAATTAATGGGATGCACCACAGATGGGCAGGGGGGTCAAGGTTTAAAAACTCACAGCAGATGTTCCCAGAGAATAAACAAGGGAATATTGTTTTATGCTAAACTTTGAGCATCCCCATCGTTCGCAACATCCTTCCTCAAAACATAAATCCTACCCATCACAGGGGTCAGCAGCTGCTGAAATTGGCTGCTGGGTGAAGAGTCAGAGGTCACCGTTTAAACTCCTCACTGACTAACATCAGGTGGCTGTGCCTTCCCTCTTCTGCAACTTCCTGTTTACTTTCACTGCCCTTTAAACCCAGTTATTCACAGCATGCTATCAGTGGTACGCCAACACCACAGAGTGCAGAGTCTTTGGTGTGGATAACTTTTCACCATGACATTTGGATATGTAACATGGGCAGTGCTGTTACTCAACCGCTCTGTCTGTCTATGTGTGTGTAAGTGTGTGTGTGCATGACGGGAGGGAGAGGTGGAGCCCAGCTGGCTGTAGACCAACGGGCAGCCAGTGACACTATGTGTAACCTTTATCTCTAGCCTTTTCCACACATGCCGTCTCCCCGTTTGGCTTTTTACACACATAAGGTAACATTACGTGCTGTGAGTTATTGAAAGATGGCAGTGTTTATCACATCTCATGATTAATTAGTCCCAGTCTGGCATGTCCTCTGAAAAAAACTTGCATGTTTTGCTAACGAAAATGGCATAGATTAGGCATAGAAAACAACACCCAATCTTACATGTGCCACCAAAGAAACAATTTCTAATGTTGCACTGTTAACAATAATGATCTATTGATTATTTATTCTGTGCCTCTACATTTTAGTGTGATCTTTATTAGCCATAATCTCTACATGTAAAACGGTGTTCCTCCTTTAGCATGCTAATATATACAATGCCAACGATACCGTCAGGGCTATCCATTTTAAAAGGTTTATTTCCTGAGAGTATAAGCCCATGGAAATAGTTTGATTGGACATTTACATTAGGGAATGTTTGTTTGATGCGTGGTTCACACGTCCAGCTAAGCGCTTTAACAGGGGCTTGGTTCAAACATCACTTTATATTTATTTAAATTTAATTGTTTTCTCATTTTCCGGTAATGCCCAGATCATATTTCCAAGACCAGTGCCAGGTTGAATTACATTTTTTGGAAGAAGCTACTTAAGCCATGAGAGGTAGAAAGAAGTAAGAGTGGTTTTATGAGCAGACTGCTGGCAACTCTTTGGAAAGAAGCCCCTCAAACCAACCCTTTGGGTTTCTTATGCAGAGCTCAGTGCAATTTCACTGTGGTAACTTGCCAAGTTAGAATGTTATGTGCATTGTGGATCACCATCATGGACAAATCAGTGACACATGTAGAAAAAAACCTCTTGTTAAGAAATTTATGTCCACACCCAGATTATTCCTGGCATCATCCCCACTAACACTCTTAATACTATCAATATTCACAGCATTCTGCACCAAGCAGAACTGTCCTGGAAATGGCACAATATACAGAGAAGAACTGTGGCATGTTGGTGTAATGGGTCTTTAATGGTTCGGAGATTCAAACGTGAAGGTGGGGGAATCAGAACAAGTCAGCTCACAACCGTGAGGACAAATAAATGGGAGAAAACATTATAAAAGAAAAGAAAGAAAAAACAGGAACTTAATTCCTTAAGGCTAAACAGCCAAAAACAAAAATATACCCACTAAAAAGGGGCGAACTAGAAAAATAGTGAAATACCAACTAAATCTCCCGAGCTCACAAAGAGCTAGAATGGAAAATCTAGCAAAAACACCTTCGGCTATCTTAGCTCAGAGCCGGAAGAGTGTAAAACCAAAACAAATGTACAAAGAAAAACAGTCTCCTAGAGAACAGCTCTGCATTTGAATGGATCTCTATGGGAATTGGGGGGTGAGACTAGATTTAGCTGTAAATTACACTGGAACAGTATAGAACAAATGGTTGGCTAAAGGGCTCTAAGTCATCAAAGGTCTGATGTATCAAACAAGCCTTTAACCATCACTCTGCTGCCAGAAATACAGTAGATATGGATGGATAACTTGAAGGGTTTCTTCTCCTGACTTATTTTTCCATAGAGTTCAATAGGAAAATCTGTCAGGAGAAACAACCCACTTTAAAGTGATCCTTCCATAGCTACTGTATTTCTGGCAGCAGAGTGATGGTTAAAGGCTTGTTTGATACATCAGACCCTTGATGACTTAGAGCAGAGCTGTTATAGTATCGCTTGTAAGAGTACCAGAAAATAAGATATCAAGAGTCTTTTGATGTTGTTGGGTCACAGACATCAGGAAGTCATGGCATGCAAAGGATATGCGACCAAATATTACAAATATGGCTTTTCCACCAAGTATTAAATACATTTAATTTAGCGTGTTCAATACTTTTTTCCTGTGTCATTCTACTTTATTGCACATAACTTTTTTTTAAGATTGGAATGTTACAATTTATTTAGCTGTGTAGTTTTATTGAGTTAATACCAATGTCTGGTCAAAATCTCATGTGAATAGCTACATTGGAAATATGTTTGATAAGAAAATTGTTGACGTGTCCAATACTTATTTCCCCCATTGTATGCCAGATATACAGTAGATATTCAAGGATCACTTAACGCCCTTTTCTCCTGACTCATTTTCCTATTGAACTACATGAAAAAATAAGTCAGGAGAAGAAACCCTTCAAGTGATCCATCCACATCTATTGCATATCTGGCAGCAGAGTGATTGTTTGAGGATCGTTTGATACCTCAGATCCTTGATGACTTACAGCCATTTAGCCAACCATGTGTTCCATAATGTTCCATCATAATTTACATAATTCCCATAGAGATCCATTCAAATGTAAAGAGGTTATAATATATAATCTCTTGTAACAGTACCTGCAAATAAGATATCAATGGTCTTTTGATGTTGTTGGGTCACAGACATCAAGAAGTCATGGCATGCAAGGGATCTACAACCAAATATTAAATATGACTTTATTTAAGTTGATGTTAATTTGTCCAATTACGTTTTGTCCCCTAAAATGGGGGGATTATGTATAAGAAAGGATACAATTGCTATACGGTTCACCCGATATGGATTTAAACACCCTCGAATTAAAGCTAAAAGTCTGGACTTTAACCTCACAGTGACTGTTCCATTTCAAATCCAATGTTCTGGAGTACAGAGCCAAAACAACAAAAAATTGTGCCACTGTCCTAATACTTATGGACTGCACTGTATATTTCATATGCTTGATCCTTATTGTACTTAATTACATCCAGTAGGATTTTTAGGGTTTAAACCTGTCTAAACACACACACATAC
Organism: Ilyophis sp. 1 JC-2022; assembly: GCA_022702515.1. Classification (NCBI taxonomy): domain Eukaryota; kingdom Metazoa; phylum Chordata; class Actinopteri; order Anguilliformes; family Synaphobranchidae; genus Ilyophis; species Ilyophis sp. 1 JC-2022. The sequence goes on along the minus strand of CM040402.1, from coordinate 30,987,408 downwards.
ACACACAAACACACGTGTGTACACTGCCCAATGTCAAATCAACATACTCTCTAAATTCCTTATGATCATATTTAATATCTTTGACATGACTGATACGGAAAGTATGATTTATGATCCCAGAGTCTATTGGTACACGCATATAAGCAGCTTGCTTTGATTTGCTCCATTACTTCGATGTCCGCGCTTTATTAACAATGTATTGATCTATGGAATAAATGTATGATTTGACCGATTTAGTGCTCAATAGCCTACCCCAATGATCCGTCAACAATAAAAACGAATTCATCAACACATGACTCTTTTGAATGGGATTGCTCATTCTTGTCATCAGCAATATTAAGTCTTAGCTTTTTAATATCCATGAAAAGTAAGTGGATGTGAAGACATAGACCACTCAACTGCAGCCAAGGAAGTTGCACTTACCGAAAACTTGAGTCCTGTTATTATTATGTATGCATTTCGAAATTCTCACTTTCATAGCGCCCCTCGAACGACTGCAGAATAGATACATGAAATGATCAGTCACTGGCTGTTATATCGATTGTGCCGTGTGTTGCGTCAGTGGATGTGGAATCCGTTGCAGTAAATTATGAGTCGGCACCCGGTAGTGCAGCGCTTAGTATAGCGCGTGTAGAGTAGGCTAATATTATTGCTCAGAGGCTCGATCGCGCAGCCAGAATGCGATGCTGAAAAAGGACACGCGCAGAGGCAAGGTGGAGATGCAGCACTGCCTCGAGTTGGAAGGTAACAGATCCGCGCAAGTGATACTGCCGCAACCACTGCTTGTGATCCTAAATCGGTAAAAAAATATCAATCTCTGATATAAAGTTTTTGGTGCATGAAAATGACTCACGTGACCGTTAAGTCATTTTTAATATTAATACAGAAGTAGGCATTGAGCTGCTTTTTTTTTTTTGCTTAAAAAAACATTGTTTTAAAAAGGACAATGTCCAAATTAAAAACCAGAATAGGTCTACGACTAGATTATAATGAATCCTCATACTTAACTTTTTCAAGTACTAGGCTATGCCTGACCATCGGCGGTGCTAAATACTTGTATTATATTAAAGGAAGACATTAATTATTCCAGTCTAAAGAAACTTGTTGACTTGTTGACTTATCTGGCTATTTAGATTCCGTGACAGGTTACAAGTTTGGCACCATGCAGAATATTCAGATAATTCTGTTTCAACTTCCGCAATTAATTTAACAAAAGACGATTTGTATTGCGCAATGGATGTTAACTTCTGTGAACTGTAATTGTATTCAGCAGGTTAGCCTATTACCTATAGCCTACACAGGCAAGACTAACCACGCAAAATGCTAACCCTGGTCATAATAACAGCAACCTATTTCTAGTGTGCTTACCTGCATTTGGTAAAGTAGGCCTACACGGAAAAAAAGAGGCTTCGATAAAACACTCAAAATTTCACACAAATATCTCTGGATGCTTGCAACTGCTGGAGCGTGTCCAGTGACTCGAGCTCCATCCCAGTGCTGATTCACTCTGCCTCCCCTTGCCTGTCCATAACGGAACACCCCGCGAACAAAACTAAGTTCAGTTTTCCATAGCCAAATTCTCCTCGAAGAGACGACAGTGCAGCAGTTTTGCAACCTCCTGGAATTCGCCAGTTGCTATTTAACATGTCAGCGACACCATGCACGAGCAGCTAAGTCGGGTCGCAAGAAGTCTCAAGGCACCCTTCACAGGAGTAGCCACGTGATGCCGAAACGCAGGCTAACTTCTCTGTGCAAAAAAAAAAAAAAAACCGCCGAATCCGCATTCTGAGCGCAGTCATTACAATTACAAATGCTTCTGTCAGTGCATATCTCATACGACACAAGTTCAGAAAGATGTAGGATAACTTAGCGTAGCCCTATAGTTTTGTCTCATGAAACTGCTAAAGCAACTGAGAAATAGGCTATTTTGGTAGGCTATGGAATACCAACTTAAACCCAAAAATTGCTGGGGTCCTAAATGGCCATGTAACCTCTGATATTTCATAAAATAGTACAAAATATAAAAAGCTGAAAACTAAACTTGCATTTTCATGTTTTTTGTAAATCACTCATCTAGTTCATCTAATGAACTGATGTAAACGAACATGATTATTCAAAAAAAAAAAAATTTGTAGGCTATAGGTCTATCGCTTAGCATAGCCTATAGATTTACTTAACACACCTTTTACTATAGTCTCAAAATTAAAAAGATATTGAAATGGTGCAGGATTCTGCAATCAGAACACATCTTAGAAGGTGAAAATGCCTCAGTGTAAATGTAGCCTACCCCTATTTCAACAACCCAGTTAGGCCAATTGCATATTTGATTCTAGACTAGACCAGATCCAGTATAGCAAATGCATTCATGAATATTCATACATATGTAATACTGTCCAAGCTATAATCTTATTTGTAAGACTATTACACTGATTCTATGGCAACGGATAGGCTATTGCTTACCACACAGGCTTGCAGCTTTGTTCAAAATACAGAAAGACATTAGAAGTATTCAACTGCTACCATGACAAGGAAAAGGAGAAAATAATGGTCCGTCGACACTTAATAATCGCATTACGAGTAAAACTTTACCCTCAAAACGTGTTCAGGAGAAACATTTCAGTGCCATGTAGAGAAAAACATGACAGTTGGGAATTCAGCGGAGCGTCTCACTGTTGTGAATGATTGTCTGTGATGCCCCAGAAATCGCCGGCTTGTCTCTAACCAGTGTTGGAAAGGCATAGCGTCTCTGGGCGTGTGGCCTATACTCACTGAATACCAACAAATATCGGCCTACTATTTTCTCCCTTAAAAATAAAACCATTTAAAATGGCCCTCCTATGGTATCTGTAGAGAATTGCAGGAATAATGTTGCCATACAAGAAACAAAATATCACATTACATGCTTGTGTTGTTTCCATATTTCAGAGATTGTGGTCAATGTATAAGCCTACAGCAGGATATTTACCGCAGCCCTTCAGATCAGTCAGATATAATAGCAGTGCCCGTGCCCCACCTGGAAATCAAAACTAAAACATTTCAGCATTGCAGCCTCATTGCTCCCTTACAACACAGCTCCTGCTTTTAAATGTGGATGCCTGTTTCAGGTACCTGGAGTCAGGGTCAGTTGAATCGTTTGGAAGCGCTTATCCCCAGTATCGCTTATCCTCTTCAGTTTTTCTGCCCTCTACTGTTGAAAAGGTGGCACTGCAGCTGGTCCAGCGTACCATGTCGGTACCACACCCTCCCTAAAAGTAACACTAAATTGCGCGGGACAAGAAGGGCAGAGGTAATAGGCTTGCACAGATAGCATGGAAGATAAATGGAACACTTTGAAGTCAAGGCAAGATCTGGAGACCAAGAACAATTTCAAATAGAATGGCCTGAGACCCGGTGAGAAATGCTGAGAAGAACCCACACATCACTGCAAAAGAGCTGCAAAAAAGAGTAGCAGACGCAGGTCTAGTTGTTCACAGACAACAATACAAAGTACTTTAAACAACAAAAACCTACATGGCAGAGTTGCCAGAAAGAAGCCTTAAAGCATCTGAAGTATTAAAAAAAAAAACCTGAAGCATTTTGGAACAATGTGCTTTGGACTGACGAAGCTGGAACTTTGGAACTTTTTGGCCACAGCCAAAGAAGGTAGGTTTGTAAAATAAAAGGGTGAAGCATTTGTAGAAAAGAACATCTTGCCAACTGTTAAGCATGGAGGTGGATCCATTATGCTTTGAAGTTGTGTAACAGCAGGGGGCACAGGAAATATTGTGCAGGTGGAAGGAAGAATGGATTACACCAAATATCCAAAAATTCTAGAGGCTAATGTTCAAAGGTCAGTCCAGACATTGAAGCTGAAGAGAGGTTGGGTATTCCAGCAAGATCCAAGGATACCACAAAATCAACCATAAAGTACATCTAGGGAAGACAGATGAAGGTTTTGGAATGGCCACCAGTCCCCAGACTTGAATATTATTGAAAATCTGTGGAGAGATCTCAAACGTGCCGTGCATGCAAGGAGGCTGAAGAATATTTCTGAGCTAGAGGTGTTCTGCCAGGAAGAACGGGGACAAATTCAAAAAGCAAGAATTGAAACTTAGCTGGCTACAGGGATCGTTTGCAAGGTGTTATAGTTGCCCAAGGAGTAGTTACAAAGTACTGACAGGGTTCCCAAACTTTTACACAGGGCTGTTTTCCTTTTTTTATTATATTGAAAATGTAACAAATTTAAATAAAAAGTAATCTTGCTTTAAAATTTGAAGAAATGTGTCATGTTTAACTTTGTACCATTTAGAGGTCAGGTTAGCGTCTGTTCACTTATGAATTGTAAAAGGCATTCTGACCAGGGGTGCCAAAATTTTTGCACCCCACTGTATATAAAGTTAAATCCAGTATAAGAGTCAATCTGGGTCTGTAAAACACCCAACATGTTTGCATGAATAGAAGAATGAAATCTAGAGAAAGCTACAATTGAAGTCACACTTATTTTTATTACAAAAAAGTAATTCATTGCATTTCATGTTATCAGTTTCAATTAGTTATTTTTAAATAGATCTTATAACTGATGATTGAGTGACACACGCATAAGCTTTAATGTCTATAACCAAACACCTCAGTAGTCTTTAATAAAAGCCATTTATTGTTAAAGAAATTATTAAATGTGTTTTCTGAAAAATATTTCACAGGCATTTCATTTAATGATTCAAAGACCCCTTTTCAATCCCAAGATTTAGCTTTTCATGTAAACAAAAACATTAGCACTGGGGGGGGGGTGGGAGAGTGTATCTAAACAGTAAATATTCTTTACTGACATTAGCAAGGTCTTTACAAAGAGAAAAGGGCCATTTTGAAATACATAATGTGAACACCACCATTAAACTAGTCAATTAGTGGTTTGACAATCCAACATTGTTTAAATCCAAAGCAATGACTGACGCAAACTCTTATGTGTTATGACTAAATTGGGTTAGATCTGTAGGATTTGACTTCATAAATGCTAGGTGCGGATAGAAAACAGCACAAATCATCACCTCTTGAATACATACAACATAAGCAATGACAAACTGTGAGAAATAATCTCCCTTCCCTCTGTGGTGACATCAGGAGGCCATTTTGTGCACTGCGACTGTGATGCTTCCATGGGTTTTCATTAAGATGTTTCTGTAGAGTAAGCATTTAATGACCACACGTGAAAAAGCACATTCACTTTAGGTAACAATATAATCAAAAATCTAAATGATTCAGAATCAGCGACTGATGTGGTTGGAAGGTGATATCTCCACAAAATATTTGATGGTCCGATTGAGATGATGGTTCTGAAGAGAAGGGTGTTTTCGGCACACTAGTATAATCACAGTAATGGAGAAAAGATCTCTAAATCATTGTAAAACTTATATTAAATGATTCAGTCTGCAGAGACAGAGAAATAGCGGTCTGCAGCCATGCTTATCTGAAGGTCTCTGTGTTTATCTCTGTCAGCCTAAGCGAACCAGAGACAAAATATGCACGTGTGTGTAAGAGGTGTGTGTGTGTGTGTGTGTGTGTGTGTGTGTGTGTGTGTGTGTGTGCGCACTGTGCATCTTTCTGTCTCTCTTTCTGTCCCTCTCTCTTTCTCCCCATCTTTTCTCTATGAAACTGCAGGCTTGTGGCCTCTGACCAACAAACCAGGCGCAAGGGACATCTTATCGTTGGGAGCCAGAAGAGACACTTCATCTTGAATCGTGAAAACAAGACGACTCTGGGAGACCAAATAGTATTGAAAACGGTTTGTGTGACGTTAAGGGCTAGGGGTCAATGTGCACTCATCCATTATGTATGATCTAACCGATCATTGACTTTGTATATTCCACGCTATGCCTATGTATTAACTGCACCAATCAAAGGTAGGATAATCTATGTATTAGCCTTTTGATTATATATGGCGGAGATTGCCTCCGTCTCTTCAGTTCATGCTTGACCAACTTGTGTGTGTAAGTACAGGACTCTTAATGCAGAAAAATGAATCCTTTTCTTCTTGGATATACCTGCTCGTGCTTGGTCATTATAAGGAGAAATTCCTCTGCTCAACAGTTCCTTTATGTGACAAGCACAAAATAACCACAAGGCTAAGGCAGTCCTGCACAGCTAAATGTTTTATAGCAGGTAGAAGGAGAAACAGTCCTGTGCAGTGAATTTGTTCTTCCACAGGACTGGAAATTGTCTCATAGGAAATTGTAGTTCACAGGTGAACGTGCATTTCTGTCACGTCCACAAGGGGCAGCATATACATAGCCACTAGACTTGAGTGACAAAGGAACTATATAGAAATACAGTAAAAACCTGACCAGATTTTGAACAGATATTGCATTAACACACAAGGAACCATCGCAAACAGCCTGGTTAGAGCTCCTTTTCTCACATATTAAATGCAAGAGTGATTGTATGAGTGGTAAATAAGGTACTGTGTTTTCCCTGGCTCAGTTTTATAGCTTCCAATTCAGTCTTATAGAAACAGGAAGCAGTATGTGTGTATACAATACAGCCTCCTTGGAGCCACAGAATCAATCGGAAACATTAACAATCCTCCCTATGCAGTGTTTGTAATAATCTCAGATTAACATTTAATGGTCTACTTTTCATAACAGTGTATCAGCAACACATTGACCTTCACAAAATAAGGTTATCATCACCTAGTGGATTAATTACTAAGTGTAAAACAATCCAGAAGCCACAACATTCTCTGAAACTATAAAAATGTTCTTAAAAGTTATCTTATTGTGACTCAAACTACCGATATTTAGCCTCATTCTTTGTTCATTGTGAACACCATTATGGGGTGGTTGAAAAGTGAAACAGTAATTCGGCTTTTAAACTTAAAGACGATCAAGTTTGGATGCCATTATGAAAACCTGCAGTTTGTGCAGAATAAATGAAAGATATTCAACTCTATAAACTGCACAAAGTGGCTATTGCTGCACAAATTTGTTAAAAAAATTTATTTTAATGTTGGTTTCTCTCATGTACTCCATTCCAAATGCACTGCACAAAACGTTATGATTTGTGTAATGAGTCACTGCTTAACCTGGGTGAATACTTTGTCTTTACAACTAGTGCCTACAGAGAAATGTAGTAGATTTCAAATGAATTACAATAAAATCCAGTTTCTCAGAACAGGCTGCAGTGTTAAGTACCTCCATTGCCATGGCACAAAGAGAAAATGAAACATTGGAAATAAGTGCCACCAAGTCCCATAATGCTCTCTGATTGAATATGACTGCCCTTCCCATAATGCCCTATGACAGAATCAGACTCCACTTCCCATAATTCCCTCTGACTGTATCTCACCCAGTGTCAGACTCCAGGCACACAGTGGGGGTGTCGGTTGGGTCCCTCATCAGCGATGCCGCCTGCCTGGCCAGAACAGACACTACCCCACCATGCTCATCAGAGAGAGACCCTCGGCCTGCAGACAGGACAGCAGCAGACAAACCTTAACAGCTTGAGCAAACCATGAGGATACACACATTCAATATAGAAGTTCTGAATTCTCACAATATTACCACAGATGTGTAAACCATTTTTCTAAATCAGTTTTCTTTCTATCTGAAAGCCTAAAATATATCATGTATGAAATATACAAATACAAAAAAAATTCTTAAAAAGAAAATATTTTTCTAATTTTGGTGAGGCCCCTGGGAGTTGACTGTGGCCCCCAGTTTGGGAACGCCTGCAGTCCTGCATCCAGTAATAACCCGACAAGCCACCGCTGTAATGACTGCAGTTAACACAGGATAATTTGGACAGAGAGCCTTGCACTTCCAGATAACATACATATCAGTGCCATCAATAAGTGACTGGTGTTGGAAGCTCTGGCTATAAACACATGTACAGTGGGCTGCAAAAATTGGCACCCGTGGTCAAAATGCCTTTTACAATTCATATCCAAGTGAACAGAAACTAACCTGACCTCTAAAGTACAAAGTTAAACATGACAAGATTACTTTTTATAAAAAAAATTTAGTTTCAAAATAATAAAAAAAGGAAAACAGCCCTGTGTAAAAGTTTGGGAACCCTGTCAGTAAGTACTTTGTAACTCGTCCTCGGGGAACTATAACAGCTTGCAAACGCTTCCCGTAGCCAGCGTCTTTCAATTCTTGCTTTTGGAATTTTCCCCATTCTTCCTGGCAGAACACCTGTAGCTCAGAAATATTCTTCGGCCTCTTTGCATGCACGGCATGTTTGAGATCTCTCCACAGATTTTCAATAATATTCAAGTCTGGGGACTGTGGTGACCATTCCAAAATCTTCATCCGTCTTTCCTGGAGGTAATTCATGGTTGATTTTGAGGTATGCTTTGGATTATTGTCTTGCTGGAATACCCAACCTCTCTTCAACTTCAATGTCTGGACTGACCTTCGAACATTAGCCTCTAGAATTTCTTGATATTTGGTGGAATCCATTCTTCCTTCCACTCGCACAATATGTCCTGTGTCCCCTGCTGCCACACAACCCCAAAGCATAATGGATCCACCTCCATGCTTAACAGTTGGCAAGATGTTCTTTTCTACAAATGCTTCACATTTTTTTTGTCCAAACATACCTTCTTTGGTTGTGGCCAAAAAGTTCAATTTTGGCTTCATCAGTCCAAAGCACATTGTTTCAAAATGCTTCAGGCTTCTCAAGGTTTTCTTTTGCATACTTCAGATGCTTTAAGGCTTCTTTCTGGCAACTCTGCCATGTAGGTCTTTGTTGTTTAAAGTATGTTGTATTGTTGTCTGTGAACAACTAGACCTGCGTCAGCTACTCTTTTTTGCAGCTCTTTTGCAGTGATGTGTGGCTTCTTCTGAGCATTTCTCACCAAGTCTCAGGCTATTCTATCTGAAATTGTTCTTGGTCTGCCAGATCTTGCCTTGACTTCAACTGTTCCATTTATCTTACATATTCTGATAATGTTTCTGACAGTGGAATAGGTCATTTGAAACATTTGGAGTGTTTTTGTTTTAGCCTTCTCCTTGTTGCTGGAAGTGAACTATCTTGATTCTGACATCCTAGGACAACTATTTAGAAGAAGCTATGGTTTTTAACACCAGACAAAACAGCCACAGCAGTCGGATGCTTTAGAAGGTATGGGGAGTTACTTCAAAATAAATAGTTCAGCCCTGGAATTATATTCACCTGACCCATTGAAGCCCTAACGAGTAAATCACCTGGGCCTGGGCCTTAGTAATCAACTTTTTAAAAAGTAACAAAGAATAATCTAAAAGGGTTCCCAAACTTTTGCACATGGCTTTTTCCCTTTTTTTATTATTTTGAAATTGTAAAAAATTGAAATAAAAAGTAATCTTGCTTTAAAATTTGAAGAAATGCATCATGTTTAACATTTAGAGGTCAGGTTAGCTTCTGTTCACTTAGATATTAATTGTAAAAGGCATTTTGACCAGGGTGCCCAAATTTTTGCACCCCACTGCACGTTGCATTGGGTACTGCTTTAGCTTTGGGGCGGAAAGTAGCCTGCATTCTTTTCTTTTTGGGGGAGGTGGCTGTTTTTATTTCACATTTTCTCCTCTATATAATAACATTAGGCTGCACTTAACACAAAAACAAGTCATTAAAAACTGTTCATAACCTCCAGTAGTATAACACGTATTGGGGACAAAATATTTTCGTCCATAAAAATATTTAAAATCTCTAAAATTGAAAGACAAGTTGAAGATGCTAATTCAACACATACGTTTAATTTCCACGGTTTTAATGGATAGACGCCCCAAAACAAGCAAAATCATACTTCTCTAAAAGAACACAATCATGCTGCTCTACTCTAGTACCGTAAGAAAACGTACATGTGAGACACTAGCTCTCAAAATGTGCGTATGACTGACAGTAAAGACCCGTGGAAAAATTCCATCTCAGGGCAACAAGTGCCTCGCCAATCACCGCCGTGCATTTTCTCAGACTGTAGGCCTAATGCTCAATACTTACATCCTAAATTGTGACCTTGTTGATCTGTGCAGAGGACACCGACGATGGCAGGATTCTTCATCCTGCACAAGGTTGGAAAATGTACAAACAATACTGCAAATGCTGGCTACAGCAGCGTTGTGTACCGTCAAGGTGTCATAAAATGTCTTCTTACCGTGAAAATCGACGAAAATCTATCACCACGGCAGCACTTTCGCCAAAAGTCAGCAATCATATCTGGAAATGCCCTCTTTGAAAACAAAATAATAAATAAAAGAAAAAGGCTATGCTGTTACTGCTTACCAGTTTTTGCCAAAGCTGCATCATAGCGCGGAGCTTTCAAAACCATAACAGCGCAGAAACCCTTTTAAAAACCTACATAAAATTTAAAAATTGTGAACTAGTAAGCCTAGTCTAGTGTAAACCACTTGTGCTCACTGTATATCTTTAGCTTACTTTTGAGTTTTATGAACTAAAAAGTGGCCTGTTTCGTCCAGACAGTTATCATAGCCATAGGCTATGCTATGTGTAGCCTACGGTTTTTTTATTTTATTTTATTTTTTTACATTTTTTAAAGGGTTTCAACAGTGTTATGATTTTGAAAGCTCCGCGCTATGATGGCTATCATGCAGCTTTGGCACACAAAAAAAACTGGTATGCAACAGCATAGACTTTTTATTTTATTTAATTCCCGATATAATTGCTTGTGTCTTGTGGCGAAAGTGCCGCTGTGGTGATACATTTACGATAACATCTGTCCGAGAATGTAAACAAGTCGTCGGTTTTCACGGTAAGAAGAAATGATTGATAACAACGGAACTGTCTGCTGTACAGGCAACGTATAGGGTATTCCTTGTGTAACTTGGCGGATACCCGGCATCTCAATCATCGAAGTACAGCTGTCTAGACTAACACAACTGTCTTCATCTACTTAGGTAACCAACTATATTTGTACGACAGTGTAGAAATTTCGTGATCATTAGTTAACTTAACGTTACAAGGCTAAAATAGGCTTGCAAGTCAGCTCGCTAGCTAACAAAATAACATTGCAAGATGTTGGTTCACTTTAATCGTAAAATGACAGTTCTTCATCAAAAACTTACGTGTCGTCTAGGTGCTGTTCTAACGTTGCCTCCATTGTTATCTATACAATAAGGAAGATATTACGATGAATGTTTGCGTAAGATTTTCTCAGTTCGTGCTTTTCGCTTCCTCCTGTGAAGTCAGCTGAGCTCACAGCACACATGACCATTCTTTGTAAGGGTGCCCGCAAAAGACAATTTCCCAATTCCATTAGACTCAAAATGATTTGCGCTATTGCTTGCTGCTGTATATTTCTGGTAAGTTTGACTGTGATTGAAAGCTTAACCAGAAATAAAAAATAAATAAATGTGTTCATCGTTTATCAAGGGTTTTGAAGCATGGCCTCTTCCCAAAGATTCTGTTTGATATGTAACACTTTAAAGTGAAAGAACGTTTGAAAGTCATTGATTTTGAAAGCATTTTCAGACACTGTAGCCTCCTTTTGGAATAAGGGGAAATAAAAAGGGTGAGTAACGTGCCATTGTTTTTCATAGAATTTTTTTTTATTCAGATTTTATTTATTTTTGAACATATGTGTCATACGAATACAAAGACTCACTAAAAGAGACATATTGACATTAACATTTTAAATAATGTGTAGTTCAAGGTTTTTTGTTTACAATTAACAAAACTATTTAGTTCATACCTGAACTTTAAGTGTCTGTATATAAGGTTTATATTATGAAAAAAATATTGAGAGAACAGTTCAGTTGTATTTCAACATGTGGCTAATGAATATAGTGCCCTCGCCTCCACAATTATTGGCACCCCTGGTAAAGATGAGTTAAAAGGGTTATAAGAAATTCACCATTTGGTGAATTAACTTAATCTCACACTGAAAAAATGAGAAAAATCCAACCTTTAATTGAAGTAAATTTATTCTGAGAAAAAATATTCCCTCATCAAGAAATAATTATTTTTAACAAAACCACACGTGCCACAATTATTGGCACCCCTGCATTTAATACTTTGTACAATCTCCCTTTGCCAATAAAACAGCACTGCGTCTTAATCATCTAATAGGGTTGGAGAATACAGAGCAAGGAATCTGAGACCATTCCTCTTTACAGAATCTCTCCAGTCCTAGGTCCTCTTTTGTGCACTCTCCTCTTCAGCTCAGCCCACAGGTTGAATGGGGTTTAGGTCAGGGGACTGAGATGACCATGGCATACGCTTGATTTTGTGTTCAGTTAACCATTTTTGTGTTGATTTGGACGTATGTTTTGGATCATTGTCCTGCTGGAAGATCCAATGACGACCCAGTTTTAGTTTTCTGGCAGAGGCAACCAGATTCAGAATTTGGTATTTCATGGAGTTCATGATGCCATGTACCCTAACAAGGTTCCCAGGGCCTTTGGAGGAAAAACAGCCCCACAACATCGTGGAACCTCCACTATACTTAACAGTGGGGATCAGGTTATTTTAGGTATAGCCTTCCTTCTTTTTACGCCAAACCCACCTTGAGTGTTGGTTGCCGAAAAGCTAAATTTTCATTTCATCTGACCATAGAACACAGTTCCAGTCAAAGTTCCAGTAGCGTTTAGCAAACTCCAGGCGCTTACGTTTGTGGTGAAATGAAAGCAAAGGCTTTTTTTGGCATGCCTTCCAAATAATTTGTTGGCATGGAGGTGACGTCTAATGGTAGTTTTGGAGACTTGATGACCCCATGATGCTACTTTCCTCTGTAATTCTCCAACAGTGGGGGATTTTTTTGCCTCTTTTACCATCCTCCTCACTGTGTGTGGGGGCAACATAGACTTGGGTCCTCTTCCAGGCAAGTTTGTAACAGTTCCAGTTGCTTTGAACTTTTTAAGTATTTCCCTAATGGTAGATATGGGCATTTTCAGGTGAGTAGCTATTTCTTTACAGCCATTTCCTGACTTATGAAACTCAACACACTTTTTCCTCATTTGATTTGTGTGTTCTCTTATCTTTCCCATGTTGATGTATGAATAAGGGAAAATGGCCTCTGTGTCACCTCATATTTATACCCCAGTGAAACAGGAAGTCATGGATTACTGCTTGAAAGTTCCTAAACACTCTGATCAACTTTAAAAAGTAAAATATAAATGGAAAAAATGCTCCAGTTACATTTTGTTCATACAAATTTCTAGGGATGCCAATAATTGTGGCACACGTGGTTTTGTTAAAAATAATTATTTCTAATTAGGGATTTCTTTTTCTCAGAATACATTTACTTCAATTAATTCATTCTTTCAGTGTGAGATTACACTAATTCACCAAAATGTGAATTTTGTGTAACCCTTTTCACTCATTTTTTCCAAGGGTGCCAATAATTGTGGAGGGCACTGTATATTATTTGTCAACATTTGGTTTGAACTCAGGCATAAACTCAGTAACTTTATTGGGAAATTGAGATATGTACTTGTTCACACATGACATTAATGTCCGTTTGTATTCAATGAATTGTGTCCAAACTAGAGCGGTTACTGTACGTCCTATAGGAACTCATATTCAAAAGAGAGAGCCTCTCATACACCAGAAAAAGATCCCCAGAAGAATCATGAAGGAAACTGTCATTATATAAAGCCAGAAGCGAATCAGGTGGCACTGAGACAGCCAAGGTGACAGGGGGCGCTGTGTAGACGTGAGGGTGTACCTGTGGACATAGGGAGAGATGGTCACACAGAGGCATAGTTCAGGGGGGGGTTGTAAGGAGGAAAAGTATGTGAGTAGCGTACGAGTCATCAGCACATCCATCACAGCTATTGAGTTTGTGATCACTCTCTGCCTCCCCCTCTTTCTTCTTCTCTGGGTTCGATTCGGGTACCCCTCTGTTCCGTACCTGCCTCAGGCGCAGGGGATCCTGTGGACTTAAAGGGTAAAAATGAGAAAGTACAGATTATTATTTAGTTACACACACACAAGTATACATCTGTGACCAAGATACTGCCACATGATGTCACATGAACTCCAACACACCGAAATGTATGCACAACGATACACACAATGGTACACCCAAATGGGTACTGAGGCATAAACTTAAGTGAGGCAGAGTTAATTGTTAATTTTTTTTGACCATCTTTTAGAGCAAGGTAGCACCTCTTCAGCTAATGGCATGAGATTGGCCACCAGTATTTGTCAGCACTACCTATGGAGGTATAACGGGTCTCCTCTCTCCTCAGGGCTGTTTATGGGATGCATCGCTTGGGAAATGGGCGACATCTCAGTTGGTGTCTGGAGGGGACCACTGCCTGATAAGTGCTCTTTTGTGAACACATGTTGCCTAAAGGGATGGGGGGAGGGGGAGAGAGAGAAAGAGAGTGAGAGAGAGAGAAGGAGGGAAAAAGAGAGAGGAGAAGGGGGAGAGAAAGATGGTGAAAAACAGATGTGCAGTGATTGGGATATATTTATTTATTTATTTTATTTTAAAGAAACAATGTACAGTTCAAACATAAATGTCACCATTTGATGCACCGTACCACATTGTAGCTGCAAGCTAATTTGCATCTGTCTCTTGGCACCCATTTTAAGTTGAATGTACTTGCTGCAAGTTACTCTGCATAATGGTGTCTGGTGAATTATTACTTTGCAAATTGTACAATGGCATTGGGCAGTGCTGTGCTTATTAAAGTGGTAACATTCCATTTATATATTTTTAAGAGCTTCTCTTTAAGTAAAGTGAAGGCAAGGTGCAACTGATTGTCCTGTTTATAATTGTTAGCAAATCAAGTAGTTGAATGAAATTAATTGTGATCTAGGTTTGATCAAAGCTAGATCTAAAATCAACTTAAGTGAGTTGGACACTGGTTTCGACTGATGAAAGCAAAAATAAAGGTTTTTCTTCATAATTCATATTTTTGTGTAATTTGTGCATGTTCAGGGCAGTTTGTGTGTGCAGTGTATGTTCAGGATAGTGTGTGTTCAGGGCAGTATGTATTCAGTCTTCCTTTAGGGCAGTCTGTGTTCATTGAGTGTTTAGTGTATGTTCTGGGTAGGTCAAGTACCTGTAATCCAGGAGCCCTCTCACCAGTGGTAGCTGGCTAGGGGCCACCATGCTGGGTTTGACATTGTCCAGCATCTTTAACTCTGTTCCCTGGTCCTGGAAAGAAAGATGGAGCATATTTCTTTTCTAAATGATTCTGTATTTTGTGTGTGTGTGAGTGTATATGTTCATGTGTATGTTTCTGTGTACAAGTGTGTGTGTGGGGGGGTAAAACCACTAATATATATTTTTTGTCCAGCATAGCAAGTTTATGTGTGTTAAATGTGGTAGCGTTGTGTGTTTTTAATAATGGGGAGGTAATTTGACAGTACCTTAGGCTGTCTGGAAATCACAGCGATGCTGATTCGGCGCCGAGTTGCCTGCTCAGAGTCACACACAGGAAAGAGCAAAAGGGGGAAGTAACAGAAGAGGAAGGGAAAAAATGATTGAGTTGATGGATTTTATTCACTCTTGTGGTGAAATACAATACATACATTTACAATTTAAAATAGGCTATAGGTTAAATAGGTTCTGCATTAACATATAAATCAGTCACCTACATTGGTTATGATTTTGTCTTTGTTGTCTAAAGTGGGGCGATAGTAGTAGGGGGTGTGGAAAGCATCCAGGAAACAGGGAAAGCAAATATCTGCGCATTATAATTTTTCATAACTGTTCCGTGATTGTAAGCACTGAACTGCATCACGTTTTGCTGTAAATCAGAACACAAGCTTGTGTTCTTACCTGCAGGGATGTTTTACTGCGCTTCTGTCTCATTTCACTTTCATCTGTAATTAAATATGAGCCATGAATATATGTACAGCTGATTACTGTCTGTAAACCACATATCATTTATTTATATCAAGACAAAAATGGGAGTGTTTGTTTTCAGCCTAAGAATTTTCATTTTTCATGTGCAGTTTAAGACCCGGCCCTGAATTCATGAAGCACCTCAGAGTGGGAACGCTGACCTAGGATCAGGCCTTTCCTGTCCGTATGGAACACTCATCCAAAAAACCCTTAACTGATCAGCACTCCAAGCCCGAGATGCTATGAATACAGGCCCTGGTTGAGTATTTATTTTTGTGTTATAACAGTGAGTACTCCCGGCCACAGGGGGCAGTACCTCTGGGGTCGCTGAGCTGCCGGCTACGACTGGTCCTCTGCAGCTGTTTCCTCGTCTCCTCCAGCTCAGCCCTGTCCCAAATATGCCGATGTTTCAAGTTCTCCACGTGGGCCACCATCAGCTCCACCGCCCGGCTCACCCGAGCTTCCTGAAGTTAGCAGTTACACCTCATACTGACCGTCATTTACTGACAGTACTGACAAACTAACAGTCATTGACTTACAGGACAAAAACAAACAGCCGTTTACTAACAGGACGAGCACACAGCCATTTACTAACAGGACAACAATATACTCATAGCCAATTACTGACAGATCAAAAACAAACTCACAGCCATTTACTGAATAGGATCACACAGTCATTGACAGGGCAAAAGCAAACTCATAGCCATTTATTGACAGGACAGAAACAAACTCACAGAAATGTACTAACAGGTCAAAAACACACAACTGTTTATTAACAGGGCAAAAGAAAACTCGCTGATTTACTGGAAGGACAAAACCATACAGCCATTTACTGACAGGACAAAAGCAAACTCACAGCTATTTACTGACAGGGCAAAAACACACAGCCATTTACTTACAGGACAAAAAACACACAGCCATTTACACACAGGACAAAGACAAACTCACAGCTTTTTACTGACTGGGCAAAAACACTCACAGCCATTTACTGACAGGGCAAAAACACGCGGCTCTACCGTTATATATTGGAAAAATTTTACTGGGAGCAACTGCTGGTAGAAAACATAAAGGAAAAACCCCTGCCCAATATGTAATAATATGTCAGTAATAATCTCAGTGGTCTTTATTATTACGGCAGTGTAGTATAATGGTTAAGGAACTGGGTTTGTAACCGAAAGGTTGCAGGTTCGATTCCCAGGATGGACACTGCCGTTGTACCCTTGAGCAAGGTACTTCACCTGCATCGCTTCAGTATATATCCAGCTGTCAATGGATACTATGTATAAATGCAAAAAAAAAAAAATGCTGTGTAAGTCGCTCTGGATAAGAGCGTCCGCTAAATGCCTGTAATGTAATTATATATTTACACAGGGAGTAATGTGTAAATTCACTGATTTTAGAACTATGGGTTTGTTGGTGATGTGAATCTGTGTCACGATGTGGAGTACCTGGTGGACGGCGCCCAGCAGCTCGGCCGTGTTGGCGATGCGTTCCACCGTCCCTCCCAGGATACTCAGACACAGTTCCAACCTCTGCAGCATCTTTCTGCGTTTACTGTCCAAGCACAGTGCTTTCAAAGACTAACAGACACACACAAACACACACCGTGGCTTTAGGGACTGATCGCACGCACAAATCATCAGACAATGGCCACAGGGGCCTGTTACAAACTAAAAACTACAAACTAAAGACTACAAAAAGACTACAAACTAAAAACTATAAAAAGACTACATACTAAAGACTACAAACAAAAAACTACAGCATCATTTGTTTATTTTTCCTCACAGGACCAGAAGTGTACCTTAAATCTCTTCCCCGTCTCTCTTGTTATCTCTCCCATTACCTGCAGCATCTCCTTGCCCCGCTCCAGCTCCAGGTGAATGTTCTCCTCGGCCAGGTTCCGGGCGTGCTCCTCTGCTTGGAGTCTTTTCTTTAGGGTGTACTGGTCACAGCGGAAAGCCAGGGCCAGCTGGGAGAAGGCCTCCTACAGGAAAGTGTGACCAATCGGCATACCCAGGGATAGAGCACAGGAGGGACGAGAGCAGGGGTCAAGCAGCACAGGTAGGGCGAGAGCAATAGCCAGTCAGCATAGGTAGGGCGAGCGCAATAGCCAGTCAGCACAGGTAGGGTGAGCACAATAGCCAGTCAGCATAGGTAGGGCGAGCGCAATAGCCAGTCAGCATAGGTAGGGCGAGCACAATAGCCAGTAAGCATAGGTAGGGTGAGAGCAATAGCCAGTCAGCATAGGTAGGGCGAGAGCAATAGCCAGTAAGCATAGGTAGGGCGAGAGCAATAGCCAGTCAGCATAGGTAGGGCGAGAGCAATCGCCAGTCAGCATAGGTAGGGCGAGAGCAATCGCCAGTCAGCATAGGTAGGGCGAGAGCAATCGCCAGTCAGCATAGGTAGGGCAAGACCCAATCACCACAAGCAAAGGAAGAGCAAGGGGCAGTCGGTACATGCAGGGGAGAGCAAGAGCCAATCAGAACGAGTAGGGCAATAAATAATCAGCAATATACAGCAATGGCCATTGGCCACATTGTAGTAAATAAATAATAAATAACAAAACTCTTGATCCTGCTCTGCCATTTCACACAGACATTCATCAGATTCAGTGATCAACTTCTAATCAATCCAGAGAACAGCCTAACCTCCACCTCATCCTCTGTCATCGCCACACTGTGAGAAAGAGACAAGGCAGAAAGTCACAGTCGAAAGTCAACCATCATATTATTTCATTTAGTGTTTTCACTATTAAAATCTTGTTGATGATTATATTATGTTCTTAGTGATAATTTTCTGTTCACCACTTTGGGCTTTTACTTTATATCCCCACAGTAGTGGTGACGCCAAGAGATCTGTTCTCATATACCTGTTGAGTCCCAGCCTCTCCAGGATAGAGAGCTCATCCCAGGAGGCCAAAAGAAGGTCCTCCTGGCTCAACTCTGGGAAACAGAAGACATTGATTGGGACCACAAGGCCTAAAATTAATTAATATGGGTGCAGGCATCCATATACTGTACATCTAACCTCTAATCAGGTTATGCATGCAGAGTGGAAACCAGCACAGCAGCCATCTTTATGATTTATGCACTTTGAACTGCATTGACTTATATGAAAGGTGCTATATAAATAAAGTTTGATTGATTGATTTACCAGTGCTGTATGGCATGTGTTGACTCTACTGCAATGCAGTTCACTGGTTAGGGAACTGGGCCTGTAACTCAGGTTTAATTTCCAGTTGGTTTATTGTCATTGTTCCCTTGAGCAAAGGTACGTATCCTGAATTACTGCAGTAAGCATCCATTGTATTAAAAAATCAGAGTGTATGCATTGCTCTGTATCAAAGCATCTGCTTTTAATATATCTGTATTTACTTACTAATTAAAAAATAAAATTAAAAAATCAGGTCAAGAAACTTTACAGTTCACAATCTCAATATTGTGATTCTGCCTCTATCATGCTTTGAATCACTGAACTGACAGGCAACTGTAGTGGTCTGATTTCAGAGTGTGTTTCCCTCTCATATGAGAGTCTGTACCTTGTTCACTGTCCTCTTCACTGTCCTCCATCTGGCCTACATACTCACTGGGTTTCACAGTCCCCTCAGAGGGCTGGGAGATAGGAGCATTCACCAACACATCAAACATCCACATAATTACATACAGCTAGTGTGTCTGGTGCACATGCTCTTCACACAAGAACTGAGTGATATATTTATTGTGATGCTTAGTATACACACAGAGATATGCATTGTGAGAGGTAACAGTACCTGCTCAGCGACTACAATCCCTGTTCATAGTGTTTTTATAATGTTTTAGCTAAAACTGGAATTCTTACATAGACGCATCTGAAGAAAGCTTTTTTTATTCAAGATCAACATTATTAAGATTCCTGTGCACTGTCATTGCCAAGTAAGCACAATCAATAAATACATTGGTGAAACAAACTTTAATGCCTTTATTTTACTGGATTGTTTGAGTGGATGAACAAATATGGCGTGCTGGGGTTCTGATGAAGGTGGAACAGGTGGAAGTGACTCACCTGGGTACTCATGGCACACCTGGACGGCTCCTGGAATTGACAGGGGCTCCAGCCACACCCTGACGAACACAGACCAGACAATGATCAGGGGACAGGGTGATGTTGTGATGGCATTAGAGGGCGCTAGCAGGTACACCCACCCCTGGCTATGGTCTCACAACCTATTGGAACAAGCTGTCTACAGCAACCTAAACATGTCTGCAGCCCTCTTCATCTTTTAGTGCGTGGTCTGTTCATAGAGCAGGATATCTGCTGGATCAACATAGGTCCTTTACCAGGCTTCATGTGTCCTATTTTCTGAATCCTCTCTACTCTAAACAGCATCCTTCCATTCTAAGCAAAAATCTTCTTTGAGGGGAATGATTAATGGCAGTGGCCCAGCTCATTGTGGAAGAGAGTGATGTTTAGGACTGTATTTTAAATAACTACACTGTTTTACTGTATTTTCATTTTTAATATTGTCTCGTGTATTTTGTGTATTATTTTGTCTACTCTTGGCCAGGTCCGATGTCAGTCTCAATGGGGTTTGGGGTATCTCCTCAATAAGGATAAATGCATCTGTAATTTCAATCTTGTTGAGATACCTCTTCAATAGCAACTCCTCCAGACCAGCTATAGAGCCTCCCCTTATGGAAATGTAATATACTGCAGTATATTTTAAATATATTGTGATGGTAATTTTGGTACATTTACAACATACTGCAGTATATTGGGTGATAAGGTAATAAATATAAGGGTCAGCCGTGCTTCCTTTGCATCTGCTGCACATCTGTTTCACCTCAACATTCATTAACACTCAACGCAGCCCCATGTCTTAACTTCACTGCTGACAACATGCCTTGAATCATACCATTTTGTGGGCTTCACAATGCAAACTGGGGTGATTTGCTACACATGTAAGAAGAATTGATGGGTACAAGCATTGGTAGCAATACAGGTTTTTGATGTGAAATGGGTGAAATATTAGCAGGCATATCAGTGAATACAATGTTTGGTTTCTCATGTCAAGCCATGTACCTGTTCCAGTAGTGAGATAGTGTGCGTCCAGGACCCCTGTGGACTGTTTCAGTCCCTCTTCACTATAAGAAAAATCAAAAAGCATATTGCAGTATGGAGTATGCATGCGCATGGAAACACATACAAAGGCATTAACACAATAGCCCAACCAGCATATTGGATTATTGTTTTAATTTTTTTGCACAGAGATAAGATATTCTGTATGTGTTAGCAAAAAATGGTCTGCTATCCTGAAGCAGTAACCAATCCACATATAGTCCATTAATATAATTACCAAACCATATATGCAAAATGTACAGAAGATTTTGAATGTTCTATTTGATCATTAAAATATGACTTGTTACTTTCAGGATTGATTGGTAATGTATGGTCACACTATGAATAATATTATCTTGACTGTTGCGATGTTGTCTACAATATCTTTAACTACAGTATGCAAATAAAAAAGTAAGACAGTATATGACATTAAATAAAACAGATTGTTCTGCTACCTGATATCGCATCATAGGGAAAGGACTACAGCCATCTAGCATTTTTACAAAATGGGACAATGTGATAAAACTGAAGATTTGCTTTTACAGAGGTTGTGTGGTCTTTGGGGTCTTCTCTATTCTCCGCCCATCAGGTTCATCGCTGTAACCCTGGTAACAGAATGGTTTGTGAGTCCCATTTAATGGTGGTCATATGCACACTCAATTCCTGTTCTATTGTAAAATGACTGACAGTCTGCCTGCTGTGTCTGAGTCAGAGCAGAGTCCTTCTGTTCATTTTGACATATTTAGACTCAGTCAGAATTTATTACTGTGGTACTGATGGAAACACCATCACTAAAGTGTACCCCGTGCCTCCTCGGGCTGGTGTTAGCGCTCCTGGGATCTTGTTACCTGTGAGGAGAAAGGAGCCGTGCATTCTTGGAACCCCACGTCATGGGAGGACAGGAAGGGAAGGGAGGAGAGGGATCGAGAACGTTGGCGTACTATGCAGGACCGTGAGGAAGGAAAAGTCATACCAAACTCTGGCTCTATACACAGAGAGAAAGAGAGATAGAGATAGAGATAGAGAGGGGGGAAGGGACTGAGGGAGCAACAGAAAGGGGGGTTTTCAGTACTGTTACGGTACAGAAGGGGAGACAGACAGAGGGAGCTGTAGGCTATCTATATTCCGGCTGTATTGTATAGATTTGTAATGTTATTTCTTTCCTATCTATTTTCATGAGCGTCATGCCCAATAAAAATTTAGCGAGAGGAGGAAAGTGGAAATTTTATAAATTGGAAATTGTGAAAATTTATTTTATAGAAGGACGAGCCAATCATTCAAAGATGAGACCAGAACTGGGAAAAATGAAATACAAAAGAGTTTATCTATTTTCACCAATAGATAAGATTATTATAAAAGTATTACTAAATCAGTATTAATTCTTAATTCATATGGTCGTATGTTTGTTTAGTAAAATTGTTTTACCAAAACTTAAAGATTGAATGTGTTTTAAATATTATATGAAAACCCCAATTCCAAAAAAGTTGGGACAGTATGTAAAATGCACATGAAAGCAGAAAGCAGTGATTTGTAAATTCTCTTTTACATATATTTAATTGAAACAGTACAAAGAAAAGATAAACTTTATTGATTTTTGTAAATATATGCTAATTCCGAATTTGATGCCTGCAACACGTTCCAAAAAAGTTCACTTTAAGGATTGTTTTTTCTGACGTATTTTTTCATAGAGTTCAAAAGAAAAATGAGTCAGGAGAAACAACACTTAAAGTGATCCATCCATATCTACTGCATATCTGGCAGCAGAGTGATGGTTGGAAGCTCATTTGATATCTCAGACCCTCGATGATTTACAGCCATTTAGCCAACCATGTGTTCCATACTATTCCTGTGCAATTTACAGCTTAATCTAGTCACACCCCCAAATTCCCATAGAGATCCATTCAAATGCAGAGAGGTTATAGAATCACTTGTATGTGTATCTGAAAATAAGATATCCAGAGTCTTTTGATGTTGTTGGGTCACAGACATCAGGAAGTCATGGCATGCAAAGGATATGCAACCAAATATTAAATATGATGACTTTTAGGTGCCCTAAAATGGGGGGACTATGTGTAAAAATGGCTACAATTGCTAAAGTAGACATACAATTCAATAGAAATAGTAATATGTAACATTATCAATGTCTTGACTGATACATGATCAATTTAATGCTACCTTGGTGAATAAAAGTATCAATTTCTTTCAAAAACATAAAAATGTCTCAGTGATTCCAAATTTTTGAACGGTAAAATCAACTGTAGAATACTGAAGGATGTCAATGCAATAATAGATTTGTGGTAGCATGGTAAAGCTCAAATGTAGTATCCCTTGGTTAATCAAACAGCTGGTAAGCAAAGTCTCAAGTCTCCTGGTCCCCCACACTACCCAGAAACAGCTGTCCATTTTAAACATAAAGGTAAACCATGCTCACCGTTCCTGAACAGGCAAACTGAAATAACCTCCTCAGTAGCTCTCTGAGATGCACTGGGCTCAATAGGCCAGAGCCAGGGGCTAGCTGAATGCAGAAGAATTGCACACTGAAGAACTATGGGCCGCTGTAGTGTGGGTAATGTAGTGTGTCTGCATGCTTCCTCTCATTCTGTCTGCTTGCCAGACAGCTGCTCATTCTCCCACCAAAGGCGACCTCTCTTCTTACGCATACGCATACATATACACACAGAGACTCACATTCTCGCTCAGTAGCTGGCTCACCTTCAAAACTCCACATTCATATTCTCACCACATATAAAGTCAGTCAATTCAGGAAATGAACTGAAATTCAGTTCTTGATTTGAAGAACGCCAAAAATGTTTTATGAGGATTTTTAGATATAGTATAGACTGCAAGAAACAAAGCAGTCAGGTCAGCACAGGATCTGCACATCTGAGGATGTTCAAATCAAGGTCCTGTTCTAATTTTTAAAAATGGAAAGATTCACCATATGTAAACTAGGCCTCATAAAGACGACTATCCCTGTTACAATCAGGACCGAAATAAACTACAATTCTGACGGCTGCTTGTGTATGTATGACATGTAGAACAAGAATCAAGCGCTATAAGTAAGTCCTACCTTTTGATCAGCCATGGCTGCTGCTGACTTTACCTCCTCTACAGCAATTCTGTAAAGAAGCAGCTAATCCTATTAGGAGAGACATGGGCCATACAAGAGCTATAACAAGCTCAGCAGAGACCACACCCATAAACCCTCACCTGCAGGATAGGCGGAGGCTGGAGGGGAGGGTTAACTCAGCAGAGAGAAAAGGTACTCCTTGGAATTAATGTGAAGGAAATCGAAGCACATTTGCAGATGAGTTGCTGTAAGTGGCCTTGGCTATTCACAGTATGTGTAATGCACTGGACAATTGTCTTCAAATATGCGTTTTATCCATTTATCCTAACAAATAGATAGATATCCCTTGCTTTCACTGAGGACTGGTTCACATTCTTAAATCCTCAGCCAATTTGACATGACATACATGCCCGATTGGTATATTTAGCTGCAGATAAGTCCTTTGATTTACTCTACAACCATAGACATCATTCTCTTTGTTCACAACGATACCCCAAGTACAGGTATAACTAATTTCCTCAAAACAACTTAATTTAATTAGAATTAAAATTGAAAAAACACTAAATTATTGGGCTTGGAATGACTGAACAGTTCAGCTCCTTTACCAAAACACCAATCATTACCAGTGAAGAGTTTGGTTCAAATTGAGAAAAAGACCCAATAAACACCATTACTGTTATTGACAAACTGGTTGATGGGCAATTCCATTTCTGGCAGGCCAGCATGTGCGTAGTCTCTCTCCCTGCTCTTCAAATAACGGTCCACCAAATCCATTAATATACAGTGCCCTCCACTATTATTGGCACCCCTGGTAAAGATGAGTAAAAATGGTTATAAAAAATACACCGTTTGGTGAATTAGCTTTTTCACACTGAAAAATGAGAAAAATCCAGCCTTTAATAGAAGTAAATTTATTATGAGAAAGAAAAATCCCTCATCAAGAAATAATCATTTTTAACAAAATCACATGTGCCACAATTATTGGCATCCGTGCATTTATATATACAGGTGCAGCTCAAAAAATTAGAATATCGTGAAAAAGTTCAATATTTTTTGTCACTCATTTCAGAAAGTGAAACTCATATATTATATAGATTCATTACACATAGAGTGAAATATTTCAAGCCTTTATTTCTTGT
This sequence comes from Ilyophis sp. 1 JC-2022, assembly GCA_022702515.1. Taxonomy (NCBI): domain Eukaryota; kingdom Metazoa; phylum Chordata; class Actinopteri; order Anguilliformes; family Synaphobranchidae; genus Ilyophis; species Ilyophis sp. 1 JC-2022. The sequence goes on along the minus strand of CM040402.1, from coordinate 30,962,336 downwards.
AATTTTGATGATTATGGCTTACAGCTAATGAAAACCCAAATTCAGTGTCTCAGAAAATTAGAATATTTTAGAATATATGTGGATGGATCCCTTTAAGGGTTGTTTCTCCTGACTTTTTTCCCCATAGAGTTCTATAGGAAAATGAGTCAGGAGAAATAACCCTTGCAGTGATCCATCCACATCTACTCCATATCTGGCAACAGAGTGATGGTTTGGGGCACGTTCGATAGCTCAGACCCTTGATGACTTACAGCCATTTAGCCAGCCATGTGTTCCATACTGTACCAGTGTAATTTACAGCTGAATCTAGTCTCACCCCCAAATTCCCATAGAGATCAGTTCAAATGCAGAGGTTATAATATCGCTTGTAACAATACCTGGAAATAAGATATCGAAAGCCTTTTGATGTTGATTGGTCACAGACTTCAGGAAGTAACAGCATGCAAAGGATATGCGACCAAATATTAAATATGATACTTTAAAAATATGTTAAAGCAAAATATTCTAATTTTCTGAGACACTGAATTTTGGGTTTCATTAGCTGTAAGCCATAATCATCAAAATTACAAGAAATAAAGGCTTGAAATATTTCACTCTATGTGTAATGAATCTATATAATATATAGATAATATATATAGTTTCACTTTCTGAAATGAGTGACAAAAAATATTGAACTTTTTCACGATATTCTAATTTTTTGAGCTGCACCTGTAGAATAAAGTAATAATTTTTAAATATTTGGTCGCATATCATGCCATCACTTCCTGATGTCTGTGACCCAACAACATCAAAAGACTCTTGATATCTTATTTTCTGGTACTCTTTCAAGTGATACTATAACCTCTCTGCATATGAATGGATCTCTATGGGAATTGTGGGGTGGGACTAGATTTAGCTGTAAATTACACTGGAACAGTATGGAATACATGGTTGAATAAATGGCTCTAACGGTCTGACGTATCAAACAAGCCTTAAACCATCACTCTGCTGCCAGAAATACAATAGATATGGATAGATAACTTGAAGGGTTTCTTCTCCGGACTTATTTTTCCAGTTCAATTTTTAAAAAATTGTCCGGAGAAACAACCCTTAAAGTGATCCATCCATATCTACCAGCAGCAGTGATGGTTTGAGGCTCATTTGATACCTCAGACCCTTGATGACTTCCCGGCATTTTACCAACCATGTATTCCATACCGCTCTTGCATAATTTACAGCTAAATCTAGTCCCACCCCTCAATTCCCAGAGATCCATTCAAATGCAGACATTATAGGATCACTTGTAAGAGTACCAGAAAATAAGATATCAAGAGCCTTTTGATGTTGACATTAGGAAGTGATGGCAAGCAAAGGATATGCGACCAAATATTTAAAATGATTACTTTATTCTATAAATGCAGGGGTGCCAATAATTGTGGCACACGTGGTTTTGTTAAAAAAACAATAATTTCTTGAGGGATTTTTTTTCCTAATAAAATTACTTAAAAGGTTGGATTTTTCTCATTGTGACATTAAGTAAATTACATTTTTAATAACCCTTTTTAGTCCTCTTACCAGGGGCCCAGAAGATTTGGTTCAAACCACACCAACATCCAGCTAGAGCAGCCTTTCAGGGCAGTGATTAAGCATTCCCGAACACTGACCCTGAACAGCTGTATCCCTTTCTCCTCCCAATACAAACACCTGCAGTATACCTGGTGACTTGAGGAATGAAAGCCTCACAAACCACACAGGATGAGCTAAATCACCAACAGCCTCTCTTCCGGCAGGGATGAGCATAATCTCTCTGATGGATCACAGATTACAGAAATAACACTAACTGTAGGCTGAAGACTTCGTATTAAGAGACCACATTAGTCTCACTGGACCATAAAACCAACAGTATCACGCTCTGAGCTGCTTATCATTCCATTCTGGACTGAGAATGACATGCCATAATTGACCAGTTGATTTCAATGGTACACACTGGAAAAATATAGCAGGAATTTACACGTCGTGCCAGAATTAAATAGGCTGATTAACTAAAGCTGCTTCAGCATTAAGTGCATTTACCAGAAACTACTTTTCAGCAGTTTCTCACCAGACATGGCAAGGACTGAGCAGCAATAACAAAGATAGTGAGCACCATAATTCATTGGACAGTGAGTTATTTTGGTTCTTTAGCAATTTCGCCAACCATACGCATTCCATACGCATTCCATACTGTTCCAGCATAATTTACAGCCAAATCTAGTCCCACCCCCCAATTCCCAAAGATGCATTCAAATGCAGAGAAGTCATAGTACCACTTGTAAGAGTACCATAAAAATATTTTAAATGATTACTTTATTCCACTGTTTATGCTAAACAGTAATATTTTTTAATGCCCAAAAATGGGAGGAACCATATACAATAAAGTTCTATAATTTCTAAACGGTTCATCCGATATGGATGAAAATACCCTTAAATTAAAGAGTCTGCACTTCAACCTCATTGTCTGCTTTCAAACTCAGTGCTAGATTACATAAGCCAAATGACAAAAAATGTGTCACTGTCCAATGAATTATGGTGCTCACTGAATATAAATAAAAACCCAGAGAGCTGTGATTGGCAGTTTTTTCAGATTTATTGTTAGAAAATAGAGCCTCTAATACAGGCGCTGGGGTTTTCCCATGGTGCTCTTGATGTAGAGCGCGCGCACGTTCTGCCAGTTCTTCTTCAGCAAAGACACCAGGAAGTTGACAGCTAGGTGGATGTTATAGACCAGTTCCTCTTCAGTCATCTTCACATGACCCACTGCCACAGCCAGACACAGCACCTGCACAAGGCCACAAAGGAAGGGGTTAGGGCCAACAGGAGAAGCCATATCCCCATCAATATTACTGTTGCATAATTGCAGTTAGCTGCTACCAGTCAATACCCTTACTATAAAACAGAATGAAAAAAAATCCAACTAAGTGCCAGGTCTGAATTTGTGAAGTACACGCTCACATCCAACATTTTGTAAGATTCAATGACATTTTACAGGCTACAGAATTCTTCCAAGAGGCAATGAAAAATGTATCTTCCTTTCACCCCTAAACTGAAGCTAAACACACACACTTTCATGTATATTGGCATAGAATTGTATATTGTGTTTGGATTCTTTTAACGTTCAGATATTAATAAATAGTTAACCAATGTATTCACCCCTCCTTTATGCCATGTCTGAGAATTTCTACATTTAGTATTATCCCAAGCGGGTAAGACATGTGTGGACTAACTCCACAGAGCACACACCTTCTTCATCTGGAACTTGATGGTGGACTTGACCTCGTCCACCTTGGTGTTCAGGTTCTCATTGTGGGTGAGCAGGGAGGGGAACTTTCCGGCCTTGTTCAGCCCGGGGCCCAGGATACGTGGGATCTGCTTGATGAGGGATTCGGAGGCCAGGAAGGCATCATACTTCTTGGCTGTGGAACAGATTTAATAGTTATATTTGCACTAAAGCTGCTCTGCAGGAGCTAGAGCTAAAGAACCCTGTGCTATAGCCATAACAACATTTTCAGACCCTGGGTAAATAAAATGCAACCCTCAGTGAGTTTTTGCTGCTGTATTGCTGAGGCCACAGTTCAACCTGACAATACAGGAATGGGTGACATTTTAAATGTGCGCTTCCCCTGACAAATAAAATAAGTTCAGCCCTGTTGAGGACTCACCCAATTTCTTCACCAGCTTCTTGTTCTTGTTCAGTTTTTTGAGGGCCTCGATGTCCATGTGGGGCAACTCTGCGGCCTTGGCCTCATCACAGTGCTGCTGGTCTCCCAATACACACACAGAGAACTTAGGCCTAGGGGTGGTCTTCAGCCTGGAGGGAGGGGGGGGCAGTTAGTACAGACGTACAGGCGTAAGGGAGGAGCCTAAGCTCCACCCGCCCCTTCCAGGCGACGGACATGTCTTACCCACGCCTCGGCTGGCTTCTCCTGTGCACTCCACCAGCAACACCATTTCATTCACAAAATGGCCGGCTCAGGGGGTACAGGGCAAAGCCCTGGCCCCTTCACCTTCCCTGATGTTTTAAGACCCAGGGTAGGGGTCCGTCTGCCACCCTGCCCCACTGGAGGGGGGGTCGGTCAGACTACCCAAGACGCTTCAGCGCTGCCTGGTCTCCAGACGTACTCTGCATGTGCTTCTCATGTTTAAATCAGGTTAAATGCAGAGGCAATGACCAGGACCAGACAGGCTGAAGGCTGGGTGATACGGGAAAGGGCCGAACCTGACGGTGCCTGAGAAACGCTTGTCCTTCTGGGGGTCGTAGTTCTTCAGGCTGATCTGGAGTTCCACCGATTCCACAAATCTATGTGGAAGAGGGACAAGACAAGACTTATCACTGAGGCAAGGCTTAGTGGGACTGCAAAGCTTACACAAGTGTATTGATCACTTGCCACCCCTGTTGAACCAAGCAGAGATGGCTGCAGCCACAGCTGAACTGACCCGTGCCCATTCCCCTACAGCAGGGATCAATGTTCACTGAGTCAAAAAACTGACCAGGAGATTTTGTGTATGAGTGTATATATATATAAAGAATGTACACAATGAGGCAAAAAGCTAGGCTACTCATTAAGCCAATAAGTTAATTTTCAACACCCAAAACCAAGAAATAAGTATCCACAGCAATGTATAATTGATGCTGGTGAGCTATAAAAGACATTGAACACATCTGCAGAACTGTAATCAGAGCATGAAATGAACTTCCACCCACTGGCAAAATTAGCTGGTAGATTAAAAAATGACCAGCAGTTTAACATTTTACCAGCCACATTACCTTTTACAACATAACACATTTCGGCTGGTTATCGGTCAAAGCGGCTGCTAGAGTAGAAAATTCAGCCACAAATTTTACCAGCATTTGACTGGTGCCGTGTGTTAATTTCACACCCTGACTGTCATCCCTGCCAGTTATGCATGCAGTCGAGATGGTCTGCAGAACTGACACACTGCCATCACACTGATATATAGGCTACACATGAAAATGGAGGAATGAACTTGATCTTACTTGCGCGGCTTACTCAGGGAGCCAGCCTGCACCTCACGTACAGCCTCATACAGCGTGTCTCTGGAAACCTTGCTGTAAAAGAACACGTCGTTTTCTAGTCAGTACAGACAAACCTACCACAGTTCATATATCCCACACCACCAGTTTGCACAGAAAATGCTACCATAACGCTAATTACAACCTTACGAATTTATATTAACTTTCAAACTGGGAAATAACCACAGCTCATCCTTTTCTAGCTAGTAACAAATTAATGGCTTAGTTATACAAGCTAAATTTTTTTTACAAATAAAAAAAATCTAATACGTATTTAGCTGCCTAAATTAAGAACGAGAACATTTTTAGACGTTGAAGATTGTCTGCCGCTGCCGTGTCCATTTACCCAACTTAACGAACAGCGTTAACGTTACAGTAACGCCGACCACTACGACTGGAAATATAACCGACGGTCTTGTTCAGAATCAATGACAGCTATCAACTTAGTTTTAACATTTAAATTCAAAATACGCCAATTGCCAAAATTAGACAAATTCAACTTTTAGTTGTAGACAAAACACCGGTGTTTAGTGCGTGTAAACGTGGGCCCGGACCCGTCAAAGCCGCGCGTCATTACGTTACACGACTTTGCAAGACAGTTAACAGTACAAATTATTCGTAACTTCATAAAATATTGCACAGAAAATGTGCTGAATATAGGAAAAAGACTGCAATATAGCGTATCGGTTTTTATAACTCAAGAGTGAAACTCGATGGGAGTAGATTAAATAAATTAGACGGCCAGCAAGCTAGAGGCCGCCGCCGGAACTTCGCTAGCATAGCTAGCGTAGGCTAAAATTATTCTGAAAAATAACATTGCAATTTTGCCTTCACAAAAGAAAATACCACATATAAGAAACACTAAAAACTTCCACAAAGCAAACAACCCAAATAAGTGTCTGAAATGAGACGGGAAACACAATTTTAGCAGGTAAAAGTCTCACCTCATGTTGCCTAACTGTTTCACTCCACACGGACCTAGGAAAGAGAAAGACGCGACGGAAGTTGTCCTCTACATATAGGCACATGTGACGTTAAAACGGTCTTCTGCAGCGGCCATATTGGTAGTGTCACGATTAATAAATCCTGGTGGAATTTACACATATATTCCGAAATTCCTGTGCATGGAGGTGCTCAAGTATCGTAAATTAGGGTGCAAAGTCAACACTAAATGTTGTAACTAGTTAGTTTTAAACTAAAGCTGTGTCAGAACAGGTTTCAATGTATTGCGATAGTTTACATTAAAAGGAATCAAAATGACCAATAATAATGTGTGGACGCCATCAGACCCGCCGCTGTTGTGTGTGTGGCTTAGCAGTAGAGAGAGAGCTGTGTGTGTTATTTTTTATCCGGTGCTATATATAAACGGCAGTAATGATGACAACATTTAGCTCCTTTGGTAGGAAAAACGGTCTGCATTTCACAGTAACAAAGGCTTCACAGTCATTCAGGGATTACGATTTTAAACTTTAGTCTTGATTTTCATAATAATTTATTTAACCTGTGGTCTGTTGTGGAATGGGAAAAAAACATCTGTAGCAGTTTTAGACTGCCTTTGAGCAAATCCTCTATTTGTGTCGAATCACCCAGTAGATCTACTTCAACTGTTCTGTTGTGGATACTACTGGGTCCAACCCTGCTGACCCCGCTAATTTGTTGTGGTTTCAAAGTTACAAGAATTTCAAAGTTTTCAACTTTTGGACCCAATCTCTTTATAAGTTTTCAAAATAAAAAGGACAAGGCAGAATCTCAGAGAATGCCAGACTTTTATTTCACACAACGCACAATAACAATAAAAGTCTAGCGTAGTGCCCCTGCAGGGATTATCAAAAATGTCAGACCTTATTCCGTACACCGCTCAATCAAAGTCTAAACCCTCCGCAGAGACACTCAAAAATGATCAGTTTTAGTTTCACTTTTATACAGTTTTCTTTTCACAACGTCCCTCCCACTTCTCCACGTAACAGGTGTCTTGTCTTCTGAGGCCTCATTGGTTGTTTCCAGACATCAATCTCTGGCTCCGCCCTCTTTTATTAGCGTCATCCCGTGTCGAGAACCTTTCAGAACTTTCCTTCGTAGGGCATCTCCTATTGGATTGTATCTAGGTCACACCTGGTTTCTCACGCTCCCGGCTCCGCCCCGTGAGGAGAGTTCTCACCGGACAGCAACATTTTGCATAGAGAACTGAGTAACCATGGTGGTCAGATACCAGGTGTTTGGACAATATCCAAGTTCTTCTCCAACTCTCTGGATGGCTAACTGTGTGTAAAAAATAACTGTGGCTTCAACTTTTATAGTCAGACTCAGCGTTCATATTCACAGAAATGTCTATATCTCACTGTGACCATTCTATTTATTAACTTTATGGGATTCTGTGAAAGTGCATTTTAATTAATTTATCACGATGTGTTTCTGTGCTCATTTTGTACTGAAATCAAGGCCGGATATAATAGGGGGTCAGATATCGAGTGCCCGCAGCTCCAACTTTCATCCAACAAACTTAGTGACGGTTGCCTAGGAACGCCTTGGAAAGCGCCCAACACGACCGTTGTTTATGAACTTCTTATCAGACTCTCTGGACTCTCTGAAAGTACCTGCTTTTATAGACAGAATGTGTTTCTGTGCTCTGCGCTCACCCAATGTGATTCTATATATATATATATATATCACCATGTGTTAAAATGCTCATGATACATTTTATAGACACATATTCAAATATAATCAATACATATTGTCACAGGTTATAAAGGTTATAGGTGATACATATTCAATATTATCAATGCTTATTGTCACAGGTGACCAATGGATTTAATGGAATTCCCAACAATAATTCCCAACAGTTCCAAGACTGTTTGCCATTAAGTTGTGTAGGTAACCAACATACCCATGTGAAGAAATTGTACACGAAGTACAATGAAGTATAATTATATCAATTAGAATTAGGCTTCATGCATGCTTAAATACACCAAGTTGACTTGAAGTGAACATACCTATGTGAAAAAAAAAATTGATGACTGTCTCCATTGATTACACCCAGAATATGCGTTTCATACGGAATATGTATTCCATTGCTGGAGACACGAATCTTGTAATTAACTAAATCTGTTTTAAGAACATATTTTAAGAACATTTCAGGATTTATTTTGCTTGTTCTCAAAGTTGTTATATTGGTAGTAATAGAGGTAGGTCTATAGCTCAGAATTGTGCTCCAAGCACAGATACCGTTTCAGAATATATACAACTTCATAACGTCAAATAGTTTAAACACATTCCTTTCCAGTCAATGGAAACATATCTGTAATGTGAAAACAATACATGACTATTATGAGGTTTCAACTTCTACTCATTTATTTATTTTCCTTATTAAGAGAACTGTGAAAAATTTGCACTTCAAAATGGTGCCTCTCATTCTTCAGTGCAGATAATCTTAACCAGGGAGGCTCAGGTTAGATGTCAGATCTAACAAAAGTGCCCCCAGCGAGCTCCCTAAGAATGCAACGTAGCTCAGCCAGTCTTTGGGTCTGTTAGGACAGGCCGATCCGCTTCAGTTCCCCCAGAATGCACTTGGGCTATTAAGATGGGCTGAGTCTTTTCAAGGCAGCTTGAAGGGACTTCTTCAGGAAGGTTTGATTCAGATCCAGGCAGCAGGCCAGAGAATGCTTGTGTGCTGCATTCACCTACAGAAACACAGGTATGCACAGAAAGTGCACAATTTCAACTGCTACTCACACAAATCTGCAGAGTGTACCACTTCAACTGCTGCTCTCGCTCACTCACACAATTGAAATAAAATAATTAATTGGGGAACCACAGACAAGTCAGAGGAAGACACTATGGCTGTGTCTGAATCAGCACCCTTCCATACTATTGAGTATGCTGGTTGAGTATACTGGATGAGATAGTTAAATAGTCAAAATTTTCTGTAAATCCCCGGATGATATACTTATTTCCATGGTTTCGCTGAGTATATTCAGGAGCATACTTTTCAGGAAGTAAACAAACATTTTGGTCCCGTAAATATGACGTGCATTTAAAAAAAATATATATATTTTAAATGAGGCGCAACTTCATGACATTTTCCTTCAACAACAACAAAAACAACAAATGATCATGGCCATGGAAGGGTGGGACGTCTTACGACACTTCCACAGTATGGTTGGAAAATAGTGTGGAGGATACTTTTTGCATACTGCATGTTGCACACTAAACAGTATTAGTAAACAGTACACAATTTGCTAGCACACAGTACACAGGACACAGGATGCAGTAGACGGGGCTCAGATTCTGACACAGCCCATGAGTAGCTGAACTGCCACTGAACTTGTAGGTGCTTAACTGAACAGTGGAAGTCACTAGTATGTAGGGCTGCACGATTATGGCCAAAATTATAATCACGATTATTTTGATCAATATTGAAATCACGATTATTAATCACGATCATTCAGAAATTTTATGGAAACCATATTTTCATTTTATTTTCATGTTTAAATTAACAAAAACTTCAGTTTCGTGCTTCCAGTTCACCTTATCACAGTGCATATGTATATAATGTAGAAAATATTATAAAATGTAATAAACACTTTTCTTTTTAAACAAATTATAAATTAACAGAGCACTGCTTTCACTTCCATGTTGCATTACATTCCAACTAATGTAAGTTTTTGTATAAAAAAAAACTTAATAGGTTTTTATTTACCTGTGTTTTCTGGAAGCAAAATATACAAAAATTACCCAAGAGATAAAAGGCTAACTAAAATAAATATGCCATCACTGAATATAATAATAAAAAAAACATTCAACATCTCATTTAGCTGTTTTCACTTGTCTAGTCATCAGTTTATCACTTTTTATCACTTTTACAGTTCAATTGTTTATCACCGTGTTCCACGCTGTTTCTCTCACCGCCTTTAGCTATCACTCATCTGGACTGCTATCTCATTTGCGTGCCGCAAATGAACCTCTCGTTCGCCCGCCCCCTGGTGGTTGGCTGACTGTTGATTAAGAAAGTGCTTGATTTGATGCAGCAGAGCCCGCATTTTAAATAGAAAAAAATCGTGGACGATCACGTTAATTTAATCGTGGCAGCTGAAATCGTGATCGTGATTAAAATTCGATTAATTGTGCAGCCCTACTAGTATGCAGTGAAACGCTGTCATCTCAGCCAACTAACTCTGCCTTCTAATTGTGAGTCACCCTCCGGAGCTGCCAGCACTGGCACTGGAGGGCCCATCCACGCACTAGAATAGTACCTCAACATGAGGGGCCACTCAGCAGCATGTTTTTGCATTTTGAGATGTGTCTGCATGCCCCTGTCCTGGGTACTCCACTTGGTTGTGAGAAATGTCTACAAGACAGTCATGTCTTTCAAATGATCACTTATTTATATTTGTTTTAGCAATCAGTAAACATCCATCAGTGACACCATTTTAATGATTGAAATCTATGGCAAAACAATACCTTGTTAGTAAGAGGGGTAAATGGAGTGAGAATACAAGAGAAGGTAAAGGGTGACATGCTAGAACTCACATGGCTCTGGTACTTGGTGAGCACAGTCAAGACCATCTTTGCAAACTTCATTGACGGGGTGAACTGAGGTGCCTGCTGGCTTAGCTGGGCGGCGAAGAGAGAGAATGTATCCTCACTAAACTCTAGCTGCAAGATAAGACAGACAGAAAGATGCATGTCAGTGAACATCTGTAAGACTCTGCAGAGTCGCAGTGATAATCACTTCACACTCGAAAGTGGTTCAAACTGGCTGCAGCGAGACCCGCCATAACCAGTTTCAAGCAAGCGGCACTATGAGCCTTCACAGCTTACTGTACAGTGCCAGGAGAAAGCAAGATGCGTCTCGAGCTAGACCAGGGGCCTATAACACGAAGCAGGACTACCCAGTTAGCTGGATAACTACACTGAGTAAAACCCGGAACAGCTCTTTTTACTTTTGTCCATGTTACAGATTTGGGAGGGTTCAGTGTAGTTATCCAGCTAACTCAGTAATCCTGCTTCATGAAATAGGCCCTTGGACAGTGTGCAAGTGCACAGGTGAGCCTCACCTGACAGTCCAGGAGAGTGTGGATGACAGACAGCACACCCTCGCTCCATTGCACCGCCAGCACCTGCCTGCAGAAACACAGACAGAGTTAATATGAATAAGCATAGGCATATAAACACAAACTTTCTACGATGTTCAATCTCAGTATTTATTAACAGTCAGTAGGCCTCAGAAAATTCAACACATCAGGACACAGGACATTACTAAATAATTCAGGTTGACAGGAACAATGTCTCAGTCATTACTGTTTTTAACCAGAATAATTTGCAATACAGTAACTCCATAGAATGACTTCTCAAATATGAGAAAAGCTAAATATTACTGGTCATGAAACAAAGCAATGCAGTTAGTGCTATTATTTCTGGAACACGTTCAGCTCAAACAGCTACAAAGCCATAGAGAGCATGGGGTTTAGAGTACATGGTGCTCTGAACTAGAGCAGTGATACGTATGGAAAGAACTGTTTCCAACTGGTAAACGGTGTGCAAATACATCAGGTGAACACTTACTCAAACACCAGTATCTGATAATGGGGTTCTAGGCAGTCCTCAATCAGCCTACAGAGCAGCTCAGCCTGTGCACTGCCTAGAGCCAATCACATAGTAGTAAAACATGAGCAAATCACCCGGCACTAAAACAAGCTACAGGAAATCACACCACAGTAAAACATGCCAGAACCAATCACACAGCAAACAATCGCACTGCAGTAAAACATGGAAAAATGCAGTCTAAAATATGCACCATGAAATGCAGTGGTGCCCCTGCGCTGGGTTCACCTACTAAATCAGGTTTTGATCCAGGGACCCACACCCAGACTCAACGGTGATCGCAGAAGTGTGTGTGTGTGTGTGTGTGTGTGTGTTCCCCTGACATTTTTCAAAAAATGTTCTACTCTGTAAACTGCCGTTTCAAAGAATGTGATGCTGGACTCTGATTTCTTAAAAGGTAACAAAGCACGCTGTTTAATAAACTAGCTACTTGTTAAGCTAGACTGAAAAACATGTGACTATCAAGCAAATTATAAAAAAAATACCAAAAATAGGTTACTATAACTTACTAGAATATTCAAAAAAGCGAAACTGTAAGCTAGCTACTGTATATATATCGCTCGGGAGAGGTTCAACTGCAATCGCAAATGGGGGGTGGAGAATTGTGGACATAGACCAGGAGAGGAGAGGTGCGATCATGGGCCTGGGGGGTTTAACAGTGCAATCGTGGACCCCCTCCGGACCCAGGCCCTAAACCTAACACCTAGTGGTAAAAAGTTAAACTGCATATAACCCTGACATTTAAAAAAAAAATGTTCTACTCTATAAACTGCCATTTAAAAAAATGTGATGCTGGAGTCTGATTTGTTGAAGGTAACAAGACACGCTGTTTAAGCTAGACCCCGCCCCCTTTTGAAATTAGAAAAATGCCAAAATCTGGGCGTGATAAGGTAATAATATAGGGGCTAGGCTCCAGGTATCAAACCACACCCCAGCAATTTTTTTCACTAGTAGCCAAAAGCTAATTTCTACTATGGACAACATTCACAGCGGCTGCTTTGTTCCACTCTCTCTCTCGCTCTCTACCTCTCTCACTCATATACACACAAAAAAAAACCCTAGCTCCAGCTGGGAAATGTTTTGGAGTGGTAGGTGGCGGCACGCATAGCCTCGTTTGGGCTTATAATGATGCAGCCAGGAAACAACAAATCACACGCTGTAGAAATAGTTACCCATGCCATGTAGGCTACTCATTTTACACCGGCTGTGGGCAATCACAATAATGTTACCTGCAAGATATCAACAAAATTGGTTTCCATTTCAATGGGTACACATGTGGTCACTGCACTGATCTCTCTCCAAGAGAGAATGTCTGTTGTAGGGACGTTGCAAAGGTAAATGTGTAGCATGCATATAATACAACTCCTGGCTCAACTATGCTTTATATATTTATTTTTTAATAAAGTATATATATATATATTTTTTTTAAAAATAAACTAGCTACTTGCTAAGCTAGACTGAAAAACAAACTATCAAAAAAACAAGGGACTGTCAAGCTAACTATAAAAAAATATACCAAAAATAGCTTACTATAACTTACTAGAATATTCAAAAAAGCTAAACTGTAAGCTAGCTATATATATTTCTCTCTCTCCCTCTCTCTCTCTCTCATCGCCTCTTCGTCCACGCAGATCAACCATGGACTATATAGAAAACGGTGAGATCAACCGCTGAGATTCGTTTTTATAGCTGGGGCGTAGCCCGCCCCTGCTCCAAAACTTCAGGGCGTAGCTGTACAGGTTTCAATTTCGTCACCGGGAGGAATATGTCACCTGGATGAAGTTTCTAGCCAATGACAGACTAGATGTGCAGTTTCTAAAGTTTTACCACTAGAGACACTTTTGAGCCAGATCCTTTGGGTTTATGGTGTTTTGCGCTGACTGCAGTAAAATGTCAAGATTTGGACCAGGATCAATCAGTAACCAAATGTATCAGTTCTCATCTAAAATAAGTGATTGTAGTGCTTTGTTACCCTTTAAAATGAGGCAACATAATCCATGACAAGGAAGGATATGTAGAGAGAGGAGACTGGAGAACCTGGAACATACATCTGACAGAGATTAAGTCATGTCCAAATTAAAGAACTCACCTGTTTGCCCAGCCTCCAGGACAGGGCCAATGAGAGCAAAGCAGGTTGAGCGGGGGTAGCGGGTGCACAGTGAGGTCATTGCTGTAACCAGGCAACGGGAAGCAGGTTCTGATAGACTGTGAACCTGCAGAGAAGAGTGAAGAGGTTTTGGCAGCGTCTCACCTGGAACTTTCACAGAGAGAAGCAGGGAGAGGAGCATACCTTTCCAAGGAAGAGTTTTCTGATTAGCATAGCAGCCGTGCTAAAGCTGAGATCTGGAGATAGGGCCAGTAATGAGGTGATGAACTGAGGAAGAGTCTGCTCTGGCACCTCTGACAAACAAAGAGCTTCACACAACAGCTCCACCTACCCAACAGGAAAAGCACACCCGTTAACAATAGAACCTTGCCAAACTTCAACACACACACACGCACACACACACACACACACACACACACACACACACACTAACCTGCGATGGGTCACATTCGTTCAGCACTTGGAGGACTGAATAGGAGCCCTGATCCCACTGTGCGTAAAGAAAAACCAGGCCATGTTAAAGCTTCCAATCAGAGTAACCAGGTCATGTAAGCCAATACTCAGAGAAAGCATGCCATTTTAAAGCCTGCATTCAGAGTAATAAGAGGCCTGTATCAAGAATCTGGGTTACTGAGTCAGCTGGATAACTGCACTGAGTAAAACCCAGAACAGCTCTTTTTACTTCAGTCCACATTCCAGATTTGAGAGGGTTTTGGGTTTTGCTCAGTGCAGTTATCCAACTAACTCGGTAATCCTGCTTCGTGATACAAGCGCTTGGTCATGTTAAAGCCCTGCACACAGAAGTCATGGAAGCAAATCAGTGATGTTTTGAGGCCCTCACCTCTGTCTCCAACAGTTCCTTGATTTGAGGAACGGAAGCCTGTAAAAGAAATGCCAGTGAAATGTCTTTTAGCCCCCAAGAATTTATTTTTCCTTTTTATCTGTGAATTAAGTAAACAAGAAAAATATCCTCTCATGGCCTTTTAGAAGACCATGTACTAGCACGGATGTGTCATGTGGGCACATTCTCACTAACAGTATAGGACTGGAGTGAGAGGGTACTCTCTGACACTTACCTTAATGTGCTCAGGTAGAGTGCTACTTGGACCCACGGGTGATAGCTGCTGTGGTCCCATCGCAATGGGAACATTCTGCATGGGAATAGTCTCAATATCACCTGCCAGTTGTGACCCTCCCAGCTGAAGTTCATCAGTTTCTGAAGGCAGCCCCTCCTCACCAGCCCAGTCCAATCTCCTCCTTTTGCTTTGGATTGCCATCCCCTCTACCTCCACATCAAACCCTGCAGTCTCACTATTCCTCTTCTTCTGAGGCTCATGACCCGGAAAATCCGAGGTGGCCAGCCCACTAGACCAGGAAATGTGTCCCCCGGCTCCTCCACAGTATCCCAGTTTCGCACACAGCTGCCCCAGTCTCTCTCTACCCTGTGGGGTGAGCATGGGGTCTTTGCGCCAGGCCTCTGGTTGCAGGTCCCGATGTAGCTGTCCCAGCAGTGCCCGGATCCATGGGTCATGGCTGGGGTCCTCACTGAGACAGTCCAGCAGGTGGACCAAGCTAGGCCGTGGGAGCATGGGGTGGACCAGGTGCAGGAAGGAGAGCAGATTGCGTTTGAAGGCAACAGGAAAAAGACACACCAGCGGCCTGCTGAATAAAACGGCAGTGGTTTAGTTGCTATCTAAAACCGCATAACGTAAGTGGTCATTGTAATTGGAAAAAATAATTGTAATTGGCAAAATTTTATTTAATTTGAGGAACAGTTTAAGTTGGCGAACAAGTCAAACAGGAGTCCGACATTAAAAAACCCTACATTTTAATAAATCTGTGTGTGACGTACATTTGACTATTCTTAACTTACATAGTTAGAGCTTCCTCGTCCAAACACGGTTCGTCCTGGCATAAGGTTTCAAGACAAGCATGTATGAAGAGGTCTGGTTCACAGCGTTGCTGACGGTGAAACACCCATAGCGCCCTACGAGCCGCTGTGAGACCCGACATCAGTGACCGCAGAAGCAGCCTGGAGCGTCCGTCAAACCGCAGCAACAGAGCATCTGCATCCATACCATTGCGTGAATGAGATCTACAAATCTTAATACAAGAACACCAAATTAATTTAACAAATGGCAAAGCATACAAGATAGTTGTGGACACCGACTAGCATAACTAAATTTGCTTTATTACGGAAACTAGGACGGCCAACAATCTTCTGATCCAGTTAGCTATACCACTTTACATAATGCTTCAATCAGACCAACTGACAAGAAATGTCAATCCTAGCTGTATATTCTTATTCATAATCTGATTAAATTGGGAGCATTAACGTTAGGCTACATTAATTTAGTTGCTGCTAGCCAACCAATCTAGCAAACGTTAAGAACGAATTTAAATTTACCTTCGTGTATGGAGTTGCACGTGTTCGTTAAATCGTTTAGATTTTCTTTCGTCTTTAGCTTAGACGCTTTGTTTCAATGTGTCCTACTTGGCTAGCTAGCAATATGAAAACCAATTCAAACCAATTCTGACAATCAAACTTCCTGATCTTTCGCGTTCTCACGGAAGTTACGTATTCAACTGCAGCTCGCATACACTTAAAATTATAGTACAGCTATTTGGAACACTATGCAGCACTAACTTAGTGTAGCCTTTCAAACTTGCTACCTTGTGTACAGGCTGCAGGGGTAATGTTGCATTCAGGAACAGACTACCACTCCCTCAAAAGTTAAATCACATACCATAATCATCCCACTCTGGATGTGTTGGACAAAATGTACTTTCATAGCTTGGATCTTTTTTTTTGACCAACCTCAAAAGATCAAATTTTTAGTTTGATGCTTTGTTACTTGCATTTGTTTGTGTACAATATGGTTTGATTCACACTACACACATTATATATATATATATATATATATATATACACACACACACACAGGTGCAGCTCAAAACATTTGAATATCGTGAAAAATTTCAATATTTTTTGTCACTCATTTCAGAAAGCGACTCATATATTATATAGACTCATTACACATAGTGAAATATTTCAAGCCTTTATTTCTTGTAATTTTGATGATTATGGCTTACAGTTAATGAAACTCAAAATTCAGTGTCTCAGAAAATTAGAATATTTTGCTTTAACATATTTTTAAAGTATCATATTTAATATTTGGTCGCATATCCTTTGCATGCTGTTACTTCCTGAAGTCTGTGACCCATCAACATCAAAAGACTCGATATCTTATTTTTAGGTACTGTTACAAGCGATACTATAACCTCTCTGCATTTGAAATTATCTCTATGGGAATTTGGGGGTGAGACTAGATTCAGCTGTAAATTACACTGGTACAGTATGGAACACATGGCTGGCTAAATGACTAAGTCATCAAGGGTCTGAGCTATCGAATGAGCCCCAAACCATCACTCTGTTGCCAGATATGGAGTAGATGTGGATGGATCGCTGCTCCTGACTCATTTTCCTATAGAACACTATGGGGAAAAAAGTCAGGAGAAACAACCCTTAAAGGGATCCATCCACATCTGGCCGCAGAGTGATGGTTTGGGGCTCGTTTGATACCTTAGACCCTTGATGACGTACAGCCATTTCGCCAGTCATGTGTTCCAGACTGTACCAGTGTAATTTACAGCTGAATCTAGTCTTACCCCCCAATTCTCATAGAGATCAGTTCAAATGCAGAGGTTATAGTATCGCTTGTAACAGTACCTGAAAATAAGATATCGAGTCTTTTGATGTTGATTGGTCACAGACTTCAGGAAGTAACAGCATGCAAAGAATATGCGACCAAATATTAAATATGATACTTTAAAAATATGTTAAAGCAAAATATTCAAATTTTCTGACACTGAATTTGGGTTTTCATTAGCTGTAAGCCAATCAAAATTACAAGAAATAAAGGCTTGAAATATTTCACTATGTGTAATGAATCTATATAATGAGTTTCACTTTCTGAAATGAGACAAAATATTGAACTTTTTCACAATATTCAAATTTTTTGAGCTGCACCTGTATATATATATATACATAACTTTTCAAGCTTAATTTTAACAAACCAGTCTTCCCTGCTCTCAAAACCATTTACAATGAAAGGTTTAGATGAAGCAAGAAGTGACCCCAGAATTTAGAATAAATGTCCAAAAACTTGAAACACCACAAAACACTGAAGATTGTAGCAAATTCAACTTGTGAAACAATGTTTTATTTTTTTTCTTTAAGTGAATATGATTATAAAAGAAATAAAACATGACACCCTCGGTCTGTCATGGTAAGCCTGCTGTACTGCAGCACTGCTTCTAAGGGACAGTAATGCCTGCCTGCCATCAAGGCTGTTACAAGGACAGGGGATTTAGGATGAACAGATTGGAGCGTAAAACAGCAGTACAAAGGTGCTGGGAAAGCACAACACTTTGCCAGAGTACAACTTCAATCGAGACAAACATAAAATTATTAACTGCCAACATTACACACCGTTTTTAAAAAGATCTCATTCATACAAAAACTTAAGGTGTAACAGTATCAGTGGTAGTGATGAAACCTGGTTCCAAAGGAAATGGATTGCTGGTGCAAAACTCCTGTACACAAAGATTGGGTTTCCAATCACCTTCCCCTCCCCCAAAACTACAGCAAGTCAGTCCACGTTAAATGACGACACAGCTAGCGTGCACATTTGACAATTTGAAAACAAGGTTAAACAGGGAATATCAGACAACCACCTTCAGAACATTTACATAACCACAAATGTCACTCGACTGAGTCTCACCAGACGTTTGAACTAAAGCCGTGGCCGTATTGAGGCCGGCACGGCCAAACCTGCCAATTTGTTCCACCACCTTTCGCATTTTATGGAAAATGTATGACAGGGCCCTGACCAGCACCACGAGAGCTTGATATTTGCCTTTTTGAAGGTCATTCAGCAGTTCAGGATTTTCTTTTGGTTAAACTGGAAAACTATGGTAACCGAATAATGGCCGAAGTGTCAGCCAAACGAAGTAACAAAGCAGTCACTTTGAAAATCCAAAAATGGAACGGTGCATTGTCACGTTTAGTTCAGAGCACAGTGGAACTTGGACAGAAGAGGCCAAAGATCAGCCAGGGTTAAATGGCCACACGTGACTCCACTGCTCCACAAGCAGGTAGCTTATATAGACAGAGGGAGGATTAACACCACACATATAAAAAGGACTACAAACAGTATGTTTCCGTAAGCTACCAGAAGCAGTTCACACGTGAATGCTGGCTCAGAGTGCCCTAAAGGCAACAAAAGCCCCCGCAGGCTCAGCTCAGATCTCCATCTTCATCCAGGTAGAGCTGAAAGTAGTCATCCTCTTCCAGGACATAGTCCTCATCCAGCAGGGCCAGGGCGATGATATAATGCAGAAGCTGCAGGCTGTCATTGTCCAAGTCCTCTAAACTGGAAGAGCTGGGCTGGGGAAGAGATCAGCCATCAGAACCTAGAATATTCTGAGCACAATCTCAGTCAATGCATCATTCCTGGAGCTGTAGCTCTCAATCGCCATCTACAGCAGGGATACCAAACTGCAGTGCTACAGGGCAGCAATAAAATTATCTTTAAATTAACAGCAAAATTAGGTCCTGGAAACAATGTGTGTGGACTCTTCAGCCAATCTGAAATATATTGAAAACCAACAGACACTTGAGTTGAAGACCCCTGATCTAGCGAGTAGAAAAAAGTACACTACACAAAAGCCAACAATAAACACATCCTTATAAAGGATAACAGTTATAACACCAGAGCATGGTCCCGTGGGAATAAATATTCAATTGAGCATTAATGCCGATAAGTGAAATTTCACTTTTCATTAAAAAGCCGATTTGTGTAATAGGTTACAAATGAATGGAAATAAACCTGCTATATAAACCAAGCAAGGTAAAATGTCAAAAAGCTCAAAACCAATTAATCATTTTCTACTCGGCAAGAATGAAAGTCAGCACACATAGGGGTTCACCAGGAACAGGGTTGGGAAATGCAGGTTTGAGAGCAAACCGAGTCACTATCAACTTTACCATGGGAGACGAGCGCCTGCGGCGAGGTCTGTATCCATTGGGCAGCTCATGGCGGTAGATGCACTCGGACTTAAAGGGGCAGCACCCATGCCGCGAGAAGAAATTGCACCTGATTTTACTAAGGAAAGCATCAGAATAGTTAGTGGACAGACACCAATATTTCAACACATGTAAAAATATTCATATTTTGTGTGCACATGTAAAATCGCCTTGTAAAAATTTTCTAACTTCTGTGTGGCTTGCATGTAAAAGAACATCTTAAATAGAAAGGAATTTCACTCATTTCAGGATTGTGGATTAAAAACAGACGTAGATCGAAGGATTTCAGTAAGATCAGCACTGAATGAACGTTATTCAGACATTTCAGCAAACTGCCTTTGTAAGTTAAATGGTCATTTCTGAGGCTAGGTACTGAATTCCTTAGATCTCTGCACCATTGTTTTCTAATAAGAGCACAATCCATTTCAATTTGCAGTAATAACTTGAACTTGCAGTCATAAGTCAACATCAAAAAAAAAAGAAGCTGTGATTGGTAGTTCCTCTAATAAGCTTATACACCCTTGTTGTCCCTTTAGAGTTGTGTAAATAATACCAACCATCAGAACATAACACCATTACACTGGTGAATAGTCCATTTTATTTTTTTTAAATCACAAGCAACAGAAGGCGTGTTTCACTGCAGTTTGTTAAGTAATTCCCCACCTTTCGTTCCAGTAAAGTGACAAGTGCCCGTTTGCTTTCCCCCTTTTGTTCCCTCTATCAAACAGTCAACATTTCAAACAGATTGAACACCTGCATTATTGCAAAGCAAACCTGAATTTCTCTTTGAAGGCAGTGATGAGTGTTTTCTTCTGCTCTGCATCACTGACCCAATACTTGTTGGGGATGTAGTAAGAGGACTTCACCCTGCACTGAGGGCATGCTCTGAGGGACAGATCCAGAGAGACTCGACTTAAACATTCACTCACAAAAAAATAATAAAAGAAAATAAAAAAACTTCATGTTCTGAGGCAGAAAGCAATTTTTTTAGACTGTTTTGATATGAATTACAAGTCTAATTACTGGCAGTATGACAGCATTTAAAATTTGGTTCTTACTTGATGACCTCATCCTGGAATTCTTTTGTCTTCCTCCAGGTTACAATGCAGCCCAGACAGAATGCATGGCTGCAGTTGGGCAGGATGCCAAATCGTCGCTCCTCAGCACTGGGTTTCTCATAAACTTTGTCCATGCAAATCCCGCACATAACATCTTTGCTCTGCCTGAAGGCCTCATCTGGCCCGTCCCTGCCAGAGGGGGCTGCTGCGCCACTCGGCACTGCCTCCTGCTGGCTGGAGGTCTTCTGCAGGAAACAGGACAACCAACAATGCTGAACAGCCAGAAACCTTTAATACTCTGCATGATGTTGATTTACCATTCCCAGACCACAGCACTGAACCCCAATGCACAGAAACCCATGAGCATGATAGCCTTTGTTCCGCCCAATTGCAATTCCAAAAGATACAGAATACTCAATCAACTTGCCATGCATAACAATCTTACAACAATATGCATTATTAAAAAATTGTACAAAAGAGACCATATGAACAGGGCTAAAGCTTTAAAATGTAAATCACAGGAATTAAAATGAGCAGTAATTCACTCAGTTATTGGTCAGTAGAAGTTAGTGACTACACAACACAGATTAAAACTCACTTACGACCACAGACTGTATTATGCAAGGTTGGCTTTACTCTGGACTTCCCAGGTTTTGAAAAACCATTGTTCAATAAATTCCCAAAACTTCAACATAAACATATTCAGGACAAAATGATTTGAGACTGCTTAATTAAAATTCCTGCCAATAAACTTAAATAACAGGAGTGCAAAACAAAGTGTGAAGAATTGTGTTTGGTGTAAAATAAGTAAAATGCTATTCATACAGGGTGTGAATTTAACACTCGCCACCTACAAAATGCTGGTAAAAATGTTTATTGTGGCTGGTAAGATTTCCTACTCTAGCAGCCACTTTGGCAGGTAGCCAACCAGGTTGTGTTATATTGTAAAAGGTAATGTGGTTGGTAAAAAAATGTCATGCCTTGATTCCAGAAGATAATTGCCTCACTTCAGATATGTAGCCAAAGTTCCAAACAAAAAAGACAAGTCACTACCCAACCAAACATCACACTAATATCCTGCATGCATAATACTTCTGCAGCAGGTCCCATTAGGCCCTAGATTTCTAAGATGCTAGGCTAGTTCAATAGTGTGCAATTTAAATCCTAGTCATTTTAAAAAATCTCACTCACTATTGTCCAACGAATTGTTCCAGAAAGCTGGGAGTTTTCCCTCAAGTAGCTATGGCTTTTTAAAATAGATTTATTGGGGGGGGGGGTCACAATGAAGCTCACACGTCACTGATGAATTGCACTCTTACCCAGAATACCTTGCTACAAAATTTGTCAGCACATCTGAGCCATGAACAACCATTTTTGGGTACTGAATTAAAAGACAATCTTTGATTAAAACTTAATTCATCCAGGAACACCACCACTAAAGTGAACACTGCCATATTTTCACAGTGCAACACACACTTTGAGAAGCTCTATTCTATTCAAGAGAGCATTTGAATTAATAACAAACCCGAAGAGACTGCTTTCCAGCACCAGATTCCTGACCATCGACCTGAGCCACCATCACCCGGCCCGTGCGGGCCCCCAGAGAGCCTGCTGTGGACGGGGTACTGGCTGTAGCTCTGGGGCGTTGGGTAAATTCTCTCCAAGAGGAATTTTGATCATGCTGTTGGAGCTGTGACCACGAACCTGAAACCGCATGTAGAATACAAGCAACAATTAACAAAGCACACAAACAGCTCAACTGCGATATCTTCGGCAGTTGGCGGGTCCTCGGTTCGCCGACACAATTGGGCTACCTTGAATGTGAAATCGGGGGTGAAAAAAATTAAAAAATCTAAGTTCTTTGGGCTAGTTATAGGATTCACCACGGTCATGGTCAGGCACAGAATATGGCACAATAAATTGTTAATCTACTCAGTCAGGAACCCTGCTTTAGTTCACTGCCTTTTCCCACCACTTTCTGAGTTAACCCCCCCCCCTCACCACCATTGACCATTTTGTCTGTAGGCTTGTTTCTGGCTATTATGGGCAGGTTTTCATCCATCACACAGCCCAGCCAACAATGACCTTTCCCCATTGCTCTTCATTTTGGAGATTAGATTTTAAAGGGATATTTCACCTTAGTGTGACAAGTCATTTTGTGGAGCCAATCCCATTACTAGATTTAGCTGTAAATTATGCTGGGACAGTATAGAATACATGGTTGGTAAAATGGCGCCAAGACATCAAGGGTCTGACGTATCAAACAAGCCTTAAACCATCACTCTGCTGCCAGAAATGCAGTAGATATGGATGATAACTGGAAGGGTTTCTTCGCCCAACTTATTTTTCCATAGAGTTCAATATCAAATTTTGTCAGGAAAAACAACCCTTAAAGTGATCCATCCACATCTACTGCATATCCAGCAGCAGAGTGATGTGTGAGGCTCGTTTGATACCACAGACCCTTGATGACTTACAGCCATTTTACTAACCATGTATTCCATACTGTCCCAGCATAATTTACAGCTAAATCTAGTCCCACCCCCAAATTCCCACAGATCTCCATTCAAATGCAGAGATGTTGTCGTATCGCTTGTAAGAGTACTGGAAAATAAGTCTTTTGATGTTGTTGGGTCACACATGCTGCCAAATATTAAATATGATTACTTTATTCTACATTATGTTAAACGGTCCAATATTTTTTGATGCCCAAAGATGGATGTATATGTACAAAAGGTTCTATAATTTCTAAACGTTTCATCCGATATGAATGAAAGTACTCAAATTAAAGCTGACAGCCCACACTCAGTCATTGTATCCTTTCAAACTCAAAGTGCTAGAGTACAGAACCAAAATAACAATGAGACAACTGATAATTTTGCAGTGGTCTCAATTTTTTTCAGAGCTGTATGTTTTACGATTAAAAACGACAACAATTAATCAAATCTACAAAAAGGTAAATCTGAACCTTGGACTAACCGCAACGTTTCAACTTTGCAGCATGGCTTAAATCAAGAGCTCCAGAACAACATTTTCCTAAAAAATATATACAGTTGTGTTCAAATAAATAGCAGTGCATTAAAAAAAGTGAATAAAGTGCAAATATTTTTTTAATAGCTTTTAGTTCCATATTTCAAATGTAGTGGAAACATTACACATTCAATTCCAAATCAAAGCATTAACAAATGTTTATCAAGTCTGGGTTATTCTTTTACAGGAAGCAAAGAAAAGGAATAGTAATCTTTCAAAAAAATTGCAGTTCAAAGAAATAGCAGTGTCGACATTTTTCTCTTCAAACACAAACACTTACCTTACAAACTGAAGAAATTTTTCAAGATTTAACTTCACTTTAAATTTCTGAACTAATATTTAGTTGCATAACCATTGTTTTTGATAACTGCTGCGCATCTGCGTTGCATCGAGTCAACCAACTTCTGGCACCTAGAAACAGGCATTTCAGCCCAGGATGAACAAACTACATTCCACAGTTCCTGTGAATTGGGGTTTTGCTTCAGAAACTGCATTTTTAATGTCACCCCACAAGTTTTCAATGGGCTTGAGCTCAGGGGGTTGAGCTGGCCACTCCATTACCTCAATCCTTTTTGTCTGAAACCAAGATGTTGCTTACTCGTGTGTTTGGGGTCGTTGTCTTGTCGAAACACCCATTTCAGGGGCATTTCCTCTTCGGAATACAGTAATATAATCTCTTCAAGTATTTTGATGTATTCAAACTGATCCAAGCTCCCTGGTATACGATAAATAGGCCCAACACCGTAGTATCCCCATACCATGATTTTTGCGCCACTATGCTTTACCGTCTTCACAGTGTACTGTGGCTTGAATTCAGTACCCGGGGGTCGTCTGACGTACTGTTGACGACCACTACACCCGAAAAGAACTATTTTACTCTCATCAGTCCACAGAATGTTACGCCATTTCTCTTTGGGCCAATCGATGTGTTCCTTGGCAAATTTTAACCGATGCTGCACATGCCGTTTTTTCAACAATGGTGCTTTACGGGGGCTTCTTGCTGATAGCTTAGCTTCGATCAAACATCTTCTGACTGTAACAGCACTTACAGGTAATTTTAGATCATCTTTGATCTTTCTGGAGATGATGATTGGTTGAATCTTTGCCATTCTGACTATTCTTCGATCTGTTTTAACAGTAGTTGGTCGTTTTCTTCTGCGTGTTTTGGGTTTTTGTTGCCATTTTAAAGCATTTGAGATATTTTTAGTTGAGCATCCTATAATTTGCTGCACTTCTTTATACGTTTTCCCCTCTCCAATCAAATTACGTTGTTCCTCCGAACAATGTTTGGAACGGCCCATTTTACTTAGCAATGCAGAAAAAAATATATTTTATAACAATGTGTGAAACATTTGCTTCCCTTCTTCCTTAATAAAGGACAATTAATGACACCTGTTTTTTCACAGAACGAATGAATTCTCTAATTAAACTCCACACTGCTATTATTTTGAACACGCCCCTTTCTATGAATGAGGCAATTACTCAGAACAAGCAGCGTGCATGTCATGACAGTTGGGTCTGTTGTTTTTCTATTACACTACTACATCTACAAGTAAATTATTTACCATGCAGAAATATCACTACTACTAATAACAGTGGTTCATCAGGTTACTGATGTTGTACTGCTATTTTTTTTTAACACCACTGTACTACGTGCTAATGCAGGCAGACAGTCACATACACACAAACACCTATATTACCTTGCTGCTGACATCGTCGGAGTACAGCTTCAGCAGGGACCTGCTCCTCTTCCTCAGCAATGCCCATACTTAGATGTTCAAAACTGTGCTGCAGGCTGACCATGCCATTCATCAGGGGCTCCGACCCCCTCCGGCTCCTGCTATAGGCCCTATGGGCCTGAGAAATGGAGGGTTCTGAGCCCCGCCGGTCCAGGAGGGCCCGGTTACCCGTGCCAGGGGCGTGGGTAGGGGGTGCCGAGCCCCATCTGCTGCGTGGACCCCTGCCATCTGGCTGAGGGATATGTTGATACCTGCAAAACAGAAATTCCTTCAACAAGAACAACAACTGCAGTATGTACTCTTGTGTTCATGGTTCATCAAACGCAGCTGGAACAAGAGTGTCTAATCCTCACCCAATAGGGCAGTTTTTCATCAATTTTCCTCCAATCTCAAAACATCCACCATCTGTTCCTAGTAACACCTGCCTTCAATGCAGACTGAATGTCTGGGACACCTTCCCTTTTCATACATTTTGACTGGACAATCTGCAGGACTGGATGGCAGACCAAGTTAAGCATAGGTTCCACTGACAGGAGAGAAACGGCCTCACCTGCAGCGGTCCCCAAACCGGCAGACACCCTTCTGGAAATATCTGCAGATTTCTGCTGAAGGCAACACCGGTAGCTCATGAGAGAAGTGACAGCTTGGGCCGAATCTGCAAAAACCGCGGATGTACTGCCTGGAAGAAAGAACAAGTATGGAACAGAACTGAGAGTCCGCGAACGTACCATATTTCCAATTTGATTACTTTTAAAGTCACATCGTTGCTTTGGTCTGTATCGGACGATGAAACATTCGTACATAACGTTAGTATCTGTAGATATGCAACTCACTTCACTGAAGTAACTACAACCGTTGTGATAAGACGTTTTTTTTTTTGTTTTACGTTTTTGGTCACAATTTTGTAAGAAGCATGCATGCAACTGAAGTAACGTTTTCGAACGTAAACAGGCGACCAGAAGTGAATAACACTACTTTTGAATCTGAACGATCAAAAAATACAAATCAATTCAAAGAGCTAGCTAGCGAGGTGTAAAATGTCATAACTGAAGGTCGGAGGAAAACTATTGTAACCAAATTAGCTAGTTTAGGTAGCTACATGGCTAGCTAGATAAACACCGATCTAGTCTATAATGTGTGTAAAATAACGTTAGCCAAGTTGAGGCTAGCAAGAGCACATTAACGGCGTTGTTTGATCAACACATTCAAACCGTTCTAAACGCAGTTGAATATATGTTGCTGCCTAGCAAAAAAAAAAAACAATAACTACAGCAAGCTAGCTGGCTAGCTAAACAAGTTCGCTCGTATTCTGGTCGCTAGTGTACAAACGTTAAACGCCAAAAGCAGAATGTTAACAAACAAGCATTCAAGCTAGCTACGGCCAAAATAATTTTCGAAAATTGTCACATTCCTTTGCGCTTAAGGTAAACAAGTGACGGAGTGCATAATGTACTGTGGAGTGGAATCCTTTGTGTTTCCAAACCGGATGTAAACATCGGTTCAAAAGTAGGCGAGCAAGCGAATGTTTTCCAGGACGTAAACATCAACGGACGCTGGACTGCTTGAAGAACTTTACAAATCAAACTAAATCCTACCTGCAAGGCACTCTGCCTACATGGAAAACGCGTTTGTTCGCATTTCTGTACGTAACGCCATGCCGATCCATCTCAGTCTTTGGACGAACAAGAACAGTCTGTATCGGTGCAAATAAATGACACTGCAGAGCGTGTAAAATAGCGAGTCGTGTACGTCACGTCAACTTCCAACCAACCAGCGACGTTAAAGAAAATGGAAAAGTTAAATTCCTGAAAACACCGTTGTTGGCAGAATGCTTTTCGTTACTTAGTTAATTTGCGTCGGTTTTCAGTTACTTGTCATCATATTGGATTTGTAATTACGATATCGAAACACTGCATTAAATGTTCGGTAGTTAGACAATGCACGATTGGACAACGTGGTACATACTATACAGATTATCATTTTACCAGCAAGTCAATTATCAAAAGTCATTAGGCAAATCAAAATTTTAACATGAATAAACACATAGGGATATCCATTAATTTAGTTGCATTTAAAAAGACAACTGCCTTAATACGTTGTGGACTACTAATACGTGTGTAAGTGTAGCGTCCGGTCAGGAATAGTTGGAAAACAGACATAGGCCTAAAACAAGTGGCATGCGAAAATCCTGGGGGTCCTTGCTTTAGTTTGGATTATTTCGCTTGCTACAAACAGTACGTTACCTCGATTGCAGCAAACTATCAAATATTATTTGTCACTACCAATACCTAACGTTACCTGCATATAATACCACTACCAGTCAGAACATCCAGCGACATGCCATCTGCACCCTTCTCCATCTTCCACCCAATTCAAAATTTCAAATTGTACGCTCTAACATGAGGGCCGAATCTGCATAATATAGCCTACGTGGGCGTTACCATTCGATAGGCTTAACGAAAACGAACCAATGGCACGGCAAAGGAAGAATAACATCTTACCAATGCGAAACATGTTTAGTGACTCAACTAGTGATGGGCATTCCGGCTCTTTTCAGTGAGCCAGTTCATTTGGCTCAGCTCACCAATAAGAGCCGGCTCTTTCGGCTCCCAAACGGCTCTTCATTCAGTAGCATTTCCGGTTTTTCAAAATCAGCCAAAATTAGCGATATTTTGACCTATGATTGGTGTTTGTGCACATCTATCACTTAAATTGTTCAAAGGAATCTTACTCTACCTTCTAATTACCAAAATAACATTATTTTGCATTTTGTTTCTCATAAAAACTATTTAAATAAATGTAAAAACAGTAAGACGTTATTACACATGTGCATTGAAAGTAGGGCTTTTTTATGTCTTGAAATAAATTTCACAATAAACACAGTGCGTAGTTGAACATTTCAAAACAAAATAGACACTCATAAAATAGAACATAATATTGCGTCATAACAAAAAAAATGCATAAAAAAATAAATGTGCAAAACTGCAGCATCAGAACAATTAAACTGACCAACAGTTAAACAGTTTTTTAAATTATTATGTTAAACATTGTTATTTTCTTATAGTGGTTTTATTTATTTTTGGCCTGAAAAATTATTCTCTTTGAATACAGATGGAACTTGAAGAAAAAAAACGAATGAAAGTTCCACCAAGACCACACGCACACAACTAAAATTATGACCATAACATCACTTGTCTTGTGTTCATTTGCAAAACTAATCGGCTCTTCAGATATGCGAGTCGGCTCCCAACGTTCACCTGAAAGAGCTGTCTCAAAGAGCCGACTCGTTCGCGAACGACACACCACTAGACTCAACCATTAGACAGAAATTTCAGGTGTACATAGGGTGCCTCCTCTTGCTCGCTTTAATATCTTCAAGTCGCATTCATTTGATGTTTTACAGCAATCACAGGAGGATGCGCATTTTGTTCAAGGACTAAGCATTATTTTTCATTCCTTACCCACGATATTTTCAAACGATCTCAGACTTAAATCTTTGGTATTATAGTTATAGGGTAATAATGTTCAAAGCATAAAATCATACCCTGTTTATCACGGTCATTTAAAAAAAGCATCCAATCGTTTCATCCTCTCCTGTGCTCAAAAAGTATGAATTATATAGATTATTCAATTTTAGTTGAAGGTTTTACCACGAGTAAATCATTGCATCATCATCGTTTCTAAAATGTGTGATGGATGCATTTAGTACCTCGGGGTTCGCAGTTTTTAAAAATTCAGTTCAAGCGCTTCTGCATAATAAAGCCGATTATTTATTAACGAGTCAGTTGGCCGAGTCAGTATAATGGCAAACAATGCTTTTGAGCTCGTGCTTCGGTCTCTGCTGATCCCGTTTGACAATATATATATATTTTTTCCCGATCTTACACATTGCACGCACCTTTTGATCAGTAGTTTGCATATACAGCTAGAATTGACTTATGTGTTAAATGTAGTTTCATCACACAGTAACACAACTGGTTTGACAAAATTTGGGTTTTATTTTTTTTAAATATCAGAAAATATCTTTCTCAAGTTCTATGGAGTGTATATATTTATTCAATTACATGGTTTATGTACAATATTATTACAAAAAAAAAAAAACATTCCCAATTATATTTGAATATTGCTGATGCAGGCTACCTACTGCGGATAACCTTCAGTTATTAACTGCCTTGGCTTAGATTAAAGTAGATTTGTCAAAATTGGACAGGTATATATAGAATAGCTACAGTACACACAACTTGGTATTCAAGATTTCCATAGATATCCAGAAGGGGGCACCCTGGAACACAGGCACTGCAGTGAGGTCTTCCAATATCATTTGGTTCCAACATTTTCAACAATACAGCTAGAAAAGTTAGCCATACCTTAGCTCATGATATCCCTCCTCCCCCTCCCTCCCTCCCTCAGTAGCCCTCTTGCATTCTTCCTTAAATCCACTCTGAATGGTGTCAACCCTCGGTCTGTGCCTTTTCAGTAGGCTGTATGTCCTGAGCTGTAGATCACAATTAACACCATGTCCCTTAGCATCATGCTCAATTTACTAGTTACATCAGTGTAACAGTGCTCTTCACATTGTCCGTGTGTTGTTGTAATGAGCAATGATTAATTCCTGTGATCTGGGGATATTGGATACACAAAGCCAAGGTCACACACACTCCCATTCTCTACGGCTAAGGTGGACCTCAAGAACAGACCAATGTCCAGAGTTAAGTTTTTCCCAAGAAACAAGTTGTGAGAATGCTCAGGCCTTTCCCTGCTTATCTTCAGCCTGCAGTAGACCACCCTGCTTTAATAATTGAAAGATGTAGTTATTCAAATTATATATTGCCAATGTGTTGTTTTAATTGAAAGGGTCTATGGCAGTTACTGCTACATAAAAGGCAGGTGAATGTGGGCTACTCGTGAATAGATTAGTTGGACATGTACTGCAAGTGGGCCTGCCGGTGTGAGACTCAGAGAAAGGGCCTGTTCAGCAACACTGCACCAGACAGAAAACCACACCTGGAGCATTCATCTGACTGAAAGTGAGACGCAGAGAAACCGCCACGGGACAGCCAGTGTGCGGACTCTGCAGTCCTGTGATCCACAATGCGCTCGCTCACAAACCAGTCAGCCACTGTGTCGAACAATCAACACAAAAAGTTATGCAAATCCTGAAATACAATTGAACACCCATTTTGTTTTTTTGATCTACATTTTAAAGAATGTACCTAAATTGTAGCAAACATTTTTCCACTATCCCCATATAAGGTGAACGGTATTGTTTGTGTGTGTGTGTGTGTGTGTGTGTGTGTGTGTGTGTGTGTGCTCGTAATCTGACAGAAGTGTCCACCTGAGGAATGACTGAGGTAGATTTCACAAGCAGCAATGGAGAGGGCTGTCAGATATGAGATGAACTCTAGCTGGACTATAGTGAGTGGAACCTACAGCCTGTGGGAGAGAAGAGTCTGTCGTAAAAGGTGAGAGGACAGAGTCGACACTTGCACCCCCATTAACAGATAACAGCACTGATGTGAACTAGCATACAAAAATTACCCCCCTCCATTCTGTGCCATATAAATTAGAGGAAGGGTAATTCACATGTGAATATCGCACAGAGGGGGATTTTGGAGAGGAGAACAGGCCAGCTGAACTCACTCAGACTGTCACCCAGTCTGCTCAGCATTCACAACAAAGGCTGCAGTGTGTCCACCACAACAGTCCACCACAAAACACAAATAAATGACAGATTTACAAGAGAGACAGCTGTGATTCGATCAGCCAAGTACACTAATGAGACAGTTTAGCTCGGAAGCTTTAACTTCAAATCAATACAGTGCTTTTTAGTCTTTTAGATGCCAAAAAAATGTCTGCAGATTGACAAATTTTAAAAGATGCATAGATTTTCAGCAACATTCCTAGAAAATACTTGTTAATACAACTTGTTTTACTTTTGGTTAAGTTACATGTTTTATGCTCAGGGATCTACAGGAGTGTTTTTAAAAATGTTTCACCAGGATCCAAACAGACAAGTAATTTAAATACATACAGTCAAGCCGGAAAGTCTGCCCACCCCTTTCACCTTCTCCACATTTTATTACATTACAGACATATTCTACAATAGATCGAGTTAATTTTTTGTCTCAAAATTCTACGCAAAATAGCCCATAATGACAAAGTGAAAACATGTTTTTAGAAATTTTAGCAAATGTATTAAAAATTGAAAACTGAAATCTCTCATTAACACAAGTATTCATACCCTTTGCTTTAACATATTTTTAAAGTATCATATTTAATATTTGGTCGCATATCCTTTGCATGCTGCTACTTCCTGAAGCCTGTGACCCATCAACTTCAAAAGACTCTCGATATCTTATTTCCAGGTACTGTTACAAGCGATACTATAAGCTCTCTGCATTTGAATGGATCTCTATGGGAATTGGGGGGGGAGACAAGATTCAGCTGTAAATTACACTGGTACAGTATGGAACACATGGCTGGATAAATGGCTGTAAGTCATCAAGGGTCTGAGCTATCGAACAAGCCCTAAACCATCACTCCGTTGCCAGATATGGAGTAGATGTGGATGGATCACTGCAAGGGTTATTTCTCCTGACTCATTTTCCTATAGAATTCTATGGGGAAAAAAGTCAGGAGAAACAACCCTTAAAGGGTTGACTGAGCAGCCTTTTTAAGAATCTACTCTGCTCACCCCATACAGGAAAGGGGCTGGAAAAGGTGGAAGGTAGCCTGCCTCTTTAAACCTGACTGGAATACCGAATCGAGTGGGCTCACCTCATAGCGGTCGAAAACACAGAACAATAAAAATTGGAGCCTGGAACATGCAAACCCTCACGGATAGTGCCTCCAGCGATCGACCTGAACAAAAATCTGCAATCATTGCTAGGGAGCTGAAGAGGTTTAAGATAGACCTTGCTGCCCTGGCAGAAACCTGCCTGACTGAGGAGGGGCAACTGAAGGAGGATAAAGGTGGATACACCTTCTGGAAGGGAAAATCAGCTAATGAACCCAGACACCATAGAGTGGGATTTGCTATCAGAAACAAGCTCATCACCAATCTCTCCGAATCTCCAGTGGGCATCAATGTGTGGCTTGTGACTCTGCGTGTAAGGCTCACAAATAACCAGATAGCCACTGTTGTGAGTACCTATATACTAAATCTGAACTCACAGGATGAAGATAAGGAGAGCTTCTATGCCGCCCGCCTTGAACCAGGTGCTATTAAACATCCCAAAGGAAGACAAGATCCTCCTACTTTGGGACTTTAATGCCAGGGTCGGCAAGGATTACAATCTCTGGAAAGGCACAATGGGTAAAGAGGGTGTTGGAAACATTAACTCCATGCTAAATGTGCTGAACATGGCCTTGTTATCACCAATACCCTGTTTCGCCAGAGAAACAAAGTCAAAACCTCTTGGATGCATCTCCGGTCCATGCGCTGGAATCTCAGATTATGTGATTGTCAGGGCCAAGGATCTCAAAAATGTCAAGATCACCAGAGCCATGACTTGTGCAGACAAATGCAGGACGGACCACCGCCTGATCCACTTTACAATGACCTTCAGGTTAATGCAGAAGAGGACACAGAAGAAACAGAACCACCCAAAATTCAACACCGAAAGCTTAGGTGACACAAATAAGGTGCAACATCTCCAGAACACCCTACTTGAGAGACTCCCAATACAATATCCTGAGGATGTTGAAGAACATTGGAAGGTTCTGAAGACCACAATCCTGGAGACCAGCAGGGACACTATTGAATACAAGACCAGGAAGCACCAGGACTGCTTTGATGAGTGACATCGAAATACAACATCTGATTGATGTAAAAAA
Organism: Ilyophis sp. 1 JC-2022; assembly: GCA_022702515.1. Taxonomy (NCBI): domain Eukaryota; kingdom Metazoa; phylum Chordata; class Actinopteri; order Anguilliformes; family Synaphobranchidae; genus Ilyophis; species Ilyophis sp. 1 JC-2022. Next base: position 30,928,828 of record CM040402.1, on the reverse strand, counting down.
AATAAAAAAAATAAAATAAAATAAAAAGTGAAATGCTCCTGGCAGAATGACATCAACTGCAGAGCAAAAAGACAGGCTCACTCGAAGGCAAAAGCAAATGTCCAGCGCAGCGTGAGAGACAAATGGTGGACAGAGAAGGTGACACCAGAGGATTCTTCAATGCCACAAAATGTATGGACCCAGCTACTAAATCCCCTCCGCTGCAAATATGGACAAACCCTGCTGAAGGATGATGTGGCCATCAGCGCCAGATGGAAAAAACACTTTCAGGAACTCCTTAATCGAAACACCACCGTTGAGATGGAAACTATCAATCAAATCCCTCAGTGGCCTATCATGGCGCACATGGTGACCCCCCTCAGTGAAAATGAGGTCCTTGTTGCGATCATGAAACTGAGAAATAACAAGACCCCTGGACCTGACGGGATCCTGGCAGAAATCATTAAAGGCAGCGGTCCATAACTCTTGCTGTACATCCACAATCTGCTTGACAATATCTGGGACAGGGAGGAGATCCCTGCTGAACTGCTCGGGATGCACTGATCGTCACAGTCTTCAAAAAAGGAGGTAAGGTGGACTGTGGCAACTACAGAGGGATATCCCTCCTGTCTACAACAGGCAATATACTGACCCGCAATTTTGCCAACCGACTACTACCACTGTCAGAAGAGTTACAATGCGGCTTTCGCCCTGCCAGAGGAACATCTGACATGATCTTTACAGCTCGCCAGCGACAGGACAAGTGTCGGGAACAACATCTACCACTGTACATGGCATTCATTGACCTCACAAAAACCTTTGACTTTGTGAACCTGACTGCCCTCTGGTATGTCCTCCCTAAGATCAGATGCCTAGAGAAGTACCTCAAGATCCTGCAACTCCTGCACGAGGAAATGACAGAAACAGTAGTTGGCAACGGCGGCTCTGAAACGGCTGGGACACCACAGGCCCCCATGCTGCCCCGGGACACACTTTTTCTTGCGTTCAAAGTGTTAACTAAGCCACAACATAAAAATGTATAATTAAAGATGAATAAACTAATGATCAACATCTAGGCTGTAAAATCTACTTGCATCACATTGACTTCTGACCAAAAATGGAGGGATACCAACCCCTCAAGGTAGGCTATAAAATAGATAGAGGTAAACATGACCGTAAAGCATGACAATTACCTGCAAAATGCACTGTCTGCATTGTAAACTGAACCTTTTTATAAGGAGACTGTGACTAGTTCTGCAAAGCATCCTTTCATAGCTACTGTTCGTAGCCAGCTAAATGAAAATGGTGATGAGCAAAAGTAACGTTAAGCAAAAGGCACTGGGCTTCAAATGAACCGCACTGGGTGCATCATAAAAAAAGCATTTACTAACTCAACTGCAGTCTGGATCGCATCAAATGGTTGGCAAACTAACACGGTCAAAGACAGGGGGGTAGAAGCAGTCCTACAGCTACCACTGGATTCCAACAAATATTGATATTTACATGAATTTTAAATTAATGAGTTTAAGGTTTCCCCGATTAGTCCACACATTAATTCAACGAATGGAAAAAACAATTTAATAAAATCAGCCTTAGTTAATTTTAACTTAATGTTGCTTACTTAACTAAAGTAATTTCCAAAAGATCAATATGAAATGGTCCTGTAGTAGGCATATAAAACTTTATTGCTTTAAGAATAAGAAACAAATTTAAAATCTCAGCTAAATAAAATATACTTAATATAGCATTTGTTTTCTTTGGTTCTTTATGTAATACATAACTTCTTTAAATGATTATTTTGATTGCACATGGTCTTTAAGCTATGGGCACTCTTGGTACTCTTAGAACTGAACACTTAGTACTGGTTCATTTACAGCACAATTTAAAAAAACTAACCTCAAGGAACAGGGCTGTGTTTCGTGGCAGTTTTGTTTTCCAAGAAGAAAAAAATAGCTGCCAAAATACACAGAATTTCCAAAAGGCTTACAATGGTACCAGCACAGCATCGATAACAAAATTTTCATCATTCAAATGAATTCTAAAATAATGTAACATTATGAAATGGTGAGCCATTCTCTAGGTTGAGTCCATGGGACACATACACACAGCAGAAATAAAATAACAATGGATGCCGTCTATGGAATTCACTTATAGATGAGACCATGTTTAACATAGTTCCATAAAAAGACTCCCTTGTGCTCAAGATGCAAGACAGCAAGAGGTGACTTTAAGATTAATCAATCAGAATTCATTCATTGCTGAATTTATGACTTCATCATCAAGTGTATTCACATCAGGAGAAGAAAAGGACAGGGATGAACATAGCATTGGCTTAATTCTGTACCACAGACACTACAGACTCACCAGATACTCAACATTACATTCATATCACTGAACAGCATCATCCATCCATTGGTACAGTACAGAGAGGAACGCAGGAGCTGACCATCTGGTTAGTCTATAGAATCTGTAGATTTTGGCCACGTTAGCAGAGATGATATTTGGGGTAGCAATGATAGCAATGGACCAACACCAGCATCCTCAACAAGACACAGAGGAGTGATGCATAGGGAAGATCCTACAATCCCTTTCCTGGGAAACACAAGAAACATTTCCTGAAGGTGGTTGGGGAAAGTAAAGTAGATGGAAGTTTCCAGTTTTTAGCATGATATTATGATAGCAAGCCACCACATTTCACACAAGCAATGCACATCATATTATATCCAGCCAAGATTATTTAGTGTAACTGCTCTTAATTTCATCCACTTAACTTCCTTAAAAGGTATCAAATTCAACCCTTGCTCTCTTTTGGCATTCATAATAAAAATGACACATTTTCATATTTACATTTACAAATACAAAAAAAAAAAAAATTAACTGTACACTTTAAAAGAGGTATGTGTTGTATCAACCGTCATCATATTTAAAGAAATCTGAAGTAATGTAAAAGAAATAATAATAATTCAAACTAATGTCCATTTTAATGGCTTTTTAACCTAAAATATGGAAGCTTTGCCTGATTGGGTGCAATTTCATTGCAGACATTATTCTCCTTGGCATTTCCCATATTTAACAGTGCACACAGCAATGCAGCATCCCAATGGAGAAATCACAGTTAATGATTCATATGTTTTTATGATGGGCTGGCAAAGTACCAGTTAACCTCTGACTGGTCTGCAGATCCAGGACACGCTACCATGGATATGAAACCGGCTCAGTATTAACGTGTTTGTTTTGGTTTTTTTTGGGATCTGGGGGTTTGACTGGTTTTGGTTTGACTGACTAACTACTTTAGCCACCTTTAAGGAATGACACCCTAATTGAAATACTTTTAGTATTTAGCTGTATTTAGTAATATAGCCTGTCTACTTTAAGAAAAGTATTCAGAAAAAGCTCACTTTCCTTCAGTAATGTAGGTCAGACAGAAAAGAGCTGATAAAACAACAGATACACCAGCAGTAGGATGATCCTGTTAAGTAGTGTAAAAGTCACAGTCAGTGTGAAGTGTGACGAAACCCTTGATTAGATTCGACAGGGTGTAGAACCTCTGTGGGAGGACTAAAATGTGGCACAGAAGGGGGGCATTTCTTTCATAAGTGCTGTGGAAACAACGCCTTTCATGCAGCTCAACATGACCCTCGTAACAGCGCTGATAACCAGTGCTGTCGCTTCTGGGTGAAGCTGCTCTGCTGAAAGGTTTGCGGTCACAGTCGTCAACTTGGACAGTCTCCTGTTTCACAGCCATGTTAAGTGCACTCACATGTGCGCGTAGCTACTGCCAGGGTAACTTATTTGCTCATTCACCTGCCCTCTCTGTAACGTACACTTCCATATCTGAACCTATAAATGCTTTGTAAGGTGGACAGACCTACCTACACACAAGCTGTGTTTTATTTCTGCAGTTATAACACCAATTGTCCTTTACCACTTATTCCAAAGAAACACTGTAAAATATAAAACAAATCCTTAATGAGTCACACTGTAAAAATCACTTTCTGTAAAAACAGTGATGATTATTTGTGTAAAAAAAAAAAATTTTAAAAGGGAAAAGGGAAGCCGTGGATAGCAGCACCAGCCGGCAGAATTCTTCTGAGCCTGCACTACTGAAAGAGCACCCAACCTCCCCCAATATAAAAAGCTCACTGCTGCAGGTCCCTCTGTGGCAGGTGTCTCTGCAGTTTCACCACGTAACAGTTCAGTCCGCAGCTCAGTCCATGAACAACACGCACACGCTCTCTCTCACACACATACACACACGTATGTATTTACACTATATATAATATTTAAAAATAGCGTATATCTTTACGTAGGCATTTAAATTAAACTTTAGCCTAGTACATATCCTTGTAGATCTCCTGCAGGAGGGGGTGCAGGGAGGTCTCGGCCTCTGTCTTTTTGATCTTCTGGACGAGCTGGGCGTTCTCGGTGACCAGCTGCCGCAAGTCGGCCATCTTCTGCAGCAGCTTGGGAAAGAGGTGCTGGGAGTCTGCGTGTGTAGCCTGCAGGTGGAGATCCAAGGCCTGTACGATGCTGTCCTGAATCTCTTCCACCTGTTTCACATTCATCAGGCCTGGCCGGTCTGCACAGGAGAACACACAAGCACACGCAACACCTGTCCTTAGACAAGGACTGGATTCAAATAACGCCTGTCTTTAATTAAGACCAACACCTCTCCTTAAATAAGACCTGCATTTAATCAACACATATCCTTCACTTTGAGTATATTAAATAATACAAGTATTAAATTTTTGTACTGGGGACATGTGTATACAGGTGTAGCAGGTATCAATGGGCATTACTGAAAGATGGTATGCTCTCAGCTTAATGCTGCTGTTATAGGTAAGCTGCATCCAGGTGTAGGGCAGGCAGGTTAAGTGTAATGAACTGCTTGCAAAAATGAGTACAATGTGAATAACACGAAAACACTCTTTAAGGAAGCAAATTCAACTTCGGCACATATAAGCCTGCACAAAACGATTCATTTTTAATAAGCATCTCATATTTGAATGTTTGGTTAAATTAAAGCGGGATATTTACAGAGGTTAAAAGATAACTTCAGTTTTTTTGGGCCCAGACAATTAAAATTGCGCTGTATACTTCTACTCATTTAGTTATTACAATGTGGAAAGGTGCACAGCCTGCAGATTCTCTCGATGTATTTGTCACCAGCACCATCCAGATTCCAAATCACAAAGCTTCCTTGGAGGTGCATCCCGTCACACGCTTCTCTGCTTGCCATAGTTCTCACTGAGAACAATGTACATTTCCACTAAAACACAAGTAGTCTGTCAGCTGAAACACCTAATGCCTGGTAATGGAGTGATCCCTCAGGCTGTGCAGTTATGTTTTGAGGTTATTGTATGGATATTTCAAGGCTTGTTTGCGTGGCCCCAGTAGAATGCATCGATTGCAAAGCAGAGAGAAGCAGTTCTCGGAGTGACCAAAACTCCGCAAAAAAATATGTGACAAAATGATTATCAATACTGATCAGCATGTTGGAAATAGTTCAGAAAAATAGGTCCAAGTTAAAAAAGTTTTTTTTTTTTTTTTCTTCTTAAAGTTACCCTTTAAGATATGTACTGAAGGGTACAACCTCAATGCTCCACATGTGAGATGAACCTGCAACCTAAATATTATGAGCCCACTCTCCAAAGGACTACTCTACTCTGCCTATTCTAATAGCACTTAACTATGAAAGTCACTCAACTAAGACAAGAGCACAAGACTAGAGCATCTGCTAAATGTAAGTAACAATGTAATCATGTTCAAATGAATACCAAGACAGAGGAATTATAATCCACCCGAATCACATTCCTCTCCCGCCTGACCCCTGACCCCTGCTCACCCCCGCAAAGAACGATGGCAGCGACGAACAGGGCGAGGTCACTGTCGTCCAGCTCCAGGGCGTTGAACTTGACGGCGAACTCAAACTTTGGCTCCATGATCTCGCTGAAGGGTCTGCGCAAGCTGCGCAGAAACTCGCGTGTGACGAAGCCCCGCCCATTGGCCACCAGCAGTCCATCCTTGTTCATGAGGGAGGGCAACATGGCGAAGATGGCCTCGTGTACGCCATACTTCAGCAACGTCACCTGCAGGGGGCGATAAGGAGGGGCTCATTTCCCCTGCAGAAATTCATGCTCAGCTCCATCGGCAACAACATCTGAAGCTTTAGCTCAAAAGCTTTATGGAAAACGAACACTCCTGGGAAAAGACAATGGTGCTTTATGCAGAGTAAATTACTGTAGAATTCCATGCCCTGTTTTTAATTCTATTGTTCTATTATTGAGAATGCATGTTCGCCATCGTTTCTGGCAGACTTTCTTCTGAGTAACTGTTTCATCCTGCACAGGCACAACAGGTCCTTCACAAACACAGCCCAGGACCAGCTCACATAAACACAGACCTGCTGGCTACATAATAATAGAGAATAATTATTATTATTAATACTTTTTAATGGGGCTGGAGAACACCATACCTGATCATTGAGGAAGAGGTCGACGAAACCAGGGATGTTCTTGGCAAACTCGGTGAGCTCGCGCACCGTCTCCACCGTGGTGCACTGGCAGCGGTAGAACACATGCACCCCGATCTCCTTGTTGGGGGGTGACCCGTTGATCAGCTGACTCCACACTAGCCCGTTCTCCGCCTGCCACAGCGAGTCCATGTCATGGATGACAAAGGGCTGAGGACAACATCAGGGTCACAATAACACATTCAGGTCGCCTCCACTATGCCACCTTACCACCAATAACACACTCAGGTCACATCGAGGCTGCCAACGTCCCACCAATAACACACTCAAGGTCATATCCACTCTGACACCTTTCCACCAATAACATGCCAGGTCACAGATAAAGCATTGTGAGGTATCCTCCCCACTCATCCATTATCTTCTTTATAGCCAATTTCCTGTGACTGATACAATGACATATCTAATATAACTGCTACTCACATTCCTGACCATTTATCAATCAAGTAAAACCTTTTTTTTAAAAATACATCATTCTAAAACTTGCTCATCATCCAATGTTGCTGATTTGATGATAAATGCACATACTTAGTAACACTATCTCCTCATAGAGAATTGAAGACATGCAACACATTTTATCTCACCGTATTGCTCTGTATGACTGTTAGTGCTAAAAGTGGGATGCACTCTGCAATTGCCCTTGAAGACCATATTTACATCTAGATATCTGGGCAAAGGCATTCTGTGATTGGTTGGAGAGTTTGTGAGGTCACTCAGAGCTCCAGAGAGGGTTGTGTAGTCTGGCCTACCGAGGAGGAGCTGGTTTTGCCGGTCAGGATGCTGCGGGCCTTCTTCTTGGTCATGTTGAGGTTCTTCAGGTATGCGTTGTTGACCCGCTTGGCGAGGGTCTTCAGGTCCGACCTGCCGGGGCTTCTCTCCTGGCTGCACTTCTCTCCTTCCAGCAGACCGGCCACCAACTTCCGCTTCTCCGCCTCTGGCATGCGGCCGTATCGGATCGCTGGGAACACCATTGTTTTCCTTTTAGGAAACTGGGCTACATGAGTAAATAAAGCTCCAGCTAACTCAGAAAGCAGGCCAGCAGGGCAAGCTGTTACGCCACACAGGCAAGCTCCACAGGTGTGTGTGTGTGTGTGTCTGTGTGTGTATGTGTATGAGTGCACGTGTGCTTGTGTATGCGTTTACACTGTATCTCACCATCATGGGACATGCCTTGCAGAAGGCACTTCTGGAAGCGGCAGTACTGGCACTTGTTCCTGCTCTTCTTCTGTATCCTGCAGCTGCGCTCACATCGCTCGTACTCCAGCTTCATCTGGATGGTGCGCCTGAAAAAGCCCTGGACACACCCACACACTTAGCTTAGCGCAGCCGCTACACACAGACCTGGAGCATCACAAGTCTCGCCACGTGTCCCACAGAGGAACAGGCTGAGTGTCCCTATTCAAATGTAGCTGCTTCTTACATGTACACTATTGGAAATGTGTGCTGATGTTATTGGCTTTCATTGAAAAAATAAGAATTGTATGGTGATTGATGTCCAGCATTGTTTATCATAACAAAAATGACAGAGATTTGCTGATTATTTATACATTTGTGATTGTTACAGGGACAAAAACCCTGACCTCAGAGTGGAATTTTTTTTTCTACTTATTAATATGGATTATCAAATGAACAAAAAAAAAAAACATTAAACTTCACCCTCACAAACAGCAGAATTTGCATTCTCATTTATACTAAATGCAGAAGATACATCCTGTAGCCAGTTAAATCCCTTCACTCACCCCATACACAAGGCTGGGGAACCCCATTTTTGGATGGCTGGCTTATATGCAAATTTGTCTTTCCATCAATTAGGCCTACCCCTGGCACAAGTATGTAATTAACTGTAAACACCAATGCTGGTTCACTTGTGCAATAGACTGCTGTAACTAGACTACAAAATAGCCATTTCATATAGCCACACAAGTACAGTCAGCCATTCATAAGCTTATCAATAAATGTAGTAAATTGGTGAATATTTTACACACCTGACTGCTATATGGTTTGTTAGTAAAAAGGAATAAGTTTCAGCTCTGTTGCTGAAATACCATTGCTTGGCGTTAGTATTACAGTGTACGTTACGGTTTCTGAGGGATCTTAGGCTGTGTTGATTCCTCTAGTCCTACAGGGGGCGCTGTGGTGCTTCTCACCTTGCAGCCCTCGCAGGCGTGCACGCCATAGTGGAAGCCCGATGCCTTGTCCCCGCAGATTCGGCACTCCACGTTCATGCCGGCCCCCGCGGAGTCATCCCGGCCCATGAGCAGCTGGTCCGACAGCGAAGGGGAGTGCTTCTGCGACAGGTCTGTGGAGCGAGAGGTACGGACAGACTGACTGACAGGCAGACACCTGAACTTCACACAGACCAGCCTGCTGATTCACTACACATTTTGACCTCTGGTCTGCTGTACTGTGGGCAGCACACACAAGCTGTGTTTGCTATGTGGTCCTCTGGATACAATTAACTGTGCAGCTCCAGAGAGGGGGTTTTGAGTGCTGCAGGGGTAGGGGGCTGCAGGCATTTTAGAGGATGTGTCCCCTGATGTGAGCTCTCGCATGAGGCCCTGCTCGCTAATGTGCGCTAGTGTGAGTGAATATGTGTGGTTGCGCACCAATGTATGCTAGTGTGCGCTAATGGGCTATAGTGAGACCTAATGCATGATAGTCTATGTTAACGTGCACTAGTGTGTGCTTATGTGTGTTCGTGTGTACTAATGTGCGTTACTGAGTCCTAATGTGTGTTACTATGTGCTTATGTTTGTACTAATGTGCGTTACTGAGTCCTAATGTGTGCTAGTATGTGCTTATGTTTGTACTAATGTGCGTTACTGAGTCCTAATGTGTGCTAGTATGTGCTTATGTTTGTACTAATGTGCGTTACTGAGTCCTAATGTGTGCTAGTATGTGCTTATGTGTGTTAGTGTGTACTAATGTGCGTTACTGAGTCCTAATGTGTGCTAGTATGTGCTTATGTTTGTACTAATGTGCGTTACTGAGTCCTAATGTGTGCTAGTATGTGCTTATGTTTGTACTAATGTGCGTTACTGAGTCCTAATGTGTGCTAGTATGTGCTTATGTGTGTACTAATGTGCGTTACTGAGTCCTAATGTGTGTTAGTATGTGCTTAAGTGTGTTAGTGTGTACGAATGTGCGTTACTGAGTCCTAATGTGTGCTAGTATGTGCTTACGTTTGTACTAATGTGCGTTACTGAGTCCTAATGTGCGTTAGTATGTGCTTATGTTTGTACTAATGTGCGTTACTGAGTCCTAATGTGTGCTAGTATGTGCTTATGTGTGTTAGTGTGTACTAATGTGCGTTACTGAGTCCTAATGTGTGCTAGTATGTGCCATCTTATGGAGAAACTGCAGATATTGGACAGGCCAATGTTCACGATTGAACATTTCAAGCTGAGGGAAAAGAAAAATAGAAAAAAGAGCAAAACAAGTAAATGTATATAAGATAAATAGAGGCAGGTGTTCATGGTAGTACATAATGTACTGTCACTTTAGATTACAATACGGATATTTAATAATGAGCCTGCCAGGGAGTCCTTCTTTCAAGTTCAGCGTGTTTGTTGTTTTTAATGTTCTGGAAAATGCATAACATCAACAAAGCCCCGACAGATGAGTGGGAAACATGTCACTGAGTTCAGTTTCAAAATCCCCCAAGGCTGTTATTTCATTGGAGACAGAACCGTGACACAGAGCTACATCCACATGATTGGGAATTCCAAATTAGGGTAAAAGGCATAAAAAAACAAAAGCCACTCTTCTCAGTTCTGATCTCCAAAATTTCCAGAATTTCAAAGTGGGTTAATGAAGGGATCCAGAAGCACTTAAGTGCTCCAATTGAGACATTAAAATCACCTCTCTTTCACTACAGAATAAGCGAGGGAAGGACTGATGTTCATGTCAAACACCAGGCTACAAAAACAGGCCCGCTGCCTCAAACCATCTGCAGACTAGGCTGAGCTCTGCAGGTGGCATCTGGTTTTAATTCACGTTACAGGCCAGAACGGAGCTTTCCAGAGAAACAAAGCACATTCATCTCAGCTAAATTCAATTCAAATCAATGTTTTTGTCACTCATGATAGAGCTTTTTGCTCATTGGAAAAAAGTTTAATATCACATTGTGATTACATTTTGTGAACATGCATTACATGTTCAGTGCTAAAATTGTCATAATCAAATGCTCACAGTAAATGTGGAGTAACTATGCTAAAAACTAACTGCAGAATCTAAGTATGACTAATTGCAACCACTGTGATAATCTACAAAGCCCAACTCCAAAAAAGTTAGTATGTAAAATGCACATAAAAGCAGAAAGCAGTGATTTGTAAATTCTCTTTTACATACAATAAGTTATAGTATTGCTTGTAAAAGTACCTGAAAATAAGATATTATCAGTCTTTTGGTATCCTTTTATACACATGGTAGCATCACCTGTGTACCTGAGGAATGTTTTTTGAACTAAAAAATATTCACTCACACGTCTTTTTTTTTGCCCCTGTCCCAAATTTTTTGGAACATGTTGCAGGCATCAAATTCGGAATTAGCGTATATTTACAAAAATCAATAACGTTGATAAGGTGAAACATTAATTATCTTTTCTTTGTTTTGACACCACACATTAGTTTAATGACAAAGACCTTATCTACATATCATACGAATACAGAGCAGTCCTGTTTGTGTATCATCAAAACAGGCAGCTGCAGGCCACACACACACACACACACACACACACACACACACACACACACACACACACACGTGGAGCTGTGTTTTCTATCCTCGGAGCTGCTAACCTCTCCAACTCCCAGAGTCCTTTGCAGGATGTTTGAAAAAGAAGGAATCTCTTTCAGCAAATCCCACACCCTGAATAATAACCCAAATCCAAAATCCACTGCAGTTCATAAGCAGCTAGTTCAGTCTGTGAGCCTGGAGAGGTTACAACTCTCCGTGCACCCACACCCACACAAGCAGTTCTACAGCACGATCACAAGGATAGACAGATATAATATCCATGGACAAACATTCTATAATGTTATTATTCAAAAACAATCCTCTCTCACACACAGACACAGACACACAGAGCAGAGCAGAGCAGACCCTGCTGGACCCTACTATGTGGATCCTCTTACCTGTGTAACTGCTAGATGGCGCAGCGCTGTCAGCAGCCGCTGTTTCAACGACTGTCTTCACTTTGCCTGTCGTGCTGCTGCTGCCCTGCTCCGAGACCTCAGCCTCAGGTGAGCCCCCATCCTGAGGGGCCACATCCCAGTCTAGACCATCAGGGGATGCTTGCTCCCCTGTCTCGCACTGCCCTTCCTCTCCCGAGCCTGCGGGGGGCGGAATGCCCCGGGGCGACATGCCGCCGTTTTCCAGGCAGGTCCCCGACACGACCGGCTCTGGCTCCTCCCGCTTCATCTCCGCTGTGATTGGCTGAACCTCCGCCATTGGCGCTGTATTCGACCCTTACAGCTCACCCACCTCTGTCATACGCCCAACATCACCTCCCTGCTGGAAAAAACACAGAACAAGCCACTCACGCCTTCATGCCAGTTCAGATTCATCAGATACTTATCAGTCGCTGCTGTACACATAAGACAGGCAATTCTTTTTTTTAACCAAAGTAAAATCTGAACTGAAAAATTTCTGAGGAACTTTAAAGAGTAAGTGCACCCACTGCCTCCGCCTACTACACAATTTTGAAAAATTTGAGAGGGTTGGGAGCTGTGTCCATTGTCATTTGCATAAATTAACATTTGGTGACACTGTCAGAGGAGAATAAAACCATAAGAAAAGGATCCATTTCACCCAGTGTTTTACACACAAGACAAAATAGTCTTCTCCCACAGTGCACCCTGCCAGCGCACAAAGCAGTCTTCTCCCACAGTGCACCCTGCCTGAATGTGCCGTGGGATCGCCAGACTGGCTGCTTGCTGACACCTGTTGCAACTGAGTGTCTGGGTGACTGGTTTCGCAGTACATGTGGGTATCAACTATCAGGCTCCAGCCTTGAAGTACATTCCCTTGTTCCTTCAGCCCTGCACTTTCCCCTACTGGCCTTGTGCGCATCCTGTCCTCGTGGCTCTGTACTTTCTCCTACTGGCCTTATGCCAGTCCTGTCATCTTGGCTCTGCACTTTCCCCTACTGACCTTGTGCTGGTCCTGCCATCTTGGCTCTGATCCTTCCTCTACTAACCTTTTGCTGGTCCTGCCATCCCAGGGAACAAATGAATGGGGCACCTTAGGGCCCGTTTATACTTGGCATTAATATGCGTCTTGTATCCGGATTGTGGCCATTCACGATTTAACCGGATTGCATTTACACCTGGCATTAACATCCGATTTATTTTTTAAGATGAGATTTATGAGTCGGGACACGTCACTTCCCCATAAAGATAGCAAGCGTCCAAGAAACTGCATTGTTGTATGCACATTTTTGCCCTTCAAAACTGAGGGAGAAACCGTCTTAGACAACAGGTATGCCGTGAAAGGAAACCGAGGAGACGGCACCCATGAACAACCTGACTATTCATAGTCGTTTACGGCCCTGTCACACTATTGCGTATCGTACTAGCGTATGAAAAGTATCACTCATACGCTGATATACGCTGACATATGCTAGGGGTACGTTAGGCATAGGTTGTATACATTTCAAGCACGGTCGCATACAGTGGCATACGGCGAGGCACAAAAAGTTTTTTTAAGCATGCTTAAAAATTTTGTGCGTTTTCGGACGTTTGGTTTATATGCTAGGCATACGCTGAATACGCTAGAGGTACGTTACTCATAGGTCGAGTACGCTGGTCATACGCTGACATACACTGACATGAAGGTGAACCGTACAGTTATTTTATGAATTTACATACGCAACTCATACGTTTCTCTCATACGCAATAGCGTGACAGGGCCATTAGCAGCTAAATGCCCCAATATTTAAAAAAATTATGAAAGCAGAGTAATCCAATGCTTGACAAAGAGCTTGTGAGGGCTCAAATTTATTTTTATTATGAAATAAATATCTTTCAAATAATCAGAAGAGACCAAGTTGTTATTAGTTGCCCACGCTCAGTGTCACAGTTCGCAGCATCACAGTTCTTTAAAATGGCTAACGTTGATATTAATCAGAATTAACTCACGATTCATGTAGCTGCTCTCCAATCCAGGCAGCCAGAAGATTTGCAGTGGTGGAGTTAAAGCGTTGGCTCCACTGCAGAAAAGCAAAAACCGTCAGCAAAAAGCCAGAACTTGTCTAAAGGTATTAGGCTATTTGTCATAAAATTCTAGCCATATGCTAGCTAGTTGCTAACTCAGAACCTAGGAACATAGATATGTTCCTCACTCAGAGCGTAACATCATACCATTATCATTAGCTGAAAAGCAAGTTGGTCTGAGCGTAGGGTTGCAAAATGAATTAACATTACTCATATTGAATATAATTACACTGGATTGTCATTGTTTGTAACGTTATTCGTTATGGTCTCTGCTGCTGCCTGGCTCTTGCATTGTGGTCAGGGATTGGAGGATCTATGTCGTCAACTAGAGTAGGCCGCCATTTTTATGCACCTCCCCCATTAAAGCAGCCCACCAGGCAGCCATTTTAAATCTCATAGGATACATCATAAGAGGAGAGAGGAAGAAAAAAGGAGAATGAAAGACACGGCAAAGGAGGGAGAGAACACTACCCCCATCCCTCCTCACCCTCCATGCTCTCCCTCCCCCTTCTCACACTCGACACCAGTCTGGCCTAATTGGCATTACCTGTACGCAGCTAACTGAATAATGGGACCAGTCGACCGGAGGGACCACAGCTGACATTGAGGTTTTACTGTGCTTTCCCAAAGTGCTTCACGGGAAACAGTAAAGTTGCAGGACACATGAATACCCATCTGAAACCCCCACTCAAAGACCCAACAGGCTTAAACATTGGCTCAAAAATCACAGTCCTGTCCATGTATGTTGAGGATGAAGTGAAATGCATTGTGGAAGAAGGTGGCGATGATCTTGATGAACTGACTGGCAGGGATGATTTGTGAAGGCACAATGGTGCCGTGCAGGGGTCAAACCGGTGTTAATCTATGGATTTAAGATAACTCTGCCAGCCAGAGAGGATCAGGAAAGCAAGAAAGTGCAGTCCTGAGAGGTGGGAGTGTAAAGAGTAGTGTCCTCACAAGGGAGCCCAAGCATGGACACACACACACACACACACACACAGGAGTGTTAACAGACTGGACCTTTTTTCATTCCCATATAAAAAAAGCTATGCCTTTTTAAAAGTTATGTTCATTCACACACTATTAATTCCAAATTACCTGCCCTGGTCCTGGAATCCATTGCATGTTTGCTGAATGGTGAAATAGACAACAAATGCTTACTGGCTGCTGGTCAATAAACACACAGCGCCGATACGCCTTTTCATCCTCTCATCAACTGAATGAGACTCGCGCAATGAGCAGGGTGCCCACGTGTGGAACAAGCGGCCCCACGTGACCAGCTGCTGTGAGCGTCCGCTCGGCCCGGGAGAACGCAAGCAACAGCGTAAATGTACATGAGCACAGGAAAAGAACACGCATAGAGGCGCTGTCCATTTTGTTTTAAATAGCCAATAAGACTTCGAAACGGGAGCAAATAATGAAGTAAAACGTCCCCCTTCACACAGTGTACAGACGGAATAAAAAGTGAAGCTTGCATCATCATTAAATGATCACAAGGTGAGCATTTCACTCCACCTCAATACCCAAATCCTGCCCCAGATTCCAACTCAATTCCCATTCTCTGATGAACAGCAGGCCTGACCATGATAATATGCATGGAAGCCATTGGCCCCCGAAAACAAGAGCTGGAAAACCAGGTGTGAAATCAAATGACTTAACCCCCAATCCAACAAACCACTCCTTCAAACTTTAAAAATGTTCTTATAGCATTTCTCCTTGCATACATGGCCGACAGAGCTACAGAAAAAGTAACCTCTCATGCAATCACCATGATGTCATACTCAAATTTCACAGTTTATTTGAAATGCAAATATCATGCGCATAAACCATGATCTCAAAAAAGCACTGCATAAGTTATACATTAATCAACTTATGAAATGAAGACTGAGAACACAATTCCCACTCTACTTTAGTTTGCATTGTCCTGACAGATATCAGCCCCGTCAGTAAAGACTGTTTAATGCTTTTCTGCCTTTTCTGCCCAAATTGTAAGGGGCAACTGTACTCACCAGCCATGCTCACCACTACAAACCCATCTATCAATTCAGCAGAGCGCAGACGAGCACATATTCTCCTCTGAAACACGGGATGTCAAGCTGTTGCTTCTTTTCACACTGCAGTCCACAAATTGAGCTTGCACAGACCAGAGTAGGAGGCAGACCTGGTCACCGATTGACCGGCAGGGGTCGCTGTTGAGCAACGAGACAGGGTAATCCCAGCTGACTAAATCCCTCCCACCCTGGCCAATGCTACGGCTAATTATGCATCGCCCTGCAGGGCTACCGGCCAGTCAGAAATGTCACAGTCCAGATTCAATACCAGATTGTAGAACCCATCCACACACTGGAAACATGCCTTAACAGGAAGAGACACCCAGAAACCTAATAAAGGCTTTCCAAACAAGCTTGTTGTCCGATGAAGAGTGCAGTAGCTTGATAACGACACATGTAATCTGTAATAATTTTGGCATTAGGGAGCATTCCCTCCCTTTTCAAGTTTTAGCATTTTTCCAGCACCCGTTTTATTTGGGATGTGTTTTTTCTTCTTTTTTCCCCCAAACAAGCTTCCCTGAAAGTGAGCAGGGACTTTTAGGCTGTGCAAAGCCTTTTGTTTTTCACTTGTTTTTCCAAAGAGCACCTTAGTTTGTGGGCGCAAATTACCTTTATAAGCACATTGATTATCTATTTCTAAGATAAACTATGTCTTGACTAAAGTTTGTCAGGATTTAATTTACATAAAATGACATAGAATATCCATGGCCAAACACATCTATGTTGTTATCATTCAAAGAGAATCCAAACACAGACAGACAGTATCTATTCCACAACGTAAGATCAGTAGCAAAATCAACACCTATGAGTAACATAGGTGCTAAAAACAGAGTTGACAATACCTTTGTATGTTTTATTTATTTTATTGAATTTTGTTGTTAGATCATCATATCAATGAGTCCAATTGATAATGTAATTTGAGAAATGGCCTTTTTAAATGCCCTTGTTTTTATGATCAGTTAATGATAGCATAAATTATTTCAGCTCTACAAAAACTTGAATATTGAATATACAACTGAAGACAGCAATAGCTTAGCACAAGCCCAACAGACTGATGCAATCTCAGTCAAATAGAATCAAGGATATCACTATTAATCGGTGAGTCCATGTCCATCCATACATAATTTGGTAGCCGTGAAGGGTAACAAAAACATATTGTCGATTTGCGGAATTAGTCAGTTTTGTGGACGGGAAAAGTCTAATTTCTCACCGTTCTGTAGAAGTAAATTTTTTTTTAAAAAGAAGAAGTAACTTGTGGTCCAAAAGGTACGTTACATTTTAAATGTGCAAAAACTTCAGAGTATTTCATTTCGTTGCACACAAGACATTAACAAAAGTTTTAAGCTGCTTTTGATTTTGGAGGGGTGATTTTGCTATAGATTGTAATCTCACACTACACGTAATGCGTAATGTAGACTAGTCAAAAAACTTCTACTCAATAATACAATTCACAAATAATTGACAACTACCATTAACTACAAAATGTAATCTTAACAACAATGAATAATAAATACAATAAAGATGTTATTAAACGGGCTTGTATGCGATAGCGGGGCTGTTCCATTGAGTGGGAGGGGGATTTCCACTGCACAATTGATGGAAATTCTGCACTTGCAGCAGCGTACAGCCTACATCATACCAACTACTCTTTCAAATAAGCACGATGATGCATTGTGACCTGTAAAAGAGCAAGAGCGTGAGTCAGGGACAAAATGAATCACCGGAGATGAAGTGAAGTATAACAACCTATCACCGTACCAAAACTTCAGACACAGAAATACATCTGAATAACTTACACACTTCAAAAAGAAAGGAAAGGATGCATGAAGAATTATAGGCGATGAAAATGAAGAAAAGATATGCATGCTTTCTATAATCGCGCACCAATTACGTGGTAATTTCCAGGGGAGAATGGCTCCTTTTCAATGTTGACCTCTTAGATCAGGGATGTCAGTCCTGGAGGGCCACAGTGTCTACAGGCATTTTTGGTTTCCTTTCAATCAGCAGCCAATAAAGGCCTTACGAACAAGTTGTATGGACACTTTAGCCAATCAATGACTAAAATTAATCACTCGTCCTGAAATGCACTGAAAACCAGCAGACACTGCGGCCCTCCAGGACTAGAGTTTGACACCCCCATCTTACAAACCCCAATTCCAAAATAAATTGGGACAGCATGTAAAATGCACATAAAAGCAGAAAGCAGTGATTTGTAAATTCTCTTTAACATATATTTCATTGAAAACAGTACAAAGAAAAGATATTCAATGTTTTACCTCATCAACTTTATTGATTTTTGTAAATATACGCTAATTCCAAATTTGATGCCTGCAACACATTCCAAAAAAGTTGCGACAGGGGCAAAAAAAAAAAAGTTCAAAAACTGGGAAGTTCAAAAAACACCCGTTTGGAACATTCCACAGGTACACAGGTGATGCTACCATGACAGTGTATAAATCTCTATGGGGATTGGGGGGTGGGATGACATTAAGCTGTAAATTATGCTGGAACAGTATGGAATACATGGTTGGTAAAATGGCTGTAAGTCATCAAGGGTCTGCAGTATCAAACGAGCCTCAAACCATCACTCTGCTGCCAGATACGCAGTAGATACGGATAGATCACTTGAAGGGTTGTTTCTCCAGACTTCTTTTTCCCCATAGAGTTCAACAGGAAAATGAGTCAGTGTAGTAAACTACGCTGGTTCAGTCCTGTACATGAGCACAGTAAAATCTTTTGGATACGCTTGCAGTCTGCAGCTGTAGCTGGCGCTTCGACAAATGTCAGGGATCGGCCCTTGTTGCGCACGCCTGGGTTAAAAGAACAGTCTGCACATTCTGTGTCCATAGTCACCTCACTTACATGTGAATTCTTCTTCTGGCACTTCTTCTGGAGCATCCCTGTTTTAACTCGTCAATGACCTCTTGTAACAGGACTGTAAAAGAAATACTACAAGATGTCCCCCTCTGTAAATGGGCATGTGTATCAGACAACATAGAACAACATTTTTTATCTCAAAGTTTTTAACACAATTATAATTCTTAATTAATGCAAAGAATTAAGTCTAAGTATTCAAACATGACCCATGTTGCAGAGAGTCTGAGTGAGTATAATGAGACCAAGATGTTGTGAAAAGTTCTCATATCCACTTCACTTTTGGCATACCTATTTCTACTTTTGAAACTGTAGGTCTGTAAGCCAAAAGTGGAGAGAAAATGATAACTTTTCCCCTAATTTTCTTAACGATGGTTTGTGTTTTTTTCCCCCTCAAAAGCATACCAATGGCCATTGCTCAAAGATTACATTATGGGAGTGAAATATCAGAAAGATCCAAGAGGTCAAGATTGAAAAGGAGCCAGCCCCCAGAATTACCGTATGGTGCCTTTATAAACCCTGTATGACTGCTCTGATAAATAATCCAGAAAGGTGCCAATTCACAGATATCGTGTGCACAATACATCCTATGCATTTTAGAGATCTACGTTTGAAATGTGGCAGTCCTGCTGCAAGTAAACATGAGTTATAATTTGCCATGCTATCCGATGCCATGATTAGCTGTTGCATTAAAGGTATCCAGCACTTTGTTTGGATTAGGGTTGAAAACTTCTGGGAAAATTACCCTTTTTGAAGAATTTTGAGGTCATTTTGGGAATTTATACTGTTAACAATATTCTTCATAAATCGTAAGTATGTCCTTTGGTTTTTTTATGTATTGGGCCTATTTAAAGGGTCACTGTAGATACTTTGCTAGGGAGAAAACCATGGGTTTTAAGAAATGTCAACATGGTGTTGGTTTACCACAATGTGAACACATTTATTTGTATGTTTTTTTTCTTTCTTCTTTTTTTTCCATTTTTTTTTTCAAATGCAGTTTAAAAAATATAATGAATATATAATTAAACATAAATGCAAAAATACACTTTAGTCATTTCCTTTCATCCAAGATGGCAAATTAGATATGCCTATGTATTAGAAATTACTTCATCTTTTGACTAAAATTATGTTAAACAATATATTTTAACTTGACTAATTATCTGAACCACAGCTAGCTTCATCTTCAGAAAGAATCTGTACAATCTTCCTCAGATTCAAATTGTGCGGTATCATCTTTGATGGGCTCAAAGAGTTTCAAGTTTGACCGAATAGCCTTCCGTTTCTCAACTATTTAGTTTGTCAGCCTGTTGCACACTCTGTGGTGTGTTCCACTGAGCAGGGACCAGTTCCTCTCTGATGCAGCTGATGTTGGGGGATCTAGAGAATAATGAAGCAACAGGGGACATGGCTTCATACTTACAGAGTCCCTTCCACCAGGTTTCTGCCTTGATGTGTGCCTTCCAGATGGCATCAGCACTCCACAGCCCTTCCTTGCTGGAAAATTTAGACTGCCATTGAATCCAGATGCCAGTGCCAACTGGCCAGCAGCCCCACAGGGCGACAGACTATTGACTCTCCAAGTCGGCAGGGTTGTCAGTATCTCACCGGGCACCAGCAAATCCCCATTGGCCGAACTGGCGCCCACAAGTCT
The DNA here is from genome assembly GCA_022702515.1 of Ilyophis sp. 1 JC-2022. Classification (NCBI taxonomy): domain Eukaryota; kingdom Metazoa; phylum Chordata; class Actinopteri; order Anguilliformes; family Synaphobranchidae; genus Ilyophis; species Ilyophis sp. 1 JC-2022. The sequence goes on along the minus strand of CM040402.1, from coordinate 30,908,530 downwards.
GTTAAGCTGCACATGAAGTTTATTCCTCCAACTCATGTCTGTGCAAGCCTGACTTCTGAACAGAGGTGCGGTAAGAGGCAGCAGTTGACCTCACTTTCTTGTCTGCACTCTCCCAAAACCATGGCATAGGTTGCAGAAAAGCATGTTTTAAACAAAAATTAAACACTGTTCACTGTGTTCATTTCAGCTCCGAGGGAGGCCGATATCCAGAGTGTGACAATTCTCACCGCTCTGATATACACCCATACCCAACGGACAATCTGGTGCACCCAATGTAAGATGCCTAAAAAAACGAAAGAGTCCTAATCGGTCCAAATTTGTAACGTGTGACAGGACCTGGCTAATGAGATGGATGGCCTGTAATGAGAGCACAGGCAGAGTTCCCGGGCCACGCCCTCAGCTGAGATTGCGAAGGCCCCAGACAGGTAGCACTGCGCTCATCATGAGAAGCTGAACAAAGCAGGAATCCAGAGAACCAGCGATACAGGTTACAGGAGGACAAGTCTGAACGCTAGCCAGGTGCTCCGGCAGAGCCCATGCTACCTGCCGTTCTAAGGAACAGACCCTTGCTTCAACACAATCTGGGTCCCCTAAACTGACCACCCCCCGTGAGTGATTTATGCATAAACAACAGCCAGGCCATTTGCTTTCATTATAGTTAGCATCCTACCATAAATCGCTTAAAGACGGTCTAAAATACACACAGGCACACACAAGCTTGCGTGCACACACACTCTGACTCTCACTCTCATGCAGACATGTACGACACACACAAAGCTGAGCTACCAGAAAAATGAGAAAGCACAGCGAGTCTCACAACAGGCATTCAGGAGTCACATGATCACTCCAAACAGCATTCTGCTGGGGGCTTACAGTAGCTTTTTATAGACATTTTGCAGCAGCAAACAGGATCAAAACACAAGAGGCTTCTGGGAGTATTTAACTTACTGTACGTTCAAATTCGTCCCAAGGTGCTGAGCAGCTACTCAAGAAGCATAACTGGCTTAGACCAAATATGCGGCTGACTGCAGACCCACTGCTGTATAAAACCCTACAAACACAAAAAACTAATATATTCACTTATTTTATAAGAACTCCTTTTAAAGTGTTCCAGAAATGTAGAAATCAACAGACCAGCGACACAGTAACAAAAGAAAGGTCTGCTTGAAAAATGGCTGGACAGAATGAGCCTTTAAAGCCCATTAGATATGGCATTTCCCCACTATGAGTGGGCAGCGTGACCAACAACAGCCTCTACACCGTGGTACAAACCATACCTAAGCCACTGACAGCCCATACAAATGGCCCCTCTTTTACTGAGACAGTGGGACAGCAGATATAGGCCTGCAGGTTCCCCTGGTGAGGGTGCCACTATCTGTTCCTAGAAACAGCAGCTTCTGAATCACATGTTCGAGTGAACCGCAGCTAGGAAAGAGAATTAGCTTTGTATCCTTGTCCACAGCTGGTTCCTTCTTTTCATTCCATATCAATAGAGCATGAATTAATTAAGCATCAAATGGTATGACTCAACCCTTTTCATGGAACTGAATAGATGACAGAGCGGAGCGAGAGAAACAGAGAGAGTGAGAGAGACAGCGTGAGTGAGAGAGACAGCGTGAGAGAGAGAAAGGAGAGTGAGTGAGAAAGAGCTCTACCCTCAGAAAGTTGACAACAGCCCTTTTCCACACCTCTGTGTGTGATCTGCACAGCAAAGGGTCCCTCCAGCGTATTGCAGATAATCAACAAAATACAATATGCAGCACAGAAATAGATAAACTATGTGCCGTTACGGGCATCATACTGCCTGAGCCAGCTATGTGCTCCCCGTCAAGAGTTCCCCCAGGAAACAGAAATTATAGCACTAGAACACAGCCTGATGACAAGCCAGTAAAAATCACTTCCCTCTCCAATGGATGTGGTTAGAGCAAAAGTACTAAATAGGCCATCTCACAATTGACCAATCAGCTTGCAGACTGAGTCTGGGTGATATGAGCTGTGTGAATGATTCAAATACCACTTCCCATCAGTTAAGACAAAACACACATTTATAATGGCCATTTTCCTGTCCAAGAAGGCACTAGATGTAAATGAATATCATTCCACAGTGCGGGAAAGTTTAATTAGCCTACACTTTACATGTAATTCTGCTCAGTAAAGCAAATCAACTACTCTGTTGTCATTTTTCTCCATGACAGATTAGACAGCTGAAATTGAAATTTTAAACACAGCTTAAAATGACTAAAAACAGAATTACTACAAAACAACGCTATTATGCGAGACTGATAATAATAAAGCTTGATATGTTAAAACGACATTCCGTGCCAACAGAACAAGGCAAGCCAAAAGGGAAGTTGAGAGAAGACAAGACACAATCAAAATGAAGGATGCGGCCTCTACCCCAGACAGTCTCATACTATAACCTTGAACCTAAAAACACCACCAGACAGGAGACCTCTCTGACTAACATTACCAAACCTTACCAACTGGGGACAGGGCCTGGGGCCTGTTCTAGAAAGCAGGATTACTGAGTTAGCTAGATACCTGCACTGACTAAAACCCGGAACCTTCACAAATCTGGAACATGGACTGAAGTAAAAACAGCTGTTCCGGGTTCTACTCAGTGCAGTTATAAAGCTAACTCCGTAATCCTGCTTCGTGATACAGGCCCTAGGGGGCACTTTGTAAATATTTTAAATTTGATGACATCTGACTGGGTGAGAGCATGGGTCACTTCAAAATATTTACAAAAGTTATCTGACTAACTCCTTAATCCACCTTTGTGAAATACCCCCCAGGTCATCAAAACTTGATTTATTTTTATCATTTAAAAAAAATAAGCAAACATACATGCATAGCCTCATTTATTGTAATGTTTTCTGAGAAAAGCCACCTTTAAATCAATTTTATGGCTGCTTAATAAGTATTATTTATTAGCGCTCCTCACGTATGTTATAAAGAGGAGAATAACCAATCTGATAGCTCAGAAATATGATTATTTTTTCAGCATGCGTCACCATTGTTTGACGTCCTTGTGTTACTCTTGAACACTCTTTTTCGGCTGAGTTCCAGAAGTCTGCACTTTCAAGTCTGCAATTCAGGAGTGTCTTCCTCGAAACATGCAAGGACAAATCTGAAACTCACAGTTCTAATACTACTGCTGCAAATAAGTTTGCAACCAATTTGTTAAATTGGTTAACTCTGGACTCTGAGAACCAAACTGTGCTGTCTGGGTAAAATTTTCAAGCATCCCTGATCTGATCTTCTTTATCCTGAAGACAGAAAGGTGTGTTTTGTAAGAATAAAAAAATAGTAATTTCTTAGTTATGGTTGTCTTGAACGTGCACTTCTCAAACCAAATACAAATCACAGTTGTAATTAATACGGCAGGATGCCGACAGGCATACCAATGCCAGGATTGTGAAACAATGTCGCTAGCCATGTAGTGAACTTAACGTACTTGATACTTGACTTAACATTGGTAATAACGTTAAATGCAAAACACCAGCCATGCCCTAGCTATCCCTTTCCAAACGTTTATTTTAAACAGAGCTCCTCGTGGAGATGGAAAATAAACAGCATCTATCCATAGCTAAATATTATAGTAGCATGCCAGTGTTCAGAAATGAAATGTAAACATAAGTATAAGTTATAACACAATTTATTCAATATGCATTTATTTTGGAGACGCTCTTACTAGTCTTGTCTACATCAATGCGCAGGATTTGGAGGATCATGGCATGATAAATACAATGCATAGCATTTATATCATCATAAGAACATTTTACAAATCAGCCATCAGACTATTCGTACTGAACAACTAACTTTTGTTTCGAGTAGGGTAGGAGACAGAAAGCATTTTACACTACGTAAAGTTAGCTAGCTAACCTTACTAGGTACCGTTGGTGCATGTTTACACATGCGGAAAGGGACAGATGAATGACAAGTGAGCGAACTACATAGCCAAGTTAACCAAATTCTTTATCTAGGTCGCTATCATTATGATGGAATTAGACTAGCCATGCCGGGCAACTATGATAACATGTAGCTAACGTTGGATCTAATTATTTAGATAGTGTTAACTAGCTAGCTAGCTAAGTTATCAAAAAATGATCCACACACTAGCTAGCTAGATAAGTTAACTTAGTTAACTTGTTTGGTAACGTTATATGTGCAGCTAGGCCTGTCGTTATTACTTAATCCACTAAATAGTTGAATATTCATTATATTGCCAGACTAGCGAGCACCTGTGAACTTTCGTTTTCACTCCCCAGAGAACAAATAAAAGTAGCGTTATTGCTTCCGAACTGTTGAACGTATAGAGATCGCACTAGCTACGTTAGCTAGATAGCTGCATCCCACGAAACCCTGCCTGTTCGGCCCCGTTCACTTCAGTATATAAAGCTAGCTAGCAGTTAGCCATTGTTTGGTATCTAGCCATTGACAAGTAACAAACTAACTATGAAACATTAGCCATGTATTGATATGCACGTGATCGCGGTTTTGGTTTCATTTTGCTCCATACAATAGTCTAAACTTTGTGTAATGTACAGCACAACATAAATAGGACAAGCTGGTTAGTCAGCTGGCTATCGATAGCTAGCCAGCTATTAGCTAACAATAACGTTAGTGTTGGTTTAACCAGCCAGCTAGCCAGTTCAAACTCCAATCACAGAGCTTACCTTCTCTCCTTGGTTCTGAAAAGTTTCCAATGTGTGGCACGTTTGTTTCTGTTCAAGGTGTTTTCCAGCAGCCTATTTTCGCATAATGATTAGGATACAGTCATCGCTAACTAGCTATCACACTGTTCCCCTAAAAATCCCAACTCACTCCGTGTATCTTGTTCTTATGCGCGGAGATTTCCCCACGTTTCGATTATACTCCCAGTTTCACAGCCTTTATTAAGATACTCAGCTTAATTCAGCCTGTACCGATAGACTAGTTGTTCACATAAAATTACTATTTGAGGGAAGAGTAAACTTTTGTTCCAAAGTTTAGTTCTCCCTCTGGGTCTTCCTAACCCATTACAACCCCACGGCTTGCTTTTCCCGTCAGAAAACCCCACCGCTGTTTGTCCAGTGTATTTGTCACAGGAGTTGACGCAGACCAAGGCACGTAAAAGCGAGGTGTTACGTAGTTAAGTGTGAGCTAGTAGGTTTTGTTTCATCAGTCTCATGGGCTTGCGCTGCATTCCAATCCCTTATTTTTACTCCTTGCATCCTTTCCTCGCTCATTAGCTCCACCCAGTGGAGAGCATAAGGAAAGGATACAAGGATCACAACCGAGGCAACATGAATTAGGCAAATGAAACGTTCTTGCTCAGACAAGCGTCAGCTGAAGCGACGTCAATTACTAATGACGTGTTGCACAGCTGTATCACCTGTCAAAAAAAAAAGCCGTATCACCTGTCAGTGGTCATGAAGGCTAACGGATTGTTCTGTAGCCTATCGTATTTTTATTTCTGAGCTTGTTTTTGCATGCAAAATGGTATAGGCTATTGTTTTATTTGACGCTATATTGCACTGTGAAGTTATCACAATTATTTGCAATGATTTTTTTCCATGGAATTTGACAGATGTGAAAATGACATGTGAAATAGGGATATTACAGGTGTTTGTGTTTGACGTACAGTGTCCCATTAACACATTCACAACAAACGGCTATTTATCAACTGTGTGAAAAATCGCACGAAGCATAATTTTAATTGTAAGTACGCCTATATTCCACACGCTCAATGGTTAGTTCCAGCAATTCATCAATGGACTTCAACGCATGTGTGTTCGTTAAAATCGGAGCACATTACAAATGACACTTGAGTCATTTGGCTCCATATCATGCAGTCCCATCAGATCAGTTGCGGTATCCAATTATTAAAGAGCTTCCAGCCAATAACCCAGCTGATGCCGTTCAATTAATTAATCAAACATGTGTGATCTGATGGTATATAAGCGACAGATACTGATTTCAAAACTTAGATCGCGCACTTCAATAGGCTAGCTACTATACGCAATGAACCTGTCCACAATGAACTTAGCGTTCGCCCTAAACGCACCGGCTTCAGCGGGAACGGTGGCGTTGCCAGTTCAGGCCGTCCTGTTCCTAAGTGAGATAAGAATCACGTAATCTGAACAGTTGTCATAAAACAGTGCTCCTGATCTCCTGACTCACCAATCCCAACCCTACATAGCTTCTGTTATTATTTGAGTTAGCTTTGTTAAGCTCCATGTTTGTATTATCTAATTACATTTGTGTAATTGTATATGTAAAATGTGTTTTTTTTAAATATTATTGATCACATCTGCAGTCTTTATGAGTATATTTTGCCACTACTAGGTTCTGTTGCTTTGATACATTTGATACATGATACAAAAACATACACACTATCATCTACAAATAGAATACTCTTATTAAATTAACTAAAAGAAATTGCTTACTTAAAAACATTTTTAAACAACGGATAAATGAATAATTTCCAAAGACATTTTTAATTCTACAAATAGTAAGTGTAGAAAGGTAGGTTCGTTTCAGATTGTATTTCAGAAACCACATGCCTCAAATAGAATAAATAAAACAACTTAAAGACACTCACTTATTCAGACTCTGCGATACCTGTGAAAATAGAGCACAATATTGTTGGTCAACAAAATAGCTTTAATGAGAAGAACTTGCTGTACAAACAGGCAAGGTGATAAACCTCTGTGAGAAAAGGCATGCAGAAAACATACTAACTTTTTTGGGTGTGTCAGTTGCCATCTACACACACTCATTAAGGGATTTGTGTTTCAGTCACTAACAGGCTAACCCACAAAGAGGAAAGGTATTCACTGTTTGGGTTTATTAAATAGGAGCATTTAAGACTACATTTCACTTACTAGCTCTGATATTGACGATTCTAACAAAGGTTTCTCAGTTCCATAGTCCGTGTATACAAATGGTATGGATCAATACAAGGTTTATGGCATAATCCGTAGCTGACATATAATTCAGTTCACATGGGTTTAGAAACTGCCAACCAAAAAAGGCTTTGGAGGACATATATATATCTGTTTGATGTTATATAGGCATAATTTAAGGTCAAACAGACATTTTTTAAACACATAATAATAACATGACATAATATGTAGGCTATATTTGCACAGAAAAGACCAACCAACAATCCTTTTTGCCACAATTGGTTTATTTTTTTTGTAATGGAGCTATACAGCCAGCAGGTGTCTCTGTTCACCCAGGTTTGCTTACACACAATTATGGTTGTACTTTTGTGAAGGCAAGACTTCAACATCAAATTGATCATTTACTAGGCTCTTCATTGTTGCTTTCAAAATCCTGTGAAAGAAAGCCTGTGATTCAATTCAAAACTAATTTTTGCACCCTCCCCATTTTAGTGTGTCAAGTAGAGAGGAGCTGAGATTCAAAGCTGCAGTCTTGTTTTTCGATGTGTGTTTGGAAAGCTGTTTTGTGAGAGAGGTAGTCTGATAGTGTGAATATATGTGGCTGTTTGAGCAAAATGTTTAGACATGTTTGCTTATAGGCTTAATTTTCATTAAGTTGTTACGGTAAACTTACCAAAACACAAACATCTGACAAAACTGCAGCCATTGAAAAATAGAATTGCTCGTCCCTACACTAGACACACACACTGACTATGCTTCCACATGCCCAACTTAGAATGTGTACTTGCTGTGCAGCTGAAATTAGACTAAAACATAGAGCTCTATGCCAAAAGTGCAAACTGGCAGTGGAAACAGGAAGTGAGTCCGACCACAGAGACAGTGGCGTCCCAATAAGCACGCAAGGTGATACAACTTCATAAATACCACCCTTTCCAACATTATTCTTAATTTCTTTATGAAAATCATTCTCCAAAGCAGATAGTTACACTCAGTAGCCAATTTTAAGTACAAATATGGAGCTTTACAAATAAGGTAGATACTGTATCTTATCGTTATGCTGCACGATGGCTTACTTCCTACATTGAATCCAACTGTGCTGAAATGGTTTATTTTGTGTGGTGAAAAAAAGGTGTGTGTTTTATCATGTTTATTCCCCTACAACTGAAAGAGCCCATTTAAACAGACAACCCCATATCTTTCTTTTAAAATCCCAATAGACTTGTTCTTAATGACAAAAAACTAGCCTTTAGCTTTTTAAACATTGTCTAAAGATTCATTTCAATAGGGAAATATTTGCATGTTTTCTCAAGACATAATGAAAACAAAACCTTTAAATAGGAAATGTGAATCAATGTTGATGTTATTTTATTACAAAACACGCCTGAGCTGAGAGAATTTATGAAAATGAGAATGTATGAAAAAGAGTTTTGCTGAGAAATTAGTTGTTTTCTAATAGACAATGGTGATGTGAAGCCAATCGTGATTTCTATAGTATATTTTAATACTTATTTTCAAAGATAAAATTAAACATGGTTTCAAAACATCATGGAAAGATAGCTGCTCATCTGTGTTCTGGTTCTAATCTGGTTTAACTGGCACTGTAGTAAAGCTATCAGCATAACAGAACCTCACATTTCTGAAATGCAAAGCTATCTTCAGACCTGCATCCCTACATAATCAAAAATCTGTAATCTATCAAATCATACAGTGCCCTCCAAAATGATTCACACCGTAGTTGAGCAAAATTTGTGGCTATTACTGAGGTCAATAGAATCATGAACTCCAGCATCTACCAAGATATTTTGGTCAAAAACCTGGTAAACCAGGTCAAATGTACCCCCCAGTATTTTCACCAATATGTTATCCATGCAAGAGAGGGTGCAACAAGTATGATTATGTATGAAACGGGTTGTTTTGGATCATTCCATTGAATGATTATTAAAGTAAAATATTTTCCCCCATTGAGAATTAAAATATAGTTCCATATGTGTTATTTATTTAATACAGTCTTTTTTGTGAATTTTTTCAAGGGTTTTCAAGGGCACCCTATATTAAATCATCGTTTCTCCAAGAACAAAAATATACTGCACTTAATTCTAATGCAACACCTTTATTTTAGTTGTTAATAAAATCACATCCTGTAGGTTTTCCCTCTTTTATTCAGGCATGCCTTTTCAAAGCCAAGAACAGAGCAAGTATTTGCCTGAAACTGTTTTAAAAAATTGATTGCAGCAGGAAAGATGGATGGCTTGCTTTGAACCTCTACTTGAGTATACAACTCGAGAATACTGAAATCAACTTTACTGCTGTCATTTTCACAGAACCTGACAATGACAAAGGAAAATACCAAAAAGCAACACCAAGGGATAATACTAACAACATTATGAGGCACAAATTTAAACAAACTTTAAACAAACACTGAATTCAATATGACATTTCACATCTTGTGGAAAAGTATTGTCCTCCAGTTAGACTCAGGTATGACTGGTGAGTTCCTAGTCAATTGTTCACTGTTTAGTTGAGAAAAGATTGAAATCTCCTAAAACAGACATTTAAACCTGACAGTGAGAAACCAATGACAAACATACAGGAAGTGAGGTCACTTAAATACTATCATATTATCATTAAAAGCCATTGAGGTGTGTATTTGTTACTTTGTTTCTCAATGTCAATGATGAGGGCACAATAAGAGCACGTTGAGTCTTGACTGTATATCTCTTGTTTCTCAGAAATGGCTAAAGAGATTATTATGCTCATCATGGATCTCACTTGGGAGTCGGGACTCACTTAGACCGCTACCCCACAGACTGTACTGTTGCTGTTTCCTATGACTGTCGCTGCTGTTTATGTGCATCTCTGTGTGGGTTTAAGTGCAAACTTAGTACACAAGCTGGGCAGTGACCTTTCCCTGCGTGTGACGCCCTGGTCTCAGGGGATCTCCATGTCTCCGTTAGAGGCCTGGGAGAGGCGCCTCTCTGCCTCCGCCCCCACGCCGCTCTGCACATTCTCCTTGCTCTCTTCGTCCTGCTCCTCAGACCGCTGGCGCAGTCGCAGGCCAGGGTCTTGCTGGGCTGGGATGCGGAAGCTAGAGAAAGACGAGCCACCACCCGACGGCCTCTTTTCTGGAGAGATGGAAGGGGCAGAAGGACAGAGGGGAAACACAGAAATTCAGAGACGGTTTTTCCCCACACATCCCAAATAAACCCGACTTGAATTTCAGCAGTGACCAAAGGAGAACGGAGAGAAACAGGAGGAGGGTGAGAGAGAGATTCCTCACATTTCAGCGAGAGGCCAATCCCTGTTCCAGCAGGGCAACTTTGGAGTTCCTGTTAATCAGTACATCATCCATTCCTAATGACAACTAGGAATCAAGAAGGTGCCCAGAACAGGACCTTTGAAGGGGTATTAAAACTCAAGTGTGGGATAAAACATTTGTCAGTTACAGACATTTCCATTTTTCTTATGGAAAAAAGGCAATTTACCCACAACTGATCTGTGCCTTTAAATATAAGTGTCAAAACTTATATTTCCAGCCGATCACCTTCTGATGCAGCAGAGAGGTGTGAGAAATGTGTTTGGTTTCAAGTTGGTTAAAAGCTATGAATATGCTTCTCTGGAGATATGCTGTGTAGTTTCCATACCGAACTACAGTTCCCACCATTCATATCATATCTAGGGGCGGCTGTGGCTCAGGAGGTAGAGCGGGTCGTCCGCTGATTGCAGGGTTGGCGGTTCGATCCCCGGCTCCTCCTGTCCACATGTCGAAGTGTCCTTGGGCAAGACACTGAACCCCAAATTGCTCCCAATGAGCAGGCTAGCGCCTTGCATGGTGGCTGCCGCCATTGGTGTGTGAATGTGTGTGTGAACGGGTGAGAGGCCATTGTAAAGCGCTTTGGATAAAGGCGCTATATAAGTGCAGTCCATTTACCATTTACCATTTACCATATATGTGGTATGAGTGATTTATGTGATATTTTATATTTATTTGAATTTATTTTCTAACTGAGACATCCAGTTCAAGAAAGACAGACTGCCTGTTCTGTTGAAAAAAGAAACAACCAAAAGGCTCCAAAGACGGCCCAAAAAGCAAACACTGTAATTCACTAGTGAGAAATTACAAGCATTGACTTATTTAATGAATTGTTGAACAGTGTAAAGACATCTATCATGATGCTACATTAGCAAATAATTTTAGCAACTACCGATTCATGTCCCCTGACACATTTATTGTCTCCACATTGTGAACCCAATCTGAGGTGCATTGGATTACTGAGAGTGCGTTTGATGAAAGACCCGTGATCGAGCCGAAACGAAACAACCCCAGCAAGTGCAGGCTAATGTGTGAACCACTTTTATCTGCGCCACAGCTATGGGCACCTGCACCACAGTCATGGGCACCTGCACCACAGTCCTGCCTCCTGCCTCGAAGAACACAGGCCTGAACGGTGCCAAACAACTGCAGGTCTCTGAAGTCTGTGGGTACATACTGGTGGCCTAAATACAGAAGAGTCAGCCAGTACTGCTGGTTATATAAAGTTACAGTCAAGCCGAAAAGTCTGCACACCCCTTTCACCTTTTCAGTTTTATTACATTACAGACTTATACTATAATAGATTGAGTTCATTTTTTGTCTCAAACATCTACACACAATAGCCAATAATGACGAAGTGAAAACAGGTTTTTAGAAAATATGCAATTTTATTTTACTGACAAAAATAGGTTATTTAGGGGTTACATATCTGTACACAACCTTAGCCTAATACTTGGTTGCTGCACCTTTGGCAGCGATTACAGCTTCAAGGCATCTTGGGAAAGAAGCTATGAGCTTGGCACACTTGTTTCTGGACATTTTTGCCCATTCCTCTTGACATATTCTTGCAAGCTCCGTCAGGTTGGATGGGGAGCGTCGGTACACAGCCATTTTCAGCTCTTTCCACAGATGTTCAAATGGATTCAGGTCTGGGCTCCGGCTGGGCCACTCAAAGACATGCACAGACTTTCTCCGAAGCCACACATTTGTTCTCTTGGCTGTGTGCTTCATGTCGTTGTCATGTTGGAAGGTAAACCTTCGCCCCAGTTTTCTTCAAGGATCTCGGTGTACTTAGTGAATTCATCTTTTCCTCTATCAGGACTAGTCGCCCCGTTCCCGCTGCTGAAAAACATCCCCACATCATGATGCTGCCACCGCCATGCTTCACTGTAGGGATGGTATTAGCCAGGTGATGAGCGGTGCCTGGTTTCCTCCAGATGTGACGCTTGGTATTCAGGCCAAAAATTTCAATTTTGGTTTCATTAGACCAGAGAATCTTGATTCTCATGGTTTGAGAGTCCTCTAGGTGCCTTTTGGCAAACTCCAAGCGGGCTGTGATGTGCCTTTTACTAAGGAGAAGCTTCCGTCTGGCCACTCTAACATAAAGGCCTGATTGGTGCAGTGCTGCCTGGATGGTTGATCTTCTGAAAGGTTCTCCCATCTCCACAAGGGTACGCTGGAGCTGTCAGAGTGGCCCTTGGGTTCCTGCTCACCTCCCTGGCCAAGGCCCATCTTCCCCGATTGCTCAGGTCTAGGAAGATTCTTGGTGGTTCCTAACTTCTTCCATTTACGAATGATGGTGGCCACTGTGCTCTTTGGGACCTGTAAAGCTGCAGAGATTTTTCTGTACCCTTCTCCAGATCTATGGCTTGACACAATCCTGAGGTCTGCAGATAATTCCTTTGACCCCATGGCTTGGAGTTTGCTCTGACATGCTCCTTCTTCTTCTTCTTCTTCTTCTTCTTATGAATTTCCGGCAGACTCGACACCTTCCGGTGTATTGCTGCCCTCCGCAGGACTGAATCCTTATGACGTGTCAGTACTTGTGATTATTATATGGGCTTGGATGTTATTACCTGTTTAACACTTTATTTATTTATTTGTTTATTTATTTATTCATTTTCCTAAAGTATTATGTGCTTTTAAAGTGACTGGCTTCATGTGCTTGTCTTTGACTGAGCTCCCAAAGTCAAACTCCACTCAACTCCATTGACATGGCAATCAAGTTTATTGCATTCAAAACATGTACACCCCAATCCCCACCTTACACCCTCAGGTGCAGGCCAGTAGTGTATATAAACCTTAAGACTCTCCTCCCCACCTCTCTAGCACAGGTCTCTGGACCCAACAGAGCTCTCACAGAGTAAGTGGTCATGCCAACATCCTGCAATTCCCTAAATAGAACCCTCTGTTCCTCTCTAAACCTCACACAGTCCATCAATACATGCTGGACATCCTCCAGCACTCCACACTCGCCACACAGCCCATCCAAATGCTTCCCCACCTTCACTAACCCTCCTGCCAGCCCACAATGCCCCATCCTCAGCCTGGTCATAATGACCCCATCCCTCCTCACTGGCCATTCTCTGACATGCACTGTCAACTGTGGGACTTTAGATAGGCAGGTGTTCAATCCCCAATCATGCCCAATCCATTGAATTTATAACAGGTGGACCCCAAGTTGTAGAAACATCTCAAGCAGTATCAGTGGAAACAAAATGCACCTCAGCTCACTTTCGGGTGTCATATCAAAGGGTGTGCACACTTGTGTACATATAATATTTTACATTTTGACCTATATTTTATCTGTTTTCACTTTGTCGTTATGGGCTATTTTGTGTAGAATTGTGAGACAAAAAATGAACTCAATCTATTGTCGAATATATCTGTAACGTAATAAAACGTGGCGAAAGTGAAAGGGGTGTGCAGACTTTCCGGCTTGACTGTACATTGTTCAGCACACAGGTTTCACCTATCTGTTATAAAGCACCTCAAAGCAGTTCACAATTTACACGCCCAAGGTACTTTCCTTCCCTCAGTGAATACTGGCAGGCAGCTGCTACCTCCAAGGCTGCAAACAGTAGCTAGGTATTTTGCAGTTAGCTCATTCTTAGAAAGATTGCCCTTGTGCACATGGTGGGTCTTTGTTTTGTTCAGTTAAAAAGCAATACTTGTGCACAGATGTTTCAGAATGGCATGTATTTCTCCATATAACTGTAATGTATTTGGAGGTGGCGGCTGCCTTCCAGTTGTCACAGAGGGAAGGAAAGTTTAGACATTCTTTCAGAAAATGTTTCCAAATAAAATCTTTTTTCTCTCCTGACTAATGTTGTTGCTCAAACCACCACATTTATTGTTACATGCTCAAGAAGTAAGGTGAAGCGGGGCGGAGTAGGGTGTAGCGGGGCAGGGCAGGGTGGAGCGGGATGGGGCAGGGTGGAGTGGGGCAGAGTAGCGTAGAGTGGGGCAGAGTAGCGTAGAGTGGGGCGGAGTAGGGTGGAGCTGGGTAGTGTTGGGTGGAGTGGGGCAGGGCAGGGTGGAACGGAGCAGAGTAGGGCGGAGCAGGGCGTGGCAGGGCAGGGTATGTTTGAAGGGAGGGCCACCTACCTCCTGGCCCAATAGGATGCATAAGCCTGTTCATCTTCACATTCCAGTGCTTGACGTTTGTGCTTGCTTGGCGCAGCTTCCTCTGGGCGGCCTATTGGGGGAGGTGGAAATACAAGGGGCAGGGCTTTAATGCTGTTACAATGCACAGGGCATTATTATGACACATTTTACTTCCTGATGTCAATCAATGAAATTATAAGCACAATTCTGGTACCCTTTGTCATGAAAAAAGGTGCAGAAGATCAAAATGACTGTTCCATTTACAGTAACTTCCAGAAGCAGGAGTGAATAATTATGGAGGTTTGAATTCTTACTATGACATAGCTGTTGCAGGATAAATTCTGACATATATAACACTTCAGATATCAGTAATGACAGCATACAGGAGATACCATTACATTCAACAAGAGTGTGTTGTCTCCACTCCTATCAGTTCTCATAGTAAGGGTAAACACTAAAGCATGCACATACTGTAGAATGTAGGTGTCATTTCTTTAATATCCTTTTAACAACTGTATTTAATATCATACATAACAGTACACACAAACACACATGCAGAAAAATAGAAATGCACACAAGTGTACACACAAATGCACACATGTTTATACATGAGCATACACACACATGAATGTACACAAGCACACATACATGCACACACACACAGACACATACTCACCACGACATCCTGGTCCACTTTCTGCCGGTTGGCCCGGACCTCCTCCAGCTGTCGTTGCGCATTATCCAAGGAGCGGGACTTGCTCTCCATCTCCTGCCTGAGCTCCTGTTTCTCCCTCTGGGTCTGCAGGATGTACTCCTCCTGCTCCTCCTGCAGCACCATCAGCGCCTTCATCCTCTCCTCCTCCTCTTCCAGCAGCCTGCAGAGAGATAGGGAGGTGGGGTCCCAGGAGGGATGACCATAGTGTCAATCAGGAGGGATGGATTCAGTCAGCAGTGCCAAGTCTCTCAACTGCACAACAGCGCCTCCTCTGGTCAATTGAATGCCCACAGTCTGCCTGAGCATACAGGTACTGTATATGCATGCAGTGTCCTACTTCATCACAATGACTGCACAGCTCAACTGGAAAACTGAACAGTGAAAATAAGCAGTTGCTGGCAGCATACATGTTGGCTTGCACTTTTCTGAACTGATGGCTGATGTATGTTACATCAAAAGGACAAGCCTAAAAATACGATTGGATGTTCCAAATTTGGAAGAAAATGTACAAAATGTGCAAATGTAAAATGCTTCACTGGTTTGAATAATTTTTAAAAATGTTTAAAAGCAAAATGGCCTAATCAATTTCAATCTGCAACAGATGCTGGAAAAATGTCACATTGTCACAATCAGCTGACAAAAAGAATTAACTTTTTGTCAGTTTCTACTAAATGACAACTATACAGTCACCCAGACAGACAACCAAACTGGCAGTTTCTTCTAAATCAGACAAAAGGTGTCTGCTGGTGCACCGTGAGACTATTGATCCATGAGACTGTTTATCCGTGAGACTGATATGTCTGCAGGCAACCAAACTGAATTCAAACTGTCGACAGATCCCTGTCGTCATTCTCTGCTACTTCCTCTGTTCAACTTTACTTCCTCAGGAACTTCTACACTATCAACTCATTTCACCACAAACCAGAGGGTACATGCATTACATTATGAAAAGTAATCCAAGCACTTATGATCGTAGATGTTAAAATATCAAATTTGAAATATAGGGAATGTATTGTTTTTACATATCCTAAAACAAAGATCTGTATCAGTTATTGCCATACCCATGCATAGTATGTCAGCATAAATAGTACAATACTGTTTATGTGAATTTGGATATTCAGATCCAAGTGTTAAAATATCTGTATAATATTCAGTGTAATGGATACTTATCAACTGAATACAACATACAACATACACATACATACACAAACATATACAGTCAAGCCGGAGGTCGCATATTCATGCAAAGGATATGCGACCAAATATTAAATATGATACTTTAAAAATATGTTAAAGCAAAGGGTATGAGAGATTTCAGTTTTTGATTTTTAATAGATTTGCAAAAATTTCTAAAAACATGTTTTCACTTTGTCATTATGGGCTATTTTGTGTAGAATTTTGAGACAAACAATTAACTCAATCTATTGTAGAATATGTCTGTAATGTAATAAAACGTGGAAAAGGTGAAAGGGGTGGGCAGACTTTCCGGCTTGACTGTATACAGTGCCGTGAAAAAGTTTTTGCCCCATTCCTGATTTCCTCTATTCTTGCATATTTCTTTTTAGATCTTTAGAAAAAAATAATAAATATAAATATTGATTTGATTTTAGTAAAATGTAAAATTTTTTTTTTTTTTTTTTTTTTTTAAATTAAATTTAAAAAAACAATAAATCATCCATCCAGTGTGACCCCTTGTGTGACCCCCCCCCCAACAATAACTGCAGCCAATGTATAATAGTAAAATATTTTTTGTATTTGGTCACATCATCTGCCATGACTTGACATGACCCTGATGTCTTTGACCACAAATATCAAAAAAAAATGAAAATTCTTATTTTTGGTATTTCTACAAGCGATACTATACTCTCTCATTTGATTTTGGATCTCTATGGGATTGGGGGGGGGGGGGGACTAGATTTAGTTTGTAAATACACTGGGAATAGTATGAACACATTGTTGGCTAAATGGCTCTAAGTCATCAAGGGTCTGATGTATCAAACGAGCCTCAAACCATCACTCTGCTGCCAGATATGCAGTAGATATGGATGGTTCACTTTAAGGGTTTCTTCTCCTGACTTATTTTTCCATAGAGTTCAATAGGAAAATTTGTCAGGAGAAACAACCCTTAAAGTGAACCATCCATATCTACTGCATATCTGGCAGCAGAGTGATGGTTTGAGGCTCGTTTGATAGCTCAGACCCTTGATGACTTAGAGCCATTTAGCCAACCATGTGTTCCATACTGTTCCAGTGTAATTTACAACTAAATCTAGTCCCACCCCCCAATTCCCATAGAGATCCATTCAAATGCAGAGAGGTTATAGTATCGCTTGTAGAAATACCAGAAAATAAGATTTCAAGAGTCTTTTGATATTGTTGGGTCAAAGACATCAGGAAGTCATGGCATGCAAAGGATATGTGACCAAATATTACAAATGATTACTTTATTATACATTGGCTGCAGTTATTGTAAGGGGGCAATTACTTTTTCACACAAGGGAAATGGGTGTTGGGATTTATTGTTAATTAAATAAATTTAATAAGTAAAAAACAAATGTGTCATTTGTTTACTCAGGTTCCCTAAAATCAATATTATATTTTGTCTAAAGATCTGAAAACATCCAGTGTGAGAAATATGCAAGAATAGAGGAAATCAGGAAGGGGGCAAAAACTTTTTCACAGCACTGTATATATATAAATATATGGGTATGTGTCTGTAAAATCTTTTGATATTCTTTCATGATATATTGACCACATCTGATTTTATTTCCAAACAAAACTATTGTCATTCAGAACAATTATTTGCAGAAAATGACAACTGGTCAAAATAAAGTCTTTTGTTATACATTGAATAATTCAAACGAAACAAGTTTATAACCAAAAATAAAAAAAAATTTGCTTAGGAGGGGTTCAACAATCAATATTTGGTGGAGTAACCCCGATTCTTCTTCAAAAAAATATGGGGTGGTCTCTGAATCTTTTCCAGAGCAGTCAAAAATGACTGAACAGATTCTTCAAACTGAGAGACTAAAATACAAAATATGCAGAATGTCACAAAAATAACAGTGCAGTGATAATTCCTGGCATAAACCAAATAGCTGCAAGAATTCTTATTTTTGGTTTGATGTTCATGCATTTCTTCAGTCTCGTGCCTTCACTTACAAGAATAACTAATTACCATAAACTGAAACTATTTTTCAGCCAATCAGCCAGATCACGTCTTGTGAAAGGAGACAAACCACAGAGAGAATGTCTCAACATGGAACTCATTCTCAGGAAATTCTCTATAACTCTGGGTGTCATCTTGTGATGACAGAGGAGGCAGCAAGGGGCCAATCATACAAATACATTCAGGTTTGGTTGGAATGTGTTGATTAATGAGTGGAGGCTAATAAAGTCATTTAGTGGCCATCATGCTGAAAAATGTACCAGATTAACAAAATTGGAAATTTAATTACCTTTGCCATTGTGTGTGCCTTTGTGGTGACAGTCTTTAGCAACAGTACTGATTTTGTAATGGGGTCAGAGCACTGAAACTGTATGTGGGAATGTGGGTGCAGACGTGTTGTGTGTGTGCTTATGTTTGTCTGTGTGTGCGTACATGCCTGCGTATATTCTGTGTGAGAAGCTGTGCATACAGTATACATGTGTACAGATAGTTGTGTTCACATTCATACAGGTAACTACTAAAATAAAGGAAACACCAACCTCTCTGTAATATTCTCAACAGACAGACTGTTCTTGATGAAACTGCCAGCTCATGCCCTAGATTGATTATTGCAACCAGTTGCTTGCCTGCTTTGTCTTGCATCTCAAACGAATGCATGGACATGGAGGTCGAGGAGTATCATCACTAGGGGCAACTGTTTTAGGGCATGTTTGATAAGTTCAGCAGTCTTGTCAAACGTGCCCCAACAACCACCCCTCTCAAGTCTCTGAGCTCCCTTCTTCTACCTATGGAAGCCAAATAATAGGCCTGCCCAGCATTTTTATCCACAAATCGAGAAAATGGTGGGAAGTTAACTGTTTAATTAAATCAAGAACCACACCTGTGTGGAAACACCTGCTTTCAATATACTTTGTATCCCTCATTTACTCAAGTGTTTCCTTTATTGTGAGTGTTTAGGGAGCACTGTGTAGTGAGTGAAAGTGCTTTAGGAGTAGTGTGCTGTGTGAGTGTTTAGGGTTTAAGTAGCACTATGGAGTGTCAGTGTCTAAGGTGGAGTGTATAGAGTGATTGTTTAGGGTTGATGTTGCCACCTCCACTTTTAACTCCTGCCTCTCTCAGTCTCTTGACTCACTATGTCCTCTTGTCTCCAAACCAGTTCGACAATCACCCCCCTGCCCGTGGCTGACGGATTCTCTCTGATCCAGCAGAACCACGCTGCGAGCTGCCGAGAGAAAGTGGAGAAAATCCAGATCTCCAGATGATCTGGCTTCGTATCACACCCTGCTGGCAGCCTTCACATCAGCAACCACATCTGCTAAGATTTCATTTTTTCAGTCAAAAATTAATTTATTAACCCACGTAAACTCTTTTCCACCTTCTCTTCCTTGCTGATCCGTCCTCCACCCCTCTCACCCTCTTCCCTCTCTCCAGATGACTTCCTGATCCACTTTGAGAAGAAGGTAGCCAAGATCAGAAACTCTTTCACGCATCCGGTGACCTCCCAAATCCCCCTAAATGAACCCACTACTACATTTCTGTCCTTTAAGACTCTGGAGGACACAGATGTACTCAAACTTATATCACACCAGCGTGCAACCACCTGCCCACTGGAACCCATCCCTTCAGCAGTCCTCCAATCTATATCCGGTGAGGTCCTTCCATATCTGTCCTCCATTATTAACACCTCCTTAACCTGTGGCTATGTTCCTGCTGTTTTCAAAACTGCCCGTGTTACCCCTCTCCTTAAGAAACCTAGCTTGGACCCTGCTGATGTCAGAAACTATCGTCCTGTGTCTCTCCTGCCCTTCTTGTCAAAAGCTGTAGAACGCGCTGCCCTTAACCAACTGTCTGTTTTTCTCCACCAAATCAACCTGCTTGACCATCATCAGTCCGGCTTCAGAACCGGGCACTCAACTGAAACTGTACTCCTGGCTGTGACCGAGGCACTCTCCACTGCTAGAGCCTCCTCCCTCTCCTCTGTCCTGATTCTTTTTGACCTGTCTGCAGCGTTTGATATGGTCAACCACAAACTCCTGATCTCCACACTGGCTGAGATGTGCATCTCTGGAACTGCTCTCTCTTGGTTTATATTTTATCTCACAGATAGATCCTACCAAGTCTCCTGGAAGGGCTCTATCTCTGCACCTCATCCTCTTTCTACAAGAGTCCCACAGGGATCTGTACTGGGTCCTCTGCTGTTCTCGATTTACACTAAGTCTCTTGGTTTGTTCATTAATTCACATGGCTTCTCTTACCATTGTTATGCTGATGACACTCAACTCTTCCTCTCTTTCCCTCCCTCTACCCCACAGATTAAAGAGAGGATATCTACTTGCCTGGCTGACATCTCTGAGTGGATGTCTAGCCATCACCTGAAGCTCAACCTCGACAAGACTGAGCTGCTCTTCATGCCATACAAGACATCCTCGCTTCTAGACCTGTCCATCACCGTTGACGGAACTATGGTGACTGCCTCCCACTCTGCAAAAAACTTGGGGGGTGGTCCTGGACGACCAGCTGGACTTCAGAGGGCACATCAGGGCAAAGGCACCTCATGTCTGGACTACTGCAACTCCCTTCTCGCAAGCCTGCCAGCCTGCGCCATTCTGCCCCTTCAACTGGTCCAGAACGCGGCTGCTCGGCTTGTGTTCAACCTCCCGAAGTTCACACGCATCACCCCCCTGCTGAGGTCACTCCACTGGCTGCCAGTTGTGGCCAAGATCAGGTTCAAAGTTCTGACCCTGGCCTACACTGCAGCCAAAAGGTCAGGCCCCTCCTACCTACAGGACTTGATCCAGCACTACGCTCCTGCTCGACCACTTCGCTCTGCTGGTGCAGGGCGACTTGCACTTCCCTCCCTCCGCGTTAACGGCACTCGCTCGTCCCGACTGCGGAGCTTCTCCACTCTAGCTCCCCAGTGGTGGAACGAACTCCCCACTCCGTTGCGCTCAGCTGAAACGCTGTCTGTTTTCCGTCATGGTCTGAAAACACACTTTTTCAGACTCCACTTTGAATAACTACATATATAAGGCCAATTATATAGTACGTTCTTTCTGTTTATTTTCCATTTGCTTTTGCTATTTTATAGCTTAGAATGTATAGCCGACTGTATTCTGTTGATTACTAGCGATAGCTTGTGAGAAAGTTGTGCTTTGTTGGATTTGCTTTGTAGTTGTGTCAATTACCTTCAATATGCACTTATTGTACGTCGCTTTGGATAAAAGGGTCTGCCAAATAACTGTAATGTAATGTAATGTTTAGCATGCAGTGTATAGTGTAAATGAGAATGTTTAGGGATTAGGGTCCTGCACATTTAGGGCACATTCAGTACCTGGTTTGGGCAAAGCGGAAGGCCTCCTCGTCCTGCCGGGCCTTGATCTCCAGGTGCAGGGCCTCCTCCAGCCGCTTCTGCATCTCTTCCAACTCTCCAATGCGCTTCTTCTGCCGCTCCGCCTCTGCCTCCTTCAAAGCCATCTCCACCTGCATGCTGGCCCGCGCCTGGACACGCCCAAGTCAGCGGTAGGGGGAGTGGCAAACCCAGGGGGAGGGGAACAGGAAGAAGGACACACCAAGGAGGAGTGGAACAGAGAAAGAGACATAGCAAGAATGAGTTGAACAGAGAAAGGGACATAGCAAGGAGGAATGGAAAACCCAGGGGAGGGAAACAGGGAGAGGGACACACTGTAAGACTTGTCTTACATTTACATTCTAATCTGGAGACATACTATCCATTTATACGGCTGGATATTTACTGAAGTTATTCAGGTTAAGTACCTTTGCTTAATGGTAGAATGGTAGTGTCCTACATGGGATTTGAACCTGCAATCTCTCAGTTTCACTGATCACTATTCTATACCATCTCCCTCCTCACCTCCTCGGCCTCTCTGAGCTGCTCCTCCAGGGCCTGCTGCAGCTGCTCGTGCTGCTGCCGCCTCCTCTGTTCATCCTGCTCTAAGAGAGCCTGAGCCTGCTTTTGCGCCTCCCGCAGGAGCTCCAGCTCTGCCAGCTTCCTCTCCTTCTCCTCCTGCAGGGCACGGAGGCGCTGCAGCTCCTCCTCCTTTGCAGCCTGCCGCTGATCCCGCTGCTCCCGCTGCTCTCTCCGCTTCAGCTTCAGGTCTTTGTGCAGAGAGGTCTTTCCCTCCACGTCCAGCCGGATTGCCGTCTGCACCGCTGTGGGGGTGAAGAGAAAAACCAGAGAGAAAGTTCAGATCTCTCTGAACAGGCAGTTATACCTCCCTGTGTCTGCTTTTGCCTTTGATAAAGTGCTTGCCAGTCCTGAGCTGAAACATTTTATATACCAGTGACATTTCTGCAGGTCACTGACAAATTTTATTTGAGTCATGAGTCAGTACATCAGAACATGAGACTGGGTGGAAGAAGCTATAGGAGAGACCTGGGTGAAATTGGATGGATGTGGACGGACTGTATTGTTCAAAAGATAATGAGTTTTCATTTACTGTGGAGTTTTCCAGTAACAATGGAATCAGGAAGGTAGTAGGAAAGGAAATGATGGAATGGAAAAAGAAGAGGTATAAAAAGGGTAAAAGAATTACCATTGGGTCACAAGAGAAAAATGGCTAGAAATTTAAAATCTTTATACGTCACTATCATTGTGCAATCTTTTTATGTTGACGTGGTTACAAATACTATTATGTCTAATATATTTTCATAGATAAATTTGTTGAATTGCTCCATTTCTGATATAAGACCTTGAGGAGAGGAAAACCTGTGGTGACTATGGGGAAGCAATCTGTGGAATGACTTTTTAGCAAACCGCTCTTTTAAAACCACATCACAAACAAGATCTAACTTCTGTTTTTAATAGCATTGATGGATTAATGTACATCTGAAGATGACTGGGGATTGTATAAATCACACATCCTTACCTACAGCCCCTTCCACACACCTGAAACCCCTCCCACTCACCTGCAGTCCACTCCTGCCTCTGTTTTGTGTCTGAGGCACTCATCTCATAGGTCTTGGATAATGTTTTCAAACAGAACATGCATCTCTTCCCATCTTTGTCTGGCAGCACCTGAGAAACAGAGCCAATCATATCCACATAAGTAACACTAGTAGCACAGAGCCAATCATATGTACAGCAGCAACACTTTACCACAGACCTCCACCCAGGCCCGACCTACACCTGTTCTCTACATCCACACCACCTCCACCCCACCCACACCCACCCTGCAGACACCCTGCCCACCTCCACACAGCAGTTCTTGTCAAGTATAATATTTCCCTTGCGCTCTTTCCGGTCCTCGCAGGTGAAGTAGGCCAGCATACCAGGTCTCAGGGTGAACCAGCGCTCCATCCAATTCCTGCGCAGCTGAGCCTTCTTCCACAGATATCCCTATAACCGCAACACAACCATAATACATCCATTCCACAAATGTCTTTCAACAAAACACAGCATTCCTGGAAGAAGAATTCATGCTCCTATTAAAATCTATTTTTTATATATTCTATAGAACATATAGGACCTCCAACCTCTTTCAGTACATCTCCAACAATCTCCCGGTAGACTTCTTCTATAGCCATGCTGACTGTGTCCTTGTCAATAGCTCTCGTCAGCTTCCCAGAATTCATCATTTCTAGAAAGACCCAGACGGTGAACCCACGCTGCTGCACAGAATCCTGGGAAATGAATTCCTCCAGCTCCACACAGTTGAGTTCCACACTCATGGCCATGCAGATTTTCTTCAATAAATATTCTATCTGGAATTGGGGGGGGATCAAATGAGCCATTCTGAGATAAGTATATTCAACAAATAATTAAAATATTATTTATTTTTATGCGTGAAGCAGGCACCATCCTCGGTTTCTAAGACTGTTGTGTTGCACAGTACAGTTAAAGTGTGTGTATAAAAGACACATAATATATATATTATATATATATATATATTTATAATATTTAAAATATAATATTATATTATATATATTCAAACAAAACTGGAAATAAAATGCTTGCTACTACTTGTTGTATGGAAAAGTTGTGATACAGTGTCCAGTGTAGGCATAGCTATACTATACTCATCTCAAGCTCCCAAACTGGCAAAACTGTGATCATAGATCTGTGGCCCACAAGAGTGAATCGTCTCTGTTCACACCTTTTATTTACCCTTTTTTATGACAATGAAAAGCTAGTAAGACCATTCACATTCATATTCAACAACATTTTTAATTATGCAACCAACAGTTATGAAATGGAATATATTGTGATTGTTTA
Organism: Ilyophis sp. 1 JC-2022; assembly: GCA_022702515.1. Taxonomy (NCBI): domain Eukaryota; kingdom Metazoa; phylum Chordata; class Actinopteri; order Anguilliformes; family Synaphobranchidae; genus Ilyophis; species Ilyophis sp. 1 JC-2022. The sequence continues at coordinate 30,884,107 of CM040402.1, read as the reverse complement.
TTGTTTAGATACATTTATGTGAAATATTTTTATCAAAACTTTTCCATAAAGTCTGTATATTTACAATGTATTGCAATATATTAAATTTCCATAAGCCAAAGCCAAGACCCATTGCGCATCCTTGTCGCCAAACATGAAAATACACAAAAAGAAAATCCTGGACAGATTATACCTTAAAGATAAAATATAAAGATATAAAGATAAAAACAGGTGTCTCTAACTCTGGTCCTGGCAAAACACAGTTAACTAATCTTTTATTTTACATGACGTGTTGATAAGGACCTAATTTGCCAATTAAAGCAGTTGATAACACAGTTAGCACACTTTATCTGATTTCTTGGTTCTGAATTGATTGTTGATTTTTAGGTGAAAATGACAACCAGCAGACCCTGCAACACTCCAGGACCAGGGTTGGGGAGCCTTGATTTGTGGATTAAAGTAGGTTATAGCGGGAGGATGCTGAGGACTGACCTCGTCAGAAACCATGACCGGCGGATACTTGTCCTCTGACAGGAAGTTGAAGAGGCACCAGAGGCGGAAAACATCTTTATCCTGCAGCGTTTTGCCATTCTTCTCAGGACGATAGTTCTTCTTGGCGGTCAGCGTCCAGCATAGTTCATCCACATTTTCCTTCAGGAAAGACCCCTCCTGAACCTGAACATGGAGGAAGACCACACTGTCATATGATGATCGATCACGTTGACTGTGTGTAGCTTGTTCAGGACGCAGGTATACGGGTACCCCCATTACCTGACAAACTTTCACCAACACCTTCTATAGTCTTTGACTCAGCCAAGTAACTAATTCCCCTAGCACCAGGTAATTTTCTTGATCAGTTGACTTATTGGGTATCTGTGTTGATGGTCATTGAGATTTACTATATTTTTTCAGTAGGAAAAAAAACTAGTCAGATAGAGCACATATTAATAACTGTGTGGAAGGTGAGGGTAGTATCTGTACCTTCTTCAGGAAGTGACTGTTACCAATATTAGCATTACAATATTATTAATTATTAAAGGTGTGCAAGGTGAGGATGTTTTTGGTGGCGTGTAAATCGAAGATAATAATGCTAAAGGTGTGTTAGGGTAGGATAGGAGCTGTACCTTGTCCAGAATGTACTTGTTGAGGTACGGCATGTAGCCTTGGCTGGAGACGGGCCCATCGTCATCATCTCGAAAGTGTTCCTCTAGAGCCACTGGGTCATGGGGGATACTCAGCACTGTGCACAGGTTATGGGACAGAACCTGCAATGCACGAATACAGGAACGTACAACACATATGAACACAAACATGAGCACTGATACATATAACAAACAAGAGCTCTTATGAAACAAAATAGAGGCAAAATCAAAAAATTTAAACGGGGTGGCTGCACAATACATGTGTATGGTTTTGCCCTCACATGATTGGCAGGATGCCACCGTCCTCCAGAATGACAAGAATGCACTTTCTATGAGCCCATGATTGATCTCAGTTATAGGGCCCTATCTTACACCTGGTGCTACGCGGTGCTAGCCCAAACGCAAGTGTCTTTGCTATCTTACATCCGGCGCTAACCCAAACGCAAGTGTCTTTGCTATCTTACCCCCGGCGCTAACCCAAACGCAAGTGTCTTTGCTATCTTACCCCCGGCGCTAGCCCAAACGCAAGTGTCTTTGCTATCTTACCTCCGGCGCGAGCCCAAACGCAAGTGTCTTTGGTATCTTACCCCCGGCGCTAACCCAAACGCAAGTGTCTTTGCTATCTTACCCCCGGCGCTAGCCCAAACGCAAGTGTCTTTGCTATCTTACCCCCGGCGCTAACCCAAACGCAAGTGTCTTTGCTATCTTACCCCCGGCGCTAGCCCAAACGCAAGTGTCTTTGCTATCTTACCCCCGGCGCGAGCCCAAACGCAAGTGTCTTTGCTATCTTACCCCCGGCGCTAGCCCAAACGCAAGTGTCTTTGCTATCTTACCCCCGGCGCTAGCCCAAACACAAGTGTCTTTGCTATCTTACCTCCGGCGCTAGCCCAAACGCAAGTGTCTTTGCTATCTTACCCCCGGCGCTAAGCGGTGCTAACCTAAACGCAAGTGTCTTTGCCATCTTACACCCAGCGCAGCATTCATTATAGCCCCTAGCGCTTACGTTGGTTAAATACCAAGTGATGTTGCAGGTAGGTCTTAAGATGAGGTGTGGTCAGGATTATTTTTGGCGTATTGCTAGCTTGATCTTATTCTCAGCTGTTGCAGGTGCTTTTAACTAAATTTAACCACATATATTTTGTAAAATAACAGCACTGTCGGGAATTACCAGGAACTCATAATGGTTAGTCCGAATAATATTGATCATATTATGGATTCATATAGCCTATTTCTTGATCGCACTCAACACACACAAGCATGTCTGTTTCGCGATCATATAAGCAATCCGCCAAGGTGGAAAAGCAGGCTTTTAAAGGGAATGGGATATGACATTTTGATTGGTTTATTGCATGTCACGCCCAAGACACACCTATAATTAATGAAGAGACTAGGTTCAGCCAATTTGCATGTTGCACCGTGCTTAGCGCTCAAAAAACATGCCGTCAAATTAGCAAAAGTAGACTCAGACTAAGATTGCCAAGATAGAGCCCCATACTGTTTAACTTAAGCTTTTTTTAAAGTGCTGATTCATTCTACTACTACAGAGCAAGATTTTACATGAGAAACAGATTCAGGCAACCTGGAGACAAGAAATATTGACATAATTTCGTAGGCAAGTCAAAAATGAAAGCTAAATCTCCAGTAATGCTTTTTACTTGAAACCAAACGCAGTTAGATTCATGGCCTTCATAGATAGTATGAAGATAAAAACAGAACAAGCTTTCAATTTTCAGTGAGGATCAAATACAGTTTCAGAGCAAATTCATTCAATTTCATAATATTACAAGTTTATTGGAATTCAGTTCCAAACTAATAAATTCAATTTCAATTCGTGCTATTCAGATTCAGTTTTTCAATGCAATTATTCAAGTTAAACAATAAAAATTCAAATTATGTGATTCAAATTAAGTTTTTTAATGCAATTATTCAAGTTGAGCAATTTAAATTCAAATATAAATGATTCAAATTCAGTTTCTAGTGGCACATATTTCTGCCCATACAGTTCTCTCCAAAACACCAGTGTTAGCTTCAGTGCCCTCTCAGGGAAGTGCTATTTTGATTTCATAAAATTTCTCTTAATTTAATCCAATACGTCAAAAGGAGAGGAACGTCTCACCAGTCACCACTGTGGCATTGGGGTTTATTTGCTCTTTTTATTATGTATTATGTTTTATGAAACATGGTTGGAGAAAATTCCATTAATAATTCAACTTAAAATACTGAAATGATCAGTCCTCCAATAGTGGAATGAACTCTAATAGTTATAGTTTGATAACTCCCTAGTCAATTACCAGGATGACTGTGACTGAAATGTTATCTACCCTTGATTGTATGGACTTTTAAATACTATCTGCACGGTTTACTTTATCCTTCCCAAGCAGACTCAAACTAAACCTGGAGGACTGTCTTCCCAGGGTGCTTTGCCTTATCTTGTTCTGTGAATAACAGTATGAATCCCCAAGAAAAGCCTTTTCTGGCTGTTTGGGTTCATTGTTTTGGTGTCTAGACGGCTGAAAATCATTTGGTTTAAAAGCAGCCAATGCTCAGTGATTGATTGGATGAGCTAAAAAGAGCCAGCATTTGATTGGAGTTGCTAAAAAGAACTAGAGCTTGATTAGATACAAAGCATTCATAAATTAGTCTGGTAAAACTTGTAGATATGCTGTGTGCATGTGTAACAAAAGTGGTCTGCAGAGAAATCACACCCGCATATTTCACAGCCACACAAAACACAATTTAACAAGAAAAAAACTGCTCAAGGTACATAGTACATATTAGTCATCTGTAGAACAATTGTTCTGTCATTAATTTCCTGCTTGTAAAATATTGTCAAAACACTGGAGACCTTATTAAGCTTCTATATCCAGGGGCCTCTGTCACATTCAGGAATAGTAACCATAAAAACTATGTGTTGTATACAGTAAAGGTCCATTTGAGTGTGAAAATGCAGGCATCACAAGGTTTCCCAAAAAGGCACCACAATATAAAAGATAATTACCAAGCAATAAAGCATAAAACTAACCCATAGCACTGGATCAAACCCAGAATGCATTAAGTATAGCACAAAGTTAAGGCATCAGAACAGCTCATATGCCTTGCAGGGTCTAAAAGCATACAGCCAGAACGTAAACCAACTATGTTTAGATATAGAAGGAGTTAAAGCAACAGTTATTTCTACAGTTTATGTGATGCAGTTCTACCACATGCACTTCGATTGATGTCCTGACTCCTGGATGTGATGTTTTATGAAATGTGTCAGCCTGCTTGGAAATATGCCTGAATGGATGATTAGATACCTTGAAAATTCCCCATGACCAGCTTCATGATGGTGTTTAGTGTGATGTGAAGAACCATTTTAGTTTCTTATTCACACCACACCTCATTACAGGAAATAAGTCATGAGAGGCCTATTCTTTTTTTCTCCGTGAAATCTGCTACTGTGTCTCTGAAGTCACAGTGCTGACACGCATGCACGCACGCACACACACACACACACACATGAATTTGAGCATCATCCCCAAAATGGAGTAGCCTGGGGGATGTGTGCACCCCCACACACCAACAGGAAAGCCCTTCCACAACAAACATTAAAAATGCACCGTAATAGATCATTCCCATACATATAAAAGTCATGCAGAGATCACTGCAGTGCCAACACATTATCAGAGATTGACGTTAAAGTGATAAGGAGTCAAATAGTCAAATGTACAAATTTTAAATATACAGTCAAGCCGGAAAGTCTGCACACCCCTTTCACCTTTGCCACGTTTTATTACGTTACAGACATATTCTACAATAGATTGAGTTCGTTTTTTGTCTCAAAATTCTACACACAATAGCCCATAATGACAAAGTGAAAACAGGTTTTTAGACATTTGTGCTAATTTATTAAAAATCTAAACGTAAAATATCCTTTTGACACCCAAAAGTGAGCTGAGGTGCATTTTGTTTCCACTGATACTGCTTGAGATGTTTTTACAACTTAATTGGAGTCCACCTGGACATTGATTGGACATGATTGGGGATTGCCAACACCTGCCTATATAAGGTCCCACAGTTGACAGTGCATGTCAGAGCAAACTCCAAGCCATGTGTTACGTTTATGTCATGTTTATGTCATGTTTCATGTTTAGTGTTTTGTCACAGTTTATTTTCTGTTCATGTCTTGCTTGTGTTGTTTATGTTACGATGCAGTTCATTGTTTGCATACACATTTCCATGTTTTTCATGCTGTTTCTTTCTCTTGCTGTCACTCACGCTTCCCTAATTGTTTCATTCTCCCTTGTCTAATTACTAATATACTAACATTAGATCAGGATTGGGTAATACTAACTATCTAACCATGTGTTCATGTTTACCATACGTTTCTCGTACATGTTAATTACTAATTTACTAACGCTAGGTCAGGATAGGTTAACTACTAACGATTTACTAATTGCCTCGTTACATGTCTCATTTTCTCAAGCTGTTGTGAATTTCCTGCTGCTCTCAAGCTAAGTGTCTGCACCTGTCTACACCTGCATATAAGATCAGTGTTCATGTCTGTTTGTTGCGAAATTGTTGCCTTTAGTTTACTACTGTCACTTTTGAGCGTTTTCCATTGTTTTGTCTACCGTTATTGATCTAGTCCGTTTACTGACCATTGTTACTGCCTGCCTATCGTTTCCACTGCCTGTTTTTGACCACGAGTTTTGCCTGCTGTCTGTTCTGTACCTCTGCCCCGCGGATAGGACTTCGGTCTGACTCCTGCTACGCCCCACGACTACGAACTTTGCTTTGCCCCTGTATTGTACTTCTGCTCCGCTGACAGCTACTCTGGTTACTGAACTTGCATGGATACCGACTTCGAGACTGCCTTCTCCCTCGGTACTGCATTTTTGGTCTGGCTGGATTTATTGGTTTTTGGACTTTGCTTGTGTGACTACGTTTTTGGATTTCCCCATAATAAAGCCCTTGCGGGTCTTTATTATCAAGTTTGTGTTCTGAGTCGTGCATTACGGGTCCAACCCGCACACACCCGTCTCACCATGGGGTCAAAGAAATTATCTGCAGACCTCAGAAACAGGATTGTGTCAAGGCATAGATCTGGAGAAGGGTACGGAAAAATCCCTGTCGCTTTACAGGTCCCAAAGAGCACAGTGGCCACCATCATTCGTAAATGGAAGAAGTTTGGAACCACCAAGAATCTTTCTAGACCTGGCCGCCCGGCCAAACTGAGCAATCGGGGAAGACGGGCCTTAGCCAGGGAGGTGAGCAGGAACCCGAGGGTCACTCTGACAGAGCTCCAGTATATTCTTGTGGAGATGAGAGAACCTTTCAGAAGTACTCCGAGGATCGGGGTTTGCGCCCCGGACCTGCCATTTTCCGAGCATGGCCGGCGCCCTGTGGAAGCAGCAATTGGCGGCTGCTTCCGGGTGGGGGGAGGGGCTCGGAGAGAATCGCTGCGCATATAGCAGCCACGGACGGGTTGGAATCACGGTCAGGCTTGGAAGGAGTCGCGCGAGCGCGGCGCCCTTCGCTCTACCGCCGGCTGACGGAGGTTGTGCAGCAGTGATTCTATAGCGGTTGCTACACGGGGGGAATTGAATGAGAATAGGGGTTCAATTGGCTACTAAATTGGGAGAAAATGGGAAAAATCAGAAACAAAATTTAAATTAAAAAAAAGAGAACCTTTCAGAAGATCAACCATCCAGGCAGCACTTCACCAATCAGGCCTTTATGATAGAGTGGCCAGACGGAAGCCCCTCCTTAGTAAAAGGCACATCACAGCCCGCTTGGAGTTTGCCAAAAAGGCACCTAGAGGACTCTCAAACCATGAGAATCAAGATTCTCTGGTCTGATGAAACCAAAATTGAGCTTTTTGGCCTGAATACCACCACCTGGCTAATACCATCTCTACAGTGAAGCATGGCGGTGGCAGCATCATGATGTGGGGATGTTTTTCAGCAGCGGAATGGGGCGACTAGTCCTGATAGAGGGAAAGATGAATGCAGCTAAGTACACCGAGATCCTTGAAGAAAACCTGCTCCAGAGCGCTCTGGACCTCAGACTGGGGCGAAGGTTTACCTTCCAACATGACAACGACTGAAGCACACAGCCAAGAGAACAAAGGAGTGGCTTCGGAGAAAGTCTGTGCATGTCCTTGAGTGGCCCAGCCAGACCCCAGACCTGAATCCAATTGAACATCTGTGGAAAGAGCTGAAAATGGCTGTGTACCGACGCTCCCCATCCAACCTGACGGAGCTTGCAAAGATATGCCAAGAGGAATGGGCAAAAATGTCCAGAAACAAGTGTGCCAAGCTCGTAGCTTCTTTCCCAAGATGCTTTGAAGCTGTAATCACTGCCAAAGGTGCAGCAACCAAGTATTAGGCTAAGGTTGTGTACAGATATGTAACCACTAAATAACCTATTTTTGTCAGTAAAATAAAATTGCATATTTTCTAAAAACCTGTTTTCACTTCGTCATTATTGGCTATTGTGTGTAGATGTTTGAGGCAAAAAATTCACTCAATCTATTGTAGTATAAGTCTGTAACGTAATAAAATGTGAAGAAAGTGAAAGGGGTGTGCAGACTTTCCGGCTTGACTGTATAATCTGATTAGCTGACGCTTCATAGGATAAGATTTATTTTACCAAATAATCTCCCAATCTAGATTCCTATTCAATATGGAAATCCTAGTCTCAAACACAACCTACGCAACTGAATTTGTTACAGAAAGGAAAGAGGTCCTGAATTGAATCAGTAGGAGAAAGGGAGTAAATGAAAGCAGGGCTCTCCAAACCCAATGACCTTTAAATGACCTTTAAAGTGACCTTTAACATCAAACATATTCAGTGTGAACATCTTTGCGGGAAAATCAAAAGTCTTGGATCTCATCAATAAATGCTCATTCTAGCAAATGGGTTGCTGGATTTATGAAAAATAACAGAAGATATCTATTTGCTTTCCTCTGTATTTATAAAAAAATAGTATTAATCTTGTGCAGTTTATCAAACTACCTTTGTTTAATGAATTTAAAATCCATGGAAACCACATATATAACCAGCGTCAGGCAGCTTGTTTGGGCCAGCAGGTGACAGCAGCATGACGGGATAGTTTATATTTGTTGTTCATATGATGACGGAGCTGAGAAACAGACAATATCTTTTCTTCATATCTGAGATCTCAAACGGCTGCACCTCAGCATGCAAACTGTGGATATGTAAAGAGGCTGGCCACATCCTGCTCACCCCGCCTCTTCCTCTTCCTCTTCCCCTCTTCCTGCTGCTGCTTGTGAGGAGGATCTGAGACTCACTCTCTGGTTTTTTGAGACTGTGCCATGCCCAGAGCAGGTGGAACTCCAGAGCTCCTCAATGTGCCTGGGATTAGCCCAGTCATGGAGTGGATTCTCTTATAGCAAGAACACAGAAAGGGAAGGGGGACTCATGATCGCGTCAGATATCTGTGCAGAGCAGCTGGTGTTCTGTCCATAAACAAGTAACTGCACAAAACCCAGTCAAAAACTGAGCTGCATCCTGGGTTACAGGACGGACGTACAGACAAAACCCTCAGAATTAAAATTTTGGTGACTTCAAAAAAAAACAAAAAAACTGATGGACCTAAAAATGTACATTTACCATATAAAACTGTTAAAAGAAGAAAAACCTTTACTTTTAATCTTAACAAGAAGGCAGTTACATTAATGAGGTCCCAGAACAGACATGCTTTTGGTCTTCAGGCATTTAAAACTACATGCCCTTGTTGGAGTTTTTTTAAATTTTATTTACTGTTTTAAAGGGTCCTGTTACTCATTGAACCAGCTGAAGCAACTGGGCACAATATCAAAGCATGCATAAAGTCGAACTGACATTGCCCCAAATTGTATCTATTTCCATGGCAACCCACAAATGCAAACCTTCAGAGCCAATTTACACGCCTTTCTATCAGCAGCCATTCAGGTAATGCCTTGCCCTGTTCTCCGGGGTAAAACAACGGGCCTCGCTGTCAGTTAGAAAGCATGTACCCTCACTACTCTATTGCCCTGGTGTGTCTAGCTGGTGTAACATGTGATTTTTCCTACATCAGGGACAAGATGTCTCAAGACCTGTCTGAGAAGACCATGGTAAACATCTAGGCTGAAATGCAAGGTATTGTGCAGAAGAGTACTGTTCCAGAGCTGGGTTGAATGTGCTCTGAGCGGGTGGCTCAGGGAGGGGATTCCAAAAACTGGTCCTATTAGAGCCACGTCATGTAAGAAAAAACATTATTCTCTACTGAGGCATATACTGTATCTACATATTGTCCACGTAGCATTCTGCTATATTTGGTTATTGATGTATTACCCTGTCTGTGTAGATACATTTTGATGCAATCAAAAACTGTGAAGTACATTAGAAGTACATAATCACTCAAATTAAAGCATTATTGCCAGCAGTACTCTATTGTTACGTTATGTTCCAACTCCTATTACTGTGGTTTATTTTCTGTATTATTCTTACTGGGTATAGGTATAATACTGGTGGAAGGGTTGTCAGTTATAAGGTTTGTGGTCTACAATACAGTTTCCTTTTATGACAAACATATTAAGACAGCAATTACTACCTGTGCCCTCTAAATCCAGCACAGACAGACAACAAAGTCAGTGATCTGCCCATAATGAAGCACACTACAATGTAGTCATCATGAAAGACAGCACTACAAACTGAAATGAGCAAACAGCCAACCGGTGAACCAGTGAACATTAGACACATTAGACTCAAGCCAACTAGGAAATGTACAACAAACAACAGTGATGGAAGTTGAGCTTGATTCTGTCATCTTTGTGAGTTATGTCTATCTCTCTTTCTATCTGTCTGTGCCACGCTGTACTGGCAACAGCAAGCAGCAGCCCCGGTGGGGAACTGCGTGTGTTGCTCTTAAAGTCGGAAATGAAGCACTGCACATGTTGAGAGAAAAGCTTAGCTGCTCTTTGGAGTGAGAGCCCGTTTACTACTGTCAGACATAACCTGCTTCGCCCCACAGAAACTGGCAGAACTCCCAAACTTGGTCACCGGTAAACAGCCAAAACTCCTACCTTGAGCTGGGATTTTGACACCTTTCCACTCTTCTCCACATCCAGGGCAGTAAAAGCATACCAGATGGACTTCAGCAGCTCCGAACGCAGGTCCATGGCTGCAGTAGCATGACGCTCTCTTTTTCTGTCTTTTTTTTTCTGTTTCCCTCTTTCGTCTCCCTCTCACCGCTGACTCGTGGCCCTGCCTCAGCAGCCACCCACACCCCTGGGCTGCGTCTGAATGTGTGATTACAACAGGGTGATGGCGCCCCCTGTTTGATGTCATGATTAATGCACCACCTGACAGTAACTCACAGATACAGGTTCTTATAGGCACACCTCTGCTTTGAGGTTAAAGCAACCTCCATTCTACAGGAGCATTTTCATTCTACTGTCTAACATTTGATTCTCTAAAATGGTGTATGAAAATAATTTGCATCTCCGACTCACTGCCGCTACATGGAAGGAAAAGGAGAGTCGATTACCCAGGGTTAGCTCTAGGCTTCTTATTGTAAAAGTGCTCTCTTTGGAGGGAATGAAGAGAATTTCCATTTTAGCCAGGTTGTGTTTTAGATGACGATCTGTCATCCAGCACATGATGTCATTCAGGCAAGGTGAGATGTGTAATGAGACCTGTGTGTTGGGCAGATTACAGGAGAGGAACATCTGAGTGCCGTCAGAATAGAAGTGATATGAGAAACTTTGGGAGGAGATGACAAACCCCAAGAGATTGGAGAAAAGTGGGAAAAGAGAAAAGAGAAGACCGAGTATGCAGCCATGGGGGAATGGGTACAGCAGGGCACAAACTGAAGTTAATTCTGGTAGCATTAGCAGCTTGTGCTGTGTCTTCTCTTCATACGTTCAGAAGGTAAAACCTACTCTCACAGCAAACAGGCTGACAGCAAACAAGGATGCATGATGTGCCAGTTGTGCGTTTTCACCTGTGTCCATCCATCCATCCATCAATTTTCTAACTGCTTGATCCAAGTCAGGGCAGTGGCAAGAGGGCAAGCCGAGTGTTCACCTTTTAGAGTCAAAAAGTCAAAAAAGTATGTGAAATGCAACACATAAATCTACTTTTTAACAATAACTTAATATTATGGGAATACAAAATAACGTGTGGGCTTATCGTCAACATATGGCAAACTGAGGCATCAATATCATTAAGACAGTAGTTAAACTCTCTAATAATATCCTCCAATCCTGTATGAAAAACAGAATAGTGCCTTTATCCGTTCATAAGTGAGAGGGGTGTTTAGAGGGATACACAGAAGAGGAAGACAAGCACAATGCAGTGTACCAGAATAAATAACACATGCAGGCCTACTGTTACACTGCAAAAAATACATAGTAGAAAGAAGGACTTTGTAAGGTGGGCTGCCTGACATTGGTGTGACCATCTTCACCCTTCCAGCACTGTTACATCCAAGCAGTTGATCCGGTGAAGTTTTAAGTGCACGCAGGAGTTCATAGTTTCATGTTCTGGTCTGCACCGGAGGACGTGAAGCCAAGATCCTAACACAACCATAGACTGTAGAAACCACGGTCTGTGATAGAAACACTGTTGCCTGATCATAACAGTAGATGGCAGCAATGCAATACGCCTGTCGTTTGCAGTACCACTACCAGTAAGATCAGAAGAAGAAGTACCAGAGGAACGAATAAAAGGTACGCGGTAAGCAAAACAAACAGTACCATATGAAGGTAGTTACTTTCTTTAACTAGTTGAATTATTCCTGTTACTCGATATACAAATGTTGTATTATTGAGCAGGCCAGTTCGCTTGTTAAAGACGTCAATGCAGTGCAATAGTAGAATAAGACAGCTTGTTCGAGTGAAGCGATTGAATTCGCAGGCACTGCTATAACAGCACTAGTAACGTAGCTAATAAGCTAACGCGTATAATGATCAGGTTCATGTTCAGCTATAGCCACCGATGTACCTGACATTCAACTTGCTCAATTCGACATTCAATTCGGTAACTAGTGCTAGTAATGATCGCAGAGTTCGTTGTCTAAGCTACGGGGCTAATTTTGCTAATGTTAACCAGCTAACTTATAGTTTACCTACCCAGCAGCATATCAAAGTGTTGTGATATATTTGTAACGTTAACGTTAGATACTTGGCTAGCGTCTAACGTTAGCTAATTTGCTTAAAGTTGGAAAACAGGTCTTTGTATTTTGGGTACCGTGTATTGCTGCACAATTTAGCGTAACTTAGCCAATTCATGGGGCTTTCAAAATTTCACATTCATGAATGTTAGATACATCATGAAGTTTCATTAACGTTAGCTACCGAGCTTTTAGATTGGTGAGAATGATATCACCAGAAGGCCCATCAAAACTAGCTGCAAACGTTGCATGTAGCTTAAGGCGTTCAGTCTGCTCAGCCTTGAATGCGATCCTGACTAATGTATGTGAATATATTTTGCAATGCATCATTTGACTGGTTGTGTGGCAGAATCTGCACACTGAGAAAAGCTAAACATTGTCCAATATCCAAGCTCATATGCTTTCGTCCCCTATCTGTGATTAAAATTAACGTCACTGATGTAACGTGCAGATTCTGCAGCAACACTGTCCACGTTGGGCTGCGGTTTGTTTGGGCGCCGATTCAGGTCTGTGATCTATCCACTATCTGTCAGAGCAAGTGATGTGAACGCTGCGTGTACGGAAGAAACGCCAGACTCGCCAGTGAATTCCTATGATTAGGTTTGTGCGGACACAGAATGAGATTGGGAGATAGGTGCCATTATTTGCTCCTTCAGTAAATGACAAGCCGAGATAAACTGAATGACTGGTCTGTTTTCCTCATCAAACATCTTTACTGGACTTTCAATCAGGGTGTGATTGAAACTCAGTCACACCAGATCTCTGCTGAGGTCTTGGAATATTTGGTTTAACGATTTTGGACTGTGGCTTAATTTTGGGAAAAGGACGTAGGTGTTTGTTTGGGCAGACTGTAGTCTGCCTGCGGTGCCTCCATGGTTTTCACTGAGACTGTTGTGGAATTTTTATGATGCCGTTGGAGATGTTGGAGATATGGTATTTGGTCCAGGGGAGTGGATGGTGGCATATGTTCCATTGAATGTCATTGCCCCCCCCCCCCTGCACTAACAAAGAGATTTGCAGCAATGAGACAAGTCTACTGCTGTGGGTGGACATTTGAAATTGGTGTAGTTTGGGGGGGGGGGGGGGTGTAAATCAAGTCAATACAGTCTACTCAAGTCAATACAGTTTAGGAGGACTCTATGGAGTTTTAAATTGTACACTGTAAGATGTGTGTGTGTGTGTGTGTATGTCTGGCACTGTAGGGCTGGGACTGAGAGCTGTCATTATGAAGATGTGTAGGACTGTTCTAAGCTTCAGGTTGCACCTGACACTGCTGCTGGTCATCTTTCTCTGTGAGGTCATCTCCAAGGCACACGCCAGCAAGGTAAAAGCTACACGCTCGGACTGTACCACTTCAGCTCTGGCCATTCACTGCCGCAGGTAGACTGTACCAATTTAGTACCTTTATATTATCTGCCACACTCAGACTGTACCTCTTAGCTTTCCCACCCATTCTTTTTAGCAGATGGTCCAAGGATTTGAGGAAACTTAACCCTCTTCCCAATTCCTAATGGCTGTTCTGCATTTGGCACTGAACACACATTGTATCACCTCAACACCTGCTGCTGTTTTGAGACTTTGTATTGTAACACTTCATCACCTGTCAGTTGCTAAGACAAAGTGCGAGCACAACAATATGGCTAAAATCAAGCACCACACACACACACACAAACACACACACACAAACACACACACCAGCCTGCTGTATGTTAATGGAAGATTGCAGTACACCAAGCTTTTTTATTTATAGTAGGAGACCTGGCTCGAAGCTATGTGTGTGTGCAGTCAAGTATTTCAATTATTTCAATTTAAACTAAGTAGCTGTGTGTTGTTTCTGAATATATTACAGTTGCAAATAATGTCTAGCATATGGAAGCAAATGGTGAACTTTATAGGTCACAGTCAGTAGGTTAATGTGTTTCCATTTTAGATTCTCTTACCGCTCACTAAGTTTAGAAGGCTGTTCTATAGTGCAACCTGTAGGTGGTGATATCTCTACACCAGAGAGTGCAGTAGTACCTCAAACATGATATGAGAGTTGAGGTTGGTTTGAATGACTGAATATCCAGTTGTCGTTAAAATGAAACAAACACTTTTGACTTCCTCAGTCACCTGGGCCCCTGCAGAGTGAATGTTTCACAGTATCAGTCTATTCATGCAGTTTTTTAATATTGCCTCAATTAAAGCAGATAATCTGACGAGGGGGTTTATTCTCTGCAGAGTTTTGAAGATATCCGCTGTAAGTGTATCTGTCCACCATATAGGAATATCAGTGGGCATATCTACAACAGGAATGTCTCGCAGAAGGACTGGTGAGTGCACCCTTTCTCTCTTGTTCACTGAAAATTACATAAACCACACCCGCACCCTGCAGCTACTTATGAAAATGACCATAAACCCACCCATAACCTGCAGCTACTTATGAAAATGACCATAAACCCACCCATAACCTGCAGCTACTTATGAAAATGACCATAAACCCACCCATAACCTGCAGCTACTTATGAAAATGACCATAAACCCACCCATAACCTGCAGCTACTTATGAAAATGACCATAAACCCACCCATAACCTGCAGCTACTTATGAAAATTACCATAAACCCACCCATAACCTGCAGCTACTTATGAAAATTACCATAAACCCACCCATAACCTGCAGCTACTTATGAAAATTACCATAAACCCACCCATAACCTGCAGCTGCTTATGAAAATTATCAGAAACAACACCCCCCGCACTCAGCAGCTATTCATGCAAATGATCATAATCCACATCCACACCGTGCAGATGTTGAAGAAATTTACCATAAACCAGTCTGAGTGTGTGCGGTTGCCTGTGTGTGTGTGTGTGTGTGTTTGACTGTGTTTGACTGGAATCTCTCTATCCTCTAGTAACTGCCTGCATGTTGTGGACCCCATGCCAGTGCCAGGGCATGACGTGGAGGCATACTGCCTGCTGTGCGAGTGCAAATACGAGGAACGCAGCAGCAACACAATTAAGGTACTGAGTCAGTACTGCAGCCGGATTCACTCAATACTATTTTCCAACCGTACTGTGGAAGTGTCATAAGACATCCCACCCTTGTGTGGCCATGTCACGTGTTGCTTTTGTTGTTTTTGAAGGAAAACATCAGCGAAGCTGCGCCTCATTTTTTAAAACGACATATTTAAGAGACCAAAATGTTTGTGTACTTTTTGAAAAGTATGCTCCTGAATATACTCAGCGAAGTGTATCATACAGGGGTTTTAAGTATACTATATTTAGAGAAACCTTCGCCTAATTAACAACTTTCTCGTCCTTGTCTACTCAACAAGCCTACCTAATAGTATGGTAGGGTGCTAATGAGCACGCTTGATTGACATTCCTCTGTCCATGAAGACACTCAGCATCACACACAACAAAAATACTAAATAGCGGGGAGAATAGGGGTTGTACAACCATATATGTACGAACCTACCGAATTTGAGAGTGTAGAAATTCCACAACCAGATAAGCTGTATTTTCTGGCTTCACAGGTGGTGACGGAATGGTGGGTTTCAAGATACTAAGTTTCCATGTAATAATAAACCACTTTGTTATCACATTTGTTTCTTCCAATAAAGTTGTGGGTATTGCTGCTAGTTAGCTAGCTAGTTGACATTGAGTAGCTCGCATGTTGAATGCCATGGAATTGTTTGGTTGGTTACCCTGGCAACTAAAGCTCCGCTTCAGTTCTGTGTGTTTAAAAAAATCAACTGCGCTGTACTCGACGAGAAAGCATATGTGACATTATTAACTAACGTTAGTGCTACACGTCCAACTTTAGCCAAGATATGCGTAATGTTACTGAAAGTAGTAGCTAAATCCACAGGGCTAGCTAACACACTGGCCAAATTCGGAAAAGGCATTACTGCGGGAACGCAGTAGTTTTGACAAATGCTGGTGGGAGGGACAAGCGATTTGGGATTAGTGATGTCACCATTCCCACTTATAGTACCGCTCAAATTCAATCCAAAAATGAGGGTAAAAGTATCCAATATCTCTGGAATTCAGAAAGTAATTATTTCCAGTGCAAGTATACACTGCCTGGCCAAAAAAAAAAGTTGCCGTTGCACCCGCCATTTCTGTGTATTGAGGGAACCTGCCATATGCCCTTTAAATTTTGAAGTAAGACAAAGTACATTGCGGTTACATTGTTAGTGTCCTCTCTCCCTCTGTTTCCCAGGTAACCATCATTATCTACCTATCTGTGGTGGGCTCCCTGCTGCTCTATATGCTGTTCCTGCTCCTGGTGGATCCTCTGATCCGCAAATGTGACCCGTACACCCAGCCCCTACAGAATGAGGAAGATACTGAGGTACTGTACACGCACGCACACACACATACACACCACACCCAGCCCCTACAGAACACGGAAGATACTGAGGTACCCTACACACACACACACACACACACACACACACACACACACATACATACACATACCCAGCCCCTACAGAACGAGGAAGATACTGAGGTACTCTACACACACACACACAACACACCCAGCCCCTACAGAATGAGGAAGATACTGAGGTACTCTACACACACACACACACACACACACACACACACACACACACACACCCAGCCCCTACAGAACGAGGAAGATACTGAGGTACCCTATACACACACACTCCAGTTTGTATTACAGTTGTGTCTGAGTGTGTGTGCTCTGTCTCTCTCATGCTCCCTGCAGGACATGCGATCGCAGGCGGAGGGTGCAGGTGGGCGGGGGAATACAGTGTTAGAGCGTGTGGAGGGGGCGCAGCAGCGCTGGAAACGGCAGGTCCAGGAGCAACGCAAGACTGTGTTCGACCGACACAAGATGCTCAGCTAAACCTTCTCAGGAGAACTGGGGCCTACAGCGCCTCTTCCACCCTGTCCCAAAACGCCCCTCAGCCCTGTCCTATAATGCCTCTCCCTGTCCCACAGTGCCCACATACTTTTATGTTCTCCAAAATGATTTGTCCTCTCAGTGTGCATTTATGTGTAGAAAAAGTCCATCCATTTACTATCCGACAATGATATTTTTCTGGAACCTTGACTGCTGTTTAAAAAACTTTATTCCTTATATGGCCTGTTCCTTCGCTGTCTTAATGCAGAGTTTAATGATATTACTGGGCTTGTGGGACAGCGGCGTGTTGTCTGTGCTGAAAATGGCAGAATGTCAGTTGTGAAGAGGCTTGCCTGCAGCAGCATAATGCTCACCTGATTAGCCTTTAAATGAGCTGTTTGTGTCTTGTCCCGTTTGCTTGGCTTTAGTGGATCTGGGAGATTTAAGCAGAATAATTTATCTATTTGAGCAGCTTTCTGCAGCTTGATTTATTTATCCTGTAATTCAGTCCTGCAGGTGTGTGCTGATACAGCCTCCTCATTAACATACCTGTTACAGAATCATTACGGATCATCACATTCAGGTTACCCGAATCATTGCAATTGGTCAGTTAATATCATTTGGGACATGAGTTTGTTTTCTATTAGGTTGTTTGATCCATAGACTTGTCAAGTAATGCCTACAATGTGCTGGAGTGTGACAAGCTCATAGATTCGTCTTTCATTTTAGTCATGGCTTTATCACAGCCTTTATGTATTTAAAATGGGTGGCTACAGAGACATGTAAGGGCTTTAAATGCAGGAAAAGCTGGGCCCTATTCATCTGACTATCAAAATATGTTGATTTGACGATCGCGGTCACTGAGAGAGAACGGAGGTTGGATGACACACCAGGGTGCCTCAGAAACTAGCTCATCTCTCTGTCCTATCACATAGTTTATCTTTAAGCAAGTGGTGTCACGGACGTCAAGTCACAGGAAGATTGTTTTAAACGGATACATAAGCTAGTATAATCTCTAAGATAACCAAGGCAAAGCAAAAGGTTTTATTTGAACGTAATATAATTTGAAACACTTTGTAAAAACGTCACTGCACCGTATCTTGAAGGGCAAAGTTTAATTTCTTTGACTTCTGCATTTACGGCCAGCTGGCTATAGTATATTTAACGTTGATGGTAATCGTATTATAACGGGATCACGTCTTTACGTATGCTTTGATCGGGACTATTTTAAATTCCGTCCATCTCGGATGAATATGAAATCAGTGCATGGCTCTTACGGTAAATCATGGTTGTGTGGTTTATGAAACGGTCCGTTCTGTGCGGAACGCCTGTGAGCTCCGTGGCGGTGAAGCATGCCTGTACCCCTGCAGCCTGTCTTTCACGGCGAGCTGTCTCGCCTGCCGTTGGCACCTCCAGCTGCTGTGCTGCCCTCCTTTTCTAATGATAGCTGGGATTCCAAGCGCTCCGAACTCATCCCGTTTATTTTTGTCATGTGACTGTACACATCCTAATTTATACCTCAAATGAGAGTCAAATCACTGAGTTTTTTTTATTTATTATATATTTTTTTTAAAGGCTCTGCGATTTATAATTAATTATAAATTATTTATTGTGAATGTTGTTCTTATAATGCTTGTTCAGCTTTTGCAGCCTTTTATTTACAGTACAGGTACTTTTTTTTCGTTATTATATTGTATTTTGGCTTTGTATTTGGTTTTACTGAGATAATTTTATAGTTTTGCACCTAGTAAAACTGCATCTGGGAGTTTCTGGAATTTGGCACTGATAAAATTGTCTGTGTTAAGATTTAAAGATGTGACATTCCTGCTTGGCAAACAATAAAGAAATGTCTTTACAACCAAAATGTTTTATTAAGTTTTATTTCAAATTGATAAGGGAAAATACCTTACATGCCTCAAGTTTATATCTTCTTTAAAACATTTTTTAAATTTAAGTTTTTCAATTTTTTTGTTCTTTTGGCACATGAATGGCTCTTTTATGCTATGAATTGTTGAAATAGTCTGGACGAATATCTCAGGAAATGTTAAAACAAATGGTTCAGGCAGCACACAAGACATTCTCTGACAGACTTACCAGCGGCCTAAAGGGTTTTAGCTTTTTAACTTCTTTAAGAGTGCCATTTTATTTTATTTGCACCACCAATCTTAGTGCTCACATACCAACTAATGGATGTGCCCTGAAATAAGACTGAGGGTTGTTGCATGTTAGTCATCTTCTATTGGTCAATAATGGATGTAAAACTCTCAATTTAACATGATTGTTGTCTGTGCATTCTGGGGTTATTCAAGTCATATTTTCATGAGACATAAGGCTTTTTTTTTTAAGGCTGGTTTTGTGGGTTCAGATAGTTTGCACATAGTAGTATCATACTTATTTTTAGTAGATGTTAGTGGGGCTTTGGATTCTCTCCATGGAAGTGAATGTCTCACAGCAGCTGATTGGTAGATTTAGTGGTTACTCACACTGTGTTTTTAAAGCAGTGGTCATGGAGCTGGTGACTTCAATACTCGGAGCTTTCAGCAAAGGCTCTCCTGGGGTTTTGGGGTATCTTACACCCTGTTCCAAAAAAGCAGAGGGTTTCTTTTTGGACCACAGCAGTGTGATCTGTTTGAAGGTGGGGCTGAGGGTCTGTGGAACACGTCAGGAGGTAAAAGGGAAAACTACCCCATGCCCCTCATAGACCTCCCCATGACCTGCACAGAAACTACTTAACAGAGTTTACTGAAGGCCTGCGCTCACGGTATTGCAGTCCATTCTATATTTCCGGGGAGACAAACGATGCAGACAAGACAAAAATAGACTAATGAAGACCACAAAGAAACAGAATACAAGTTTCCCTATGTAGACACGGTTAGCCTATGTGTAGACACGGTTAGCCTATATGTGTAGGCGCGGTTAGCCTATATGTGTAGGCACGGTTAGCCTATATGTGTAGGCACGGTTAGCCTATATGTGTAGGCGCGGTTAGCCTATGTGTGTAGACGCGGTTAGCCTATGTGTGTAGGCACGGTTAGCCTATATGTGTATAGGCACGGTTAGCCTATATGTGTAGGCACAGTTACCCTATGTGTTTTTGAGTACTGCTGAACTAAATATGTTCAGTGCAGACACTGGTCATCCAAACAACACTGAGGGACATTGAGGCCTGACAGTAAGTCCAGTCACCGGCCAAAATTTTTTGTTTGACCTTTTGCTTGATAATGGAAGTCAGACGACTAATGTCACAGTGCCAAAAACAACAATTCAGGTTGTTTTTGTGCACATCTAAGCCCCTTCACATAAGTGGTGGAGCTGCTCAACGCTTCCCAAAATGGCTTTCAGTGATTCACAATAATTTAATTCCTGAAATATACATCCTAGTTACATTTAAAATTTTATTTAGATAAAATACAGATTCAATGAAAAGTTTTTAAAAACAATTAAATCAGACCCTCCAAGTATGACTTTTCTTGCCATAGTGAAAATGTGTTTTCATCTCATGATTGACACTGTGGATTGCTTCTGATTGGTCAGAAAACTCCATACCACAGGATATCTTCCAAACCATGGGGTTAAAGACTGCTTCAAAATGGCTTTGTATAATCCTGGTAGTTTAATTTAAAAATAAAAGCTAATGAAAGAATTAAGGAATAATAATACACTCCTTGAATCTGTTCTTCTTGTGTTAGTTACAGTGCATAGCTGTGTATGAGATTTTTTAAAAGCAGTACACGAGCAAGAGAATTTGGTTTCACTTGGTTACATAAAACATCACCAGGACAACCTTAATTCCTTGTGTTTGTTACACGATTATCCAAATGTTTAAATGTACCACACCTTAAAAGTTTCTATTTGAATTTTATTGTTACGGCTTGTGCAGTTTATTTAAACCCTTTCTGTTAGTCTACACCTGCCAGCCAGCTATTTTGTTAATGACAGAGCTGTAAGTGGCCCCATGTAAGAAGGCTGATTTGGAGATACAGTATGTGATATAATACAGGTAGGAAAAGACACCAAACACCATATACATAATTTGGTTACATACATTTTTCCTATTGAAGTAGGTGCCATTTAAGTATTTCTAATCTATATAACAATGAATCTACAGATACACACAAATAAGTTTTTACAACCAAACTGCAATATTGTCACAATGTTAAGAAAATAAGCTTTGCCCAATCACACGTACAGGCATGCCTACACTTCTTGCCCAGCCAATCATCTAGCCATACACTTTTCTACAACCTGCACTCAGGTTCTTCTAACTTTATGTGGGTGTATGTCACTCTGCCTAAAACCTACAGTGTAAATGTTTCTGTGAAAACCTAAAATGTAAATCTTTCTGTAATCCGAAATATTAAAAAATCTTTGCTTTCCCTTCACTTCTTGGCCCTCACTGAGACGTGGATCACACCAGATAATACAGCTTCTTCTGCAGCCCTCTCCTCAGTCAATGTATTTTCCCACAACACAGACCCACAGGTACAGGCAATGGCACTAGTTAGGGTTAGGGACCCACAGCTACAGGCAGGGGCACTGGTCTCCTTATCTCCCCCTCATGGAATGGTCGCGTTGCCTCTCTTCCCTTTATCTCGCTTTCCTCTTTTGAATTTCACGCTGTTACAGTTCCTTTCAGATTTCATACTGTAATTCTGTAACAATGTCTAGAAAACAGGGCTCATACCTATGAGGCCGTGGGTTCAATTCCAAGATGAGGCACTGCTGTTGTGTCCTTGAGCAAGGTATGTAAACACAACTGCTTTAATTAATTTCCAGCTGTTGGAATTGTCAATGAATTAAACAAATCATAAAATCTCTAAGTAATTCTGCCAAAAGCCTAAAATGTAAATGTTTCTGTTACTTTTTGGTACATTGTAGGTTTGGTTTCCAAGTTAGGCACTACCCTTGTACCAATGTACTTAACCCAAATTGCTTCAGTACATATGTAGCGTGTAATGTACCATCTTGTGCCATCAGGCAATGCCAACTGGGGAGGAATGCTGCTTCTTACCTAATCTTCAACCTACCTGAATCAACAGGTGCCATGCCACTTTTGAACATCCGTCACTGGCTTCTGGTGGCTCCCTGCATTCAAATGAAATCTCTCACCCTGGCATACTAAACTGTGAATAATACTGCCCCTCCTCATCTTCAGACAATGATTACACCATACAGACCAACCAGACCTCTCTGTTCAGCATCCTCTCACCAGCTGGCTGTCTCATGTCTTTGAAGACCTGGCAGCTGATTCTTGCAGCACTGGCTCTTCTCTACCATTGTCTCCCAGTGGAGAAATTACCTTTCTCTTATTCCCTGTCTTCCAGAAACTCACCTTTTCCCACTACACCTCAATGTTTCCATTTTATGAAAAAGGAAAAACTAATATTTCTCTCCTTTATCTCATAGGTCTTAAGTCATGCACCCAATGGTGGCACCTATATGATTGTAGTATTGTTTTTCTCTAGCTCTTGTAGCATTTGCTTATACTGTAAAATGCACTGATAAGTCACTTTGGCTAAAGGCATTTGCCAAATTATTAAATATGAAATAGTTTTTTTGCAAAAAAAGAACCGATTGTGCACCAAGCATCTAACCATACTTAGATGGAATCTCAAATGGAACTGAGCTTGTAACAGCGGGTCGTGCGCTGAACTGTGAGAGTAGGTGTTTTGCGTGCATTACCAGTCCACCCGGCATGCGTGTGCTTTACAACAGGTGATACAAAGGTGACCCTGCACCCAAGACAACAGACAAGATAAAAGTGGGAAGACTTGGCTTACTGCCTTTTTTTCAGTTTTTGAACTGATAACAAAACTCAGGTCCACAAAATTCAGATTTTTACCAACAACCAAACAGGCACAGTTATTAAAACAAAATCAAAACTATAAACCAAGCTCACACAACAGCCGTGTTGCAAATACATATCTCTCTTAAGCCTTAAAAAAAAAAGAAAAAAAAAAGGCCTTTTATAGAGCCCATCAATTAGGCAATGGGCAACAGCTGTGATGATTGGCAATGTGCCACAGCGGCCACCCTATCTGTGAGTGGGGCCTGAGGTGCTGGATGGAGCACAGGAGCTCCCTCTTTGGTCCTGTCCCACCCTTCCTGGTGTCACAAAGCCCAAAATGATTACATCACCTTTTGATAACTGAGCTATGTACTGCAAGTGTCTTCCATCTTCCCCCTTTAATAACTGATGAGGACCACTGCTTGACCTCGCTGTGCCTAGTCTGGGCCTTATCATCACATGGCTCAGAACCTGTGACCAGCTGTTTATGTGTTATGGAACAGGTTTAGTGGGTAAGCCCCCATCCAGAGGTTGTCTCATTGGCTTGTAGATGCCATGTGATTTTAACTTTAGGGCCAGGGGGATTTCTGAGTAGGGATTTTTCCTAATCTATTATGATTCAAGTTACAAGTACTTGTTTACCCAAGTACATGGTCCCATCCATAGTGGCAGCACATATTTGTCATTGGTGGTGTTGGTGAGTAACAAAAATATCCCTAACTCTATAAGTGAAGTTGGATGTTGTGATGGCCACTCCAGTTGGTTTCCCTGGCAACATAAAGCATCTCTCCTCTTTCCTTCCGTCTCCCCCTTTGTCACACACAACAGCGTCTTCTACTATAAATACAGCCAAGAACAAATGCCTCGGATCAACAACCGCCCCACCGGGCCCCCTAATTTGTGTCTAATTTTAAAGGCTCAATCAAAAACAAAAGGCATCTCATTATCTCTGTCTCATCCCTGAAAGACAGACAGACTGTTCTGTAAATATAGTTTGGCACATCGTCTGGGAACGAACCCAGAAATGTAGGTTTTGTTGGGAGGTGTGATCACAGAACCCTTGCTGCTGTGAAGCTCGGTGATCTTTGAGTGACATCAGATGTGTGGAGAGAGGCAGGTCTGAGATCAGGTCAATAAAGGGGTGATGTCATGATGCTATGTGATCCGTAGTGTAGCAGTGTAGCCACGCAGATTGATGGGTATGGGGCAGGAGGAGAACAGTTGGGGGCCTGATGTGTGTCAGTGGGGGAGGGGGGAGGGGGGGTTTAGAGGGCTTGAGCTGTTATTTGTTTAAAAACAGTAAACATTGGCCGGTGTCTGCACAGTGTCATATAAACGCAACAGAACTACTAAAGCACCTCCTCTTAGTCTTGGTGCTGGTTGTGGAGAGCTGACTGTGCAGTGGGGCTGTCCAGGGTTGGTTGTGCAGGGCTAGCTGTGCAGTGGGTGTCCAGGGTTGGTTGCGCAGGGCTAGCTGTGCAGTGGGTGTCCAGGGTTGGTTGCGCAGGGCTAGCTGTGCAGTGGGTGTCCAGGGTTGGTTGCGCAGGGCTAGCTGTGCAGTGGGTGTCCAGGGTAGGTTGTGCAGGGCTAGCTGTGCAGTGGGTGTCCAGGGTTGGTTGTGCAGGGCTAGCTGTGCAGTGGGTGTCCAGGGATGGTTGCGCAGGGCTAGCTGTGCAGTGGGTGTCCAGGGTTGGTTGTGCAGGGCTAGCTGTGCAGTGGGTGTCCAGGGTTGGTTGCGCAGGGCTAGCTGTGCAGTGGGTGTCCAGGGATGGTTGCGCAGGGCTAGCTGTGCAGTGGGTGTCCAGGGTTGGTTGCGCAGGGCTAGCTGCGCAGTGGGGCTGTAGGAGCTGCAGCTTGCAGGCTCAGTGTGGCGTGGAGAGTGACAGCTGTATCCCCTCCCCTCTCCTCTCCTCCTACTCCTCTTACTGCTGCCTCAGGACCCCTGACCCCCCACACCCTCATCCCCAAGCATGGCCTGCTCCACTGTCTAAATTTAACCCCCATCCAGCCAACTGCTGCTCCTGATCACACTTACTCCCGTACTGTCTCTGCTGAGTGTGACTTTCTCCCAGGGAGAGAGAGAAAGAGAGAGAGAGAGAGAGAGAGAGAGAGAGGAGGGGGAGCAGCAGGGGAGAGAGAGCCTGCTGAGTTTAGTGAGTGTGTCAGAGACAGAGGGAGTGCGAGCAGGGGCGCTTACGAACCCCAGTTGGAATACAGCAAGAGGGAGCGGTGTTTCGGAGCAAGGGGGGACAGCGTTTGACGAGGGGAACAGGCCAAGATGGAGAACACAAGCGATCCCCCGATGACCTCCTTCATCATGGACGAGGAAGAGCTGAAGAGGAAGCAGAGGGAGAAGCTGAAGAAGCTGCAGGCCACCGGGGGCAACCCCCGTCCCGCCCGCTCCCTCTTCTTTTTCACCCTCAAGAACCCCTTCCGCAAGGCCTGCATCAACATCGTTGAGTGGAAGTATCCTTTAGCGGCCTCTAATGAATACACTCACACATAGGCGCGTGTGCATGCATTCACCCATTAATGCAAACTCATACAATGTCATCGTACTGAAATTATATTGTTGACGATATAAATATCTCAAAGGAATATTTATGCCCTGTAGCATAGTGAGGCATACAGGAAAGCATGATTGTTTGCAAGATCAAAACACATTACAGGCAGTTTCAAACACAAAAACACACAAGTTTGTGCAGAGATAAAAAAATTCACATAGAATCCACGCACTTTAAATGCAGTTTCTTCTGGGGCCAATTATGCAACTTTGCAGATTTTAAGGTTTGCGTCTCCTGAGGAAGTCCAGTGGCAACCTGTTTTGAGAGACACTTTGTTCCACTGCAATGCCAACTAGAGCATTTTGGTGAAAAGACCATGCAACAAATGGGCCCTTGAATTTATGAATACATGTTGATATTAAGACCTTTATCAATGGTTTATTTATACATACACACTGTATGCGAATGCAGCACACCGAGTACTAGTTGGAGAGAGAGGCTCAGAGGAGGAGAGCCTCTACACTCAACACTATAAATGGCAGGAGGACCACCTGTTCTGCTTCATATTCCAGCCCAGTCATGTTTACAATCTGGAAAAGTTGTGTCAGGGGAAAGGATGGATGTGTTAAGGCTTTTGTTATGCACCACACTCACTGATGTCAATTCCAGACATTTAGCCACAGACTTTTCACTGTCTGGCTGCTTATCCATGGACTAACGCTGCACTATTTCAAGCTGCCAGTTAAAAACGATTAATGAAGCCTCTTAATTTAGTGATAAGTGACTGGCTTGCCTGTGTTACCTTTCAGTTATGGAAGGGGAGGCCCAGAAATATTACTGTGCAGTAGGCAACCTCCAAGACAAGCTCTTGAACGTTGTTTTCTATGCCGTTGGTTTGCCCCCGCATTCTGTATCAGATTTCTCTCCTGGCCTTCATTGGAGAAACGTTCTTCTTGATAACTTGTTTTAAGAAATGGTCGACTTAGAGAAGTGTTAGTTACAGATATAATGAATAGTTGGTTTATTTTCTTTTATTCATAATGAGTTTATCTATTAGCAGTCTGCTAGTATATTTTTTATTGCTCAACTGTGGATATCAAAAATGGAAATGACGGACATGTGTGCCAAAAACCATAACTTGTGCTTGTGACTCCACATGACAAATGTTTTCCTGCTGGTGTATTTTACATTGTTGTGTGTATGTGTGTGTATGTCTATGTGTAACATCATATAAAATACACTATGATCTATACATTTATATGTATTGATTTATCATTGGAATATGCATATTAAACTTAAGTTTCCTTCCTCACATAAAGGATGTGCTTTCAAAGACCAGGCTCCATAAACTCAAACATGAGAAATCTAACAGAAATAGACAAAAGGGACAATTGGCCTTAAAAAGTCCAAATATAATTTTGTCCGACAAAGTGAAAAAAGTGCCATAGAAGGAATTGGCTGCTAACAAAGTAATGGGAGCTGTTGACAGAAGTTTGGGTCTGTTTCATTTTAATAAGCATTTAAAATACTTTGATTATATTCTGGGGTGCAGCAGCTGTCTGCTTACGTCAGCACCTAAAATCAGACACCAAGCTGACCTGGCAGGGGAATTCTAGTGTAAAGCCCCTGGTGGCAGGAATTAGTACAACAGACAGGATTACAGATACAGTATGCTGCTGAATGGCAGATTGATGAGCTGGGTTAAGTATGAAGTTACAGGCTACAGTCGAAACTCTTCAGTCTCTTTGCATGCTACCACTGTGATCCCTGCTGCCCAAACCCTGGTTTAGAATGCTAATGAATGCTCTCCTTTCCTGTTCTATGTACAAACCCGAATTCCAAAAAAGTTGGGACAGTATGTAAAATGCACATAAAAGCAGAAAGCAGCGATTTGTAAATTCTCTTTTACATATATTTAATTAAAAACAGTACAAAAAAAAATGTTTAAAGTTTTTTCTAAATATATGTTAATTCTGAATTTGATGCCTGCAACACTTTCCAAAAACAATAGGACAGGTGCAAATAGAAAAATGAGTCAGGAAAAACAACCCTTAAAGTGCTCCATCAATATCTACTGCATATCTGGCAGCATAGTGATCGGTTGTGGCTCGTTTGATACCTCAGACCCTTCATGACTTACAGCCATTTAGCGAACCATGGGTTCCCTACTATTCCCGTGCAATTTGCAGCTTAATCTAGTCCCAACCCCCCAATTCCCATAGATATCCATTCAAATGCAAAGGTTATATTATCTATTGTATAGTACCTGAAAATAAGATATCAAGAGTCTTTTGATATCCTTTTATATTTATGTCATGATAGCCTCACCTGTTTACCTGTGGAATGTTCCAAACAGGTGTTTTTTTAACTTCCCTGTCTTTTTTTTGCCCCTATCCCAATTTTTTTGGAACGTGTTGCAGGCATCAAATTTGGAATTAGCGTATATTACACAAAAATCAATAAAGTTGATATGATAAAACATTAAATATCTCTTATTTGTACTGTTTTCAATTAAATATATGTAAAATAAAATTTACAAAACACTGCTCTCTGCTTTTTACATGCATTTGGGTTTGTATATACCTACTAAGACAAGGTATATACACTTTATACACTCAAAAAACTTAATTTATCTAAAAATTCACAAATAAACATAAAAAATCTAATTTTATCTCAGCGTATCTTTGATTTGACACTGATCCAATGTGTCATGTGTCACTTTTATTGAATTTTACTGAATATAATATTAAATAATTTTAGCACTGTGCTAAATCCCACCTTCTTGAAAAAGTTGTAAACAAGCCTCTGGTGAGTGCAGTCTAAAGCGCAGTTCTGTCCCATGTGTTAAGCCTTTTCCTGAGCGGTTACCCCCAGACCCTTTGAGATCATCATTCTCTTGACTATATTTGCCAACTGTGTGGCTCTGGCCGTGTTCCTGCCTATGCCTGAGGAAGACACCAATAACACCAACGCCAACCTGGTGAGTGCTCTCCACCCTCTGTCTCTATCCATCTGTGAGCCCAACGGCTCAAAGAATAGCCCAGGCACATGACCTCTCTGCAGGGCTTCCTAAAGAGAATGGCATGGGGTCCATGTTCTGCACACAGAGACCTGCCCCTCTGCAAATTATACAGATACCTGTCATTCAGCACATGATTATCAGCGAGCATAGTGGAATTCCAGCTCCTAGCCAATCAGTGGCTGTGGTGAGGTCATTCGGCAAGAGAAGCGTAGTGAACACATCTTAGATTTACCACCTCCTTTGGCGAATAAGGGATAATCTTACAATGTTGCTGTAATGTTTCCGTAACCTTGAAAGAACATTATGATATCACTGCTGTGTTGTGAGAGTAACACTTTGATGGTGTATCAAGAGCTTGTTTTGGTGGGGGCTGCCAGCCTCGTTACTCTGAGAGTTTTCAGCCATTTCAATGAGCTGGATCAGGTTGTTACACAGAGAGTCTGACAGAGAGAGCTGCTCAGTAGCCATTCAAAGTATTTCAAAGGAGAGCTAAGCATTCATAATCAAAGCAAGACAGGGTAATAAAGCTTTTGTTTTGTTTTGGTAATAAACTGAATTTTCTATTTTATGTGAATTACATGGCCTGAATTGTATTCTGATTGGGCAAAAACAGTAGTTCATAACTCTCACTATTGAGAGTGTAAGGTTTTGCATGAATTTGTACACATATGATCACATGTGGCTACAGCAGGAGTGCTGATAGACACCTGATGACAATCAAACAGTTGGCCTGTTGCAATGTGCAGCCAGTGGCTTTGAGCTTAATCACTCATAAGGCTCACCCACCTGCACAGGTGCCTTATATTAAAGCTGAGAGTGTCGCTCTGTCCCAAACTGCATACTTCCATGCTCCGAGCACGAATAGCGAGCACGCGCATCCATGTGAGTCTATAGCGAAGTACGGTAGTGCGGAGCATGGAAGTATGCCGTTTGGGACACAGGTTGTGTGTGACAGTTTGCTGGGCGGTAGTAACTTGAATTCGGAGGCTCCTGTGTGGGCAGCTGCCTGGGTCTGTGGTTGTGTTTTCATATTCTGGCTGCCAGTGCCTCAGCCTCCCAGTTCTGTTCACATCACCCCTCTGCGCAAACCCACGAGTCCCCTTTCTGCTTATGACCTCATCGAATGGTAATGACTTCATAGAGTGGTGGCCTATGAGATGGGCAGGAGGAAATTAGGACTAGCAAGGACAGGAATGCACTGTGCCGTTGCCTGGGGAGCCAGGAAAAACATGGTTAAAGGTCAGCTGTTTCCTAACCTGCCACATGAGATCTGATGCTTTGGAATACTGCTGTACGGTGACTTTAATGCGCATGTTTTTCCTCGCTCCTTCATAATTATTACTTTATCAAATGTCAACAAAGTGAAATCTGAGTTCAACAAAACATGACATCAGTGGTTATGTCAAATTATTGAAATGCACAGTTAAAGGTCATGATGGTCGTTCAACTATGTAATGATAATACACAGAATACATTTAACCAAGACACAAACCTTTCCAATCAAAGTATTACAGTGGCAACTGGGGTCTTTTTTTGATAATAGAAAAACTATTGCATAGCCAATGGACAGTTTATTTTAGTAAAACAGTGTTTTTTTTATTTTGACTGAAGCAGGTGTTTGAGGCAGGGCATAATGCTATAAGTCAAATGGTTATGGGCCATTTTATTAGAACAGTCTATAACGTGCACGATTAGGAATCTGCCCTATATTCTACAGCTGAAACGAAAGCCGGGTAGCAGGTGTCCAGCCTGGCCCATTCTGTTTTGGGTTTTAATGCGTTATATTTAGAGCATCTCTGAACCCACAGCCCTCTCACCGGGTGTGTGACGCTGCTGTGGGAACGCAGTTAATAATCCATACACACATGAGTACAGACCCTATATATATGTATATTAATTTCCCTCCAGATTGCAGTTAAATATCTGTCCAAGCTTATTCTTAAAGACATACATACACATACCCCTCTACTTTTACTGGGATATCCAACCTTGCTCTGGATTATTGTCTAAACTCAATCCAAACCTTGGGATTAGTGTTAAATATATTTAAACACTATGTTTAAATATATCCTGGATTATTTTCCAAAGCTCCATCCAAATTTCATGAACTGGGGTACAGGTGCTGTTCATGCAAAACAGCAAACAGGAAAGCTGGGTGTTCTGTGATCAAAAATAATGTTATTGTTCCTATAGTTTACCACTGCCTTCCCTATCCACTCTTACCCACATTTCCCTGGGAATTTGGAAATAATACATACGGAGATGTTAGATATGTTGAATGTCTTGCGATTAATGTCCACACCCTATGCAATACATAAATATATAAACCTTATTCAGATCTCAGTATTATTGTGCAAGATAAACATTTATAACTGAGCCTGCCAAGGCCAATTTACTGTTCTAAAGACACAGGGCAAACTTCATTGTTCACTAATTTGAAATAAGGATCGGTTATTCATAGTGCCATATCAGTACCCAGTAGGCCTACCATCAGAATACAGTACCCCATTTCAACATGTAAAATTACTTCAATAAAAATAGCTAAAAAGATCTTATCTTATTAATGTACTGCCTAGAAAATGAATGTAACATTTTGGCATGATAAGCAAAATTGGCTTTCTAAATAAATTGGTACTACTGATAAAAGAATGCTATAGTCAGTTTTGATTTAGTAAAGTCTTATTCAGCACACACTGTTTACTCAAACCCTGTAGTAGTACTGATCTCACAGTTAAAAGATGATGTCCTTACCCTCTGAGAGTCAGCCTGTCATTCCTGAGTTACAAACCCTGTAATTGGAGCTGGCTCCCCACAGAATGTGGACCCCAAATGTAGACCAAAGTGGGTCAACTACAGCGCCACCCCTTGGCCGGATGCACTCACTACATTCAAGTGCAAAGAACAGCTCACCTGTTCAGCACTATGATTGTATATTGTTCTGCTCTTCTTACAAGTAGGCTGCTTTACTGTCGCCTACTATTTCATTCTCATCATTATGCTATAAACTCACAGCAGTGCAGTGTGTTTGTAGGGTTTGGTCAGGCCAGGTTATTAGAAATAACAGCATCTCTCATTTGGGAAGTGACAGATTTTAACATACAACCTGATAGTTTCACCGTTGAGACGAGGACATGGCACGAGTGTGCGTCCTCCACCGTTGTCATCATGAAGGATGTAGGTGTAGTTATTTTGGCTCGTCCCCAGCAAACAGGTGTAAACAGTGGATTGCTTAACGATGTCTGGCACAGGGCACGGCATCTCTTGGTGTGTCTGGTACGGGAGTGATAGCAGCCTTGACGGCTTCAGTGTGTACAGACCAGGGCAGCACGGAGACCATACATGGTGTTGTTTTGTACGCCACCTCTGTGTCTCAGTCGATGGAACGCATGTACGGCAACACATTAACTTCTTCTCTCCAGTGTCTTGGGAGCACGTTCATGCTGTAACATAGCCTACAGCCTACAGCATCGCAAGATGGATGCTATTAAAAAAGTAATAAAATACCACATACTGTAGGCTACGCACCACTGTTTCACGCTGCAAGCCCGCCATAACCATGTTCCAGCTAAACAATAAAATTAATAGGCTAGCCTAAATTAAAGCTGCAGTAGGCAAATTTTAAAATATACAAGGCAAAAAGACTTTCCTTTTTTTGCACTCCTCCCTATCTCTCTCCTAAGCCACTCCCACCAAATTATGCTCCAGTGCACGCGCGTAGACAGGCAGACAGGGAGGGGTTTATTCTACCGGGAGGCTCTTTTGCTTGTAGATAGTTGCCCTGATTGGTAGCTACGTAGCTAGCCGTGATTAGTGGTTTTTGGAAGACCGGTTTGAGATTTTTTGACAGCCTAGTACAGAGCCCAGGACACCCACAGGAACCCTATTGTTTCTCAGATCACTTGATTGATAGCTGCTGGAATTTAATGAGAAAATGTAGTAATTTTGCCAAAATTATATTGAAAAAATCTTGTCTACTGCACCTTTAACGTTAATACTTATCTGTGCTGGGTACGCTGATCTAAACAAATGTCTTGTGAAAGAATGGTAGCTAAAATATCTCGAAGTATTCGTTCAAATGTCGTTGACACATCGACGGCAAGAAATGAATGCTATGATAAGTGTTGTAATGGTGAGTGTCATTGTTTAAAATCATATTGTAGGCCTAGCCTATATTAAATAACGATTGCTTCGGTCCTACTTGTTACTGTAACTGAGTTCATTCTTGGAAATTATATTTCAATACGCAGCTACAGTATCGCCTATCGGCTGACAAGCGATGCTGCAGCCAAGCTAGGCTAGCCTAGGCCTTGTTTGTTCATACGTGTTCATAAGAAAAATTATTCTTTTAGCCTACCTCTCGCAGACTCAAGTCAGGTCACTCTCATTATCGTAGTGACTGGAGTTGGGGAAGTTACCTTCTTGGATTCAATAACTTGAATTCATTGCTGTCACACTTTCTTAAGCGTCCTGCAAACAGACTAACGAGCTGCTTGTTCTGTTTAGGCTACTTTTGTGTGCCTTGCTTTTTCTATTTTTAAATTTGAAATGAAACTCGACAAAAGGTGTATGTTTGGTTTTCCAATATATAAGATGAGATAGGAAAACCATAAAACGGCACCTAGCTTGTATATATTGGGTTTACCCAATTTTCTGCCATCATATTTAAAATTGGGTCAACATTGTGCTCAAACAATTGCAAAGAAAAGTGTTCAATTCTTTCAGTTTCAATATTGCAGGAGCTACGCAGCTCTTGGAATATAGCTAAATTGAACACTAGCTACTGCAAGAATTGTATGCAGAAAACATGTATGCATAACTTTAAACTATTAATTAATTTCAGTTTTCTCGGGCCTATTTAAGAATATTCCAGATAATTATGGCAATTAATTATCAGGAAGCCCACTCAGTAAGTGCAACCAGATAATATTTTGTATAAAATAGTTATCTAATAGGTCTATAGTTTATTGGTAAATATTTGACTATTAGGCTATGCAAATGTATCAAGTATTGCGGTCAAGTATTTTATAGGATTAGCCTATGTTTCTGCAGAAATGTATCTCTGACTGCCATTTATGTGGAGAATAATTATGTTTGTACAGTAACGCATTAATGATTCCATATGAAATGTTGAAAACGTAATAAGGTAAATTTGCTACATGCTAATCGTACACCAGGACGGTGTGTTTATAAAATAAATACAGTGACGTGATTTACGATGTCACTGAGAACCTCAAAGAAATTAACCGTTCAGGAATGGGGGTTGTTGTTTGTCATTTTAAAGTGATATTTTAATTTGATTCATTTCATGGAATGGTTACTTGCATTACATTAGCCTTATTAGTTGGCTTGTCCAAAGCCATCTATCTGTTCTCTCTGATCTTTATTAGTCCATGCTTGATTTTATATGGATCTTAAGCTAGACATAGCCTATGTAACAAGGAGCTTGAAAAGGCGCAATTGCTTGTGCTTCTTCTGGGTAGCTACATACGCTGTTTGATTGGCAGTCACTTCATAACTGTGAGGTCAATTTCCCTATTGTATACTGAGTTGATAGACAGATTTTGTTCTGTATTACTAGTTAAATTATTAACAACTAATTATTCCCTCTTATCTTTTTCAGGAGAACCTGGAATACATCTTTCTGATCGTTTTCACATTAGAGTGTTTTCTCAAGATAATTTCATATGGTCTTATGTTCCATGAAGGAGCCTATTTACGGAACTGTTGGAACGTACTGGACTTTGTCATCGTGGTCATGGGGTAAGGCGATCCAGGGCAGCATAGGGTATGAATGATACATTGTTACAGTTGAAATAGCCTAAATGTCGGCACAGGTCATGTGATGTCTCATGCCTCTGGGGCTGGATAGAATTGTTTATTAGGCCTCCATTGGTTTTCCCCTCAGGCTTTTCACTTTTGCTCTGGATACCATTAATTACATAGCTGGGGTCCAGGTGGAAGAGAAGGGCGGCGGGTTTGACATGAAGGCATTGAGAGCCTTCAGGGTTCTGCGGCCGCTGCGCCTCGTCTCCGGTGTCCCCAGTAAGACCGTCTCACCCTCAAACCTTAATCCTTTCACACTCATAGATTCATCCCCACACTTTCACCTTCATAGCCTTCCTCTCTAACATATTCACCCTCAATTCTTCACCCTCTCACTCCCACACATTCACCTTTATATCCTTCCCCTCTAACATATTCACCCTCAACCCTTCACCTTCTCACTCCCACACTTTCACCTTCATATCCCTCCCCTCTAACATATTCACCCTCAGGCCTTCACCCTCTCACTCCCACACTTTCACCTTCATATCCTTCCCCTCTAACATACTCACTTTCAATCTTTCACCTTCTCACTTCCATATGTTCACCTTTATATCCTTCCCCTCTAACATATTCACCCTCAACCCTTCACCCTCTCACTCCCACACATTCACCTTCATATCCTTCCCCTCTAACATATTCACCCTCAATCCTTCATCCTCTCACTCCCACACTTTCACCTTTATATCCTTCCCCTCTAACATATTCACCCTCAATCCTTCATCCTCTCACTCCCACACATTCACCTTCATATCCTTCCCCTCTAACATATTCACCCTCAATCCTTCATCCTCTCACTCCCACACTTTCACCTTCATATCCATCCCCTCTAACATATTTACACTCAATCCTTCACCCTCTCACTCCCACACTTTCACCTTCATATTCTTCCCCTCTAACATATTCACCTTCAACCCTTCACCCTCTTACTCCCACACTTTCACCTTCATATTCTTCCCCTCTAACATATTCACCTTCAACCCTTCACCCTCTTACTCCCACACTTTCACCTTCATATTCTTCCCCTCTAACATATTCACCTTCAACCCTTCACCCTCTCACTCCCACACTTTCACCTTCATATCCTTCCCCTCTAACATATTCACCCTCAATCCTTCATCCTCTCACTCCCACACTTTCACATATTTGCACTTTCTTGCACGTTCACACTCTCACCCTTTACACATTCATCTTCAAATTTTTGCGCACTCACATTTTCAGGAAAGATGCAAACAGACAAGTTTCAAGAGCAGAACAAATTTACACATTTTGGATCAGTAGTGTTCTTTCCCCATGTTTCACATCAATAATAAACAATAAACATTGCACAAGACTCAAACAATGATGAATGTAACCAGATGACTAGCTACACAAAATTGTAATTATTTACAAATTAATCAAGGTATGCTGTGAGAAGGGACCAAACTCAGCCTGATAAAAGAAACAGAAACTTGTTTTTCTTCCAAACTACAGCAATTTTGAATTCAATATTTAATATGTGAGTTAAGTTCTACAATCCTTATATATGTTAATATTAGTCATGGTTTGTACATACTAGGTGCAACAATGTATTTCACCCTTTAATTAAAGAATGCTCTTTTCACCTGAGAGATGGAATGACTGTTTAAAAAGAGAACTTCGTGGGTCCTGATTGGATACTGTGCATACAGTTGTGGTCAAAAGTTTACATCTATACACTTAGGTTGAAGTCATTAAAACTAATTTTTAACCACTCCACAGATTTTATGTTAGCATACTATAGTGTTGGCAAGTCAGTTAGAATCTACTTTAAGTCATTTTTTCAACAATTGTTTGCAGACAGATTATTTCACATTTAATTCACTATATCACAATTCCAGTGGGTGAGAAGTTTACATACACTAAGTTGTCTCTGCCTTGAAATTTTTTATATTTGGTCGCATATCCTTTGGCTTTGTATGCCATGACTTCCTGATGTCTGTGACCCAACAACATCAAAAGACTCTTGATATCTTATTTTCTGGTACTCTTACAAGTGATACTATCACGTCTCTGCATTCAAATGGATCTCTATGGGAATTGGGGGGGGGGGGGGACTAGATTTAGCTGTAAATTATGTTGTTGGAATTGTAAAAATGGAAAAATGTTGGAAAAATGACTTGTGTCATGTATTAAATATTGAATTCAAAATTGCTGTAGTTTGGAAGAAAAACAAGATGCTTTTAATGACTTCAACCTAAGTGTATGTAAACTTTTGACCACAACTGTAGATAATCTTTAAATTCTGTTGCTGTTCTCCTCTAGGCCTGCAGGTGGTGATGAATTCCATTCTCAAGGCCATGCTTCCACTGATGCACATTGCTTTACTGGTGTTCTTATTGGTCACCATTTATGCCATCGTGGGCCTAGAACTCTTCAAGTGCAAGATGCATAAGACCTGCTACTACACTGGCACAGGTCAGTGGTTCTAAACCTCTTGAGCCCAGGACCATGTGCAGCTTCATGTCCATTTAATACTAGTGCAGTGCATGTACTATCACAGGTGCAGTGTTTAATTTGGCTGGTCTGAATGTCCATGAAAGTGTATATGATAGGGTTAGCCAGGAGGGCCCTATCTGTCCCCTTCATGCCAACCTCTGATTTTAATTATTTTATTAGCTAATCTTATGTATGCTCTGACATTTTACTCACATTTATTGATAAGCTCGCGAATGACAGCTGATGCCGGTTCTTTTGTACTGATATGAAGGAATTTACTGTGGTCTAATCTACGATGATGAATAAACTGTTTTGGTGTATAGAGCTAATTAGCTATCTGAGCTATAGGGTTTCTGATAAAAACCTGCATACGCAACTGCCATACAGAAATGTAATTTCCCACCCCTGGTACATACAAATTATTTTTTCCATTCAACCACTCCCCAATGAACCAGTAGTGTGTCCCAACACACAGATTAAAAGCTACTGGATAGGGTAAAGAGGCAGTCTAGACACTTGGATTTTAAAATATATAAAGGTCTCATTCACTGACTCTAATGCAATTCAGGATGTGGAGGAAAAGTCACATTGGCCATTGAGTGTGAAGGTATTTTGTATGATTAATGTAAGTGTCAATCAATGGATCAGAAATAACATTGGAATAACAGTACTATTGCTATAAATAATAACTCCTTCCTGTTAGCTTTCAGTGATGTTAAAAATAAAAATATCCTATAAGAAGTGAGAAAGGCCAAAGAATGTTCATTTATAGTCATTATATCCCTAAGTAATGGCAGTGTGAGACGTGTCTAAGAGAGCTCTTTTCCATCAGAGTATAGATGGATTAAAGGATGCAGCCTGCAACAGCTGCTCGGACTCATGTCCGTATACATAGCAACATGTGGGACATCACACCTGAATTCCCCTTTTAATTGCTGCTTTGGACACTGATTGTCATGACACATCTCGTCACACTTTGGTTGCGCTATTCAAGGCTTAAATAACATACAGAGCCCTGGAGGTGAAATCGTTTTTTTTTTTTTTTACTTGTGGGAACATGATTACTTAATAACCTGTGGGAACATGATTACTTAATAACCTGTGGGAACATGATTACTTAATAACCTGTGGGAACATGATTACTTAATAACCTGTGGGAACATGATTACTTAATAACCTGTGGGAACATGATTACTTAATAACTTGTGGGAACATGATTACTTAATAACCTGTGGGAACATGATTACTTAATAACCTGTGGGAACATGATTACTTAATAACCTGTGGGAACATGATTACTTAATAACCTGTGGGAACATGATTACTTAATAACCTGTGGGAACATGATTACTTAATAACCTGTGGGAACATGATTACTTAATAACCTGTGGGAACATGATTACTTAATAACCTGTGGGAACATGATTACTTAATAACCTGTGGGAACATGATTACTTAATAACCTGTGGGAACATGAATACTTAAACCTGTGGGGCCACAACATGATTTCTTAAATAACCCGTGGGAACATGAATACTTAATAACCTGTGGGAACATGATTACTTAATAACCTGTGGGAACATGAATACTTAATAACCTGTGGGAACATGATTACTTAATCTCTTTCCCACATGATTAATAATAACCTGTGGGAACATGATTACTTAATAACCTGTCCCACATGATTACTTAATAACTTAGTCATGGAACAACACTTACATAACCTGTGGGAACATGATTACTTAAAAAATAAAAAAACATGATTACTTAATAACCGTAGAAACATGAATACTCAAACATATAAAAAGATCCCGGAATGGAATGGGAATGGCTATGCGTGGCCACAAACTTATGAATGAGAGAGATCCAAGAACCACCACCACACCACAAGATTTTGAGATTAGAGTTTTACAGGGGGGGGGGGGGGGGGGGGACGCATGCGGGCATGCATCCATATCCTCATTCGTCTGGACACCTACTACACAAAGCCTCTTAAGAAAAAATTAAAAAATAAATAAGTTTTTTTTTTTTTTTTTGTAATTTTTTAATTAAATCACTTGCGTCCAGACACGGCATTTTATACTTTTAAGTAGCTCCAACTCCCTCTCTCAAGCTCTCAGCCTTACTGATGCTGGCTCTGGGCACAAACTCTCACTCTCTTCTCGATCTCTGTGGCAACGGTTTACAACAAACTCAAACCCGTTCAACACGGATTCCATTCCCACCCACACCTTAAAAAATCCAAACACAACATACATCTCTTCCCACCATTAATTAATAAGTGGCCACCACAACATACAGATCTCTTCACCACATTATAATAACTTAGTGGGGCCACACACACACACATAACTTCCTTTGAAAAAAAAAAAAAAAAAAACACATCCAGGGCTCCGTAGAAACGAATGCTCAAACATGAAAAAACTATGAAGTCTTGTCAGGATGAAGATGCTAAAATGAGTTAGACAGTAATGAAGTGTGGACCCGTCAAGAAAACTAGAAGCACCAGGCATGAATTAAGGCACAACTGTAGGGGTGTTTACAATTGGTAGGCTATAACATTCACTGTTGCAAACATTTTGGAGCCATCCAGCCCAGTGGGAGCATTGTAGTGTTTATACACTTTTGCTAATGTGCTGGTATCTCATGTTGTTTAACTAGGCTATCTCTATCTCTTTTGAGTCTCTTTAAATCAAGACTCACTAGTTTAAAGCCTCTTGTTCAACACCTGTCTGCCAAAATTCAATATACCCTGCTTGAGTCATGTTGTTGTTAAACTACAGCCTAAAAACTATTCTGCCATCAGGCAGCTCTGAAGCACTGTGTGACAACATGTTTCTAAATATCGCTATACGAAATGACTAATTGATTGATTGGTTGTTTTTCCAGATATTATTGCGACTCTTGAGAATGAGGAAGCCTCGCCATGTG
Organism: Ilyophis sp. 1 JC-2022; assembly: GCA_022702515.1. Taxonomy (NCBI): domain Eukaryota; kingdom Metazoa; phylum Chordata; class Actinopteri; order Anguilliformes; family Synaphobranchidae; genus Ilyophis; species Ilyophis sp. 1 JC-2022. The sequence continues at coordinate 30,844,461 of CM040402.1, read as the reverse complement.
CTCAGGCAGGCAACGGGCGTCGCTGCACCATAAACGGGACAGACTGCAGGCCCGGCTGGGCGGGACCCAACCACGGCATCACCCACTTCGACAACTTTGGCTTCGCCATGCTCACTGTGTTCCAATGCATCACCATGGAGAGCTGGACTGATGTGCTGTACTGGGTACTGTGCTTTGTGCCTTACCACAGAGGGGCTGCAGGCTCCTAACCTGGGTCAAATACTGTTTTTAAATATTTCACCCTTTAGACATTGGAAACTGCCAATGAGCCAATCTGTTGAAAATTCCCAGGGGTATGTTGGGGTGTTTTGGAATTTTAACAATATAATAGTTTAAAGTATTTCAAATATGTTTATGAGAATTTTCAACAAAACCTGTCACTAAATAAAACGTAGAATTAGATGAAATATTTATTTTGTTCTGAATATTGGTGAAAATATATACTTCTTATGAAATCGCCAGTAATCTACAGAAAGTTTACTGGGTTCTAAACACCTAAAGTATCTGAAATAGTGGATCTTGCCCAGGTGTGGACATATCCAGATGCTTTGTGGGTATTTGCTGATCTCTCTCTCTCTCTCTCTCTCTCTCTCTCTCTCTCTCTCTCTCTCTCTCTCTCTCTCTCTCTCTCAGGTGAATGATGCAATCGGGAACGAGTGGCCCTGGCTGTACTTTGTGACCCTCATCCTGCTGGGCTCCTTCTTCATACTCAACCTGGTTCTGGGCGTACTCAGTGGGTGCGTCTCCCTTTGGGCTCCTCTGCACTGGCCCTGGAGCCGCAGTCCAGAGCACCTGCTTTAGGTGTAGGACTGAGGACTCAGTAAACCTTCTTAAACAATACAACCATCCTCCATTATGTATATTTCTCCCTGGCTACCACTCTGTGTCTTTTTCTCTCCCTTCCCCTCTCTTCCTCTCTCGTTCTTTCCTCCCCCAATTGTTACTGAGTTTTGTGTCATCCTATTGTCTCAGGGAGTTCACTAAGGAGCGAGAGAAGGCCAAATCGCGAGGCGAGTTTCAGAAGCTGCGTGAGCGGCAGCAGTTGGATGAGGATCTGAAGGGCTACATGGATTGGATCACCCATGCAGAGGTCATGGATAACGACCAGGAGGGTCAAGGTGGAGAATTTAGAATTTTTCCCATATTTTTAAAATTCTTCTTTTGTTTTGTAGTATAATATATAGCACACATGTATAACATATGGCACACATTATTTTACAAATATGCAAATTCTTAAAATGATCAAAAAAAATGTACTGCATGTTTCTGTTCAGGTTACTGAAACTATGATCTTCCATCATGCAGTTCTGCTTTCCCTTTGGTAGGTCTGCTTCCTCTGGAAGAGGGTTGTTCAGAGACAGACAGCCTATGTGAGATGAAGGGAATGAACCGACTAGTTTACTACTAGTGAGTGTGACACCATAAGGCCCAACTCTGGACCAATCCCTGTCAGTGGCATTACATCTGAGCTGGAAGTGGCTGAGTGACAACAGAGTTTGTGGGTCATAACAGTGAAATTGTTTCTTCTCTCTCAAGTCGCCGTGGGCGTCATTGGAACCGCTTCTTCCGCAGAAAGTGCCACACGTGGGTAAAGACAGAGGCCTTCTACTGGCTGGTGATCCTGCTTGTGTTCCTCAACACCCTGGCCATTGCCACAGAGCACCACCATCAGCCTGACTCACTCACCGCTGTGCAAGGTCTGTCCTGTAGAGAGATTGTGGTTGCTTTTCAAATATCTGAATAAATCTATAACAAATTTTGTGCAATAAAATTTTTGATTCTAAAAGCTAACTGTCCCATTTTATTTCTAGTCTTGTTGACTCCCTCTTGTGCTCTGTCACTGGCCTGAGTTGTTCACTTCCTGTTCCTGTTTCCAGACACCGCTAACAAGGTGCTGCTGTCTCTGTTTGCGGTGGAGATGTTCCTCAAGATGTATGCCTTCGGCCTGCCCGCCTACTTCATGTCCGTCTTCAACCGCTTTGACTGCTTTGTGGTGACTGTGGGCATCGTGGAGATCATCCTGGTGCAGATGGATGTCATGTCTCCCCTGGGTATCTCTGTGCTCAGGTGTATTCGCCTACTGCGTCTCTTCAAGGTCACCAAGTACGTAAAGGTCGCTAGGTTCACTCGCTTCACCAGGTTCCTCGGTTCACGTGTTATATGGAGTGTTTGAGTAAAGATCAGGGGCCTCATTTATAAAAATGTCCTTGGATTTAAACTTAAACGTAATCTTAAGATAATTTTCCAAGTTGTGCTTATGCTTGATTTATAAACATAACTGAGAATGAAAAAAGTTGCTTATGTTGATTTAAAGTGTCGTATCTGCGTCTTATGCACCTGTGATATATGAATCTCACATGATATAGAACTCACGTGAATGCCTTTACCATTACCCCTTCTTGTTAATGTGGCCAATAATCTCTAAATAAGGTTGCATTTCAACATTTCTTGCACTCATCATGCCTAAAATTTATTATCAATTAAATGTTATTCTTAAAGTGCAAAAACATCCCACTTCCGGGATAGGCACACCGCCCTCAAACATGCAGTACCTCCACAGAACCAACAGGTAATTTAGTTTTTACTAAAGTCTACTGTAAACTTTATGTAGAGATATACGATCATATCCAATCATATCATATCTGTAAACCACTGTGTAAAATAAAATTTGATCATACAACCATCTTATAACAGGCTCCAAATCTGAATTAAAATAATCATTTGAAACATATCAGTAAAAATCATGTACATTACTGAAAATTTGAAAAGAAACATCTATGTTCACCAATATTCTATTTTGAGAACAAAAATATTCTTATGATTATACATTCTAGTTAGTCGCATCATATTTCATTAAAATTTTTCAGGGAACTGCAGGACTCTTCAAATTTCTAGGACATATTTGACCCAGGTCAGATAAAGATCAGGAGTAAGTTTATATGTGCAGTTGGTGAGGTCATGGACATTTGAATATGTTTTGAAACTTTGTTAACTATGGATGCACAATTCCCTTTACAGGATTCTCCTTGTGTTATTATTTGTGTGTCCACTTGTTGGTTGTGTGCTAAAGTGCTTTTTTCTGCATGTCTCACGTTGAATATTGGGTATGTCACACATACTTACTGCGGCAATTCAGACTGTCCCACTCAACAGATGCAGTATCTCACACCTGATCCACATTACTCCACACTTGCTCCACAGAGATTACACTCTCCTCTCTGTGTCTTTAACCCTATAAATCACAGATTCTCTCAATGTTTCTGACTCTGTGTTTCTGATTATCAGGGTCACTGAATCCCTGTGTTTCTGACTCCCTGTGTCTATAATTATCTGTGTCACTGACTCCCTGTGTTTCAGGTATTGGACATCATTAAGCAACCTTGTCGCCTCCTTGCTCAACTCTGTGCGCTCCATAGCCTCCCTACTTCTCCTGCTCTTCCTCTTCATCGTCATCTTCTCCCTCCTGGGCATGCAAGTGTTTGGAGGCAAATTCAACTTCCCAGACAAGGAGGTGCAGCGCAGCAATTTCGACAACTTTCCTCAGGCGCTCATCAGTGTTTTCCAGGTACCCCCTTCAATCCTGCATGAATACCTTTCCCAAACACCACCCCACCCACTGCTACCAATGCAGTGGGAGAGATGCATTTCAGAGAGCCTATGCCAAAAGAAAGTTGGTTTTAAAAAGTATTTAGTCAATGATAAGTTAGATCTGGTAGTCAGGTAATTAATCTGTAGTAACATGTATTGTATGCCATCTTGGCTTTGTAAATTACAGCCTCTTTAACTTTGTATTGTGCTGGTTTAAGTGACCCCTGCTAGTTTAATTATGACATCATCTGTGTTTAAGAATGACTGACCAAACCATTTCTTCTGTTGTGTTCAGGTCCTCACAGGAGAGGATTGGAACACCCTGATGTATAATGGAATCATGGCTTATGGAGGACCAGTCTTCCCAGGGATCCTGGTCTGCATCTACTTCATCATACTCTTCGTCTGCGGCAACTGTATCCATGATAACTGACAACACAGAAGGAATGGGTCAAACTTAGAATAATTTGATTTATTGTTTTGATTGATTTATGCTTTTTGCTATTTGCTTGAGTTCTGGATTTGTCTGTTTGTCCAGGTTTAGTATCTGAAGTGAATGCCCACAGGTTTCATTAAAGATGTAACCTTTAAAAACCAGTGTGCCAAGCACTGGGTTTTGGACCCAGCCCTGCCCAGGAGCATTACACTGTGCATTGCACTGTGACGCAACTTCAACATCGAAAGGGTAACAATGCTGCAATGAGATTCATGATCTGGGAAAAATCACACTGCAAAGCAGCAGTAGAGAATCTGAATAGTTTCTAGACGTGTCTGTAATAGAAATGTTGAAGCGCTGTAAGTTATGTAGGTTGTAGAACATTTCTAAGTTTAGTTGTGGTTCATTCCTGGAGGTTTATTAGGGTCCCGTTGGCACTGTGCATGTTCATGCTTGTGGTTTGTACAGGTTTGGGCCTGTGGTGCTCTTGTTTCTGCTCCGGTTGGTACTGTAGATAAGAGGCATGATTCAGTGTATTGTTCCGGTGTGCATCTTTGAACTGCGGTTATGAACTGTGGAACTGTGCAGGTCTTGGCTGGGCTTCTGGTATTGTTTTCTTTGACTGTGTGCACAGACATCCTCCTGAATGTCTTCCTGGCCATCGCTGTGGACAACCTGGCAGAGGCAGAGAGCCTGACCTCAGCTCAGAGGGAGAAAGCCGAAGAGAATAAGCGCAAGAAACTGCTAAGGTGAGCACAGGAAACTGCTCAGGGGGATGCAGAAAACTGCTAAGGTGAGCACAGGAAACTGCTCAGGAGAATTCAGGAAACTGCTCAGGTGAGCACAGGAAACTGCTCAGGGGAATTCAGGAAACTGCTCAGGTGAGCACAGGAAATTGCTCAGGGGAATTCAGGAAACTGCTAAGGTGAGCACACGAAACTGCTCAGGAGAATTCAAGAAACTGCTAAGGTGAGCACAGAAAACTGCTAAGGTGAGCACAGAAAACTTCTAATGCAAGCACAGGAAACTGCTAAGGTGAGCACAGAAAACTTCTAATGCGAGCACAGGAAACTTCTAAGGTGGGCACAGGAAGCTGCTCAGGTGAGCACAAGAAACTTCTAAGGTGAGGTTGTAATTCCTCTCCACCAATACCTCTTCTCTCCTTCCTTTCTTCCTCCCTCTCTCGCTCAGAACACTCATTCCAGACAAGTCTGAGGATGAGAAGGCTCTGCTGCAGAAGAAGCTTGCAGACCAGAGAAAAAAAGAGGAGGTGATCCCCACCACAGCCAAGGTCAGTCTGTCCCTAAATATGTGCTTTTCTCTCCTAATTACATTGCTCAGTTTGCCCCTGTGTTAGAATGGCTTTCTCTCTTCCTGCAGAGTGATTGCATTGGTCAGTCTTTTATAGATGAGCCAAGTTTGCAATGCAGGTCTTAAGGTTCTCAACTGCAGCAGCATAGTGATGAGGATGTAATGGTGTTTCTATGTTTTAATATTGGGTAGTGTGTTTTTAACAGATAGGATGGTGCTCTTTTCACTGGTAGTAAATCATGGCCTGACACGCAAATGATTAAGTGCAGTCAAGAATATAATATGATGTTATTTTTCAGCTGAAAATTGACGAGTTTGAATCAAATGTAAATGAAGTTAAGGACCCGTTCCCTCCAGCTGATTTTCCCGGTAAATAAACCTTAAACTAACTCTATTATCTCCTGTGTGTAGAATCTTAGAAGCAACATTAGAAGCAATTATTGGCAACTACACCTAATCATTGAAAACACACCTGAGTCACATAATTCTTCACAATTTTTTACGTTTTAGACGCAAGTAAAATCCTTGTAGATTTTGGGAAATTTTTGAACAAACATCTATTTTCACTCATTTTCAAGACACAACTGTTCTTTCAAATTATTATACATTTTGGTAAGTATCATCTTTTGTTGAAAATTTTCTGGGATTTGCAGAAGTGTCTTCAAAATGTTAGAGTAATATAATTGACCCAGGTCTGGTTGAAAATTATAATAAGGTAGAAGAAAACCCCTTGAAAGTCAGCGACCTTCCAGGACCGCATGTTCTCTGGGTTTGCTGACTCTGTTGTGATTTGCAATGTCAGATCAAAAAATTTCACCTTGCTTTATTGGGAAGGTGACGATGAGGAGGAGGAGCCAGAAATCCCGATCAGTCCCAGGCCCCGACCCATGGCAGACCTGCAGTTGAAAGAGAAGGCTGTACCCATGCCAAATGCCAGTTCCTTCTTCATCTTTGGACCACAGAACAAGTCAGTCCCCCTTAGGAGCCCTGTTACCTGTTATCATCTGTTACCCTGACTTGTTATCCTGCCCCTGAACTGATTTAGGTTCCAGAGACATGCAGACATAGCATGATTATTTAGAGATTATATACTGAGAGGTTTTTCCGCTGCAGTGTCTCTCAGAGATGGGAGATGGTGAGGTTCAGGTCCAGGTTCATGAAGTGGTCTGTATGCTCTCATAATAAAGGGTTCCAATAGGCTCTTCTGTCTCTCCATAGAGGAACTCTATCTAGCATTCTTTGTTGGGAAAAATTTATCAATCTTTACACCAACTATTGAGGGTACCATAAATAACTAAAAAGGGTTCCCTTATAGAGATAAACCAAAGAACCATTTTTTCTTAAAGTTTATGGGGATAATTGAAGTTGATAGAGGGCTCAGTATGAAGGGTCAGTTTAAGGGAGCAGTCTCTATGGTGATGGTGTGGTCCAGGTTAACAGAGTAGTCCCTCCCACTCTGACAGGTTCCGTAAGGTCTGCCACCGGATCATCAATGCCACCACCTTCACCAACTTCATCCTCCTCTTCATCCTCCTCAGCAGCATCTCTTTGGCTGCTGAAGATCCTATCGATCCAGCGTCCTTCAGGAACAAGGTCAGCTACCTCTACCAATCACCATTTGCCATGTCCAGTTAATTTAAATTTACAACTAATTAAAGCAGTGGTTTTTGGTGTGTTGGAGAACTTTAGGCCAGGAACCCACAAACACTTCCAGTTCTTCAAGACCTGAGTTTGAGAGCCATCTTTTAGATTGTGTTACTATGATTACAATTATGAATCATCTGATGGTCCCTCCAGATCCTGGCTTATGCTGACATCGTCTTTACATCAGTCTTCACCATTGAAATTGTGCTCAAGGTAAGTGAGTTTCTGCCGAACTTTGTTGATTTGCATGCAGAAGTCGCAAGCTTGTAGATCCATTCAAACTTATGTGACCTCGTGCGTGACTCCAGATGACCACATACGGTGCCATCCTGCACAAAGGCTCTTTCTGTCGGAACTCTTTCAACATCCTGGACCTGTTGGTTGTGGGTGTGTCTCTCCTCTCTATGGGAATGGAGTAAGTTTCACAGCTCTTTCAGACATTATTAATTTTATGATATAAAATGACCCATGCAAGCTGTCTAAACTGAACATTTCAGTGAGGATAAATGATAAAGGCCAACATAATAATGAAAACAGTTCAGATATCTAGAAGTAATATCCTGGTGGTTTATAAAAAGACAGAAAAAATGTATGTTGGTTGCTTGAACGTGGAGGAGTGACGGCACAGTTGGTGACGCATCTTGTTGCTATGGTTTTCTCTCCTACAGATCCAGTGCCATCTCTGTGGTGAAGATTCTCAGGGTGTTGAGGGTGCTGAGACCACTGAGGGCCATAAACCGAGCCAAGGGTCTGAAGGTGAGGCTTTAATTAACATTTCAGTTTCTCAAATACAGTTAGACAGCACTATGAACGTGGTGGATTAGCCTGCAGAAAGATGAATAGCTGGGACCTCATTTATAAAAAAGTACTTCGACGTCATCTTTAACTTTAACGTAAGCACATTTTTTAAAATGGACCTAAGCATTATTTATAAAATAGGCTGCGCTTGTTTAAAATAGCGTACGTCTGTCATACGTACTTACGTCCATAAATATCAAACTAACTTCAAGTTGAACGGGCGTGAATGAGCTCTGTAATTGCGCCCTGGGGCTAAATTAAAGATCCAACCTATAAATTTTCCCTTTTCAAATTTTATTTTCTTACTCCTAGTTCTGTCATGGAGAATTGCCGTTAATTATTGCTGTGTGGGGATTTCCCATAGAATCCGATCGATATAATTTAACAAACACGGTGTTTTAAAAATAGAACACATGCCCACAAGCGACCAATTTTGAGAGGCGAGGGCCATGCCAAGAGATTTCACCGCTTTCTGTGGGGCTTCAGGGTAACTGGTCACATACATTTAATTGAAACTTAATAGAAAGAACATCAATAAGTGTTCACGTTCGGCTCTCAAGCCTACAATACTTCGGCATAACCAGCAGGTAATGTGCATACGTCAAGGGAAGACCTGACATGGAGCTACGACCGTTTCCACGGTCAAATGGAGTTACGTTGAAATTGTATAAATCACTACTTTGTCGTGATTTTTTACATACGCCACACATAAGATCAAGTACTTTTTATGACTGAGGCCCCAGCTCTGCAGGATCAGTGCTGGACGTGAATGTTAGGGTTCTCTATGCCAGAGACACGGAGGAAGTGTTGGAGATCCAGATGCGACAGATAAGGAGTCTTAAAGTGTTCTAATGAACACCACAGAAACGGACAATAATCCGTAGTGGAAAGGGGAAAAATAGGGAGAACACAATTAACCTCGCGATAAAAACGAGGAACTCGATATCCGAGCAAAACAAAATAAATAAGCTGGAACGCTTATCTAACTCCCATTTGTGGAGCAAATAACCAGAAAGAAAAGAGAAACTCAATACCCCTAAGACTTGGGTTAGAGCACTCCTAGGTATGAGTGTAAAAACAAAGAAACGTAAACTAAGCTCTGTGATAAGAGCAAAAAAGATTACTTTGCTTTTCCTAAATTGTACTGCTAACAAGTCCCGCGTTGAGAAGCAAAGCGGTCGATAGCAGTACAACTTCCTATACCTTTTTACCGGCTTGAATGTTACGAGAAATAACATGGAAGCAATGAGAAAAAGAGGAAGCGGGGTATAAGTAGTGAGCGGATATGCAGGGCAGGTGAACTCACTAATTACCAAGACGAAAGCAAAACCCGTAGCGGAACATAGAAGAATCCGATGGATTACCGGTAAAAGCAAAAAAGGAATAAAAAACGCGGAGATAAGGAAAGAAGGGCATGATCCATGACAGTGAATGGTAAAAAAAAATAGAAGTGTCGTGGAAATTTTCCGTTTTATACACAGTGAGCAAGTTTGATCAAACAGAACCACAACAAAACCGTATAACCGTTTATTTGCAGATAAACCAGAATGAGAGAGGTCTCACCAGATCTCTCCCGAACAGGAAGTACAGAAGACATTTATAACTTTTCCTTCTGATTTGCCACAAGGGGCGGACTCTATGTATAATATCACAGTACAGAGAAAGACATTTAGCTGAGAACCTAAGTTTAATAGTATTGAGTCTCCAGATAACTTCTGACCTTGCCATAAGATCAGAATGTTCAAGCAGACTCTCACGAACAATAACATAGCCGTTTATCTTCTAGGCTGCCTGTTTTCCTCTAAGAGGGACAGACACAGACAGATATTTGGTTTGTATGAATGCAAGCACATTTATACTGCATTTGGGTAATGAGGATTATATATGAAAGTTATGTTTAATGGAGTGATTGTCTCCATGTTAATACACACGTATTGCAAAACAGAAAATTTCTTCACAGGAGTGGCAGAGAGAAGATTCTTGCTTTCCACTCTTTGATGAACTGATATTTGATGAAGCCTGCCAGGTTATGTAGTAGAGGCAAAAATTCTGGGAGTTTTTATAGGCTTGATATGGTGCTGGATACTATCTAGATTGTAGGGGAGCACTAGGTACCTATAGGAAGATGGCGAGCATTGTTGGGCTGAATGGCCTGGTCTCGTCATTAAGTTATGTTATGATATTCCAGTCCAGTATAGTGAATTGCTTCAGTAGTTGATGTCTCTGGGCAGGGAATAGGGGTCTAATCTGTGTGTGTTTGTCTCTTGTTGATTAGCACGTGGTCCAGTGTGTGTTTGTGGCTATCAAGACCATCGGCAACATCGTCCTGGTGACCATGCTGCTGGACTTCATATTTGCCTGCATTGGTGTACAGCTCTTCAGGGTAAGAGAAGTTCAGCTTTAAAGATGCAGGCCAGCGCATGCTGATTCACTGAAATCTTATGAATGTATAAACATTTATCATCTAAATGTGCTTCAACTGTGTTGGTATATCAGTTCTGGACGTGATTCTGTGTAATTGTTTTATTACCGGTGATAAGTTATTACTACAGGATTTTAACTGGAAGAGAAGTATGTCACATGACAATTCATGCATTTTCTTATTTTTCTCCAGGGCAAATTCTACACGTGCACAGACCCCTCGAAGATAACCGAGATGGAGTGCCAGTAAGGAAGAGTCTTCAATGTGTTTCAACCGCAGTTATATTACTGATCCATCCCTACTTCCTATATTATGGATCCACCATTTGATCAAGGATCATACAAACCCAAACAGAGAAGAATGTTTCTGTCCCTCTGTTAATCTATGTATTTTGTGTCCCAGGGGAACCTACATTGTGTACAAGGAGAATGCTCTGCAGGACATGGTGATCCAAAAGCGCGAGTGGGTCAACAACGACTTCAACTTCGACAATGTGCTGAACGGCATGCTGGCGCTCTTCACCGTGTCCACGTTCGAGGGCTGGCCACAGTGAGTGGATATCTGATATGAGGATATGAGACTGAGGCTTGGGATCTCACACCACAGCTCAAAATAAAACTGAACCAAAACAAGCAACATTAGCTGTAAAATCTCTGGTGTTTTCTTATCAAATATTACATCTCTTTCTAAACATGTATTTTATATGAATATCCTGCTGGACTAGTTGAGGGTGATATTGAATGGTAAAAGCAAATTCCCATTAAGGGCAATAAGCAGCTCTCCATCTTCTGGTGAAAATGTGACAGTACTCAGTGACATTTGTGTTGTTCTACAGGCTTCTGTACCGAGCCATTGACTCGGATGTTGAGGACATGGGCCCTGTTTACAACAATAGGGTGGACATATCAATCTTCTTCATCATCTACATCATCCTCATCGCCTTCTTCATGATGAACATCTTTGTTGGCTTTGTTATCGTCACCTTCCAGGAGCAGGGCGAGCAGGAGTACAAGAACTGTGAGCTGGACAAGAACCAGGTATACCTGAGCCACAACCAGCCAGGAGGCATACCTGTGTGGTCTTTACCTGCCCAGCCAGAGCAGGACACAACTAATTATTAGCCTAGTTGTTGAATTAAATTAATTGATAATAGAATCTTAACACTCTGGGGTCTAAGCCTATTTTCCCCATTTTTTTGGTACCCTCGAATAGAGAACACAAACTGGTCCTGTGTGGTATTTTACCAAAGATCCTTTTTAGGAGACTATATTTATGGCACACACACAAAAAATATATAAAATTAGCATTACAGAACAACCTTAGTATTTCACAAACGGTAAATAAATATACTTACAAATCCTCGACTGGGTCAAGCCCATCTTGATAATCGATTTCGTCGTCGGTGAGGAAGCTTTCTGCTCCTGATTCACCGTCATCTTCACTTTCCAAAATAATTTTGCCTGCAGGGCTGTAATTTTTTTGATAGCCATCCAAAAACTAAATATTCAAATTAAATCAATATTGTTAAAATAAGTTTGAATCGAAAATGCGTGTCTCGTTTTTCGTGCTGTTTCCAAAATTTGCCTGATGCGGTTTGCTGTGGAGATGCCCTCTTCATCAACAAGTGATGGTTTTTTGGTTTTCAAAAACTCTAATAGGCCCACAGATCTGCCAATCACATAGATAGACTGTGATAGACATTGTCTATCACCTTTGTGTAGGAAACGACGAGTAGCAAGGTAGCTTGCATCCCACTGCACAAAAAAATGCCTCCAATTGGCTCGTCAATATAGAAACCTCTGGTTGGTCTAGAAACACGCCCTGGGCTCTAGGCTCGGCTTTACACCGGAATTAACGGTAAGTCCCTACACAAAACAAGAGGGAAGTTATTAAACAAAATGTATGAGCACCGATTCCATGTCGCCGGCGACAAAGTCGACCCCAGAGGGTTAATGATATGAATACAGCAGCAACAGTTCATTTTTTGTAGCTTTATTTACCAGTAGCCATATTAGGATGTCCCAGTACAACACTGGGAATGCATGGAGTCAGATAATCAAATTATTGATAATGGTGGAAAGGTGACAAATACACATTGGTTGAAGGTCTTTTATCTGCTGATATGTTGTGTGTTATCTTATCTGAATGGCACACCTCCAGCAGTGACCCCTGCCTCTGTTTCACCTTTGACCCCCAGCGTCAGTGTGTGCAGTACGCCCTCAAAGCACGGCCCCTGCGGTGCTACATTCCTAAGAACCCCTACCAGTACCGCGTGTGGTACGTGGTGACGTCCAGCTACTTCGAGTACCTCATGTTTCTGCTCATCATGCTTAACACCCTCTGTTTGGGTATGCAGGTACGCACAGAAACACCATTCACCTGGTCATGCAGGTAAACACACTCAACACCACCAGCCTGGTCATGCAGGTAAACACACTCAACACCATTCACCAGGTCATGCAGGTAAACACACTCAACACCATTCACCTGGTCATGCAGGTAAACACACTTAACACCATTTACCTGGCCATGCAGGTAAACACACTCAACACCATTTATCTGGTCATGCAGGTAAACACACTCAATACCATTCACCTGGTCATAGAGGTAAACACACTCAACACAATTTACCTGGCCATGCAGGTAAACACACTCAACACCATTTACCTGGCCATGCAGGTAAACACACTTAACACCATCTATCTGGCCATGCAGGTAAACACACTGAACACCATTTACCTGGCCATGCAGGTAAACACACTCAACACCATTTACTTGGTCATGCAGGTAAACACACTCAATTCCATGTACCTGGTCATGCAGGTAAACACACTCAACACCATTCACCTGGTCATACAGGTAAATACACTCAACACCACCAGCCTGAGCATACAGGTAAACACACTCAACACCATATACCTGGGCTTTCACATACAGAAACACCATCTACCTGGGCTTTCACATACAGAAACACCATCTACCTTGGCTTTCACATACAGAAACACCATCTACCTGGGCTTTCACATACAGAAACACCATCTACCTGGGCTTTCACATACAGAAACACCATCTACCTGGGCTTTCACATACAGAAACACCATCTACCTGGGCTTTCACATACAGAAACACCATCTACCTGGGCTTTCACATACAGAAACACCATCTACCTGGGCTTTCACATACAGAAACACCATCTACCTGGGCTTTCACATACAGAAACACCAAACACCATCTACCTGGGCTTTCACATACAGAAACACCATCTACCTGGGCTTTCACATACAGAAACACCATCTACCTGGGCTTTCACATACAGAAACACCATCTACCTGGGCTTTCACATACAGAAACACCATCTACCTGGGCTTTCACATACAGAAACACCATCTACCTGGGCTTTCACATACAGAAACACCGTCTACCTACCATGTCACTTTCATTCATTTTGCCATTCACTGAACAGAATGAGAGGCAGAATACAGGAGCATTTTCTTGCACTTGCAATTATTGATTGATTACCCAGGAATAGTTTGTATGGAGCATTTGTGTATGGAGTTTATTTAAATGGAATGATTCAATTTAACAGCATTATTTGAATAGAAATTCTATAACATTTACAGAAGAGAGCACTCGTTGTCATATTATTTTAATATATATGGTATCATAGTGCACAAACCTATAATAACTGCATGTGAATGGTCTCTCATATTGAAGACCCCTGAATTTGGCGTATTTTGGTTACAAAGCTCAAGAAGTTGCTTCTTCTGATGGTGTTTTTTCTCCCTCCTAACATGCAGCACTGTAACCAGTCAAGCCATGTGACTAAACTCTCCGATACTCTGAACGTGGTCTTCACTGTGCTCTTCACCGTGGAGATGATCCTCAAACTCATGGCCTTCAAAGCCAAGGTGAGTGCCAGTTTGTTAGCATTTCCCATAATGCCTTTCATATTTCTATTCTAGTTGATTAGGCGGGGGGGGTCAATACATGTTTTACAGTGTGGCTGTAAAAGTATGCTGTCCCTATATCTGTGATTCACAACTAATTTTATTAAATTAAATTAAGTAATATTAACATAAGGTCCAATCATCTTCCTGTCTCTCTACACTGTGCTGTCCAATAAAGCTGAAAAAGTCATAAAAATACATATATAAAAAGAAAGACGTAGCAGATCCTGTGGATCTCCAAGGGTGTGAACACTGCAGCTGTGGGTGTTATTAGAACCAGAGGTACCACTCATTAATGCATACACTTGCTTGTGTTCCTTCCTCACGCCATCCGTTGGAATCCCCCCTTCTTGTGTAGGGATACTTTGGGGACCCCTGGAATGTGTTTGACTTCCTGATCGTCATCGGCAGCGTTGTTGATGTCGTACTGAGTGAGATCGACGTGAGTACTGTCCGCATTGCAAAATGGTAGATGTGGCAACCTTCTTATTCTTTCCAGGCAGTGTCGTCCAACTGCTATGCTGTGACTGTTAAATGTATGGGGCAGCCAGTAGGAGAATCGCTGCCCTTTGGTAACGTGTAGGAGAATCGCTGCCCTTTGGTAACGCATAGGAGAAGCGCTGTTCTTTGATAACGTGGTCTGTGTTTATCCAATGCCAGGCCCCGCAGACAGCAGGCCATTTCAACAGTAGCTCACAGAACATGGTCAGTAACGGTGTTTCACACCCCTGTCCACTGTCGCATCATGCCCCGCTCTCTCGTCCAAAATCCATCCCCACCCCCACTCATCGTACCGCTCCATCCACCCACATCCAACATGCAAACACACCTGTGTGTCCAACTCAGACCTCACACATCTCCAGTGGACCACTCTGAGGACCCGAAGAGTCAGCTATACTGCCCTTACACACCCTTTAATGGTGTCTTTCTCCAAAACATGTTTCATTAAAGCATTGTGAATTCAATAATTCACTTTAGTGAGAGAGTGCTTATAGTGCGCAGCTCTTTTACATTGATATGAACGTTTTCTGTGTCCATTAATGGAGTGCTTTGGGAACCTTACCTGCCTATGAAAATAAATGTAATTTTATTGTGCTTCAGAATGGTGTAGAATGTAATTAAGGTGTATATTGTATGTTAGCATTCACACAGTAATATACAGTTGAAGTCGGATGTTTACATACACTTAGGTTGAAGTCTACAACTAATTTTTAACCACTCCACAGATTTCATGTTAGCAAACTATAGTGTTGGCAAGTCAGTTAGGACATCTACTTTGTGCATGACACAAGTAATGTTTTCAACAATTGTTTACAGACAGTATCTATATCACAATTCCAGTGAGTCCGAAGTTTACATACACTAAGTTGACAGTGCCTTTAATTTTTTAATTTTTCATATTTGGTCGCATATCCTTTGCATGCCATGACTTTCTGATGACCCAACAACATCAAAAGACTCTTGATATCAAGCCTTGACTCTTTAGCTGTAAATTGTGCTGGAACTGTATGGAATACATGATTGGTAAAATGGCTGTAAGTTATCAAGGGTCTGAGGTATCAAACGAGACTCAAACCATCACACTGCTGCCAGATATGCAGTAGATATGGATGGATCACTTTAAGGGTTGTTTCTTCTGACAAATTTTCCTATTGAACTCTATGGAAAAATCAGTAGTGTGAGGGTTCTTTGTGCCAGAGACACAGAGGGAATATTGGAGGTCCAGTTGCGACAGATACGGAATCTTTAAGTGTTCAACGAACACCACTGAAACGGACAATAACCCGTAGTGGAGAGGGAGAATAAGGAGAACACAAAATAACCTCACGAAAAAGATGAGGAACTCGATAAGCGAGCAAAACAACCGAATAAGCAGACACGCTTATCTAACTCCGTTTGTGGAGCGGACGAACAAAGAAAATAAAACTATTAAGATTCCTTTAACTGGAATCAGGACAGTTAGAGCGCTCGTACAAGAACAAAGGAAATAAGCGGACACGCTTATCTAACAACGTTCGAGGAGCGGACGAACAAAGAAAATTAAACTATTAAGATTCCTTTAACTGGAATCAGGACAGTTAGAGCGCTAGTACAAGAACAAAGGAAATAAGCGGACACGCTTATCTAACAACGTTCGAGGAGCGAACAAACAAAGAAAATAAAACTATTAAGATTCCTTTAACTGGAATCAGGACAGTTAGAGCGCTCGTACAAGAACAAAGGAAATAAGCGGATACGCTTATCTAACAACGTACGAGGATCGAAACGAAAGAAAACCGAGAACTCATAAAACCCTAACTTCTTGGGTAAGAGCACTCGTAAGTCCGAGTATAAAACGAAAGAAAATGAGAAAGCCTCTGCTCTGTAATGAGAGCGAAAAGAAACTTGCTTTTCTTTCTAAACCCTATCTTTCTAAACCCTTTCTTTTTTAAACTAGCTTTCTACTAATTTCCTATACCTCTTTACCGGCTCGAATGTTAAGTGGAATAACATGGAAGCAACGAGAGAGGCAGGAAGCGGAGTATAAATAGTCAACGGAAATTAATAACAGGTGAACTTACTAATGACGAGGCGAAAGCAAAACCCGTGGCGGAACACAGGAAAATCCGATAGATTACCGGTAAACGATAAAAATGAATAAAGCGACGCGGAGATAAGGGAAGGAAGGCAAGATCCATGACAAGTAGAAGAAACCCTTCAAGTTATCCATCCATATCTACTGTATTTCTGGTAGCAGAGTGATGATTTAAGGCTTGTTTGATACGTCAGACCGTTGCTGACTTTGAGCCATTTAGCCAACCATGTGTTCCATACTGTTCCAGTGTAATTTACAGCTAAATTTAGTCCCACCCCCTAATTCCCATAGAGATCCATTCAAATGCAGAGACGTTATAGTATCGCTTGTAAGAGTACCAGAAAATAAGATGTCAAGAGTTTTTTGGTGTTGTTGGGTAACAGACATCAGGAAGTCATGGCATGCAAAAGATATGCATAATATAACGTTTAAAAAAATGTATTTAAAGGCACAGTCAACTTAGTGTATGTAAACTTCTGACTCACTGGAATTGTGATATAATGAATTAAAAGTGAAATAATCTGTCTGTAAACAATTGTTGGAAAAATTACTTGTGTCATGCACAAAGTAGATGTCCTAACTGACTTGCCAACACTATAGTTTGCTAACATGAAATCTGTGGAGTGGTTAAAAATGAGTTTTAATGACTTCAACCTAAGTGTATGTAAACTTCCGACTTCAACTGTATATGCACGGGTAAATGGTGGACGGTAGTCTGCATGCAGTGCATCCTGAAAGCCCATCGTTGGGGTCAGGTGTTGGGGGGTATACCCTGAAACTTACTGTGGCCCTCCTCACCCATCTCCAGCCACGGTCGCCCTGTTTTCACATTACTCTCTCTCTCCCTCTGTCTCCCTATCTCTCTCTCTCCCCCTCTCTCTCTTTCTTTCACTTTCTCTCGCTCTTTCTCTCTCCACATCATAGTCAATGGCGGTCTCTCTTTTCCATTCTCTCTAAATATCCACATCCACACCCCTGGCCCACCAACTGAAGCCTTCCTGACCACCTCTCCTCCCCATACCAGCTGAGCACCCCCTCCTGACAAACTTTCTCTTTCTCTGTCTTCTTCCTCCAGTCTGCTCTGGCTGCTAGCGGTGGACTGTACTGCCTCCACGGCTGTGCTGTAAATATCTACTCCACTGCATGAACCTTGCTGTGATCTCACTCCTGTTTCTCAACATTTATGTTGGCTCCGCCCCTTTTTTCTGCAAGACATGAAGCTGTGCATGACCAGGAAGTACTAACACCCCTTCCTCTACATCAGAAATCACATCTGGTCCAAAGCCGTTAATGTCTGGTGTCCAGGTATGGCCTTTTGGATCTCCACTGCAGTACACTTAAGAGGCTTTATCAAGTACCTCAGGTCATGAGAGTCATTTGGAAATAACCCTAATTAAGAAAGTGTGTCCAAACAGTGATAATAATTAAACTCTTCAGGGTAAATCACAAAAAAAACATTGTCTATCATGCTGCTGCAGGTCTGTTTTTCTGTATCTTGACACATAACCAAAGGAAGAAACAGAACTGCAGCAGGTTTTCTTTTTCCACAAGGACAGCGTGACAAAGCGTAAACACAGGCGTAGCTTCTCCAGCATTCAGTGTGATGGTTTACAGTACGCTGACAGGACTGAAAAGGCATGTAAAAGTGAGAGATGGTCTGTACATACATAGCATGCTAAAATACGAGATTCACTCTACACTAGGGCAACATGCACAGAAAGTTTGCTGGGAAGCTGATAATTTAATTTTAATTTAATTAATTTGTGTTTTCACATTTAAACATACATATTTGGTCTTATTTACTCCCCCAAAATTAATCAGCTAAAGAGTCAGTTTACACAACCCCTTTTTTCACAAAGGCAGAAGGTCTTCAAAATTAAAAAAACAACTATTATGCAGCCTGATTAGTTTCAAGTCTTGAGTTAAACGCAAGAAGGGGAATCAACAGTTCGGTTTTGTAGGGGATTATTATTATTATATTGCTTATTATGCTTGCACAAACACATTTGTTATCCTGCCAATGAAGCTTCATGTGAATTTGAGGAGCTAAGATTAGCGGATTAAACCACATAGTTAGTGTGGTTTGTTTGTGGTTGTCAGCAGCATGTGTTCTGTCTATATTGAAGCAGGTAATCACGATCACAGTGTGTACCGCTCCAATAAAGCATTCTAATAAATACATTGCACAGCACCAGTCTACAAAAGCCTAACTCACGTAGCAGCAGCTACGTGGCAAACAGCAAAGACAATAACCTCAATACACCAGCTAGGCTCTTAACCATTTCACATTCACTTATTTATCAACAAACCATGCTGCTGCCAAAGGGTGTCATTATCATGCTTGCATTTACCCTTGTAATAATGATGTAGACTTGCACTTAGTGTTGTAGACTGTGTAGAAATAAAGACTAGTAATTGTGCTGGTAATAACAACCAAATCTGTCTTTTTATTAGGAGACAAACCCCATGCAGGCCATTGCAGTAAGTCTTAATACATTATACACGTAATTCATTTCTGTCTGTCCTGAGTGTGGCTCACAGTGCTTTAGAGTTTATTTATTAATATTTAAAACAATTTATTATTACTTTTTATTTCCTGTATTTTATCATTTCCAATTATATGTATATATATATATGATGCTAAATGTTTGTACGTTGCATGTAAATATGTGCATATCTAGACAGAGTGAACATAGTTTATATATTTGTAATATTGTACTTTTAAATAGCTTCTATATCTTTTCACTTAATATTTTATCGAATAACTATAAGCATTTAGTAAGAGACGAAGGGCGACTGACATGTATAATTGTGCTCTAGCCTGACAAAGCTACATTTAAAGTTAAGTTGTTGAATGTTCTGTCCTTTCGCATGCCTCTTCGTGAACATACATAAACTGCAATATAGCACAAACTCCTGTGACCGTGCAGAACCTCCTGTAGTCCGGAAGCACACTGGCTGGAAGTAACAAAGGAGCTGAGTATCTGGCCAGTTAACAGAATCTATGTGCGCACATGCTGATCTGTGCTCATTCCTTGCTCTCGTTCTGGGAAGCACGCGGAGAACGCGCGGGTTTCCATCACCTTTTTCCGGCTCTTCCGTGTCATGCGGCTGGTGAAACTGCTGAACCGATCGGAGGGCATCAGAAACCTGCTGTGGACGTTTATCAAGTCCTTCCAGGTGGGCAGAGACAGCGGGTCCACTCAGAGGGAGGGTAGGGGTAGAATGGATGTAGGGAATTTAAGTTGATACAACCCAGTGCCATTAATGTTGGCACAGAGAAGGGGATTACAGTGTAACTTTAAAGATATGAATGCATTGGAAAAGGAGATTTTTTACAGTTCAGAAGTGTTTGTAAAAGGGGCCTAGCTGCATTATACTGAGTCTCTGTCACAGGGTCTGATGGTTTCTGTGTATGTGTGTGTGTGTGTGCGCACTGCAGGCGTTGCCTTACGTTGCCCTCCTCATCATCATGCTGTTCTTCATCTACGCTGTGATAGGGATGCAGGTAAGCGCTCTATCACACTTTGTAAAGGTGTACCTGCAGTGGAGCAGGCGCACACAGACTCACTGTCAATCCATGACTTTCAGGTGTTTGGTAAGGTAGCTCTAGTGGACGGCACACAGGTCAACCGGAACAACAACTTCCAGACGTTCCCTCAGGCCGTGCTCGTGCTGTTCCGGTGAGAAACCTCTCGAGATTCAGCCAATGACATAGATTGTGGGCCAAAGAGAAAGGCGCCATCAGCATGATTTGCTATTGGATCAAAAGTCTGCCATAGATGTGAGTTAGGGTCCAGACTCTGCTATAGGTATATACATTTGTATATGCATGTGCAATATACGTTACCAATGTTACCAATCTAGTTTCCACTCCATAGGTCATTTCTAGCCCATGTTTCCAGTAGATTTTTGTGGAGATACGTCAACTCTATAATGCATACAGAAATAGAACCACATACTGCACCGTAGGCTACTCACCTGGTGCAGCATAGCAGATCTGGGAGTGTTTTCATGTGCGCAGATGTGCCACGGGAGAGGCGTGGCAGGAGGTCATGCTGGCCAGCATGTCCGGCAAGCGATGTGACCCCAAGTCTGACTTCCTGCCGGGGGAGGAGTACACCTGCGGAGCCAACTTCGCCGTTTTCTACTTCCTGAGCTTCTACATGCTTTGCGCCTTCCTGGTGAGCTGAGTTTGACCGCTGCATCCTGGTTTGACCACAATCAGCTCTCGGTTTTGAGGTGTACATTGTGCCAAAATAAGCATGTCCTGCCATCACCTACATGAGTAAACGTGTAGGTTCTCATGAAACGTCAGTAAACCAATCAGCAGCCAGTATAATGTAGCAGTGTGGTATACTGGGTAGGAACTGGATTCTGGACTTTTATCTCACTGGGTATTAACAATCAGAGAAATGCATGTTAAATGTATCAAGTTTTTTTGATTAAGGTTCTGATTAAGCCAAACAATTTAACAAAGAAGCCGGGAGAATCTGTGACTATCTGGGACCAGAGATGCAGACCCCAGGATTAGTGCATTAAAACCGACCAGGAGTCAGAAGACAAACTCGGTGAATTGAGGCTAAAGGAAATGCGGACACTGCTGTTCTTCTCCCACAGATCATCAACTTGTTTGTGGCGGTCATTATGGATAACTTCGACTATCTAACGCGTGATTGGTCAATCCTTGGTCCCCATCACCTGGACGAGTTTAAGAGAATCTGGGCGGAGTATGACCCCGAAGCCACGTGAGTCTGTGGGCACCTCTTTAGCTCGTGACCCATTCAACATTGTCATCAGCAGAATTATCTAAGGCACAGGGCTGCTTTATCTTCCCTCCAACAACATGGCTTATCTATGGTGATTTACAATACCATTATCACATGCCCATATCTCACTGTATTTCTATGCAAGTCTAAGTTTGTATAATAATCCTTGTTCTGGGTTGGCGTAGTTAAACCACAGTGCTTTAACAATGTTGCAAATGCAATGACTTTGGTCTAAGAGTGCTGCTAGCCCAGTATATATCACTGTTGCTCATAATTCACACTGCAAGTCACACTAGATAGGGGCATCTGCTAAATACAATTTTATGTAATGTTTGTGGTATGAAATGCTCCTCAAGTACCAGAGAAGGTTTTTCTATGCACCAAAGAGTTTATTTATTTTTTTATATTATTCAGCTGGCTGGTGGTGCGCTTGTATTGATCTGTCTTGATGTGTGTTGTTCTGTATACTTGTGCACCAAAGTACACAGTACTCCCACTGAGATAGTGTAACGCTGAGTGCAGTGTGTCCTCCTGTCCTGTAGGGGGCGGATCAAGCACTTGGATGTGGTTACTTTGCTGCGGAGGATCCAGCCTCCGCTCGGATTTGGAAAGTTCTGCCCTCACCGTTCTGCATGCAAGGTGTGTGAGGGAGAGAGACTATCTGGCATGATGGAAATTAGGATTATTTACCCCAACAAAAACAGACCTTGACGATTCTGACAGAATCTAGAACCCCAAGAAAATCAAAGCAGTTACTATCATATATTTAAAAGACAATTGATATCCAGTACAGCCCCTAGTTCACATACATTCTCTTATCTATTTCTATTTTTCTGATCTGGTATTATTGTATCCATGGCTTACATTGTAACGCAGTGCAGTATAATGATTAAAGAACTAGGCTTGTAACCGAAAGGTGCAGGTTTGATTCCCAGGTAGGTACGCTGCCGTTGTACCCTTGAGCAAAGTACTTCACCTGCATTGCTTCAGTATATATCCAGCTGAAGAAATGGATACTATGTAAAAAAATAAATATGCAAATGCTGTGTACCACTTTCCCAAACCGAACGCAAGCGAGCGTCTGCGTCAGAGTGCGTCACGTCAAAATAATTAACGCGTCTATTATAATCAATCGTGAAACCTACACCACCCACGTGTGTCACGCCGCGTTACGCTTCACCCTGCGCTGCTGCTCGCCCTGTTCGTATTTGAGATGTGATGCTCCAGACCTTCTTGCGCAAGTCCTACCCCTGATGTTAATGATTGGTTGTTTTGTTTCAATTGCGTGATCACTGAACGTGCCTGGTGTACGTATACAATTATTTTGATGTGACGCAGACGCTCGCTCGCGTCCGGTTTGGGGATGGTGTAAGTCGTGATAAGTGTATCTGCTAAATGTCTGCAAGGTAATGTAAAGCATATAAAGCCATATTTCTGACAGATAGTAGTGGTTGGAAAATTAGTCGAAGGAATTGACATATTGATTCAAAGTTGTATAATTTTTGAAACAATGACACACTTTATGTCAGTCTAATGTAGATCTTCTGGACCTTCTACACAAATCTTTGTCTGTGTATGTGTGTGTGTGTGCACTCTAGCGGTTGATATCGATGAACATGCCACTGAACAGCGACGGCACGGTCACCTTCAATGCGACCCTGTTTGCCCTGGTCAGGACTGCACTCCATATCAAGACTGAGGGTGAGCACGTCTCTGCATCTCCACCATTCTGCTGTATCCTGGAGCCGAACTCAGCCTGGCAGCTTAACAGGACCGGCATTGTACACTAAGGCCTGTCGTTTCAGCAAACAGTATTCATAGTTAGATAGTTTATTCTGCATTTTATATATTGTAGCACACAGCTATGACCTCATAGGATACATAGGGTGCTAAATGCAATGCGGTTATTAACTGCTGTGTTCCATTACCTGAATCTTCCTGTATTTCTCAAATGTGCTTTCTGGGACAGGTACTTTTGAGCAGGCCAATGAGGAGCTACGGGCCATTATCAAGAAGATCTGGAAACGTACAAGCATGAAGCTGTTGGACCAGGTCATACCACCTATTGGAGGTGAGCTGGCGGGGTCCTGGCCAAACTGCAGGAGCATAGGGATGAAATGCTTATGCGTTTATCCTCCATTGTCATACAAAGCTCAGATCAGAGGATCTGAAGTTAGCGAATCATGTCAGAATCCAATGATCTGAGTAACGACTCACTTTGATGATGTCAGAGGACACAGTGACTGGGTGCGTCCCAATACTCGAAAAACGCGCCCTCCTTTCCTCCACTACCACTTCCTCTCGATCTTTGCGTCATAATCTAATGTTGCTGATTTGGCTACGTATTACTTACAAATAGCTACAAATTGATTCATGTCTCGACGCAAACTGCGATGTCAAGTACATTGTATACTGTACATGCAACTTGTACAAATACTTGTACTCGAAATGTTCAGGCAGTTTTGCATTCTTCCGGGTAGGAGAGGAGTGGTAGTGGAGGAGTGGAGGAAATGAGATGGGGAGTGAAGAATATCGGGACTCAGCCTGTAAGTGGGTAATATCTCGTTTTGATGATGACAGAGGATGAGGTGACCGTGGGGAAGTTCTACGCCACATTCCTCATCCAGGACTACTTCCGCAAGTTCATGAAGCAGCAGGAAGAGTACTATGGCTATCGACCCACCAAGAAGAATTCCACTGAGATACAGGTGTCCTGCAGCGCCCCTCATGCATGTGTTTACAGCTCTGCTGCGCCTCCCACACATTTTTCTTCAACTATCACTACAGCGCCTCCCTACACATGCTATTACAGTGCTACAGTGCCCTCTATGCATGCTATTACAGTGCTACAGTGCCCTCTATGCATGCTATTACAGTGCTACAGTGCCCTCTATGCATGCTATTACAGAGCTACAGTGCCCTCTATGCATGCTATTACAGAGCTAGAGTGCCCTCTATGCATGCTATTACAGTGCTACAGTGCCCTCTATGCATGCTATTACAGAGCTACAGTGCCCTCTATGCATGCTATTACAGAGCTACAGTGCCCTCTATGTATGCTATTACAGAGCTACAGTGCCCTCTATGCATGCTATTACAGAGCTACAGTACCCTCTATGTATGCTATTACAGAGCTACAGTGCCATCTATGCATGCTATTACAGAGCTACAGTACCCTCTATGCATGCTATTACAGAGCTACAGTACCCTCTATGCATGCTATTACAGAGCTACAGTGCCCTCTATGCATGCTATTACAGAGCTACAGTGCCCTCTATGCATGCTATTACAGAGCTACAGTACCCTCTATGCATGCTATTACAGAGCTACAGTACCCTCTATGCATGCTATTACAGAGCTACAGTACCCTCTATGCATGCTATTACAGAGCTACAGTGCCCTCTATGCATGCTATTACAGTGCTACAGTGCCCTCTATGCATGCTATTACAGAGCTACAGTGCCCTCTATGCATGCTATTACAGAGCTACAGTGCCCTCTATGCATGCTATTACAGAGCTACAGTACCCTCTATGCATGCTATTACAGAGCTACAGTGCCCTCTATGCATGCTATTACAGAGCTACAGTGCCCTCTATTCATGCTATTACAGAGCTACAGTGCCCTCTATGCATGCTATTACAGAGCTACAGTGCCCTCTATGTATGCTATTACAGTGCTACAGTGCCCTCTATGCATGCTATTACAGAGCTACAGTGCCCTCTATGCATGCTATTACAGAGCTACAGTGCCCTCTATGCATGCTATTACAGAGCTACAGTGCCCTCTATGCATGCTATTACAGAGCTACAGTGCCCTCTATGCATGCTATTACAGAGCTACAGTGCCCTCTATGTATGCTATTACAGTGCTACAGTGCCCTCTATGCATGCTATTGCAGAGCTACAGTGCCCTCTATGCATGCTATTACAGAGCTACAGTGCCCTCTATGCATGATATTACAGTGCTACAGTGCCCTCTATGCATGCTATTACAGAGCTACAGTACCCTCTATGCATGCTATTACAGAGCTACAGTGCCCTCTATGCATGCTATTACAGAGCTAGAGTGCCCTCTATGCATGCTATTACAGAGCTACAGTGCCCTCTATTCATGCTATTACAGAGCTACAGTGCCCTCTATGCATGCTATTACAGAGCTACAGTGCCCTCTATGCATGCTATTACAGTGCTACAGTGTCTTCTATGCATGCTATTACAGTGCTACAGTGTCTTCTATGCATGCTATTACAGAGCTACAGTGCCCTCTATGCATGCTATTACAGAGCTACAGTGCCCTCTATGCATGCTATTACAGTGCTACAGTGTCTTCTATGCATGCTATTACAGTGCTACAGTGTCTTCTATGCATGCTATTACAGTGCTACAGTGTCTTCTATGCATGCTATTACAGCCGTGTATAATTTTTTCTTCCCTCACTCATTTGTCCTTCATTATTTCCATCCCACCCTCAGGCAGGTCTGCGCAGTATTGAGGAGGAGGCGGCTCCAGAGCTGCATAGGGCGATCTCAGGGGACCTGATGGCAGAAGAGGAGATGGACCAGGAGGAGGGAGGAGAAGAGGGCATCTACAGGGTGAGAGATAAACCCACATCAGATTACTACAGCATTACCACAAACACAACACCGCAACATTACTACAGCATTACCACAAACACAACACCGCAACATTACTACAGCATTACCACAAACACAACACTGCAACATTACTACAGCATTACCACAAACACAACACTGCAACATTACTACAGCATTACCACAAACACAACACCGCAACATTACTACAGCTTACCACAAACACAATATGTCCAATTGTGTATTACAACAGTACCACAACATTAGGATAAGTGATAAGATTATCACTATTGCCCTCTCTGCTTTTTTCCTGTCTGAATAAAGTGGGGAAAAAGTCAGACTGTCTGCTCTCCTTTTAATAAAAAGGAAAATGGTTATTGATATGCGTTATTTTAACATGTCTATATTGTTCAGTTTGGTGGTGTAATTAATTATGTACATGTAAGCATTTCACACTAATTTATGTAACATTTAGGCCAGCTGTTAAGGGAAGGCACAGATCTTTCCACAGGTTACTGCAGAGTTATACTGTGTGCCTTTCCCTTCCCAGCGAACCGGGGGCCTGTTTGGGAACCACATGGACCCCTTCAGTATCGAGCCCAGTAGCCCCCTGCCCACCCAGGTGACCAGTCAGCGCCCCCTGCAGTTTTCTGAAAGTCGTCCCGAGGATATTGAGTCCCCCCCAGACTCTGTCTTTCTACACAACACAGAGTTCTTTCCCATGGAGCCCCCAAAAGGCAACACCAACAACAACAACTTAAACAATAACGCAATGCCAGGGTGAGTGCCCCAACTCTGAGATTCTAAAACGTTAATATATCTGTTTTTAAATATTCCCTTTACATATAGATTAGTTGTGAGGTACGTATGTGTTCTTAAAAGCATGTAGTACCTAGCTTGGATTCAGAACATATTAACCATGTTTTTTGTGTTATTGAAATAGAAATAGAAAGACGGGAAAGACTATGTTGTACGGGTTTGTGCCTTTGTGCATCAGAGCATCTGTCAGAACACAAAAGGGCCTCCACAGATGCTTCAGTCTCAGTCTGCAATTATATCAGGCTGCACATGTAAGATGTTGAGTGTTGAGTCCTGATTTGACTGACACCCCACATTTTGTATATAGTTTGTTTGGACTCCAGACCAGTGTTGAAATGTTCCTCACAGTGGTATGTAGAGTGACAGCACTATGTTTGACTTTGTTTTAGTTCTTCTTGAATTATGTCAATTACAAATCACCAAACTGTTATACAAGTCCATAAGAGCATTATTCCAGTTTCATATTTGTATAGTTTAGTACAATATAGAATACAATAAAGAGTACATTAAGTAATTTGGCTCTCCAGCAGAGTGCGTGGCTTGTATAACTGGTCAGAGCACAGGACTGAGCTGTTGAACGGTCCTGCGTTTTTGGCTCCTGCAGGTTTATTTATGAAAGAGAAGGAAACTCAGAGATCCTGTCCGCTGATGAAAGCAGCACCTATTTCAGTGAAGACTCAGTACGCGGCACAGGTGAGTTTTAAAAAAACCACCTGAACACTGAGGTAAAACCGACTGTCCTGCCACACATGGTACTCCATGTCATGCGCATGGACTTCCCTGTTCATATATAGCCAGATAGATATTTAACTCAGGAAGTGCTGACATTATGTAGAATTGAGAAATATAATTTGGACATTGCAGTGGTACCTAATACAAAGTATGTGAAAGATGCAATCCTGTTTCTGTACATTTGGTCTGTATATCTATTTATTTGTATGTTTTACACACAAGATTCTTGAATGATGTTCAGTAGTTAAATTCTATCGTGTCTATTTCTATCGTTCTATTGTTAGACTATCGTGATTTGATTCCAACCCCCTGGTTACAGTGAAACGAAGAGCTTCTGAGCGTGTAAGAGCTTATATCTCTGTCCTCTGTCCAGGCTACCCCTCATTGGCCCCCCAGCGTGTCTCCGCCTGGGTGGACAGCAGTGACAGGCTCTTCTCAGAGGTGGTAGTGAGGACTGACACCACTCAGGTCAGAGCACCACAAAAAACAATGCTCAAAGTATTTCCTGCGTGTTCGTTCTAACCAAACTGTTAAACATACTTTAACCTTTCAACGGCAGTGAAATTCCTGACAATTTAAAGCAAACCTATAAGGCAGGTTTATTTGAAACAGCATTGAGCCCAGGATTACTACTAGTGCTGGTACAAGGTCATTGTATTTACTGTATACTTTCTGCTGAATTAACGGAGTTCTAATTTGTGTTGTATATTTTTTCTGTAGTTCCCTTATGTCCCCAGTAGACGCAGTGTTAGTGAGTCACATGCCTCCCAGCTGCCACTGGGACAGGATCCTGCTCCTGCTACTGACCAGTTGATCCAGGAGGTGAGCAGAGACACGCTCTGAAATCACTTTTCAAATATTTTCTTTTAGTATAGGTTTTTTTGTGTCCTTAAATTCCTCAAAGTTCCCATTTACACCTGGCATTAAAACCCATCTGAGATCTGATGTTAATGATCAGGTGTAAATGCACAAAAGACACTTGTGTTGATGGCCCATGACAGTCTATAGCACAACAGAGTTCAAATCTTTCATGTTAAAGTAACCGCTTGGGTTGTCCTCTGGGGCAATGATGAGGATATGAGAGTCCTGCTCACTGGGGAAGACCCCACCTGCCATCTGCTCTCAAAGCCAGACACAATTTCCCCGAGCCACCCTCCCATTGGAAGCTCTGCGTACCTGTTAAATACTGACTTATTGCCTTCGATATGTCATGTACAAATATAGGCTAAACACTGAGGCTTCACTTACACCAAAGAATGTGCGATCGTTCTGTAGCCAGCTGCAGGGCTACGGCGATCGTTCTGTAGCCAGCTGCAGGGCCATGGCGATCGTTCTGTAGCCAGCTGTAGGGCCATGGCGATCGTTCTGTAGCCGGCAGTAGGGCCATGGCGATCGTTCTGTAGCCAGCTGCCAGCCAACACAAGGCCACGGCGACACACTTTTGGACCAGGACAGCAGTGAAGATGTGCGTCTCTTCTTCACAGGACTGGTCACCAAGCATCGCATGTGAAACCAAATGCATGCCGCCTCATGCTTGCCAATCACCGTCATGCAAAGTATTTAGCACTATGTGCTCCCACCACCCCTGGCTCCTTTTGCGCATTCCACAGGCTTCTTTGCGCAGTTGTGCCTTTCACAATGGCTGCCACTATATCTCTAAAATACAACTCTATAACTGTCCAACTTTTGCTGTCATCTGTGGTGCACGGACCTTCGAAGACGGTCTCTGCCTTGGTTGCATAGACATTTTCTATACAAACAATGTTGGGTCCATGCGAAGTTGCATTCCTCTATACAAGTTGCATAGAGAGGAGTGCAACCTCTCATGGGCCCAGCATTGTTTGTATAAGTCCTGCATGCCCACCAGCTAAGGTACTACAGCCTACTGTAAATAATGTGAGGGGAAGTGAAATCTGATTACAATGTGGACAGTGGGAACCCATGTAGGACAACATTTTAATGCCAGGTGTAAACACACTGCTGGTGAATCACAGCGGTTTAGGTATAGATGTCTGTTTTTAATGCCAGGTATAAATGCCCCCAAAATGTCACTTTAGATCTTGATGGAAGGAGGTTTGGACACGCTGGCGCAGGATCCTAAGTTTGTGTCGGTAACGAAGCAGGAAATGGCTGAAGCGCTGCTCATCGATGTGGATGACATGGAGGCAGCAGCCATGGCCCTCCTCAATGGTCGCTCGGGGCGCGTGGTCCAACGGAAGAAACGTCATGCCCCAACCCCTCCTGGCCCCACCTCGGCCCCTCACTCCTCACAGCTCCCTGGGGCCAGCGGCAACTTGTAGGCCCCATCGCCATGTCACTGCTTCAGTGCCATCCCAATTGAAAGCCTTTGTAGGTGACATCAAAGGATTATAAAGCCTGAGTGGTTAACTTGGACAGGAAACGAGCCCTGATTGGCTGACCCGACCCTGTTTTGAGATGTTGACTGTAGTTGTATTTTAAGCAAACTTGTGACAGAAAGTCTTGAGACTTGGAACCTCAGACCCCCTACACCAACAAAACATGTCTGTCCATGATCCCTTACCCATAAGACATAGACATTTATCTAATTAAATAAAAAGGTAAATTAAGACAAGAAAACAGGTTCATGAATATCTTTCTTTCATGTTTCTTCAGTTGTGATATTACAATGACACTTTTACCATAATCAATACCACAGACTGGTATATAGCTTTAAAAACAACGGCGCAGTCTGCAGAAGTCATTGCTGAACGCTAACAGTTGTGTCTTTGAGTGGCAGTTTCACAGCTACATAAACCTGGAGCTTCAGCAGGGTTTTCTGAAGGTCAGTTCGGATCAGTTCGGGGCTTGCCGTCCACAGGAAATGGAGAAAAGGCTAAGTACAGAATACAGAGATTTTGGGTGCCTTTCTCAGTGTTTGAGCCAGCACTCAACTTTGGCTGAATTTAGGCAGGTGGTCCCAGTATTGCCTTAGAGTCTTCCATGTCAATTGGCTGTGAAGCAAAGGTCACTGGGATTTTTTTTTAAAGGAAAAGGATCTTGTGCATTAAACTGAAAAATGCCAGTGCTTGCCCTTTTTTATTTGTACGTTTTTGTTATTATTTGAAACTATTGACAACACAATCCTTCATGGCTCATCTCTTCAAACTAGAGATTTGAGGCCTTTGTTTATGAGGATTTTTATTTTTTTTAAGTGTTGGTGATTTTGTTTATACTTTTCATTATATTATCAAACATTATTGTTTGTCAGTCGTTATTTATGTAGGTGTAAAGAACTACTGTGAGATTTATTAGCCTTTCTTACAGGCCATGCCTTTGTTCAGTGTGCCTGTTATCTCAATGGATGAATCTATTTTTTTTTAAAGGTATTGGTCTCGTTTTGTTTCAAATGATAAATCTGAAGACTCGCATAAACTAGGAAGGACTCGTATTCGAATTAGAATGAGCAAGGAGGTGTGCGGAAGGCATTTGGAGGTAAACATTTGAAGCCTTTTTTCTGGGACGCACGTCATTGTCTTCATACCTGGAGTATGATGGTTAGGAGGTTGTGCCGTTAGCAAGATAGTGGTGGGGTTCCACTGCAGAGCACCACATTTCTCCTGCAGTTCAAACCACATTACCTTAAGGACTCAACATTGTGCACTTTCTGTAATTGTTTGGAGATACTCTAATTGAATGATGATTTTGAGGGAAATGCTTTTCTGAGGAAGGCTTGGCTATACTGTAAAGCAGCATTGTGTCTCTCTAATAAGTCTTAAAGGAGTTATTTAAGCGTATGTTTTTGATCACTACATTCTGCTTGTCAGTTTTCTGTGAGTGTTTCCTCAAGCTCCACTGCCCTTGCCACTTATTTAAGTGCTTTCACGCTTTTTACGCATTTCTGAAAATGATTTTGCCCTCCCAGTCCCCCCCTATGCATTTCCCCCCCTTTGTAGTCCAAATGTATGTTATGCATAGCTTTTACAGTATCGTGGTGATCACAAATTGCAAAAATAAAAATATTTCAAACCAAGCAAATACAAAGTGCACTGTCTGTCTGAATAAGTTGTCCATACAGTTTGTGCCAACAACAAGGACAATATCAAGAGTGGAGCCATCTCTGAGAGTAGGCATAGTGGTGTTAAAAAAAATTGCAGTACAACATCAGTAACCTGATGAACCACTGTTATTAGTAGTAGTGATATTTCTGCATGGCAAATAATTTACTTGTAGATGTAGTAGTGTAATAGAAAAACAACAGACCCAACTGTCATGACATGCACGCTGCTTGTTCTGAGTAATTGCCTCATTCATTGAAAGGGGCGTGTTCAAAATAATAGCAGTGTGGAGTTTAATTAGCGATTTCATTCATTCTGTGGAAAAACAGGTGTCATTAATTGTTCTTTATTAAAGAAGAAGGGAAGGAAATGTTTCACACATTGTTATTAAATATATTTCCTTCTGAATTGCTAAGTAAAATGGGCCGTTCCAAACATTGTTCGGAGGAACAACGTAATTTGATTAAAAAGTTGATCGGAGAGGGGAAAACGTATAAAGAAGTGCATCAAATTATAGGATGCTCAGCTAAAAAAGTCTCAAATGCTTTAAATTGGCTACAAAAACCCAAAACACGCAAAAGAAAAGGAGCAACTACTGTTAAAACGGATCGAAGAATAGTCAGAATGTCAAAGATTCAGCCAATCATCACCTCCAGAAAGATCAAAGATGATCTAAAATTACCTGTAAGTGCTGTTACAGTCAGAAGACGTTTGATCAAAGCTAAGCTATCAGCAAGAAGCCCCCGTAAAGCACCATTGTTGAAAAAACGGCATGTACAAAATCGGTTAAAATTTGCCAAGGAACACATCGATTGGCCCAAACAGAAATGGCGTAACATTCTGTGGACTGATGAGAGTAAAATTGTTCTTTTCGGGTCTGGTGGTCATCGACAGTACGTCAGACAACCCCCGGGTACTGAATTCAAGCCACAGTACACTGTGAAGACAGTGAAGCATGGTGGTGCAATCATGGTATGGGGACACTAGTGTTGGGCCTATTTATCACATACCAGGGATCATGGATCAGTTTGAATACATCAAAATACTTGAAGAGATTATGTTGCCATATGCCGAAAAAGAAATGCCCCTGAAATGGGTGTTATGGCATACATGTATCAAGAGTGGAGCCATCTCTGAGAGTTGGCATACATGTACACTGCTCAAATAAATTAAGGGAACACTTAATCAACACAATATAACACCAAGTCAATTCAACTTCTGGGATATCGATCTGTCCAGTTAGGAAGCGTAAACGATTGTGAATCAATTTCACCTGCTTTGGTGCAAATGAAAGTGACAACAGGTGGACAGGAGAGGCAACAGCAAGACAACCCCCAAAAAGTAAATGGTTTTGCAGGTGGTGGCCACAGACCATTTATCTCTCCTTATCCTTCCTGACTGATTTTTCCCTAGTTTAGCATTTTGCTAGTGCCCTTGCCACTACTGGTAGCATGAGGCGGTACCTGCAGCCCATTCAGGTTTCACAGGTAGTCCAGCTCCTCCAGGATGGCACAAGATACGTGCCGTCACAAGAAGGTTTGCGGTGTCTCCCAGTACAGTCTCAAGAACGTGGAGGAGATACCGGGAGACGGGCCATTACACGAGAAGAGCTGGACAGGGCCGTAGAAGGGCAACAACCCAGCGGCAGGACCGGTATCTGCTCCTTTGTGCGAGGAGGAACTGGAGAAGCACTGCCAGAGCCCTACAAAATGACCTCCAGCGGGCTACTCGTGTGTATGTTTCTGACCAAACTGTCAGAATCAGACTCCATGAGGGTGGCATGAGGGCCCGACGTCCTGTAGTGCGACCTGTGCTCACAGCCCAGCACCGTGCAGCTCGATTAGCATTTGCCAGAGAAAACCAGAATTGGCAGGTTCGCCATTGGCGCCCCGTTCTTTTCACAGATAAGAGCAGCACACTGAGCGCATGTGGCAGACGTGAAAGAGTCTGGAGACGCCGTGGCGAATGTTATGCTGCCTGCAACATCATCCAGCATGACCGGTTCGGCGGTGGGTCAGTGATGGTCTGGGGAGGCATATCCTCCACACAAACCTCCACGTGCTAGCCAATGGTAGACTGCAGTTAGGTACCGGGATGAAATCCTCAGACCCATTGTCAGACCTTACGCTGGTGCAATGGGCCCTGGGTTTCTCCTGGTGCAGGACAATACCCGGCCTCATGTGGCCAGAGTGTGTAGGCAGTTCCTGGATGAAGAGGGCATTGATGCCATTGACTGGCCCTCACATTCCCCAGACCTGAATCCAATTGAGCACGTCTGGGACGTTATGTATCGGTGCATCCGCCGCCGCCAAGTAGCACCACAGACTGCCCAGGAGGTCACTGATGCCCTGATCCAGGTCTGGGAGAAGATCCTCCAGGACACCACCCGCCGTCTCATCAGGAGCATGCCCAGACATTGTCGGGAGTGCATACAGGCACGTGGGGGCCATACGCACTACTGAGCCACATTATGAATTGTTGTGATAAAATTCACACAAATTAGATCAGCATGCGATCTCAATTTTTCACTTTGATTTTTGGTGTGATTTTGAGTCCAGCCCTCAATGTGTTAATGATTTTGGTTTCCATTGACCGTTCTTACGTCATTTTTTTCTCGACGAATTACACAATGTAATCAAAGATTTTCAACTTGAATATTTCTTTCATCGAGATCCGCGATGTGTGATTTAAGTGTTCTCTTAATTTCTCTGAGCAGTGTATATAATCAAAAGCAAATCATCAGATTAATCTAATAAATAATGGCCTGTACTGTAAAATAAATTATCACAAACTTTACAATGACAAATGATATTACCACAGCGCTTACGTCATAGGACTCCTTACAGAAAACATTACTTTGATTGACGTTGTTACATTGGCACACTTGGCAGTGTGTGATATTTTAAATTAGTTTTCAAAAGCATAAACTGAAAAAATAAAAATATTTAATTAAATCATAAATCAGATTTATTAATAGTCAAGTCAACTATACATCTTCCAAACAAATTCAGAAAAATACAAGAGAAGAGTAGGGAGAAAAGTGCTCATCAAAGTGCATAAACAACATTACGAATGGCTCCCCATACATTAGGTCCTGAAAACTGAGAGGGTTCTGCTCTATAAATAACCAGGTTGCTACTGCCTGCCTCTTATGGAAATAGAAGCAGCAGTGAAAAGCTGCAGCACACAGGTGAGCCACACTCTCACATACCGACTCTCATAACTCCCCAAACATCTCAGCTTACAGCACACTCTACCGGTCAATCACAAGCAGAGCCACAGCTACATACATGTCACAAAATACCAGGACAAGCACCACCAAACTCACATTGATAACCTGAAAAACACACTTAATTTCATCATAAACTCTGGCTCAGAGTAATTTGATCAACAAAACATTTTACCGCTTGTGGATTTTCCTTGTACATTTGTAAGATCCTGAGGATGTTTTATCATTGCTTCAGAAGTCAAGAAAAATTAGGATAAATATAATTAAATCTGTTTTTCCTGGTGATATAGTACCCACTTTCCTCTTACACTTAAGCATATACAGTGCCCTCCACAATTATTGGCACCCCTGGTAAAGATGAGTAAAAAGTTTTATAAAAATTTACCATTTGTACAACCTCGTTTTGCCAATAAAACAGCACAGAGTCTTCTCCCGTAACATCTAATACAGAGCAAGGAATCTGAGACCATTCCTCTTTACAGAATCTCTCCAGCTCATCCAGAGTGTGAATTTTTTATCACCCCATCTTTACCAGGTGTGCCAATAATTGTGGATGGCACTGCACAGTGGTCTCAAAAACTTTTCACATCCTTCATAAAGATGACAAAAAAGGCAGTATACAATTAATAACCCAATGAGCTATATCTTATGCTCAAAAATGAAATACTATTTTAGAATTTTTTTAGCAAGTCACTTTACTTCTCAAAAATATATATAATGGGCATCAAAAATGATTGGCCAGAAATGGATCTTTATGCAAGCCAATGATCTCAAGAATACATAAAAATCAACCAAGAAATTGTTAACTGACTAAATTTCCTGGTTTGCAATGGCCATACCATTCTGCAGACTGGAACCAATCATAATTTGTGGTTTGAAATGAAGAGGGCAATCTACAAGGGCAGATCAAAAGACTATTCTGTATGGAAGAATACTCAAAGATCGCCCACAATTTGTTCACAAATAACAGTATAGGAGGTGACTCAACTGTGTTATGCTTGCAGAGGGAGGGTTCACAAAGTACTTGTATACAGGGCCGGATTAAATGGACAGATTGCACTAAGCAGACAATTGTTTTCAGCCCCCCTGAAGAGGTAGCACTGGTAACGTAGCGAGAATGACCTCCACCAAACCAAAAAGACTTTTTCGCACACATTTCAATGTGCGTAGCGAGGCTAGGGACCCTCCCCCTATATGAGTAAATCAAATTATTTTCAAATATCTTACATATTCATAGATTATTCTTTTTTTACAAGCCTAAAGTATGATCTTTTTTTACCTCTCTGTCTGGGCCCCCCTGCGGCAATTAGTCCGCCTGTATACCAATTTTATTGCGTTTGATGTCCAATGCTCAGAGTAGCTCTAATTACTATAATAGTTTATCGGCATACAACAGAGAAAATGACCCCAACAAACTTACCCTCAGTAATGGAATTATGTTGCCAGAACCTCTCCCCCTGCCGCAATGTCAGTGGGTCAATAACCTAGTCTAGCCGATTGACGGACACCCATGTGCATATCAATGAGAAACCTAGAGTACATACAAAAAAAAAAAAACTGAAGGCATACTAGAAGTCGTTAGATGCTTTGAATTATGTTGCCTGTGCCCATGTCCAGTTTTGCTTGGGGTCCCTTAAACAATGCTCAATTTACTGAAGACTTATGGCGGGTATAGCAGAAGGGTGGGGTAAAATATTTGGACAAACAATCTTTAAAAAAGTAAATTCTGGTGTTTTTCAGGGATGGACTGGGATAAAAATGCAACCCATCAAATGTTAGTTTGAACATTTCAAAGTTATAGAATGTGTTGTACGTTGAAAACATATTTTCAGCATCATTCAGGGCTGCAAACTTGTGAGGGTTCAAAAGGGTGACTGAAGGTCTGAAACCTAACCCCAGAACATTTTTACAATTTTAACAGCGATATGCAGCATTCTGGTGCACTAAGAGGAAAACTGATGGGAGGGGAAATTACATGCAATTCAGCTCTAAAACTTCAGCCTCAACAGACAGAGACTAAGTAGGTCAGTTCAGACTGGCATTCCTAAATGAAATTCAAGGACTTTCAATCACTTTTTTTAAAAGCACTTTAAAGGTCAACATACAATAGAAACATGTTGCTACCTTCAAATACAATTCCTAGGGTGAATGTCTTGTCTGAAAATGATCTGATTCTTATGAGGAAACCATTTCAGCCTACTTTTACTGAGTTAGAATCCTTTTAGAAGCTTTTGCAGGAGAAAAAAATTTGCATGGAGATATGCATTACCTCATATTCAAATGACCCCAATATATTAAAATGTTAATTCTATCTTTGTAACCATTGTCATATGTAAACTGATTGATAAAATATATATATTTTTTGCAAACTACTTCCTCACTAGTTTGGAAAGAGTTTTGCAGGATTTATTTCGCGCACTGCTCGCAAAGTGAGGGGACAGGGTACATAGTAGACAGGGGGCAGGGAACAGGCATCTTCGGTCACATCCTGACATCACAATTGGGGCGGGGGCAGAGCGGGGAGCAGAAAGAACATTTAAACCATTCGAGGGTAACACCAAGACACTTTTCTACCAGTGTCTTCTCATATACAATATTACTTCAGAATTGTTTAAATAACAAAATGGATGAATAAGTTTCATTAAAAGGTAGGCATACAAACATGTTTACAGCTTAAAAAAAAAAAAAACAGCGCATGAAGAACTCAACCTAGCGTTACTTTTATTTTGGTAGTAAAAGTTTTGTGATTTGATACAATTGGATTCAGATACATAGATTGCCTTTTTAAATTATAGTGACTAAAAATAATAGAAGTAGAGGTAGACTAATTCACACATGTATTCTTGTCATAATTTCTATCCCAACCATATAATAATCTTATTTTGTTTATTCTTACAGGGGGTCCCTAGCCTCATAGGAGGTCTAAATTATTGTTAAACTTCTGAACTGTCATGGCACAAAAACAGAATTTTTGAGCATGCAATATGGCTCATTACCTGTGTTTACTTTAGTCTTTTTTGGACATCTTTTCCCAAAGGTCAATAATTTTGGAGGTCACTGACTAGTATGAACATGTACCAGATATGTAAAGCATTCTGTATGTATTTGAACACTATGAATATTTTATCCTTCATTACTGGAAGGCAAATGGCAAACAAACTCATTACATGGAGAAGAGAGAGAGGCATCGATAATACATTTAAAAACCTTTGTTAAAGAAATTTTGAGTCTTGCTGTACTAAATCTTTATTTTCATAATTAAAATATATACAATAATCAAGGTGCACAGTAATCACAGAGTTAGTCATGTTGATGGTAGAAAATGGTCAGACATTTGTTCCTGAAGGTGAAAAGACTATCTACAGACCCGGCTCCTCTCCACTGGCCACCTGATTGATGACTTCAGCCCAACGGTCCCTGAGCTCCTCTGATTCGGCCAGGAAGGTGAAGACCTGCTTTGATTGCCTGAGTTGTAAGGCACACTTATTGTCCCCTAAAGAGTGCGGCTTCACTTCATAACCCAGCAAGGGGATGGTGATCTGAGCCTTTACGTCCTGGAAACAAAATGGGTCAGGGGATACTTTGCATTTCACAATTCAGTAAGGTTTTCCACCTCTTTGAAAATGGTAAACGGGTCAACAAAAAATATCATAAGTGTCCTTATTGTGTGACTCATGCCAGCTGTCCCACCTTTTTCCTTAATTTGATGATGACATTTCTGCACTAGAATGATGGGCACAGTATTAATGACAGCTAGCGAGGAAAAACCGCTCTTCCTACCTGTGGTGCTGCGTACATGTACAGGATGAGTGGCTCATCTCTGGCGATGACGAACCAGCCACGGGTTCTGCTCTGCCTGTCCACCATGGTCAGAAAACTGCACATCAGGCTCCTCTCTGA
Organism: Ilyophis sp. 1 JC-2022; assembly: GCA_022702515.1. NCBI lineage: Eukaryota > Metazoa > Chordata > Actinopteri > Anguilliformes > Synaphobranchidae > Ilyophis > Ilyophis sp. 1 JC-2022. The sequence goes on along the minus strand of CM040402.1, from coordinate 30,805,682 downwards.
TACCTCGCCAGCATCTTTCTGAGCCAACACAGGAAGTCAACACCTGAAGAAATTCCAGCCACTTTTTTGTGACTCTGAGAAAGAACACCTGAAAGGCCCCATCTCCATCTTCTGCCACAGGTTGACAGGGTGTGCAAAAATGGACTGTGCAGAATAGTGCATTTGTCCTACAGCCAACTGCATATGACTTTTGTGCTCCCAAAAGTGGCTGTTGGCCACAGCTGGCCCTGGCACGGTATGGATTCAATACCAGACCATGTGGCCGATCCATGCACTAGAACAGTGCTTTAACAGGACGAGCCACCCAGCAGCCCACCCCCAGTTGTCACCATACACTATTTTGGGTGGAGTGGGGGGGAGCCATATATTATGCTGTAAAGAACAGAATATGCATGCAGATCCAGCTCAGATTCTGGTAATCTGTCCATTCAGATATGTAGGCTACACACTCACAGGTACCGCTGGAGCACACCCACAGAGCTACGCAGATGCCATACAAAAAACCTGAGACACTGGGGTCATGCAGGCCTGTATACTCAAATATAGGTGTGCAAATGTACACATTTACCAGATTTTACCCCTCGTCTGATACCTCCAGTACCCCCGTCTTCTCCTCTCACATCATACCTCCAGTACACCATCTTCTCCTCTCACATCATACCTCCAGTACCCCCGTCTTCTCCGCTCACATCATACCTCCAGTACCCCATCTTCTCCTCTCACATCATACCTCCAGTACCCCCGTCTTCTCCTCTCACATCATACCTCCAGTACCCCCGTCTTCTCCTCTCACATCATACCTCCAGTACCCCCGTCTTCTCCTCTCACATCATACCTCCAGTACCATCATCTTCTCCTCTCACATCATACCTCCAGTACATCATCTTCTCCTCTCACATCATACCTCCAGTACACCATCTTCTCCTCTCACATCATACCTCCAGTACCCCCGTCTTCTCCTCTCACATCATACCTCCAGTACATCATCTTCTCCTCTCACATCATACCTCCAGTACACCATCTTCTCCTCTCACATCATACCTCCAGTACCCCATCTTCTCCTCTCACATCATACCTCCAGTACCCCCGTCTTCTCTGCTCACATCATACCTCCAGTACCCCCGTCTTCTCCTCTCACATCATACCTCCAGTACCCCCGTCTTCTCCTCTCACATCATACCTCCAGTACACCATCTTCTCCTCTCACATCATACCTCCAGTATCCCCCTCCTTCTCCCCTCCTTCTCTTGTCCTTCGGTCTGTCCTAACAGGATGTTGTAGCATGCTCTGCATACGCGGTTAACCTTGTTGTCATCATACTGCAGTGCTGCCTTGAAATCAGAGCATTTCCAGCACACCACCTGCACATCAGAGAAAGAGAGGACATTATCGGTACGCTTCAGTATTTTAGAACTCATATTTGTAAGCGGGGAGGATGCACACCCAACTGTTAATGTGGTGCGAATCAATGGAGAGGAAACAGTCAGAAATGAAGAATCCAGACTCTCTTTGCTCCTTCATTTATTTGCCAGAATACATCCAGGTTTGCCTGCATCAATTTGCCCTGAGAAAAGTAAATAGTTGCAAAACATTGGTTGCACTTTGTCAAATAAAATAATTATCTTTGAGAGTCTGTTTGAAACCTATAGTTGGTCACAATTAATAAAGTTGCCAACTAGCAAGAACTCTAATTTTCTTTGAGTTTATATCATACAAATATCATGGATCCACTTTAGGAGACACCTTTCTTAATTACAATCACTATAATTCCATGATATTGAGATTTTAATGACCAGTTTGACAGAATAATGACCTTGATAATGGCTCACAAATGCCTCCAATTGGCCCAGGTTGTACATAGTGATTTTGATGAAGCACAGCTGTCTACACCACCTTCTTTCACTTGTGGAATCACCCTGCAAGATGAAGGTAACTATACCACTACTGTGGATTCCCACAGCCTGCCAATGATACACCCCAAAACCACAGACTGAAAGCCAAGCCTATTTCTGCTGACTGCCTGGCCGTGACCGATTACGATCCCTTAACCCCATTGGGGGCGCATATTTGAGTCAACTTCGTCAAAAAGATTTTGAGTGTGTGACTTTTTCCTCACAAATTGGGGAACTTAAAATCCCAGGATGAAACCCTTATTTCCAGGGTTTTGTTGAGGAAATTCAGTAGCACACTCATCTGACAATAGACAGTAGAAAAAGCGTGAGAGATATTACGGACTACTCTTTTTATTTTTGTCTATCTTCATTCATAATCTACACTTTCTAACCATTGTCATATGTAAACTGATTGATAACTCACTAGTTTGGAAAGAGTTTTGCATGACTTCTTTCGCGCACTGCTTGCAAAGTGAGGGGACAGGGCACATAGGGACATGGGTCTGAGTGGACAGTGGACAGTGGACAGTGGACAGGAAACAGGGCTCATATTCGGTCACGGCCTCTATGTTGACTTATTCACACAGGAGCTCCTCATGCATTTAATGACGGCACAGAATCTGGAGCTACTCAGCTGAGTGTTGGACCCCCCTCCCCAGCACTCACATGTCCACAGGCACGGCAGTGGTGTCTCCGGCGGATCAGAGCGTTGAAAGTGTCCCCACAGCGCATGCACATGGACACCAGGCTGTCCCGGGTCCACTGGGGGGCACGCATCCCCAGCTCCTGGCTCTCCAGCACCTGCGCAGACATGCAAGCAAGCATGCACACATGCAAGGCATGCACAAGAATGCACCCAGACACACACAAGCGCACAAACACGTGCACACACAAGCACACAGTGTAAGTGTCCACAAACAGAACATCAGTGTATTCAAGGTCACAAAGTGCCTGGTGACCTGGATGGATCACTAGTTACTGCCTATGCTAAATCCCCCCCCCCCCCCCCCGCCTCAACAAAATGCCAACTTTAAATGCTGAAAGCATTTATGGCTCCTTTGTTGTGTAGATGTATTTTTAAAAATCACTCAGGGACCTGCTGCAATTCCTGGTTCTGGCTGTTAGTGGCACTCTTGAAGCTCTCTGAATTCTTCTCATTCTGCCCAACGGCATGTTCACAAGCCTGGAAAAGAGAGACAACACAGATGGACAATTTCCAGGCACAGTGATGAAATATTAATTGCACATGATGTACAGTACGTATCCCAATTTGAACATGCAGGTATTCATAAAGGAAAAGGATGAGCCAATTGACAGCATAGAGAACATTACCTTGATCCAGGCCTCCATGTCAGCCTGAGACCTAAGGGAACACAGGAGTCGCACAATCACCAGTTTGCTCTGCAAAGACATGAGCTAACAGTGATCACTCGCCAGGCTTGTTAAAATGGATGTGGTGGCCGATCTTATAACGCTGCTGCGGTATGCCTAATCCGCATAAATCCAAAGCATTTTGACTGCTATGAAAATATACAGCAAAATTATCCATGCATGACTGCAGTAAAGGAGTTCTCAAATTTGTAATTTGCTTACGATCAATGAACAAACAAACAATTACGGGACTGGCTTATTGGACAGAATTTTGCAGAAAATCTCCAAATAACAGTAACTAACGATCTTGCTGTTGTGCAAAAATTTTTGTGCATAACATTTTTTATTGTAAGATACGAACAACGAGACCCCTGAGAGTTGTATTAGAGACCAGAATTTACTTGTTGATTTTATATAAGCCCTCAGTGGCAATCATTCCATGACTGTTCCCTGCCCTGCTCCCCCCCACCCCCAACCCCTCGCCCACCTGGCCTGAAACTCTAGCGTGCGGGTCGTCCCGGACACCAGGAAACAGTGCGGAATCACAGCAGCGTTCAGCTCCTTCACCTGCGGAGCACACAAATCATGCTGGAGGGTCAGAGCGGCACGGCGGCGCACAGGTGTGTACGCCATGCGGCTCAATCATGTCAAATGCACAAAGGGGTAGAGGGGCGGTGTTGGGGTGTGAAGAGGGGTAGGCTACAGCGTGTCCGGTCACCTGCATGCCTTCTATGTCCAGCCGGTGTTTGATGAGGAACTTGGCTCCTGTCAGGCTGAATCTGGGCACACAGTAGAGTAGCATGTTGCTGAACTGCAGGGAACACACAAGTGGAAACATTTCACTGCGGTCAGAGGGAAACTAAATTCAGGAACTCAAATGACAGCCATCAACACTAGATGACAGAGAGCTGTAACATAACATTACTGGGAAACTTAAATATAAATTCATAGGGAACCTATGTGGCCCTTGGCTTTGGATGGTTATGATTCAACCACGGAAGAACAGCCCAAGACCATAATTTTTCCACAATGACTCGGCACCGTTGTAACAACTTTGTATGTTAATTGTATTAACGGCATCAAGCGCTTAATTGCCATGTTGTGCTAACCAGGATGTCACGTTTTCCTGCAATCGCTCATTTCCAGGTGCTGTACAGTGTGTGCCTAAAGACGGTGTTTGCTGCAGCAGTCACACTGTAGAAAAACTGGAGGCACGGCTCACCAGGAAGATGTGGCTGTCTTTCCGGGTGTTGTGGCGGAAGGAGATCTTGACGATCGGCCCCTCCCTCAGGAGCCTGTTAGAGGGGTCCACCATCTCCCCCTCCAGCCCCAACATAGAGTAGACCTCCCAGAGCTTCTCCAACCGCTCCTAACACAGAGAAAGACAGGATAAGCGCACACGGTTTAGAAGTGTCAAATTTAGTTTGAAAGCTGCTGAGGCAACTTGTTAGTTATTGGAGAATTCCCCAGATGCTAATAACACGAACGCAGTCACACTTCTGTGCATTTCAGCTTGCTTCCTCTTTGCTGTGAACTGTGACAATAGCTTCACTTTCAGTGACTTCAATCATTTTTTTATTTTATCCTTCTCGCTATCCCAGCATACTCACCTACAAGTGCCACAAATCACCACAAATACAAAACGGCTGTGAGTTTTTTCCCCCAAATGATAAAACAAGAGTTAAATCTGCCCAAAAATAAAGCAAAATGAGATTAATCTTAATGGGGAAGTGGCACTTGAGTATTGACTGTACAAACAGTCCCTGACCCCAATGTGGCTTTCATTACCCGTCACATTTGCACTCTGAAGCTAATGTGACTTGCACAGAACTCACTGGGACCAATCAGATTGCACAGCCGCCTTTAAGCAGACCGTCAACTAGAAAAAGAAACAGAATCAGGTGCACCTCCATATTACACAGTCAGAACAGAATGAGATGCACCTCCATATTACACAGTAAGAACAGAATCAGGTGCACCTCCATATTACACAGTAAGAACAGAATGAGATGCATCGCCTTGTTACCATGTCAGCGATGGCCTCGTTGGAATGCTTTGCTGCTTCAAAGATGATCTCCAAAGATTCTAAAAGTAACCCATCCAAAAGATTGAGAGATATAAGTTACAGGAAAATCTGGGGTGATGTGAATCATTAGTATTCTGTGGCAAAGAACAGGCCAGTTTTACATACTCTCTGCACCCTCTCGGTCTGGAGAATCTTCTGGAAGTTTTTTCAGGTAGTCTCTGAGTAGCATTTCATAGCGTGGGATCCTCTGCACTGGCTCCAGCATGTGGTGCTGCAATGTCAGACTCCCACTCTCTTCCCGCTTCTGCAGAGTAAAGCCTGTTTCACAAAGCAGCTTACACACAGTTTACACAGTTTATAAACAACTGTCACTGCTGAATGGTCCTCCTCCCTCTTCTGCAGAGTAAAGCCAGTGCAGCTAACACGCAGCTTACCAATAGCCTATACACGGCTCAGACAAGGTGTCCATCACTGTATGGCTTCTATTCCCTCTTGTGCAGATTAAAGCCTGGTAAGAATCCAACTTACATATGGTTCACACACAGTTTATACATAAAGTGTACATCTCTGACCCAGTGCACACACTGACTGAACCCACAGCTCCAGCCCTCTGTACTGCACCAGAGATGCTCTTCTACCGGACGCATACTGAGCTGCCACATCCTCACTTACTGTAGACCCTTTTCACATGGTCTGATTGGCTACACGATACCTTGCATTCCCCAACCACTGCAAATGAGATCTGAGTTCTCACTTGACCTACCTGGTAAAATAAAGCTATATTGCAAAAAATGTGTTTGGTCTCACTAGATTCCATAAGGTCCGTCCTTAATGTTAGCTCCATTCAGTGAACAAGCAAATGTAAAGCGACATAAATCTATAGCTGTCATATTTATTTTTTACATTACATTACAGGCATTTAGCAGACGCTCTTATCCAGAGCAACTTACACAACTTCTTATTACATTTATCCTTTCATACAGCTGGATATATACTGAAGCAATTCAGGTTAAGTACCTTGCTCAAGGGTACAACGGCAGTGTCCTACCTGGGAATCGAACCTGCAACCTTTCGGTTACAAGTACAGTTCCTTAACCATTATACTACACTTAATTGCTTATGAACAATACTTTTATTATTTTTTCCATGAGAAGAAATCACTTTCCATCTGTGTATGCAGGCTTCATGGCATGTAAATTGCTTTATGTAAATTGGCATTTAAGGGAGAACAGCTCACCAAATGCACAGCTCCCTCACCGTCTCTAGGACAGATCTTACCTGGATGTCCAGCACCAGCTCCTCAAAGCGTGGGCTCTTCTCCATCCAGGTGTTGATGAGTTCAGTAGCGCGGTCAAAAGCTTTGACATATTCGCCATACATCTTCAGGAAAGGAGCCACCTTCTGCAGCACATCCCCAATGCGGGGGTTCTGCCCCCTGCAGGAGACATGAGGAATATACACGCATTCATAAGGGCCCTTTCATATATCCACATGTAGTAGAGCTTCAGCGACATAAACCACCTCATCACCAGTGGCGGGCCGTCAGGGCCAGCAAGGCCTTCTCTGCTGGCCTAAACATCATCAGAATATAAATTTAATTTTGATATATTTTTTCCACAAATATGTATTCAATTATTCCCCATAGTCTATTCTCTTCATTTCATAGCTTTCCTCTTGGTTGCGCTGCTTCCAGCCTCAGATCGAGATTTGGAGGGCTGGCCTTTATGTTAGAGCTTTTATCCAATCATATTTCAGCCATAATGTGTTGCCAGGGTCCAAGAAATCTGCCCTTAGGCCTTCAGAATAAACATTGCGGGCCCCTGTAGCTTAAAGTGAACGGAACGTTAACTGTGGCGTTAACCAATCAGATTTCGAGTTGGCGACACCGGGGCCAGCTAGCAGGCGTACGATAACGTCAGCACGTGCACGTCTTTTGATTGGATACGCACTATTGAGAGGCAGAGCTATCGCAGAGCTAGCAAACTGAACTTGAATGAGCTCATTTGTGTAGATTTCTACAAGCTGTTTTTTTTCAACCCACAATGGCTGAAGGAGGAGAAGAGATCGATTTGGTCGCAGATATAATTACAACGTCATTTTCAAGACGAACCTTTCAAGAAAAGCTAGACATCGTCAGAAGAGAACGACCAACCCCGACGCTAGCGAGTCAAAGTGGACATTCAAGGCTAGGAATACACTTTCACCACTGTCGCAAATATATCCTCATGAGCAAATGCTAATTATTTGTTTGTTTTCTTTTATTTTCAGTGAATAGTTTGTGTGTCTTTATCGTCACGTTTCTTAAATGAAACTGCTTTGGGTGCGACAATGCGCTGTTTAGCGAACAAACTTGTTAAAGCTAACATACTTTTGGTGGACTTCATAAAACTTTGTAGACTAATCCCTTAAAAGCGCCTTTTATTTTAAAGTTTTGACAGTATCCAAGCGATCTTAAAGCTGGTAGTTTAACACTCTTAATTGTAAATGCGGATTTATTGATTATAAATGCTTCGGAAATATGAATAACTCTGTTGTACTTGACTATGTTAAGGTGATGCAACGCCCGGTTATACTGCGTTTCTGTCTAAATGTATAGTTTCTAGAGCCATGGCGTCATAATGATGGTATTAAGAGGTGGAATAATTCAGGTAGGACTGTGTAGGACATCACTGAAGGCCTAGGTGTGAAATGCACGGCCCGCCACTGCTCATCACGGACTTACTGGTCAACTGAACAGGCATGAAACCTGAAGTAGCATGAGCAATTATACCTTAGCAAACTGATCCTCATCACAGATGCAATATCAAGATTAGACAAAAGGGCACGTCTCTGTACTCATGATAAAGAGGACAACGTGATAAAGTCAGTGTTTGATATAAAAAAGGGCACACCCAAAAAAAACACACCCAAACAGTTCACATACAACAGCATGTCACTGAAAGAGAGATCATCTCCAGACAAATAAAAAATTGTCAATGACATGATGTCACTTTCAATAAATTACCCCCGTTCCCAATGTGCTCGCCTCTCTGAGGCTCACCAGTCATCCATGTGTCTCTGCAGCTCAGGCAGCAGGAAGTGGCTGTGGAACTGGTGGATGGAGGAGATGTTGGAGAAGATCTGTCGGACTACATCCTCGGGAAAAGATCCAGAGGCGCGTGCCTCCTTCAGGAGCTCAGAGAAGAAAACCTGTAGGGCACAAACCCAGGCCATACTCAGGAGTGTGAGCTCACATGCTATGGAACCAGCACCCCAATTCTACACAGATGTTGAGGCCTGGAATCGGTTTTTGTTTACATTATATTTGATACATTTAGCAGACTCTCGTCTTAAACAGGTTACATTATTTTACGTACAATCCATTAATACATTTAATTAAGTAATTCAGGTTAAGAACCTTGCTCAAGAGTAAAACAGCAGTGTCCCATTTGGGAATCAAACCTACAACCTTAGCAGCCCAGTTCACAAACCATTATACTAAACAACCATCCATTTGCCCTCAGCTTTGACTCAGAAGTAAATGCAATATTTTCTTTCTTCACAAAGCTTGGCAACTTGATCAATCAGCAGAAGCAATTAACCTTTAAGAAATTGTATGTATCAAAAAAAATGGTGCAACCATAAAGCCAGTGTTACTCCTTACTCCACAGTAAAACCAGTGATGGTTGGCAGGTTGAAAACTCCACTAGTCTTTGAATGAGTCCTGCCTACCTGGTCCAAGAGGTGCAGTCGGCTGACATATGCCTTCTCCGTCTCCAGCAGCTCGCTGGCAATCTTATACAACTTATCGTCATTTCTCACCTAGAGTCAGAGTGAAAGCATCATGAGTTTAACCACTCTGATGTGAACACCAGCCAGCGACCTTAGTCTTTGAGAATTGGGATTGGGGGAGGAAGATGCTTTTAAATGACAAGCAGGCAACCAGATAAAGCAGAGGAAGATTATCGCGGCCCCACATACAATGAGAAGAATCTCTTTCCCAAGAGCCCACTCCACGGCCAAGTGCACGCTGTTATACAAGCTCATTTTTTATAAAATGTAAGCACATTGCACATAATGTGTACATTTGCACAGAAGCATGAAATAGTGTCATTTATTACAGGAGGTCTTAGTCCGACCCTGGTCCTATGTACTACTAATTTGGCATCTGACTGCAAATAAAATGCAATTACTGGCGTTTAATGTGGATTGCAAGCTCTATGGGTCGTCCTCAAGAGAAGTGTTGCCCACTGCTGTCGACTAGATTTACAGTGATAAACAGCATTGCAAAGTTCATACCTTCTTCTCCTGCATCTCGCCCTCCTCCTCCACAAGCCCCTCCAGCAAAGTGGGCGGAGCCATTCTCAGAATGAGCCTTTTAGTGCAAGACCGCCTCCTGAAGGACTGCAGCCCTCTCCATTGACAGCTAGCGCCTCCTACTGGCCCGCAGTCCGTCAGCTCTCTGTAATTCTCTAACTTGGCGTCTGGGGACTCGACAGCGTTTGACCGCTTCTGTTCTTTGAGCTGCATGTTCTGCGCCCATTGATTTTCCTCTAAACTACAGAATGGACAATTGACAACGTTGAGCATCTCATGATACAGAATACAAACAACCTCATTATGCTGCTGCAGAGAATCATTACATTGCATCCATTTAGAAGACAATCTCATCCAGAGTAACTTAAAAAAACAAAGTACACGAGTGCATTCAATAGGTTCAGAAGAACAGCAACTACAGAAAAGAATAAACACAGAGTCAGAAACAGTGCAAACAACAAGTTTAATACTCAGTTAAAGCATGAGGATAGCATAATAAATTATCCTGATAAACACTTAATACGTTCATCATATCCAGCATTAAACAAGGCGCTAGGATTCAGAGAAGTTCTGCGAAAGGAGGTCAGGTATGAGGAGGTCTAGATCTAGACGCAGTCTGAAGAACTAAGGCTGTGTCCAAATCAGAGCCCCATCTACGATGTCCTGCTTACTGTACACTGCTTACTGCATACCCTTTAGTGAGATGCAATATGCAAAAAATATCCTCCATACTATTATCAGCGAAAACCCGGAAAGAAGTTTATCATCCAGGGATATTAAAGCTGCAGTAGGCAAGTTTAAAAATATACAAGGCAAAAAAACTTCCCCATTTTGCACTCCTCCCTCCCATCTCTCTCCTAAAGGCCCATTTATGCTCAACGTAATGTACGAATACGGATACAGACAGAGTCTTCTGTCCGTACTCTGCGTTCATTTCGTCCGTATTTTGCACATTTTATGAAAGCTTACGGATACGGACGAAACGGAGCAGTACCACCGGAAATCGTGGGGGCAGTGTAGCCAATAGTTTAAAGCGAGACATGACCAGACATATGGAGTGCATCCCAATAGTTGAAAAATGCAACCTTTCCTCCTCCACTACCACTCCTCTAGCCCGTGCCCCAGAAACTGATCTTTTTTAAATCTAATTTCGCTGATTACATCTTAATTACGTATTAATGGTTACATATTAATGGAAGCCTGTAACGACTCTAGGACGTTATAAACCAGAACTTTGGTGCCGGAAAGTCTATTGGGACCATCTGGCGTGAGGTTTATGACGTCAAAGAATGTCCCAGGATCTGGAAGAAACGCTTGGACCGTCGTAAAAACTAGCATACGAACAGTGTCACAGTGCCACCATCTGACGTTATCAGGGCAGGCCAAATCTCTGTCTTTAAAATATTTCACACCCAACACAACATGGCTACAGATTGCTTTTGTCCTCAAAAAAGTCTAAAAACATACAGATGTGATTGATATTTTTGCTACATTGTACAGTATACACTGGAACTAGTTTGGGCACTGGAACATACATTATACACTCTTTTTCCAGAGAGATAATCATGTATTGTTGTGTTTTTGAGTGTTACATTAGCAAATACATCCAGTTAACGTACCTGAATTAACAGGGACAACTAGTGTGTAAATGTAATATTCTCAACAGGAATTCTGGGACCTTTGTGGCATTAATATTAATCACATCTGAAAAACTATGTAGAGATGGGGATTCTCATGGCAACACAAACTTAGACCTACTCATGTTTGATATCGTTGTGATGGTCTCGGTGTGAGTGGTGCAATGGTCTACATGTCCTAAATGTTCAACATGGATGGAACGTATATTTCATAACACAGGCGTAAGCTGCCGTTGTGGAATTTTCCTCTCAGGAAATCTCTCTGTGTAACCCCCTGCAATTTAACAATTTCTGGCCAGTTTATGGTTTTACGACCATCTGCAGCCAGATCAAATGCAGAATTTGAGCATTTAAGCAAAGGAAACAAAGCCATTGGGGAAGCTGTATTCAGACTTTCCCACACATCTAACCTCAGGTCATTGTGTGTAGCGATTGCCAGGTATGACAAAGTATTTTTCTTCTGTACTATATTTGAATATTGGCTGTTTTATCTGTAACTGTGAATTGGTGATTTAAGTAAATAACCTACCTGGTAATAAATTAGTGAAACTTGATTTGTGTGGTTTCTCTGAAAATTGATGTACTATCTCTGTTCACTGGTAATGGGTTGATTAATTTCTTCAGTCTTGGTTACCCCCTCAGCTGGTATAGGGAGGTTGACTATTGAAGCTTAATGTATCACGGAGTATTGCACCCTTAGAACCATGTCTTAAAGTAGATCACCTCCGCCTGGCGTTTATACATGTTGAGAACGGTGGTTGCTAATAGTCCTTTCGTGGGTCCCTGATTCTTAACCATAGAATATACCTCACGAAGTGGCTTCTTCCGCAACCTCTGAGATAACCACAGATACCCAGCCAGCTGTGAGTCGTGTACATGAAGGCCAAATGTAACGCGCGGTGGAAACCAGCAGATCCAGTTCAGAGAACCGTCTTAAAAGTATGGGAGTCCTTTAGCAAATCAAGTGGAAATTTAACATACCAAATTATAAATGATAATTTTAAATGGAGTCAGATAAACGAGTACAGAATCAGTGTTGGTGGCTGATGATTTAATGTAATGCACACAGGCTGTCTTTTGGATAAACTGGGGTCAGGGTAGACCAGACTTAAAGCGGAAGGTAACGTGGTACAATTACCTTTGATACGTGGTCCCTTATTAGCTGATCCCGTGAATCTAAAGAGCAGTCTCACCCGGTCGCAAGAGCATTAATATTTCATTATTAATTTTCATAACTTTTCCCTTTTCCCACAGCAATAGCTAAATAAATCACACTTAAACCTTCGCTCCGAGCTATTCCCTCATTGGTCTAGTTGCGCGGAGATTTACAATAGTTGCCCTGATTGGTTGGTTTTTGGAAGACCGGCTTGAGATTTTTTTTTACAGCCTAGTACAGAGCCCAGGACATTCACATAAACCAGATTTTTCTCAGAACACTTGATTTATTGATAGCTGCTAGAATGTAATGAGCAAATTTAATAATTTCACCAAAATTATATCTAAAATATCGTGCCTACTGCACCTTTAAGAACACTCAATTTTCAGAATTGTACTTAAGTTTTTTTAAAAAGTTTTTTAAAAAGTATACTGGCATACTCAATAGTAGGCAAGTGTGCTGATTCGGGCATAGCTCAAGTCTAAGGTAATGAGAGGGAGCCAGACACTTATTTCAAACTCAACATATCTGCAGGGCCACATCCAAAATAAAAACTTATTTTACTGATAAAGCATACAAACTGATATTATAAGTGAATGTGTACAACTGCATAAGACAATGTCTCTTATAGGACTCCCTATGCATCGACAACAACCCAGAATCTACCAAATGCACTCAGACAAGGTGACAAATGAAACCCCAAGTTTCAGGACACTAAGCAAACCTTTATTTAAACAACGTTACTCATAACAATATCGATTCCCCAAAATAAAGTATTACTTCCTACATTATCTCAGGAACATTAGCTACTGTAGCTTGTGTGTGTAACGCCTGAAAATGCAACCAAAAGTTCTTCATTAGTTTCCCTAGAGTAGAGGACTTTTAGTTCATCTTTCTGCTGAACAGTAGAAGCCAGCGGAAGGTAGGTAGTAAATATAAAAGGTCATCTTTCAGGATCAGTGAACAAAGAGCTTGACAAGCGTCAACTCTAAAAACAGCAGAGCAGGTGATGGTCGGCTAGCTGTCGGCTTACAGAGCAGACAAAACGCTCCAGAAAAAGTGCTTCACAATTTAAGACAGTTGTGCTTTCTCTCTTTAATCTGCACCCCGCGTATGTAAATGAAGAACATTATTCTTATAGAATTAATAGTAAAATGTATTAAACACAAATAAAAATCCATGCATATGTCTGTTTTTCATCATATTCAATTAAACCATGGCACACCGAACCTGTAGCCAACGGTCCTTAGAATATATTTGAATAAGCATGAATGCAGGGCAGCTCCTACACATCTGATGCCAATGTATACTCTTCTGTAATGCAATGTGTAACTTAAATGATTCTCGGAAAACTATGACATTTCCGTTTAAAAACCGGTAGCCTATGTGTTAGCCTATTCGTTTGTTTTTGCAAGAAAATCAAGCTTTGCATCTCAGCCTATTTCATGTAAGCTTCTCTCAGTTTGAAAAAATAAATGAAAAATACCCACCTTCCACCTTCGAATTTTGATATCATATCGAAAACGCTCAGTCGATGGATCATGGATTCCTCCATTCCAAACAAACCAAAGATGCGCAGCACGAGAACATACAAATGGAAATAAGATTAATTGTGCACCTTGTAACATTAAACCTCTGTGCAATTGACAGCGTGAAATACAATGTGAGATACTTTCAGCCCAAACTAAATACCAAACCAAAAAGAGGAAGGAACTGCTTGTGGAGCTTTTAGAGAAGCAATGTGACTGTAGATCCCTTCAGTATCAATGACCTGACCTGGTTCTGTTCAATACCACACTGTAGAAAACACAGAATGTGTGCATGTGTTTTAAGACAATGGGTTTAGGCTACTTACCGGTATTCTGAAAACAGTTTTAAAATTCATTTTGACAAGTCAAATCAAATTTACCCACGGTACAGTTAGCTATTGTTGACAAATCAACTTTTTTTTACAACTCGTAAATTACAAGGATATATATCACAATCTAATTTAAACATATAGTCAACACGCTTTACAAAGACAAGACGACAGCAATGTCTCCACTACGTTAGCACAAGTATATTCCGGTGTGTAGAGCCTACTGGCCATTAAACCAATTTTAGCCTATTACCGAAAAGCACAGGTGAGAAAAGATCGGCCCCGCCTGTTTCTAGAGTTATCGTGATCGAGGGCTGTGTTCGAAATAGAAACATTTTTATTCATAATGGGCGGTTCGGATCTTTACACTGTCCGAGAGTGATCTCGTTCTGAGACATCTAGTTGTATCGAACCTTTCCAGTTTTGATACATTAAAAAAAGGCGTCAGTTTGATCCGTGATAGCCAACAGTGCTGCAAGTGCCCGCCCCACTAAACTTGCATATCATCAATGACGTATAAGTTTACGTTAATAAATATCAATTACTTGTTTTAATACATTAATCCTGCATTCAACTTGTAGGCTAGGCGACATAAACTCAATGTGCGATGCTACAGAGTAGACCGACTGCGGCCATTTGTCGTTCTTTTTGACCGCAGTAGCAGACGTTCGAATTCGAACGAGCAGTAGGCCTACATTGGATCTCGTTCAATATAGCCGGCTACTCTGTCTCGTTCAATTTGTTGTCCCGCTTCAGTGACGCCGGATGGGAAATATTAAATTATCGTATATATATATATATATATATATATATATATATATATATATATACAATATTTAGCTAAATGTTTCATACATTTAATAAACGTTTTGTATATTTAGCTAAATTATTTATAGATTTAATTAAATATTTAGATAAATGTTTCATACATTTAGTTAAATGTCCATACATTTAGATAAACTATTATACATTTAGCTAAATGTTAAAAACCAATAAATGATAAAACATTTAGCTTATATATATATAATTTTGGGATTGTACACTTAATATCTACACCTGTTTTTTCAAAGATCATAAATGTAGGAAAAAGAGAATTTTTTTTGTTTAAATGTGAGAAAAAAAGTGATGCACGGTAAAATCATAGCGTTTAATGTAGCATTCGGCTCCCCATAGGTCCTGGGGCCCCCCTGTGTAAGTTGGTTTTTGTTCCAACCACAATTGCGATAGTGGGGCATAGGCTACAATATGATTATTAATAGATGTAAGCTAGCCATCAGAGCGTCACATTTCCGTATCGTATTATAGAGCAGGGGTCTTCAAAGTGGGGGCCGCGAAATTAGGTCTTTGCCATGCCCTTCTTTCAATCGCAGCCAATAACTAACCGTCTGCCTGTCAGTCAAAGCGTTACGTTGAGCTGCTAACGGCCCGCTTATGGAATCAAAATATTGTCAAAAGTATTGTGTTGTGTTCTGTATGTTTGATTTTTTTTTATATTTGCCAGTGTAATATAAATGTTTTTTTTTAAGCCATTTCGCAATAGGGGGGCCCCAGCCAGAGGCTACGGCTATTTGGGGGTCCTTGGCATGGAAAAGTTTGGGAACCCCTGCGTTATGTAACTTTAGTTGCTAAGCTAACTGAAAAAACTACATGAATGTTACTTAAATTCCGGTAAGTAGTTTATGTAGCTAGTTAGCTCTTTGTAAATGCGTTCAATGTTGGCTATGTTTGCAAAAAAATCGACGTAGCAGCGAATCAATCTCAGACACAAATAGCTAGCAAGCTAGCTGCTATGAGGCCTACTATCACTTGTAATTTTGCTTGCTGGCTTGCCAATGTCAAATTTATTTAGGCTAGTTCAGTGGCATTAGTATTAGAACACACAGGGATTTGCATATAGCTGCTAACTGTAACAGTATCTAGTTAGGCAAATGTTAAATTGCATAATTCCCTTAGAAATGTCCTTTTCGGAGTAATATTTGTATGTATCTAACGTTACCCTGTCATGTGAGCTCAGGACTGGACTTATTTAAATAATTTGATTTTGCGAGGAGCATGTACAATAGCCTAACTTAGTTATCCTTCAGTTGCCACCAGACATATATATATATTTATATATAAATATATTCAAGAAGAATATGTTCAAGAAGACCAACCAGAGTAATCTCCGATGAGTAAAACAACAACTAGCTTTGTATCGTGTCAACTATAATCACGCATTGATTATTATTCTTATATGTATTGTGGATATAACTGGTTTTAATATATGACTGTTAACCTTTTAGTTTTGGTAGAAAAAGGCAGGGGTTTCTAAATTATAGCCCAAGCGGAAATTGAGAGGTGCAGTGCACTGGAAGCCATATTGGTTGCTGTAACTTCGGCAATAGAAGCAAGCAGTTGAGTCCGTTCAATATCATAGAGTTCAGTGTATTGCCCACTTTTTCTTTGGTGTCTATCTGAGTGCCATTCTAGTTTTGATTTGTAAATTATCTTCTTTTAACAGTAGGGTCGTGGGAGATATGGCAGGACATGGAGGAGGCGGAAATGGGTTTTTGGGATTTTGAGGTATCAGAGGAAATGGCCAGTTCTGAGACTGGTGAAGACTGCTCCCAAATTTTGAAGACACGTTCGTCGGGGGACCACAACAATAAGTGATCAGTGGCGTTGCCACTGCTGGATACACACATTTCATTGTTAACCACAGCAGGAGCTTTATTGATCCTAACAGTGGGGGACATACACAAAATATAGAGAGGGCTAAGGGGATTTATAAAAATCAGATATGGTGACTGAGAGGAAATGGGAGTGAGGTCCTTTTGAATGTCTTAAATTGTGTTCCACATGTATAATTAATAAAACATTGATGTTCTATTTGGACGACTTTTGACTGGTTTATTTTAATATTAGGTTTTCAAGGGTGCAGAAATCATTGAGCTATTTATTAAGTAATAGTGATGTGATGATGGGGTAATCATTACTATATGAAGAATTGTGTGTGACTTTACTTGAAGGGTCACAATTCATTGAACTCATAATTAAGTAATGATGAACTCATGGTTAACAAATGCTTGCCTCCTATCAATCTACATTAAGTAATCATTTACAAATTAGGATCATGCCATGACTTTACTTAGAGGGACACAAGTCAGCCAAGTACTTAGGAAGTAATGGTGATTGCATGTGTGAAATAATGATGAAATTTAATGATAAATGGTGAACTTACAATTTACACTCAGTATCCACTGTATTAGGAATACCTACCTAGTACTATCTAATGTTCTGTTGCTGCAGCCCATCCCTTTCAGGGTTCAACATGTGCATTCAGTGATGCACTCTGCTCACCACTGTTGTTAATTATATATTTTTTGGCCTTTCTGTTAGCTTGAATGTGTCTGGCCATTCTTCTCTGACCTCTCTCATTAACAAGGTTGTTTGTGCTCTCAGAACTGCCACTTGATATTTTTGGGGTATCACACTCAACCCCGACCCAATTTTTCCAACAAATAGCGTATCTATTAACCTTGAGTATTGGTAACTATATAATTGAAAAATAAGTACAAAGTACTCATTCTCTAAAACATGAATGGCTGTCATAATCCACACACATTGATTTCTTTATGACACATTAGAGATGGGCCTACTGTAGGGTTTGCCCAGAAGCATAGTCTGAATGACTGAATATTGGCAAATATAGACTATAAATACTAATTATGCACTTTCTAAGATAAATTAAAATAACATAAAGCATTTGATATTACTGTCACCATTTTCACAGGTAAATGATAGATGGGGCTTAGAAGCCACACTGGCAGAATTTTGTTTTAAGCGAACAGCTTTGTCTGCGTTTTTTCAGAGTTTTAGCGGCCCCGATATAGATAAATCCACCACTGATGGTCTGAGAAGCTTTTGTCTACCTAACTGGTTTGCAGCTACTTTGATGACATGTTACTTAATGTATGACTTAACTATGAGTTAATGTTCATTAATTGATGATACATTAAGTGTACAGTAATCACATGAACTAATAATGCCTTGATCATTTATTAATATTGAACCGCACAGAGTTCATGATACATCATGCATTAATTCATGCATTAAATCATGATGAGTCATGCATTAATTCAGGCATGAGGTGTGTTCCCTTATTGTAAAGTGTTACCCAAAAATTTGTCTATAATAAAACTAACAAAGTCTTGGCCTGCCATTAAAAGTATTGACATCAAAATGAATCCAAGTTACAACAAACAATACTGGCTATCTTAGCTCACACAAAATAAACAAGCTCTATTCCAAAGCAATGCTACCCAATGTTTCCTTAATTATTTAATGTAACTTGGCCCTTTGTTTTTTAATCTTTTGATACCTGCAGCGACCCTGAATGTTTGTTGACTGTTCCTACATATGCTATAGAATCACCACCAGTATTGTTTTTTTTTTGGTTATGCTCATATTGTAATGTTTCGCCTTAAATTTTAGGGAGAGAGAACTTTCAAACTAAGGAATATATCTGGTAAAGCTCAAGAATCTGTATTGTTACTCTGCTGAGCGAGGTCATCTTGTGCAATTGCAACTGTAACTTTAACTCTTCATTGTGGCACTATAGCCACCAGGGGGTAACAAACTACCTACAGTCCTGCCACTGACCTGCCACATCTAGAAAATCTGTTCTCCAATCCACTCCACTGCTGCTTTTTATCAAATTATTTTTGTACAAACCCCGCCATGTACAATGTCTGAAAATTTGTTCACAAGACTAAACAGTTCTATCCCTGCAACAAGAAACAACTGGAATGCATTTGATCTTGGACAACCAGTAGAGCAGAAAGTGGGTATGTATAATTAATTGTTAAACTGCTGACAATGGCCATGTTTTTAATACCTAAAGGCTATGCTGGGATAACATTTTAAAAGTTTTGGCATAAGAACCGCACCCAAAATGTCAAAATTTCTATTTCTACCGCAGTCTCCATAATTCTCGACCCGGAAAGATGCAGAAAAAAGACGTGGACAAACAAAGGATCCTTGTGGGAGGAAAAAAATATCACCCCAAATTACTGCGATTCCGATTCATACGGGACTAATATTACCAGATGGCCTCTGTGTTTTGCAAAATATGGTAGGTAGTCTAATTTGCTGTGTAATTTTTATTTTACAAATTACGGATTTGGCAGATTCACACGGGATTAAGATTACAGACGGCCTGTGGGTTCCACAGTGGACATTTACTATTTTGCCTACTGAAAATAAAAACTCTATTTTCAAGTTCTGTCTCGTCGTGCATTTGGGTCCGTCCCTGCCAGTCGGTCACACATTTATTCTCATTAATGTTACACTCATCGTCAGTGCATCTCTTTTTGCTTGGATGTAGCCTATTAGCCACTTCTCCATTTACCAGTAGGAAATTGAAAACAAATTAGCTAATATTTCAATAGTACAGCCAATATTTCAATAGTCTACAGATTTATATATATATTTTTATGTTAAAAGCACAATCTATCTTATGTAAGAGCAATAAACAA
This sequence comes from Ilyophis sp. 1 JC-2022, assembly GCA_022702515.1. NCBI lineage: Eukaryota > Metazoa > Chordata > Actinopteri > Anguilliformes > Synaphobranchidae > Ilyophis > Ilyophis sp. 1 JC-2022. Next base: position 30,785,930 of record CM040402.1, on the reverse strand, counting down.
GTAATTAACTATAGTTTTTCCTATATCTTGTATAGAAGAGCATCAAGGGCAACTGTTATCAGCATTTTGGCGAATTGGCGCTATCTTGTGGAGTGCAGTAGTAATTACATGCCAATGTCAATATTAAATAAAGTAGACATTCACGTGATCATGAAACACAGTCAAATGTAACCTAAACAGTAAAAAAATGTGTTTTAAGTATGTACTGTAGTTTTATTTTTCGATTTATTTGTACAAATGCAGAGTAACAATAATGAATACTAACACTTTGTTCATATAGGCCTAATTGCCTTTGGAATGTTGCTGGAGCCACGATACCACGGCCCAATAGATATCTACCGCGACCCAGTTTGTGCACCGCTGCAGCACAGTATAATAACCCAGCCCAGCATCTACATTCATTTAAAAAAAGTTAAATTCTCCCAAATTTGTATGAACAATGTCTCAATTAAAATAGTCATTTTAATTTGTTGTCAACCTTTTTTATCATGATGGAATCGTGACTGCAGAGCTGAAGCACATGTCATTGCCCATAGCGTTTTACTTGTCAACAGGTGAAAATGAGAGAAAAAATGAAGTAATGATTTTCTGACTGAGTATTATCCAAACCCAGACATACTGCCCAGTGTATGATAACTCATCACGTTCACATGGATATCAGTGAGCACTCAGGTAGGCCACACAGAAAGGAGCTTCACTGGGTGATAGCAGTCAGCTTTGTTTTTTCAGGCCTAGTGAATCATAAAGGAGATTTAGAACCATGCTCATCATCAGTCTTTTACACAGTAGTTTCCACTGCACCAAATATAATGTTATGGTGAAAATTAATATTGTTCCATAAAGTAATATGGACTGAACTTTTGGAAGCATTTATGGGAAAAGTTGTTTTCTCTCAGTTTCTCATAGTCCTGAACCAGGTTTAGATGCTGTTGTAGCCAATGTTAAGCAGTATTTCAAATATCTGTAATGAAAATATATATCTGTGTTTAATTCTCATTCATATTTTATCAATTAGCTTTGGTTGAGCATTGACAAAAAAGAAAATGTCTTGCTTTGAAAAAAACCATTTGGTTTAGTTGTGAGTGCTTTGGCCAGGGGCAAACAAGTTTGAAGAGCACTCCACACAAAAAATAATCACTTTGTTTATTTTTTCATTTTTAATAATTAAGCGCAGAAAACAAAACAAACAACTTTTAGCTTGTAACAATAACTAGTAATATCCAAAATACATATAGGAACTGTTGTCACATATTGCTTTCCTCCAGTGTCCTGCAGCTATCTATTCTTTTGCTACATTGGGGGTCTATGATAAACTCTCTCTATCATTGCAGTATAAGTTTTTTTTTGCAATTTATTGGCACATTAGCATTTTGGGTTTCTTGATTGTCATTTACTTGATATGTTTGAATTTCAAAACATAAAAAAACATCTATCCAGTTTTTTGTCTCTTGACTGGATGTAATGTGTTTGAAATATAGTGTATGTATTATGTATTACATAATTTGCTGAGCTAGCGGGTGGTTGAATGTATGGGTATGGTTTGTGTTTGTTAAGGAAAGCAGCTCAGGGAAAAGGAGGGCTGACACGCTGTGTGCTCTTTAAATACACAGGGTCAACTGTTCCGTGGCTCCAGTTTCTTCTTCCGCAGTTTCCATAGCAACAGTGGCTTTGACCGTGAAGTGACCTCACCCCTGGCCACAGTGTGACCTCCACCGCTTTTCTCCCTGAAACCTGGTACCCCAAAGAAATGAAAACCAAAACAATCTAAGCTCAGGTTTGCTCAGTGTTTTCCTGTCCTGTCCACTGGAGCAGGGGTATGAAAGTTCCAATGTCCCACTGTGTTATACTCAGAATATAAATGTGCACCTTTCATTCACGTTTCATGAGATATATCCTATTCTCCTCAACTTGGCGTTTTATTTACTCTTGAGGCTCTTACATATCAGAAGTCAAAGTATATCTGTCTTCATTGTAATGTCAGCCAAAGTTACACTGTGGTACATGTCTTAGTCTCAGTGATCCTTGGAATTCTTCACTAACTACCAAGCTGCCACCAAGTTTGTATAAAAAAGCTTTCAAACTGAGGTTCACACAAAGGTTTGGTGGCTTTACTTCACCAACAAAACTGTAAAAATTTGCTTGCATTCCAAACCACTCCCTCTTGTCCTGTGTGTGTGTGTGTGTGTGTGTGTGTGTGTGTGTGTGTGTGTGTGTGTGTGTGTGTGTGTGTGTGTGTGTGTGTGTGTGATAAAGTATGATAAACAGTATTTTATATTACATTCACTTGAGAGAAGTTGTGGGACATTTTTATCCTTAATGGCAGTGTACAGGACTGGACCCAAACGCAAGACTCTGAGACAGAACTCGATGTAAAACTCCACAAGGGAGACTTTATTACATCAGACTACCCACACGCAGCAGACAGGCAGGAAACAGTCTTGGGCAAAGCAGGAGCAGAGCTGGAGCTGGGCAGGAGCAGGGCGGAAAGGGGAGGGGCAAGGCAGGCAGGAGAACCGGAGCTGGGCTGGACGGGAGCAGGCAGAACCGGGCCTGGCTGGACAGGCAGGAGAACACAACTGGGCGGGTACACAGGGCTAAACACAGGAACGAGGTGCAGGCAGGGAACAGACAGAAATCAAAAAGGCTTGAAAGTAATAGGACAAGCACAAGGCAGTGCACAAGCACAGAACAAAAAAACAGGGGAGACCATATGCCAGATTACTAACGAGTCAATGAGGAACAGGTGACAAATAGGTTTATAAATTGTGTATTGAGTTATTTATAGACAATAATACTGTGTCTAGTATCAATTATAAAATATATCTCATGAATTGAGCTCCATTGACACCCTTGAGAAGGTCAAGAGCTGAAATGTCGGGTGGCAGCTAAAATAAAATGAGAACATGCAGAAATAATTATCATTTTTAGAAATTATTTCAATTGAATATTACACTTCTTTTCTTCAAAATCACATTCACGAATAAATTATTCAGAATAAATTTTGTATGTGGTAAGATCATACTCACTAATAATGCTGTGAAAGGATAATACTGTTAATGGTAAAATATTGAAGCATTCTGAAAAATCAGATTTGGATAGCTTCTAGCTTGCTCTGTGATCTGGTTTTATAAAAACGTATTTAAGAGGTACTGGAGACTTATTTTACTGGAGTTAAACAGCAGAAGCCTAAATTACTCTACACTTCATACAAATATGCACACATACAAAAACCAAAAACACACCCACATACAAACACCCACACACAATCACACATAGACACACAGAAAAACACAATACAAACACAAACACCCACACACTCTCATACATAAACACACGTTGCAAACGTATTTTGTTCTCATCCCTATGAATCATTCATCAGCCTTTCATGAACTGCTCTGTAATGTTCCATCCCTTTCCTATTTCCTCTTGACTGCGACAGCATGACTCAGGTGGGATGTTTTTGTTTCCTGCGTGCCAGTTCTGGACAAAGAAAACTTTCTTCACATTACCCACAGGGCCGAGCGGGGTGGAGCAGGTCCCTGGCGCACACTGGGTGCGTCCAAATACTAAAAAAATGCACCCTCCTTCTTCCACAACAACCTCCTCTCCTCCGTGCCCCGAAAAGGGATCTTTATGTTTTAATCTAATGTTGCTGATTACATCTTAATTACATATTAATGGTTACATGTTAATTAATGTCTCAACGAAAACCGCAACATCAGGTACATTGTATACGGTACATGCGAATACTTGTACTTGAAACGTTCAGGCAGTTTTGCAGTTTTTCTTCCGGGTAGGAGAGGAGTGATAGTGGGGGATTGGAGGAAAGGAGGTGGGGAGTGAAGAATATTGGGACGCAGCCATTGTCTGCGCCCCCGTGTGTCTCTGACTGAGAGCCAGCAGCACACCCAAAGTAGCCGCACCTCCTCAGGGTCTTGCACAGCTAAGCCCGCCTCTATCCTGAGGGGTGGGCAGGTCATTCAGGCCGGCGGGGTCACATCTCTGCACCAACAATTCAGTGGCATCACAGAAGAGAAACTCATTTCACAGAGCGCTGTCTTTTCTGCTAATGCGTGGATTCCTCTGCATATTAAAGTCAGTGGGAGGAAGGCCTGGATGTGGGTATTTGTTTTTTGTTTTTTTAAAAAGGCATGAGGAGGGGCACCCGCTCAGGAAGGCTAGGGAAGGCTGTTAAGAAGGGGGTCCCTTCTTAATTGCATCTCATGTTGTGCAGCATAAGAAGCTTCAGTCCCACAGTGTGGGCCATCCATCACATCTTCCACAGCCTTAGATCACATCTCCCACAGCCTTAGATCACATCTCCCACAGCCTTAGATCACATCTCCCACAGCCTTAGATCACATCTCCCACAGCCTTAGATCACATCTCCCACAGCCTTAGATCACATCTCCCACAGTCTTAGATCACATCTCCCACAGCCTTAGATCACATCTCTCACAGCCTTAGATCACATCTCCCACAGCCTTAGATCACATCTCCCACAGCCTTAGATCACATCTCTCACAGCCTTAGATCACATCTCTCACAGCCTTAGATCACATCTCCCACAGCCTTAGATCACATCTCCCACAGCCTTAGATCACATCTCTCACAGCCTTAGATCACATCTCCCACAGCCTTAGATCACATCTCTCACAGCCTTAGATCACATCTCCCACAGTCTTAGATCACATCTCCCACAGCCTTAGATCACATCTCCCACAGCCTTAGAGCTCCATTGGAGTACAGTGGAGGGACAGGGATCTGAACCTGTGTTAAAATGTCATATTTGAAACTAAAATATTTAAAATACTCCCTGGGTACATTTCAGATCACAAATCGGAAAAAATATATATAAGAACGCGCACCCGAAAGAAAGAAAGGTGCTGATTATCGGTCCATTTAATCAGAAAAAATATATGAGAATGGCACACCTGTCTCCATGCAAACATAATTTTAATTTTAAGTTACCTTAAAATTAAAATAATTATTTCATGGAGATAAGTGTGAGATTCTCATATATTTTCTCTACATTTCAGATCACTCCACCATTTTGCTTTGCCTTCAGCGACACTGATCTCAGATCAGTTTTTAGAAAGTTAGGGCGTTAGAGTGTCAACTCACTGAAATAACTTTTTTTCTTCTTCAGTGAAGCTTATCTCAGATCAGTATGTGTAAGTGCTGGAGTACCCATGTTATATCCCACTCTTATTTAATCCAATGAAGTCTAGAAAATAACTTGGGGAGTGTTTATGGCCAGGGGTTAACCCACATTTACATGCAGTTTATCAAACTCAGAATTCACGGTTCTGGGCACATTTGCACAGTGCACAAGTGGCCACAGCATCTCAAAGGGAGGGTTTCCGGCGTCTCACATGCAAGGGTGCCTCCTCTGGCTGATCAAGGTCTTACATTCTGCCTGCGCCAACTGTACATCAGGGCCTGATTTACTAAGGCCTTTGCAAAACCTTTTAGCACATGCAAAACTAATAACACAACCAATGATTGGTGCAAAACAAGTACCATGACCAATCATTGGTCATGTCATTGGTTTTGCTTGTGCTAAAAGGTTTTGCACATTTTAAAGGTCTTAGTAAATCAGGCCCCAAGTATACTAATCGCATAGACTGCAGTGCATAGCTCTGCTAGCTGAATGCACAGAGAGAAGCAACAGCTGGCTGAACATGCTTGGGAAGAGAGCTTGGAATGCTCCGGAATCAACAGAGTTTCAGTATAGCTATGGGCCTGCAAATTTGATTGGGCATTCCAAATTAGGAGTAAAGGGGAGAATAAGAGATGGGAATTTTGTCTTATTTAACTGCAGACTATTTTACTTTTTTAGCCAAACAGATTATTATTTTATTCTTTATGTTGTCCCAAAAGCAGAAGGCCCTAACTGTATAGTATTTAGTGGCTGAGTAGGCTGAGCAGGCCTGTACCTTTTCCTGGACCCTGGAATAGTGTTCAGTATTTAGATGTATGAGGCGTGACTGGTCTCACATCTCCCTACTGGCCCTGAGGGTGCCATTTAGAGTTACCTTTGGGACTGGTCTGAGTAATGACCTAACAGAGACCCTCTTCTGCTGCACTTATCCACAGCCTCTCTAAATCCTGAGGGGCTCATATGGGGGCAATGTTCTCTTCTCTTGGTAATTGTGGTATTATGTAGTTGGTGGTTATGAAATGTTGTATATTTCTACCTTTTAGGCCTACTATATTAAACTTCATAGACATTGCCATTCTAAGCCATTTCATAATAACGGATTTAACATCAATAGTCCTAACAATACTATGAAGACCTAAAAGGATCTAATCAGCTATTCATCAAAAACTAAAAGAAGTGACTTAAAATTTGTAAATACAGTGCAAGGTTCTTTGTAAACAGCTCTGCCAAATTTCATTATTAGGTGTTTCTATGACAACAATATGGCCAACAGCAGTCAATAAAATGAAAACATACAATAAGCTGAATCATTCAAACTGAGTTACAATTGCAGTAGTTTGAAGCAACATTTTAGTAAATGTGTCAGTTGCTCACATGGTAAAACCAACACAGTGCTAGATAACAAGTAACAGCAATGGAAAAATCTTTTAAAAATGAAGAAAATACAGATTAATGAATTTGTCCCCTTTGTTCACCTCATACACCTAAAGTGCCCATTAATTAAGTGTTTAAAAGGCCACATCTCCATTATATCTGACAGTCTAAAAATAGCAACTAACAAACTGTCCAACTTTGGCGAACGTGAAGTCTGAATCTGTGGTGAATCATCAGAGTATGATTGACAGTTGACTATGTGCATGATCCTCTGTGTATCACACATGGTTCATTTAATGTACACTTTTTGCTCCCATTGGCTAAAAAAACACAGACCCAAATGGAGTCTAAAGTAGACTACCGTGTCTGTACTTCCACCAAACACCTGATACACTTCACTGAATATAGACTAAACCCTAACCCCAGCCAGTGTCGGTGATGCCATTCACACATTTAATCATGTGTTGCCTTTTCCCATTCTACTGAAATAATAAGCTAGCGCAGAGTACTAAACATTATACTCACAAATGTGGTCTTAGAAATGTTAAGCCTGGATCCCATGTACTGTGCAGGTTTGTCTGTTTCCTATCTGAGACCAGACCGCAGAAAGAAATCCAAACAGAAAAATCCAAAAGGGTAGTTAGAGTATCAGAGAGGGAGTAAAAGCCAGGTAAAGGAGAAAATAAAGAAGCAAAGACATAAAAGAGACAAAAAAAACAAAAAAAAAAATAAAAAAAAAAATACAAAAGAACAAAAAAAAAAAAAAAAAAAAACAAAAAAAACAAAAAAACAAAAAAAAAAAAAAAAAACAAAACAAAAAAAGGGCAAAACAGCAAAGGAAAAGAAGATAGTAAAAAAAAAAAAGAAAAAAAAAAAATCTCAAAAAAAAGAAAAAAGGGAGGGGGTAAGAAAGGAAAACGTAAGGACAACAAGAAAGAAGAAAAAACACAAAAAATACAAACACAACACAGGACAAAAACACACAAGTAACTGAGGTGAGGAGAGGGTGAGACAAAGGAGGGAAAAACAAGGAGAAACGACAATGAAATACGAAATACAATGATCAAAAAGGAAAACGCGGAAAAAAAACAAAACAATAACGATAAACATTGACCTGGAGTATCAGGGAAATCGTGCAAAGAGAAGAGAGAGAAAGAGAGAAGAGAGATCAGAGAAGCAGAGAAGCTGCGAAGAATGAGAAGAAAAGAAGTGCGCTCGTGAAATGTTAGTGAGATTTAGAGATTTTACACCATACACACCGTTAGTACGTTTAGTGTTAGTATAGTAGTAATAATATTTAGTTAGTTAGTAGTGGAGTTAGAAATATATAATATGTAGTTAGGTTAATTAGTAAGTAATCTATCAAATATAGGTAGAAGAGTAAGAAAAAGAAGAAGAAGGAACCCACCGGAAACAAAAAAAGAAAAGTAAGACAGAACTGGGAGTGACAGACAGAATCAAAAAAACAACAGACACACAGACAACTAAAAAAAAAAAAAGTAGTAAACAAGATGGAAAAAATACAAAATTACATGACAGACAGATCACAGATCCTTACATATCTATGCCCATATGCAAAAGGTTTGTAAAAATCCTATAAAAATCACATATGCCATATACAAAACTTATTAAATAAATATGTGATATAGAACTAGGATATACATTTCAGACCAAAATTAAACAGTTTTCTAACATACCTGGTACTCCCTATAAAAAACATTGAGAGATTATATAAAAATTGTATGTGTCAAATACAAATATATAATATAATACTAATACACATATATGATTTTTATAAAACTGCGCCAGTATGATCATGCTATTTTTTGCATATGGGTGGCCTTGCTAGACTGTACTCCCCAGTACTTTTCTGCCTCTTTACCTCTCTCCAGTCTGAGTCAGGTGTGGTGCAAATTGGAAAAAGAAACAAATGTTAAAAAAACAAACATAGCTGCTTTAAACATCATACAGTGATGGCACTTCACAGTTTCTTTCTGACTGTACATGTAGCCTACATTTATATTATAAATCAACAATCACACACACTGTATTACAGGCATAAAAAATGCCTACTCTTGTAATGACAACCCTCATTGTTTCAGGAATGACATCAGACCGAAGAACTATTTCCGTCAACTGCATTAGCCTACCACACACATACTGAGCATTATTGTAGGATGAGATTTTCGTCAAAACCTGAAGTAGATGGTTTCACTCTGAACAGTTATACGCCCCAGCAGGATTGTAAATAAAATTCTCAACAAAATTAGCTTTAAATGGTTGCAGTAATTTGACAATGACTAACTCGTCTGTAACAACTGAAAACATGACAGATATGGCATGCAAGTAAATGAATGGGAAAGGACAGATATTATTTTTGGGGGTTGTAAAAATAGATTCAGAGGGTCAAAGTTTTGCTCATTTTATAGTAGAATAGTAGAATTATTAGTAGTAGTATTAGTAGTTATATGTATAACTAGCTAATGTAACATATCATTTATTGTATAACGTTATGATGCTATTGCTAGTTTTGCTCCCTCCAGCCCCATGTCACTGCATGTTATCCAGAGTTGGCAAAGATGGATAATCGTGGCTACAAATGTCACTTTTGTCTGAGGGTGGGGGAATACCCCAATATAGTGGCCCACCTACAGACCCACAACAAATTTTTGGTCAAACACGGAGGTAACCTAAATATTTTGTGTATTAAATAAGAATGCTGAATATCTAATTTGATTCCTGATATTATAACATCAACAAACTACTGAATTGGCACTTTTCTTGTGCCTATTAGATTTTGTTTTGTTTATTTATCTTCTAATATTCATGTATTCTTTTCATGTATATGTGATATTTTGTTTTTGTTTTTAAGACTACTCCATATACAAGTGCAGTCTAAGCTGTGTGGGCAGCAGCCACTACCACTGCTGTTATTGCCCCAAAATAATTATTACCAAGAAAAGTTTCATTGCACATCTTGATAAATGCTTCTCCAGCGCCCCTACAGTCACCAGCACTTCTACAACCCCCAGCTTCTCTTCAACCATCAACCTGCCTGCAATCCCAAGCCCCTCTATAACCCCCAGCCTCTCTTCAACCATCAACCTGCCTGCATCCCCAAGCCCCTCTACAGTAATCGTGCCTCCAACTTCCAGCTCTCTTGCAACCCCAAGCTTCTCTCCAACCACCAACCTCACTGCAGCCCCCGGCCATTATTATACTATAAAGGTGCTCCGATCAAGGCAAAACCAAACCACCTGCTGTTTTTGCAATTTGCGTTCAAATAATTAAAAAACTTAAAAAGCACGTAAAACAAAAACATTCATTTTCAAATCCGGACATCACTGCTCACTCACATCTTCCGTCAGTATGCATCGACCGAAAAACTGACATTTTTGCTGTAGCCAGAACATTTAGAGGACCTAGAATGCAATTCATGTCCAGAAGTGTACGTGGGGAGACGGTCATCGGACAAGCTGTGAGCTGGACAAATGCAAACGTGCATGGGAATTCTCAAGGAGGAGTGGGCTGATGTGTTTTGTGTGCTGCCATGTGAAGTCTTTGGCCTACTGTCCAATTTCCACAGATACAGATGTACTTTTAAATGAAGACATTTTAATGGAAATGGTCAAGACCAAATGGTTCAGCGAGGACACGAAAGATCGGTGCCTCAAGCAAAAGTGGGCGTCTGAGGCAGAAGGAGCCCCATTAAGCAAAGAGGTTTTTGGAGAAGATCAATCCAATGGGAAGTCACTGTATGTGTCAGTATGGGAATCATGGATTTCTTATTATTCTAGGCTTGGCAGAGTCATGGTGTGTTAGGACAAAAAATGTAATACTTAGCACTGCCCTTCATTTTGAGGCTCTAACTGCACATGATTACATGTTTTCATGTGTGCACTGTGGCCATCACCCACCAGTTATGGACCTCCATAAGAGAGGGGTGTTCAGCATGCCTTGTGAGTATACATTCTGTTCTGTCTCTGAACTTTGGCTACTTCAATAAGAAGAATTGAGTAATGACTTGAAATATGTGTCTTCCAGTTAGTGATGTTAAAGATCCTCCACCAGAATTTGATGGCCACAGAAAGATTGAGGATTCCTGGAATTCAGTTGCCCAAGATATTTTAGGCAGAGGCTTTGTAAAAAGTAAGTACCAGTACATACGTGTGTGTGTGTCAAGTCACATTTATCTATATAGTGCTTTTTAGAATGGCATTGTCTCAAAGCTGCTTTACAGTATATGGTGTCGTTATTATTCAGGCGGGCATTGGGCAGGCGATGGGCATGTGCAGGCTGTGTGTACATATTGGTCACACTTGTTTTTGCCTACGGCAGTAATTTACATTGATTTGAGTCAAAAGTAGTGTGTCTACATTTAGAATAACAGTGCAAGATTGACTATCCTAGGTAATCGTGAGAATCCATTTCGTGTGTCGCCAACTTACGGCAAATGGGCCCCATGGATTGGTCCACGAACCAGGGCAAGCAGTGTCGTACTTAACACAGAGTACGCTAAAGTTAAGGTGACCAGGAATGCTGCTGAACAGGCAGAAATGGACATAACAGAGGAACGCCTCTCCAATGAAATCATGAACTTGAAGGTGACTTTTAACTTGTGGCAAACAAAGCTTCAATTTGCCTCAATTAAGCATTTTGAGCATAGATATAAATACGTAGATGGCAAACGAAACCTCAATTGACCCTATTCAGATACGTGACTGTGGAATCAATGTATTTATATCTATGCTCAAAAAGCTTCACGAAGCTTCATCTGCCCATTGCTACTTTTAACATTATTTGCATGCCTGGCGTTTTTTCTTTCCTTTTACTGTAGGCTATTTCAAGTCTGGCAAGCAATCACTTGATCATTGATCATTATTGCTTTTTACCTTGGCAAAGACGATCTCAACCATTAAGAGGAACGGGTTGCTGCATTCAACATCAATTCAAATGTCATGTGAAAATGTCTAAATGTCCATTCAAATGTTAAGTCACACTTATATTTATCAGTTATTGTTGCTTTTTTTCAGCAGCAGCAGCTATGCAGCCATCAGTGTATGAAAAACAAGCATCACATGAAGGTTAGGACATGTTTTGAAGTTTAAGACATGAGCCTAATTGTAAATTTGCAAAATTTGAGTCTGTGAATGTCACCATTAACATGCTTGAAAATTATGTCTTACAGTGAGCATTGCACCGGACACTGTCCACCAGTGTGATCAATGTGAATTATTGACACAGGCATCAAACCTTAAGCCCTGTAGAGACTCATGGACAATGAGAGGGCATCCACCGCAAGAGCAAATGGTATATAGGGACATTTTTGTTTTTCCTAAAATCCGTTCTTTGTGGAACTTGTATTTTTCTTGCATTATCTCCGGTAGCTTGAGATGAATGGATAATGCATGTGTATTATTAATTTTTATATTTTTGTAATATGTCCCTTCTAGGTGAACTACGGGGGACCATCTGCACAGAGCAACAAATGAAATAATTGTGAAAGATGGACAAAACGTGTCTGACAAGGGATAACTTTCTGACGTTGGGCCTAATGGAGGACATGGACTCCACGGTGGGTACCTCTTTTGTTAAGTGAAAATTTTTAAAGATCACAGACAGTTTTACTAAATAAAGCTGAAGTCTCTGAACTTTTGGTTTGATTAGAAATTCTACATTTTATAGGTGCTAAATGGATGCTTGAAGATGGTGCAAGAAATGACACAGTTGCAGGTATTTTTCTTAGTTTATGGCATTGGCAAAATCTAGGAATTGTATGCAGTCAATTGTGTATTAGCCTGTCTTTCTGCAGGGAAAATCAGTTTTCATAGCTGATGTCAACACAAGCCCGACATGGCTCCCACCATGCAACTGTGACCCTTTCACCAGTCTTCCTGTAAGTGAAACCTTTTATTTCCATATCTGAATTTACAATGCATTACGCCCCCTAGGTGGATGCAAACCAGAAGGACACCCTTATTTTCCCATTGTGGATCCCCGGGCACTTCCTGCTCTGTGTAAGTGCCGAATGCTTAGTGTCAGTGTGGCTAAGGCTTATAATGAAAGGCAAGTTATGTAGCCAGAAACATCATAGGATGTACAAGACATTCACATGCATTGAATGATTATTTTGTGTTTTACATCTAAGCCTGCACCATTTCTCATTCTGCTGGTAACTCAATCTGTTTTTGGTTATTACATAAGATATGCTGTTTGCTTATTGCCCAGACTGGCTGTTCCCTGTAGGTCATGAGGCCACTCCAGAATTTTTTTTTTTCTAGATTCCAAATACACTGTGAGGGCAGGAGGGTTTCAAAACGAGGCGTACCGCACTCTTTTCAGGTTACCTAAGGGAGGAACTTATTTTCTTTGGCGGTCATGTTCCCCTGACCTGTCCATTCTGTTTGGACAAACCTTTTCTTTCTATCATGCCAGCTAAGGGCAGAAACACACCTACTGGCGAAAATAGACCCAAAACGGAAATCATAGCTTACCGCTGCACATGAAACTGCCCAACAGCACGTGCAGCCGGTATGTTCTGTTTGTTAGATTACAATGGGCACCAAGTTGAAGCATTATGTGTGTTTCAGTCCTTATGTTCATTTAGCTGGCCGTTCGTTTTTATTTTGTTTGTTCTCGGTCTTGTTCCTATGACCTTATTCTATTATCAGCATGATGTGTTCAGCTTGTTCCAAACAGATTATGCACAGCATAATCACCTGCTGAAGGTCTCAAACATCCGTTTACACTCCACTTTTGCTCACTACACTTTTGCTTTATTAGGCGCCTTTCACAACAACTTGTGCCAGGAATGTGGACAGAGAAAACGGGCCTGGATTTTGAGGTAACTGATATTTTTATCCTTGCTAGTGCAGTTTAGAGGTTATAGACACAGCAGTGTGCCTAGTTTGGCAGGAGATTCTCCTGGAAAAAAATCCTGAAAAAAAAATCCTGTCTGTTATATAATTTTTCTGTTATCACAATCTTTATAATAATAACTTTTATGTTCTGATTTTTATGTTCTTTTTATGTTGTATATTATTATCCATTCACGAAATAAATCTGAAGCACGTTGTGCTATAGTACTTGAAAAACTTGTTTTGTAATCTGTTATTGCGATTTTTATATTATAGTAATAATAACTTGCTATGTTCTGATGTTTTTGTATATTATTATCCATTCATTGTAAATAATTCTGCTTTGTTTGTTTGCTGAAGCACTTTGTGCTATAATACTTGAAGAGATTCGCCGCTCTGTGTGTGTGTGTGTATATACAGACGTGTTCAAATTTGTTGGTACCCCTGGTACCAGATGAGTAAAAAGGGTTATAAAGAATTCACCGTTTGGTGAATTAGCTTAATCTCACACTGAAACAATTAGAAAAAACCATCCTTTAATTGACGTTCATTTATTATGCGAAAAAAAAATCCCTCATCAAGAAATAATAATTTTTAACAAAACCACGTTGGCCACAATTATTGGCACCCCTGCATTTATATATAAAATAAAGTATTAATTTGTAATATTTGGTCGCATATCTTTTGCATGCCATGGCTTCCTGATGTCTGCGACCCAACAACATCAAAAGACTCTTGATTTCTTATTTTCTGGTACTCTTACAAGCGATACTATAACCTCTCTGTATTTGAATGGATCTCTATGGGAATTGGGGGGTGGGACTAGATTTAGCTGTAAATTACACTGGAACAGTATGGAACACATAGTTGGCTAAATGGCTCTAAGTTATCAAGGGTCTGACGTATCAAACAAGCCTTAAACCATCACTCTGCTGCCAGAAATACAGCGGATATGGATGGATAACTCAAATGGTTTCTTTTCCTGACTTATTTTTCCATAGATTTTAATGGGAAAATTTGTCAGGAGAAACAACTTTTAAAGTGATCCATCCATATCTACTGCATATCTGGCAGCAGAGTGATAGTTTGAGGCTTGTTTGATATGTCAGACCCTTGATGACTTAGAGCCATTTATCAAACCATGTATTCCATGCTGTTCCAGCATAATTTACAGCTAAATATAGTCCCACCCCCCAAAGTCCCCCCCCAATAGTCCCACCCCCCAAAGATCCATTCAAATGCAGAGACATTTAGTATCGCTTGTAAGAGTACCAGAAAATAAGATGTCAAGAGTCTTTTGATGTTGTTGGGTCGCAGACATCAGGAAGTCATTGCATGCAAAGGATATGCGACCAAATATTAAAAATTAAGACTTTATTCTATATATAAATGCAGGGGTGCCAATAATTGTGGCCAACGTGGTTTTGTTAAAAATAATTATTTCTTGATGAGGGATTTTTTTTTCTCATAATAAATGAGCGTCAATTAAAAGATTAAGCTAATTCACCAAACACTGAATTTTTTATAACCCTTTTTACTCATCTTTACCAGGGGTACCAACAAATTAGAGTACGTCTGTATATACTGTATATATATATCTGTTTGTTACGACCCCTGGTCTAGTTGTGTGCGTGCGTCTGTAGGTGCATCATTTGACCAGCAGATTGAGGGGTGTCACCAGCCATCAAGCCGTACAGCTAATCGCCTCCTCCTGAAAGTGGCTGATTAAAAGACCAACTAGTCTGCCTTGCGAGTGAAAGATCACTCTTTTGCGGACCATGCACTTCGCCACCCCAACCAGCCGTGCCTCGCCGTGGAGGTTCCTCCCTGCCTCTAGCCTCAGCTTCCTGTTTTTGTTGTTGTTTGTGTGATCCCCTGGACACTTCTTGTAATTTTTTGTTTAATTCATCTATTTTTGAATAAATTCTCGAATAAACCCTACTCAGGGTTGAGTCAATTATCTACCCTTATTGAAATTATAAACCATTAAAGTACTGTATTCAGTTTAGCTCATGCTGTAATATTTAGAAATCATGCATTAATGGTAGCTTGAATCTACAAGCAATAACTGCTGCTGCATTATTTAATGCCAATATAAGAACACAAAATACTTAACTAAGTTTCATCCATGTTTTGATAATTTTATAGGCCTGCTATTTATGTTAGGTCATTTTTTTTTTTGGTAAAATTTGTTACTACTACTGGTAACTAATGAAAGGTTAATCTGATACTTTGTTAACTTTACATCCTTAAACGTTGGTTGAAGTACGTCTATTTAATACACAGGGCTCCTTCAAGAATTGCGTGTAACTCGGCTGCGCCCGAGTTGTCAATCGTTCGCAATATTAACACATGGAAATAATCTCTTTTAACGGTCTGTAACAGTATTACAAAGGAGTTCCGAAATAGCTTTGCAACAAACAAAATTACTTGCTCCGTTTTTGTTTCCCTGCACTCCTACAATGTTTACTTCAACATTAAAACAACACTTTTATACTGATTTGCTGTAACGCAATCATGAACAGCACATCTATAATGCTTTTATTGTTTTATGTTTATCTTTTTTGTGTGCGTGTACCAAGCCGTATCCCAGACAGTAAAGTTGTCTGAGGGCTACCGCTGAGTGACGTATGAAGAGGCGTTCCCATAGAAGAGGCGTTCCGTAAGCGCTAGCAGGCTGCAGATGGATGATATTGGAAAACTGCGGTAGGCTGTCCTGGAGATCTGTTAAAGACTTTTATTTAGGCAGCCGCCGCGGAAGTATGTACTTGAGGGCAGGGAACTGAGGGGAGGAGAGACTGGGAGCACAACGGCAATGTAATTCAAATTTCCCGAGACCTCAATGAGCTGGCAGTTTTCAAATCGTCAATCTGACAGAGCCGAGAAGCGCCTCGGTCATGCTGTGAACGACACGGAGGGCATGAAACGAACGTAAGTTTAGCACTGTCGTCTCCCGATTGACAGTTGCTGAGATTGCATGCAACATGTAGGGGCTACCTGTGTATTCGAAACGCCTGTACATTTGGACGTTTGTACGTTGACAAATACTGGCAGCTAACGTTAACTTATGTTAATAGCGAACAAAAACCGCAAACTAGCATTTATAAATTAACGTTGTTTGAATGTTTTTTTTTTGCTCCGTATCTGCACAGAATGATCTTCGTAGGCTAACGTTATTACTGCAATTTGAGTAAACGTTCAAATTTACCAAACATGCTTTGTGACTGTGAGACAACTTTGATAGCGATCTTTTTGGCTGGCCAGCTAACATTAGCTCGCTAACGTTAACTAATTATTGGCAGACAAACCTGAGGATGTGTTGATCAACGTAACTGCTTACTAGCTAACTAGATGTTTAACGTTAACCTTCAGACTACGAATTATTTAATTAAATGACGTGATTACATATAGAAACCCACCAGGCATTCGCCAACGTTATTGATACACGGTGTAGCTATAGCTATTGCTAGGTAGCCATCATACGACTGAACTAACGTTACCTTCCTGAGTGAATCAGAACAAAGAAATGTGGATTGTCTGGCAGTAAGAGGGAAACATTTTGTTAATGGGCTTTGTAGTTATCTTTCAACAACAACAACAACACAATGCGGCGTCATTGCCGTCTAGAAGGGAACGGAATGGGGATTCTAGTGAGCCCTAAGTTTGACAGTAGCGAAATGCGGGCAACTTCATATTTTGCGAGTAATTAGGCTACGTTGCTTTCACATTTTGGTCGTTTTAAGAAACTGGAACTGTATTTTCTTTTCTTTTTTTACACCAAACATTATGTTGTCAGCTTATCAACTGACTGTTTCAACTTATTCTTAGTTGGATAATGTGGTAACACAGTGAACTACATGGAAAGTACGAGCTTTTAGTGTTGCGATAGAAGCCTATTACGATCATTGACCATAGAATACATGTGTAGACAAAATGCATGTATATGGCAGTATGTTCGGCATATATGCTTACCTGACGTTGCATCCTGCCATGTTAAGCGAGTATTTAACGTTACTCTTATTGGATTGTTACAAATGAAGTGTCCTCTCCTCGATGTCAGTACATACGAATATTAAAAGACATGACATTTATTATCAGATGGGCGATGGCCATATTTTTCATGTACTGATGTACTGTAACGTTACGTGGGGGAAAGCCCACTGGATGTCTTGGACATCAGCGGGACACTACAGAAACCTGAAGTTCTCCACCTGCAACGTAGAGAAACACAGGGCCCCTTCTGCTGTGTGCGCGAGCATTCATATGCGCGGAATCCGTTTGTCCGTAATATGTACCGCCACCTATTGGTACCTAGATAGTAGTGCATAACCTGCAGCCAGCCTTCTTTCTCCTCTCCGGATTAATTTAAGGAGTTTTTTACATTACATTTACATTATAGGCATTTAGCAGACGCTCTTATCCAGAGCGACTTACACAGCATTTTTGCATTTATACATAGTATCCATTTACAGCTGGATATATACTGAAGCAATTCAGGTGAAGTACCTCGCTCAGGGGTACAACGGCAGTGTCCTACGTGGGACTCGAACCTGCGACCTTTCGGTTACAAACCCAGTTCCTTAACCACTGTACTACACTGCCGCCCACTGCCGCCAAACTCAGGAACATGATGGAAAAGAGGAAAACCCTACAGTAGTACCAAGGAAATCATACGTACTGTGTTCTACACGTTTCTCATTCTCATTCCAATTACTTATTGAAGGAGGTTGTTGATAGGATTATTGTTGGGTGAGTTGTTATTAGGCTTACTCCAGAAACCAGCCTCTGTTCCTCCCTAGCCAGTCCCATGCATTAGCAGCCGTTTCACTGGGACCCCTGCAATGCTCAGTGGTTGTATGAGACCAAGCACAGGTAGTTTGTAGGTTCCCAAGTGTGGGCCCTTCTTTCAGGGGGAGAACAGGGCATGGTTTATGGCTTTTCATGTGATGTGTGACCGAGCGGAGAGCCATTCTGTTGGAGAGAGGCCAAGAGGGTAGCGTAGTGGGTTTGAGAATGTGGTGGTGACTAAAGAGGCTAAGGAATGCAGTCAGCTAACGTTAGCTCTCACATAGCGGGACTTTAATGAAGCGAGGTACAGAGTACACCCCCCCCCCCCCCCCCAACACACACACACACACACACACACGCACACACACCTATCCACTGCTCTCTTCTGGTCATCTGGCCTTCACTGCTCTCTGAATCCCACACAGGGCTGTGCAGGGTCTTATGGCTGCGAGCACAGGGCAACTCCATGGACCTGAGCATAGCATTGTGTGGCCGCTGCAACCTTTGATTTGGTTCACTGGCTGTTGCTGTGAGGTGCTCAGCAGCGTGTTCCTGAGCGTCTTCTGCCCCATAACGGTGAGCTGAGAGCAGGCTATGTGAGTGCACTGTGGGAACGCTGTGAGTGCACTGTGGGAACGCTGTGAGTGCACTGTGGGAACGCTGTGAGTGCACTGTGGGAACGCTGTGAGTGCACTGTGGGAACGCTGTGAGTGCACTGTGGGAACGCTGTGAGTGCACTGTGGGAACGCTGTGAGTGCACTGTGGGAACGCTGTGAGTGCACTGTGGGAACGCTGTGAGTGCACTGTGGGAACGCTGTGAGTGCACTGTGGGAACGCTGTGAGTGCACTGTGGGAACGCTGTGAGTGCACTGTGGGAACGCTGTGAGTGCACTGTGGGAACGCTGGTGCCGTTTTCAGGGCTGCTTAAAGGAAAGGGAGTGCGGGGCCTGTTAGAACACAGGCTGTGCTTGTCTGGGGAGGTAATCTGCACTCTAGCTGGAGCCCGCTTTTACTCAGGCGCCGAATCGCTCCGAAAACCCAGTCACAGCACACTATCTCCATGCAGTTTCTGTCTCAGTGGGGAAGGGTTCTCTCAGGGGCAGGTAAAAGTGATTTGTGTCACTGTGGTCACTGCCCTCGCGCTCTCCCCCTCCACGTACCGCGTGCCCCACACGCTCCCTCAGGAACTGTAGGGGAGGCCTGTTATGCCGGGAGCCTCACGGAACAGCTTGTTCCTGTGAGCACACTGAGTACTCTGTGGGATTGTGTGGATAAAATGGTGAGGTGCAGTCTCATTGCTCATTCCTCTCTCTGGGGCTCCTGTGGAAAAATTACCAGAGCAAGAAAAAGTCGCAGTGTGTCACAACACATGATAAAAAAAGGAAGAATGAAGGATGGGAAATGAAGAACGTACCAGATGTTGCCTATATGATGTTATAAAGCATTTGCCATATTTCACCCAGAGGCACTGACTCAGAGAGACCATGCATTCCTGTGCTGCGACGATTACTTATTAACATCAGTGACAAAGCGGTGACCCAGCCTGACCCGTATCGTCATCCACACGCTGTCTGTGGCCCGAAATATTTCACCGGTTTACTCAACCTCAGGAGTGGCAGCTTGGACGGGCCCAGTGGTCAGAGTACTCCTGTCTGAGTGATGACTGTGGCCAGCAGACTATGAGCAGTTGGCTCGCTTCTGTAAGTAGCTCTGAATAAGAGCATCTGCAATGCGCTCAGGACACGAAATGAACGTCTTCAACCACTGGCCAGAGTGGCGTGTGGATTCTAAAAATCACCAGCCATTTTCAACATTTTACCAGCCGCATTACCTTTTAGAATATAAAGCCAAACTGGCTGCTAGTTGAGTACAAATCTTACCAGCCACGATCAAAATGTTACCAGAATTTGGCTGGCGGCTGGTGTTAATTTCACACCCTGAATGCGCTAGTGTCATCTGGGTATGGGAGGTCTTCAGTCGACAGGGATGACAGCATCTCATCGTTCACTCGTGTAGTGAAGGTCCATTTTGCACATCCGGCTCACATGTTAGCCCGCAAGTCCGCCTGTCAAACCGCACGTGAAACGTCTTCCTCTGACTCGGGTCTGTGTGAGCCAGATGTGCAAAATGTCGTGTGATAAGAAGTGGTGATTGGCACTGCGTACTCTGGAGGAGAGCACATGAATCAAGGTTACGGTGAAGGCCGCTGATTTACATGATTGGGCATTCTGAATTGGGGAGAGAAGGGGAAAAATAAAATAAAATTGGGACCTGAGAGTTTTGGGTTGAAATCCAGGGTGAGTCGCTGTGCAAACGGGCTGTTACAGTTTAAAGTGCTGTCTGTCTGCTGGGCAAATAGACAGAAGTGGGAAGCCAAAGATTGCTGGCTGACAGGTTGATTTCTCAGCCTACTACTCTAGTGAGGGTGGAAGCCGTCTGACAGCCAGGATTCTGGTTCTGGCGCTTGCTGTATGTGCGTAAGGTGTGCTAAAAGAAGCATATGGATTTTTCTTTTTATTTGTGTCACAAAATCTTTCTTCTTCTGAGGAAGTTTTTGCTTTTAGGGGGTTATGGTGGGGAAAGGCTATGAGTGTTTCTGATTTTGGTGATGGTAAACTCTACAGGAAGGCGTAATATTCTTGTTCTGGCCCAAATGGGCTGCATCCAGCAATCATGAGTTTCCCAGCCTAGGATACCCCCTATACCTTCTACATTTCATCTTCTCCACTTCCTGCCACACACACGCACACGCACACGCACACGCGCACATTACTGGTGCAGTGTGTCAGTGACCCTCTGCCCTGGCTGTTATTGGTGCCCTGTAGTTCTGGGGAGCTGTATAGACCCACAACTTCCATCTGGCTCATCCTCTCTCCACGGGACCCAAGGGGGCGAATTTGGGCTGCTGAGGATGGGAAATTCTCATCCCCATCATAACAGGTCCATCTCTCTTTTTGACGTGCTCTAGTTTCAGTGAGTGGATGGGCTAGTGGTTTTATGTGAGACACAAGGCTGTGCAGTGACAGACATTGCATTGATTGGTGTGATTAATTTCTTTATGCCTTCTAGAATTTTGTTTGATTGTGGGTTTCCATTAAGGACATAGTACAGAAAAAAAGGAGCTCTGGGTGTGTGTTGTTGCAGTAGAGTTTGTTTGTGCTTTGTATTTGACTGCCAAAGGAGGGAGAGAATATCCTGGAGAGTTTGCTGTGGGTGTGAAAGTTGTACTTTGCCATTATGAATACAAGTTAAGATAAATGGCAATAATAATTTTCTACCAGCAATATCTACAGATGGATGGTATCTACTACAATATCAATAGTGCATCAAACATTTTAATCCAGTTCACCTTCTATTGTAATTGTACCTAGATTGGCAACATGCATTCACATGTTACCATTATTTTGTTAAAATGAAAACCATTTAGACTTGCACATTTTGTAGGCCTATGTTTTGTTCTGTTTATTTTCTTAATGTTGGAAACATTTTTCTTGGACAATCTATGTGCAGTACGTGTGTTACAGAAATGATCAAGTCAGGTGCCGGTGTGACTCAGACTACCTGATATACATGACTAACTTTTGCCAAGGGAAGTTAAAAGTCCCCATGAATAATCACCTGATAGAAAGCCTCATTCAGTATTTGTCAGGTTAATGAGCTATGAAAATGTCTCTGCACACACACAACGTACCTGTCGAACCTGTTGCTCGTCGGCGTGCTGCCTGCCTCCGGCCTATGTTCTGAGAGCCGCTGCTTCACCTACATTCTCCTTTGTTTGTGTCTCCTGCTGCTCAATCATGACTTCCAGTGCGTTCATTAAGCTGGTAGCTTGGTTTCTGGAGTGCTATTGTAGAACAGACAATAACGCAGCGCTGCGGTAACGCATGGTGTTTAACTGTACAGATGGATGCTGTCATTGTCCCGATATTCACTTTATAGTAATAATAATAATAATAATGTAGTACCATTCATAAAATTTAGCCTATTTGTAGCCCAAAGTGGTTCAATTTGTGATTGTACCGGTTTACAAAAATAAAGCCTTACCTACCCTGCTTGGGAGCGAATTTGGAAATTGGCACCATTGACAATGAGTCAGCAGTTTAAAAACCTTGTTTTAAAAAAAAAAAAATGGTTTTATGAGTGACAACAGGTGCAGTATGTGTATGATGGATAGTAAAGTTGAAGTGTGATATCTATGGTGTGACATGGTGTGGTAGCCTATATTATATGATGTTTGCTGGTGAATTAAATCCAATTGTTCCAAATGGTATGAGGCTCAGGTGAACTCCCCCCGTCTGTTTTGCAGGTCCCAAATCAACAGTCCTAGTGCTGAAATACAGGGGGCGCACTCTGTGCATGACCAAGCACTGAAGATACAAGAAGAGAGGCGACCTGGTGGGTCTCATACACGCACTGTATTCTCTTACATACACTAATAATGTCTGCAAACAGTATGAGCGTCATTTATTTGGTAAATCATTTAAAAATGACTCTGCCATTATATAGATGGATGATTTGCTATTTATAATTTGATATCCTTAATGCGTAAGGGAAGCACTTGCGTAAAGACAGCCCAGAGGGCATGGACATTGAGCATGCTCGGTCACACATCACATAGACTGTCGTATTCACATTATATACATGTTGAACTAACGGTCAAGGAGTGACACAGTGCTCTACTTTGCTCTGTTCTTACAGCACTGAGCAGGTGTGGCTTAGAGATGAGTGGGCAAGTGGACAGTGGGAAGGACCCAGTGCCTGTGATCAATGAGAGAGTTACTCTGCTGGTGGACGGAACACATTTTGTGGTGGATCCTGCAGCTTTCACTGCTCACCCCGATACCATGCTTGGCAGGTAGGGCCTGGCCTAAAGAGGAAGAAGAGAATAAGACTGAGAATAATAATTTGATATAAATATGATCATTGTTAAAATTGGTAAATAAATAAAAAGTTTTATTAGTTATAATTCGTTATTGAAGCCTAACAGGATGAACTGTGTTCACAAATGTATATCTTAATACTTTCTGAAGCAGTTAGCAAGGGCAGTCCTGTTCTGAGATGTCTGGAATTCAGGAAATGGCCACCAGCCAAACACCTTGCGCTCTCACTTACATCAGTGATTGCATTTCTTTATCGTCTTTTGCGCACAGATGTTTGCTTTGCATAGAACTAGAATCTCCATTTGGAAGTCACCATTAGCACATAACATTAGCCAAGTAAATATTCTTCATTTCAGTATGATGAAGCATAACAGGAGGGGGTGGACCATTGCACCTGAAATTAAGGAATGAAATAAGAAGGGTTAGAATAGTCCCTGAACTGGAGTACCACTGGAGTACCTGAATCCCACAGCTGTGTGACAGGGACAGCTCTGCAAAGTGAGGCATGTTGAAGGCTTGAGTGTTGCTGATGTCATGGTTGTTGCTGATGCAGGATGTTTGGCCCGGCCCGACAGCACAACTTCACCCGGCCCAATGGGAAGGGCGAGTACGAGCTTGCGGAGGGTATAAACGCTGGAATCTTCCGGGTGATCCTGGTAAGGCTGAGTCCACCAAAGCGCTCGCACATTTGGGTTAAGATTTGTGGCATGATAGACCAGTGTCACAAATAGGGATGGGTATCGTTAGGATTTTATCGATACCGATACCGGTACCAGAACTGCTTATCGATACCAATACTTATCGATACTACTCTCCGTAATTTAAAAAAAGAGATGTGAAAATAATTAAGTTCTTTTATTATTACTTTTAGCAGAAATAACAACAGTTATTTTGATAAAATGAATTGAAATTGTTTCCTCATAGTTTTCTGAGAATAGAAAATGAGGGGACCAATTGCTATAAATAAATGTCTGGTAGTGTGTTTTGTTGCTGCTTCACTACAAATACAATAAACTTAAATGAACAAGATTATATATTACCAAAGAACTATAGTTCTTGAGCTTCTCAGAAGCTAACAGAATAATAGTTATAACTAATAAATTAGGAGCCGGTACCGGTTTAATACCGGTTCCCGACACCCATTTCTAGTCACAAATGAAAACTAAACACTGATTAAAAGCGCCTTGTTTTCTCAGGATTTTTACAGCACAGGAGTCCTGCGCTGCCCCGACGGCATATCTGTCGCTGAGCTGCGGGATGCCTGCGATTATCTCTGCATCAACTTTGACTACAGCACCGTCAAGTGCTGGGACCTGAGTGAGTACAGGCCTACAGTCAAACCTCAAACATTTTATTGAGCACTGCCATTTTAGGGGCATTGAGATTAAACAGGGAAACTCTGCCCTAACTCTCTTGCTATTTGGTTTCCCCAAAGTAATGACAGTACAGTACTAGTTGGCAAAAAACATACTAATATGGGAATACAGTGGGGTGCAAAAATTTGGGCACCCCTGGTCACAATGCCTTTTACAATTAATATCCAAGTGAACAGAAGCTAACTTGAGCTCTAAATGGTACAAAGTTAAACATTTGAAATTCTTCAAATTTTAAAGCAAGATTACTTAAAAAAATAACATTTTCAAAATAATTAATAAAAGGAAAACGGCCCTCTGCAAAAGTTTGGGAACCCTGTCAGTTAGTACTTGGTCCTTGGGCAACTATAACAGCTTGCAAACGCTCCCTGTAGCCAGCTAAGAGTCTTTCAATTCTTGCTTTTGGAATTTTCCCCCATTCTGGCAGAACACCTCTAGCTCAGAAATATTCTTCGGCCTCCTTCAAATGCACGGCAGGTTTAAGATCTCTCTACTGATTTTCAATAATATTAAAGTCTGGGGACTGCAGTGGCCATTCCAAAAGGTAGTTCATGGTTGATTTCGAGGTATACTTTGGATCATTGTCTTGCTAGAATACCAAACCTGTCTGAAAACCAACCTGTCTGGACTGAGAGCATTAGCCTCTAGAATTTCTTGATATTTGGTGGAATCCATTCTTCCTTCCACCCGTACAATATTTCCTGTGCCCCCCGCTGCCACACAATCCCAAAGCATAATGGATCCACCTCCATGCTTAACAGTTGGCAAGATGTTCTTCTCTTCAAATGCTTCACCCTTTTTTCTCCAAACATACCTACTTTGGTTGTGGCCAAAAAGTTCAATTTTTTGTTCCAAAATGCTTCAGGGTTTTCGTACGTTGTATTGTTGTCCTGTGAACAACTAGACCTGCGTCTGCTGCTTTTTTGCAGTGAGGTGTGGCTTCTTCTGAGCATTTGCATCTTGCCTTGACTTAAACTGTTTCATTTATCTTCCATTTTCTGATAATGTTTCTGACTGTGGAAATAGGTAGTTTGAAACGTTGAGAGTTGGACAACTGTTTAGAGGAACACATGGTTGTTAACACCAGACAGAACAGCCACAGCAGTTGGATGCTTTAGAAGGCATGGAGTTGCTTCAGAATGAATATATTCACCTGACCCATTGAAGCCCTGACGAGTAAATCACCTGGGCCTGGGCCTTAGTAATAATTTTTAAAGTAACAAAATCATTCAAAAGGGTTCCCAACTTTTGCACAAATGTGTCATGTTTAACTTTGTACCATTTAGAGGTCAGGTTAGCTTCTGTTCACTTGGATATTAATTGTAAAAGACATTTTGACCAGGGGTGCCCAAAGTTTTGCACCCAATTGTATGCCAGTATCGTCCTAGCAGTGTACTCATTTGAACACTGTCTGTTCTGGCTCTTGGTATAATCTAATACAATGTAACCACTGTAAAAGTGAGTTCTTCTAACGTTACCGACCCATTTCATGTCAGTTCATGATGGTGTGTTTACTGGGGCCCTGAAGGGCTTTCAGTCATAAAAGCGGCCGCTTTGTTAGTTAAATACAGGTGAACAGGTGTTTTTGTCTAAATGACATATTACACATGATATTGACCTTGTGCCAGTGCATGACTGCTTCTTTGTTCACTCTGGGGTTGTGGAAGATTCCTTGTTTGTTTAAAAAAAAAAAAAGATTAACTGATAGGCCAAGTTTTAGATGAACAGGAATGATTTTTCAAAAAATAAATTAAAGTTTTTAATAAATTATTTGAATGTATCAGCCACGTTTTAGCATATAAACGTAAATTTTTTTCTGTACATTTTTAACTTTTTGTTAAATGCTGACTACAGGGCCCCTGGGTCTTTCTTTCTCATTTAAATTAATTTAATTCAACTAGCCTTCCGTCGCAAAGGCTGCTTATCACAAAGAGCACTTAAACCTACTTAACCCCTCCCTACCCATGAACCTGCTTTCCTTCTGCAAGGTGGTCATTTGAAAATAGTCCCTGCACCATTGAGTAGCCACCTCTGCAGCACTAGACTGATCCCAAGCTCAGTTCTCAGGCAGTGTGCAATAAAGCAGTCAGACATTAATGGACATGATTTAGCTGCATCTGCAGTATAAGGCCAGCTAGCAAGATGCTGTTTTACACAAGCTTGCATTTATTTTGCCAGAATTCACTAACCCCCACAGTGCCCCTATTAGAATCCATCCACAGCTAAATGCTTGGGGGTTTAAACAGCCTAAGGATAACGGCTTTTAACGCTGCTTAATTGCACATTTTTTGCTTTATCCCAATTTTCCTCACCAATTTGGAAAGCCCAATCGTGTTTTTATCAGCGTACATTTCTGCTATCGATTCAGGAGAGTTCAGACGAGTGGCTGCTCTCCTCTGAAGCATGTGACGTCAGCCTCTGCTTTTTATCACACCGCGGTTCCCAAGTCTTACATACATGAGGAAGACACTTCATGTGTGGTTTAACAGGTGGAATTGTGGTCGCCCAATAGAGGATCACTAGTGCGTGATGACAAAGGTATCCCGGCTGAGTGAAAACCTCAAGCTGCAAAACAATTAAGAGGGATCATACAGTTGGATGATATCCGGGTAGACGCATTGAAGATGATTTAGGCAGTATTGTCAAGAAATCTTTTGAGAGCATGGGCTTATTTTCCCTCTGAGCCAAATTTATAAAAATAAAAAATAAAAAACTATCTTGATTGCAAAGCAAAGAGGGAAACATTTTTAATAATTCTGGATATATATATGATATATATTTGTTGATGATTGTGGATTATGGTATGGTGTGTGACATGACCGTAACTAAATCTGCAGGAACCTGAAAATTCCAGGCAAGCCCCACCTTTAGGGCGGAAGAGCTTGATTTCTAAGACTTTTCACTGTGAGTGTTTGCGCTGTATCAGGTAGCAACACCTGTGTGAGGCAGGCACAGGCCAGCAGGTAGCTCTATCCCTGAGGCATCAGCTCTAAGTGTCACCAGTCTCATTATTTACACCTGCATTTCTAAATCCGGCTTGTTTGGGAAAGCGTTTGTTCTGTTCAAATTATCATTCTAGTCATATCTCTTTTCACAACAGTGTCATTTTGTGTAGAATTGAGCTGTATTCAGTTTTTTTATTTTTTTATTATTTTATGACTAGAGAAATCGATAATTGTTGTTCTGTTTTTCAGTTGAATGTTTGTTTATCAGTTAGGTTGGCAGTGGAGCACATTTAAAAATTGGACCTCACGCACCAAACTGACCCACATTGCCTCCATGGTCCAACCTTGTGACACACTAAAAGCTTCCAGCCTGCTACATGTGTTGAAATCTGAGTGTAATTTATGCTTGAGGAGTTGATGGCTATATTTATGTGCACTCCATTATGAGGGATGTCACTGGACCCACAGAGATCTATATCCTTAATGATAAGGAGTTAGTCCTGCATTGTTGGCATTTTCTTATGTTGGGTCATGAAGGACATGGGTTACAGTGGTTTGAGTGAGCATAACATGACCCTGTGAGAACACCTAAACTCGCAGTCGTTCCACCATAACAATGTGGATATGTAGATTCAACCATGAGGTCCTTATTCGGTCATTTGGATCAAAATTCCAACACATGGTAATAACCAAAGTTATTTTTTCTCATTAATATTCACCAAGGAGAGTGTAAAGACCCTGAATAAAAAGTAAGATAATTGATTGACAGCACTGGCCTAGTTTCCCCGCCTGGAATAGTCGTTGTTTTCGCGGAATGATCCGGAGCTTGTGGAGCACAATGCGCAGGAAGCGCAGGCTTGTATCATTTAAATATGCTGTCTTTGGGAGTGTCGGAATATTCAAATATGGGGTAATGGGAACACGCGGACCTCATCAGACTGACGTCCTGCTCGGTCTCTCAGGCGCCCTGCTGCACGAGCTGTCCAACGATGGGGCACGGCGACAGTTTGAGGGCTTCCTGGAGGAGCTGGTGGTGCCAGCCATGGTGTGCAGCGCCCAGGGGGGGGAGAGGGAGTGCCACATCGTAGTGCTGACAGACGACGACACCGTGGACTGGGACGAGGAACATCCCCCGCCTATGGGGGAGGAGTACTCTCAGAGTAAGAGCCGCCTCTGCAGGTCTGAACCTGCGCTGATCTAAGATCAGGTCTGCCTTTTAGCTCATAACGGATAAGGGCAGGATATGGGTGGGGAAATTCTGACTGGGTGGAGTTTCCTTCTGGGTCCCTCCCTCAGGAAGTGGCTATTGGTCATAAATTAGGTCATAAATTAATTATGTCATGTGTTACATACATTACATACACTCGTTTTACATTTTCAGTTGGAAAAACGGGTTTATTCAGCTTTATTCAAACCACGTAAAAGATGAACAAAACAATTTTATCACATTTAGTATGTTTCACAAGATCTACAGATTCATTCTGGATTAAAATTGAAGTGATTATTTCATACTCAACCCATAAACCCGTTGTGTCAAAGTAATGGTGAGAGTGATCTGGTGATGTGTAGGTTAATGGGGAGAGTGATCTGGTGATGTGTAAGTTAATGGGGAGAGTGATCTGGTGATGTGTAGGTTAATGGGGAGAGTGATCTGGTGATGTGTAAGTTAATGGGGAGAGTGATCTGGTGATGTGTAAGTTAATGGGGAAAGTGATCTGGTGATGTGTAAGATAATAGTGAGAGTGATCTGGTGATGTGTAAGTTAATGGGGAGAGTGATCTGGTGATGTGTAAGTTAATGGGTAGAGTGATCTGGTGATTAAGTTAATGAGGAAAGTGATCTGGTGTTGTGTAAGTTAATGGTGAGAGTGATCTGGTGATGTGTAGGTTAATGGTGAGAGTGATTTGGTGATGTGCAGGTTAATGGGGAGAGTGATCTGGTGAGGTGTATGTTAATGGGGAGAGTGATCTGGTGAGGTGTATGTTAATGGGGAGAGTGATCTGGTGAGGTGTAAATCAATTAGGAAAGTGATCTGGTGATGTGTAAGTTAATGGTGAGAGTGATCTGGTGATGTGTAAGTTAATGGTGAGAGTGATCTGGTGATGTGTAGGTTAATGGGGAGAGTGATCTGGTGATGTTTAAGTTAATGAGGAAAGTGATCTGGTGTTGTGTAAGTTAATGGTGAGAGTGATCTGGTGATGTGTAGGTTAATGGGGAGAGTGATCTGGTGATGTGTAAGTTAATAGGAGGAGTAAGTTAATGATGTGCTGCTATTGACTGCTCTCACTCTCTCCTTCCCTGCCCTGTCTCCAGTCCTGTATAGCACCAAGCTCTACCGTTTCTTTAAGTACATCGAGAACCGGGATGTAGCCAAAGCTCTACTGAAGGAG
This sequence comes from Ilyophis sp. 1 JC-2022, assembly GCA_022702515.1. Classification (NCBI taxonomy): domain Eukaryota; kingdom Metazoa; phylum Chordata; class Actinopteri; order Anguilliformes; family Synaphobranchidae; genus Ilyophis; species Ilyophis sp. 1 JC-2022. Next base: position 30,756,159 of record CM040402.1, on the reverse strand, counting down.
AGAGGTCTGAAAAACATCCGCATCGGCATAGAGGGTGAGGCCTCATTTAAACCTGCCTGTATAGCTGTGCACTCACTTCACCCTCTCTGTATCACACAGCCTTCTGAACATCATTATATATACCACCCCCTCTGTATCACACAGCCTTCTGAACATCATTATATATACACCACCCCCTCTGTATCACACAGCCTTCTGAACATTATTATATATACCACCCCCTCTGTATCACACAGCCTTCTGAACATCATTATACTGGGACAGTAATTACCTCAAACAATCTATATATAATTAGAATAGGTTCAGGCTTGGGGGTCAATTCAGGAAATTATTTGAAATTGAATGATCAATTCTAAATATTTGGAATAATTGCTATTAGGATTTTTCAAGGACTGAGTTAAATTTAAGCTAATTTTCTGAATTGACTATACTGATATGTAATTGAACACCGCCTGTTGAACCAGATCTTGTTAGTAATCCCTAGTCACGGTATTTTCTGTCCTGCTTATATTATGGTCTTTCGGTTTCCCAGGGTACCCCACCTGTAAGGAAAAGGTGAAGCGGAGGCCGGGAGGGAGGTCAGAGGTCATCTATAACTACGTGCAGCGTCCGTTCATCCAGCTGTCCTGGGAGAAGGAGGAGGGGAAGAGTCGGCACGTGGACTTCCAGTGTGTACGCAGCAAGAGCGTGCCCAACCTAGCCTCCGCCCCTGCCACACCCACCCCGCAGGTGGATGAGCTTGACCGCCTTAATGGCCCCGTCCCTCGCCTGCCCCCCTCATCAATCCCACCCAATGACAGCTGAGCCCTCCTCCCCCACATTCCCAATTAGAGCTGAGGTCCCTCCCACCTTGTGGCTCGTGCAAGTCTGGACTTTGCCAAATCTCCGGCTCCCATGCCTCCCATCAGTGGTCGGTCTATCCAAATGCTTTTTGTTGCCATGGTGACTTAGGTCTCTGCCATGCAGGTGTGACCGTGAGCACCAGGGGGACTTCCTTCTTCTGGCAAAGAGGTAGAGCCAAGTTTGTGTCAACACAGCTCTGTGGCATAGTGATTGGATGGTTTTTGTGGGGGTGATGGTGTAGAAAATCCCTCCACTGGTGGTGTCAAACCAAACAAAAGTGTCACATCTTAAAATACAGCAGGATATGAATGGAGAAAGGAAGGGGGAGTCCCAGCTATGTGGATTCTCTCAGGGGAATATGGCTAGTTCAAAAACTTCTGGACGGTTCTGGAAGATTTCTGCTGTGTGAGATTATCAAAGATTATGATTCTCAAATGGGATGGATTTTGGGAGTCCATAAACTGTCAGCATGAATTTGATGTTTTGTGATGTGAACAAGAACAGCTGTCATGAGCTTCAGACCAAAACAGCAAAGAACCGTTTTCTTTGGTCCACGGGACCGTTCATCTGCCATCTGCTGGCATGAAAACCGCAGCTGAGGGTAGCAGGGACTGGTGTGGTGCGTGTCCGAGTGTACAGACGTGTACATGAGTCTGTGAATGAGTTGCAGGGATGCTCTGTGTGCATGTGAATGTGTTTGTGAGTTGCAGGGCTGCTGTGTGTTTGTATGTACAAACGTGTGCATGCGAATGCTTGTAAGCTGCAGGGACGCTGTGTGTTAGCTGTGGTTGTGGCCTCGTTAAGCTGCCTTGGTGCTGTTGCTGGCCTCTGATTGACAATCTGCTGCACCCTGCTTTTAAAAGCCAACGTTGTTTTAGTTCAGCCTTGCTGGTTTGCATTTTAGTACGTGACCAAATGCATCTCCAGGTTCATTCTTTGAACCATTTTCTTTAAATACTTTGAAAATCTGTGGATGAAAGCTGTGGTGAACATTTATATACAGTACATATTGTCTATACGTTATTTCTATAACGGATGTCTCCTGTATGTTATTGATCTGAAAAGATTGTGATTTATATTTATTATAAAATAAAAGAGTTTGTGCAGCGAGCTAGTCATTTATTTGCATTATCTTTCACTGGGCAGCAGTTATTCCAATACATTTAAACTGATTTACACATGTTTTTAAAGAAACATTCAAATGTTTATCCATATTTTCATAATTTCCTTGTTCTATTTTTGGAACTCGCAAAGAGATGAGGTGTTACAGCATCAGTGTAATGTAGACATTGTTAAACATTGCAAATACTCTACTTCTCATACAATCAGCCGTATTTGAGTGTAGTGCATGATGGGAGGTTTGTTCCAGCCTAGGCCGTCACAAGCTCAAATACATTCTTATATTAAATGCATCTGAAATCAGAAGGTACATGTTGCCTTAAGTGCAGGAATATGGAATAATATGGAACGAAATTAACATACATACTATGCATTTCTGTAGAGCACACACACTGCTCTTTCCTTAAGGGACATAGTGAAGTTGTGTAAAACTCTTTATACATCTTTCTGCATTTTAGCTAATGAATAAGGACATTCCTTTTTATTTTTTACTTTCAAGTGCAAGCAGACCTGATTTAGAGCAACTAAAGGTATATTGAGTATATACACTGCTCAAAAAAATTAAGGGAACACTTAATCATCACAGTATAACACCAAGTCAATTAAACCAAACCGGTCACGCTGGATGATGTTGCAGGCAGCATAACAGTTGCCACGGCGTCTCCAGACTCTTTCACGTCTGTCACGTGTGCTCAGTGTGAACCTGCTCTCATCTGTGAAGAGAATGGGGCACCAATGGCGAACCTGCCAATTCTGGTGTTCTCTGGCAAATGGCAATCGAGCTGCATGGTGCTGGGCTGTGAGCACAGGTCCCACTACAGGATGTCGGGCCCTCATGCCACCCTCATGGAGTCTGACAGTTTGGTCAGAAACATGCACACGAGTAGCCCACTGGAGGTCATTTTGTAGGGCTCTGGCAGTGCTCCTCCTGTTCCTCCTCGCACAAAGGAGCAGATACCAGTCCTGCCGCTGGGTTGTTGCCCTTCTATGGCCCTGTCCAGCTCTCATGTAATGGCCCGTATCCCGGTATCTCCTCCACGCTCTTGAGACTGTGCTGGGAGACACAGCAAACCTTCTTGCGACGGCACATATGGATGTGCCATCCTGGAGGATCTGGACTACCTGTGCAACCTGAATGGGCTGCAGGTACTGCCTCATGCTACCAGTAGTGACAAGGGCACTAGCAAAATGCAAAACTAGAGAAAAATCAGTCAGGAAGGATAAGGAGAGGGAAATGGTCTGTGGCCACCACCTGCAAAAATATTTACTTTTTGGGGGTTGTCTTGCTTTTGCCTCTCCTGTCCATCTGTTGTCACTTTGCACCAAAGCAGGTGAAATTGATTCACAATCGTTTACGCTCCCTAACTGGACTGATCGATATCCCAGAAGTTTAACTGACTTGGTGTTATACTGTGTTGATTAAGTGTTCCCTTAATTTCTTTGAGCAGTGTAAACATTACGTCCACCCTGTCCCTTTAAAACCAGACGTTTGGTAGTACCCCAAGAACGGGGTTCCACATTTCTTCCAGAACCTTACAAAGGTCACAGAAGATGCCGGAACTCTTATTTTCTCTGATTTCAGGAGGCACAAAAGCGGACGTTTAGTCACAATGGACGAAGACTGAACAGTGTTAGCTTTCAGGTGCATCGCCAAGCCAAAGTCCAGTATGGTTTCTTTATGCATTGGTCTGAAAAATGGCAACATTTTTACAGCAGTATTTCAAGTTTTTTTAATAGAACAGTTTGTTCACTGGGGAAATGTCAATACTGAAGGGTGTGTGCAGGGGGACATGGAAAAAATGCAAATGAAACAGATAATGGACTACAATGGCACTGACATTCAGGTGGAATGAAGACAGGGCGACTCAGACCACTGCTATGTACAAGGGTGCTTTATTGAATGCTTTTGAATATCTACCAGCATTTGGCCAGCATGAATGCTCCTTTCACACAAACAAGCTCTGCTCTATACTGCTGCCTGGTGGGCAGGCATAATTAACATTCAGGCGAAAAAAATTAAATAAAACATGCACACGTGTGTGTATATATACATTATGAGTATTTAAGGCGGAAATCGACAATCCATTTTAATGCGCAGGTGCTGTCAGTCTAAGATGAAAGGAAGGGAAATTACTCCAGGGGTCAACCCTAGCCTTAGCTATAGCTCAGCACATCATTCTCTCTGAACCAGTCATCGCACCACTCTTCCCAGAAAGTGGGCTGGAGTTCTGGAATCCCCCCAATTTAAACTAATTTTCCCATCAGCCTTTGTGCTGAACTCTTATTTACGTCTAGCTGCATTACAGTCCTTTTCAACAGAAATGTAGAACGGCCCATTTCACCATTCAAAAAGAGGTGGCTCATCCTCCCCTGGTCCAGAGAGAAATCTGCCTTGCCCTCTGCGCTCCTGTGCGCACATTCTGTAATGTATAAACATTATAACGCCTATTATACTGTACAATGTACATTATAATACATTATAATTTGCACACATTACAAAGCATATGCACACTTCCAAAAACTGAACAGCTTTTTCATGTCTTTTAAAGGAAAACACTGACGGTTCTGATAACCCTTTGCCCAGTTCACTTTTGAGACGACAGCACTAAACACAACATGTACACACACCTAGTGATATGAGCTGGTCACGTACCGTAAGACGGGTGCAGGTGACACCTGTGTGTAGCAGCCAAGTTCAGCGAAACGCTAGAGAAACACACCCGTGCGTTAGTCATCCTTACTATTCACTGCTGAACACGGCCGTGAGATTTCAACACGAGAGATTTAGATTAAGGCCCCGTAAAACCCAGCAGGCCCTGAGAACAGAAAAACCCACACAAACGCAATTTACTGCGCCAACCCTCACCGTCAAATAAAACGCATCACACATCATTTTAACCAGCGAATAGATCAGATATTTACAAAGATTACCAACCCGTCCACAGCACGCAGTCAATCCCCCGCATACATCCATTAAAAAATAAAACCATTATTCCAAATCATCATTCGCACCCTTTCAAAAACAAAAATACGGCATGGCTCTCCCATCCGTCTCTATAACACAAGACCAGTCTAAAAGGTTTCTTCAGTTTATATAGTTTTAAAAAATACTCTTAAGATGCCTAAATATCCTTAGTATTGGTAAGATGACAGCAGGACTGCACTTAAAAACAGGATCTACTGGAATGTAACCTGCCTCACAGAGCGGACATAAAGCAGAAGACGCGACATTCAGAAGCATAATGAGCACTTTCGGAAGATGGACCGACGCTCTCCTTATGGAACACTCTGTCTCTGTCTCTTTCTCTGTCTCTCGCACACACACAAACACCCATTCACTTACACACACACACTGTGTATGGGGCCTGCTGTACAGACTTGCCGATGGAACAAATAGAAAAAGAGTGCTTTAATTTCCTCTCTTGTGTTTCTCATGCTGAGTGAGTCAGGCTGGCTGAGCAGGGCCCTGGTGCAGAGGATCCGCAAAGCACAGGAACCCCTGTGCCGCTGTGCTCCGCCTCTCCCCTAAATCTCAATCAGGCTGCCAATCGCACACAAGATGAGAGGGAGGAGAGAGAGAGAGGACAGGGAGGGAGAAAGAACATTCTGTCTGACTGTAAAACACTGCATTTGCACATCGCTTATCTAACGGGCTGGAAACAGGGGCAGCTCTGCCTATGAAACAGACCCTCACACAAGCCCTGCCGTCAATTCAGCCCTGCCGGATACAACAGCACTGTGTGTGTGTGTGTGTGTGTGTCTGCCTCCTTTTGCAGTGCAGTCACAGTTCGGCACATGGTGATGACATCACTGGAGTAGTTTAATTGTCTTGCTTTGATTGGGGCATCAGCCTCATAAAGTCACACATGCTACAGTAGGCAAAAGAAGAGGCAGCCTAAGCATGCTCAGACCAGCGCGCTCACTTTTTCCAGTGCGTCACACAGCTGCTGGTGTTGGTAAAATATGGCTCTGGCATTTCAAAACATCCAGATCCACCAATGAGAGCTAGAATTCGAACACCAATGACACATCCTGGATGTCCACTGTGGACAGGGGGTGGTTCTACAGGGCATGGAAAATAAATCTAATGGAACAGAGAACATCAAAACAAAAGCAGTGACAAACTGCACAAAATCCATCAATAACTATGTGAGTGGATCCAGTGTAGCAGTGTAAAACTATTGCGTGCAAGTCAGACTTTCTACATCCAAGATAGGCAAGAGCCAATTGCGCAAGACCCCACCCCCTTCATCCTGTGAGTCACCCCATGCAGGGAGAACGAAGGACTCACTGCACGTATAACCAATTAGATCGAAACAAAGACGCCACAGTGACCACATCACTGGAACTGCGGTCTACTTCCTGCATCAGCTGGCATGCAACACTTCAGACTAAGGCGAGCAGAGCCTCCCCAACACTCCACAGACAGCGTGATGCAACTGCTGAGCTGATACCCGATAAGACCTGCCAACAGACAGGAAACAGTGCCAAACAAAGTGCTTATAGGCCAACCTGAAAAACAGAGCTTAAGTGCTTTGACCCTGGAGCAGTAGAGGTATATCTGAGCACTGAAATAAAGTACAGTGTGAGTAGAGTATGAGTACAGTTTGAGTTCTACACTAAAATAAACGTTCTTGTTGCAGGCTAGGAAAAGGGAATAAAGATGCCAAAGGCTCCCTTTCAGCTCGGAATGGCACAAGTGAGCTGGAGCGATGAGGAGCTGCTGCAGGTGTGTTTGAGCCTCTGGGTTTTAAGCCCAGTCCAGAGCTCACACTGCAGAGAGCGCACCTGTGTTCACACCGCTACCGCACCTGTGTTCACACCGCTACAGAACCTGGGCACCGCCGCAGTACAGCCACTCAGCACGCAGCATAGTAACTCAACACCGACCAAATTAACTCGGCACAGAGCACAGTAGCTCAACACAGAGCAAATTAACTCAGCGCAGAGCACAACCCCTCGACAATGAAAATGTCTTTGGTTAAAGAGTTACTGGTTTAGCACAGGCGGTGGATATGTGGAAGTGAGACGCAGGGACAGGACGGGCTGTCCTCTTATAAGAACGCTGGTGTGTTGTAATCCCTCAGGAGAGTCAATGAATCAGTCCAGAGGAAAACAGGTTTACATTCTTTTTAAACACACTGGAAAAAAATAAAGATAAGCAAAATCCCAACACTTATGCGATTGGGCACCTTAGAAAATGATTTGAAAGTAGAAAAAGCTGGAGAGAAGAAAATATGTGGAGAGAAGTAGCCCTTGACTGAAAGAGGCAGCGTGTGGTGATGGTGGGCTAAACCCAGGTGAGGCCAGATAAGGCTGCATAGTATTCACATGCTGGTGTGTCAGGGTGGAGGAGAGGCGAGTGTGTGAGGGTGGATGGGGGCTGGTGCATGGGTGGAGAAGGGGGGCAGGCTGGTATAGTGAGGAGGAGCCGGTGTTTTGGCTCATCCCCATCCCCATGCCTCTCCACTGGCTCTTTGGTGGTTTCCAAAAAAACAACAACAAAAAAAAACATAAATTAAACTGCAGTTGTGGCATCCTGGTCCTTGTGTGAAAAACAGTGGAACTGGGTAAGGGTGGAGCGTTCCCCAAATCTGAGACTGGGGACAAGAACGTTCTGGGTCACATGGGCGTGGTCGAGTGAGGACCTCTGGATGAAGAGGCTTTTGGGGAGGAGGAGAAAAGTCTGTGGGAGAAGGGGAGGAGTCTGGGCAGGAGGGGAGGAGCCAGGGGCATTTTTATGCTGCAGTCGCTGATCTGAAAACAGCAGTACTTGAGCCCTTTCACTGCCACAGAGCAGGGACAGGAAGCCAGAGTGATCCTCTCTAAATACCTGCAGAGCAGGTCAGTAAAGAGGAACAGCCCTGGCTCTACCTCTTCCCACTCTTCATGTAGGAGGGAATGGCTCCTCGAGCCGTCAGACCCTCAAAGCGTTTGTAGGTGTAGTTGATGAAGACCCAGTCCTTGTTCTTCAGGTCCGCCTCTGAGTGGTTGCTGACCACAGGGGCTGCTGGAGGGAGGGGGAGAGAGAGAGAGTGAGAGAGAGAGAAAGAGAGCGGTTAACATTTAATCCACATATTCATAATGTCAAGATAAGTCACTTCCATCAGTAATCAGCACACACTTCTTAATGTGCTCTGTGCTTGTGCTTCCCATTCCCCTACGTTCTATGCCAACCCTGCCTGCGTTCCATCGTGGCCTGAAAACACCTTTTCAGACTCCACCTGGACTGATACTTATCTAGGACCTCATGGTACATGTTCTTGTTGAACTGTGTATTGAAGTTTATAATATTTAGAATAGAATTGTAGTAGAGCTGATTTACCCAGTTTACTGTGAACTGCATTCAATGTTCATTACTAGGGATAGCTGCTACTTTATGGGAAGGATGTGCTTTATCTTATCTGTTCTGTAGTTACTTCCATGACGTTTCTGTATGCACTTACTGTATGTCGCTTTGGATAAAAGCGTCTGCTAAAGGACTGTAATGTAATGTAATGAAATGAGGTGAGGAAATATGCAGACAAAATGAAATCTGCAATATGAAACACTGTCCATCTGTGTCATTCTGTAATAGTGGGGTGGGTGTAGGGGTGTAATAGTGGGGTTGGTGTAAGGGTGTAATAGTGGGGTTGGTGTAGGGGTGTAATAGTGGGGTTGGTGTAGGGGTGTAATAGTGGGGTGGGTGTAGGGTTGTAATAGTGGGGTTGGTGTAGGGTTGTAATAGTGGGGTTGGTGTAGAGGTGTAATAGTGGGGTGGGTGTAGGGGTGTAATAGTGGGGTTGGTGTAGGGGTGTAATAGTGGGGTGGGTGTAGGGGTGTAATAGTGGGGTGGATGTAAGGGTGTAATAGTGGGGTTGGTGTAGGGGTGTAATAGTGGGGTTGGTGTAGGGGTGTAATAGTGGGGTTGGTGTAGGGGTGTAATAGTGGGGTTGGTGTAGGGGTGTAATAGTGGGGTTGGTGTAGGGGTGTAATAGTAGGGTTGGTGTAGGGGTGTAATAGTGGGGTGGGTGTAGGGGTGTAATAGTGGGGTTGGTGTAGGGCTGTAATAGTGGGGTGGGTGTAGGGGTGTAATGGTGGGGTTGGTGTAGGGGTGTAATAGTGGGGTTGGTGTAGGGGTGTAATAGTGGAGTTGGTGTAGGGGTGTAATAGTGGGGTTGGTGTAGGGGTGTAATAGTGGGGTTGGTGTAGGGGTGTAATAGTGGGGTTGGTGTAGGGGTGTAATAGTGGGGTTGGTGTAGGGGTGTAATAGTGGGGTTGGTGTAGGGGTGTAATAGTGGAGTTGGTGTAGGGGTGTAATAGTGGGGTGGATGTAAGGGTGTAATAGTGGGTATGTAACTGGCGTCCTGCGTACCTGTGGGTTGGAGAATGTCAGACTCTGGGAACTCGTCAAAGTTGGACGTGTCATCGATGCTTTTGATCTCAATGGGGATGGCGGCCGGTCTTTCCCTGCAATACAAATGAGGAATCAGCTGAGGAGGGGTGCTGCTGTGATGTCATCACTGTTCAAATCAATAGAAAATAACTGAATCAGAAACGCACTGGCATGCTGCAGCTGTTATTCACTCAGAAGAGGCTAAAACCTGACATGCTTGGGTTCACATAGGGCTGTATATCCTGGGGCTGTTATTCACTCAGAAGACGCTAAAGCCTGACCTGCTTGGGTTCACATAGGGCTGTAGAGCAGTTTTTTGGGCAATAGTCTGTACCTGATGTGGCCGTAGTCCACCCCGTGGAAGAAGGGGTTGGTCTTAATCTCCTCCACCCCCAAGGCCCCAATACGGTGATCCCCCTCACAACAAAACCTGGATCCCAATCACAGAAAAACACAGAATCACACAGGAACGCAAACATGCGCTTCACATGCGGCTCATTTATCACACGCAACACACCACACAACGCCCATCACACGCAACACACCACACAACGCCCATCACACGCAACACACCACACAACGCCCATCACACGCAACACACCACACAACGCCCATCACACGCAACACACCACACAACGCCCATCACACGCAACACACCACACAACGCCCATCACACGCAACACACTACACAACGCCCATCACACGCAACACACCACACAACGCCCATCACACCACACAACGCCCATCACACGCAACACACCACACAACGCCCATCACACGCAACACACCACACAACGCCCATCACACGCAACACACCACACAACGCCCATCACACGCAACACACCACACAACGCCCATCACACGCAACACACCACACAACGCCCATCACACGCAACACACCACACAACGCCCATCACACGCAACACACCACACAAAGGCGATTACATGCAACCCACACACTTCACCTTTGTCACATCCTCAAAGCGAGTAGCACCTGGCGCTTGTGGCTCTCCTGCGCTGCCTTCGCCACGCACTCGGACTCACCTGAGGATGAGCTCTTTGGCTCTCTCAGAGATGGGAACCTCAGGGGGGAACGTCAGCGTCTCTCTCCAGTTCATCACCTTCCTGTACGTCTCCTGGGGCGTCTCCGAGCAGAACGGGGGGTAACCTATCAGCACACGCACATGCATGTGCATCATGTGACAATGTAGAAACAGGGCTGCCAACATCAACACACATCGGGTGAGAGAAGTCCAAACCTACTTACAGCAGACAGACCCCTGCCCTGTAACTCTCATTACAGAGGCTTTTGATGACTGAAGCTATGCTAAAGGTTAACCCACCATGGTCCAGCCTTCAGAATCTTATTAACTTCAGGTTCCACTTCAGTTACCGTATAATGTATTACAGATTAGGCCATAACTTGGCAGTGAGATTGGTTTATCCATAAATGCTTCATTGCAAAATATAACCCCTTCCTTGAGTCAATATGCAGAACCCCGATAACCTCAATTAACAGACAACAGCCATTTATAGTAACCTTTAACCTATTTCTAAGAACAAATCAACTTATGTTTCCTGCACACAAACTTTGGCAGAGATTGACAAAGCGGTTTAGGGATAGTTTCCACCATATTTTCTCTCATTCATTTGCTTAAAACTCAGTGAGTGATGGAAAAAATCAAGCCCGTCAGATTGTAGCCACCCAGCTACAGACAGTGCGTCATTCATTTGTTGAAAGAATCGCTTCTGAATCTACGTTTTCAGGAGCCTCCAAATGACAACATCTGAACGTGCTTCCGCTTTAGTTTATACGCCAACAAAAAATACAAATCTCACACCACGGACTAGATCATACATGCTACGAGAACATAACACCACCTTCTTTAATCTTTCCAGGTTAAAAGACATTCCATATCCGTCACGCAACCTCAGCGAGTGCCCGCACTTAGACCGCAACTTTCTCATCTCTAAACGTCACGCCGCTTCCCCGCTAGGACACCAGACCGCCCGCTGCTGAAATACACCCATCTTATCCTGTTCTGTACCACATCTGTGAATCAGGGGACGTTACAAGCTGTACAGTACTGAACACAAATCCACCCGTTTATTGAAATGGTCCATATGAGCGTTTGGCTACGATTGCGGACATGAGAGGAGAGAAACTCGAGCTCACACAGAACAAACCCTTCCCTGGGTTTTACGATCAGTTTTACTGCCCACTAAAAATGAAATGGGCTACTTTTTTATTACAGTTTTCCTATCAACACTTCATGCTTATGTAGAAAATGTACTTTATTTTAATGCCTTTTCACCCGAACCCCCCACAATTTGGAACGCCCAATCGTGTATATATTAGTGCTTTGCTGCAATCTAATATCGATTTGGGAGAGCACAGACAAGCGCATGCTCTCCACCGAAGCACATGATGTCGCAGTGGCTTCTTATCACACCACAGTCTGTCTGACATGAGTCTGAGGAAGACCCTTCGTGTGCAGCTGAACAGGTGGACTTGCGGGTGCCCGATAGACCAGCAGGGGTCACTACTGAGCGACGAGAAGCTGCAGCCCCAGCCGACAAACTCCCCCATCTCTGGGCAATGCTAGAGCCAACCCTGTGTCACCCTGTAGGGAGCATAGGGAGTTATGCACATCTGTTCAACACAAGAGCACTTCTGTTAGACGGTCAGTGGACGGCACAAGTTGCATGCGATTCAGAGCCCTGACAGAAGAAGCCTCCGTGCCGCTCCACACTCACCAATCAGCATCTCATACATGATGACCCCCAGGCTCCACCAATCACAGAGCTTGTTGTATCCGTTCTGCATGAAGACCTCTGGGGCGATGTAGTCTGGTGTGCCCACCGTGGAGAAGGCCTGGGAGGGGTACATGGACATTTTTTGTGGAGATGCACAGAAGTGGCTTCATGCCATGGCTGTGCATGAGGACTACCTATGTAATGATGCACGTACACAAATTCAATTCAAATGTTGCAAGTACAACCACAGCCACAGCCACTTTATACCAAGTATCTGTGAACCTACTAAAGTACATATACCATGTAAAAAAGTATTAACACCCCACTGTAAGTGATGGCAACACTCCAAGTCTTTAAACTCTTACATTCTGCCACCCGGGGTACTTTTCTACAAACAGCGAGAAGATTTCCTTAACCTACACACTAACAGTAAGTCTGAGAGGATACCTGCAGATGAGTAACTGGTTTGTGTTAATCATCACCAAAATCACCAGTCTGACTCAGAGGCCCACAGACAGCACCAGGCTTGACTCACTTTTCAATCCCAGTTAAAATTCAAACCGAACCCTTGGTGTGGCACTCTGTTCTGCTGGGAAATGGGACCATTTAAAGGGACAGCGTCTATACCTTCCCACTGCAGGGGCAAGATAAGCACCATCTTCTCTTTGGCACTTTCTACAGTAATACTATCTGTAGATATACACTCAGTGGCCACTTTATTAGGTACATTAGGTTTGTAAGGGCTGATCTGGAGCCTACCTTGCACTAGATATGTGAACCTAATAAAGTGGCCATAATGGCCACTGAGTGTAAACTTGTTATACTTGTTATACAAGTATTACTGAAGATAAGAATTACAAAAGGATGGTCACAGCTGTAGACCGGTTCTTTCCCTCTGACATCCTTTGTTAATTACAGAGGGTACACACTGAAGGCATGCAGTCAAAATACAGATAATTTCCCACAATGCAGTTTGCCTGCTGGGCTGGTACAGCTACACTTGCACAAGCAGATCGCAGCCGTCTGTTGGCCAGAGGAGGCGCAGTTGAGCAAAAAGGTGGGATGCCCTGTCTGCAGAACCCCTCCCTCCCCGGGCAACATGGCGGAGCTGGCGAGTTCCTGACTCAATCCAGCCCTAAGGGGGGGGGATACCTGCACAAGTACCTATAAGGAACCCATCGCTCATGACCCCTTAAATGTTTGTACTCATAAGCGCTACACACATTAGGTAATGAAGTGAAGCTCACAGCCAATGGGACACTGCACTGTAATTCTGCAGAGTGGATATTTAAAAACCCCACAGTATTACTGAATATCAGACTATAGAGTATACCGGGCTGAACTACTGATACTTTATTATTATTAACAGTGAACCGCAGTGCTGTACTGTTCTGGCATGCACTGCATGCGAGTGAGTGCGATTAGTTGGTGTGACTGGCACTGTAACACTCTGTAAAGTGTTATAACACGCTGTAAAGTGTTATAACACTAACGCGAGTGTATGCGTACAAATGCAGTGAATGGCGCTGTAACACTGTAATGTGAGTGTTTTCGCGAATGCCGCCGTAACACGCTGTAATGCATTATAACACACTGTGACTTGAGCATATGTGTGAATGTCTCTAACAAGCTTTGACGTGAGCGTATGCGTTTCAGGGGCAGGGCTCACCAGCTGCCGTCTGTTCCTCTTCCAGGTCTCGGCTTTCCTCTTAGAGTTCATGTTCTGGAACGCTGCAGAGGGAGAGGCACAGGTTAGAGAGAGGAACGAGAGTGAGGCCTCATCACTATCTGAGGGCCCAGATTGGACAAACACTCCAAACAGCCTATCAGCCAGAACGTCATTCAGTACCTCAAAAAGCTCAAATTTGACATCCGGTTCCAATCCAAGTTCAAATGGCATTTGGAACCGGGTGTTATGATCAGAGCTTTTGGGCCACGCACAGCCAACCATGGTTTAGCCAACCATGTGTTCCATACTGAACCAGTGTTATTTACAGCTCAATCTAGCCCCCCCTCTCCCCCAATTCCCATAGAGATCCATTGAAATGCAGAGAGGCTATAGTATCGCTTGTAAGAGTACCAGAAAATAAGATATCAAGAGTCTTTTGATGTTGTTGGGCCACAGACATCAGGATATGCAACCAAATATCAAATATGATGACTAGGCTAATTTGTCCAATTACTTTTGGTCCCCTAAAATGTGTGGGCTATGTATAAAAAGGGCTAAACTTGCTATACGGTTCACCCGATATGGATGTAAACACCCTCAAATTAAAGCTGAAAGTCTGTACTTTAAACTCATAGTCACCGTTCCATTTCAAATCAAATGTACTGGAGTACAGAGCCAAAACAACAAAAAATGTTTCACTGTCCAAATACTTTTATACTACACTGTGGTTATGAGCTTACTGAAGTCACTGGGCAGGCTGTGGTTGAGGTTTCTGTAGAACTCCGTCCTGTGGGCCTTCTTCAGCCCAGTGCAGAGCCCAAAATCAGACAGCTTAACGTGACCCTGAAACACACACATTAACCTCATCAGATCTAAACCTATACACCTGCACATTACCAGATCTAAATCTATATACACCTGCACATAATCAGATCTAAACCTATTCGCCCGGCACACCATCAGATCTGAACCTATTCACTTGCAGTTTAGCAGTCATCTAACCACTGAATGATGTTGGCGATGTTTCTGAAACCATGAACCTTGATCTGAGCTGTGAGTGCAGAACTACGTCTCTGCACTCTGTCCACCTGCTCCAGATAAACCCAAGGCTCAGCGAGTGAAAGCAGAATACCTGTACAGGTAAGGTCTGGAGATGAGCCCATTACAGGTGTCCTACAGGTCCGTGTTTTTATTGTCCCTTTCATTATATTCCAAGCTGGAAGTGATTGGTGCCGATATAAATACCATCCAATGCCAAAGCTTCTGATTCAACGCTCTGGCAGTTAGCATGTCACATAACTGCTGAATTAGTCAAATGATTCTCCTGGCTGCTTCCCCATACCGGTTGCAAGTGGTAATAAAAAATACTTCCTTAGTTAAATTGCAAAATCCCAGCACACATCACAAGATTTGATGTTTTAAAATAAGACTATTTCAATTTATGATTTACAGTTTCAAGATACTTAATTAGAACCCATCCAAAATGTGGGTGCGAGCCTATTTTCACATATTGATGCATCACTAGTTGTGTCCGTGCCACTCAAAAGGTAACGCACGCCATATGAGAACCCAGGTCTCACATTTGCGACGGCAACGTGTCGCGTTTCCTGAGGAAGTGTGTGGAAAGCAGTGTAGATAACGCCCGAGCCCTGTTTCTCACACTGCACTCAGACGCACTCCCACACCCAAAGTTGCTTTAAGTGAGCGAGGCGTCTGCTCTGGGGAACTCGGACACACTCGCAGACATTTCCATCTGCGTGCGTGTGCTGCAGTCGTGGCGCTGACAGCACGAAGAGTGAGTTTGGATTCCATTCCTTTACTCAATGAAATGAAAGCAGTCAAACTGCTTTCTTACAGACCTCAGGAAATATTTACTATAATGGATCTCACAAAGCGCGTGTGTTAAGTGTCGGTATATGAAAGTGTGTGTGTGTGTGTGTGTGTGTGTGTGTGTGCGTGCTCGCGAGCATCAGTCTGTTTCCGTTGTCTGACCCTGGAGTCCAGCAGCAGGTTGTCAGGTTTGATGTCTCTGTGTATGAAGCCCAGCTGGTGTATGGAGTCGATGGCCAGCACCGTCTCTGCCATGTAGAACTGTGTAGCTTCCTCGCTTAGCGTGTCCTTCTTCATCAGCAGAGTCATCATGTCCCCTGCTCGGCACAGAGAGGTGTGTCAGGGCACCATAGCACAGAAATCACATCCCCTGCCCAGCACAGAGAGGTGTGTCAGGGCACCATATCACAGAAATCACATCCCCTGCCCAGCACAGAGAGGTGTGTCAGGGCACCATATCACAGAAATCACATCCCCTGCCCAGCACAGAGAGGTGTGTCAGGGCACCATATCACAGAAATCACATCCCCTGCCCAGCACAGAGAGGTGTGTCAGGGCACCATATCACAGAAATCATGTCCCCTGCCAAGCACATAAAACAGACCTGATAAGATCCTCGTATCACTGAGGTTACCAAACACAGCTGCTGCAATATACACCAAAGCTACACTACGTTAGTCACACACAAAATGAGGAGGTATCAGTAAACGGAAGCTCTGGAAGGTCTCAGAGCCTGGCTCACCCCCAGGCAGGAACTCCATAATGAGGTAGAGGTTCATCTTGTCCTGAAAACTGTAGAACATCTTCACCACCCACAGGCTGTCAGCCTCCACCAGGATATCCCTCTCTGCTCTGATGTGGCCCACCTGGGTGACACGTTATAGCATTATAAAAGCCATTATAACACAGAACAGAGTCATCATGACAGTGACATCACAAGCAAGACATTGCAACAATCATAAAAGAAACATTATAACAGAGACATTATAACATTATGACACTGACATTGTAACAGTCATCATCACGTGACAGCAACATTATAACCAAGACATTACAACAGTGTCATATACATTATAACAGAAAATAGGCCGCTAGGCCCAACACCACTACGCAGTCATTTTAATTTCTAAAGGATGAAAAACCACATAACCACATAACCACAGAAACACAGCATGGGCTGGCCCAGTTCAGGGATGGCTCCTGTCCAATACGATTCCATAATATACACAGACAGGAATCTTATTTTACTGTACGAGTCACCTTAAAAATAGCATTGAATGCAATCATTTCCTCTTGAAGAAAATCAAAACAAAAATAACCTGTCTGTACAACATGACTGAAACTGTGGATGCATGACTCATCGATTACCAAACCTCCACTCTGTGGCATTTACCTGGCTGTGACAGTGGTTCCCCTCCCTGTACAGTATTCTATAGAACACTTGAACACTGCATTTTTAAACTGCAACCATGTGAGTTTGTAACAACTAAATGCACAGAAAGAGATATTCAAAAATATATTGTATTCATCGAGAGGGTTCCGTACAGGTGTGTCTAGCAAAACGGTTTGACACAAGCGTGTGGAACAACCTTCACATCGCTGCTGTAACAATCGACTATGACACAGCGCTCTTTCAGTCTGACACATTGCTGCTTGAACAGTTTTTTTAGCTGCGTACTGATAACGCAATAGTTCATTTTGACATGCAGAGCAGGATTAACAAAATAGACCTCATAAACAGGTTGGAAAATGGACATCATAAATGGATCATTTGAATACAAAGAGGACGGGATTTTGAACAGGGGTGCAACTCAGTAATAAGGGGATTAGTTTGAGTGTCATGTGACAGTGACAATTTGATTTAAGTTTCTGAGTGGGGTGTGACTCAGTAATGATGGGATTCGTTTCTGAGTGGGGTGTGACTCAGTAATGATGGGATTTGTTTTTGAGTGGGGTGTGACTCAGTAATGATGGGATTAGTTTTTGAGTGGGGTGTGACTCAGTAATGAGGGGATTAGTTTTTGAGTGGGGTGTGGCTCAGTAATGAGGGGATTAGTTTTTGAGTGGGGTGTGACTCAGTAATGAGGGGATTCGTTTTTGAGTGGGGTGTGACTCAGTAATGAGGGGATTAGTTTTTGAGTGGGTGTGACTCAGTAATGATGGGATTCGTTTTTGAGTGGGGTGTGACTCAGTAATGAGGGGATTCGTTTTTGAGTGGGGTGTGACTCAGTAATAAGGGGATTCGTTTCTGAGTGGGGTGTGACTCAATAACATGGGGATTCATTTTTGAGTGGGGTGTGACTCAATAACATGGGGATTCGTTTTTGAGTGGGGTGTGATTCAATAATGAGAGGATTAGTTTTTGAGTGGGGTGTGACTCAGTAATAAGGGGATTCGTTTCTGAGTGGGGTGTGACTCAGTAATGATGGGATTCGTTTTTGAGTGGGGTGTGACTCAGTAATGATGGGATTAGTTTTTGAGTGGGGTGTGACTCAGTAATGAGGGGATTCGTTTTTGAGTGGGGTGTGACTCAGTAATGAGGGGATTAGTTTTTTAGTGGGGTGTGACTCAGTAATGAGGGGATTAGTTTTTGAGTGGGTGTGACTCAGTAATGATGGGATTCGTTTTTGAGTGGGGTGTGACTCAGTAATGAGGCGATTCGTTTTTGAGTGGGGTGTGACTCAGTAATAAGGGGATTCGTTTCTGAGTGGGGTGTGACTCAATAACATGGGGATTCATTTTTGAGTGGGGTGTGATTCAATAATGAGGGGATTCGTTTTTGAGTGGGGTGTGACTCAGTAATAAGGGGATTCGTTTCTGAGTGAGGTGTGACTCAATAACATGGGGATTCGTTTTTGAGTGGGGTGTGATTCAATAATGAGAGGATTAGTTTTTGAGTGGGGTGTGACTCAGTAATGATGGGATTCGTTTCTGAGTGGGGTGTGACTCAGTAATGATGGGATTAGTTTTTGAGTGGGGTGTGACTCAGTAATGATGGGATTAGTTTTTGAGTGGGGTGTGACTCAGTAATGAGGGGATTAGTTTTTGAGTGGGGTGTGACTCAGTAATGAGGGGATTCGTTTTTTAGTGGGGTGTGACTCAGTAATGAGGGGATTCGTTTTTGAGTGGGTGTGACTCAGTAATGATGGGATTCGTTTTTGAGTGGGGTGTGACTCAGTAATGAGGCGATTCGTTTTTGAGTGGGGTGTGACTCAGTAATAAGGGGATTCGTTTCTGAGTGGGGTGTGACTCAATAACATGGGGATTCATTTTTGAGTGGGGTGTGATTCAATAATGAGGGGATTCGTTTTTGAGTGGGGTGTGACTCAGTAATAAGGGGATTCGTTTCTGAGTGGGGTGTGACTCAATAACATGGGGATTCGTTTTTGAGTGGGGCGTGATTCAATAATGAGAGGATTAGTTTTTGAGTGGGGTGTGACTCAGTAATGAGGGGATTCGTTTTTGAGTGGGGTGTGACTCAATAATGAGAGGATTAGTTTCTGAGTGGGGTGTGACTCAGTAATGAGGGGATTCGTTTTTGAGTGGGGTGTGACTCAGTAATAAGGGGATTAGTTTCTGAGTGGGGTGTGACTCAGTAACATGGGGATTCGTTTTTGAGTGGGGTGTGATTCAATAATGAGAGGATTAGTTTTTGAGTGGGGTGTGACTCAGTAATGAGGGGATTCGTTTTTGAGTGGGGTGTGACTCAATAATGAGAGGATTAGTTTCTGAGTGGGGTGTGACTCAGTAATGAGGGGATTCGTTTTTGAGTGGGGTGTGACTCAGTAATAAGGGGATTAGTTTCTGAGTGGGGTGTGACTCAGTAACATGGGGATTCGTTTTTGAGTGGGGTGTGATTCAATAATGAGGGGATTCGTTTTTGAGTGGGGCGTGACTCAAGACAGGATTAGTTCAACGGGTGAGCAGTACCCTGGAGTGTCTCCTCACCTGCTCCTTCTCCAGCATGTCGGCCTTGCGCAGGATCTTCATGGCGTAAACATGGCCCGTGTCCTTCTTCTGCACCAGCCGCACCTGGGGGGGGGCATCCACAGGCAGCACACACAGGTGCGTAGCTTAGGTTATATAGGAACCAGCCTGGGCTCGTCATTCAGAAGTCCTCCAATAAAAAAACTAAAAGAATGACTGACAATGAGAAGGTAAGCGGACCCGTAGAGCAGACATGCTGTACCTGGTGCATTACTGAGTAACAGCTGCTGAGCTGTTCATTTTTATTTTGTTTATTTAACCAGGCAGGCCAAATAAGAACAAATTCTCATTTAGAATGACGGCCTGGCAAAAAAGGCCTTCTCAAGGGGGCACGGGGGGAGGGGTAAAATAAAAAGGGATGATTGGCCATAGACAGACAGTCGAACTATAAGGCAATAAATTTAAAAAAACAACAGAGGGAGCAGCAGTAGCAAACACAAGAGCTGAGGGTAATAAACAGGAGTACACTGGTACTGATGGGATGGATAGAGGGATGCACTGGGCTGATGGGATGGATAGATGGATGCACTGGGCTGATGGGATGGATAGAGGGATGCACTGGGCTGATGGGATGGATAGATGGATGCACTGGGCTGATGGGATGGATAGATGGATGCACTGGGCTGATGGGATGGATAGAGGGATGCACTGGACTGATAGGATGGATAGAGGGATGCACTGGGCTGATGGGATGGATAGATGATGCACTGGGCTAATGGGATGGATAGATGTATGCACTGGGCTGATGGGATGGATAGAGGGATGCACTGGACTGATAGGATGGATAGAGGGATGCACTGGGCTGATGGGATGGATAGAGGGATGCACTGGACTGATGGGATGGATAGAGGGATGCACTGGGCTGATAGGATGGATAGAGGGATGCACTGGGCTGATGGGATAGATAGATGGATGCACTGGGCTGATAGGATGGATAGATGGATGCACTGGGCTGATGGGATAGATAGATGGATGCACTGGGCTGATGGGATAGATAGATGGATGCACTGGGCTGATAGGATGGATAGAGGGATGCACTGGACTGATAGGATGGATAGAGGGATGCACTGGGCTGATGGGATGGATAGAGGGATGCACTGGACTGATAGGATGGATAGAGGGATGCACTGGGCTGATGGGATAGTTAGATGATGCACTGGGCTGATGGGATGGATAGATGATGCACTGGGCTGATGGGATGGATAGATGTATGCACTGGGCTGATGGGATGGATAGAGGGATGCACTGGGCTGATGGGATGTTGCTCACCTCTCCAAAGGCTCCGCGGCCAATGACCTTGAGGGACTCGAAGTCGTCCAGGCCAAGACGCGTCCTCTTCAGACGCAGAAACTCCGTCTCCTTCCGTGCGTGCTGGGAGCGCCGCATACACTTCTGCAGGAAAAATATGTTCACACGTTTGTGTGCATTTCTGTGCGTGTGAGTGTGTGTATGAGTGCATTTCTGTTTGTGTTTGAGTGTGTGCGTATGCATGTGTGTTTGCATCTATCACCTCCTCATCTGCCAGCCCCTCCTGATCCATCACCTTTTCTAGCTTCTGTTGCCTGTAAACACAAGCACAGAGAAGCACAGAGCTGAGTGTGAACACAAGCACAGAGAAGCACAGAGCTGAGTGTGAACACAAGCACAGAGAAGCACAGAGCTGAGTGTGAACACAAGCACAGAGAAGCACAGAGCTGAGTGTGAACTCTGAACACAAGGAGAGACACAGAGTATGAACAGCAGGGAGAAACACAAGCTCCTGCTCATCACAGAACCACTGCATTAATGCTTCATTACCCAATTTGCAACACTACCGAGACTCTGCGGCCCTGCAGTTACAGTGCGCTCTGAAATGGTGGTCGAGCACACTGTAACTCAAAGCCAACCCTCACTCCAATAACACAGGAGGAGGAGGAGGAGGGCACGTGGCTCTGCTCTGCACAGACGTTACCGGGTGCAGCGAGGTCCCGCTTTCATCCAATTACATCCCTGAGCTCAGCTGGCATTCTGCCACTGTGAGCTGGCGCTCGCACAAACTTCCCATTAAGGCTGCTGAGCGGGAGACGATCCTCTCCGCACACGACAAAGCAGCAACAGAGGCTCCCGTAAAGAGACCGCTGCGCTCTAAAAACTAAGCAACTGTGCAGCTGAAGAGTCTTCACCTCACTGGCATTAGCTGGGCTGAAGCTCTCATCGTGACTTAGGCCCTGCAGTGTATGTCCCATATGGACCTTTTCCACTGCCATACCATACTGTGAAACCGATATCACAGCTCCTGGATGCGTTTCCAGTGCCAGCACAAATGTATCGTGTACAGTTCATCGGAAATACATTTTGCTACTCCTCCTTACAGGTACCAAACAAAGGTACCAGGACTATAGGGTGGAGCTAGCAGGCAAACTTCCTGTGAAGCGTCATACACCGATCAAACTAACCCCCAATTTTAAATACTCAGGACCTACTTTCTAAAAACATATCTATCAATTCAACATACTAGCAAACAACAATTATGGAAGCCGTATCAGCATCGTGGACCAACGACGAGGTCCAAGCTCTTGTCGGCATTTGGGTAGAAGATAATATTCAGTGTTGTTGTTTAGTTTATAACGTCGAGTGACAAAATAACGTCAGCAGTGCAACAATTGCTTTTTTTTTGTCACTTCCTCCCAAATTCTCATTGTCGCAGTTCTTGCAGTTTGCTGGGAACAGAAACAGAAACGCATTCTGGGAACTACCGAGGTGCCCGATAGATCTGGGCACGGATGGTTCCTTAACTGTTTTGTGCAATGGAAAAAGGGCAACAGAGCACAAGCAACTCACATTAAAAAGACACAGTCAAGGGAATGTTTAGAGAGTGGAGTAGCTCAGGATGAAAGCATTACACGTTCACACTGCAGGTAGTAATGAATACACCAAGACATCCATCAATGCTGTGGAGTAGAGCTGTTCCAGCCAGGTTACCAATGCAGGCAGCTTCTTCAGGGGTATTTGTGTGTATCTGAACAAGATGGGCTCTGTCATCCTTTAGCAGATTCAACATGCCTTTTGGCTTCCCCTCCTTGCTTATATTACCAATTAAACACAAAACACCACATGCTAATAACACCACATGTAGTCTAAATGTCTCACATCTGTGGCTATTCTGGATCCTGCACTACATTTCCATGAGCATGCATTTTTGCAGAGGTCATTAGGGTCATTTAGTGGTCACATGTGAAAAAGGCCCGGGTGTGGCAGGAGACATGGGCGTGGCCGGAGACATGGGCGTGGCCTACCTCATCTCGCGCTCCTCGTGCTGGGCGATCAGGTTACTGTAGAAGTTCTCCAGGGTCACTTTGGCCATGGTCACTCGCTCCTTTGTGTGGTTACTCATTGAGGAGCAGGAACTCTGGCCCGTCATCGCCATGGTTACCTGAAACGCACAAGAATGCCCCCTCCTCCAGTCAGAGGACAGGAATCAAGAACTAACAATAGGGAATGATGTCATCACAATCAAGAGCAACGGCCTTTCCCAAAAGATTGGTAAAACCTTTCCGAAACACTAAAGAGAAATCCAGGAGAGTAACTGGCATCCCACTGACAGAATACATCTGATATAGACACATAGGAATATAAAAGTAATGGTATAACAATTTTCTTACATAGGATTTCATGAATAGCACATGCAGTCCACTCTAATCATTACCCAAGACAGGGCAGTCAGAGTCTGCATTTGGCCACCAGACCACAAGTGAATCAGTGCATTTTGTTTCATAAGTTCAATTATTCATGTGGTAAATAATGAATGTGATCATTCATATTAAAAGCTACGTATGAGCATAAACATAAGTGTATAATTGAAAGGCACCCCTGACACATGTGGACCAAACAGAGCTCGCTCACTTCATTCTCGACATCTTTTATTCTGGCTGTGCAGCTCGGCTATGAAAGGACAGAGGAGAGCGTGCGCTCGTCTGCGCTTTTCTGTACCGGCAGGATGATGCAGCGAAGAGACGGGTCTAAGGATATGACCGGACATTCCAGACAGGGAGAAAGGTTAAAGCCGGTGTTAAAATTCCTCCCCCTCCAAAAAAAAAGTGCTATGTTTAGGTCTTTGGTTGGCAGTGAAAACTAAAAAGTTATACAGACAAATTAAAAGCCCAACTGAAAAATCTTTAAAATGTACTTACGTTTTTTTTGTGTGCAATATTCTGAATAAATGGACTAATGTGAATTGTTTACTATAGCTGGGCCTGAGTGGCCTGGAGTCTTGCAGGCCTTAGTATAACTGTAAATGCAGTATATCATACTGTGGAAGCAACGTGCCTGTACCAGCGTTTTAGTGTTGACGATTTGCTGAAAATGTGCTGCCATCAAGAAGCAGCAGGGTGGTGTGTGCAATTAGGTTGTTTGCGTTATTCATGAATAGCAGGTCTGTGATAAAAGAAATGAAGCTGGATGACTGAATTCCCTGTAAGGAGCCATCAATCAAAGAGAAAAGAGTCTGACTGGCAGGCGAGAGACGAGAGGTGTGCGGTTACAGAAGACGAGAGGACTCTGCGAGCGCGAACAGGGCCGCGAGACGCCGGGTGGGCCGCCATGCCACAGGCCCTTTCAGACGGTGTGGAAGACCTAAATAAATAATGAACGCTCATCTGCACAGCTGTCAGTCTCAGGCTGCAAACGGCTCTTTTGCCTACTGGGGTGGCCTTTCAGTGCAGGGATCATTCCGACACTGCTGCATCTGGGACAGGAGGTGGTCTCTGATTGGCTGACCTGTGATCTGTGAGGTGGTCTCTATGATGGTCCTTTGACTGGGAATACGCTATTTACATACAACTGCAGGAAACTGCAAGGCATACAATAAGCAGGCCATGCAACTCAAGATATTTGTTGCTTAGAGGACCGCGATCAGTCAAATTTGTCATGCGTAAAACGTAGAACGCAGGACACAGGACAAAAAAGCACAGAGGAATGGAAAGTTTTCAGAAGGGCGTGGTCAGAAGGAAAGCAGGGTGTGGAGTGACAGAGCCTTTGGCCCTGCAGTGTGGGCCTGTCAGCAGCATTCCTAGTACGGAAACTCTTTTTCCACACAAGCATTTCCTCCTCTTGCATTTGCCTAAACAAATGACTCCCGCCGTGTACAGTGATGGGCTTGCAGTCCACTGCGTGTCCTCTTCCAGGGTCACGTTACATCGACCGGCCTGGCTCAGACAGCAGCTGCAGGGCCAGCAGCTCCAGAACATCAGCCTCCACTACAGCCAATTAAACTGTCAATTGGTCTCCAATGCCACTTTTCTCGAATGCAAAATTCACGCTGCACTTCTCAAGCTTGCAATCTTAAGGTGTAAAATGTATTGGTAGAACGCACAGTTACAGCGAGTCTACCCTGCCTGCATGGTTAAGGCGGCATTACTGTACTCTGTCCTCTGTGGTGATGGCTTCTGCCTCACTAACAGGGCTCTGAAGACTGCAGATATACTCCTGGTGTTGCTGGTGCAAAAAAGAGCCCTCACTAACACTGAACTCATGATTTTCGGTCAGTAATGCCAGGCTCAGGGAATGCAATTATTCCTACGTTTAGAGGAAAGAAACAAACCTTCCAAGAAATGTCAAGCCCACTTGTGCTGTGACACAGGAAATGATGACACTGGCATACACATCACCGTAAACTCACTACTCGCACACATAAAATAAATCCAATTTTCACATATTCACACTGATAAGTGAGACCCGCGGTGTAAAACTTAAGGCCTTTCATTGAACCGATGATGCATCTCCTGGTTCCAACAGATTGTACTGCAAAAGGAGGAAGGAAGGGTTCTCACACAGCTCAGACACAGGAATCAAGCACACATGGCTTTACCCTTGCAGACTTCCAGACAGGACTAATCCAGCACAACCAAGCAGAAGCACTAGCTAATCGCGCAATTCCAAAGTGTCGATCAAACTGCACACATTTACTCAGCATGGAATATTGTAAGCACTCAGCTAGCATGGACAGGAAGAGCTCTTCACACATTTTAGGAATTCCAGTTTTAACTAGGCTACTCCTCCTTGCTTCTACTTCTCCTGTCCACTGAGGTAAAGCCACTAATTTTTCTCGCCGTAAGATTTTTATCCAGTATCATTATTTTTAAATACCCAGCATTACTGCAATGTTGTGCATCGATTTCGGAGAGTGCAGACGGGGCTACAAATGTTCTCCTCGCGCAGCTGCCGTGAGCCCGACTCACCGGACGAGTCACTCTCGTGAAACGAGAAAACCGACACAGCCCTAATGACTGAAAACCTCCCGGGGTGCCGTTACGGCCAACTTCACACAGCCCACAAGGCTGTTAGCCACCCCATACCAGACAGCAGGGGGCTGAAAAATCATGCAGTGGCTGGCAGCCCTACAGTCCTACCTTTTGACAGCACAGGGTCTGTGATAAAGAGCGAGCCACCAAACCAGGGTGTGAAATTAACACCAGCCACCAGCCAATTGTTGGTAAAATTTTGATTGTGGCTTGTAAGATTTTTACTTTAGCAGCCAATTTGACCAGTAACCAACCAGGTTGTTATATTGTAAAAGGTCATGTGGCTGGTAAAAAGTTAAAAAGAAAATGGTCTGAATCCACAAGCCAATTTGGCCTCAGGCATGGAACATGGAATAATGCTATTATCTTATTGTATGCAGAAGAGTAGAACAGGTTTATTACTCCATGCCTATATTCTAGTCTACTGTAAAAAAAATAAAAATAAAATAAAAAGATGCAAAATACATAAAGAGGTTCCCCACATTATTGCAACGGTGATATTGCTTTTAAGTGCCGAAGGGGTGCCCGTTGAGCCATACTAGACAAGTAAAAATAAGCTATTCTTGGGGGGTTATAGGGCACAAGAGCCAGAACAAAGCCAAGAACACAAAACAGAGCAAATATTGTGCAACCCGGCCTGTCATGTATAATCAAAAATATGATTCATTAGCTACACTTATTTTCAAAGAGAACATTGAAGAAAGCATCTATGTGCCAATGCTTGGCTTGCACCAAAATGAAATTACTGCAACAAAACAAATATGGCATGGAAGTATTTGAGTAAGATATTAAATGCAGATTTTATATGAAACTGATTTATGCACTGGTAAAATCAGACACCATATCATCACGACGTAAACTAAATTGAAAATGGTCCTGCACGTTAATAAAAAACATACAACATAAACTATTAAACGTGTGTGTGTGTATATATATATATATATATATATATAGTGCTGCTCGAAATTTTCTGGATATCTGCATACATCTAAAATGTGATCACATCTTCATCAAAGTCCTAAAATTTGATAAAGTGAACCCAACTCAACAAAAAACATTATTCTTTTATAATTTATTTATTGAGCAAAATTATTTCTCCGGACTCATTTTCCTATAGAACTCTATGGGAGAAAAAGTCAGGAGAAGAAACCCTTGCAGTGATCCATCCACATCTACTCCATATCTGGCCGCAGAGTGATGGTTTGGGGCTCTATTGATACCTTAGAGCCTGGATGACTTACAGCCATTTAGCCAGTCATGTGTTCCATACTGTACCAGTGTAATTTACAGCTGAATCTAGTCTCACCCCCCAATTCCCATAGAGATCCATTCAAATGCAGAGAGGTTATAGTATCGCTTGTAACAGTACCTTAAAATAAGATCGTTTTTTGATATTGATGGGTCGCAGGCTTCAGGAAGTAACAGCATGCAAAGGATATGCGACCAAATATTAAATGATACTTTTAAAATACGTATGATCCAAGGGCTCACACACTTTTGCCAACAAAGCATTTAATGTTGGATCATTTTGCTCTATAAATAAATTATCAAAAATAATGTTTTTTGTTGAGCTGAGTTTACTTTATCAAGTTTTAGGACTTAGATTAAGATGTAATCACATTTTAGATTCACATTTGTAAATTCTAAAGGGTTCACAAACTTTCGAGCAGCACTATATATATATATATATGTAAATAATACACACATATGTGTAATAATATATAGGCTGATGTAAATAATACGTTAATGTGTTATGTTAAGTCTGTGAGAACAACCGCCTATTTTGGTTAAATGTTATAGCCATTTATTTAATGTGTAGGTGGATAAAAACATTTTTTATAAACACTGAGTTCTAAGCCCTTAACTAACTTAGACGTTATTTAACATGATAGTTTGTTAGCATTTAGACTACTAGGGAGGTGAAGGTCAGCACATCGTTTATTTTCCTATGCATAACCCAACCATCAGATCAAAGCTAGCGTTAACGTAGTGTTTCGGTTTCTAGTGAAACTTAACAAACGTTAGCTAGCTGCCGTTAACTAAGTCCCCGACAAATGTTTAGCTAACTGTCAAACACACTGAAGCATCCAGTTGCGTGATTGTACGTTACATAACCTAGCTAGCTAAGTAACAATTAGCCAACTTAAAATAACCAGTCTAACGTTAGTTACGAAGTTGACGTTAGGCATTAACGTTACAGCAGGATAACTGTGACCATACTCGCATACTTTCTCGACAACAGACCTTCACATAAATGTTCAGTAACGTTAATTGACGATAGCTGAAAGCACATTTGATCAAACGTTAGCTTCGATATCCCGACTTAACGTTACCACAATTTCACATGATCTGTAGCTACCTAACGTTAAAGGTTGATCACAATCATTAGTTCACTTAACATTAGCCAAATAACGTTAACTGCTAACGTTATGCTAGCTGGACCCAAGTACTTCAGTTAGTTTAGAATAACGTGATATCGTTTTATCACACACTTCGCTCAGTATGAATATTTACCTAGCTAGCTAACTAACTAACGTTACGCAAGATAACTTCAATAAGTTAACGTTAGCTAGTTTGGACATTGTCTTACACAATAATAAAAATGTAAAAAGCGTGTTAACCATTCTCGTAAATCGGATCAACATGCATGCCCCTCCCGACCTGTACACCTATCCACTCGCTAGCTTGTTAGCCAGTAACGTTACTACCAGTCTGTTCTGGCTAGCTAGTGAATGAGCTAGGCTACGTAAATAGCGACTAATATCCAGTTTTCTTTGCTTTTGTAACGGATTCTCTTTCCAATAACTTTATAGTTGCTTACTTAACGTAAATAACATAGCTACGGAATTTAAAGTAAAACATAACACTCATATTAAGTCAGTGTTCATACTCTCGGTTGCTAGTTAGCTTTCTAGCCAACAGCTAAAATGTAACCTCACTCATCATAGTACACCACTGGCCACTGTTTTGACTCACGGTGCAGCAGATTGCTAACTTGGCTAATGTTAGCTAACAGATAGTATAAAAAGTTGACACACCATGTTTTTCAGGTAGTCAAAGACCAAAGTTGTGACAAAACATCAAACTTATTATCCAACCACGTGTCTATTATTTTTTTCCCGAAAACTCTGTCAACTACAAATCAGTTTTAGTGTTATTAGCCACTGGCTGGCTATTGTTCTTACCTTCGTGATATCGGCCTCTGTCGTTCCAGTTGGGATCCTTTCCCTTTTGCTTTGACGTGATGACGCCATGCGTCAGGCACACTCCTCCTCGCGTCACCCAAAAGACGAGTGTAAGCTGTAGCTCTGGTGTAGCGTTAGCTACGTGTAATAATAACCAGGCAAATGGCTCCAGTGCAGTGAGATGCATTAAAGTGTGCCAGGAATACATTTCTGGGTAGTGGACATTTGCCTTTGCCATGGCACAGAGGGAAGATCATCGCATAAATAATTACTGCAATCTAGAAAAGTTCAAGAATTATGCCACGTATTTGCAATTTTGATTTAGCAAAGTTTAATCGAATGCGAATAGTCAGATAAATTCTCAAATGACACGTGTCTGTTTCTTATAAGTATTAATACTATTATGTAGCTGGCTGCTGTGTATAGTTTTGTGCTCTTCGAAGTGCGCTTCGGCAGAGAAGCGATTCGTTTATTGTATTTGACTGTGGTACCGAAATCTGTAACTAGGTGTCACTGTTGACTCAAGATTCCAATTAGTGTAAACATAATTAAAGGGTATATGCAAATACTAGGGTGAAATAGTAGCGGCCGTAACGGTGGAAATACCAATATGAAATCACTTAATAAGCCGTAGGGCCACGATGGCATAACCTCTACTTGCGTTTGGAATTGTGCATGAGGGATGTGCACCAGTCGTCCATGAGAAAATCTATCAATGCATGCCTTACTGGAGATGGAAAATGCTGTTGTTTCCAAAGTTTGTTGTTCCAAAATCTCTCACTAATGACTGAGATGGTCATAGCATATGGATTAACTTTGTCATGCTCATCAAACCATTGGGTGACCGTCCATGCTCTGTAGATAGGACGGGAAATTTGAATCCTGGAAGATAACCGTCCTAGCAAAAAATAAATACTACAACATGGGATGAAGGTGATCACTCACAATCATTAAGTAGTGATTACCATCAACTTTGCCTTCTAAGTGGATGAATGCACCCAAACTAGGAAATGACACCCGACACTATTATAAAAGCACCAGAACCCTTCACCGTCAGAAGCAAGCACTCAGGCCTATAGGATTCTTTAGGTATGTACCACATGCAAACCCATCCAGCTGTCACAAATGCAGTCAGGATGATTTGTCTGATCAATGTCACATTTTTCCTCTGCTCAATAATTAATTGTCTGCACTCTTTGCACCACTGCACTTGTACATGTGCATTGCCAGGTGTAATGATTGGTTTGTCCTCTGAAACCCAATTATAATATCCTGGTCTGTAGAGTTTTCAAGGGACCATTCTTCATAAATTTGCAATCAATTCATTTAGGCTTGCTCACCTATTTAACCTTGCACCTCAAGCCAATGCATGGCCATCACAATCCAGGAGTATGCGCTTCCAGCCAGAGTTGCCCTCTGACGATTTCTCAATCAACTTTCTAGTTCCATGCCAACATCATCTTAGACATAGTTTCTTGTGAGACATCAGCAAGTTGAGCCATCTTCATCACTGAAGCTCCTGACAAACATGCCCCAACTCAACAATCACCTGCCTTGCAAAGTCAGAGGTATTGTCTTCTAGACATGCTTGTCATAATTATAGGCAACCAGGCCTGCTCAGCATTTTTTGTACACAACCCGAAGCGTGCTGGGATGTTAACTGCTTTATCAACTCAATAACCACACCTGTGTTGAAGGACCACTTGCTTTCAATAAATACTAGTAAAAAAAAAAAAAGTTTTCTTCCCAAATTCTGGTGAGGTAAGAACCTCTGTAGGGTCTACAACACCCGAGTCCAGCACCCTGGAGTCTCTCTCTCTGGCTGGCATTCCACTGCCAATCCCACAGGTATTGTAGGACAATATGCTGGCCTTGTCATTGGTCTGTTGCACGCGATTGTCCACTTTGTGGACTGTCACATACATTACCCGTGGTCTGTTAGTGATACCCCATAAGTCTTGAAATTGTGCTCTCATGTACATGCAGATGACTAGCAAAGTCTCACGCACATATACCTACCTCGAGTATGCCAACTGCATGCCCCCTGTGCAACTCTGACAGTTGAGTCATAGGGGTTTTGAAGAAAAAAAAGTTGGTTTTTGGGATGATCATAATTAAATTTATTAAAAAACTACAAATTTTTGACCTAAGACATAGTTAAGTAATCCAGAACACCTGTTAATTGATGTGGGACAAAATGGCCTCCATTTAGTCACTGGTGAGATGTGCAGTCAGGATTAAGTTTGTTTGCAAAACTGAGAAGAACGTCTTGCTGTTCCCCGAGTATTATTGAAACTGGAGACAACCAATTTGAAAAACTTATGTCTCTTTTTTGCTAATTTTGGCTCAAAATTCACAAAATTAGAAACCTCAATTCTAAAAAAGTTGGGACAATATGTAAAATGCAGAAAGCAGTGATTTGTAAATTCTCTTTTACATATATTTAATTAAAAACAATACAAAGAAAATATATTTAATGTTTTACCTTATCAACTTTATTGATTTTTGTAAACATACTGTAATTACAAATTTGATGCCTGCAACACGTTCCAAAAAACTTTCCACAGGTAAACAGGTGAATAGGTAACAGGTGATGCTATCATGACTGGGTTTAAAAAAACAAGCAAGTTTACGGGTTTGCCGTTTACAAGCAAGGATGGGTCAAGGTTCGCCACTTTGTGAAAAACTGGTCCAACAGTTTAAGAACAATGTTTCTCAACGCACGATTGCAAAGAATTTAGGGATTTCACCATGTACAGTCCATAATATTAAAAGATCTCCATGAAATGTCCGTGCGTAACGGGCAAGGCTGAAAACCAATATTGAATGCCCGTGACCTTCGATCCCTCAGACGGCAATGCATTAAAAACCGACATGCTTCTGTCATGAATATAACCACATGGGGTCGGGAATACATCGGAAAACTGTTGTCAGTAAACACTGTTCATCGCTGCATCTACAAATGCAAGTTAAAACTCTACTCTGCAAAGGGTAAGCCATATACAGTGCCCTCCACTATTATTGGCACCCCTGGTAAAGATGAGTAAAAAGGGTTATAACAAATTCACTGTTTGGTGATTTAGCTTAATCACATGCTGAAAAAATGAGAAATATCCAACTTTTAATTGAAGTAAATTTATTATGAGAAAAAAAAATCCCTATTTTTAACAAAACCATGTGTGCCACGATTATTGGCACCCCTGCAATTATATATAGAATAAAGTAATCATTTTTAATATTTGGTCGCATATCCTTTACATGCATATGGTCGCATATCTGTCACCCAACAACATCAAGGCTCTTGATATTTTATTTTCTGGTACTCTTACAAGCGATACTATAACGTCTCTGCATTTGAATGGATCTCTATGGGAATAGGGGGGTCAGACTAGATTTAGCTGTAAATTATGCTGGAACAGTATGGAATACATGGTTGGTAAAATGGCTGTAAGTCATCAAGGGTCTGAGGTATCAAATGAGCCTCAAACCATAACTCTGCTGCCAGATATGCAGTAGATATGGATGAATCACTTTAAGGTTTGTTACTCCTGACAAATTTTCCTCTTGAACTCTATGGAGAAATAAGTCAGGAGAAGAAACCCTTCCACTTATCCATTCATATCTACTGTATTTCTGGCAGCAGAGTGATGGTTTAAGGCTTTTTTGATACATCAGACCCTTGCTGACTTTTTGGGAATTGGGGTTTGTACTTAATTCTCATTATGGTCCATTTATTCTCATTTTGCACTTTTACAATGTTTTTTCTCATTTTATAACCACCCACCCTCCAACAATTTTACTTTTGTTTTGGCCATAAAATGACCAGTTAGCCTATTTAAATGACCAGTTCTCGTGCCATGATTTTATTTCACTATAAATTGAGTTTGATGTGCAAATGTAATGACTGTGCCTCATTTTCAAAAATAATCTGATTTGTAACGGTATTGTTTTCCAAAATATTGTTAGTATTAAGAGACTAGAGGCTCACAATATTTTTAAAAGTCAGCGGCCCTACAGTAATGCGTTATCTTGTGTTTTATTGTGTTTTACTGATCTCTGGCGGCCAGAAATGCACATAGCAAGTTGAGTTTCCACTGGCACAAACCTAAATCAATGGCAAACGTATAGTTTAAAATAGTTTCTGTTTTATTGGGTTCACAGTAAGCATTTCCACAACATACAATGTAGTTAGCTACTTGACCAGAGTGTTTCCGCGCGCAAGGTTTTGTTTCAAAAAGTTATGTTGTAGCTAGCTGGAGAGTTAACTTGCCTACATAGCTGGAGAGCTACAGCAAAACGTCATTAAACGGGTCAACCACACATAGCCCAAATAAAATGTGCCGTAATTACAATGCGAACTGCCTTTCAGATAGATTCAACAGTTAATTACGCATTATAGGAAGGTAGTTAGTGTTAGCTACAGCTTGGTTAGCTTGCAAAGTAAATTAACGTTAGGTCAGGTAAAAAAAGAAAAACAAAAGCTAGCTAGCAATAACAATAGCTTCTCATTGTTAGCACGGATCTGTGCGGCTAAAATCATTCAGCACACAGAGGTAGGCCTGTATGTAACCTCGCTAACAAGATCGTTTAAAATATAGTTACATTTGTCAATTCTGCCGTCCACTTTCCCCAGTTTAGGCACTTGTTTGATTACTAAATATCTTTAGAGAACTGGTAGATTGTGCGACGGAAGTGGCTTGCTTTAGCGTTAGCTAGCTTTCCTATACTTGGCCCGATGGCGGCGTGCTGGGGAATTTCCATCTGGTATCAGCAAGTCCGGGCGAAGCTAGCTCCTTGACGTAGGAGATCGTTTATACTATATTGCCCAGTGATCTGTGGTTTTTCCAACTCGGACACCCGTCTGCTGAACACTTAAACTTACTCGTGTGATCTAGTTTTGGGTCCCTACAAGGTGTTGTGGCTGCGAAGGAGAAACTGAGGGGAGAGGCCGACACTTCAGACCGTTTTTGAAGTCTTAGCTAACATCATTAGAAGGTAACGCTGAGGACTCTGAACGAAGGACGATTACATAGCTCACTGCCTATTACTAGCTATGCAACCTCGCCATATCACAGGCTAACGTTAATATAACGTTAAATGTGTATTTTTAGAATTATCGTTGTCTAGTTTTTGTGTGTGTGTGTGTTAAGCGAAACATTTATGCTTTATATTGTGTTTTATTTATGTTAACGTGACTTGCTTGCGACCTAAGAAAGCAACATTGTGTTGAATGTTTTAACGTTAGCTAGTGGATGCTAGCAAGCTAGTAGTATTTATCACTAACATAACACGCTAGCATCCAGTTAGCTTAAGTAAGCACGTTGACATTTGTGCCGTCGGCACTTTCCAGTTCCAAAATGTATATAACTAGCTAGCTAGCTAGTTAACAAGGGTGTAGCTGGCTAATGTATTTTATTTTAAAACATGCAACGTTATAACTATAGTTTCAAGGGCAAGTGTTCTTTTCAATTTGCTAGAAGAGCTTGATAGCAACACGCTAACGTTAGTTCTTATAGCTAACGTTAGACCATTCATGTTGCTGACTTAGCTAACCGTTAGGTCGCGTAACGTTACGTTAATATTATTGCTCGTAATATCAAAGTAGCCAAATGTATATTATTTTGAGGTTAGAATGAGCTATCTTGCTACTTTTTTGCTGATAAAGTTAGCTACCAAGGTCATTTCACATTAAGGCTAAACACATATGGTTAACGTTAGGTAGGTGTGGCTCTGAGTTCGTTAAGTTGCTAACGTTATTTAGGTAGTATGTATGATACTGGTAGATACTCGTTTAGCTAGGTAAGCACTAAGCAGTCGCCCTTATCTAACTAACGTTACGTTAAAGCTGTGATTTCACATTGTGCAGCTCCCGGCACAATACACTGCTGGCTGCAGAAGCCAGATTGTAACGGTTATGTCGGGTAATTTCCCAGTAAAATTAGTGAAAATTATAACTCAATGTTTACAACCAGTATTGGAAGATCATTTTGTTTCAGAACTGAGCTGCAGTTATTTTGCTTGGCAATCCTTCTTTTAGATGCACAATGTTTAGCTTTTCAGTTATTCGCCAGTACCGTATGTTTTGGTTATCCCTGAAATAATAACCATCTTTTGGAACAAAAATAATTAGTTATTTAACTTTATATTTACAAAATTGTGCATATTTCATTAACATTACATGTTTAACGTTACCTGCCGTCTAAGTCTTTGGCTAACTCTGTATCTCTACATGAGGAAAAAAAAACAGCTGCATTGACGTGTGACAGTCTTGCCACATCCTGCTCTATCCTATCTCGCTCTGGGGTGTGCCATTGTGTTTCACCCTTATGTAATGAGCTAACACCACTTAAGACAAAAAAATAGCAGTCAATGCAACTTTTTGCCCAGTTACATAATACATTGCGTTCGCGCGACCACGTATGTTAGTCCTGCCAGTATATGCAGCCAAAGTTGTCAGTTGGGTTGGCATGACATGTAGCAGATCGATGTTGGAATCTGGCTTTATTATTATTTTTATTATCTGTCCCTACTCAGTATGGCTTCTTACCTTCCGACTCGAGTACTCTTGTGTCTGTATCCTCTCTCTTTCTCTATCCCTCCCTCTGTGTTTTACCTCTTTACCTATCCAGTCTCTCTGCTCAGTCTTTACTAGCTATCCCCAAAGATTCTCTAGTCTCTGCTATCCCAACTACCACAGGCACCAGCTTCTAACTATCAATTATGGCTTTATTGTGAATCTGTCTCAAATTTAAATTCAAGATGGCAGGAAATGTATTTGGAATTATTGCCAATAAGTCGAAGACGGGTGAATAATCAACAGTCACAATATGGCAGTGAATAGTAAAACAATAATGATTATGTAATAATTATAAATCAACATATAAATGTCTGTACGTGTCATCTTCCCTCTCCAGGTGTGGTGGGGCCTCGCTGTGGATCCCCAGAGGCCGGGCGAGGTGGAGGAAGTGTGCGTGTGCACGTGTGTCCGTGACCAGAGCTCACCATGAGCAGCAGTGGCAGTGTCAGCCATCGTGCTGCCAGGTTGCGGGGGGCCCGGGGGGCGGAGCCAGTTGTGGATGCTCCCTGCAGCCCCGCCCCTGGGGGGGAGCCCTGCGGAATGGGTGGGGCATGCATTCTGAGGAAGCTGATCCAGCTGCCGGCCCCGCCCTTGTCGCGCCACCAGCTGAAGCGGCTGGAGGAGCACCGGTACAGCAGTGCAGGCCGTTCCCTGCTGGAGCCCTACATGCAGGCCTACTGGGAGTGGCTGGTCTCCCGTGTCCCTGCCTGGATAGCCCCCAACCTTATTACCATTGTCGGCCTGGCAACCAACATCCTCACCACGTTGGTGCTGGTCTACTACTGCCCCACTGCCACTGAGCAGGTAGGCCTCCACCCATACTCCTACCTCCACCCAACCATACTCCTGCCCCACCTTAACCACCTGTACTACTGACCCACCTTCACCCACCTATAGTACTGCCATAGGAGCTCTAGTTGTAGCTCCCTTTGGTATCACTTAACATACAGAGCATTAACAGGGCTGGAGCTGGGTCTGCAGCTGTTCAGACACACTTTCTACTCTTGTCTCTTGACATGTTCATGGAGGATTATACATCCCATTAATGACCACAACCTCAAACCCCTTTACTAGAACTGCCATTATCTTCCAACCTTATCATGAACGGGTTATAACGTTGTACAGTACTAGTCATATAAGGTTTTTTTATTTTTAGGTTTGTTGTTTTTACTGTTTTCCACATTTTAGACCAGTAAAGACATCAAAACTAGGAGATAACATGAATTAAATTATGCAAAGACCAAACAAGTGTTAAACAAATCATAAAAGTCTTATATTTTAGATTCTTCAAATAGCCACCCTTTGCCTTGATAATGACTTTGCACATTCTTGCCATTCTCTCAACCAATTTCTGTGGTAAACCGGTATTCCACAGGTAAACAGGTGATGCTATCAGGACTCTATAAAAGGATATCGAAAGACTTGATATCTTATTTCCAGGTACTCTTAGAAGCGATACTATAACCTCTCTGCATTTGAATGGATCTCTATGGGAATTTGGGGGTGGGACTAGATTACTGTATACGCATCGTAATTGCTTCAAGTAAAAGTTTCACCATTAATGTAGCTAAAATATTTATTGCTGAAATGCCAACTAGTTGGCTACATCCTGTCTTATGTGTTGACTTAACATGCAAGTGCTTCTTTGCGTGAGCATAGTAGAAAAGAAATGTTGGCTATCAAGTTGTTCTGTTCTAATTAAGAGTGCTTATGTTTGAGGGTGGTGCATTCTGCCAGACCATCACTGCCCCCTACTTCTACAGAGTGAAATGCAGGAGAACAGATGATGTAGGTTAGGATATGTGTGACAGAAACTCAGACTGCTTTGTTCCTACCTCCACAGTTGTTCATTAAAGCACAACTGAACTTAGGTAGAACTTTGGGTTGTGTAGTTACCTGGCCATGATGGTCCAAATGGTGGCGAAATATGTTTATTAGTTGCTCTGTGCTCCCCTGGGGGGATAATCCAGAATAGGGTATGTGTCACTCTCCATTCACTTCTATGGGGCAGCTAAAACGGTCTCAAAAGGACACTTCTAGCATGTATATGAACTTGAACACAGTGGATTCTGTCAATACAAAGTAGTCCTCTACATATATTTTTTGTGTAATTAAAATGACTTATGACAGTACTATTTTGTTCAACGTTGTTAGCAGGCTACCATAAAAGAGTAGCAAAATGTCGGCAGGTCAGTTTGTTTACCATAGATATATACTACCAGGAATGCTTGCTTCCGTGGAAATTTGGACCAATGAGTGGTTTCTGACACATCGGAGCATTAACGTTTTTTCTGCGCGCAAATTACCTACCGGATCTACGTTCCAAATAAAATACGAAAAAGCCAGGAAAGGGCCGTTTAATAAATTTTTTTTAAATAAATGCGTACAAGGACTGGTTATTGTTTGTATTGACAGAATCCACTTCATTCATGTTCGTATACGTGGTAGAAGTGTCATTTTGAGACCGTTTAAGCTGCCCTATATAAGTTAATGGAGAGCGACAAATACCCTGTTCTGGATTATCACAGAGCACAGAGCAACTAACAAACATATTTCACCACCATTTGGACTCATATCATGGCCAGGTTACCTACATAACCCAAAGTTCAGTTGTGCTTTAAATCAGACTAAACACAGGTAACCTGTCAGTTATGTTGACTTTTTCTACACTGCCTGGCCAAAAAAAAAAGTCAACGTAACATTGTGGGTCAGGTCATAGAAAATATATTCACTGGCAAAATGGCTTGTGTGCTTTTAAGGTTTTCATTTTTGGAGGGTGCCAAACACATGCACACTGCCTAAGCACTTTAAAGACAAATGGCAGGTTGAAAAAGACTAATGTCCCACAGCCATACACCATTGGTTGTCTTAATGTTAACACCTAAAAAAAACATAGTCACAGCCAGTTCATCTAATGAACTTTCTTGCTACTGGCTGTGACTGTATGATTTTTCAGGTGTTGGGAGTAAATAATGAGGTTCTCATGAGCAAGTCTAATATTGTTGAGTACTGGTAGTTTTAAGCTCGGATCTGAATTTTTGATGCTGAAGCAGAAGAGTGGCTGTTAATATTATTGATAATGGTTCCAAATCAGTGGTGTCACCGCAAGTAATGGTCAAAAGTTACTTTCACAAATGTGTGCAAGACCTCAGAAAGTACTTTCTGATTCCACCGATTGCGGTTCAGACACTCTTGAACAGTCCGCTACTGTGGAAAGTTGAGTGTGATGTTAAATATTGTGTTGTGCTGTTAGCCTGTTGGCCTGTAGCGCCCTAACTGTGAACAGTCATTTAAATTCAGACACTTTAATCATGCTGTATGCAGTGGCAGGCCTGGGCTACATGACATGATGCAGGGTAAGTAGGGGTTGTGTGTGTTTTGATACCAGGGGTATAGATATGATATGGGATGAGCAGGAGTTGTTGGCGTCCAATGATTGCCGTTTTATCCACAGTAAACAAGTCAGGCCTTTTGGGACAAGCACTGTACATAGCTGCCCCCCCCCGGTTTCACACACAGCCTCTCTCTGACCCCGGCCTGTTACCCTGCCTGACCGCAATTGTTTCACACCACCATGTAGGAGGACACGCACTTCCTGCCTGGGAGGTCTGGAGCCTGGCCAGGACAGCCTCTTTTCGAAAAGGGGAATAGTTTGAAAATGAAGGAGTTGCCTCATTCTGATTATATAACTTGTTTTCCACAATTCTTAGCAGCACACTCCTCTCTCACTTCACATATGTAGTACACCAGTTAGCAAACTCTGGACACTTATTTTCTTATGGTTTGGGGGAAGAGAATGCAAACCGTGGATAATATGCCAGGTTTAACCAAACCGACCATATGTAACTTCTCTGGCCCGGTCACACGTTGAGTCCGAGAATAATTTATGGATATCAACTTTTTAAAAAATAAATAAATAAATAAAATCTTTGTCCCATGACTCATGACCTGTGCCTGTTCTATGCTAATTCATCAGTTTTTATCGATTCTGCATCAACAGGCTGCTTCCAGTCTCACTAGTTGTGATAGCAGCTTGACATGGATGAGTTGATCGATAAAGTGCATGGAGTCTGTAAAAACTCTGGACCCTGATCGGCTAACGGTCCCGAGTTGAGCTTATTGAGTGAGCAGCTTGCTATCCTGTAGTCTTGTGCAATGGGCAGTAGGCTCTGCAACACTACACCACATTACAGGCTAGAGAATGTGCTGGCCTTGTGCAAACCAGGAGCGAGCGGAACGCAGGGGAGACGTCACGAGGGCAGAGATTGATTCATCCAGGTTTTCTCAGAATAAGGCCGTCACATGGGCTAAGTAAATAGATTTGTTTCAAAGAAGCAGCAGCGACTTATTCGGTAAAGCCAGAGATGGGCCACACGTCCGAAGCAGAGATGGAACACACACACAATGGAGCCTGTATGTGGTGACCAAAGGTTGCATGTGTTTGTTGTCAGCACATAGTGTGGTACAGAAAGCTCAGACTGCTGATTTTAAATCCAGTCTGGGGAACACCTCATCATAACTGGTTTAGTATGTAAAGGCCTCGAGGGTCACACTTGTCAAAAGTGAAAAATGTACAACGTTTACTTAAAACTATTTGCATGTTAAAGTCACTTTTGCACAACTAGCGCTTTGGTTTTTGCTGAAAATGAGACACAGAAATCCCATTCTTCCAAGACTTAAAACAACACTCGTACAAACAACATACTCAAACCCAGAAAGGCCCCCTACAAACAAAATACTCAAAGCCAACTGCCCTCTTTCCAAGAAATGTTAAAGGCTCTTTGCCAACGGCTGGCTGGGACTCAACAGACAGCTGCACCCCCAGCGTGTATAGCAACAGAGATGTAGCCGAGGAGGGGGGCAGAGGGGTTTAGGTTTGAATCCCGCCCCCATTCAAAATTCCACAGATCCATGTAAAGCATGCGGAAGTGTATCGCCAAGGTTCCATGGGTCTTGTGTTGTGGTGAGGGTACGCAAGGCTGTATTGTGGACCAAAAAATATAAAGAGGTGAATTTTATATCTTGTAAAAATGTTTTGAGGCCAGAGTAAACATGGATTTGTAGGCAACCAAAACGAAGCAGTGGATGGCAGTCAGTGGCTTTATTTCTTTGTGATACAGGCTGCAGATTTTCAGCTAACGCTCTGTGCTCTTTGTGGTGAGGTTTAATACATCAGCTAATAGAGATGTCCCTGTGACTCATTTGTGTCTGAAAAGCATTGTAGATACTTCCTG
Source organism: Ilyophis sp. 1 JC-2022 (assembly GCA_022702515.1). Taxonomy (NCBI): domain Eukaryota; kingdom Metazoa; phylum Chordata; class Actinopteri; order Anguilliformes; family Synaphobranchidae; genus Ilyophis; species Ilyophis sp. 1 JC-2022. The sequence continues at coordinate 30,715,305 of CM040402.1, read as the reverse complement.
TTCACAAAACCCTCTTATGTAACTTCCAGTGATTGGAATTAGGTCCACTTAGCTTTTTTGAATATTCTAGTAAGTTATAGTAATCTATTTGTAATGAGATGACTGCTGACTCCATTGAATGCTGAACAATAACCTTTAATCAACGAGTGCTTCCTATATGGCAGAGTATGCCATGCAGTTTAACATACAACAGTGCCCCCTAGTGTCTTGGTATACTATGCATATCATTACGTCTCCCTTTTTTTGGGGTTTAACAATACATAACTGAGAGAGTGGGGCAAATAATAACATGCTATAATATATTTAAATTGGCAGTATCTTGTAAGAGTATGTTTCAGGTGCCTAAGGATTACTTCATCCTGTAAGGATGGGTTTGTGCTCTCTGCACGGGTAACGTCTTTCCACCTCAATTTCCTCTTCAATCAGTGCAGGGGTTTCTTCGTTCTGATTAGCTCCCGTCTATTTCGCCTGTACTGCTGACCGTTTGCTTCCACCACATATGACTGTGGCTCTGGGGTCGGTTTCAATACATTGGCTGGCCTCCACTGCTTACCCTCCCTCAAGCTCACTGCATCACCTGGCCTGAGAGCTGACAGCGTGTGTGATCCTCTGTCGTAGTAGTGTTTCTCTCTGTCCTGATTGGCTTTCAGTCTAGCCTTCACTCCTTCCATATTTTCTGGCTGTAGTAGTTTTTGTGCTGTGGGCAGTCTTGTTTTTGTTCTGCGGCCCATCAGCAACTGTGCTGATGAAGGTGTATTTCGATAATCCAGCAGTGTGAGTTGAGGGTCTTGTTTGTCTGCTTTGGCTTTTTTAAGCAATGTCTTTGCGGTCTGCACCGCCTTCTCTGCCTTCCCATTAGACTGGGGGTATGTGGGAGATGAAGTTGTGTGTTTAAAGCCATATTCCTCACTGAACAGCTTGAATTCTGCTGAGGAATACTGAGTACAATTGTCAGAGCAGACTTCATCTGGTATGCCATACCGAGCAAACTGCTGCTTGCAAATGTGGATGACTGACTGGCTCTTTGCGGTGGTTAGCTTGTTGACTTCAATGAAACTTGAATAATAGTCAACCAGGATTAAGTACTGTTCTCCTTCCAATTCAAAAATGTCTGTGGCTATCTTTTGCCAGGGCCTTTCTGGTATTTCATGACCAATCCTGGGCTCCTTGCAATTCTGCCTTTTGTAGGTATTGCATATGTAACACTTTGAAACCAGGTCGGCTATCTGGGCTGGCACCCCTGGCCAAAACATGACAACCCTTGCTAGTATTTTTGTTTTTTCAATCCCTTGGTGGCTGGAATGCAATTTCTTCAACAAGTTTCTTTCTCAAGGTGTCTGGGATCACTATTTTGTTACCTTTGAAGATCAGTTCTTCCTCCACAGTCAATTCGCTCCTGTAGTCCCCGTACAGCTTGGCCTCGTCTGGCGTCTGATTCTTCATTCGGCCAACCCTGTAGGATTACTTTTTTCACCACTGTGAGAATCTGTTTTTTCTGTTTCTGTGAGTATTTTTTGGAGTCTGGCGGGTGCTATAGGTAAGCACATTACCGTGCACACCTGCACGTCATCTTCATTTTCACTTTCGTCTGTTTCATTTAGGTAATTTCTGCTCAGGGCGTCCACTACATACAGTTCTTTTCCTTTCTTGTACTTTACCATCATGTTGTATTTTTGGAGTCTGAAGAGCATTTTCTGAAGTCTTAGTGGGGTCTCTGCTAAGGGCTTTTTCACGATAGTTTCCAGAGGCTTATTATCCGTTTCAACTTCAAACACCTCTCCGAAGAGATACTGGTAGAATTTGTCACACCTAAACATGATGGCAGCTAGCTCCTTCTCTATTTGTGCATATCTTTTTTGAGTGTCTAAATGCTTTTGATGCATAAGCTATGGGCTGCTCATCTTGAAAAAGGACTTCTCCGATTCCGTAACTAGAGGCTTCCACACTCAGCTTTACTGGCCTTGATGCATCATAAAACTTTAGTACTGGAGCTTCAGTGACCATGTTTGGCAGCTTCTCAAAGCTTTTGTCCTGCTCCTCCATCCAACTCCATTCTGTGGTCTTCTCCAGCAAAATCTTGAGTGGGGCAGTGACCGTAGATAACTGTAGTAGAACCTTACCCAGGTAAGTCACCATCCCCAAGTATTGTTGCAACTCCGTCTTGTTAGTGCGTTTGTGCATTTTCCTGACCGCTTCCACTTTCTTGGGGTCTGGTTTTAATCCATCCGCGGTGTGCCCCATGTAGTTAGCTTCCTGTGCTTTGAATTTGCACTTCTGTGGATTCAGTCTTATGTTCTTCTCTCTCACCTTGTTCAACACCCTTTCCAGTCTCTGATCATGCTGTTCTTCACTTTCCCCCCCACACAAGGATGTCATCCACTATCACTTCCACTCCTCAAACATCTCAGTCATGAGTCTCTGGAACATTTCACCAGCTGTGTTTATTCCGAAAGGTAGCCTTTTTTAGGCATAACGACCAAAGGGGCTGTTAAAAGTGAACAGCTCTGAACTTTCCTTGTCTAATTTCACCTGCCAGTATCCACATTGCGCATCAAGTCTGCTGAAGACTCAGGCTCCTGGCATTCGAGCCATGACTTCTTCAATGGTCCTCATGGGGTAGTGCTCCCTCTCAATGGCGGCATTTAAGTTCTTGGGGTCCATGCAGATCCGGATCTTTTGCTTTTCTGGTTTCCATATAGTTACCATGCTGCTCACCCACGCTCTAGGTTCTGTCACTTTTTCAATGACGTCCAGCTTCTCCATCCTTCTCAGCTCTGCCTTCACCTTTTCTCTGAGTGCCACAGGGACTTTCCGTGGACCGTAGACAACGGGTTGTGCATCCTCTCTGATCTTAATGTGCTGTTCTCCTTCAATGCAGCCCAGTCCTTCAAACCTTTGCAACGTCCCCACAACAACAGACATTCTCTCTTGGAGAGTTCAGTGCAGTGACCACATGTGCACCCGTTGGAATGGAAACCAATATTGTTGATATCTTGCAGGTAACGTTAGTATGATTGCCTACAGCCTGTGTAAAATGAGTAGCCTACATGGCATGGGTAACTATTTGTACAGCATGTAGTTTATTGTTTGCTGGCCGCATCATTATAAACCCAAACGAGGCTATGCGTGCTGCCGCCTACCGCTCCGAAACATTGCCCATCTTCTCATTCTCCACCATTGCTTGTGCCTCGGCTACTTGGGGCACGGCAGCAGCCGAGCTAGCATGTTTGTGTATGAGTGAGAGGTAGCGAGAGAGAGTGGAACAAAGCAGCCGCTGTGAGTGCTGTCCAGAAATTAGCTTTTGGCTACTAGTGAAAAAAATTACTGGGGCATGGTTTGATACCTGGAGCTCAGCCCCTATATTATTACCTTATCACACCAAGATTTTGGCGGGGTCTAGCAAAACTAGCGTGTTTTGTTACCCTTTAAACCGCAGAGGCATTTCACCTGTTTAGCAAATGGCAGACATTTTTTTGTGCATTTAAGAAATAAATGTGTATCTTGGGCATCTTTCTGTATATGCATTTCAAGTTCAGGGTGTATGCTCATACAGATAGTGACCATCCTGATTATATGCTCAGAGAAGGCCAGAATCATCCCTCCAGTGCTCATCCACCAAGAAGTTTCTTAGTCCAGTGTCCTTCTCCAGTTTTGTCTGCTTTTCTCAGTAGCCAGGGCCAACTTATATTTATCAGTACTTGCATGTGAGATTTCTTATGAGTGATGTCTGTGCAGCTTAAGTAATGTTGGTTTGCATTGTGCTTGTGATGATTGTTAATCTTGGGGCCCTGTGTGCTTTCTCTTCAGGCACCTCTCTGGGCATACTTGGCAGGTGCAGCGGGCCTTTTTATCTACCAATCCCTGGATGCAATCGATGGGAAGCAGGCAAGGCGAACCAATAGCAGCACTCCACTGGGAGAGCTCTTTGACCACGGCTGTGACTCCCTCTCCACAGGTACACACACACACACACAACACACACACACAGTACACAGATAGACACATCACCCCACCTGCCCTGTACACACATCCACCTGCCTGTACTTGCACATGCATATGCTTCACTGAACTTGCCACTCCATAAATGGCAGAAATGATAAATAATGTCAGAAGAATATTTACAGAAATAAGGGAATTATTTCCATTTATTTGTTCTGTATTTGTGCACTGCTTTTTAGTGATGAGCAGCTCTAACCGCTCAATGTTAATTCCGTCTTTGCTCCACCATGGCTGCATTTGGATCAGAATTTTATGCTTTCTTCCTGTTGTTCCCTTTCCTTGCTTCAAGGGGGAATCCCCAAAATGACAGGATTAAATATGGCAGCCACACCAAGTGGGATTCGGTTCCAACTTAAGAAAGGGGAGGGAGTAATTGTATCCCCTCATTCCCTCGTGTATCCTCCCTTCCACCAAGGGTATAAAATGCAAGCTTCCGGCAAGAAGGGAATACCACAATGCAATGCAATGGGCGGTCACGTTTCAACTCTATGGGGTAGCACGTCCTATATCGGTTGCGAGGCCGTTCAATTCCGTTTTGGTTTGTTCCTCGTCTATCTTCCCTTGCAGAGCACCTTTTAAGTTCACTTGTTGCATGTCACAAAGGCTAGTTACACTAGTCACTTCAATGTGACTTCTATGCGACTTCTGGCATCCGATATCGCTAGGCTGCATTAAGTGACAGGTCTGGACGCACAAATCGGATTTTGTCCTCATTGGGATCAGATCTGCCAAACCACTTGGCGAGGTGGCCGAGCACACTTTGAGATCGGAATTGCTTGTAGTCTGGACATAATCAGACTTTATTAAGTGCATGCTACACATTTACTTTTGCAACGTCCCCACAACAAGACATTCTCTCTTGGAGAGTTCAGTGAAGTGACCACATGTGCACCCGTTGAAATGGAAACCAATATTGTTGATATCTTACAGGTAACGTTAGTATGATTGCCTACAGCCTGTGTAAAATGAGTAGCCTACATGGCATGGGTAACTATCTGTACAGCGTGTGATTTGTTGTTTGCTGGCCGTGTTATAGCCCAAACGAGGCTATGCGTGCCGCCGCCTACCACTCCAAAACATTGCCCATTCTCTCATTTTCCACCGTTGCTTCGGCCTCGGCTACATACAGACTCAAAACGCGTTCACCGGAAAAACGTCTTTAAACGCGCCCATATATAGGCTCTGAGATGAGTAGTACGCTGGAAAGAGATGTTCTGTGGTACGCTGATGGTAAAGACGAGACTGTCGCTATTCACAAATGTGATTGAATGTGTGCTTTCACATGCGGAAATTGAGTAACCTCTCAGAATCCGTGAAATCATGCACAATATGGTTCCACCAGCTGGCTACATTTGCAAACCCATACCTTCTTCTCCACCGAACCAGCTGTTGCACCCAGAAACGCAATGCTCGCATTAATAGCACGTCTCTGCTGCTGCCCCCTGATCAGTGCAAGCCTTGTGCAGGCCCTACCTCGACTGCACAATCTGAACAAAATTAAAAGAAGCACAACCTCCAAAACACTGAAGGCCATTTTCCAGGAAGTGTATAGCTAGTATTTAAATATTGCGAGGGGGATTGAAATCCGAACTGCGATCGCATTGAACTGTCAAGTATGGACGCAACTCAATCTGACCTGGTGTGATCGGATGTTGGAATTCTGATTCCAGAAGTCGCATGAAGTGACTGGTGTAACCATAGCCAAATTTTATCACAAAATGGCTCACTCGAGGTAAGAGTGCAAGGAAAGGGAATGTCTTAAATGGGATCCGAATGCAGCCCATGTTTCCTTGGCAGAGGATTTAAAATTTCAGTTTCAGTCCTGATCCGCAGCGCATTTGGATCTAGTTGGTATGCATCACAAAGTGTAGAAGACTAGGCACAATTAGTACACTAACAATATTTCCAAATAACCCTGCTCTCACCAGGGTACCATTACACTGTAGTAAATACTTCCTACTTAATGTTGGTGTCCCAGAAGAACAGTAATGCAGTCACAGTGCTGTGCTGTAGCTAATTGGCTTGTTTTTCCTCTCTCTCTCCCAAGTGTTTGTGGTCCTGGGCACCTGCATCGCTGTGCAGCTGGGCACCAACCCGGACTGGATGTTCTTTTGCTGCTTCGCGGGCATGTTCATGTTCTACTGCGCCCACTGGCAGACCTACGTGTCAGGCACCCTGCGCTTCGGCATGTGAGTCTTCTACTGCGCCCACCGGCAGACCTACGTTTCAGGCACCCTGCGCTTCAGCATGTGAGTGCACGCCACTGCAGACTAGGAGTCGCAGTCAGGGGTCTTGGCTGTGTCCGAATCTAGCCATATCTACTGTTCCCTGTGTACTTGCATACTGTTTAGTACGCGACATGCAGTATGTAAAAAATATCTTCAAGACTATTATCCACAAAAACCTGGAAATAAGTATATCATACAGCGATTATTGGTTTTGGTAGCAATTTAAATGTTAAAATCGAAATTTCTCCCGTCAATTTCTCCGCCGGTTTAGCACCAATTACCAAGCCACTTGTCAGATTAACTCGGGTGATATTTCTGTTTATTTTTAAATAAACCTTTGTAATTCTACGTTACCTGAACTGAATTGTCCATTGACTTAACATTGGGGCATAAATATGCTAGCAACCGAAGGCTAATTGAAAGTTCGAACGACCATTACCACACAGTCTCGTGCATCAATGCGAGATTTCTTAAGCCTATTTTATACTTCATCATACACTCCTACGAATGACAAAAGTGTCGAATGACGAAAATTACATATTTCCTACTGAAAAAACTGTCGCTCGACCCTTTTTCTCAGTGTCTTGCACCTCTAGAATGTTATGTCGCAGACAACGTTATACTTTTTCGCACAATTTGTGTGGGCAAATCAACGCAAGAGAGCAAGTTGGATAACGATATTTTGCTTAATATTTTGCCAGGTCAATGGTCACACTCACGACACAGTTCTACATAACTGACCGAACAGCAACAACAGGCTAGCTTCCGTTACCGAGTGACAAATCTAGAAATAATACAGCTACTATCTAACTTCACTAGCGAGATTAAAACAAATGTATGTTAACTTGGCTATTAACGTTACCCCTTTTAGACATGTCCACAATATTATCTGTAACGTTAATGAAGCTACAAGCGCCACACCGTGTGAGCAACTAACGTTAGCTAGGTAGCATTACAAGCCTCACATGGAATCTAACAGTGCCAAGAAATGTAGCCACTGTTAACGTTAGGACAATTAATGTTAACATTACATTTGTTCGTCTTTAAAATAGGCAGATATTTCGCTGAATAATTTTAGCGGAATGTAACGTTAGACAAAATAAAATTCTACCAACACAGTTGAAGTGATAGTTTTAAGATGACATGTTTAGCCAGTATAACGTTAGCTCAGTTAATAGCCTAATTTACTTAACTTATAACGTTAGAGTTAATTTCGGTACAATGAAACGAAAATAATGATCTTAGCCAGGTTAAATAACGTTAGCTAGCTAACGTTATATCTTCCGTTGCCATGTGGCGCTAGCCATCTTGATAATTTACATTGGGTAAAAAAGAATCTTAAAACTGGATTACCTGACATTGACAGATTATGAATTGTAACGTTATGTGTCAGCCCTATTCGGACGGGATAAGTTTTAATTTACGGGGGAGGTGGGGTAACGTTAATGTAACATTAGCCTAATTATTACCGGAGCATGTAACACAATTCTTCCCAGAGTATATTTTATTCCAGGTCCGTTTCTTCACTGTAGCCACCTAGCACTGAACTGTGTCGATATACGGTCTATTCTAGCCAGCAATCTTCTATGTGGTTTGATCATTTACGATGTATTTGTTCAATTAGCCTGTAAATACACATTATTACCTAGTTCATCCGACCAAACTATATATAATATAATTTGGTGGTTCATACACACGCATTATGCAATGTAGGGTAGCATGGATGCTTAAAATTCTATGTGCTTCGTCAGCGAACTTAGCCAGGTCTGCACAGTGCACACTCTGGGAGTAAAGTTAACGCGCAGAACAATTCTGTGGGTTAACCTTAGCTGAGCAAGCACAATACGTTTCTAAGTGCAAAATGTTTCAAACAAAACCTTCATTATTGCTAAGTAAAATTTTGGACAGATTAGTTATCAAATTTTTAAAATGCACAAAATTAAATTAAAATTTAACTACAATATATCTGTTGTTGTTTGTCATGATTCAATCTATTTGTTATGTTATGATATTTAATGTTATTTGGACTTATTCTGGTCTATTGAGGTGTTCTCGAGGCACATTGATTGAACTTTCTTGCGGTAGCTTTACATTTTCTAATGATTGTGTAATCTTCAGTTAAGCTTATTAAACGTTCAAGTGGATGTGTAACAATAGTTATGATGATTACATTTTTTTAAAGAAATTGACACCTTCTAGAGAAAAAACCCTGGGAATTAATAACTAAAAACTACGTTTTAAGTGTTAAGTTTGGCTTTGTCAAAAGCTGCAAAAGACCAGTGGTTCTTACACTTGGTCCTGGGGGACCCCTGTGTATGCTGGTTTTTGTTCCAACCACAATTGCAATCCCAGAACTTTAACAAGCTGTTAATTTATCTTAATTAGGTGCTTTTCATGTTTAGAGAGATTATGTCATTGAGTGTTGTGAAATATGTCCCATTTGCCCTGGATCTGTGCTCAACAGGCCCCTAAAACACACATATGCACGGGGTGGACAAAATATGGGAAACAAATATATTTAACTTTAAAGCATTTAAACCACTATTACAAAAGCATCTACACAGGTGATTCCTATGAATTTAAATGCTAATTAGCAGCATGTGTCTGCTTAAGAGGTCTAACCAGCAGCACTTTGCAAGGTAAGTCTTCAAAGCAAGATTAGGATACTAACCGAATTGCAGGTTCGTCGGTCACAAAAACGGCAAAATTATTTAAGGTGGCAAGGTGAACAAAAAGCAAAAAATCAGCAAAAAAGAACTGGCCGCAAATCAAAGCTCTCCGACAGAGACAGACACTTGGTAGGATAGTTGCGAATAACCACAGAACTACAGCTCTAAAAATCACCGCAGAATTGAATCAATCCACATCTGAACCAGTCTCAACAAAACCAGTACGTCGTGAGCTTCACAAAGCTGGTATCTATGGCAGGGCCGCCAATCGGAAACTAAGGCTGAGAAAGGGTTGCAACATCTGAAAATCTGAAGAATAGTTTCAGATAACCAGCCATGCAGAAACTGCAGTCCTTTTGTGTGTAGCCTCAGTGCTGGGACAGAAGGACAATCTGAAGGGGTTCCTGCAGAGGGCGCTGTGCATGTTAATGATATGAATTGCTGACCTCTCTAACCCTGCTCTTCCCTCTTCTGCCTTCTCTACCTGTTCAGCATCGATGTGACAGAAGTGCAAATCTTCATTATAATCATGTATCTGTTGGCTGCTGTCGGGGGATCGGATTTTTGGCAGTCTTCGGTAATTCTTTTACCCCTATCTAATTTTCCAGTACTGTCATTGTCTCTGCTGCTAAAGGTAGAGATGCGCTGTGTAACGGAGATGAGTGTAATTGCTATATAGAGCTGTGGCCTATAACACAGTTGAGGCTTACTGCATTGTTGTAGTTTATGTGCAGATATGCAGTTTACTAATTAATTTTCTTTAAATCCCACAGATCCCGGTGATTAATATCCAGATTAAAATAGTGCCTGCCATCGGTACTGTAGCAGGAGCCATTTTCTCCTGTACAAACTACTTCCGTGTCATTTTCACAGGGGGGGTAGGGAAGAATGGATCTACAATAGCAGTAAGTTCTTCAGAATGCCTGAACTTAGGTAGGGATGTTCTAGAATGTATCATGGCAGAAAGTTTGTTTTTTATGAAACTTTGAATTGCACTTTTACATTTTTACTTGTGAATGTCATTTCATGCAAATTGCACCAATAGGGTTTGGGTTATGTTCAAAAGTTATGGTTAATATTTTCCTGTTTTCTTTGGCCAACCAATGCATATTACATTGTAGGTCTACAGAGAACACTATGGGCCTGATTCAGAGATGGCCAACTTAAGTCATGTGCTTAAGTGCCTCTCCTGCACGGATTTAACGCAATCTGACTTACGCCATATTCTAACTTGTGTTGTGCAGGTGCTTATCTAAAAATGTGGGTGGTACAGGGCATGATATTCTAATGATCTTTTTTTTGTACCTGCCCCCCGGGTTGCCAGGTATCTACTAAAAAAAATTTGTGGGGTTATGCGTTTTCAACGTGTCAGTGACAGTACCTTTAATAACCGCATTTGCCTTTTTGGAAAATCCTGCCTTTGCGCATCGTAGTTGCTCTTGCGTGACGTGGGATAGGCATGCAGTGAATGTATTAATACATCGCATTGATAAAAATGATCATAGCTTCTATTGATGACTGGGATATACCCGTCACACAATCAAAAGAAATAATCGCTGGACAGTGGTTGCACGCAATATTATTAGGTAAACAAATTGTTGGATTTACTGGACATTTAAAATAAAAAAAATCTCTTAATCGTGTTTTTTTTTAACGATTTACCTAATAAAGTCATGTAGCTGTGTATATGTATAAATTATTTGAGAAGCTGTGCTGACACAAATAGTCTCTCCGTCAAAGCGAATATGATCCAGACACTATCAATTAATCCATCTCATATGTGTCTGGTATCATATAGCCTGTCAATCATGGCCTACCTTTACGTATTTTTCTTTTTATGACAGCTTTCTGATAATTGCAAGTTAGCTATGCAAAGGAAAATTTGACCAATATATGTTCAAATAACATTCGCTCATTCTAATATCCATTTATGCGAGCGATGCTGTATTTTTCATAATAATCTATTGGCGGCGCTAGACATAAACTACCTTTTTTTCCTGAACAAAGTTGTGCGGAAAAAGATGATTAAGTGAAAACTCTGAATACGCGTATCTTGAATAACTTGCAGACACGCCTAATTTTCATCAAATCTCCACCCTGCGCATGTAATGCCGCGTATCTACTGGAGAGACTATTAAAACGGCGGATAAGTCAAATGTCTGAATCACAAATTGCTTAAACTACGCAGAATTTCGGGAGTAAGCCCCATTTGCACGTGCTTATCTCAACTCTGAATCTGGCCCTATATGTATATTGGCAACTGCCAATTCAATGGACGCATCAAAGTGATACATCATTATGGTAACTCCTGTAGTATGAGGGACAGAAAATTATTACAGATCTATAACATATCTATTACCAAATGAGGAGTAGATGTTGAATGGCGTTTGAATGGCCTGTTTTCCTAATCAAATAAGTCATTAGCCACAGTAAATATGAATATGACAGTCAAGCTGTTTCCTCATACCCTTAAAAATAACTTAAAGAACTGAACAAATCTAACCCTGATGAGTACTGGCGATCGTGCCAAGTTTGGATTTAGATCAGATAATTCCACATTGGAGTTTCTTTACAGGGGAAATAAAAAGTATAGAAACACAAGCATTTATCCCCTGGGCCTGGAGGACTAATGAATGGAAAGCCTGTTACACATTGAAACACTTAAGCACCGATATGGATGTACCCAGCAGGGTTTTTAGAGAGGAAGAGCATTCTTGTAGTAACTCCATTGCAGCTGTGACATGAAATAACCATTGCAATGGAATGCCTGTTGGCTAGATTAATAGGAAATCTTTCTTGTATGGATGTTGAAAGGTTATTGAAAGCCTATTGAAAGCCTGCTTCTTTGCCTCCTAGGGAACGAGTGTCCTGACCCCATTCTTCCACATAGGGTCAGTCATCACACTGGCCATCATGATTTACAAGAAATCTGCAGTACAACTCTTTGAAAAGCATCCCTGTCTTTATATCCTGGCTTTTGGCTTTGTGTCTGCCAAGATCACTAACAAGTTAGTGGTACGTATCCTTGTCTTTGTCATTCAGAGCCTTGAGAGGTCAAAGGGTGTTCGGTGTCAAATGAAGTCTGAGTTTGAATCTCTGCCTTGTCTGTGTCTTTTACTTATTTTAAATACATTTTTTAATTCAAATTTAGCTTGCTGGTGAGTGCTCGACAGTCTTTTTGTTGAACACACTTTTGGATTTGGACACACTTTGGCAGTATTTCCATGGTTATGTAAAACCATGGTGCAATATATCTGTACCGTGCAGGTATGTTGTAACTGGTGTAAAATGTGTTTTTGTGATGTTCTTGTGTTGTCTGTCTTTATTTCGCAGGTTGCACATATGACTAAAAGTGAAATGTATCTCCATGACTTGGCCTTTCTGGGCCCAGGGCTGCTCTTTCTGGACCAGTATTTCAACAGCTTCATTGATGAATACCTAGTCCTCTGGATTGCTCTGGTAGGTTTGTGTTCATACAATTAATCTGTTAATTTGGTCATTTAAAAGCATCACACTGAAGTGCACAATTGTGACTAATTACATTCAAGCATCTGTAAAATGCATTGTGGAGATTCCTGTTCTGTTGATGTTTTTGATCGGTGTCATTGGGTTCATATTCGCACTATGAAGTCACTCAATCTGCAGCTCTGTTGATCATGTGGGTGAACAGAAGGAAGCAGCTTGTGTGGCTCTCACCTGAATAAAAACCTCATACTTGTGTGCTCCAAGTAAACTACATTGCTTGAAGTGAAGTTCTTGGTGTGCATCCGCAGGTCTTGTCCTTCTTCGACCTGGTACGTTACAGTATCAGCGTTTGCAATCAGATCGCCTCCCACCTGCACATCTTCGTCTTCAAAATCAAGCCAACGAACATGCTCTCCAACCAGCTAGGGCGCAACCATCATTAGATACTACTTTTGTTTTTCCACTTTTTGCGTAAAAAGGAGATGCGCTATCTTCAAATGAATGTAACACCAGTACAGCCAATGGTGGATATATGAGGAAAAGGTTCAATGAAATTATTTATTTCAATCACTGTCTTGTGCAATTTTGTTCTGTGTCCAGAATTGTCAGATTAATTGTAAGTCTCCTGACCGAAAGAGGAAAGAGGTTTTTCTATATTGTCTTTTTGTTATGTTAAACTTACAGCTGTTTTTTGTAAGCAGTGCTAAGATAAAGGGAAAAAAGATAAATGTTCTGTTACTATCCCACTATTCATATATGAACCCACAAAGAAGTATTTAAAATGCAATTCAGATAAGATGTGGTTTCAATTAATTTACAATTAAATTTGTTTTTACAAATATTTTTAAATTTAGAAATAACGTTGGATTATTCAACTGCTTTTATTTTTTCTGGTTAATTTCAGAGCAATATGAGTAGCAGTATCAGTATTTCCTTTCAAAAGTGTATTCTGCAATATTGGCATTTCATTGTCTCACTTTCATCACTGCAGCCCCAAACAATGTGTTGAAATAGTTTCTTTCAGTCCATTTGAGACTTGCTGTAGGTTTGTGCTGCTCTGTAGTGGAACTCCTGATCTTCCTGTTGTCAGGAGTTACTGATCCTTCAGAATGGGAAACATGGCTTCCTGCCACCACCGCTGCTGACAGCTTTTAGTGTTTGTATTGTGTTCACTGGCTCTGGCACTGTTTGTTACAAATGTTGCTTAATGTCAACTAAGTAGGCCTGCCTTCTGCCTAAAATGCTAAACATATAATAAACTAACATGCCATTTTAATCCAGAGAAGTAACATGTATTATTTTAGTCAACAAAAAATGCAAAATGGAGATGAGGAAAGTTATGTCTTATCATTTGTTTACGTATATGTAGGATCAAACTTTTCTTTTGTTGCTAGATTAACTCTCATAACACGGGTAGCTTAAAAGGTTTTTATTTTTTACATGTTCTGCACGTGAAAACGTAGATCTCTGTTTAGCCACTCCATCAGTCTACCTGAGCCAAAACCTTAAGTCATTCTTAATTTTCATGTAGATTACTACATGAATACTAACCTTTTCCCAAGCACACAAGCATTTTGACAGCAATCGTAGCAGAGCTGGCCAGGTCAGTTTCAAAACCACAGTATTAATTTGTGGGAGTGTGACTTCCCTTCTTTCCATTCACTTCCATGATGTAACCTAGGCTTTCCCAGACATGGGAAATCTGAAGTTGCTTAATTCTGATGTTCTTAATTCTAAATGTTTGTAGTAGAACTTAATTTCACATTGACTGGGCTGTGTTATATAGCAGGTTTGTATCAACCTTGGTTAATGTGACATGTTTCTTAGGACAGACTAGCCCAACTTGATATTTTGGCAGCCAACTGAAAGAATGACCAGTGTATGACTATTTAAACTAGTCCCTTCAGGTAGTTTATGTTCAAAATAATTGTTCCTTATTTATACTTGCGGTCTTCATTTAAGTTTGTGTTATGTGAGCAGAATCCAAGAAACTGTAGCGAAGCATTTTTTAAATGCCTTTCCATTTCTGCCATAGTACAGTATTTGCTAATATTAATCTTGGCACAGTTACTTTGTTATATTGCTACATGCCCATTACCTGTATTTTCTAGGTTTTGTTTTCTTGGTATCTGTAATTCATTCTGAAAAAATAGTTCACAGTTGCCTTATCTTTTTTTTCTTTTCTGACCCTTTGACCTGAAGGTCCACGTCGTTAGCAGTGAATGCTGTCTTGACTGGGAAAGGCTAGTATTGAGTTTAACTAGACTATTAATCTCAGGTGTTAAATGAAATGTTAGCTAGAAATAAACCAAGGTCTGTAGACAATCTATTTCCTCCATCAATGCAATTTAAAAACCACCTAAGAAAGCTGCTACCTACACTTAGGTGTGGTTATCTCTGTTCATGACGGTGTTTGTGGTTCAGTATGAATCTGCTTCTGCTATGTTCATGATGCTCTTAACTCCAGTCTTTCGGATTGTTGTGTCTGACATTGTGTGCAGTTTCATCTGCACGTATTAAACAAAGAATGTGCGTGTAACATTTAACTCACTTCTTTGGTCTCCAACGAGGAAACATTAAGACCACTTCTGTTTCTGCTACCATGTCTGTTCATTACTGCATTACCAAGTGTACAAATTTATAAATATATCTGTCCATTTTCAAACGTTACCATCTGTTTTTACAAATGCATGTGTTGAGTTCTTTATTTAATTCAGTTATATTTGGAATAGGTTTATTTAAAGATTTACATTCACATGGCATTTCTTATTAATGTATCTTAAACGGTCTTGTCTCTGCCCGATGTAAGCTACAGAGTATATAAAACAAATTCAAATTGCATTCAACAACTGGGTGCACAGTTCTAAGATACACTGCCTTTAGCTATCTGAATATAACCAAAGCTGTTAGACTTTTGCTTAGGTATCATTACAGTACGATCTGATGAGGAATTAAACTCACTGAAAGTAATGTCTTTATTAACTTTCCTTTTGTTTTATTTGTTTTTTTTAAATATTTGGCATAGGATACCACATTTGAGTTTGAAAGGCAGTTCCTTCAGTCTCACCTGTTTAAATAAAAAAGGAAACGGTGTCTTTACTTGCCTGTGTTTTCAGATTTTATGTTTGCTTGATTGTAACTTTTCTGTAAAAATCATAAATTTTTAAATAAAACAAGCCAATGTAAAATAAAGATTGCTATATTTATGATAAGATGATTTTACTTTTATCCTTTCATCAATTCCACCCCTTCAGCACAAATGCTTTTTCAATCTCTTTTAATAATGATGAGAAAATGTCAGTGAAAACATAGACAACTGTATGAGTCCAACCCTGAATAACAGCACTTTCAGTAAAGCCGTCCTTAAAGACAATGAGAACTAAAGTCACTGATGATACAAGTGAATGCTGGTAAGTGAAATCGGAACACAGGCACAACCATATCTGACTTCTGATTATCAGCAGATGAGGACCCTCCCAAACGTGTCGCTCTTCCCCCTTGTTCTCTGTTAGGCTCTAGAGCAGCATGGAATGCAGAGACTTGCGCAGTGTGACTATGTCCTGCTGTTGCTGTGACAGAAATGAGTCGGTGAAAGGAGATTCAATCCTGCCAGGTGGACTTTGGTCATTTTATTGCACATTATGATTTTACACGGGTTGCATTTCTATTTGCTCAGCCGAACACAATCCCTAACTTCTCCCGTTTACATAAGAGGGGGATTCTGTTATGGGAATGATGCGTTATCTATGTGAAGGTGTATTTTTTAGTAATGCATTAATACAAATATTTGCATCACCGGAAATAAAAAAAGATCAACAATTGTTTTGGTCGGTAGTGAACGAAATGGCGATTTTTACAGAAAAAATGCTGGGAATGCTGTTTCCGGAGTGCCAATGGCGTCTTTACAATCTAACCTATAATTTGACTGAATTCACATTAGATGTTAGGCCAAATTAAATAAGGTGGCCCCATGGACCAGATTCTCAGTACTGATGGTTTTTAGGGAGACTGGAGACACTTAAGCAACATGGTTTCTGGTGCCATCACAGACAAAAACACATAGAACTGTAGTGCCATGTACATTCCACACCAAAATTATTCACTCCCTTAATAAATATGAGCAAAGCGAGCTGTATAACAAAAATGCAGGTTATGAGCTGTAGTAGACACTCAAAAAAGATGTCAATCACACTCCTGTATTCAGGACCTCCCTTTGCAAGGATAACTCGACTAAGTTGTCTTTTATAGTGTTCTTTTCCAAAGACAAACACAATCTATGGCTTCCTGCCAGTCATCCAATGGATTCATTACCAAAGTCTCGCCCCCATTTACAAGATAGACTGGTCAGAATATAATAAATAAAAAGGAGATGAAATCTGTCAATCAGTAATATGTTTTTCTACATCTCTATATCCATCCATCTCTATCTAATAATTATAAATGGGAACCCAAAGTGTCATGAAGGTGGCCGATTCTTCGGACAACCAGAGCTGGGGGTGAAGCAGCAGTGGAACAACAGCTGCAGTCCACTGGACACCTGGCACTCTCTCCACTTAGGCCACTGCCACTCCAGCCACACAACCCCTACCAGAGGCTGAGGACATTGCCCTCCCAGCTCAGCACAGCTCTCCCTTCTGTAATCACAGCAGCAACCCAGGGTTTCTGAGCCACGTCCCCGTCCCCCACTCATCTTCCTGCTTGTGATTCTTATCAGAGGTGGAAATCCAGGGTCCTACCCCAGTATTTTGCTCCAATCACCTGGATTTGCTAATTAACATAATTCTTCAGCGAGGAGGTAGAACTAATTCCTGAAATCAGATGGCTGCGTGTATAGGTGGAAGAAACACATGGTAGTCCCCTGGATTTCCACCTCTGATTCCTATGGTTCCTCTTGAATGGCAACGGTTTTACTCCAGCTCACATCAGCAACAGAGAATACAGTGCTCTTCGATGGTTTCTGACTGCATCATTCACTATTGGCTTGCCTGTTCAGCTTGCTGCAGTGTGGAGCATGAACAGTCAGTCATGCTTCACCCCACAAAGCATTCTTTACTCTTCAATGTTCCTCTGGCAAAAACCTTCCCAAGTAGCAAAAATTTAATATCCAAAAAGCTATTCCATGACTGACATAATTCATCACAAAGCTGGCCAATTCTTCAGACAACCAAAGGGTTTAAAAATTACCAGAGCTCAGATATATATTGATTAAAAAAAATGTATTAACAAACAAGCTACAGATGCAGGCACTGAGTTTGAAATCAAACTGCCCAAAACCAAGCTGCAAAAAGCACAGATAATCTTAAATTATCCTCACCTGGGGACATTCCAATCAACCAATTAGTTGCATATCTGACATATAATTTTGTAAAACAAATTATGATTTGTTGAAATCTTTATCTCTGAGCAATTGTATTGATATAAAAGAATATCATTTTCCCACTTTTGAGCATACAATAAAGCTCTTGACCTGTATTTTATACAGCCTCGTTGCTGATCTTCATGAATTGAACAAATAATATTGGAAGGCACTCACTCTCCCTCTCTCTCTCTACAAACACACATATTACTCACTGTATCCATGAGGATCTTCTTTTGCAGGAGAGTCATCTCTTCTCGTAGTTCAGTCTCTAATGTAGTGTGGTCACCAGAGTGGCTCTTCTGTAACTCATCCAGATTCTACAGCAGCACAGGACGATAATGAGGGATCACAATTGCAGATGAAGTACCTGTAAGCTGTAAATGCTGTTCTATGATCCATCGCTCCAGCAGGTGAATTCTTCACAATGTCAAAACCTAAAGCAGTAAATCAGCTATGTTACTGAGGATCCTTCAACCAGAAAGGAAGGGTAGGTCAAAGAAGACATGAAAATAAAAATTTCAGCATACCTGAAAAACTTATTTAAATTAAGAGGGTCTGGCAATAGCTCTAGAATGAACTTTTAAGTGCATTAAGGGAATTAAATTACAGTATTGTTTTCCAACTGGTTTTGTAGCTGTAAAGAAGTTTAAAATGTTTCGAGAAGCTTTACGTGAATGTACTGGTCCAATAGCTGCTTGATAGACTTCAGCCTCTGGCCTTGTGAAGTCCTTTTTTGCTGAAACATCTTCTGCTGCTGCCTGAACAAGTTCTGCAAGGAAAGAGATTACTTTCACAGTGATATCAGTGAGTCACCGTCCACTGGAGTATCCAACCTTGTAGAATCACTGGACTCACTATCAAGGGTATTATACTTTTGTATTTTCCATTAGTTTTTATCTATATACTATTTTCGAAAATATTTTCCAATTCAGTTTAGTTTATATTATGACATTTTAGTTTCAGGGTGAGAATGTATGCTTCAATTTAAGTGCTGTAAGAATCAAGCACCTTTACCCTAACATGCCCTAACAGAAAGAGAGTAGAAGCATCAACCGCAAATGCACTCCCTAGGCACTGAAATTCGTTTTTATAAAGTATACAGTAATTTGCTCAAATGTATAACTTTTAAAAATGATTGTTACTTTTCAAATTCCAGTTTCAGTTTAGTCTTAGTTTGTTCTTTCCATTTCAGTTTAGGAATGTTTTTTCATGGCTAGTTTTCATTTTAGTTTCATTGTTTTTGTTTATGATAACCTTGCTCAGTGCTCTACCACTGGAGACCCACAGGTTTTTTTCTCTTCATCTCAACCCGAGCCACACTCCCATTATTTAGGGTCACCAATAGAATGCGTACTTAAATCACCTGCTCATACCCAGGTATAAAACTGTTGAATGAAAGGCCTCATTAAAGGTGCGCTATGCAGGATCTTTAGCCTTGCTCTGGTCCTGTGTTTACTAACAAATAAGTCTCAACCTTCATCCTAAACCCCTCCCACTCACCTCCATTGAGGGCAAGAAACACGGTTGAGCAGCAAGCGAAATATCAAGCGAAGATAAAACAAAAATAAAATTTTTAGCAACGTGCATTGTTCTATATGAATGGTAATAGCAATTCGGCAGTGTTATAACGATGAAATAAACACTTGAAATTGTTTTAAGTTCTCAGCACCCCTACCACATCGACCCGGCTTGTCACTGCAAATCTCCTGTTTCTTTTCATTCTGCAGTCTGTAGGCAACCAGCTGAAGTGGGGAGGCAAATTTATAAAGCAAAATAAACTGGGGGATGTTTAGGTTGCAAGACTGTGATTTTGGCCAGGGCACCAGGGAACCCCACCCCCAGTCTAGTGGTAAGTACTGTCTTATCTTTAATTTATATTATGGAGTATATTACTGCAAATTTTTCATCTTGATCCTTGGATTTCTGTACATCGCTGTCCCATTGCTGAAAAACTGCATTGAACTGTGTGCTGTAGTTCTCTGTCAGTTTGACTCTGAAAATGAATGTGACAAAGGAAACAATGAATGAGGCATTTTAACAGAGTATGTTTTTTTCTAGGACACTTTCAATTGAAGACATTTGATTAGATTAGATTTTCTTTATTGTCATTATACAAGTACAATAAAATTACGTTCACAAACTCCCTGAGTTAAGCAAACAATTTAAAAACAATGGCGACACCATGAATATATATATATATATATATATATATATATATATATATATATAAATAAACAAATAAATAAATACTTTTCTATATAGTACATACATATTGCACAGTTGTATTGCACTGGGGGGCAGATGTGACTGCACTGTCCAGTTAACTGCCATTAGGAGAGGGTACATTTGATACATGATATTGTGTGGGAACAATTTAATGTCTAACAATTTAGTGAATTGTTTAAAGAGAAACTTGCTGTAATGCTTCATTTGGATACAAATACACATTACCAGAAGCATCTTAAAATAACTTTCGTGTTTATGTAACTTTTATGTATTTGTAAGGGTTGTACTGGCAGAGGCAACTCACCTGTCATTCTGTTGTGTTTTCCACATCTGTTCAATCGCCTCATGGCTGGATTTTAGAGATGATTTGGTGAACATTTCAAGGCGCCTTCTTTTTGTAATGAGAGCCTTGTTTATATCAGCTGTTCATATAAGAAACAACAATCAGGCCAGTGTGATAGAACAGAGTGAGCTCATGTAGTGCATAATCAGGCCAGTGTGATAGAACAGAGTGAGCTCATGTAGTGCATAATCAGGCCAGTGTGATAGAACAGAGTGAGCTCATGTAGTGCACAATCAGGCCAGTGTGATAGAACAGAGTGAGCTCATGTAGTGCATAATCAGGCCAGTGTGATAGAACAGAGTGAGCTCATGTAGTGCACAATCAGGCCAGTGTGATAGAACAGAGTGAGCTCATGTAGTGCACAATCAGGCCAGTGTGATAGAACAGAGTGAGCTCATGTAGTGCACAATCAGGCCAGTGTGATAGAACAGAGTGAGCTCATGTAGTGCACAATCAGGCCAGTGTGATAGAACAGAGTGAGCTCATGTAGTGCATAATCAGGCCAGTGTGATAGAACAGAGTGAGCTCATGTAGTGCATAATCAGGCCAGTGTGATAGAACAGAGTGAGCTCATGTAGTGCATAATCAGGCCAGTGTGATAGAACAGAGTGAGCTCATGTAGTGCATAATCAGGCCAGTGTGATAGAACAGAGTGAGCTCATGTAGTGCATAATCAGGCCAGTGTGATAGAACAGAGTGAGCTCATGTAGTGCATAATCAGGCCAGTGTGATAGAACAGAGTGAGCTCATGTAGTGCATAATCAGGCCAGTGTGATAGAACAGAGTGAGCTCATGTAGTGCATAATCAGGCCAGTGTGATAGAACAGAGTGAGCTCATGTAGTGCATAATCAGGCCAGTGTGATAGAACAGAGTGAGCTCATGTAGTGCATAATCAGGCCAGTGTGATAGAACAGAGTGAGCTCATGTAGTGCATAATCAGGCCAGTGTGATAGAACAGAGTGAGCTCATGTAGTGCATAATCAGGCCAGTGTGATAGAACAGAGTGAGCTCATGTAGTGCATAATCAGGCCAGTGTGATAGAACAGAGTGAGCTCATGTAGTGCATTTACAGTGAACTGGTGGTTAATTAAGACACAGACAATATAGGTGGCACGACAATCTTGGTTTGAATGGTTTCAAAGTCGAGTAGCTGCAGGACATCAAAATAAACTGCTATCCTGCTAAAAATGAAAATATCGGTGGCTTTTAGCCTATATACAGTATAATAAAGCGATGTGATAAGGATAAAAGATCAAGTAGGCTATACGGTACCACCAAATCTGTCAAGCATGACGGGCACATCAGTTCTGTAGAGAGAAAAATAATTTTAACGTTACAAAAACGTGGGCCTAAAAGTTACATTTTATTGGACTTGAACTTGTGATTTGACAAGAGCATTGTTCATGCCGATATCAGTTAATAGTAACCAAACTCCAGGCCTAGGTAATTTAATGTAACAAAATTTCCGAAACATATATTTTAAAACGAACCCCTCTGAGATACATCCCAGGTCTAAATGGTCATTTACAGATGAACGTTTTTTTCCTCCAACTGGCTCAACTGAAATAAAAGAACAAAACAATAAAATGTACGTTACAAGTTAGTTACATAACCATTAGGCCTAGTTATGTTTGAGCTAGTCAACAGGTACAAACATATATTGGTAAACTAAGTTAAGCCACCGGAACAAACGCTAAAGCCAACTGGTGAACATCAAGGTACCTGGAAGGTAGTCAAACCGATCTGATTTTTCAACGCCATCCGAGAAAGTGAAGGAGTCGTGGTGCCCGGTGAGCTTCGCGTATCCAACTTTTTTAATTTTACCTTCTTTATAAACACTCCACTTCTTACTCTTTGGAGCGGCCATTTATCAAAGTATTTCCGTTTAATACGCTAATAATAGTGTAATATGGCAAGCACTATAAGCGGTGATATAAAAATGCAATAGTAATATTAAGTGTATTGAGTTGATTATAAAATAACGTTTTTGGTTACTTTATTTAATGAGCTTTAACATTTGGTCCTTATCCTACGTAGCTAGATACTAGGGAGTCAGTTAAGGTTGCTATGTGTGAGGCCTACCACTTCGAAGGCGCTAAAGAGTCGCCTATGCACGAGGCCACGCGCTCGAGCGCAGATGCTGTCGTAGCTGCCCGTGCAAATCTCAGTTCTGATGACACTTGGATGTAGCATTATTGTATCACATCAGAGTAGCTTAGTAGGCTACTCTTCAGAACTACAAAACGCCAATCAATTTTGTACTAGGCCTACTGGAACTAACTAGTGTCAAGTCATACGAGCTGTCAAAATAAAAAGTAGCTAGCCAAAATTAAGATGTAACGTTAGTTGGCTTTAGGCCTATGAATTAGGCTACTAGCCCTAATCAATCTTCATTTTGGAAACTTTTACCTTTTGTAACAAATGGAAAGCACCTTCAAAGAGAACCTTTTAAAAATGTTTGCTATAAAAGTGCACTCCTTGCCACACATGCTCTGAAGCTGAATACCCATCTGAAAGAGCTGCCTCAGGGTAGGCTACACAGACTGAAAGATATATATTTTTATTGCACATGACCATTGCACAACAACCCCCATACAGGGAAATTCAGTGCCATTAAAAAAAAAGTGCAAAAAAATAAAAAAAAAACAAAAAAAACAAAAAAAAAAAAAACACAAAACAAACAAGACAGGGACAGGACACAAAGCACAAACAAAAAAATAAATAAAAAAAAAAAAAAAAAAATAAAAAGTAAAAAAAAAAAAATTTAAAAAAATTTTGCACGTTTATATTTTTTTATAATGTTAATATATTGCACACTAAACGAAGAATTAACGGCCTGCTGCTGTGTTGTTTAGAGTCCGCGGGGCCGATGGGAAGAAGCTTTTTTTTTTTTCTGTGTGTGCTCTTGATGCTCTCCCTACCCCTGCCTGAGGGGCAGCAGCAGGCCAGGGGTGTGTGACCAGGGTGGGGGGATCGCGGATGATCCGCTCTGCCCTGGAGAGACAGCGGGAGTTGCTATGGCATCTAGGGGGGGAGAGAGAGGACAGTTATTATCCTCGGCTGACTTGATCACCCTCTGTAGCCTGGTCCTGTCGGCTGCGGTGGAGCCAGCGTACCACACTGTGATGGCATACGCCAGTACGCTTTGGAATTATGCATTGGCTAAAATCGAAATATATACAGAGAAAGTTTATTTTTATTTTTTATGTAGCCTACTTCATTCTACTAGCCTATAATTACACATAATTATGTCTTATGTGTCATTGTTAATTGTTTTAGCAATATTGTTTATATGCAGTCATGACCATTGGTGTCATTTACACTGGGGACGCTGGGGAAATGATCCCCACCACTTTTTGAAATTGGCTGGTGGAAGTCCTATATGATAGAAATATACAATTTGATATATTATTATTTACTATAGGTCTATACGCAGAATGAATTGATCACTGGGTGTGTGTGTGTGAGTGTGTGTGTGTGTGTGTGTGTGTGTGTTTGATGGAAGAATCTGAATCATAGAACTGTTGGTGGAGGTGGGACAGTATGTGTGTGCTTATGCCATTGAGTACTGTAAGCTGCGTTGATATTGTTACAATCATGTGGTGTAAATCCTGTATGATAGAAGATACAGGTGTTGATTGATATTGTCCTGAAGGTTGTGATAATAGTCTGTAGCCTGTCAGTGTAAATCCTGTATCTACAGGTGTTGCTAACAGATAGTACTGTACTAGTGTATTGCGCTTGGATGTTGTTGTTTTTTTTATCTGAAAAAAGTGTTCCCCCCCCCACTTTTCAAAACAAAGTGACGCCATTGGTCAGAATAGGAGAGATAAAGAGAAAGCGATTTTGTCAATGCGATGTAGTCGCTTAATATTTTGCCTAATTAATTCTGTATTTTTACGTTAAAATGAGAGCCATTATTGCATGGTAAAACAATATTCAACTAACGTTAACTAGTTGGCCATATTTAACGCATAGTTAGCCTATAGCAAACAGTGCTGCAGAGAATGGGCTACAGTATCTTAACGTTATGATATGATTATCTAACTTTGTTATTATCAAAGCGTTTGGTTGCACTTGCCTACTAAAATAGAAGTCCTCTAAAGTTGTAACTTAATCACAGCCCCATGTAATTACATCGCAGCCAGTGTAGTTAAATTGGATGCATTACGTTGGCCCTTATTAGCTTTGAATCATGTGAGAATTAACGATGCGCAGGGGTCGCCGGTCATATTGCTGTTGCCTACAACAAGGAAGTAAGCCTTACATGAATAAGTGTTGTAGTGAAATCTTTCTCGTGGACTTTTAAGTGTAGCCTACCAGTCGGAAAAGTCAGACTTTCTATAGGTTTTTGTGAAAATGTGCCTGGAGATCGGGGCGGTTGTGTGTCAATACATTACATTACCGTACAATGACAAGAAAAATCTATAGCCTAATAATAAGGTAAGGAGGTTAATGTGATTTTTCGTTGCTTTAACGCATGACTGGTATTAGCCGACTTTGGTAGGCTATTTATTTTGGTTTGGTTTTACATTAGGCAACATCCAGCCAAGGTGCAATGATGATTACTTTTTCTTCCCTTGTGTTGCATATAGATAATAGTTTTTTTTTATGAGACGGTGGCTAACTGTGTTATTTGGTCCATAAGACAGAGAAAAGTTGAGGAAACGTACTATGCTACGTTAGACGGGCATTAACCTATGTGTGTACGTGTGTTTGTGTGCGAAGACGAATGTAAAAATATATTTTTTATATAGAACCACCTACGCTACAGTTTGCGGTACAGTCTTGCGTCATGTAACAGACTTTTTCAACAGCACAGCTGGCGCTAGCTAATAATCTCGACGATTCACTTAGACAACCCTATAGCCTCAAATGTGTAGCAACTATAAGCAAACAAGTGGATAATATGAATGTGCAATGCAAGTTATTGTAATATAAAATTTGTTTAAATGCATTTTGAATGACAATCTATGATTAACTTGTGATTCCCAGAACGCCAAACGGTGCCGTAGTCATTACGCATATCCACCCCTGTAGTTCGACGACTTACAAACAGATGTAATTTTGTGGTCCAGGGCCAGTTCCCCATTTCAGTAACCACGGTATAGTTACCTGGTTCCTCCTGTACGAACTGCGTTACAGTCATTGGATCAGAGGAGAGGAGGATGTTTAGTCTGCAGGGGTTTGGTTACCAGGGATGGAGTGAATGCAGAGGAAAGGTGCACTAGAGTGGCTGGGCTGTAAAACAGCGGGAATCAAGTGAAAGATTTTAACTCAATAAATTCTGCGCCATAAACCAATAAAATATTTAGAAGAACAGCTCAGGTGCAATCACACTCATTTTATGTGCATTTTCTTCAGCAACTGACAATACATTGATACAACTCTATAGGGAATATATACTGATGTGGATGGTGGCATGCTAAGGAAATGACCTATGCTTTCAGCAACCATGCAATTCTTCATAAACTATGTTTTGCCTCGATGGATTTTTTTCTGATGTGATTTAACGATTTATCGACTTACATGTTGTCTATGTCTGCACTCATGTGTGAAGTTCTGTAACTTTAGTGTTGATTTCCCCCCACTTTTAAGCTGGAGGGAAATTAAAGGTATATCTCTCTTTTGAATGCTGTTGTAAATGAAACTATGTCACCTCTGAACTATTGCTGTCTGAGAGGGAACAGGATGTTATTTGCATACTTTTGATTTCTGTTTGCTTCAAGGCACAAGAGTAAGTACAGCATATTTTGTGTGATGTGCAGTTTGTGTGTGCTGAATGTATCTGGCAACCAGTAATGGCCTGTTTAGAGCTTCCAGTTGTATACATTCCATAGGTTATAGTTTGTAAAGGTTGTGAGAACTATTACTGTAAAATGAACAACTATTCTTTATACTGTACTGTGCAAGGCAATAAGTGGAAGAGTGCTTGGTATGGCTGGATGTTCTCTAGCTACATTCTGAGAAAATGGCACCATCTTCTGGAGGCAATATGAACCACGACTGGACCACCAGCTTCCAGAATGTCTGGCTACAGTATTGCCTTTTGTGGCTTCTTCGGTCACGTTGGCTGAATTGTCACTGATTTCGCATTGACTTTGTGGGATCGAAAACTGGCATCTTGGCTGTCTTCAAGCTTTTTATCTAAACTGTTAGCTGAAGAATGAAAACACAAAGTTCATGCAGTATAGATTGGTGCAGGTGCACACACATGTGTAAGCTGAGTATGGAGACCTCATGTGGTGACTTCAGATGTGTCCGCAGATTCTATGCACAGACTGCAGTAAACTCATACTGTCATTCGTCTTTGGACATGGGACTGATTGTGCTCAATTTTGACTGTTTTCTGAGTGTTTTCTTACTTTTAGACTAGTCGACTAGTCTAAGTTTAAACTTCAGTTTAACCGTCAGGGAAATTAGTCGTTAGGAACATCCCTAGTCCACACGGACCTGTCATTTTCACCTACAAGTGTAGCCTACCTTCTGTGTACCATAATGTTCTTCCATGAAGGATGCCATTGTTGTGCAACTTGTGTGCAATTTGCGCGCAAAAATAATGGGAAATATCGTCTACAAAGGGGGTTTGGTACACTCGACTATGAAAGGCCGAAGTCCGCGGACTATCCGTCCATGTAGGCCTATGTTTCTCCTCCCTGTTTTAAACACTGTAACCACCCTTAGTCTAGTTAAACCCAAGAAGGAACAAGGTTTTGTTTTTCTTACTTTCGCTCATTTGAATGAAACATTGATTTCAGTGTGTCATTTTGGCCTCCTTGTACTACAGCAAATGTTATTGTTAAAAATACATGCAGGCTATATAAAGCAGCTAGTAGTGTTCTTTCTCCTCCTTATTGGCATACCTAAAGTACATAGTTCATATAATTAAAGTGAGGTGGCGCATGAAACTGTCTTCTGTGGCTAACTTTTACATAACCGTCGTGTCCCATCATTGTCCGTGTCAGATTGCTTTGCTTGCTTTTTGGTAAGTATACAGGATCTACGGGCTTGCAGTACTGGTGCATTCTGTAAGCCAAGTGTATAGATGGGATTTTTTATGACTCAACAAAAGGTGCTTGTAAGTATAGCCTCATTCACATGGCCCATAGTCAGTGCTCTAATACCTTCACAGTATTTAGTTCTATTTTCTATGGTACAAACGTGGCTACAGTTAAAAGCGGGAGTTTGATTTCAGTCTTTTTTTCTTTTCAGATGCATAGTATGTTATGAATGTGTATGGTTGACTCCCATTGACCATTCTGTTTCTCTGAAAGTCTGATGTGAAAGTGATTTTGCCCGTTGTTTGTTGTAGATTTCAAGGGATGTTCCTCACGACTAATTTCCCTGACGTTTAAATGGAAGTTTAAACAGACTAGTCGACTAGTCTAAAAGTAAGAAAACACTCAGAAAACAGTCAAAATTGAGCACAATTTAATCTATAAGGTTAAACATTGTCCTAAAAAATATTGCGTATATTATAAGAGCCATTTGAAACCGTTAATCACAGTCAATTCAATAACCAAATCGTATTTTAAATGCTACTGAAATGTGTGGCACTTTGCGCCATGCATTATGAACATTGCACATTATCCTACAAAACATAAATAAAAGTTAACAAATAACATTTATTGAAAACAATATTCAACGTAACAAAATTTTTTCATAGAGATCAGTTCAAATGCAGAGAGGTTATAGTATCGCTTGTAACAGTACCTGAAAATAAGATATCGAGAATCTTTTGATGTTGCTTGGTCACAGACTTCAGGAAGTAACAGCATGCAAAGGATATGCGACCAAATATTAAATATGATACTTTCAAAATATGTTAAAGCAAAGGGTATGAATACTTATGTAAATGAGAAATTTCAGTTTTCGATTTTTAATACATTTGCAAAAATTTCTGAAAGCATGTTTTCACTTTGTCATTATGGGCTATTTCGTGTAGAATTTTGAGACAAAAAATGAACTCAATCTATTGTAGAATATGTCTGTAATGTAATAAAACGTGGAGAAGGTGAAAGGGGTATTCAGACTTTCCGGCTTGACTGTATGTGCCAAAGAGATCATTCTCCACCCAGAAACAAGGACATCTCATCCCTCAGTGTACAGGCCAGCATGGAATATCCATTAACAGTTTTAACTGTAATAAACTGCACTGGCAGGAAGTTCCTGTGGCAGGTGTGTGAAGAGTAAGGAAATGTTTTTTTGCACACAGGTATCAGTCCATTGTTCTGTTGTTGTGTGTAGTGAACGTGTGTGTGTGTCAGTGTGCACACTTGGATGTGTGTGTGTGTGTATGTGGTTGGGTGTGTGGGTGGGCGGATGTCCATGTGTGTGTATACATGTGTGTGTGTCAGTGGGTAGATGTATGTGTGTGGATGGGTGTGTGAGTGTGTGCATGTGAGTGAGTGAGTGAGTAAGTGGTGTTGTTTTGTTGTGTACAGCTGTAAGGCTCACCACTGAGGGACTAAAGCCAGCTGGCGCTCAGAGCCCTTCCAGGCTGCTGAATGAGAAACAGGAAGTGAAAGTGAGATAGCATTGCATAGATCAGCTGACCCACTAGGAGTGTCCTGGGTGTGAGAGAGTCGCAAAGAGGAGACTCATAAAACCTGACCAGCACCTCCCTTTCTCACTTTGCTCCCTTTCTCTCAGGTGAGCCCCAAGCAGGCTCCTCTGCCCCACGGGAGACTTTGACACTACGCTTGTGAAACCCCTCTCTTCACGGTCAGTGGGACTGTTGACTTTGCTCCTGTGAGAACCATTGGGAACAGTGGGACTGTGACTGGTCCTGTGAGAGCCCTTGGGAGCAGTAGACCTGTGACTTTGCTCCTGTGAGAACCCTTGGGAGCAGTGGAACTGTAACTTTGCTCCTGTGAGAACCATTGGGAACAGTGGGACTGTGACTGGTCCTGTGAGAGCCCTTGGGAGCAGTAGACCTGTGACTTTGCTCCAGTGAGATCCCTCGCTTTGCAGGCATGTGGTGGTTCCAGCAGGGTCTCTGTGCTCTGCCAGCAGGGCTTGTGGTCTGGTCTTCCACCACCTTCATCTTCGCCTACATCACAGCGGTCGTGCTGCAACATGTCGACCCCCTCGTCCCCTACATCAGGTGAGCAGTGGAAAACATGGTCGAGGGCAGTCAGAGACAGGTTACATCTTGTGTTTTATATCCTGTTTGGGCTATTTTATTTTATTTATATTTTTAAGAGATCCAACTTTTAAAATGTGCCAGCATGTGGTTGTAATGAATCAAAAGGCAGAAGCAAAAATTCAGTTCAGATCAAAATCAGGGTCGGTTACAGTTCACCATGTACCAAAAGGAATGGCATGTCCTTGGATTCTGTCCTGTACGCTGCGGGGGTGGAGAGTCCACGGTGTTGAGACATTTATCACAGGAGAAAGGAGCTGGCTTTGGTAAGTATCCTAAGTAGCAGATTTACTGTGCTTTGTGCTTAGCTGTAACTAAGCTTCCAAATTCAGTCTGCCTGCCAGGAAGCATTTCAAAGCCAAGCCCCTGTAACTGTAGCATATCGCAGGTGTCGCCCATGGAGTACCACCATAAACAGAGGCTGTTGATTGGGTAGTGAACCAGGTGTGTTACAGAGAGGTCTTGAGGGGAGAGGTATGTGAGCACCAGAATGTTACGGTGCATTGGCTTTCCATATAATCTGAATGGTGGACTTTAGGAAATAAGAATGGAGACACAAAGCCCCTGCTATAGATTGCTATTTTCATAGCTTTTTACATTACATTACATTACATGACCTAACATACAGGTAAGCATTGTCAAAAACATTTACATAATAAACTCCAATGTGATTCTACCTGCATAAAGCACAATCATGCCAGCCATTGGTCAACCATTCAATAAAATATTTCTCTTTCAAAAGTACATTCACAGAACAATGAACTTGTTTACTTCAATCTGATTGATTTTAAAGTTACCATACATTAGAAATAGATGATAATTTACACACATATCTGGTTTTCCACACTTGTAAAATTGCAGTCAAGCCGGAAAGTCTGAATACCCCTTTCACCTTCTCCACGTTTTATTACATTACAGACATATTCTACAATAGATTGAGTACATTTTTAGTCTCAAAATTCTACACAAAATAGCCCATAATGACAAAGTGAAAACTTTGCAAATGTATTAAAAATTGAAAACTGAAATCTTTCATTTACATAAGTATTCATACCCTTTGCTTTAACATATTTTTAAAGTATCATATTTAATATTTGGTCGCATATTCTTTGCATGCTGTTACTTCCTGAAGTCTGACCCATCAACATCAAAAAACTCTCGATATCTTATTTCCAGGTACTGTTACAAGCGATACTATAAGCTCTGCATTTGAATGGATCTCTATGGGAATTGGGGGGTGAGACTAGATTCAGCTGTAAATTACACTGGTACAGTATGGAACACATGGCTGGCTAAATGGCTGTAAGTCATCAAGGGTCTGAGCTATCGAACGAGCCCCAAACCATCACTCTGTTGCCAGACATGGAGTAGATGTGGATGGATCACTGCAAGGGTTATTTCTCCTGACTCATTTTCCTATAGAACTCTGTTTTTGATTTTTAATACATTTGCAAAAACATGTTTTCACTTTGTCATTATGGGCTATTTTGTGTAGAATTTTGAGACTAAAAATTTACTCAATCTATTGTAGAATATGTCTGTAATGTAATAAAACGTGGAGAAGGTGAAAGGGGTATTCAGACTTTCCGGCTTGACTGTAAGTAGGTAAATAGTCAATTCAGACAGAAGAAATTAGCGAACAGAAGAGTTTGAAAAGCCCTGTTGTAAAACTTTCAACTTGCACTCATTGACACATAGGGTTCTATCTTGACGATCTTAGCGCTTAGTCTAAACACATGGCGCAAGTGCATTTAGGGCGTGTCCAAGTCCACTTTAGCTAGTTTGACAGCGTGTTTTTTAGTGCTAAGCACGGCGCAATGTGCAAATGGGCAGAACCTAGTCTCTTCATTAATTATAGGTGTGTCTGGGGCGTGACATGCAATAAACCAATCAAATTGTCATATCCCATTCCCTTTAAAAGCCTGCTTTTCCACCTTGTTGGCAGATTGCTTATATGATGGCGAAATAGACATGCTCGTGCGTGTTTAGTGCGATCAAGGAATAGGCTATATGGATCAATAGCATTCGGACTAACTATATTAACCATTATGAGTTCCCGGTAATTCCCGGCAGTGCTGTTATTTAGCAAAATATATGCGGTTAAATTTCATTAAAAGCACCTGCAACAACTGAGAATAAGCTACACTGCCTGGCCAAAAAAAAAGTCGCACACTAATATTTCGTTGGACCGCCTTTAGCTTTGATTACGGCACGCATTCGTCGTGGCATTGTTTGGACAACCTTATGCAACGTCACAACATTTATTTCCATCCAGAGTTGCATTAAAGGTTGGCAACCCAGAGGTCCAGGCATATTTTCCTTTGCTTTATAATGTCCTGCTTTTGGAAATGTGATCAACGTGTTTTACTAGCAGCTTAATGCTTTAAAAACAAGTCCACTTTCCCGGGAAGACTGTGAAAAGTGCAATTACAGGTGAAACAGACCTGCTCCTGCATGAAGTTAAAGCGCACTAATGGCAGAATGGCAATAAAATGAATTGTGAATTAATTGTTCTCTTTAAAATCATTCTGTTTAGTTATGGTGAAATCAACAGGGTTTTAATTAGCTGAGAGTATGGAAGCCTGGTCACTGTAATTAAAAAAATATGAAGGTGAAGAATAAGGCTAAATTTCATGGTGAAATTTATCTTTATTTTTTAACTATCGAAAAAACCTTATGCACAGTGAATCCTAGGCTATTTGAAAAACAATAAATGCAATATTCACTGGACAAGGTTTTGAACTTTTTTCAGTCAAAACCATTCTATTTACTTACAGGCTGTAGGCCTAGATGAACAGAGCTGTATTGTAATGACATCTGAAGCGCATTTTCAGAACTCAAATGTCCGTCTATTGCAGTGCGCGAGTTTTTTATTAGGTGTAAATGACAATTTGCGCATTAGGCTTGATATAGGTGTTATCAGCTCTGTTTTAATGGATAGCCATTGTCCCCCCAGAAGATTACAGGAATTATTGGCAAATATAGGCTAAGTCATAGCTTGATCCAGGATAATTGCGAATAGTCTATACATGTAACCTTACACATACCATCTCATAGCCTGGATGGGATGGAGTGGGCTGAAAGCAATTTAATGCGGCATTCCCCTTCACTGAGGGACAGGTAGCCTATGTGGTTTTTGACCTATGGACCCTTTTATTATTATGTATTTTTTGATATAGCATACACAATAATAATATTTCACATTGTAATCTTGATATTTTTAGTCATGCTTGTGCGCGCCCCTGTGTGTAACAGACAGGAGGGTGTATGCGCATTGTGCACACGCCTATGTAGATGCATTTATATGCGCCGTTAAAATAACATGTAAACAACTGCGACATGACTTTAGACCAGGTTTTTGGTGGTTTTAGCGCGAGTGCTTTCTGCTGGCTCAAGATAGCAATACGCCAAAAATAATCCTGGCCACACCTCACCTTAAGACCAACACGCCCAGTTCACTTGCTATGGGCGCAACATCACTTGGTATTTTACCAACGTAAGCGCTAGGGGCTATAATGAACCCTGCGCCAGGTGTAAGATAGCAAAGACACTTGCATTTGGGTTAGCACCACTTGGTGTCGGTGTAAGATAGCAAAGACACTTGTGTTTGGGTTAGCGCCGCTTAACGCCGGGTGTAAGATAGGGCCCTATATCATTTAATCAGGGGCATAGTGAAAGGTCTTTTCCCATATTTTCTAAAAAAAGATTTTAAAAATCTTTTTGATATGAAAAAATATTAATGCTATCAGAATGTGTTTACCGTATATTTTAATGAGATAAGGGTCATGGTCTTAGTGTGCTTCACATGAAAATGATAGTACCAAAAAAGGGTTTAAAAGTTGATGACAACACATAGGTATTTAGTCTGGAGTCTTTGAATAAATATTTAGTCTGTGTGTTTACAGTAACAGAATGAGTGCAGTCCAAGGCTA
Source organism: Ilyophis sp. 1 JC-2022 (assembly GCA_022702515.1). NCBI lineage: Eukaryota > Metazoa > Chordata > Actinopteri > Anguilliformes > Synaphobranchidae > Ilyophis > Ilyophis sp. 1 JC-2022. The sequence goes on along the minus strand of CM040402.1, from coordinate 30,681,938 downwards.
AATCTGCATATTTTGAAGTGAAAAAAGTGATTTTATTTTCCATTTTCTTTTGTGATAAACAGTCAAGGGAGTCATAAGACGACAAGCCTGACTGATCAGGGCTAGGTCACAAGGTCAGTGGTTATAGCGGTTTCTGTGGTGCTGAGTGACTTAACTTCTAAATACCTCGTATCATGTGACCAAAGCTCAGTGGGAAAATGTGACAGAAACTGGGCCAATAACATAAATACTACTCTGCCACATTCAAAACCCACTGTAAACGATTTGGGTTTATTTTAAGTTGTCATTCACCAATTTTACAATGCCTGCATGGTCATCATGCTTTGCCAAACATGCAACCTCCTGATTGGCTCTGGAATAGACTGGAATTTGGAGCGTCGACAACAAGCTTTTTCAAGAAATGTAATTTAATCCAACCACAGGATATTTATTTAAAGATTTATGGAGTATCACAAAAAGTGTACTCATTGTACTATTTCAGTGCAAACTGGTCGGTGTGGTTTGCAATTTGGCCACGAGGTGTCAGTGTGAGAGTGTGCATGGCAAGGTATTTCTTTTGTGATCCCTCACTCATCTTATGTTCTGTGAGGATTTTACCAGTCTTTTCTACAGCTCATCGCTTCCAGTGCATGTGTGCTTGTTGAAATAAAGACCCTGTGATCCTGTAAATCTGTCAGGATATGAGGGATTTTTTGTGTGTCTGTGTGTGTACTCTGCACTGTATATATAAATTATATGCCTATAAACATTTTTAATCTACAAATATGGTGTGTGTGTGTGTGTGTGTGTGTTTGCAGTGACACTGGGACTGTGCCTCCGGAGCGCTGCGTCTTTGGCCTCATGCTCAACATCTCATCCTTCTTAGGTATCCCTCCTTTATTTTACTCCTTTAGTCTTGCATATCAGTTTTTCTTTCAGCTCATATAAACATTTCATGATTCATGTGTATAAAACTGTGGTGAGATGGCGCACATCAATAATACAGGGCCTGATATCCACATTGACATGTCTGTTTCTATGTAACCAAGGTCATACAACGCTTAACCCTCTGAGATCTAGTTGAAAATAAAATGTGCAACAGATTGGAGATATAACTGAGCAGGAGGCCACAAACAAAAATATTCACTCGTTATATTACCGATATATATTACCTTAGAGAGTAGAGCAGTTTCAACCTGTGAGTCAATTAAGTTCATAAATGTTTATCGAGCCAAAACATTCTCAGGCATTCCAAGCACTAAGGCCTGGATTCCATTTGGTCAATTCAATTTGTGCATAACTTTGATATGCAGTGTAGGGAAATATTTTAGTATTTTACTCATGAACACAGTCGGGTGCATTCAGTGATCTCCAGAATGAACTCGCCAACGAGTCTGTGATGAAAAAAATGAAGACACACTGTTATTTGTGAATAGATAAAGGACAAATTATGATCAATCCAGGTCTGTCTTTCATCAGAAATGTGTCAGGGATCGTTTGGCTCAGTTAACCGTTTTGAACTGAAAGTTGCAGATGCAAATTTCTCTTCTTCCTAATAGTTCTGTATGTTCCACGATCCCAGCAGCCTGAACCTGTAAACAGACTTCATTGTTTTGGCTCTGACACTATTTTACGTCATGATATAGCCTATTGAATAACAGTATCTACTGAACCCCTTTCTTACAAACGGAGCAGTTCAAGTTTATGTACAATGGACAAATGTAACTTTTTGGGGGATCCAGCACCCAATATTTTGCATCAGTTTTCTAGTTGAGAATTTTAAAGTTAAGGTGACCCACAGGCCTTGGCTTGCTCTTTCCGTGTTTTACCGTATAGGTCTAGCGACAGTTTATGTGCGGTACAAGCAGGTCCAGTCCCTCACAGAGCCAGAAGATTCCGGGCTTCACCGGCTGAACACTGTGGGCCTGGGGCTGGGATCACTGAGCTCCTTCGGAATGTGCATCGTGGCCAACTTCCAGGTGCAGCTGGAATTTCACTTTTTATTTTGTATGAGAGATTAGACCAGAGGCCAGGAAATTGCCAAAGTGACTTTTGTGACTGTTTTATTTAAGAAGCCTGTAATGCTCTTGACTTTGTCTCTCCTCGTAAAGTGTGGTTTTACTTTTCTTTCCTGTCTCCTCTGTAGAGTCTGTTTGCAACCATGTCTCCGCTCATACACAGCTGGCTGTATACATGTTTGTGAGCTTGGTTTGTGTTTGTGAGCTGGGTATGTGTCTGTGAGCTGGGTTTGTGTCTGTGTGCTGGGTTTGTGAGCTGGGTTTGTGTTTGTGAGCTGGGTATGTGTCTGTGTGCTGGGTTTCTGTCTGTGAGCTGAGTTTCTGTCTGTGTGCTGGGTTTGTGTCTGTGTGTTGGGTCTGTGTCTGTGAGCTGGGTTTGTGTCTGTGAGCTGGGTTTGTGTCTGTGAGCTGGGTTTGTGTCTGTGAGCTAGGTTTGTGACTTTGAGCTGGGTTTGTGTCTGTGAGCTGGGTTTGTGTCTGTGAGCTGGGTTTGTGTCAGTGAGCTGGGTTTGTGTCTGTGAGCTAGGTTTGTGTCTGTGAGCTGGGTTTGTGACTTTGAGCTGGGTTTCTGTCTGTGCTGGGGTTGTGTTTGTGAGCTGGGTGCTTTGCATTGACGTACTTCTGTTGTCACTATTGCCACATGTTTTAGCTCTTTACTGCACAATGCACAAGGCATATGACACATTACCAAAGCTACTTTTGACTAAATTATGGGTGGTACATTCCCATTGGCTTGCCTGCTGATTGATGCACACCTGCAGTAGATAGGGTCTGGGAGTGAGTTTATGAGTGAGGTTGAGGGACTGTTTAAAAGTGTTTTTGACCCTGGCTTATGTACCCCCGACTGAGCATTGCACATTGATTTGGAATGCTTTGGAAGCAGCTTAGCTGGCCAAACCATTATAGAGAGGGCCAGTAGTATTTAGACTCCACTCTAGGGACAAGACTTTGTTTGGCTTTTGTTTTTCTGTTTCTATATTTTCGGTTCAGCCACTTTTTGAGTTAATAAACTTAATCAACAAATACAGTGGTGCTCCAAAGTATTCATACCCCTTCACTTTTTGCACACTTTATTGTGTTGTAGGTTTCATTTTTGCCCATCAATCTACACTCAATAACCCATAATGAAAGTGAAAGTGAAATTTTTGCAATCTCTTTGCAATTTATTATCTCTGCATTTGAATTGATCTCTATGGGAATTGGGGGGTGAGACTAGATTCAGCTGAAAATTACACTGTACAGTATGGAACACGTGGCTGGCTAAATGGCTGTAAGTTATCAAGGGTCTGAGCTATTGAACGAGCCCCAAAACATCACTCTGTTGCCAGAGTCATCAGCATAACTATGGTATGAGAAGCCATGTGAATTAATCACTGAACCAAGAGACTTAGTATAAATGGAGAACAGCCAGTGCAGATCCCTGCGGGACTCCTGTAGACAGCAGATGGGGTGCAGGGACGGAACCCTTCTAAGAGACTTGGTAGGACCTATCAGTGAGATACGATACAAACCAAGAGAGGGCAGTCCCAGAAATGCCCATCTCAGTGAGTGTGGAGATCAGGAGTTTGTTGTTGACTGTGTCAAACACCGCAGACAGGTCAAGTAGAATCAGGACAGAGGAGAGGGATGAGGCTCTAGCAGTGGTGAGTGCCGTCGTCACGGCCAGGAGAGCAGTTTCAGTGGAATGCCCGGTTCTGCAACCGGACTGATCAAGAAGGTTGTTCTGGTGGAGAAAAACAGACAGTTGGTTAAGGACAGCTCATTTAAGAGTTTTGGACATGAAGGGCAAGAGAGATACAGGACGGTTGTTCCTGACATCAGAGGGGTCCAAGCTAGGTTTTTTAAGGAGTGGGGTTACATGGGCAGTCTTAAAAACAGCAGGAACATGGCCACAGGTCAGGTTGTTGATAATGGAGGACAGATATGGAAGGAGCTGGGGGATGGGGTCCAGTGGACAGGTGGTTGCGCGATGGTGCGTCACGAGTTGGAGCACATCTGCGTCCTCCAGAGTCTTGAAGGACAGTGTAGCGATGGGTTCGGTATGGGGGATGTGGGGTGTCACTGGATGCATGAAGGAGTTCCGGATCATGGCCACCTTCCCCTCAAAGTGGGTCAGGAAGTCAACTGCAGAAAGGGAGTAGGGTGAAGGGGGTAGAGGAGGAATAAGCAGGGAGGAGAAGGTGGAAAAGAGTTTACGTGGATTGGATGCACATGCATTCATTTTAGACTGAAAAGGTTAAGTCTTAGCCAATGTAGTTGCAGCTGTGAAGGCTGCCAGCAGAGTGTGATATGAGGCCAGGTCATCTGGGGATCTGGATTTCCTCTACTTTCTTTCAACAGCTCGCAGCATGGTTCTGCTGGATCTGAGAGAATCCGTCAGCCACGGGGAGGGGGGTGATGGTCGAGCTGGTTTGAAGACAAGAGGACATAGTGAGTTGAGTTAAACATGGAGGTGGCAACATCAACAGGCATTTTAGGAAAGGGAACAGGAGGAGGAAGTGTAGAGAGAGTAGAAGTAGTGAGAGAGGAGTGTGAAAGGGTGCGGAGATTTGCGATATGCGACCAAATATTAAATATGATACTTTAAAAATACATTAAAGCAAAAGGTATGAATACTTATGTAAATGAGAGATTTTCCTTTTTGATTTTTAATAAATTTGCAAAAATGTCTAAGAACATGTTTTCACTTTGTCATTATGGGTTATTGAGTGTAGATTGATGGGCAAAAATGGCAATTTTATCCATTTAAAACTAAATCTAAAACACAATAAAGTGTGAAAAAAGTGAAGGGGTATGAATGCTTTCGAGCACCACTGTATAATTGAATAAATGTATATATCCTGCATCAGCCCTATCTCTGTTTACCCTCCTCAGACTTTACTATAGTAAACATGGGGATAAACATGAGGATCTCTATCTGTACTAAAAAACCTGTCAATCATGGAATCCAGCAGTCTACTCCTAGCAATAGCCATTGCTCAGCCACCATGGCCAAAATCCTGTCATGGGAATTCACTCAAAATTCCTTCTCTGTTGACCAATTGAAATAAAAACCAGACGGCTCTGACAAAGTTCTGGGGAATAGTGAGAATGTTTGTTTTCACTGGGACAGAAAACCAACTACAATTGTATTTACTGACCAAAAATAGTAAGCAAAGCAATACAAATGCTGAAATTGCAGGGGTTGACGTAAAAACATCATTCTGATGCAATATGTGTTGTGTTCATACCTTTTTTCACAGTGACAATGAGCCACCTAAATCAGTTTTCTCTCTCTCTCTGGGACCTTACAGAAAACGGTCATCGTGTCCATGCACATGGTGGGTGCGATAGTAACCTTTGGTGTGGGGGCGTTATACATCCTCATCCAGACAGTGATGTCTCTCCGCATGCAACCACATGTGCATGGGAAGGGTGTGTTCTGGGCGCGGCTAGTGGTGGGGCTATGGACCTCCATCAGCATGGTCAGCAGTATCCTCACAGTTCAGTTTTATTTGCGTCATGCTTTTTAGGCACTGGTACAAAGATACTTTTCAGGAAAATTGGTAAGTCGAGAAAGACTGGAGCTGATGTTATTGTAGGACCCTTAACTCTCTCTCTCAGTGCTGGTCTCCTCAGTCATCATGTACTCTAGTCTGCCTGGGGTGGATGTGGCCAAGAAACTGCACTGGATCCCAGGAGAAATAGTGAGTGTGTGTGCGTGCGTGCATACATGTACAGTATGTGTTCTCTGATCTGTGTATTGCAGGGCTACACAGCTGTGTGTCTGTGTGTGTGCATGCACACGTGGGTCTACTGACTGATCTGTGTATTGCAGGGCTACACAGCTCATCTGATCAGTACAATCTCTGAGTGGTCTCTGGCCTTCTCCTTCATATGCTTCTTCCTCACCTACATCCGGGACTTCCAGGTGAGAATGTCGGCTGGTGCATGTGACCTGGCACGTCTCTGTGCTGCTCTTCCTTTTATCACCCTCTGAATGTAGCCTTGGGCAAACGGCACAGGCTTGTCTGTCACACTGATCTCCATCTTCTCTTCCAGAAAATGGATCTGCATGCCGAGGCCATGCTGCAGAATAATCATCTGTATGACTCCACCCACGGAGACCATAGAGAGAGGTCCCCGCTCTTGGCTGGGAGCATTTGAACAGGGTCTCCCCCTGCTGGCTGCAGTTGCAATCACAGCTGTGAACACAAGAGCCACAGGCCAGGGTCTATCTGATTCTCTGTTATATATCCTTAAACCTACTCAACTGCCCATTCACGTGAGAGGCCTGAGAAGAATCACATGCACATTCCAACTCACACACACACACACACACTCAGAAACACACACAACCACATGTGTGTGCATTCAGCTACCACAGCTACATTATACACACATACAGGTGCTCATAAACACACGTCAATGTTATGCGCACATTCACGCTAGCACAAGCATGCTCACATGCTTTAGACACACACACTTCACTGGAGGGGATTTGGCTTATATTATATGCTATTATATAGGCTTATATTATATGTACAGGTACACAGCATGAGAATGGCAGTTAAAGACCACATTGGCTTTTGTAATGAATATGACTGAAAGGACATATTGGATGCTGAGCAGGTGGATAGAGCTTGGATCAGTTTTTCCTAAATCCATCTATTAACTATGAACACTGATATCAAGCAATTACCTAAAAGTGTAAATGTAAAATGGTTGGTAATATGCATTAGTAAAGAGCAGCTGGTACTGATTCTTTATTGGTGGGCTCCCCTACAGAATGATGGCAGCTTTAGTGGTTATTTTCTGAAAGAGTACAGAGCCCCTCTCTTCCTGTAAATCTCCCAGCCCTGTCCTCTGAGTACAGGCATGGGAGTATTCAACGCTGCCTTAGTCTTTCTGCAGGGAACAGTGTTATCTTGTGCCTGAAGACATCTCCAGCACTAACCGTGAAATAGCTGAACTCTGATCCACAGAGCGAATGCAAACCAAAATACACTCGTGTGTGTCAAATTTTATCTAGGTATATAGTGTGTGTGTGTGTGTGTGTGTGTGTGTGTTTAGGCTGTGGATGGCTGACAGACAGTACTCTTACAGTGTTCTGATCAATTCTGTGAGAGCAGACAGTGCCGTGTTGAGCTGCCCTTCTCAGTATAGAGAAGGATCCTGTGCTAAGAGTTCTGGGCCTGCCTCAATCAGGCACATGTACACATCATCGCATCACATTACAGCACAACACATTACTCAAGCAAAACCAGAACGAAGGCCTGATTTCATCTACCTTCAAGCATTTAGCAGGATGGGGAGGAACCCAGGGGAGGGGCTGAGTAACCTGTAACTGAGTGGAATCATGTTTCACTGATGAGTAACTCAACAACGTGAAATGCTGCTTTTATTGTCTTAAACTGAAACTGCTGCTGCCTTTTGGTAAAGTAGGCTGCCTTGTGTTTTTGCGTGTGTGCGCATATGTGTTTGTGTGTCTGTTTGTGATGCCTTGTACTTAAGTGGTATAGCAGGGTTATATAATGTTTAAAGTGATTCACTGCCCATCCTCTACACTGCCAGTGATCTGCCACCAAGTGCCTTCATGACCCCACGGTCAGACAGACGCTGTACACACATGCTTTTAATGCCGTGGATGGAATCCCGTAGTCAACCAGGGAAACAGTAACCATGTACTCTTCAACTCTCTCTGTCTCTTTAATTATTTTAATTTTTGAGGAGAGAGAGAGGCAGAATAGCAGGTGAAATTTTGGTAGAATTTGGCCCAAGTGGTAGAAGCTTAACCGTAGACCTGGTCTGGAACCTGCATCATCAATTTTAACCACCAAATATATGCATATTACAATGACAAGACAGTCATTTTATTTAGTAATAATAGGATATCAATTCTGGACTGCTGCCATTATATATTAAAAACCAGTTCAATTCAGATGTGTTTAAGGCATTACTTAGTGGATTGTTTGGCATTCAGGTATTTTTTATTTGATATTTTTAAAAATTTTGAATAAAATCAGAAGTTGTAGAAATATTAACCAGGAGCATCTGACATTAACCAACGCAGAGGTGTCACGCTATCATTTTACTGTACAGGATAGGGAATCAGGCATTTGGTAATAGAAGTTGTTTACAAAGAACATATTGTGCTTACTCATGTATTATTTCTAATCTAACGTTTTAGTTTCGTCCATCATGATCCTCAAGGTGAGGAAATGCTGTTCCTGATTGTTTCCCCCTCTTCATTACATTCCTTTAATTTTTGTTAATCTAAAATGAATGCTGCCATATTTAAAGTTTTGTGTTTTTTTAAGAGGCTATTTTACTAAATTGTTTCTGCAGTTTTCTGCCTGATATTTATAGTTCCATCCTGCCAATGGAAGACATTGTACGTTGCAGGTTGAGGGAGTCCCAGGTCCCCAGTGTTCGTACTGTTCTTCCTGTAAAATAAAGATGTAATAATTTTTAATCATCCGAATGTTCTTACCTTGTAAATCTGCAGCCCGTGAATAAAGGCTATTTGTATGCCGATGTTGTGTTTTAAATTTGTTGTGCCATTCAGATTTTAAGAGCAGACGTTGAGAGCACGGTATTTGTGGTGTGATGTTCATTTGTATTTGATGTGAAAATAACCCACTGCTTGGGTGCCTGCTGTTGCATTGCTCATTGTAATGACCTTGGTGCCAGTTACTAAAGAGCATTCTTGAAAAAGAGGTCTCCCTGCAGATTGACCAAATCTGTACTATCACATTTTGAGTTCTGTGATCTGCAGGTTGGTGTGTAGTGTACATTAGGAAATGTGTAGTGTACATTATGGAAGTTACCGTCGAAGCACATACGCATTGTAATCCTCTCTTTAAATAACAAAACTCCATAGTCAATTTAAGTTCTTAAATGAAACACAGCAACAACTGTATGTATGAACGATCCTGCAATGGAGTAATTTTTTTGTGTAACTAATTTAGAAGAAAAAAAACAAATCATCATGAAGCACAATGGACCCCCTGGGTCATACAACTGCACGTCCTTCTGTCTGTTTACAGTGAGAGCAGTCTCCATGGTTGATGGTGATTGTGGTTGATGGTGCATTTCCTGTCAAGAGTTCTGTTCAGCAGGTAAGTATATGCTGCTGCGGTCAAAGCTCTCCCTCTGACCTAAACAGGAAGCCAAGCAGAGCACTGCTTGGCAGGAAGCACGCTTACACAGTCTGAGTTGCAGGTGCCGATTCTCCAGGTGTGAACTGATTCTAACATTCGCTAATGCAAAACAGGGCGTCCTACCCATGATGCTTTACTTGCCCTGTTCAGTCAAGCAGGTCACTCAGCTCTCTCAGTGACGACCTCCTGTGAGCAAGAAAGAGGGTCAGATAATTTCCATTTGGGTCAGAACATTAACGTAATGCTTTGTATGGGCAGTAGCATATAGATGTAACAGCAATAGGGCAGTTGCATTTTGCTGTATTTTAATGGTTTACTGCAACAAGAACAAGGCTGTGAATAAACCTCGATTCTGACAAGCATGGGGGTATTTCACAAAGTAGGATTAGTGAGTTAGCTGGATAACTGAACCAAATAAAACCCGGAACAGCTTGTTTTACTTCAGTCCATGTTCCAGATTTGGGAGGGTTCCGGGTTTTACTCAGTGCAGTTATCCAGCTAACTCAGTAATCCTGCTTTGTGAAATACCCTCCAGGTGATTCTTGAAATGAGCGCTGTTGTATGTGTTGCTGAGTGCTGGTGTCTGGCTTTGGGACCTGAGCAGACAGATCTGAGGGGAATATGGTAAGCAAAGACTGCAAAAGAAGCTCTTCCTGAACCCATCTCTCGTTCACATGCCCTTACAGTGGCACCCTGCAGTGGAACCCCAGCTCAGTTCCTGTAGAACAGAAGGCCTTTTGGACCATTATGAAGCACAAATGGGAATTAAAAGATTCCCCTCCAAGGGGATGTCCATCTTAAAAACCCAGTGTGGGTAACTGACAATCCCCCAAAAATGTCTTCCTGTATGTAGAAAGTGTTAATCAGCGAGAGACAGATTGATATCCCATGGAGATGGTAGTGCCGTACTGAAGTAGTTTATAAGCAGGAGAAATGTGGGGGTCCTGATGCTCCATGCTACACACGGCTGTTACACACCAGAGCGCGCTTAGGGAGACGTCGTAATGAGCACATTCATGAAATTCATAAACAGGGACTTGGCTCTTAGGCTGCAGGAGGCTGAGGTAGCACCATTTATCCATAATCCTCCATATTTTAGAGCGAACGGAATTGTAGGTTTAAAGATTGAAGATTAGATTAAAGAAACAGCAGCAGGTCAAACAAAAACACTTTATTTCACTTTCCCATGCTCCATCCAGTTGAGAGAGATACGGCTCAGATTTAGGAGCTGGAGTCCATGATATCCACAGTGCCAGAGAGAGCTTAATTCAGAGCATATTCTTAACAAAAGACATCTCCAACCGGCACTTACAAACCACCATCAATAGCAGCACAGAAGATTTACGTCATCGACCCCCAACAGTGATTTTATAAAAACAGCGCGAGGCAATTCTAGTTAAAAACAAAACAGGGAATAGAAAATTATTTACTCTCTCCATATTTACAGAACATTCCTATCTACAATGTTTTAAATAACCTCTGGTGCCCCCCACGTATGTAGCACTCCCTCGCAGTCTGAAGTTCATGAGGCACATTGTCCGTTCTAGTGTTTCTTCGCTTTCTCTCTCCTCTTCTTTTCCTCGTATTCCGCTATCTTTCTGTGGAAAGATCCTGAAAAAAAAACAGTACAATCGAGTATCAAGTCTGCCGCTAATTAAAAATGAGCGAAAGTAGAGTTACCTGCAGCGATAGAGCTTGAAAGATGGGTAAGACAAAAAGGAGTGAGAAATCTAGCCACATTCAGAGAGAGGGTTGCTGCTTTTCTGTTCCCTTTGTATATTAGTGCTCAGAACAGCCATTTAGTCAGGTGTTTCAAAATTGCTTTTTGTTGTGGAAAATGGAATCGTGTGACTTGAGAAAGCCCCACATACTGCAGTCAGGAGGGGTTGTACAGTATTTAATCATGTTCACATGAGAATGTTTTATGTTTTAAAGATGCCAAGCTGAAGGGGTACATTTTTATAATAAATTACAACTGTTCCTGTTGCCTTGAAGCACATTGTTCTGAGCTACGGAATGAGTAAAAATGCTGAAGTTTAACATTTATACCATTGACTAACTTTTCTTTTGCATGCATACAATGCCTAAACTCGCAAGTCGCATAAACTTGGAAGTTAACTTTTGTATAGCGGCCTGAATTCACGCTCATGGAAACTTAGCTAATAAGAATTATTGAAGAATTATTACTGTACTAATGCTGTATTCAGCTTTTCTGTAAACACACAGTTACTCATAAAAGCTATTTTTAGTTATTTACTCATTAAACTAAACTTAAAACACATTTTGGAGACCCCTGATCTTATCAATACATTTAACTGCTCTTTTGAGACTGAAAATAAACTTTGACCATACAAACTGAAACAGACCTGTACAGATGGTGACTGAGAAACAGAGAAGCAAGGGAACAAGAAAGACTGAGACCCAGGAAACAGGATGTGAGCAGGGACACAGACCTTCCTGAGTGGCGGGCTGCTGCTCCACTTCCTGGATGAAAAGATCAAACATCTGAGTACTGATGAACTTCTTGACAAAGTGGCGTGTGGTCTTTGACTGGATGGCCTTGTAGAAGCTCCTGGCCTGGAAAACCCCCGGCTGGTCGCTGGAACTGCGCTTAATGTACGGGCCGAAGTGGCCCACCGTCTTCACGAATAACGACAGGAAGGCCTCTGACACTACCCTGTTCAGCTCCTCCAGCGCTGGGCATGTACACACACACAAACACACACAGTCAATCAAACTTGCCAGCTCTACCTGGGACCTGGAGTATGCATTTTGGGCTGTGGTGCAGAAGACTTTTCTACACTTCGGTCACGTTTTATTGGATCTGATCAGTATTGTCCTGTTTCTGTCCTGCCACAACATTCAATAACATTAAATGGGATAACAGTGTGTCTGCGCAGGATGAGCCCCCAGATTCAGCCTCAGTCTGACTGCTGTTCTGAAGCAATCTCAGCTTCTTTTGCTACTAACAATAGAAATACAATGAGTAACTCCATTAGAAACCAAGCCGAAGCTGTCGCGAATGTTCTGTTTCATGGGAAGCATGTATAGACTAAGGTTTCTTATATGGTGTTTTCAATTTAAGTTTAAAGTTTTATTTATGGGAGGCATATTTTATTTTGTCCTGCTAAGGGCCTGACCTTTAGATATTGATCATGTTTTTAATTGATTTCATGCCAGCTGCTGGTGTCAGGGTGAATAACATTAGCAGATGCTCTTATCCACAGCAGCTTATGCAGCTCATACTTTACATGCTATATCCGTTTAACCATTGGGATTTTCCATGGAAGCTATGCAGAGTAAGTACCTTGCGCAGGGGCACAAAGTCTCCCACCTGGGACTCAAACCTATGAACTCTCAGATAACAGCCCAATTCCCTAACCATTGTGCTATACTGTATTTCCTCCCTTGCCTCAATAATTATATAATACTTTATGTATTATTTATTATACTTTATGTATTAATATATTATGAACCATATATAACTGTACTCACTGGAGTTGTCTTGTCTGGCACTTAATGCCTGCAGGATTTCCTGCTGGAACTTTGGAGGGAGAATATTCTTCTCATCTCCTATCTGCTCCACACGCACGCACACACGCACACACACACACACACACACACACACACACACACACACACACAGACATACAGTTCCACAGATGAGACAGACAGACACAGTCAGTTACTTTACATGAGTTCAAACACATACTGTAAATACACTCACGTGAGAAAATGTGACTTCCTGTTTACATTGGTTAATAGTAAATGTTTTTAATAAAACACTTTACAGTGGTGATTAAATATTCTACAGAATGTATATGAAAGCAAAATGGAGCGTGGGAGAGCATAGATTGCCGTGCTGATGGTAAGTCACAGTCAGAAACACAGGACACTCACACTAATTATGAATGTGTTCTTCACTCCTTCTGACAAATCCACAACCAGCAGCTGGAACAGAAAGACAAAGGGAATGAGTGGTTCCTGCTTCTGCTGATTTTAAAACTACCACTTTACAAGGATGTTAGTTTTATTTTTTTATTTTATACGTTTGGCACCCAGTGTGTGGCTGAGTATGTCTAATTCCCACCCTAATTTGCACTGGCCAACTGTCTGCAACCGCAGCTGCGTTTAAGTGCAAACCCCACTGCTCAAAGGGGAGAGTGTAGACAACCACGGTTCTCCTCCGAAACACGTGGGGCAATATCTTACACCCGCCGCTAAGCGGCGCTAACCCAAACGCAAGTGTCTTTGCTATCTTACACCCGGCGCATGGTTCATTATTACGCCTTGCGTTCACGTCGTTTAAATACCATGTATTCTTGCGCCTATTACAAGTGAACTGGGCGTGTTGGTCTTAAGATGAGAAGTGGCCAGGATTCTTTTTGGTGTATTGCTATCTTGAGGCAGCAGAAAGCACTCGCGCTAAAACCACCACAAACCTGCTCTAAAGTCATGTCGCAGTTGTTTACATGTTATTTTAACGGCTCATATAAGTGCGTCTACATAGGCGTGTGCACAACTCGCGTACACCCTCCTGTCTGTTACACACGGGTGCGCACAAGCATGACTAAAAATATCAAGATTACAATGTGAAATATTATTATTGTGTAGGCTATATATAAAAAAATGCATAATAATAAAAGGGTCTATAGGCCAAAGACCACATAGCTACCTGTCCCTCAGCGAAGAGGAATGCCAAATTAAATTGCTTTCAGCCCACTCCATCAACATCCAGGCGATGTGCAATGGTACGTGTAAGGTTACATGTATAGACTATTCGCAATTATCCTGGATCAAGCGATGACTAGCCTATATTTGCCAATAATTCCTGTAATCTTCTGGGGGGGACAATCTTCTGTTACAGGACAATGGCTATCCATTAAAAATGGCTTTCCATTTGCTGATAACACCTATACCAAGCCTAATGCGCGAATTGTCATTCAAAGGAAAACTCGCACACTGCAATAGACGGACATTTCAGTTTTGAAAATGCTCTTCAGATGTCATTACAATACAGCTCTCTAGGCCTACAGCCTGTAAGTAAATAGAATGGTTTTGAGTGAAAAAAAGTTTAAAACCTTGTCCAGTGAATATTGCATTTATTGTTTTTCAAATAGCCTAAGCTACAGCGGATTCGCTGTGCATAAGGTTTTTTCCATAGCCTTATTTAACAACGGAGATAAATGTAAATTCATGTTAACTGAATTTTAACCTTAGTATTCTTCGTCCTTCATATTTTTTTAATTACAGTGACACGGTTTCCATACTCTCAGCTTATTAAAACCCAGCTGATTTCACCTGTTATTCCATAACTGAACAAAATGAGAAGAGAACTAAGCATCTATTTAGAAACTAAAACAAATTTGCAGCACGTTACACAATTATTTCACAATTAATTTGAATGCCATTCTCTGCATGTGCGCTGCATGTTCTCTGTTTCCCCTGCTGTAAGTCGCAGGTTTCACGGTCTTAAAGTGGATTGTTTTAAAGCATTACGTTACGAGTAAAACAGGTTGGTCACATTTCCACAAGCAGGACATTATAAAACAAGGGGAAATGTGTGAAAATATGGGTTGCCAACCGGACAGCTTTATTGTATTTAGTATAATCATTAAGGCATAAAGAACAGCCTCATGGAATTGATGTTTGACACTTTCATTGCATAATCAGACGAAATTTGTTGAACAAGCAGGCTAATTTGGCGTTTTCTAAGGTGAGACTGAAGCCATTGACAGCTTATTCTCAGCTGTTGCAGGTCCTTTTAACGAAATGTAACCGCATATATTTTGTAAAATAACAGCCCTGTCGGGAATTACCGGGAACTCATAGGCTAATGGTTAGTCCGAATAATATTGACTATTGATCCATTTAGCCTATTCCTTGATCGCATTAAACACGCACGGGCATGTCTGTTTCACCATCAAGCAATCCGCCAAGGTGAAAAAGCAGGCTTTTAAAGGGAATGGGTTTTTTATTGGTTTACATGTCACGCCCAAGACACACCTATAATTAATGAAGAGACTAGGTTCAGCCCGTTTGCGCATTGCGCCGTGCTTAACGCCCAAAAAACACGCCGATATACTTGCAAAAATGGAATTGGACACACCCTAATTTGACTTTACATCATGCGCTTAGACCAAGCGCCAAGATCGCCAAGATAGAGCCACTGGTGTGACCAATCTGCTTCTTTTCACCCCGCAGTCAATCGACCAGCAGGGGTTGCTAGATGACGATAAAAGCAGACCTCTAATTGAACCCTCACAGACTATGGGCAACACAATCACTAATTGGGCATAACTCTATGGAGCAGCTCGCCACAGTTGGTAAAATAGATGCAGGACCTTAGTTTAGCATCTTTTGTCTTTATGCACCGATTCCCTTTTAGAGTTCAGTTGTTTTCTTGTCTGACCA
Organism: Ilyophis sp. 1 JC-2022; assembly: GCA_022702515.1. Classification (NCBI taxonomy): domain Eukaryota; kingdom Metazoa; phylum Chordata; class Actinopteri; order Anguilliformes; family Synaphobranchidae; genus Ilyophis; species Ilyophis sp. 1 JC-2022. Next base: position 30,666,385 of record CM040402.1, on the reverse strand, counting down.
TGGTAATATCAGATATGAAAAACGATAATAATGCAGTGCAACATGTCTAATAGCTATTGCTGCATGTCTTCTGCAAGTCTTGCTGATTACATAACTCTTAATAGCACACAGCTCTAGGATGGGGCCAGCAAAAAGTCTCTCTCACCTGTTATTTCCCAACGCAGGATTAATGGTGTGTGATGAGAAATGAATGACTAATCTCTGCCCCTGAAAACCCATACGCTCAAACAAGATCTTCAATCTTAAAGTTTTATTTGGGAAATTATATCAACTGGTTATGATGCAGAAGATGAGCAGAAAATCTGATTCTCTGACACACACTGAGAACTGAACTCATTCTAGTTAATTTTGTGTGATGGAACTGGTCTATGTTTGTGTAAAATGCTAATGCCCAATCAGCCCTGCAGTAGTTATGCCACTGGAACATCATTGTGACCTTATGTGAGGGTGTGCATGTGCATGAGGATGCTCATATCACTGACTGCATGTGTGTGTGTTTGTGTGTGCGTATGTGTGTCTGTGCATTTGTGTGTTTGTGTCTTTGAGTGTGTTTGTGTGTGTGTATGTGCTTGCATGAGGATGCACATTACTGGGGTTAGGTTGCTGTGTGTGTGTGTGTGAGGACACTCACATCGCTGGAGTCGGGCTGGTCGGTAACACACTCCAGCAGACGCTTCTGCACCCCGAGCAGAAACGGCGTGGGCGCCATGACAACGTCGATGAGGATCTCAGGTACAATGGAAATTAAGGTGTGCTGCCAGGTGAATGGGTACAACAGTGCAGCCATAGCATTGATCACCTGGGAAAGGGTGCTGGGGTGAGGACACAGAGACAGCATCAGAATACATATGCGCACACACACACACGCATGCATGCACGCACAAACACACACACGTACACACACATACACTTGCTCTCTCACCCTCTCACAAGCACACAGACCACACACACTCTAAGAACACTCACATACCATACACACAGGTCCTCACAGTGCATATTCTAGGGACAGCTGGGTATCAAAGCTATGGGGGACCAGCATGAAGTTTTCCTATCCAAGGCAAACCAGTTCTGTGCATGCATTGTAGCTACTTGTAAGTTGTGCAATTGTTCGACTTTCCTGTTCACGCCTTTTGCAAACCTTTTTCGCACCACTGCAAGTCAAACCTGCTGAGCTCATTCAGTCAAGTTGAAACATGGTACCTTATGAGGACCAATCTGCTCTAGCCTTTCTGAGAACAGAGCAACAGCCCACAGATTCAGCCTGAAACTCTGGGCTCAGGGGTCAAATACCAGTTTACTGTGTATACATGTATACTGTGCATGTGAGTTTACAGCGTACATGTTTACTGCACATGTCAGTTTAGTGTGTGTACGTTTACTGCACGTGTCAGTTTACAGTGTGTGTACGTTTACTGCACGTGCCAGTTTAGTGTGTGTACGTTTACTGCACGTGTCAGTTTAGTGTGTGTACGTTTACTGCACGTGTCAGTTTACAGTGTGTGTACGTTTACTGCACGTGCCAGTTTAGTGTGTGTACGTTTACTGCACGTGTCAGTTTAGTGTGTGTACGTTTACTGCACGTGTCAGTTTAGTGTGTGTACGTTTACTGCACGTGTCAGTTTACAGTGCGTGTACGTTTACTGCACGTGTCAGTTTACAGTGCGTGTACGTTTACTGCACGTGTCAGTTTAGTGTGTGTACGTTTACTGCACGTGTCAGTTTACAGTGCGTGTACGTTTACTGCACGTGTCAGTTTACAGTGCGTGTACGTTTACTGCACGTGTCAGTTTACAGTGCGTGTACGTTTACTGCACGTGTCAGTTTACAGTGCGTGTACGTTTACTGCACGTGTCAGTTTACAGTGCGTGTACGTTTACTGCACGTGTCAGTTTACAGTGCGTGTACATTTACTGCACGTGTCAGTTTACAGTGCGTGTACGTTTACTGCACGTGTCAGTTTACAGTGCGTGTACGTTTACTGCACGTGTCAGTTTACAGTGCGTGTACGTTTACTGCACGTGTCAGTTTACAGTGCGTGTACGTTTACTGCACGTGTCAGTTTACAGTGCATGTACATTTACTGCACGTGTCAGTTTACAGTGAGTGTACGTTTACTGCACGTGTCAGTTTACAGTGCGTGTACGTTTACTGCACGTGTCAGTTTACAGTGCGTGTACGTTTACTGCACGTGTCAGTTTACAGTGCGTGTATGTTTACTGCACGTGTCAGTTTACAGTGCGTGTACGTTTACTGCACGTGTCAGTTTACAGTGCGTGTACGTTTACTGCACGTGTCAGTTTACAGTGCGTGTACGTTTACTGCACGTGTCAGTTTACAGTGCGTGTACGTTTACTGCACGTGTCAGTTTACAGTGCGTGTACGTTTACTGCACGTGTCAGTTTACAGTGCGTGTACGTTTACTGCATGTGTCAGTTTACAGTGCGTGTACGCTTATTGCACGTGAGCCTGTGTGTTACCCTAGCTCATCGGCGATGAAGATAATGCGGCGCTCCAGCACTGTGGCAGCAAACACCTGCAGCACCTCCTCATGGCTCAGGCAGCGGAACAGCGTTCTGAAATCCACATGCTCCAACCAGGAGTCCAGCGGCCGCGTCAGACTGATCATCTGCACAGAAAGGCACGGTCAGGCTCCACCCACACACCTGTACTTCACCCGCCTTACTACTCACACTGTACTAAGCCCCTTTCACACCTACAACATTGAACTCACAACATTGCCGGGTTCAATTATCTGGGTTAGGTAGTGGTTTGATAGTGGTTTTCCCTCACACATACAGTGAGCACCATAATTAATTGGACAGTGACACATTTTTTGTTACTTTGATTCTGTACTCTGGCACTTTGAGTTTGAAAGGATACAATGACAATGAGGTTGAAGTGCAGACTGTCAGCTTTAATGTGAGTGTATTATTAATTATGGTGCTCACTGTAAGTCTCCTATACAGACACATTCAGTGTCAAGTCTATTCACACATGATATGACCATTCCAGATAGTTTAGGCAAGGCAGGAAGCGGAAGATGTCACTTGTTATTGCCTGTTACCTTATCGCAGACCACGGCATCTCTAACGGTACCACAAAGCTGCCTGTTAATTTCGTCCTCTGCATGGATAGATAAAAGTTCCCTTGTCTTAGAGTTGGTTCAATCAATTTCCAGACATGTTTACAGATGCTGTCTTCGCTGGTTTGCTACTTCTGTTTTGTTTGTTGGTTTACAGTCAAATCTGCCGCTACAAACAAATGTCTCAGAATGTAATGCGTCTCCCGTCTTGTGATTGGCTCGCTCACTCTAAATAAAAGCGTAAGAACGTCATAATCTTTTGCATGCTTTACCCGGGAATGTTGCTGCTTTTGTTCACATTAGAGCTGTGGTGGAAGATTTCTGTAAATCTTATTTGGTCATGACCCAGCAAATTGTAGGAATGTCTTACGTGAAAAATTGAGTCCTGACTGAGACCTGGGCAGACTTACTCCAGAGTAAAATGGAGTCTCAGCTGTGTACAGAGATGACCTGATTCACATCCAACATTCCAATTACTGCTGCATAATATCCACAGTTATTACAATGGCACATGTTTCACTGACTGTACACAAACATGTAAACGAAATTTAAATGGCTATAGATGACAATGTCCATTACTTAGCTTTAGACAGCATTCAGCATGCCTAGTGAGCATGTGTGTGTGAGGAACAATAGACGCCCCAGAGCAATGTGTGTGTGCAATGTGGAATGTTGAAGGCTGGGATGGTATTTGTATGAATTCACCCAGGGGTAAGTGGTGGATCAAGTCCAGACAGATCAGTACACACCTGCATGAACTCCAGCAGAAGCCCAATACAAAATCACAAGGTTCTTTGTGCATGTATGAGAGTGTGCGTGTATGTGTTTGTGTGTATGTATGTATAAGAGTGTCCATGTGTGTGTTTGTGTATGTGTGTGCATGTATGAGAGTGTGCGTGTATGTGTTGTATGTGTGTGTGTATGTATGTATGAGAGTGTGCGTGCGTGTGTATGTGTGTATGTGTGTGTGTGCATGTATGAGAGTGTGCGTGTGTGCGTTTGTGTTTGTGTATGTGTGTGTATGTATGAGAGTGTGCATGTGTGTTTCTGTATGTGTGTGTATTTATGAAAGTGTGCATTTGTGTGTGTTTATGTATGTGTGTGTGTGTGTGTTTGTGTACGTATGAGAGCGTGTGTGTTTGTGTATGTGTTACGGACATGTACCCTAAGATAGCGTTTGTGCGGGTTGTTCTCTCCCTCTGTGTGTGTCTCTCTCTTTCTCTCTCTATCTCTCTCAGGTATTCCCCTCCTGTTGTCGGCAAATGGTGTCGTCTACAGCCAGTCCGGTGTCCAATCAGAGGGAAGTGCGCTCTATTTAAAATTCCCGTTTCCTCTGTTAGAGAGGATTGCTTTTGAACTTGCGTGTTTTTGAACTTGCGTGTGCTGTATTGTCCTGTGTGAGAAAACCAAAGTACCATAGCCTTTGTTATTTTGTTGCCAGAAACAAACTGTTTGTTCGTTACCTTCCCGATTTTGATTTGACTCAGGGGAGGGCGAGGTATGTAAGTAAGATGCCCTAGGGCTTACACCTCGCATCACGCAGTTGTAAATTGTTTAAATACATTAGGCTAGTTTCCCAGGCGGGTGCCGCCTCTTGTAATTATGGGCTTAGTTTAGGTGGGACAGACAGCTAGATTTTAGTACGATATTTGTGTATTCGGGTTAGGGAACTAGGTTAGGGCTTTAGAATTAGCTGGGGTTATTTTGTTTATTTCTATGCTTTGGTACCCGTTTGTTATGGCGTCCTCCCCTTTGTTTCCCTATATGTTTTCTTATATTATTATTATTTGTTAATAAACCTTTGGGTATTATTTTTACACCCGTTTGTCAGAGCCTTATCATTGCGCAGCGGTGCATACAGACGCGGCATATTACGTTTCCCCCCATTCTACCCCTAGACGAGTCATAACACCAAGGGGAATCGTAACATGAGTGGGGTCCCGTCCGGGATTTAATTCCTACACGTTCGTGTCTGTATGTGTTGTTGTGCTTTGATTAGTGTTTAGTTGCGTGTGGTTGGCCGTAGTGAATAGCGTATGCACTGTATTTATTATGGCTGTTTCTTTGGTACAATTGTTTATAGAGGCCCCGTCGGTCGACTTATTGGACCAGTGTCGCAAGGTGGACCTGTTTGGTATTGCGAATCACTATGAAATCTCTGTATCGCGGAGCTTGGTGAAGGCAGAGCTAAAGCAGGTAGTGTTGGCCGGTTTAGTTGAACAGCAGGTGCTTGGTGAGGTTGTTGCTGAGCCAGCTACTTCTAGTCCGCATTTTTCTCCGTCCTCACGGATGGGCGACCAGGTGATGAGGGAGCCTGATGCTGACTCAGATGTGTCTGATATGGAGGATAAACCACCAGCCACCTTGCCACGTTTTGAGCCATTATCGTCTTTGTTTACGCCCTCTCACACGCCATCTCGTTCAGTAACAGGTGCTGATCTGCGTCTTAAAGTACGCCTGGCTCGCCTGCAAATAGAGGCGCAGAGCAAACAGGCTGAAGCTGAGAGGGAGTGTAATCTCCGATTGGAGATTAGAAAAATTGAACTGGAAGCCGACGTTCAGATTCGGCGACTTGAGAAGGAGGAGAAAATAGCCTTGGCTCAAGCACAGCGGTCGTCGGATGACGTGTCCTCCGCTTCTGTATTACCTACGTCACCGGCTTCTCAGATAGACAGGTTTGATGTTCGCAAGAACATTTCGTTAGTTCCCCCATTTAGAGAGACAGAGGTTGACTCGTATTTCAGTGTTTTTGAGCGTATTGCCTCAACCCTAAAGTGGCCGAAGGAGATGTGGCCGCTACTGTTGCAGTGCAAACTGTTCGGTAAAGCTCAGGAGGTTGTGTCTGCTTTATCGCTTGAAGATAGTCTGAAATACGAATGCGTTAAAAACGCTGTGATGCGTGCGTATGAGCTGGTGCCTGAAGCCTATAGACAGAAGTTCAGGCATTACAAGAAGTCAACAAATAAAACATACGTTGAGTTTGCTCGAGAGAAAGAGACACTCTTTGACAGGTGGTGCTCAGCAACTAAGGTGACTGATCATGATTCCCTTCGCGAGTTAATCTTGGTGGAGGAGTTTAAGAACAGTCTTCCAGAACGTTTGGTAATTTATCTTAATGAGCAAAAAGTGATGTCTTTATCTCTGGCCGCGGTGCTTGCGGACGAGTTTGTTTTGACTCACAAAACGGTGTTTTCCACATCTCGAAATGAGATTAGAAGTGTAGAGAGTCATCCTAATTCACAACAAAATCGGAGTTCAGGGGTGAATCGAAACTCGAAGGAGAAGGAGGTGCGTGAGTGTTATTATTGCCACAAAGTAGGACACGTTATTGCTGACTGTCTCACGTTGAAAAATAAAAAAACAGCGCCTCCGAGTCTGACCACCAAAGGTGTTGGCTTAACTAAAACAGTTGGGCCTACAAAGAATTTAGTGAAGAACAGTTCTGATTCCAGCGGTGTTACTGTCCCTCCTGATCCCACCTATCAGCCGTTCATATTTCAGGGATTTGTTTCATTTACCGGTGACCCAAAGGATCAGAAACCGATTAAAATGTTACGAGACACGGGTGCTGCGCAGTCCCTAGTTCTTAGGGATGTGTTGCCCTGGTCTGAGCAGTCGTACTGTGGTTGGAATGTAATACTGCAGGGCGTTGACATGGGTTGTGCGCCTGTTCCCTTACACCAAGTTCACTTGGTATCTGATTTGGTTAGTGGACGTTTTAAAGTAGGCGTGCAGCCGCAGCTCCCCATTCAGGGGGTGTCTATGTTGTTGGGAAATGACATAGCGGGAGGAAAAGTGTTGCCTGTTATTGAAGTATTGGATACTCTTGACGCACACTGTAGCACTGACGATGAGGTTTTCCCTGCGTGTGTGGTGACGCGTGCTCAGTCGCGTCGATGGCATGACGTCATTGGCTTGGCTGACACGGTGCTCGCCCCGCTGTTCTCCAGTGAGAATGTTCACGTTTCTCCTCCTGTGACTCTTATGTGTCCCGACACTGAGAGCGTCGTGCACCAGGAAGTACCCAATACTGGTGAGATGATGCTACCAGTTACCCATGCAAAGCTCATAGTTGCACAAACTGAGGATGTTACCCTAGCGAATTGTTTTGCCACAGCTAGTAGTCCAGAAGACGCAAAAACGAAAAAGGTAGCTTACTTTCTTGAGAATGGTCTCTTAATGCGGAAGTGGAATCCCCGTGCTGGTACCGAGTGGAGCACTGTATTTCAGATTGTGGTTCCTAAAGCATTTCGTAACCAAGTGTTGTCACTGGCCCATGATGTCCCGTGGTCTGGGCATTTAGGGGTCACTAAAACATATGATCGCGTACTCCATCATTTCTTTTGGCCTGGTATGAAATCCGATGTAGCACAGTACTGCCGTACTTGTCATGCCTGCCAAATAACCGGAAAACCAAACCAGGTAATTCAGCCGGCGCCTCTCCACCCAATCCCTGTCATGGGAGAGCCGTTCGAGCGAGTGATCGTTGATTGTGTTGGTCCGCTACCTAAAACAAAGTCCGGTAATCAGTATATATTAACAATCATGTGTACTGCTACTAGATACCCAGAGGCAATCCCCATGCGAAACATTACTGCTAAGGCTGTGATAAAAGTGTTAGTGAAATATTTCTCCACTTTTGGCCTTCCAAAAGAAGTCCAAACGGATCAGGGAACTAATTTTCTCTCGCAGTTGTTTGAGAGGGTGTTACAGTCTCTTGCCATCTCTCACAATATTTCCAGTGCCTATCATCCCGAAAGCCAGGGTGCTTTGGAAAGGTGGCACCAAACCCTAAAGTCCATGCTGCGTAAATACTGCATGGACACTGAGAAAGACTGGGATGAGGGTGTACCGTTAGTACTGTTTGCTATTCGCGAAACTGTACAAGAATCGCTTGGTTTCAGTCCTGCTGAATTAGTGTTCGGACACACAGTCCGTGGTCCCTTAAAAGTTCTGAAAGATCAGATAATGTTAGCTGACTCTGGTTCCAAGAGTGTGTTAGAATATGTCCGTCAATTCAGGGAGCGATTGCATGAGGCATGCGCTTTAGCCAAAAGCTCGCTCTCTTCCGTACAAACAAAAATGAAACGTCGTTTTGATAAAAAGGCTGTTCATCGTGTCTTACAGCCGGGTGACCAAGTCTTGGTTCTGTTGCCCATTCCCGGATCCTCTCTCTCTGCCCGGTTTTCAGGTCCTTACTTAATAGAAAAAAGGTTAAGTGAAACTGACTATGTGGTGCAGACTCCCGATAGAAAACGCGCGTCTCGAGTCTGTCACATTAACATGTTAAAACGCTATCATGTCAGAGATGTTCCACCTGTGCACTCCACCGATAAGATGGCAGGGCCCGCTATCTCTTCTGTGGCTGCTGCTGCGTTGGTACCTGGTTTTAACATAGTTAATGATGTTGATGAGGATGGTTTAGTGCTGCGTAATACGCCTCAGCAGTGCGCGAGGTTGTGCAACACCGAGATGCTGTTATCTCTCCCGTCTCACCTGGAGCATTTAAATGAAGAACAAACAGCTGATATTATTGTTTTAGTTCGCGATTTTCCTTGTTTATTTTGTGATGTCCCCAGTCGCACGACTGTTCTTGAGCATGACGTGGATGTTGGCGGTGCTGCCCCAATTAAGCAGCATGCGTACCGTGTCAACATGGCCAAAAGGTTAGTAATGAAAAAAGAGGTTGCCTATTTACTGGAGAATAACCTGGCGATGCCCAGTTCCAGTCCGTGGAGTTCTCCTTGTATTTTGATCCCAAAGCCTGATGGTACAGTCAGGTTCTGTACTGATTATAGGAAAGTGAATGCTGTCACGGTGCCAGACTCTTTTCCTTTGCCCCGCATAGATGACTGCATTGACACTATTGGTTCGGCAAAATTTGTCAGTAAGCTAGACTTGCTTAAAGGCTATTGGCAAGTTCCACTAACTCCTTGTGCCTCGGACATCTCTGCGTTTGTCACCCCTGACAGTTTCCTACAGTACTCCGTGATGGCATTCGGGATGCGTAATGCCCCAGCGACGTTCCAGCGTCTGGTAAACATCGTACTGGCCGAGGTTCCTAATTGTTCGGCTTACTTGGACGATTTGGTAGTTCATTCCGAAACGTGGTCTGACCATCTACGTTCTTTAAGAACAGTGTTTGAGTGTCTAGCTAAGGCTTCATTGACCTTAAACCTCGCCAAGTGCGAGTTTGGGAAAGCTACAGTTACATATCTCGGTAAGCAGGTGGGGCGAGGTGAAGTCCGTACGCTTACTGCTAAAGTGTCGGCTATTGCAGCTTATTCTCCGCCCACTACCCGACGTGAACTGCGTAGGTTTTTAGGTATGGCCGGATATTATCGTGGTTTCTGCAGAAACTTTTCCACTGTGGTTGCATCTCTGACTAGTTTGCTCAGTCCGTCTGTTCCGTTTGAGTGGTCAGCTGAGTGTCAAAGTGCGTTTGAAGGCGTCAAAGCGCTGCTTAGTAATTCTCCTGTTCTCGCTGCCCCAGATTTTAGCAAACCCTTTAAACTGGAGGTGGACGCAAGTATGGTTGGTGCTGGTGCTGTCTTGTTGCAAGAAGATGCCGGGGGTATTGACCACCCGGTATGTTATTATTCTCACAAATTTAATGACTGTCAATCGCGGTACTCCACCATAGAACAGGAGACCCTTGCTTTGTTGCTTGCCCTACAGTTTTTTGAAGTGTATGTTGGTTCTAGCGTTCTCCCAGTTATAGTGTATACTGATCACAATCCTTTAGTTTTTTTGAATCGAATGTATAACCACAACCATCGCCTCATGCGGTGGGCCCTAATGGTACAGGGTTATAATTTAGAAATCAAGCATAAAAAGGGTTCTGAGAACGTGTTGGCCGACGCGCTTTCACGCGCGTAGATATTTATTTTTTTTGCAACGTTTGTTTAAAAGAAATTGTGGTTGTTGTTGTTTTTTTGGTATCACAAACCCCATATGTTTGCTCTTTAGTGGTGGGAGTGTTACGGACATGTACCCTAAGATAGCGTTTGTGCGGGTTGTTCTCTCCCTCTGTGTGTGTCTCTCTCTTTCTCTCTCTATCTCTCTCAGGTATTCCCCTCCTGTTGTCGGCAAATGGTGTCGTCTACAGCCAGTCCGGTGTCCAATCAGAGGGAAGTGCGCTCTATTTAAAATTCCCGTTTCCTCTGTTAGAGAGGATTGCTTTTGAACTTGCGTGTTTTTGAACTTGCGTGTGCTGTATTGTCCTGTGTGAGAAAACCAAAGTACCATAGCCTTTGTTATTTTGTTGCCAGAAACAAACTGTTTGTTCGTTACCTTCCCGATTTTGATTTGACTCAGGGGAGGGCGAGGTATGTAAGTAAGATGCCCTAGGGCTTACACCTCGCATCACGCAGTTGTAAATTGTTTAAATACATTAGGCTAGTTTCCCAGGCGGGTGCCGCCTCTTGTAATTATGGGCTTAGTTTAGGTGGGACAGACAGCTAGATTTTAGTACGATATTTGTGTATTCGGGTTAGGGAACTAGGTTAGGGCTTTAGAATTAGCTGGGGTTATTTTGTTTATTTCTATGCTTTGGTACCCGTTTGTTATGGCGTCCTCCCCTTTGTTTCCCTATATGTTTTCTTATATTATTATTATTTGTTAATAAACCTTTGGGTATTATTTTTACACCCGTTTGTCAGAGCCTTATCATTGCGCAGCGGTGCATACAGACGCGGCATATTACGTTTCCCCCCATTCTACCCCTAGACGAGTCATAACACCAAGGGAGAGTGTGTGCGTATTGTGTGGTTGTGTATGTGTGCGTTTGTGTATGTATGAGAGAGTGTGCTTATGTGTGTGTTCTTGTATGTATGACAGCGTGTCCGTATGTGTGTGGTTGTGCATGGGTATGTGCGTACGTGTGTATGTGAGTGTGTATCGTGTTTGAGCTTGAGCAGTAGGCCACCTCAGTGCCAGACTCCGGGATGAAGCTCTTGATTTTGACGGTGTGGCCCGGGGCGGGGAACGGCGCCTCCCGCAGGCTCTGCATAAAGGGGTAGATCATCGCCATGGAGATCTGCCGCCGCTTCTCCACCTCATCAAAGATCTGCAGTGCAAACACATCGTAAGAGAGCTGGAGCACATACAGCAGCACTGATCAGCACATCCTGTACCACACGTCACATACTGCAGCACTGATCAGCACATCCTGTACCACACGTCACATACTGCAGCACTGATCAGCACATCCTGTACCACACATCACACATATATATACACATATGCACACACACATTCGTGGAGGCATGCATAAAAACAATGGCTTTGGTCTATATGAAACCGGACGCATAAAAATAAACACATTTATATAAGAAAAAGCCACAGAAACCACAGGTTTGTATCAGTGTTTTTGCTTTTTATCAGAGATATGGGCCTGTGATAAGCAATTAGTTGCTTACAGCTGAAAAAAGTGAACCTGGAAAGTGCTTGCTTGTTAGCTTGCTTCTTATCATTTTTTATCATCTTTTTGAGGCAAAACCGCCAGGAGGTTCGAAGAGAATCCGTAAGAATCAGACAGTCCAAGTAACCTGGGTGACCTTTGACCTGCTAGTTACCTTGGAGAAGAGTCCAAAGCAGGCCAGTTTACTGATGATGCAATAGGCCTCCGGAGGTCGAGCGCCGTTACCATGGGGCTGAGAGAAAGGGAGAAAGAATATGGGTTACGCCAAACTGCTTCCTGGATGAGATTCTTGAGTTTCTGTTCTACGTGAGTAGCAGATGAAGTGAGTAGCAGGTGAAAAAGTAGCAGATGAAGTGAGTATCAAATGAAGTGAGTAGCAGATGAAGTGAGTATCAAATTAAGTGAGTAGCAGGTGAAGTGAGTTTCAGATGAAGTGAGTAGCAGGTGAAATGAGTAGCAAGTGAAGTGAGTAGCAGGTGACTTACCAGTAGCCTCCTGCAGTAACCGTTCCTCCTGCTTGCATCAACCTCTGTCAAAACGAATGAGAAGGTCTCACTGCAAACAGAGAAAGAGAATCAATCCACAGAGAATAGGGTAAAATACACAGTAGAAACTGGAGGTGAAATAATAATTCACTCTACTAATTCATGATTTTTCACTTCTGCACTTTAAGAAACCTTACTTTCCTGTTGTTGTTGTGGCTATCATAGATACTGGTTGGGCATAAGAGAGAGAGGGAAAGAGAGAGAGACAGGGAACACACAGTGGGCATGTAGCTCACCCTTGTTCCCTCGAGCTGGGCGGGACTCCCCCAGACCCAGACTCCGTATTCACACGGAACAGAAAATAATGAGAACAAAAAAAAAGAGACAAAAAAGAGGAAGCAGCAGCTTTAAAGAGAACCGGCAGCAAACAACGCAAAAGAAAGACAGCGGGGGGAACAACAAAATGCATGAATCACGGGCTAGCAAGACACCTGTGGATGAGGCCTTGCTCTAGATCCACGGTCAGAGATGAGACTGAAAGAAACATTCGGGCAGATGTGCTTTTGTTGCGCTGAGCACAATGTTTATAGTGGTGTGTGTGTTTATTGAGAGCGTTATCTGCACCTGTGACTGAAAGAGTGCACGGTGCATATTAATGTGGTGTGTGGCGATACAAACCACTGCTACAGGCTGTGTGAGTGTGTGTGTGTGTGTGTGTGTGCCTGTGTTTGAGTGTGTTTATTTGATGTCTTTATGTATGTTCATGCTGTACCTTTTTTATACATGCGTGTGTGCTGTGCGTTGGGGCCAGATTCAAAGTTGAGATAAGCACGCGCAAATGGGATTTACTCCCGAAATTCCACGTAGCTTAAGCTATTTGTGATTCAGACTTTGACTTATCCGCTGTTTAAAGCATCTTTCCAGTACATAGGCAGCATTACGCGCACGGGGTGGAGATTTGATGAAAAAGAGGCGTGTCTGCAAGATACGCGTATTCAGAGTTTAAACTTAATAACTTTTTTCTGCACAACTTTGTAAGGGAAAAAAGGTAGTTTATGTCTAGCACCGCCAATAGATGATGATGAAAAAATACAGCATCTTTTGCAAAAATGGATATTAGAATGAGTGCATGTTCGTTGAAAATAATATTGGTCTTATTTTCCTTTGCCTAGCCTACTTACAATTATCAAAGCTGTCATAAAAAGAAAAATATGTAAAAGTAGGCTATGATTGACCGTCTGGTATATCATACCTGACCAATATTAGATGGATTAATTGATAGACAGAGATCATATTCACTTTGACAGAGAGGCGATTTGTGTCAGCACAGCTTCTCCAAAATGATTAAGTTGAAGACGTCGCATATAGGCTATTGCGTTCAACCACCGTAGGCTACATGACTTTATTAGATAAATCGTAAAATTTTTAAATCTTTTTTTCTTCAGTAAATCCAACAATTTATTTGTTTACTTAAAGTGATGGTCAAGGGATTCTAAAAATGTCAAATAACCACAACATATCATAGAGGGATGTATCCACTACACACCCACCAAATATCTTTTCAAGAAAATGTGAATAGGTATATTAATATACATCTCAAAGTCAGCTAATAAACTCAGTCTTGAAAGGACTCAGGATTGTAGGGGTGTGGTCTAAATCCACGCCCTCAACCCGAGTGCCATCGACGTCTCCAGCCCTACATGTTTGAACCACAGAACTGTTATACAGTTCTATGGTTTGAACCATAGGTTTGAACCCGGTGAGGAATTAATGCAATCAATTAAAAGTAAAATACAGTGCGGCTGCTATCAAGAGATAAATATCACACGCAAGCTCATAATCAAAGTTAAGTTAACTTAAACACGAAGCAGAGTATTGCAACCGTTTGATCTAACGTTAGTCTATTTAAAGCAAGCTAAATTGCAAGGCGACGTTTCACCACATGCATGTTCCACACAAATCATTAAATAATGGTAGGTTTTAACGAGTTTTTAAAATGTATTTAAAGGCCCATTCATTAATTTCGGTTGCTAATCGAACGAAAATTACGTGTATGGCAACTAAGTACTGGTGTTTCTAATGTTTCTCATCATATTTTTGTTACTGTAAGCAGCCACTGAAGAATACGACAAAACCATTTCCAAGGCATGGTTTATTTGGTTAATCTTAACTATCTATTATTTTCGATATATTATCTGATGAATGAGCAGTGCACCAAGTAAAAACTTGAGTGATTAGTTTGTTTCCATGCTGAGCTGTGCAAGAAGCAAGCTAATGTTACTAGCTAGCACCACGGAGGGATGAATAAAAAGGTGAAAAAATTGGAGAGGGATGATAAAATTGGTATTGGGATAAAGAGAGCGGGAAAAATTAAACACTTTAGCTAACTATTCCAAATCCAAATGCTGACAACGCAGACAACTATTCTCAAGAGCAAACAAAACAAGCGTTTGGTTCAGACTTCCGACAGAATTTCTTAGTGGAACAGGACGGTTTTATTCGCCTCAAACTATGGGAGGAGTTATGTAATGAGATCAAAGAATGTATTGGTTGAGGTTTCACATCTACATCACCATGGACCCATATCGACTCCACCCTTTTTTTCAGCATACAGGAATAAAGAGATAATTTTACGAAATTGCAATGGAATTTATTCCTCGCGCTTTATTGGTGCTCAATACATACCTTAATAGCCATAAATAACGTGGTTATAAGCATATTATGGATTTTATTATGAGTAGGTTATTAAAGGCAATGTCACTGACACGTTGAAAATTTATACGCCAACACACATTTATTTAGTAGAAAGCTGGCAACCCAGGGAGCAGGTACAAGAAACAGGTAATTAGAATATCATGCCCTGTGCCACCCACATTTTGAGAAACGCACCCGCGTAGCGCAGGTTAGAATACGGCGTATCTTAAATCTGCGTGGGAGAGGCACTTAAGCACATGACTTAAGTTGGCCATCTCTGAATTCGGCCCATGGTGTCTGACTGAAGAGGGATGGTGTGTGACAGTTAGGTGTGCAGGTGTGTTTACCTGCAGAACAAGCGTGCATGTGTGTTTACCTGCAGAACAAGCGTGCAGGTGTGTTTACCTGCAGAACAAGCGTGCAGGTGTGTTTACCTGCGGTACTCTGTTAGGGGGGCCCAGTTGATTCCCTCAGGAAAGCAGAAGAGAGTGATGGCTTTCAGCGTCTTCTCCTCCTCCTCCCTTTGGAACTTCACCATTCCGTCCCTCTGGGCAGGAAAACACAGGAACCTGTCAGTCATACCCTTCCCAAACCACTCCCAATTACTGACCCTGGCTCCTCCCCAATCCACTCCCAATTACTGACACTGGCCCCTCCCCAATCCACTCCCAATATGTAACCTTTCACCTCACCCAACCTGGCAGATACTACAGACACCACATGCCCTTCACTTGCCACTTAATCTCTGTGTAGATTTACCCTTTTCTCTCCATCTCTCCCTCTCCCTCCATTCCTGCCCTGGTTCCCCTGTTTGTGGTCTACACCCTCTTCACTGTGATAAAAAACTCCACTGATAAATTAGTTTTCTCTTCTAATTTAAATACAGTGTTCTCTCAGCATCAAATACTGAGAGCATAGCAAAAATGTTTGGCATTACGTTCTCTAGATGTTGTAATTATGTTCTGTAGGCGTTGACATTAAGTTCTCCAGGTGTTGGCTTACCTTCGGGAACTGGTAGGTGATCTGGGGCTCGTAGTCGCCGTCCTTCTTCTTCTTAAGGCTGACCACCACCAGGTACTCGAAAAAGAACTGGCCACTAGCATATCGCTGCTGCCGGGGCAGAGCCGCCTTTTGGAGGGCGGAGTCTGTCAGGGAGGGCGGAGCCTGCTCCTTAGCTCCCCCTGCAGAAAGAGCGGCACGGCTTCTTTCAGCACACCACATTTTGATGAGCTACTAACACTCCCACTTCACATCGCATCACTCAATTTCTTTTCAATCCTAACTTAGAATTTTTTAAAATTATTTTCTGCATTCTGCAACTTCTCTCTTGGTTTATGAAACAATAACTTTAAGTTTCAATTATCTCTGCGCAATAGGCCTATGCTGACAAGATGGACTTAAAGCCGCAAACTATTAAAGCATTGATAGAGAAGGAGAGAGAGAGAGAGAGAGAGAGAGAGAGAGAGCGAGTATCTCAGGTATCTCAGTGGCCAAGCGGAATGTGTCCAGCTGGTATACCTCACTCCATGTGTCTGAACATGCAGGTGGAGAAACTTAACTGAACTAACATCCTTTGTTTCTTTATTAGGGTGACCTGCACACCACCTATTTAACTGTCTGTTTATATTTGCATAAGTAAATGTATGTGAAGTCTGTTGAAGACCAGCAGCACCACTCCCGGAAACTGAACCTGCATGCCGTGTTCATTCTACACAGTACGCTTGGCGCCTGAGAAACTTTTTAGACTTTAAACACAAAACCGCTGTGATGTGGCCTCCTCCCCCACTGTGATGTGTGTGTCCCCCTCCCCCCACTCTGTTCAACCCTTTCAGCCTTCTGCCCTCTCTTTCTCTCTGGCCCTGCCCCTCTCTTTCTCTCTGTCCCTGCTCTCTCTTTCTCTCTGTCCCTGCCTCTCCATTAGGACAACAGCAAGTTTCATCAAAATTCCCTCTCTATTGATCAATTATAATTAAAAACCAGAAGCCGCTGATCTTGTGACCTGTAAATTGACAAAGTTCTGTGAAAAAGTGAGGATGCTGAAATGCTGAATTTACAGAGATGACGCAAAAAACATATTCTAATGCAATCTGTGCAATCTCTCTCTCTCTTGCCCCTCTTTTCTCCTCTTTCTCTCTCTCTTCAATGAGTCCCCTCCCAAACCTCACTATCAGTGAGAAGGCAAGACAAATACACACCCGGCATTAGGCAAGCATCCCAAATATGTGTCCAATAGCACCACAGTATCTGTCTGGCCAATAGCAGCAGAGTATATGTGACCCTGTTTGTGCTTTCAGACGGAATACTGCATTAGACCACATGCAAACCAACAATTAGCCCAGATAACATCACCTCCCTCTCTCAAACCCACACTTACACCAGATAACAGCATCTCACACAACCCAACACATACACACCAGATAACAGCACCTCCCTGCCCTCAACCCTATTATCCAATCCAATATAGTAATGGGAATAACAGCGCTCTAACCAGCAAAATGTGATCTAGGTTAATACCTGACCGAACATTTTTCTTTCTTAGAATGCTGGGGAACACCGAGTAGATGATTCGTGTAAAGGTTCAAGGAGAAACGTTCACAAATGGCTGTATTAGGAGACAGGAGCGTATGTCCCCATTACGTTCATTTTAACCTGAAGATAACTTTTTAGGGTATTGGGGAAACAGTCAGAACAACATTTATGTGAAGTTTCATCAAAATGCCCTCTATATTAACCAATGAAAATGAAAAACCAGAAGCCTCTGATCTTGTGACCTGAAAATTGTTTTGTGGAAAAAGTGAAAATGCTTGTTTCCATTGGGAAAGGATTACAACTGTACACTACCACTTTTACTAATCAAAATAACAAACATAAGCAATAAGAATGCAATACAGTTTACAGGGATTGATGAAAAAACCATACTCTAATGCAATCTGTGTTGTGTCCCTATCTTTTTTGGCAGTGACAATACTCTGCCTTTATCAGTTTCTCTCTCTCTCTCTCTCTCTCTCTCTCTCTCTCTCTCTCTCACTCGCTACTCTCTCTCTTGCCCCCCTTTCCCCCTCTCTCTTTCTCTCTCTATCTTTTCTCTTTCCCTCCTAACTGACAGCAGAGACTTGCCCAGACTGGTTTGCTGAGTTCACGTGAGTGGACAGCTTTGTGACCCATCTTTAACGGGAAAGGCCATCTTTGCAAGGGGAAGGAAACCACAAGCAACATTTGACTTGATGAGCCTTTCTGGTGCAACAATCGTTGGGTATAATCTTAGTTCAGGTTGTGCCAATTCATATATAGGCTATTGTGATACTCGATGCAGTTGTAATATCCAATGGGTTTTATAATACTAAAAACTCCTTGAGGTGATTTCTAAAACACTAATATACAAAATGAATGCACAATGACTTATTAAAACCACGGTTTTCCAGAATGAAGTCTATCAATGCCAATTTGACCTCACTCAGAAATAATAAATATAACAGTATTCAACATCCTGAGTCTACATCTTTAGAACAGCCTGCTAAAGCATTCGTTTTCATATATTTCCGAGCTAGCCATGTGACACCCTGGCTTTTGTCAAGAGATTGATGCAGTATGTTTCCACTGTGAAAGGGAGGAGGTTTCCAGAGAAACTCACGGTCTCTGGCGGACCTGCGGAACACCCGTAAAGTGGACCACAGGTTGCTGAACCTCTTGAATCGGCCTTCGTCACCTTCCTCCTCCTCACTGGACATGGCGGCACCTATGAACAAAGGGCCATCACTGAGTTTAGCACAACACTTCCTATTTATCCACCTCCTTCCATTAGCAACAAATCACTTTAGTAAGGTTACTGTAACTTAAACTCCCAGAATGACCCCACTGCCATCGAACACAGCAGCAGTGTGCTAATAACCATGTGCTATTTATTATCTCACCCCTTCAAAGGCAAGCAATCCTGCAGTCACTTTCACATCAAAGTCTAAATATCACTGAAAGGGTACACATACTGGTGCCAGTTAATAAATAACTTACAAATAATCAGAGGGAAGCGCTTAAGACTGGCACAGAGAAACAGTAGTGCATTCACATAAGAAGGTCACTGTACGCTTGTCACATTTCAACTCTTTTTTTTAGCCCTTGGCTGAGAACCTAACCCCGGTCTGCAGTATGCAGTATGCAGGCATGTGTCACAGGCAAATGCAGAAGCCTGTAAAACTGTACTGCACTGCAGCGATTCTCTCACTCACAAAGGGAATCATATCTCATAACTGGGACCATAATATTAAATATCTCTTCCGCTTTAATGATGAGACTGTCAGTTCATATAATTAATGTTCTGACTTGTGGAAATCCTATATCTTGCATCAGATGAACGGTTGAATTACTCACTTAATTTTCCTTTCATTCTGAAGTGTTGAGTTATTGGAATTAGGCATAAACCTGCCATGTGACACGCATTTAGCTTGTTCATTCTGATCAGTTCATGAATAATTAATGCTATATGTTCAACTGACAAATAGATAAATTAATAATGAATAACTTTTTATTTTAACTTACTTACGCCTACCTTATACAGAGAGAGTATTTCAGTGATTTGAGTTTTTGCATGTATTTGTTACAGTGTTTCAGAGGTAATATCTCATTTTTGGGGCAGGCCTACAGTGGCTCACCCTGGTTCAGGCCTATGGGGCTCCCCTTCCCATTTACCTCAGCAGGGGCCTCGCCTGTGGAACAGAGAGCACAGCATCACTGCACGGAGAGCATCACTGCACTGCCCGACACTGCACTGCCCGACACTGCACACAGAGCACTGCACTTCAGAGAAAACTGTACAGAGAGCATTGAACTATACAGCATGGACAATACTGTACAGCACTGCACTTCAGAGTGAACAAGTCACCCACAAAGCTGAGGACCACTAAGGGAGCTTAAACCGCTAATGGGTAGAAGAAGAAAAAAGAAATTATCCTAGTAGCTAAACAGCCAAATAATAATCAACCCAGAAAAATGGGGCAAACTCAAAAACACGAGTGAGAGAACAAAACAAAGTCTCCCGAGCTCAAATACTAGAGCTGAAACGGAAAAATAAAATATAATCAAATCAATATTTATTTATATAGGGCATTTCACAACTAGTTGTGACAATGCGCTTCACAGAAAAACCCAGCCTAAACCCCCACAAAAAAAATAAAATAATAAAAAATAGAAAAGAAACACCTTCGGCACGTAAGACTAAAACAGCCGGTAAGAAGGTGAAATGAAAATGAAACACAAATGAGACTGTCCGGAGTAAATCGAACAGTATAGCTTTAACGAGGAATAATCCTCTACGTAATACCTAACGAGAAGAAGCAAGTCCCTCGTAAACATAAAGCAAAGCTTTAATATCACGAGGTCACTTGTACCTGACTATACCTGGCTCAATGTAAGTAGGAATGACAAAGAAGCGCCGGGAAGCGGAAGTGAGGAGCTTAAATACCCCATCAGGCAGTAGCACAGGTGAAACGAATAATAGGCGAGGTGAAGAAAAACCCCGGAACGGAACGTGGGAAAAAATCCGATAGATTCCCAACCGGAGAGAGAGGATGAGAACCACAGCAAAAAAAAGAAAAATAAACCACAGACCATGACAAAAAAATTACAACTAATATCATTAAAACAGTAAAATCAAAGAGTAAAATAAATAAAGTTATAAAGAAATAAAATAAAAATAGCTAGTTGAAGGCAAGATTTTAAAAAATGAGTCTTGAGCTGTTGCTTAAAACTGTGTACAGTAGTTGCCTGACGGATAGCAATTTGATAGCAATCCAAGCCTTGGAGCATAAAAACAGAATGTCGCTTCACCAGATTTCTTATGTTTTATTCTTGGAACATTACGTAAACCAGCAGCTGATAAAGTGCTCAGCGTGGAAAATATGCTGAGAGACAAACAGAAATGTATGATGGTGCTAAACCATTAAAAGCTTTGTAAACCAGTAGAAGTACTTTAAAATCAACCCTAAAAGATGAGGCCAGTGCAAGGAGGCCAGAACAGGAGTGATATGTTCAGATTTCCCTGTTTTTGTTAAGATTCTTAACAGCAGCATTTCGTACAAGTTGTAATCTATCAATCAACTTCTTTGGCAGTCCCATCAAGAGTGCATTGTAATAGTCAAGGTGGCTATAAACAAAACCAAGTGTCAGCATCTTGTAGAGAGAGAAATGGTCTGACGTGCTATATTTCTCAAGTGGAAAAAGGCAGTCTTGGGTTACATAGCCTATGTGAGGCTTGTTAAGTATGACACCAAAATTTCTCACTTCTGATTTGACTAGAGCAGCTAGATACCCAAGTTTTCTTAGTACTTTCTCTTTCTTTCCATTTGCTCCTATGAGTAGAATTTCAGTTTTATCCTCATTCAAATTGAGAACGTTATTGCCCATCCATTCAAAAATACTACCTAAACAGCTCATCGATCGAGTTAAGGCATCAGGGCCATTTGGTGAAACATATATATACACAGAAAATATCAGAAACACCTGAATATCTGAATATCTAGTAACTATTAACGAGTAGGCCCACCCTTTGCCTTCAAAACAGTTTCAATCCTTATAGGAAGGCTGTCATACAATTTCTGAAGTGTGTGTAGTGGAATATTGGCCC
This sequence comes from Ilyophis sp. 1 JC-2022, assembly GCA_022702515.1. Taxonomy (NCBI): domain Eukaryota; kingdom Metazoa; phylum Chordata; class Actinopteri; order Anguilliformes; family Synaphobranchidae; genus Ilyophis; species Ilyophis sp. 1 JC-2022. Next base: position 30,645,086 of record CM040402.1, on the reverse strand, counting down.
ATTGTTCAAGAAGGGCAGTCTCCAGTTTTTGAGGTATGAAAGAGGTGGAAATCTAGCTCGCAATGAGTGACCCAATGGGTCCCATGAAATGGCTGCCCATACCATTACAGAACCACCACCATACTTAACAGTTGGCATTTCTCCAAACATAAACCCATCCAGATGTATTAAAAAGAGTAAAAGATGACTCATCAGACCATATCACTTTTCTCCATTGCTCAGGGGTCCAGGTTTTGTGTTCCGTACACCATGTGTTTTTGTGCATTAGCCTTGGATACAAATGGTTTCCGAATTGCGGCCCTGCCATAAATACCAGCTTTGTGAAGCTCACAACCAGAGTGCGTCAGGGTTGCGACAGGGACTCAGTCGCAGACAGCACGTAACAATAAACTGTAGTTTATTATGGGTCGAAACCCAGGGATGAGGCGAAGGCGAAGTCAAGACAGGCAGAGCTCAAAAACCAGAAAGTCACGGTGAAAGTACAAAAACACAATCCAAACATAGTCAGGAAACAGAAACAAAGATCAGGAACACGGAAGACAGGTACATGGAAAACTAGCAGAACTCTGGTCAGAAAAGTGCTTGTAGCGAAACAGGGCAATGGTGGCAACTGTGACGAACTCACACTGAAGATAGAACAGAGTGGGCATGTGCAGTAGTGCTAGCAGTCATGGAGGTGATCAGGCATGTGCAGTAGTGCTTTCAGTTAGCTTGGCTACTAACGTTACATAAGGTTATGGTCAGAATGACTCGCATCAGACTGGCGCTAGCCGGATTAAAAGTAAGTTTTTGTTGCATTTTAAAAAAACATAACGGGTTGAAAGCAATAGTATTGGGTCCTAACAACCTAGACATTTTGATTTAATCTGTCTGATAATAACCCTTTTAGCGAACTCTTTTGTAAAAAGTCCATTCTGTGAGCGCCTGTTGTCTAATAAGTTCCAACTGCGGACGTTCCAGGCAGCCCCGAAGTTACACCTTTTTCTCCACCTACCCTCTTTGACCGTAGCAATGAAGGCACACACTCTACACACAACCTCTATGCTTCTAGAAAATGGGTCATACAGCTGCATGTCGGCAGCAACACATTCCGCAAGCGCATACGTTACAGCGAATTGCGAGAGGGCAGGTAAAATAAAAATCCGTTTTGGATCTTTAAAAAATTGGCCTGCCAAAATTTGTGAGTGGTCAGCTATTTAGCCGGCAGCCGGCACTTATGGAACACTCTGTCACAACATACTGCACTGCACAGAGGGCACTGAACTATAAAGCATGAAGAGCACTGCACTGCACAGAGGACACTGAACAGTAAAGCATGAAGAGCACTGCACTGCACAGAGGGCACTGAACTATAAAGCATGAAGAGCACTGCACTGCACAGAGGACACTGAACTGTAAAGCATGAAGAGCACTGCGCTGAACACAGGGCACTGAACTATAAAGCATGAAGAGCACTGCACTGCACAGAGGGCACTGAACTATAAAGCATGAAGAGCACTGCACAGAGGGCACTGAACTATAAAGCATGAAGAGCACTGCACTGCACAGAGGACACTGAACTGTAAAGCATGAAGAGCACTGCACTGCACAGAGGGCACTGAACTATAAAGCATGAAGAGCACTGCACTGCACAGAGGGCACTGAACTATAAAGCATGAAGAGCACTGCGCTGAACACAGGGCACTGAACTATAAAGCATGAAGAGCACTGCACAGCACAGAGGGCACTGAACTATAAAGCATGAAGAGCACTGCGCTGCACAGAGGGCACTGAACTATAAAGCATGAAGAGCACTGCGCTGAACACAGGGCACTGAACTATAAAGCATGAAGAGCACTGCACTGCACAGAGAGCACTGAAACTGCAGCCAATATGGAGGGAAATTTGGACGGCACTGACAGCTAAAGTTTCATTAACTGCAATCAGATATCACATTTTTCTGCATCTTTCTGTAAATTTATGAGAAATGATGTGTAAGGGTATTAATGCAGCAGGGACTACACAAAAAATTATTCATTCAAAATGACACAGCCAAGTATTCTTATTATACTTGAAAATTGATCATGATATCATAACGATGACTCATTCAACTGTCAAATCTCACAGCTGGTTTCTGAAATTGTTCTAAACGGAAGCAAAGCTCTCCTGCCCCAGCGCGTGAGTTTTGTAGCACTGAGGTGGCACACGCCCACTGGCTCCCTCTCCCTGCCACCCACCCCACACACAAAGAGGGCTGAAACTTGTTGTTTCTATCCCTGCCTTTATTAGACCAGCCCCAGTGGCTTTCAACGTAACGGATTAAACACATCTCTGCCCAACTGGTCCTTCTGGAAAACCCACATACTTCTGGTAAAAAACACTACTACATAGACCTGCCGTACATAAAACGTTTTTTCCCCCTGCTTTCTTATGCACTTCCAATCGTCAGTTACACTAAATTGAAATTAACCTGTGGTATGCTTTAACCTGTATGAGCCTTTTTCTGGATTGGGGGTGTCCTGTGATCAAAAAATTGTGTATCAGTAGAACATGGCTCTATTTTTTCTGGAGGTACAGCAACCTTGTACAGCGGAAGATAGTATCAATATCCATACAGAGCATTTACATACACTCCATATTGTATGTGCTAGGTAACCCACACCTGGTTATTTCCCTTAACTTTTAATATGTCTTTGATTTTCACAATAATAACAGTAATAGAAATACTCAATCATTGCCACATAATGCTTCTTGCATCACTGAGGAAGACAATGATTGTGCACTGATGACTACACATCATACTTTTCAGGTCCATAAGTCTCTTAATTTATATGACAGTTCTCCAGCGTATTTTTGGACCCAAACCAGGCTATCTATTTTAAGGTATATCTTCTGTGACATAAGGAAAGATATCTCCACAGAAAATAAGATAAAATAAGTTCTTAGGGTCAAAGAAACATCACACACAGTTGATCTGCAGTCAATACTGGTCAATTTGGTTTTGCTTTACAATCCAGAAAGTCACAAAACAAACTTTTAATAACTGATACAAAAACAGATCTTCGCCAGCTGAAATTTACCACCAGCTTAAACCCGCAGTCAAAGGAAGTGAAACTGAATCCAGCTCTTATGGAAATGGAACATACCAGAATATACCGCAATATATTGAAATAATGTATATTATCATTCTATTCCCAGGTTTCACAATACATTACATTACATTATAGGCATTTAGCAGACGCTCTTATCCAGAGCGACTTACACAGCATTTCTTTTGCATTTATACATAGTATCCATTGATACAGCTGGATATATACTGAAGCAATGCAGGTGAAGTACCTTGCTCAAGGGTACAACGGCAGTGTCAGACCTGGGAATCGAACCTGCAACCTTTCGGTTACAAACCCAGTTCCTTAACCATTATACCACACTGCCGCAATACATGGGCAAATATGAAAATGATTGGCACTTTCATATATTAAAATAAAAACACACTTTGCTATAAAGAATATTCATAATCATAATTTCAAACAGGTCTACATACAGTATATTCCATTTCTGTAAGAGAAGGGAGATGTTGCTCACTCGCGGAACTGAATGTACCTTCACGGGAAACGCAGAAAGTAAAACAGTGGCAGTCTTGTTGCTGTCCTGCATTTAACAACCAGTGCTGTGTGTTTCAGTAGCTAAACTGTCAGGCCTGACTGCTAATCCTTCACAGTGCAGAGAATTACAAAACAGGCACATAAGAAGGCCAGCCGTTCACACAGTGTGGTTTAGTGAACACGGCTTTCACACTCTCCAGAAAAGACCTGAAGGAATCCTTTTCTCTCCCAGGATGTTGCCACTTCCTCTTTCAGACACTCCGTCTGTTTATCATGGCTGTAAGGTAACATTAGATTACACGCTAACTATTGCTGAATAGACTGTGTCTATATTAAACTCTGAATTCAAAATTTAAAAAAATTACTATATAGCCTGCTTATTGCAGACATATATCCTAAGTGAAATTACAGCTGGTCCGTAATTTTCTCGTTGAAATTAGAGCAGCGGTCATTTGACCGCAAGCCATCGTTCTTGGTACGTCTGCACGTCCTGCCTTCAAAGTGTTAACCCAAAGGTTTATCATTACGTCATTCGTAAACAGACGTTCTAATATTGTGTCCTCGTCACACTGTGTGACCGTACACTTCAAGGACCACTCTAGCGCTGTAACACCCTTTTCACCATAAAAATGAGTTACGCATCACTGATCATTTCATTTTGTAGTGGGCATACAGAAAAGTTTCTCATTGTCATTAAGAAACTTTTTGTATGAAATTATTCACTTTAAATGATTACACTGTCTACACCATTCCACTCAAAACTTTCCAGATGAAACCAGTCAAAGGTAAAACAGGCACTACACTACATGTTCAGGCAACGCCGTGCCCTTTCTAGCTTCTAGAAACAAAAACAGCATTGGTAATATCAGGTATTCCTGGGGCTCTAATTCAACTTTTACCCTTATTCTGACATTACAACAACTATCTAAGTCTACACTTGTCTGTTTATGACTGTACACACCCATTAGTGCAGCAGAGATCCATTTACTCTGCTACTAACTGGACGCACACCTTGCCATGTCATTGTCAGAGCACAGCAGCTTTCTAAAGACCCGCAGCAAAATTGCATGGAGCTCACACCTAAACAATGATGTCATGGGCTTGAACCACTGGGACTGTCCAAGAGCTACTGCACAGTTCTCTCTTTAAAGGGTAACAAAGCATCCTGGTTTAGCTAGACCTGCCCTTTTTTGAAATTAGTGCCAAAATCAGGGCGTGATAAGGTAATAATACAGGGGCTGAGCTCCAGGTATCAAACCACGCCCCAGCGATTCTTTTCACTAGTACCCAAAAGCTAATTTCTACTCTGAACAACACTCACAGCGGCTGCTTGGTTCCACTCTCTCTCGCTACCTCTCTCAGTCATACACACACAAACAAACACGCTAGCTCCAGCTGCTGCCATGCCCCAAGTAGCCGAGGCACAAGCAATGGTGGAGAATGAGAGGATGGGCAATGTTTTGGAGCAGTAGGCGGCGGCACGCATAGCCTCGTTTGGGTTTATAATGATGCGGCCAGCAACAAATCACACGCTGTACAAATAGTTACCCATGCCATGTAAGCTACTAATTTTACACAGGCTGTAGGCAATCACATTAACATTACCTGCAAGATATCAACAATAATGGTTTCCATTTCAACGGGTGCACATTAGTGATTAATCCTGGTTCCCGGGATCCCAGTATTTCCCATCACAATTCCTTCCCGTTTCCAACCGGGAGTGGCGTCGGGAACCGGGAAATTTAACATGGGCAATGCATAAATAACTCTTGCATTATATTTGGCCTAATTAAGTACAATAAAATAATGAATATGTGAAGTATATTTCCAAAATGTAGTATCCACCATTTTAAAAAACTGACGCCAACTCATGACTGCTTATTGACAAGCAAAAACTTTGATTGGTTATTACGCCACGTTCCATGTCTCGTCTGGATGCCTCGCATCGCAAGCAATCCCAACATGCTTTACAGACACGAGGAATCACCTCTCATTGAAAATGAATGGAGGTGGTGTAATCGCATGAAAGATCCGCTCCTCACCGCTTTCTGTGGGGCTTTGCCGTAACTATTGCACTTTACAGCATGTGAACTTTGCTAGCGCATGCAGAGGAAATAGAAGTTCAATATACATGCTCCAAACGTGGAGAGCAAAATCATGTCAAGAGTGGAAGAATTTTGAGAAACTTAATACTAACGAGACAAAATGTCGGGTTTTTTTTAAAGTTGTAAATTAATTTCAGAGAAAATAGGCTAGGCCTACTATAATTGCGACATCAATGACTAGGCTACCATTGGGGGGCAACCGTGGATAGGGATAGCCTTAGGGGTATAGCCTAATAATGAACGCAAACCCATAGTTATTCCAGGACATCACATTCTGCATAAATATAGCCTAGCTATAATTACAAAACGAGCTGGAATTCTTAGAGCAAGTTGCAAGTATATTAGATACCTTCTCTTTTATTACCAACTCGTAGGCTACGGCTAAACGTCCCTCATTTCACAATGGTAGGCTAGCATATATTTGCTGATGTGTTTTGATGGAGATATTGCATTTATGCCATCATATTAAATTATTGTATTTATGCCATAACATTTACTTAGGCTATATAATGTAGGCCTATTACTCACAGTCTCAGTTCTTGCAGCAAAAATCAAATTTTTTAATTTAGGATTTTTTTTTTTTATTGGCTTGTGAAAAATTTCTGCATAACACACGTTACTTTATTTCCAAATTTCTCAGTTTTGGGCATTCACTGCCGAAACCCTCGACATTTCAAAGAAGAGGGTAAAAATGTGTAGGCATAATTTTTTTTGAGGGAGGGAGAGTATAGTCCTTTTCCTTAAACACTGGCCGTTTGCCTGTAGACCTAAAGCCTTTTTGTTGTGAACAGTTAGCCAGCGTTAATACTTTCTCACGGTTCAGGTAGGCCTAATAGCCCTATAGCTTTTGTTTATATGTCCGAAGTTCCAAAGCAGCCATAATTTTGTGCAGAAAATATGTTGCTTTTATTAATAAAACATCTTTGAAAAACAGTTTGTTATTGATATTCAAGAATCTCAGCCAATAGTAGGCTAGTGGACAATGCCATGGTGCCTAAAGATAGTTTTATATGGCATATGGATGCCGTTAGCCTGTAAACCAATAAGTAGGGTCGCACATTTGATAATAGCCCTGGTTTTTTAGACGGGACTTCCCGGGAAACCCGAGAGCGAGGTGTTATAATCCCGTGTTTAAAAATAGCAAATTTAATGTAACAAACCATAACAAACCAATGCCAACACTAGCTCAGAGTCTGGTGGGGTGATGATAAGGTCAGCTGTACTTTGCTGTGACAAATACACAGGTAGGGAGGGGCCTGAATCAGCTGGAGGGCCTTCACCAGCACTGTATCTGGTGCAGCCAATGGCAGCGCAGCTCAGCAGATGACTGCAGAGTGAAAAGAAGTGGCAGCAGTCAGCTACAAACCTTTTCAGAGGATGCAGTTGCTAGTCTGTGAACTCCCGCATCAAGGGAGGATGTTGCATCTGAGTTACAGCGATGATCGGCCATTCAAAATAAGGGAATAAAAAGATATGGGAACTAAAAGCACTTAGTCAATACAAAAAAATGTAAACAATAAAACCTAATTCACAAAAAACACAAGCAGAGAAATGGCTTCTTTGGACTTCCAATGTAAGGCCCAGGTTTGCCTGAACTGAAACAGATAAAAACGAAAGCAGGTAGCCTACGGTGCCGTTGGCGGTGTTTTCTCTGTGTGAAAGTGACTCAAACCTGAGAGTAAAACGCAGCTAAGCCAATCACTCTGACTGCAGCAGATAAAATGCCTGTCATGTGCAGAAATGCAATTCACACGTCCCTCTCACCTCTCACTATCCTCAGTTTCCTCTGCTGCCAGGCGCTACATCACCACCCTGCTGCTTCCACCTGTCTTCCAGCCCATTTCCTGTGCGCATGCTGTTGGTTTTAACTGCCAGATGCTGGTTTGTGGGGCCATGACAGTGAGCAACATGATATATCCCCGGTTTGGATACCATTTTGAACAGCATTATACCACATGATAAATGTGACACCCCATGGACCAGCAGCATTCATCACTAGCACTGTAGCTGTGTGCTTTAATATCAAGTGCTTTAATCAGGAGTTCATTCCATCTTCTGGCCAGATTCTCAACTCTCATGAGCATTGCTACATACATCTGTACTCTTGAGTAAGCCAGTAATTAGCTAATAAGTAATAAGTTTTTTGCACTCTGGCTTAATTCTGCTACTTTAGCACTTTAACTAGGGTTGTCATATGGTTTCCGTTCAGAAGGGGGTCTGATTGTCGATGGACGCTACAAAATGATGCAGCAAAAAAAAAACATCATCAAATTAAATTATTTTTAATTCCCCATTTTGTTAATTATCAAAAGTTCTGATTATGCATTCAAATGTAATTTTAGTGAATTTATATATGATAAATTGATGAATTAATCGAATCAAGCCTTAATGAAGCCTGGGTAGGCCAAAACGGATAATTGAATTCATATTTTTTCCAATATTATTCAATCAAAGTTTATTTGTCACATACTCCATCATACAGGTACAATGTGCAGTGAAATGCTTTTAGTTAACTCCTAAGTGTGCTTATTAAAAAAAATATACATATAGAAGTATAAAATTAATTTAAAAAGAGATAAAATATGTATATGTATAAGAATTAAATGAAATGTCAGCTATACACAATGATATTCACAGATTATACTGTACAGATAGTTAAATAGGTAAGTATATGAGTATTGTCTAAGAATATATATATATGTACGTACATTTGTGTGTACAACTATAAATATGTATGTATACATGTATTATTCACAATGAAGGTCTGTATATTCAAGACACAGACCTAATTATAGCCTAGCGGCTACATCAGCGGTAGAGGTGCATGTGCATACTGCAAGATAATCACATGAGGGTCAAAGGGTAAAGCTGTCTGCATTCATACAAAACAGCCCTACCTAGGTGTGGGTCCAACCAATGACAAACCAGCCCTGCAGGCATGCTAATATTCTGTTGCTCCCCATGAAACCAACCGTCACAAATTTCCACAGGCTTTCTACCGCTCAGCCACTCTCAGTAACTTCCCCACTGAAACTCTCTTTGACCACACAACTCTGCACTCTCTCTGGCGGGGGGGAATAAACATAACACAATTATATAATATTATATAAATATCAGTACTAAGTGATATGCCTAAATTGAGATATGCCTTCCTTTTTTTCCCCACCATCGCCTGTAAATGATCAGGCAAGATTTTGATCGGGCGGGATTAAAACGCGACCATTAAATGTCATTTGGTCCTCTCAGCCAATAGAGAAACGCGTTTCTGTGAATGCCACGAGCTACTTTGGGGGTATAATTCAGACTCACTTCCATAGAAAACAACGGTGCACCGGGTGCAGAAAGAAGGCAACAAAGATTGGGAAAAAACCCTATAAAATTCCCAAAAGCTGTTGCATTGTGAACTGCACAGCTAATACAATTTTAAAAACCCGACTTGCATTTTGCATATTTGCCATGTCCAATCAGAAATCCCAAAAAACAAGCCCTGACTACATGCTATTACGAGAGAGAAGGTGGAAGGAAACATTTCCTGCATCTCCACGTATGTCTGCGGAAAGCACTTTTTAACAGGTAAATAAACGTCACATAATATGGATAGTTAGAACTACATGCTTCAACAATAACTGTCGCCCGAAATACATTTATTTTATACAACATTCATGTTTTTTGTTCAATGAATGCTTTGACAGGGGACAATTTTAAAGTCAACAAAATTCCAGTTGGCACTGCCTGCAGTCAGCTGAACAGCATTTGCTGTGTGAAACAGGGCTTAGCTAATAAATGAAGAAACTAAGAAACGAATCTTTATCTATCTGACATTCTCATTCTTGAATTATTGTGCCCTGTTCCCTGTTGCTTTGGCGACAAAAGGTCAGTGGAACATTAGCGCCCACTTAGCTTGATGAGTTTAAAACAAAGCAAAACCAAACTGCCCATGAAAAACCAAACCTTGTTTTGTAAAGCCCTGCTGTCATGGTACCGTAAACAAAAATAAACGCTAAAGAATAAGGTGCACATTGCAAAGCCCTGGACCAGAGAAAGCAGGAGGAAGCTTATCATCTCTGTCCATTTATCATTCTTCTCCAATAAATACATACAGCAGCATATTCAGAGAGATCATACAGCTGGAAAAGTGCATGGAGCTGGAAAGAAAAGCTGGTAGTGTGAGCATTGTACAAGATTGTCTTTTTAGGTCTCAATGGTTTTTTAGTCTTTTCTTCTGTGCTTGTCCTGTCTCGACTAGGTCTCGCTCACAAAAGAGGTTTTAAATCTCAATGTGACATCCTATTAAAATGAAGGTGATAATTATAATAATAATACAAAGTTGAATTCACTCAACACAGAAAGAACAGCTGTTGTCTTTCAATTGCAAACTAAAATGTAACTGCCTCTTTTCACTTGTAAAAACAACCTTTTAAGGCCTTATCACCACAGTGACACAGAGCCACCTTGAAGAATCCAGGCATACTGATGCTAAACCTCGCTGCTAATAAGATTTCCCACAAAATGAATATGCTCTGCTTGGAACAGTCATTATCCTTCGAATATTTATGACTGACCAATTCTAGAATACAGTAGGCTACAGTGCAGGACACAACCTCAGCAGGTATCGACCTTACCTACATTAACACCTGTCCAATGTTAGAAAGGGTAAAGAAAGACATGTTATTTATTTATTGTTTAACACAAATACACTACACTGGACAGCAGGCAGACATTTGATGAAAGCGTACCTATATGGTAAGTCGCTTTGAAGAACAAGAACAAATACGGACAAACATAAATAAATAAAATTAAAGGGCACATTGCAAAATTCTGCAGTTTAATGCGCAGCGCAGAAATGAGTCTTTTTCCAGATTACTGTCATCAATTGTATTTAGGTGCATATGGCAATGGAAAGTAGGCTACAAAATATACATTACAAAGTGTAGCCTAAGTATACAGTGCACAACTCATAATTACCAAAACTACTGCCTAGTGCCCACTGCACTATTACGCATTCTACTAAGCGCTATTACTGCAAATAACGTGTTTGCTTTAAAGGTTAGGCCAACCAATTCCAACAGGGAATGAATTTAAATCCACTGCAACAAGCACCGAACCTAAGAAGTGTGATTAGAGCAGGGGTCCATCAATTGGTGAAAAGACAAACTGAGGTCGAAGGCGAAAAAATAAACATCAGCATTTTGAACATTTCTCAATTTGGCGAACGATGATGTAAACTTAATACAAGTTGCATTAGGCCTACGTTATTCGAAGTTACTGAATACTGAAATTGTTAACGCAATGTATGGTGGCTTTGAAAATGCAATGTATAGTGTTCATTCCGCTGTGGAGAAATTTTGTAGACTAAGCTTTACGACCGCATGCTATTAGATTAGCCTACCATTGTAAATCGTTTGGGTTAGGCAACATTGTGGAGCCGAACGTTTAAATAAAGGGCAAATGTCAACAAAATGTGCCCTTTAGGAAACTGAATTCAGACTAAATCAATAGGATAGTCTAACTGTCGCTAACTTCACAGATCCTCTACTGTACGCTCCAGTGATAGTGGATTTCAATCGCGCCAGGAACATGACTATTTTTGAAAACTACTTAAGGCTGATGTTGGTTAAATTCATTCCGTGATTCACAGCTCAATGTAAACTATTTAATTAAAAGCCAGTATGTTCAAAATGATTTTTAAAAGTACTGGTGCCTACTCACCCTTCGTTGTGTCTTTCACAAAGTTCGATAGTCTAAGATTTCTGACCAGCTGTCCTCTAACCCCCTTAGATTTCTCTCCACTCATTATTCGCTTGTTTACTCCTGTCAGCTGCTTGTGTTAAATTATACTTAATTTAGCTAAATCCATGGGCTGGAATACCCATATTCCACGCGATTATCCGGGGCTGCACACAACTCTACTCTGAAGGTTGACTGCGAAAGGAACTCGTTATACGCGCAGTCACGCACTCGCGTGTTTAGCCTACACACACATTTATCAGCCTATTTTGTCCATAACTTCCTGTGTGGCAATAGTTTCATTTCGAGCTTCGCTTGATCTATCGATGTTTTTACGTTTTTTAACGATGGGACAATGTCATTTCGTAGACTATCGAGCGCACACGACTGGTTGCAGTTGGTTAAGTTAAGTTTAACTACAGCGTCACGATCTGTCCGTTAGAAGCTTGTGAGGGAGGTGGTTCCTTTAGATTACCTGTATGTCAGGTAGGGACGTGTCCCGCTTCAGGCACAACATAATTCACACGCTACACCACATTTCGCACATAGTGCTTCTTTCCGGTAGTCTGAGGGCTGGTCAGAAATGGTTTTTGAACGTCATTCATAAATAACATATATTTTTCAGTTTGTCTAGTTTGTTCATCAAGAGTGCATAATGCAACCATACATAGCATTGTATTCCCGCAAAACACGAGTGACGGCCTAGGCTTCAGATGTTCTTAACAAAATTCCCAGGATGTTGTCGGGAGCGGGTAGGAGATTGTGCCCGCGTTTAAAAAGTACCAACAGATGTGTGCTGAGTCATTTGCACACTGCGACTCTTTGCTGTGCAATTATTCGTTTTTAAAACGACACCCACAGATACATTTGCGCCACCTCCTGCTAAAATGGACTCATCAACAAGGCAACTGAATTAGGTTATTTAACTAGACTATTAGTAACATTCCAATGGCACAACGTCACTCAAAGTGCAAGCAGGCAGCAGTGAATGTTCTGTCAACAATGTGTTTTAGATATTTTCTCTTGAAAATTCTGGAGATTCATTAAAATGTGAACTATTATTTCATCAGCATATGTACTACTGTACATATGTGAAATGACCAGAGACAGAATCATGTTTTCAAAGAAACTAATGAAAATGTGATGGGGACAACCTATTTACCGTTCTCCTCCTTCCCCTTATTAGAAGGCTCCGCAAATTATCTTCTGTTTGATACCTGCAAGAAGTCTGCAGTCACACGGACATGTCTTGTCATGGTTCGTGGGTTTTTTTTTTGTCTTTTCCTTTGCGGTTCTCCTCCTAGTTTCCTGATTGAGAATCTATCAGATTTTTTCCATGTTCCGTTCCGTGGTTTGCTTTCCCTCATTACTATTTTCACCTGTGCTTCTACCTGCGGGGTATTTAAGTTCCTCACCTCCGCTTCCCCGGTGCTTCTTTGTCCTTCGACATTGCATTGAGCCAGGTATATCCAGGCACTAGCAACCTCTATTATTAAACAATGTTTATGTTCACAAGGGACTTGCTATTAGCTTTTATTTCAGGTACAGGTATTATTCCTCCTGTTAGCGTTCTGTGCTATTTATGTTATTCTTTGCTGTTCTCTCTGAGACAGTTTTATTTGTTTGTTTCGTTTTGGTTTTACATCTTTTCAGGCACCCGAACCTATGTGCCGAAGGTGTTCTTTTCTTTGCTAAGTTTCCCGTTTTGGCTCCAGTATTGAGATCGGGAGATTTAGTTTGTGTTTCACTCGTTATTCGAGTTCGCCCTATTTTAGTGGGTTGATTTTCGTTTGGCTGTTTAGCCACAAGGAAGTAGTTTCCTGTCTTTTCTTTCTTTGCATTTATTATTGTGTTACCCCTACCTTCACGTTTGATTATCCGCCACTAAAATCCATTACATGTCTGGGTCATGTCTTAATTTGCACTTGCGTTTTGGTGAATCAGCCAACAAATAACTTGTTAAGGAATTCTAAAAATAGGTGATAGGTCTCAACATAGAACCAATAAATAAAGTATTTACATTCTTAAGAAGCCATGTGAAATTTGCCATAAAGAGTGCAAAGCCTCAAATTCAACTTCTCCTCTGACTTTTAGGCCTTTCCTCTACACAAGTTTGCTGTCACATGTTTGCTGTCATGTTTGCTGAATGTGACTAATAATAAGGCGTCCAAGTACAACTCGAATGTCTTGTTAATAATCACCGCACATTCTTCCACTGGAGGAAAAACAGTTGGGCAGCAAGGATAAGTAGCAGCCAGCAATCTTTCACTGTATATTTCAGTGTACACATCACATCCCACGTCTGGGGAATTACACCTTATGCTTCCTGTACATGTAATTAGCTCACCCGTGAACACTGATCTCTGCAGTTACCTGGGTACACTTATTGGGAAGCACTGGCCTGGGGACACTTACCTGGCAGTATGTTGGAATGGATACCCAGGAGTACTAGATCTGTAGAGTATGTTCTTCGTGTTCAAATGTGGGTTATTTTCCTTGACCAGGTCTGACCAGGGTACATGAAATTTCCTTTCTAACAGAAGTTGTTCTTCATTAGGCTGAAAACATGCGTATGAAATGAAGAGTGAAAGTGTAAGCTGAGTAGCTCACCTTTCTCCTTCTCTATCGACCTCAGAGGGAACGGGCGCGTGACTTTGCCCTCGCCCCCGGCTGCTCCAGGCCCCATCACCTCCGGTTTCTCTTGGTCCACTGAGCATAGGGAAGGACAGTAGGGATCCATGAGTCTCCTACCAGCTCCTGAACATTTGTATGAGTATGCTGTATGTGCAAAATATTCCCATGACATTCAACTGTAGTTAAGATGATGTTAAAACAACTTTTTATGCCATGGTTTGCCTTTGATTCTCTCCGTTTTATCCTCTGTCAAGTTTGGAGTGTGCAGACTAACACGTGCATCCTTTATAACGTGCAGCCAACCACTCTGAAGACCAACAGCCCAGCTGCGCTTAATTTCCAACTGGCACAGGCACAGTGCACACACTCAATTGTCCAGAGGAGCTATTAGTACATGATGAGGTAGGACAAACCATGCTGACTAGAACCCTCCCTCCCTGGGAAACCAACTGTTCTGCCCCCTGCAGTCAACATGGGCACAGTCAGGATTAGACTACAGACTGCAGGACATGCCACTGTGCCCAGGACTAGCACATTAGCTAAACACACTGATTATGGTTATTAAAATCAGTTTTTTAATCATTTTGTAAGGAAATAAGATTTTGAGTGATGGATTTAAGGCAGACTGTACATTTGAGGATGACTGAAATGGGTCATACACTGCAAAAAAAGTCTGTCTTAACAAGTGTTTTAGTCTTGTAATGAGATTGAATTATTATTATTTTTTTTCTAAAGTGGAAAATATTAGCTTGTTTTAAGTTATGTTTTGCTTGACAAGTGAAATTATCTTACGCCACTGGCAAATCTTGAAATTAGTAAAACTTTCTCACCCCACTGGTAGATAGTTTGTCTTCTTTAGCAAAAAAGTTACATAAATAAGATTCTAATGTTTAAATATAAGATTAAAATGCTTGTTAAGATTTGGTTTTTGCTGTGTATAGCAATGGGATACTTGCACTGTATCCAGGCAGCTACCTTTGAATTATTTGTATTATTGAAAAAATGTACACTATGTGTGGAATATGAAAATAAAATGTATTTCATCAAACACAAAAAGCTATACATGTTTGAATCCAGGCCAGCAGTATGGCTCATTGCAGATCTGGTCCAATTGAGATGGTTAAGCATATTAAAAAAAAAATTGCTTAAAATAAGCAAAGTTATCTGCCAGTGGGGTAAGAAAAATGGACCTGATAAGATTTCTTTAAAAAAGGAATATAATATTAATATAAGCAGGAAAACAAGAAACGTAAAAAAATTATCGTAAAGCAGAAAAAGAAGAGATATTTAAGTTGATAGTACTCAGTAAGATTTCATTCTTAGCAGACTCACATTTGCGGGGATCTGAACGGACTGAGAAAAACCTCTTTGCCCCCCTGCAGGAAGTGCTAAATCCCTCATCCTCCTCTGCTGATGGTCTACCTGGGAAAGCAACAATGGGAATACAGGCCATGATGTGAAACACCCTAAATACAAAACACAAAACATTAAACACAACACAATAATCAGTAAACACAATAGTCAACTTGAAAAATAAACACTGAACACTAAACACAACAGTAATCACTACACAAAACGTTAAATGCTAAATTCAAGCCACAAAAGCCGCACACTGACAAGCTACCACAATTAAATTTATCCAGTAAGCTCAACAAATGTACCCCTGAAACTCATGCATTAATTATCTGCAGCTATTATATTCCGTCCAATCTCCGTCCAATCTCTCCCCCAATTTTTCAATACAAATCTTCATTCAATAGATTCACCTTTTTCAGGTTCAGTGTACTGCGGGTAGATAAAAGATCCAGGCTGTTATGTGCTGTCATGAGCCCTATGCCCTGAATGGTCTTTCTTATTGATGCATTGAGTGATTTGAACATTTGAGATAAACACTATCAGAGAGAGCAGAGGAATTCTGGTAAAGAGAACGGAGGAATTCTGGGTACTCACTCTTGATGCGAAGAGAAGGCAAGCTCCACCCCCTTCTCCGTGGTGCACTCGGCTGCTCTTCCATCATCTGTCCTAAAATTATATTCATTCACTTATTTTATTTGTGATATAATATTCTTATATAAGAATTTATATTAACTTACTTGGGGGTAAGGGGTTGAATCTACCTGGATGATACATGACAAACATTTTGCACAAAAATACACATCTGGGGGAATGTTCATGTTGCAACTGCTACGAAAGTGTATCACACTATACTGGATTTATATGTATGTATAAAGGGCTGTAATTCCTACTCGGATCACCGGATACGGATGTAAATACCCTCAAACTAATATACTGAACTTTAACCTCATATTCATTGTTTTATTTGAGCACAATGTGCTGTAGTACAGAGCCAAAACTACTAAATTGTTTGTACGATGATAATGAGGTGAATTACAGGTATAAATCTTGTTGCCGCCTCAAAGAAAATCGCTTAATCTGGAGTGAATTCTGCGAAATCAGTAAAACCATCTTAGCAGCTCAAGAGAACACGGCCAGAGCAAGTAAAGGCAGCTCATGTGGTTCAAATATTGAAACATCAGAATGCATTTATTACGACACAACAAGAGAAGGACAAAACACCCAACCTCAGCTGTGGGTACAATCAACAAACACACCATGTTCAAACAACAGCTTCAGCAACGTTTCAGCCCTGTTCAGACATTTTACAATGTGTGTCAACAAGTGGAACAAGACTGAGGATACAATTGCTGCTTTTTCAGATGAACTCAATACAGACAAAATGTTATATAAGGCAGCTGCACCCATGTGTTTTCCAGCCGCAGATCGCTCTGACCACTGCCGACCTGTAGCAGAAGAGCAAATGGGCTGAGACACGACCACACCCTGACACTCTTGGGCTGCTCGGCCTGTCTGGTTTTCAACCTGTAGCAGTTCCATCTGCTGTTGGTTTGCTGGAAATGCAACAGTTTAGACATATACTTCCACAGCAGAAAAATAGTGGAAATTATCCCCACAACAATGCAATAATCTATAATGTATACCATGAGCTAAGAGACAGCAGGGATGCACAAAGATTAGGTGTCATGTACTGTACTGTACACTGGACAGGGTATATCTGCCCTTTCTATATCAAAAAACATGCACCAAGGCTCTACCAGTTTAGTTTATATACAGTGCAGAGCGTAAGTATTTGCACAGTGACACAATTTTTGTGTTTTGGCTCTGTACTCTAGTACATTGGATTTGAAATAAAACAATGAAATAAAGTCATAATATTTAGTACTTGTTTGCAAATCCTTCGATTCAATTACTTTTAATGTACTTTTTTTTTTGCAAACTCTGGCCAGTCTGTTCTTGAGGCTTAGTAGTGGTTTGCATCTTGCAGTTATGCTGGTGTAGTCCTTTTCATATCTATGCCTATATCCTGGAGAGTGTTCTTGACAGTTGAAAAGGGGATTTTCTTCACAATTAAAAGCATTCTTCAGTCATTCACTACAGTGGTCTTCCATGGTCTACCAGGTTGTTCGCTATTGCTGAGCTCACCAGTGCATAACAATGTATGAAACAGTTGAATTTGGCTATGTGTCTGATCGATTTATTCAGATTTTTGAGCCTCATGATAGCCTGCTTTACTGGCATTGACATGTATTTGGTCCTCGCGTTGAGAGAAAACAGCTACAAGTCCAAGTACAAACCCCAATTCCAAAAAAGTTGGGACAATATGTAAAATGCACATAAAAGCAGAAAGCAGTGATTTGTAAATTCTCTTTTAAATATATTTAATTGAAAATAGTACCAAAAAATAATATCTACTGTTTTACCTATAAATATATGCTAGTTCCAAATTTGATGCCTGCAACACATTCCAAAAAAGTTGGGACAGGGGCAAAAAAAAAAAGCGATACTATAACTTTGCATTTGAATGGATCTCTATGGGAATTGGGGGGTGGGACTATATTAAGCTGTAAATTACACGGGAATAGTATGGAACCCATACCCATAGTATGGAATTGTTTAAATTGGCTGTAAGTCATCAAGAGTATGAGGTATCAAACGGGCCTCAAACCATCACTCTGCTGCCAGATATGCAGTAGATATGGGTGGATCACTTTAAAGGTTGTTTCTCCTGACTCATTTTTCTATTGAACTCTTTGCAAATAAGTCAGGAGAAACAACCCTTCAAATATCCATCCATATCTACTGCATATCTGGCAGCTGCATGTAGTGGTATTTTGATACATGAGTTAGCTTGTGAGTGTCCGTTACAGAATGTGACATAACCCCTCACCAATGAGAGTGCTGTTTGTTCCCTTGGCTGGGAATCTGCGGCTGCATTCAGATCCAATTTAACATATTCCTTTCCCGTGCTCTCTTACCTCGAGTGAGCTATCTTGTGACAAAATTTGCAACGTGCAGCAAGAAAATGTAAGGATCTGAGTATTGCCTGTTATTTGTATCTTTATTTTGTATTTATTGTTTATTCTTAGTTTGTATTCTGGCTTGTTTATTTTCCGGGTTTTCTTAGTTGTCTTGTGTCTGCTTGTTTACATTCGATCTGTCACTCCCAGTTTTACGTCTCTGTACTTTTCCGGTGTTTTCATTGGTGTTCGGTTTCCCTCTTGCTTCTTACCTATCTCTGAGCAATTAGATTTACTAATTACCACTAACAGACTAACAATAAGATTAGATCTACTAACTCCACTAACAGACTAATTTGTATATACTTACTAATCATACTAACGGCAGGGGTGTGTGTATAGTTACTAATCTCACTAACATATTAGAGCGCACATTTTTCATGCTGTTCTTTCTCTGCTAATCATTCTCAGCTGCATCTGATCTCCTCTTCCTGTCATCTTACTCTATGCACGATTTCCTGAAACTCCAGGTCATCTGTCATTGTGTATGTTTGGAATCCAGTCCGCGTTTTCCCTAGTTGTCTCTGTGGTTGTTTAATTGTTTCCCAGATGTATTTCATTGTCTCGTTTGGAACCCCGCCCCTCACACACCTGATTCCTCTTGTGTCATTAGTTACTTGTGCATTTAAGCCCTTTGTTACTTCCAGTCTGTGTCGGATTGTCGTCTTACTTTTCCTGTGCCTGCTACCTGTTTTTATGCCAGTGATCTGTTTTTGCTTCAGCGATACCCTTTTGTACGACTATTCTTTTGCCTTGCCCTTATCTGTCCAGTTTGCCTTTCTATTGTGACCTCGCCTGTATATCGACCATTCTCCTGCCTGATCCCTCTGTACTGCCTGAACTCTGATTCCCTGGTTTTTTCGACTTTCTGGATTGTCCCTCATTTGCCCTATCGCCTGTCGTTCCTGTACCTCCCTGAATTCTGATCTCCTGGTTTGACCCCTGCAAGCATTAAACGACGCCTTTTGCCTTACCCTGTGGTCCGCGTCTGGGTCCTTACCGCGACGCAACGGAGAACGTAACAGAAAACTTAACAGGTGATCTGCAAGGGAGGATTGACGAGAAACAAACAAAAGCGGAACTGAAACGCCCTCGCAACCAATATAGGAAGTGCAACTCCATAGAGTTGAAACATGACCGCCCACTTTTTCTGTGTGGAGCGTTGCATTGTGGGATTCTCTTCTTGCTGGAAGCTTGCATTTTATACCCTTGGTGGAAGGGAGAATAAATGAGGGAATGAGGGAATATAATTACTCCTTCCTCTTTCTTAAGTTGGAACCGAATCCCATTTTGTGTGGCTGCCATATTTCACCCTGGCATTTTGGGGATTTCTCCCTTGAAGCAATGGAAGGGACAACAGGAAGAAAGCATAAATTTTGGATCCAAATGCAGCCGGGTCTTTAGCTCAGTGGCATATGTATGAGTGGCCTGTGACGGCCATCATTTGAAACCTACAGCAGACCTTACCCCATAACATACGTACATGCATTTCAGTTTGACTAAAAAAAATAGCTTCTCTGTGCAACTTTTCAGTACAATTCTTTTTATCTTGGAAGTACATACTGTATAATATAAAAATATTTCAGATCACATTAATGGCTGATTAATGTATCAGGTGACAGCTGTATAGCTGATATAACTACAACATTCCAGGATGTAATGTAAAGATCATGTGAGACAAACAGCACACACAAAAATGCTGTCCCCTTTGCTTTGATCATGTATCAATCAAGCCCTCAATCTGGTGACCCACCAATGCCAGAGTTCACCTTTATATGTGCAACGTGCAAAATACACTCGGCTAAATCTTGGCATGAATCCAGATTCCCCGTAAACGGGAAATAAGCATTGGAACCTACCTAGCACGAAGAAACTGAAGAAATAGCATTTTACTAGTTGTAGTTGTGATCTTATGCCAAAAACAAAATGTACAAAAGGTGTCCTGACGTCTGACTAGTACACCACAGAACCGCTGAGCCAAAATACAAAGGGAGTCTGTCTCCTCCTCCTAAACCTCAAAATAACATCTGACCGCAAGTGCCATATTTGGAGATAAAATCCAGGAATGGTGTTTGGGTGAAAGGATGAAGTTTTCCCTAAGAGGTGCACACATATTGTATAAGGGTGTAATAATTATTTTTCCTGAAAATTTATTTCAGGGCCCATGTGTGTGAAAGGTTTTTGTTCACTTATTTTCATGTACTATCAGGAACGATCATGAAGTTTCATGTTTTGGCACACGTGGCGAGGACGGCCATTTTGTATCTTGTTTGGGGGGGGAGCCTGCTGACATTAGCGGGGAAAGGACACGTTGCGCACTGGATATTTCACCTTGCTTATGTTCTGATGCAGCCAGGGATTAGCAGGGCCTCTTTCACCTCAGTGACTCGCTCATTGTTCCACCAGACAGTGTTTGCTTTATCGCCGTTCAAACAAATCCTCACAGCTGCCATATGCTCACCTACAAATACAGAGCTGCTGGGGCTCCTGACGCAGACAAATACAGGGAGAAGGGGTAAGCCTGCAGGATGTATTTGTTCTACAAAGTTTTGCTGTCAGATCAGTCATGCAGGTTTGCCGAATGATGTCATTGATTCAGGGTCTCAGTCTTTTCTGGCACGGTGAGTCAGTGATGACGTGCCATGTTTGGTGAAAGGCATTCTGGGACCTGTTTTGCAGTTTGCAGTTTTCCAAGGGACTTGGCATATTGCTGACATTCACTGGGTACAGCATGCCTTTATCTCTCTAGGTTACCATAAGTGGTACATTCCAGGTTATGACTCCAACACATTCCAGGTACTATTCCATGCTTTGCTAGATTTGGTCTTTATGGTCACTGCATTTATCATTAATTCACTTTCCATATTTCTCCACTCAAGATATACAGTATGTATACTCTGATCTCCAGCATTATGCGGACTGCTTATCAGAAGAAACTCAATAAACCTCTCATCAGTGAAATATGTAAACAGCAAAGGTCACACACAAACACACATACACAGACAGTTAAACAGCAGGAAAGGTTTATGCACACACCCAGGTGCACACACACGCACACACACAAACAAACACACACACAAAACTGATGGGAAGGATATGTGCACACACACACAGACACTTGTCTTTAGAGCAGGAGAGGCAGAATGATGCCTACACGCACTCACACACACAAACAGGCAGCTGTATATGAACACTTTGGCATACCTACAGAGACACACCCATAACAGCACACAAGGGAAAGACAAGTTTAAGGAAGTAGACAGTTACCAGCTACGGTTGGGAGACAGGTTCTGTTGACAGTCTATTTCCATAACTCTACCTCACAGTAAAACTTCTATAACTTAGTAGCTCAGTAACTAAATACGCAGCTTAGTTTTACATTATTATTAATGTTTATAAGAGCGTAAAGAACAAAATCATTGTCCAATCTGTCTGGAAGGTAGATTCACTGGCTACTTTCCACAAATGTCTAAAAACTCACATTTTCAGATTGCACCTGAATATTTTTTTCTATCACCCTTTATCTTGTGGGTATTCAGGCATTCATTCTGATGTGGCACTTTGTAGCTTTGCCTATCCCTAGCTCTAATGGTGTTTGTGACGTCACATGGCGCTGTAATGGCGACATGTAGTCCAGCTGTCTCTCATGTTTGTGTTTGTTAATTTGAATGTATTTTGTTGTGTCTGGATTTTGTCTTTTGTTTTTTTCATGTGCTGTGAGTGTATTGTGGGATGGGGACGTGGGCTGGAAATTATTCAGGGCACTCATGCTGCTTGTTTTGATAATTGACAAATTGTAGCTATATTCTGGATAATTTTGTTTGTGGTCGTCACCATGGAGACGCATTCACAACATATGCTTGGGAATGTCCGTTGGATCTGCAGTCACAAAGTTTACCATCATTCTTCACTAGAGTTGAAGATGTTGGGACTGATCTAGGACTGCAGGAAATCTTCAAAAGACCACCAGGGAAGAGAAAGGAAAAGATAATGCAGGGGAGAAGTGAGGTGATGGGAAGGCTGACGCGGTTCAGTGCTCCGTTTCGACAGTATACAGAGACCGCAACACTGCGTGTATGGAGGAAAGTCGTGGAGGCGGATGTATGTTGGACTGCTTAATAATGACACAGGACATCTCGGGACAGCGGGGGCTATTTTTAATCATGGCTGTATTCCACTTTTATTCCACTTTAATTCACTTCATTAGTTTGATCTAGCAAAGAAAAGAACACCTTTAGCTACATAAACTCAGAGCCGGAAGATTAAAAAACCAAAACAAACGAACAAAAAAATACTGTCTCCGTGAGAACAGCAACGGACGAAGTAAATAGCGCAGAACGCTGACAGGAGAAAAAAATCCTATACCTGAAAATAGCTAAATAGCAAGTCCCTCATGAACATAAACAAGGTTTAATATCACGAGGTCGCTAGTACCTGGCTATACCTGGCTTGATGCAATGTTGAATGACAAACAAGCACCGGGGAAGTGGAAGTAATGAACTTAAATACCCGGCAAGTAGAAGCACAGGTGAAAATAATAATGAGGAAAGCAAACCCTGAAACGAACGTGGAAAAAATCCAATTGATTCACAATCGGAAAACCAGGACAAGAACCGCAAAGAAAAATAAAATAAAAAGCCATGAACCATGACAAGTAAGTGTTTAACTGTCTGCAAAAAACACAATAGATGGTGGAAGACACAATCGAATTTGGAAGATTTCCAAACTATTAATAGCAGGCTGAAATGACAGGAGAGAAATTACTTACTCCCTGAGAGAAATAGCCCAGCCCGTAGCAAACATTTTCTCAGTGTTGCTGCAATGTTGCAATGGCTGCCAAAATATTACATGGATGGAATGAGCATTACGCTTACTAATAATAATGTTATGCATCAAATGAGATCTGTGAACACTCATTACTCTCAATTTGTTGTCTTTGTTTTTGGACGTACAGTACATCAGTGCATACATACTTATGTACATACATGCATTTTATGTAGCTTTTTTTAAATGTACAGGTGTCATACTGTTACACTGCTTATTTATAAGAAAGTGTGATATGTTTTAAAGAGAGAGGATTTCTGTCTGTGTTCTGCAGTACTGAGACAGTACTGACTATAAATGTACAAACTCCCAATTCCAAAAAAGTTAGGACAGTATGTAAAATGCACATAAAAGCAGAAAGCAGTGATTTGTACTTTTTTTTTTAACATATATTTAATTGAAAACAGTACAAAAAAAGATATTTAATGTTTTACCTTATCAACTTTGTTGATTTTTGTAAATATTCTGAATTTGATGCCTGCAACTGTTTTTCCATAAAGTTCAGGAGAAACAACCCTTCAAGTGATCAATCCATATCTACTGCATATCTGGAAGCAGAGTGATGGTTTGAGGCTCGTTTCATACCTCAGATCCTTGATGACTTACAGCCATTTAGCCAACCATGGGTTCCACACTATTCCTGTGTAATTTACAGCTTAATCTAGTCCCACCCTCCAAATCCCATAGGGATCCATTGAAATGCAGAGAGGTTATAGTATCGCTTGTAAGAGTACCTGAAAATAAGATATCAAAAGTTTTTTGATATTCTTTTATACCCAGTCATGATAGCATCACCTGTTAACAGGTGGGATGTTCCAAACAGGTGTTTTTCTTCCAAGTCTTTTTTTTGCCCCTGTCCCAAATTTTTTGAAACGTGTTGCAGGCATCAAAGTTGATAAGATAAAACATTAAATATCTTTTCTTTGTACTGTTTTCAGTTAAATATGTGTAAAAGAAAATGTACAAATCCCTGCTTTCTGCTTTTATGTGCATTTTATATATTGTCCTAGCTTTTTTGGAAGTGAGGTTTGTAATAACAGCTCATGGGAGAGTGTGTTCTGCTTTTTGACAGATAGCAGCTAAAGGCTAAATGCTTTCCTTTTCCTGCCCACGGCATCATGCTCAGTGACACGTCCTTCACCGACCGCAGCATGAGCAGGAAAGCCCACAGCCAGCTGCTCTTCATCTTTGAATGCGTCGACCACTAACACTCACATGCACATTAGCACACAAAAATGTATATACTGCTAATACCCTGGATATTTGGTTTATTACTAGAAGTGCATAGATAGCATAATGATTACGACAAATAAAAATTTTAAATCGCATCTTTGCCTTTTTTGAGATTTGAGATTTGAATTTGAGATTTTGTAGTTTTGGGTGTTGTTGTTAAGATACCTGAGTGGACTTAAGCAATCATCTTGGTTTTAAGAATCTGAGAGGAACAGATAAACCGCCAATCATTCACCAAATTTTTTTTATTCCTGTAAAAGTATTCATGGCAGTCATATTACCTGATGTGACTTTAAATTGTGACATTTATTTAACAAAAACATGCATTTTCTATAACAAATAAATTATTTTTTTTAAATCATCCACCGAGGCTGAATGGCCACAGATGGTTCTGTAGCTCTGAGGTCCGAAAGTGCATAAAGTAAATTAAAGTGTCATTAGAGCATTAGAGTGAGCAATGCCCAGGCTAAGAGACTGAGCATTCGAGTGAGCAGTGCCCAGGCTAAGAAACTGAGCATTAGAGTGAGCAGTGTCCAAGCTAAGACACTGAACATTCGAGTGAGCAGTGCCCAGGCTAAGAAACTGAGCATTAGAGTGAGCAGTGACCAGGCTAAGAAACTGAGCATTAGAGTGAGCAGTGCCCAGGCTAAGAAACTGAGCATTAGAGTGACCAGTGCCCAGGCTAAGAAACTGAGCATTAGAGTGAGCAGTGCCCAGGCTAAGAAACTGAGCATTAGAGTGAGCAGTGCCCAGGCTAAGAAACTGAGCATTAGAGTGACCAGTGCCCAGGCTAAGAAACTGAGCATTTGAGTGAGCAGTGCCCAGGCTAAGAAACTGAACATTAGATTGAGCAGTGCCCAGGCTAGGAGACTGAGCATTTGAGTGAGCAGTGCCCAGGCTAAGAAACTGAGCATTAGATTGAGCAGTGCCCAGGCTAAGAGACTGAGCATTAGAGTGAGCAGTGCCCAGGCTAGGAGACTGAGCATTAGAGTGACCAGTGCCCAGGCTAAGAAACTGAGCATTAGAGTGAGCAGTGCCCAGGCTAAGAGACTGAGCATTAGAGTGAGCAGTGACCAGGCTAGGAGACTGAACATTAGAGTGAGCAGTGCCCAGGCTAAGAGACTGAGCATTAGAGTGAGCAGTGCCCAGGCTAAGAAACTGAGCATTAGAGTGAGCAGTGCCCAGGCTAAGAAACTGAGCATTAGAGTGAGCAGTGCCCAGGCTAAGAGACTGAGCATTAGAGTGAGCAGTGCCCAGGCTAAGAGACTGAGCATTAGAGTGAGCAGTGCCCAGGCTAAGAGACTGAGCATTAGAGTGAGCAGTGCCCAGGCTAAGAGACTGAGCATTAGAGTGAGCAGTGCCCAGGCTAAGAAACTGAGCATTAGAGTGAGCAGTGCCCAGGCTAAGAGACTGAGCATTAGAGTGAGCAGTGCCCAGGCTAAGAGACTGAGCATTAGAGTGACCAGTGCCCAGGCTAAGAGACTGAGCATTAGAGTGAGCAGTGCCCAGGCTAAGAAACTGAGCATTTGAGTGAGCAGTGCCCAGGCTAAGAAACTGAGCATTTGAGTGAGCAGTGCCCAGGCTAAGAAACTGAGAATTAGAGTGAGCAGTGCCCAGGCTAAGAAACTGAGCATTAGAGTGAGCAGTGCCCAGGCTAAGAGACTGAGCATTAGAGTGAGCAGTGCCCAGGCTAAGAGACTGAGCATTAGAGTGAGCAGTGCCCAGGCTAAGAGACTGAGCATTAGAGTGACCAGTGCCCAGGCTAAGAGACTGAGCATTAGAGTGAGCAGTGCCCAGGCTAAGAAACTGAGCATTTGAGTGAGCAGTGCCCAGGCTAAGAAACTGAGCATTTGAGTGAGCAGTGCCCAGGCTAAGAAACTGAGCATTAGAGTGAGCAGTGCCCAGGCTAAGAAACTGAGCATTAGAGTGAGCAGTGCCCAGGCTAAGAGACTGAGCATTAGAGTGAGCAGTGCCCAGGCTAAGAGACTGAGCATTAGAGTGAGCAGTGCCCAGGCTAAGAGACTGAGCATTAGAGTGAGCAGTGCCCAGGCTAAGAGACTGAGCATTAGAGTGAGCAGTGCCCAGGCTAAGAGACTGAGCATTAGAGTGAGCAGTGCCCAGGCTAAGAGACTGAGCATTAGAGTGAGCAGTGCCCAGGCTAAGAAACTGAGCATTTGAGTGAGCAGTGCCCAGGCTCAGAAACTGAGCATTTGAGTGAGCAGTGCCCAGGCTAAGAAACTGAGCATTAGAGTGAGCAGTGCCCAGGCTAAGAAACTGAGCATTTGAGTGAGCAGTGCCCAGGCTAAGAAACTGAGCATTTGAGTGAGCAGTGCCCAGGCTAAGAGACTGAGCATTAGAGTGAGCAGTGCCCAGGCTAAGAGACTGAGCATTAGAGTGAGCAGTGCCCAGGCTAAGAAACTGAGCATTAGAGTGAGCAGTGCCCAGGCTAAGAGACTGAGCATTAGAGTGAGCAGTGCCCAGGCTAAGAGACTGAGCATTAGAGTGAGCAGTGCCCAGGCTAAGAGACTGAGCATTAGAGTGAGCAGTGCCCAGGCTAAGAGACTGAGCATTAGAGTGAGCAGTGCCCAGGCTAAGAGACTGAGCATTAGAGTGAGCAGTGCCCAGGCTAAGAGACTGAGCATTAGAGTGAGCAGTGCCCAGGCTAAGAAACTGAACATTTGAGTGAGCAGTGCCCAGGCTCAGAAACTGAGCATTTGAGTGAGCAGTGCCCAGGCTAAGAAACTGAGCATTAGAGTGAGCAGTGCCCAGGCTAAGAAACTGAACATTTGAGTGAGCAGTGCCCAGGCTAAGAAACTGAGCATTTGAGTGAGCAGTGCCCAGGCTAAGAGACTGAGCATTAGAGTGAGCAGTGCCCAGGCTAAGAGACTGAGCATTAGAGTGAGCAGTGCCCAGGCTAAGAGACTGAGCATTAGAGTGAGCAGTGCCCAGGCTAAGAGACTGAGCATTAGAGTGAGCAGTGCCCAGGCTAAGAAACTGAGCATTAGAGTGAGCAGTGCCCATGCTAAAAGACTGAGCATTAGAGTGAGCAGTGCCCAGGCTAAGAAACTGAGCATTAGAGTGAGCAGTGCCCATGCTAAAAGATTGAACATTAGAGTGAGCAGTGCCCAGGCTAGGAGACTGAACATTAGAGTGAGCAGTGCCCAGGCTAGGAGACTGAGCATTAGAGTGAGCAGTGCCCAGGCTAAGAGACTGAGCATTAGAGTGAGCAGTGCCCAGGCTAAGAGACTGAGCATTAGAGTGAGCAATGCCCAGGCTAGGAGACTGAGCATTAGAGTGAGCAGTGCCCAGGCTAAGAGACTGAACATTAGAGTGAGCAGTGCCCAGGCTAAAAGACTGAGCATTAGAGTGAGCAGTGCCCAGGCAAAGAGATGCAGAGACTAATGTAAATCTGATGTTGATCTGATGGAAACTGTCCCTCAGCACAGCATTCATTTGGATCAAGTTGCGCCTGGGGATGTGTGACCCCCTGGGTCCCTTCAGAGGGGGACAGAGGTCGCCCCCTGCCAGGGAAAGGGCTGTTTGGAGAGCAAACAGAAAAAGGGTTATTTTTAGCCATGGGACAGCCCTGGGAACTTGGAGCCTGATGGATCAGATTTGACCCCTATGAGCTCAAAACTACAGGCCCCATAAGTTCAAAACTATATGCCCCCTGTGCTCTCAACTACAGGCTCCCTGACTCCAGAACTACAGGCCCCATGAGCTCAGAACTACAGCCTCATTGAGATTAGAACTACAGGCCCTAGCTATGAACACTGCATTCATGTCATATGGGAATTACGGTTTGAACGACTTGCTTGTAACAACAATTTGGAAGCGTTCACGCATTGACCTCGGATTAACTGTTTAACGCTAAGAGTAGCGGGCAGCGGAGGTGGGGAGGGGAGGGGCAAGCGGCGAGAGAAAGGAAGTCGGACAGCAGTTGACAGCAATGTTATTAGTATTAGTTACGCACCTTCCCATATCAGGCTCAAAGAGACAGCTGCAAAATTATTTTATTTTATGTGAACTTTCTTTAATTTTTTCTTAATATCAGCACCTAGAATTGCAGCTATCAGTTATTCATACATACTTATAAATGTATCTAAATGGAGCATGGGACTGAGTCAGTATGGTCTTGAAAAAGGGGTGTGTTTGGCTACATGTATATTATGCCATGAAATGTAAACATTTATTTGTTCTCAAATGCTCATGGTGCTGGCCCTCTCCCAGAAAATAGGAGTACCAGTAAAAATGTCCCCTGGAATAAAGGGAAAACTAAACTGCCTTTTGATTTCACATGTAAACCCCACATTCGCTTGACATTATGTTTTTAATGTTTGTATGGTATGCCCTAAATGGTACTTATTACTGAGAAACTATACACTATAAAATATACAGAATATAAGCCACATTCATGCTGATTTAGAGTAAAAAGGCAGTGGTGGCAGGGACGCTAGGGGCGGTGCCCCACTTGATTGGATAGAAGAAAAATAAAAAAATAAAATAATAAAAAAATATATATATATATATATTTTTTTTTTCCATCTGAAAACATTTTATAGATTGTATTTATAATTCATATAAATGTACATAAATTCTACTTAATACATGTTGAATAATTGGCTTTGGTTGATTTGCGGACATCATTACCGTCTCTGTTGCTCTGGGGCGTCGAATCGTACGCCCCTCACACACTACATTGACATGCATTGCTACCTAGCGGTTGTTGGAAGGACTGCACTTTAGCTTGAGGTCTATGACAGCATTTGGGGCGTTGGGCAGAACGTCCTGGCCATTCTCATTTAACCCCATTCAAACGAACATTGTAGTCATGGTCAGTAGATGGCGCAAGAGAGCACACGCCAATGTCACATTCGTCCGACGAACTTTGGTGAACTTCGCTGTTTACGCTATTTTCCAGCGACATGGCGGCTTCAGCAGATAATGTTACATTAACGTTAGCACTCAACAGCGTGGAGTCTATTTTTACAACTCAGTTTGAGAAGCTTAGTCTACAAGAAAAACTCTGTTTAAAAGAGCTAGGTCCGGATATGCCAGATATTCATCTACAGCAGGCGGCTAAGGACAGAGGGAAGTCCTACACACGAGTGTTCTCCAGGAGCTGGTATGATAAGAAATCATGGCTATGTGGCTGCCCAATTCGGAATGCGCTTTTTTGTTTTCCCTGCCTTCTGTTCCGCTCAGAAAAACAGGGCCAGGGTGAAATGCTGTGGACGAAAACAGGGATGACAGACGTTAAGCACTTTTCCGAACGAGTGAAAAAACACGACACGAGCAGAGCACACACGGAAGCGTGCCTTAAGCTATCCATGCTAGGAAGAGCTAACATAGCTACACAGCTGTCTGATGGATATCACGCCAGACAACAACCGACATATCCTTTCTAAATTGATCGACTGTGTGAAGTTCTGTGGGGCCTTTGAACTAGCTTTGAGGGGGCACGATGAAACGGAATCATCCGAGAATCCAGGTGTGTTTAGGGGACTTGTTGATTTTGTATCGACACTGGACGGTGCAATGAAAGAGCACTTGGAGAATGCAACCGGATTTAAAGGCACCTCAAAAACCATACAGAATGAGCTACTGGACTGTATGCTGTCTGTAATGCAAGGCCACATTGTCCAGGACCTACAAAGCACGGATTACATGTCTATCCAAGCAGATGAGACCACCGACATAACGACGCATTGTCAGATCGTCATTGTGTACCGCTACATCGACACTGCCAACACGGTGCAGGAGAGATTTTTTGGCTTTGTTCGATTGGAAGGAGGCACGACTGCAGATGCCATTGGAGGTGCTCTACCTGGCCCTGCAAAGTTTCTTTATAAGCGAGGAGGCATGCTGATAGTGGAGCAACATTGTAAGGTAGGCTAGGCCTATTCATTTATTTTTCCTTTTTTTGTGTGCGAGATCGTCATGTTGTTCTCCCAGCTACACGCTGTCGCTCTCCAGTGTCAGTGCCGCTGTCAAGGATATATTTTTTTGCTTTATATTGTTTGCGAGTGCGACCATGATCAATGATCAAAGAATAATCTATGAATAATTTTCTTTAGAAAACAAATTCAGTAATTTTATATATAGCCTAGATCAGGGGTCGCAACCCAAATGACAGAAATAGCCTTTTTTTCTTCAAATTCTCTAGTTTGGGAGCCGCAAGGAATGTACCCCTGGATATGAGAATAAATAAACGGTAAAGAGATGCACGTTGATTGTACAACAAACGTTTAGTAATGTCAATAAATACCCTATTATTTTTTCCCTACGCTGTTGATGTCACTGGTGTTTTAATGAGTCGATCCTCTGTTGCATGAATATGAGCATAGCCTATAGCAGGTAGCCTACATTATTAATGTGCATTAGCCTAAACAGTCAAAATGTAATCGAGCTAAATATAGACGTGATGAGTCATATTTGATTGACTGCGCTCCGGCAAAAATAGCACTACAACTGTAGCAGTTAAAAGCCCTGTTTGTGCACTCGAGTCGGCCACAATGTTACTCTATGATCTCCGTGTCTGTCATGACCCGCCCCACTTAGTCAGCCAATCACCGGCCGCCACTGTAAAAAGGGTTGACACAGAACTTCAGAGTGACTTCCTCACAAGATTGATTAAACATAATAATACCTGCAAGTGATGCTGTTATGTGTCACCATTGCCAACCCATTAAAACAATAATCAAGACTTGTTTGTTAATCACCCTTATTCCATTGAAGGCTGGTCAATAATGTATGGACATGAATTAAAAATGTATCTCCTGTATTATACACTTGTTTATCATTTTATAATATTTTATTTTGTTTTTTTTCCAATATTTTAATATTTTCATTGTAGCACAGCACAGTTATTTGAATAATTAGAATTGATATAAATTCAGTACTGATCATAGAAACTCATATCATATAATTAGTGACAGTATTTTCTTTAAGAACCCTAAAGCAACTTCATCACAGGAAGAAAATGACAGATTGTGTTCACTGATTGCAGCTTTTTGTGGGTGATTTTGCTAGCTCTTTCCTGTCACATGATCTTCTGCTCTCTGTAGAAATTATCTTACTAGTGTTGCCTAAATATTTATTGTGCAAAATAAAGGTTTTAATTTGCCTGTAAGTAATGTGAAACACCTTCAGGAAATTTCAACAGCCCTTCTAGCTCTGAGTCATTACTACACAGAACTATTTATGTTCGCGTTAATTTTAAGTCACTCTGGTTAAGAGTATTTGCAAAAGTAATAATAATAATAATAATAATAATAATAATAATGCTCAAAGTAATTTAATGTAATGTATTTACAACTGTATTATTATTATTATTATTATTATTATTATTATTATTCAGTTGTGTTTGGCAGAGCCATGCAACTTAACCCTGCAATCTCCTGTGACCAGTACAATTGCAGTGACATACCCACAACGGTTGTTCCTGGAGATGGGGGTGAAGCCTGACTATAAAATGGATGGCCTCCTTGTTGTATAGCACTGATACTGGCAGGAACACAGGGGCTAACACAGACATGGCTTGTTTATCAGCGGGATAAGTACTACAATCCACTTCTCAGGCTAATGTACATATGCTAATGCTAATGCCCACTTGTGCTCCACGCCAGCAGCCGGTAGACCCTAAAGAAGCTCCACAAGCTGTCAACATACAGAGAGGTCACTTCAGGTCATCCTTCCTTCTGCACTGAGGCTCCCTGATGAATGGGTGCAGTTTGTAATGCATGCTTTGAGATTCACTCGTCTCAAACACAGAAAGCTCAGTGTGTATATGTGTGTTGATATGTGTGATGTTTCTCATCATGTCAAATGATGAACGAATTGAAATACTTTCTCAAAATAATCTTTGGCTTTTTCTTAACTTTGTGTCTACCCCACATGTTGTGTACCCTTTTTTTTTTTTTTTTAGCAAATTGGCAGCCATATTGGGGAGAAGGGCATGCTGGGAAACAGTATCCCAAACAAGCAGAAAGTCATCCTGACAATGTCGAATCAGCACTCCATGCAGACAAAACTATTCCATTGGAACAGGCACTGCTCTGGGCTGCACCTGACTCACCTTTAGTGCCCATAAGAGCCGTGCAGGTACAGAGCACATGCTAATTATGTGTTTTATCCTCTGACCTACAGGCTACAAGAGAACCAGGAAGAATGCCTCTGCAGACTCACCTCAGCTCGCAGCTGTCTGATCTGTCTCCTCACCAATCAGTGTCTGGGCACCCTGGAACCTACAGGGAGGTCAGCATCTGGAGATCGCTGCTCTGTCGTCCGCAAATCTTTCTCTCCTTCTCTGTCTTTCTGGGGCTGCAGCTGACAGAGATTGAGGAAGTTCAGGCGTATTAAAAACAGCAGAGTCGGACTTTGCACCTTGTCTGACGAGACAAGGGGATTTCCTCTATGGCAAATGCACATGCAGCTACGCCTGAGTGACGAGAGGATGTTTCGGGCGGGACCATAAGGTTGCCCCGCCCCTGCCTGCTTCTCCTCCTCGTTTCCCCCTCGATGACCACATCTGCCCTGACAACACTTTTATATCTGCCAGAGCCAAGCACACTGCCAACCTCAGACATGCATTCACATCATCATTCATATTTATAGCATAAACACTTACCTGTCATAAGCAACATTGCTACAAAGACAGGAATAGCACTGAAAGGCTTAACAGTAGTCTACAATGGCCTACAAGAGACCATGCATACAAACATTTAAAAGGTTCCCAGCAACCAAGTGAAAATAGATGCAAAACAGCAGATATAGAGATATTGAGTGCGTCCCATTCTGAAGGTTTTGCTTCGGGAGTATGAAGTTTGGCATATACAGGTGCAGCTCAAAAAATTAGAATATCGTGAAAAAGTTCAATATTTTTTGTCACTCATGTCAGAAAGTGAAACTCATATATTATATAGATTCCTTACACATAGAGTGAAATATTTCAAGCCTTTATTTCTTGTAATTTTGATGATTATGGCTTACAGCTAATGAAAACCCAAATTCAGCATCTCAGAAAATTAGAATATTACATAAGATCAATAAAAAAGGATATTTTAAACAGAAATGTCAGCCTTCTGAAAAGTATGTTCATTTCTATGCACTCAATACTTGGTTGGGGCTCCTTTTGCATGAATTACTGCATCAATGCGGCGTGGCATGGAGGCGATCAGCCTGTGGCACTGCTGAGGTGTAATGGAAGCCCAGGTTGCTTTGATAGCGGCCTTCAGGTCGTCTGCATTGTTGGGTCTGGTGTCTCTCATCTTCATCTTGACAATACCCCATCGATAATCTATGGGGTTCAGGTCAGGCGAGTTTGCTGGTCAATCAAGCACAGTAATACCATGGTCATTGAACCAGCTTTTTGTTCTTTTGGGAGTGTGGGCAGGTGCCAAGTCCTGCTGGAAAAGGAAATCAGCATCTCCATAAAGCTTGTCAGCAGAAGGAAGCATGAAGTGCTCTAAAATTTCCTGGTAGATGGCTGCGTTGACTGTGGACTTCAGAAAACACAGTGGACATGGCACCCCAAATCATCACTGACTGTGGAAACTTCACACTGGACTTCAAGCAACGTGGATTCTGTGCCTCTCCACTCTTCCTCCAGACTCTGGGACCATGCAGTAAAATGCAAAATTTACTTTCATCTGAAAAGAGGACTTTGGACCACTGAGCAACAGTCCAGTTCTTTATCTCCTTAGCCCAGGTAAGACGCTTCTGACGTTGTCTCTGGTTCAGGAGTGGCTTGATACGAGGAATGCGACATTTGTAGCCCATGTCCTGAATTCGTCTGTGCGTGGTGGCTCTTTTTGCACTGACTCCAGCCTCAGTCCACTCCTTGTGAAGCTCCCCCAAATTCTTGAATGGATTTTGCTTGACAATCCTCTCAAGGCTGCGGTTATCCCTGTTGCTTGTGCACCTTTTCCTACCACACTTTTTCCTTCCACTCAACTTTCTTTGGATACAGCAATCTGTGAACAACCAGCTTCTTTAGCAATGACCTTTTGTGGCTTACCCTCCTTGTGGAGGGTGTCAATGACTGTCTTCTGGACATCTATCGAGTCAGCAGTCTTCCCCATGATTGTGTAGCCTACTGAACCAGACTGAGAGACCATTTAAAGGCCCAGGAAACCTTTGCAGGTGTTTTGAGTTAATTAGCTGATTAGAGTGTGACACCATGAGTTTCCAATATTGAACTTTTTCACAATATTCTAATTTTCTGAGACACTGAATTTGGGTTTTCATTAGCTGTAAGCCATAATCATCAAAATTACAAGAAATAAAGACTTGAAATATTTCACTCTATGTGTAATGAATCTATATAATATATGAGTTTCACTTTCTGAAATGAGTAACAAAAAAATATTTAACTTTTTCACGATATTCTAATTTTTTGAGCTGCACCTGTAGCTTGCGATTCTGTATTAGTGTCTTCTTTACCCCTAATAAATAAGAATACACAGGAGATGGCGCTGTTGAGCCCCTGCATTCAATTGTGGAATCCTGGAAGATGTTGTAGCACTGCATTATACATGATGCATAGGCAATATTTGTGACTGAAGAATATCAAGGTAGGCTACAAAGATAAGATCAAGTTATATCTCATATACCGTGTCCTCAAAAAGGGAGTCTGATGAATATGATGCGTTAATGGACAAACTCCCTTGAGTCCTGCATATAGGCTAATTTATTTGTTTATTGGAAATCTATCATTGTAAAACGTTAAATAATAAAAATTTGCAAGATCACACTTACAGTCAGCTAATTCAGCCCATTTATATCACCGACTGGCCATGCAGCTTGTAGCACACATTAATGTTGCTAGATTTAACAGAAGCCTCCAAAATACTTCAAATTCATTCGTGCTGGACTCATAGCATTCAGTCGCCTTCAATTAGCATAGGCGCGCGACAACAATCTGCTTCTGGGACTCATACAGTAGCATTTGCGGGGTTCTACAGTCTGATAAGAACACATCCATTACACACAACCTGCATTTCAGCCCCAGGATTGCCACCCATCTTGCCAGAACATTTCTAAATTTCTTCTCATTTCTGTCTGTGCCACCTGTCCCCATTCAATTGCCCTGGTCCCCCCCCCTATGTGTGTGTGTGTGTGTGTGTGTGTGTGTGTGCATATACAGACACGCATACACACATATACATACTTGCACATGCACAGACTCTCTCTTTGTACTGGCAGACTGCCCTGTATATGTGTTTGTTGATCTCTCTCTCATGGTTGCATTACTGCAGGCTGCTTTCCTGGGTGTCCCCCGCTCTACAGGGGGCCCTGGTCCTGGTGTGGCAGGCAGAAGGACTCTTAACGGTAAGCAGCTCATTCCTGAAACGGATTTATTTATGGCTGGTGGCTTGCTTTGATCTAGAAAACACTGACATACCCGTACCCACGCACCCACACACGAACGTACACACATACACACATATACACACATATACACACATGCACAACCCTACACACACCTTACAGACCCTCACCCTCCATACATACACATGCGTAGACCCTACACACACCCCCCCCCCCCCCATCACCATCTATAATGCTCTATGACTTTGTCTGCATCACAGGAAGAAAGGGCACCACTGACTGTGATCTCACTACACTAAAAGACTGACTGTGATCTCACTACACTAAAAGACTGTGATCTCACTACACTAAAAGACTGACTATTGTGAGCAACATTCTTCTTTGGTACATTGTATTAACCTGATGTGACAGCATCTGATCCTCATTCAACACGCTCAACAAATGTGTATGTAGGTGGCTCGGTAGCTCTCCTCCTCCTCTCCTCTCCTCTCTTCACGTGTCCCCTCCCCTTTGTTTTCTCTCTCTCCTGTTCTCTTCTCTCTGCTTTTTTTCTCTCCTCTTTTAATCTCTCTATTCCTTCACTGAAGCTGTAAATTCCACTTTTCCTTTCAAGCCTTTGGAGCAGTTCAGAAAGCAATACGATCAGAAACAGTTGTAACATTGATTCAATCTTGACATCTAGTGGTGAACCGTTGTTACCGAGCCTCATCAATGCAAACAGCCTGATTCAAATGCAGTATTTTGGTAACATTGTACTTGTAAAGAAACATTTTCTCTATAGCTATGGGACTTTTCCCCAGTCAATTGATTTATTTCAGGGCTTCATATGCCTACCATAGTCCATGACATGCATAGATAAACGCAACATGTTATATGCGCAATGCAAGCGCACATATCCTGGGTATCTGAGGTTAGTGTTCAAATTGAGAGTGACATCTTTTGGTTAAGATTTGCAACTACATTTATACTCCTAGTCTGTCATCAGCAGTTATAGCCCAAGATTACTTTCAAACTGATTAATAATTAACAGTGGATGTATTTATTTTTTCTTTAGGTTTTGAAATATAAGGTAAATTTCATATATTCACAATCCCTTTAAAAGTAGGTGAATTCTGACTTATTGGAAAGGTGCCAAGAACTCAAGTCTGCCAGAGGTTATTTCAGAAAAAAGTACAGAGAACACAGTATAGTGTTTTGAAGATATTCTACAATGTTCTACAAAGGTTTACAGATCAAGTTAATCAGTCAGGTTTTTTTATTTTTTATAAATGTGTACCCGATAGGCTGATTTTAAATGCCTAGGATTTACAGTACATCCGCATACAGTACTAATTTGCATTGTGTTCCATTTTAAATGGAACTCATAGTAACAATTATATTTTGTAAATATATGTGAATGTTTTCAGACATTCACAGGGTATGGACAGAGAATCACATTTAAATGTGCATATAGTCCTTCTCACATGTTTATAACAGTTATATACAACTCTAGTAGATATGTAGTTTTACAAATGAAATGTGTAAAATTACTGTATGTAAAATGAATCACCTTTAAAGCGTGTAAAATGTGTATAAAATTAATCAATTTTAAAGTGTGTTGTAACATGTATACCATGGACTGAATTCAAAGTGAATCTTCTCTTGCATGTCAAAGCGTAAATGTATCTGCCCTTTAATTGTCCCACAAGTTTTTCAACTAGATTGCTTTATATCAAATGTGGCCTATTGAGTAGGCATATTATCTGAATACGATGGTGTAGTGGTGAGTCAATCAAATTATTAAACAACTGCCTCATTTCTTCCTACAAAATCACCCTAATCATTGCTAGAGTGATGAATTCTTTCCAAATAGAGCTATTTATTTATTTATTTGGAAGGGACAATGCACATTAATGAACATACATACCATATGTAAACATGCCGGATTATAGCAGGGATGCTAATTTCCATCCGTAGTCCCTATGGGCAATTTAGAGTCTCCAATTAGCCTAACCTGCATGTTTTTGGACTGTGGGAGGAAACCGGAGTACCCGGAGGAAACCCACGCTGACACGGAGAGAACATGCAAACTCCACACAGAAAGGCCCTCGGCCGGGATTCGAACTCGGTACCTTCTTGCTGTGAGGCGACAGTGCTAACCACTGCACCACCGTGCCGCCTATTCAAGTTAAAAGCAGCATGTATCTGGTTAAATTATGATATCCCTGTATTTTTCTCATGTTGCAATATATATGGCAAAAAAAAAGATTGCAATGTAAATTTTTTTCAATATCATGCAGCCCTATGGCCTACCATTTAGTTGAGCAGACAGTTTAAGTGCTACACTACAACATTTGTATGTTCTTCTTTAGCTTAGAGGTTATGATTATCTCAAGATAGAAACTCCATAATCGTGTCACTCTCTGCAATAGGATACTCCTTACACATCCTAAATAAAGACAAAAACTAAAAAAAAAATCTCAGTGAACCCGCTTTCATTCCTAAATGAACCACAATAGAAAAAATAATCATTTCACAAGAACAATGAAGACGATGAAGTTACTGGACTTCTTCACCATTGAAGACCATCACAATGACAGTCATAACAGTCACGGAGCTTGTTAAAACAAAAGCCTTCTCTCAGGAAATAAAATCCTAAATTACGCCAAACAATCATGACAAACCTTAACATTGAAAATTCTTTCGGCCTGAAACAAATATGAAACAGATCTATAAATACCACAAGAAAAGGGAATGGAAATGAGTCACGCTCTCTTCCACACACTCACCCGATGCTTCATTTGACAACAGTGAATCCCAGTGGGGCAGCTAACTAAACATTCGCTGGCCTATAATGTATAAAGATTCGGAGAAACGCTCGAAATCCACCCGCAACATTCAAAACATCGAAGGGATTGCGCTGCATAGCAGAAAATATGTTCAAACACATGGCACTCGTAGAGACGGCAAAATCACATAATGTGTTTTGAGAATATGGAAGCACTGAACATGTTTGGAACAACTCAATATCCATTCTTTCCAACAGAAGCAAGGCTACTGTACAATCACACCACATGAAGTGTGAGTCGGCATGAGCCACAATTATCACACATAGTGATTCATTGATCAATTCACGCAGTTACACAAGAACACACAGAATAATTTATCCAGGAAGTGAGGAAAGAAAGAGCACTATTCTTAATAAATAGGTCTCTTGCTGTACTGTTCAACAAAGGGGGGGGGGGGGGGCAGGCAGTTTAATAAAGGGATTAGGGCAGGGCTGGGTGGATTATAATGAATTAGGGGCCCTGTACACAGAATGAAGATAACGTCAATTAAAAAGGGGTTATTGTAATAATTGAACTTAACCAGTTTGAAATCGTCTGTGGAAATATACATATCAGAGTTCTGTAAATACAAACTGAAATGGAACGGACCTACACAGCGTACACAGCACAATGTACACAGCACAACATCAGCGCAGACCTTCACAATGCACTGCTGGTATTCTTTGCTTGCAGTGTAGTGACACGCCCCACAATGAAGCATCCAAACCTGACTCTGCCATTGCAGGGCTTTGCCTAAAGAAGGAGGGTCTCTAACAGCATGGGTGCTCTCATGGCATGGCACAAGAATGCGTGCAGCGCGACTGCGCAGCTCAGCCGCCGAACTGCAGAGGAAAAAGAAGAGGTAGGTGGTTGCCTCGGCTTTGGGCAGCACCAGCTTTGGGCAGTGCACACACTCAACTGCCCACTCCAAAGATGGCGGAGTACATACTACAGCGAAGGATGCTACAGCGTCGGGACAGGCTTAGTGGTGCTATTGGGCATTCCAAATCACTGGGAAAAAAGAATGGATGAAAAAAACTGTCTGTTTCTCTTATTAACGTGTGTCACAGTGTAAACAATCACTAAAGCGATTGGGAAGGCTGGCCTTTATCACTGAAACGTCAGCAGTACTGATTGGGCGGAGCAGGATCTCTGATGTAAGCGCAGTGGCCAGACTGTGACGTGACATCATCAGCGCCAGCAGAGACATCAGCAGCCTGTCCCTCACACACGCATTGATACAGCGCTCTACGTGCCACGCAGATAAGGGTACTGAAGAGCCCGTGCTGGCTGGGAGTCTTCAACCGGAGGAAAGTGGAAGTCATTGACTGCTGGTGCCTGATAAGCCAGGCAGGCCGTAATATCCGCGGTAACCATTCATCTTTTTTTCTCATCATCTCTTGTCTTCATTGGCTGGCTGACATCACACTATGGAATGGCACTGTTGTGCTTTGTTTTTGTTTTTTGTTTTGATTTTGTCAAACCACATTTCTGAATCATGCCTCATGTCTCCAGACACAGCTCTTTAGCAACAAATAAATCCATCATACTGGGATGAAAACCAAACAATGCAATGGACACCAAACATTTTGCAGCTACACAAAGTGGTAACATGGGTCTCAGGTTACATTTGTGGAGCGGCAGTATAATTAGCTCCACTCTTATACCAACGGTGGAATTTGTGGTACGTCACACACGGGCACATTCTCCTGTCTGTGATTGGCTGGGAATGCAAAGCAGGTTAACATGAGTGCAGTGGCAAATGAAGCAGTGAATGAAGTGCTAATTGAAACAATAAATTAAGCGGTAATTGGAAGCAGTTGGATGGGGGTTGGGGGTGGTTCGGGCATGACCCTGTGGGGTTGGGGAGGAATCATTCACCCTGTCCTCTATAGATTAGTGCAGAAAGTGCTGTGCTTAATGAAAACATTTTTTATTTGTATTTACTGTGCTATCCAGGTCTCTCTTTGTACAACAGGAGAGCTAGCTACTGACTTGTTACACCATAAAGGCTACCCACAGTACAACAGGAGAACTGAAATTCAAAGAAGAGGCACATTTATAACCGATTATAAATGGTCACCTGAGTGTTGAGGAGCCATAAACTGACATAAACCATCCTTCCATCAGGATAATTTCAAGTCATAATCGATGAATGGTGTACTTGGGGCTTGAATCTGTCATTAATTATTCTTGGCTAATGGCCACAGCCAGTACTCATAGTGAGCCCATTTCAATAACCAGCCACTTGAACCGCCACTTTGATGTAAATCGGATCGATATCAAAAACTTTTCTCAATATTGTTGCACACCAGTGGTCTTATGTCTCACAGTCTGTTGCTGTGGAAATGATTTGCTCTTTATTGTGCGAAAAAGGTTGACTGCTTTCACCTGGATAATAACAAATCAACCTGTAGTTTTGCAGGTTTACAGGTTTTGCTGTTCTCTCCAACCTTCGGCCTCTCACCTGGCCACACATGGCAAGGCTCCCGCTGCCAACAGCATCTCCGCAAAGATAATGGGTGCAGTTGCACAATAATACAAACAGGTGGTGCTGCAGAGCACACAGCGTTATGTGCATAGACCCTGAAGCAACTCAGTTCCTGTTTCAGATAAGCAGCGCTACATGTTCAGAGTTATCATATACTGTAAATCTATGTCTCTAAATCATGTTTTAAAATAGGTGTACCACCACTGACTTGGAACATGATTTAAGGCACAGATCAGGGAAAGCTCCGTTCTTGATCTCTCTCTGCAACCTCAAACTTTCTCTATGTATTTCCTCACAGTACTCTGCCTTTCAGTGCCACGCTGCGGCGTTAAAGGATGCACAATGATGTTTGTGCGGCAGTTGTCCCAGGTGGGAATTTCAGCGGCGTGAACGTGGCTGTTTCTGCGAATTCCAGCTGTGAGTGAACCTGAGGCAGGAGGGGTCAGCCTCTCCCACGGCACAGAGGCTGCGCAAACGAGCAAACGAGGCGCAGCAGCTGCGTAGATGGATTTGGATGGGACAGGGGGAACACTGCAGCCCGGGTCACAGGTCACATCTGCGCATATACAGCCGTGCACTCAAGCCGTCTGACAAACATTCTGCTCCCTGCTCACCTGCGGGGGGAACGGCACAAAAACGAACAGCTCCCAGTGAGGTTTCACATTCTTCCTAATGAAAACTCATCAAGGCCCAGAGTGCAACTGCCACCTGGGAAGAAGAGGTGCATCTCTGAAGGGCTCCCAGGTAACCGTGGAGTTTTGGTGAACAGAAGCAGAGGGTGCAGGAAGAGGTGAGAGTACAGGTGGAGGTACGGATGTAAGGGGATGCATGGGTGCAAGTTTAAGGCCAATGCATATTGATAACTGCAGTAACTCGTATAACGTTCTTTTACCATATACAGAGGCTGAAACTAAAACGACATTTCCAATTATCCTTCAACAAAATTCACATCTGTCACAGTGAAAGCCTGGAGTACATGTAAGTGTGGCTATCTAGGGCCAACACAAGTCATATTGTGGGCAATCCTTTGTAGTGGCTAAATGTTCTTATAATAATACACTCTCATTTTCTACCATTGCACTCATGACTTATAATAATAATGGCATCACTTTCAATGTTTCCACAGCTATAATGGGAAAGCATCCCCTCAAACTCTTGATTGGCTCTGCATGCCTCTCGTTTCCAAAAATACATATGCTCACAGGCAAATTTACCCAACTGAAATACACCCATCAAACAAGAAGAGTGCAGATCGTCGTTCACTAACCAGGCTTATTTGCTCTTATATTCAGAGGGATATTTGGATTCATCGCCGGGCCTATACTGTAAAAGTAACTGCGTTTTATCTTTGCGGAGGCGCGTTGAGATGGAGGAGTGAACGCTGATATGAGAAATGACGCATGAGGGCAAGACGGACAGAAAGGAGATTCCAGTAGAAATAATCTCACCGTCGAGCAGCTGTTAGTATGTTACAGAATTTAAAAAGCCATCAACATCTTTTTTTGGCAGAAACATAAACTTCAAAAGCCCTTGAAATCCCAGCTGCCTTTTGTATCTCCATTTCTCTGCTACTGTGAGAGAGCTCAGAGGCTCTGATAGGAGAATCTGGGCAAAGGTTCTTGCCGTGGCAGTGAAGTAACAACTGTCTGAAAAAACATTGTTCTGTAGAACTAGTTTCCAGCTGTCATTGCAAAAAATGTGCAGAGGCTTACAAATTTTATATCATATTTATTTTTGATCAGAATGTATATTAGATTCCTTTTATAATATTGCGATATACAGATGCCACTGTGTTAACATGAACTCACATGCAGTTTTGACTGAGGTGATGCATATTTGACCACAGCATCACCCAGAGAGGGGGTTTCTGTTGGCATGGTAACCCCCTCTTATTTCTCACTTGTGCCTCCTCTGCTTGATGGGATGCCTGCAGTTTGCCTGTGCCAGCAGCATTAGACGCTCAGGCCATCAGCTTAACCACCAGAGTGCAAGGCATAAAATGGAAAAGTACGGATTGGTTGGTTTCTTACTGGTTGGCTGTTTTGTGTTGGAAGAATTGTGTGTCACTGTGCGGCCCTTCTGATTGGATGGATATGAGAACAATGCAGCCTTGGAGGGGTCAACAAAAAAAGAGAAAAAGTCATTCCAAGATCCATGCATGTACCTGAGCGAGTCAGCATCACGGTCCTGGTTTCATTATTAGTCGACCTGTGGATTTGGCCTCTCTTGAGTGGGCACACGCACACCTGGGTTGCATTGGTGAGTCAGCCCAGAGCTAAAAGGTGAGCTCACTTTCCACAGTGGGAGGCTGAGACTGGGAACCTACGTGCTGAGAGAGTGAGTCCAGAACCAAAGACGTGAAATCGGCCTGGCTGAAAGGCTAAAGGCTGAAAAGTTAAAAAGCAGAGTAGCTGGACAACTGAAGAGCAGAAAGGCTGAAAAGTTTTCGCTGTGTTTGGTTTATTTTGTCTTTGTTATTTTGGTTTGTTATGTTTACCCGGAACCCGTGAGGGGCAACAGTGAAAATGTGCATGTGTTTGTTTGTTAGTT
Organism: Ilyophis sp. 1 JC-2022; assembly: GCA_022702515.1. Taxonomy (NCBI): domain Eukaryota; kingdom Metazoa; phylum Chordata; class Actinopteri; order Anguilliformes; family Synaphobranchidae; genus Ilyophis; species Ilyophis sp. 1 JC-2022. The sequence continues at coordinate 30,601,424 of CM040402.1, read as the reverse complement.
TTTTTCATTTAAAAAACGTTTCTGTTTCTCTCGTAGCAAACCACGTCAGTGAAAACTGGAATTGCTGATGCTCCCTGTGACCAGCAGTTCTCTCCCTGCCAGGATTGTGTCACTTGACATGTGACAAAAATCAATAACATCAATTACAAAAGTATTTACATATTGCTGGTGAGGAGGTAGGGATTAATTTAGCCAATAAAAATGAGGATTAGATGGCCAGGCGGAGGCAGCCAGAGAGAGCATTTGCCTCAATTAAATTTTGGGTTGGAAAACAGGATTTCAAACTCAGTCTCACCAAAACTTGTGAACTAATACCACAACAGTGATTGTAATGGGACTGCTGAGAGTCTTGATGTCGTCCTTGATAATGAACAACCTTTCTGAACCACTGAAAATATGGTGACAGTTACTCAGAGCTGCAGACACTTTCTCTAAAACATTCACAAATCCTGTCTTTTCCTCACCATGTATAGTGTGCTACCCAGCTCATTGTCTTCACCATGTATAGTGTGCTACCCAGCTCATTGTCTTCACCATGTATAGTGTGCTACCCAGCTCATTGTCTTCACCATGTATAGTGTGCTACCCAGCTCATTGTCTTCACCATGTATAGTGTGCTACCCAGCTCATTGTCTTCACCATGTATAGTGTGCTACCCAGCTCATTGTCTTCACCATGTATAGTGTGCTACCCAGCTCATTGTCTTCACCATGTATAGTGTGCTACCCAGCTCATTGTCCTCACCATGTATAGTGTGCTACCCAGCTCATTGTCCTCACCATGTATAGTGTGCTACCCAGCTCATTGGTCTCACCATGTATAGTGTGCTACCCAGCTCATTGTCCTCACCATGTATAGTGTGCTACCCAGCTCATTGTCTTCACCATGTATAGTGTGCTACCCAGCTCATTGGTCTCACCATGTATAGTGTGCTACCCAGCTCATTGTCCTCACCATGTATAGTGTGCTACCCAGCTCATTGGTCTCACCATGTATAGTGTGCTACCCAGCTCATTGTCCTCACCATGTATAGTGTGCTACCCAGCTCATTGGTCTCACCATGTATAGTGTGCTACCCAGCTCATTGTCCTCACCATGTATAGTGTGCTACCCAGCTCATTGGTCTCACCATGTATAGTGTGCTACCCAGCTCATTGTCCTCACCATGTATAGTGTGCTACCCAGCTCATTGGTCTCACCATGTATAGTGTGCTACCCAGCTCATTGTCTTCACCATGTATAGTGTGCTACCCAGCTCATTGGTCTCACCATGTATAGTGTGCTACCCAGCTCATTGTCCTCACCATGTATAGTGTGCTACCCAGCTCATTGGTCTCACCATGTATAGTGTGCTACCCAGCTCATTGGTCTCACCATGTATAGTGTGCTACCCAGCTCATTGGTCTCACCATGTATAGTGTGCTACCCAGCTCATTGTCCTCACCATGTATAGTGTGCTACCCAGCTCATTGGTCTCACCATGTATAGTGTGCTACCCAGCTCATTGTCCTCACCATGTATAGTGTGCTACCCAGCTCATTGTCCTCACCATGTATAGTGTGCTACCCAGCTCATTGGTCTCATCATGTATAGTGTGCTACCCAGCTCATTGTCTTCACCATGTATAGTGTGCTACCCAGCTCATTGGTCTCACCATGTATAGTGTGCTACCCAGCTCATTGTCCTCACCATGTATAGTGTGCTACCCAGCTCATTGTCCTCACCATGTATAGTGTGCTACCCAGCTCATTGGTCTCACCATGTATAGTGTGCTACCCAGCTCATTGGTCTCACCATGTATAGTGTGCTACCCAGCTCATTGTCCTCACCATGTATAGTGTGCTACCCAGCTCATTGTCCTCACCATGTATAGTGTGCTACCCAGCTCATTGTTCAGGCCCCTGTGTTCTCCCAGCGGGACTTCTGCAGCTCTCTCCTTGCTGGTCTCATAATCATTACCGAATGGACATGGAAAAAAATACATGCTAATTCATCTGTTGCCCATGGTATCACACTTTTTTCTTGTTTCTGTTTCCGTCTGGATGTTACTGAGAAAGGATCTAAATTCAATCAGTATAACAAGAGTGTGCCTCATAACAACAACATAAACAACAACAACAACAACAAAACCTACTACAATTACAAATCCTGCCTACAAGCCTTTCATGTTAAGGAATTAGAGTATATCCTGGTTCTCCAGGGGGGTAAACAATGAAACAGGATTACTGAGTTAGCTGGATAACTGCACTGATTTTACTCAGTGCAGTTATCCAGCTAACTCAGTAATCCTGCCTCGTCGTATAGCTACCCCCCAGGGCAGGTACAGGTAAAGTTGAACTTTCCACCTGAAAATTCCTCCATGTTCACCTCTCCCAAATGTTTTACCAAGCAGTGCCTTCTTGACCTCTGCTGCTCTGCAGAGCTGATAAACCTTCCCCTGGATTTGAGCTCTTATCTCCCTGCAGCTGGGGGGGACGGGGGACGGGGGACGGGGGGTGGGGGCGTGGTCCCAGCCTCACAGGCAGCTGTGCTTCAGGGTCAGCTGCAGGCATCACCACTTCTTTCTCTCTTTTTGTACCACTCCTTCTCTTTGTTTACCCCTCTCTCTCTCCCTTTACATTTATCTCCCTCACTCTCTCTCCCCCTTTCACCTTACCGCCCTCTCTATCGCTTGAGTTTAATCTAAATGTTTACAGTAATGACAAATAGGGAACAACCTCAAGACCAGGCACTGCAATTAATGAATTGGATATGGATTGAACCTGCTCTTTAGTTCTTTAGTTTAACTGTTCTTCCCTCAGTTAAACCTTCTACACTCAAAGTTGGAGATGTAAAGGCACTGATACTGTTGAATCCCCCCAAAACATTCAAGAAAAATGTAGGTAATATCAGCTAATACGGGATGCTGAAACAAACTGGGTATAGGCAATATTGAATCACAAGTACATACATAATTCTTTATTTTGTAATTTTTATAAGTTGTAGATGCAGCCATGTCTATTTTCAGCTGCATTTAAACACATTTAGATGCTTTGCAAATACTTTGTAGAGATATCTTTTTAGAAAGTTTCTCATTTTCATTTGTACATAGTCATTATTACTCTGAACATGAATGTGAAAACCGTCAAATAAAATACTATTGCGAGTGTGAACATACTGTATGTGCCTGAAACTCCTTTCATAACTTCTGTCATGTGTTTAGTGACACCTGACAGGCAGCAACACCTGCCAGAAGCTGCCACCAGGTTGCTGGGTTTCTACATCACGGGTTTCTTTAGACGCTGCGCACTTTCCTCCCGAGTGTGGCATGGCACAGTAGAAACGATCGCCACGCTCGCGTCCCCTCTTTCCTGTTCCTCCTCCTCCATATTTCCAGGGGAGCTGACCTGGGAGAACGCAGGATGTCGGTGCTTTGCCGAGGGCTGAGGGCCTGCCCTGGGCCTGATAGGGACGGGACCATGAGGAAGCCTTATCTCCCCGCACCCTTTCTCAAGGGCACTTGCGGTAGGACGACCTGCCTTCACTGGCTGCCATTTACACACTGCCAAAAACTGCCACGTGTGAGAGCTGCAATGGGATACATATTTTACAGCTGCAATGGGATACATATTTTACAGTAGCAGTTCAATAGTTGGAGGCTAGTCTGTTCCAGCACTTTAAAACAGCACCTGAAACAGCACTTTTCAGTCCTGCAGAAATGTAAATACATGAGTATAAAATCCAGCCCAGGTGGACATTCAAAACAAAGTCCAAATAGGATTTTGTCGCCATGTACCGCATAATACATTATTGAATATTATATCGTCACCTTCTTAAAATAATCGCCTAAGTCATATTTTCAAGTTTTTCAGAAAACAGAATAAACTGAACCAAATACAGAATATATGATATTTGTTAATCATTTCACACAAAAAGGGTATATCAATAGATGACTATTGACTTACAAATAACGCTGTCTGTCAATTATGTAACATAAGAGGATTAAAGACTAAATAACTACACAACATTTATAGCCTAGCCAAATATTGTAGTAAACATTATCACTTACCATTCGGGGACGAGTCCAGAATCATGGAAATGACTTCATTTATGTTGATTTTCTTTGTGCATCTTGAAGCAGCCGCCATATTAATAACTTGTAAAAATGCCTAAGTCAAAATTTATTGTGACTTAGGCAAACATACAGCCTAAGAGCACTCTTGACTTAGGCGATTACATTACCGGGGTAAAACAGCATGATCCTTTCAATTAAGGATCTAGGCAACTTTACCAGAGGTGGCCAGCATCATGAAGAGCTGATTTAAGCAAAAATCTCATGTTCCTCAAAAAATGACTTAGGCGATTATTTTAAGAAGGTGACGATATCCGTTTTTATGAAAATGCACAGGGTGAAGTAGGTTTTGTGGATCCATGTGACCCTGTGGGCCTGAGTGTCCCGGCCTGGTGTGTTTCTGTTGCAGCACTTTGTGTAACAGTTCTACCGTGTTTATGTAGTATGGATTGTGTGAAACTGAATTCTGTGTGCATGCTGTCTCCTGGCTCACAGCACTTTGGTAAGACAGCGTGATATGAGACTGCATACACGTTCTGCTCTCAGACTGCAATTACTTGATGTACAAGATAAATAATATGGAGGAAACACAGCAGGGTAGGTCTTGTCCATGCACACACACATGCATGCTGCCCCAGTAGGGTATATCCAAAGCAGTGGATATACAACGTGGAGAGAGGGGGGTGGGGGGATGCCCAGGCCCCTGCTGGGGGGTGGGGTGGGGGGTGAAGGGTGGGTTCTGATTGGCCTCAGCCTGGCAGGGGGGTAATTGGTAATTGTTTGGCTTTAACAAGCCTTTGCCTGGGTCTTTCACCACAGAACAGAGGGGGGTCTTCTCACCAGCCAAAACCCGGCTTGGCTGAAGTGACCAAAACCACAATCCCAGCACCAAACGGTCTGGCCCCACCAAACACCCCAGTCATCCACAGTGGCAAACTCATGCCTTGGGTTGATTCTCTTTTAAACATCATAGCTGGGTTTTCTTCAAGTGGAACATAGTGGCTCATAGATGTGAAGTCTGGAGAGTCAGGCCCATATCAAACACATCATCTGTTCCTGAAAGTGCTCATTTTCTGAGAAACATCTTGGTTTGTGTGTGTATGTGTGTTTGTGCAATAGATGTAATAAGCCAATGCAGGGGTATACCACATGGGTTGGCTCTCAAAAGCATGACTGTGTCAAAACGGAACTGCTGTTAAAGTGGAATTGTCTTCCCCTACTGGAGTCTGGTATCTGCGCCAGAATAAAAGAGGAAGGGGTGAGAACATGTAGCGAGAAACTGGTGGGGGCGAACTGACCGACCTCAGAAACAGCCAATGATTGGACTCCACTGGATATAAGCCAAGCGCAATCCTGCATGCATGCACTTATTACATGCATACTTCTGCTCTGAGGTATTTTATTAAACAGTTTGGTACAGGTTTATGAGGGAGAGATGTATGCTGAGCCAAAGGAAAAGTGTGCCCCCCCCCCCCCCGAATGAACAAAGAATTCTGGGAACACGGTGGACCCATATAGGTGCAAACTGAACATTAAGTTAACCGAACATTAAAAATGTTTCAAATAAACACAAACAGGCAAGATTTGTTTGGGATGTAATGTTGTAATCATTGCCGTTATAAAATATTTATATGATAAATAGCTACACGCCTTACATAGATCTATGATATGAGATCACAATTCTGACCTGCTTCCATGTGCTAGTGTGCTAAACGCATTGTGGCATTTATAGATAAAGGTTTCATACAGTAAGGGTTAATACAGGAAGGGGAGATACCAGGCTGTCATTTTAGGGGTCTGGAGATTAAAGACTCTGGGAACCTCTGATACAGTACAAAACAGCAGGAGAACATTGTGTTAAACTCACCCAGAAATAAGGTTCTCAAAGGGTTCAATGAACAGATGGAGAGTTGAACAGCAGCAGACAAAATGCTTTTCAGATGTGCAAACTGTCATATGAATCTGAGACATAATGGATTCAATATAGCATAACCTCTACTCTTTGAAGCTGCAGCACCAAGTTTGTGAGTAGATTAGACAGATTTAACGAAACGATTCCATCAGAAATAAGATGAAGGGGACCATTTACAGCTGGCATCACTTTTTATGACATTTCACAAAGCAAGCATTCAAAAATGCTCAATAGTGCACATGCTTCTTTCAACAACATACAAATCAATCAACTATAAAAATCCACTCATATGACAACAGGATGAATTACACAAAGAGCTTTTGATCGCAAAACAAATCCAGTAATTATTTAGTGAAACTTTTTTTTTTTTTGGTTTTCAAAACAACGGCTGCAAGCAAAGGCTTCTTGAGTCCTCCTGTTAAAACATGATACAAGAGGCAGACTGAAAACAGTTTGTACATCAACCCTCTTCTCTGGCAGTGCATATTACTCACTCGACATTCATGCTAAAACATTTTTCCTCAAAGGCAGAAAAGGTAAAATAAATACTTGCATACAACAGGCTTTTCTGCCCCACATTTTCACATTTTCACAATTTCACTCGGTGAGCGGTATAAATGAGAAAAGCTATTTATTTCAATAGTGTGGAATGTTTAAGGCGACTGTAAATAAGACTGTGACTTTTCCGTACGGGCGTTGGTAGATATGTGAAGCAGCAGCAGCAGCAGCAGCCCTGGTTCAGAGTTCGTGGCTGTTTCTCCTGGCCTGCGCACTACTGTTCTGAGGGAGCCATCTTCCAGTCTCTGTGTTCTTTCCTCACAGGTGGCCCTCCCCTGTGCCTCTGCTGTGCTGGCCTCGCCTGGAGCCTGTGCTTCAGGGCACCCGTTACAGAGGCTACGCTGGCCATCGCGGGCCTGTACAGCGCCCAGATTCTCTTTCGTAAAACCGCCTGGAAAAGCATCTCCTGCAAAAGACAGCAGATATATGCGCCTATGAATAATTGGCATTTCTGACCAATAAGACGCCAGAAATAACACGGCCCGACAAGATATTTCAATGTGCCTGTTCTATAAGAATATTTCTCTTCAGGGTGTGTAGACTGTGCGTGACGGGTGTGGCTCAGGGATGATGCCGCACCACTATAGGGGTAGTGGGCTTTCCTGTGGCTCTGTGCTGCAGGCAAGGAGAGAGGGTGGGATTGGGTGGATGTGTGCAGGAAGAGGGCAGCGTTATGGGTGGGGTTAGGGGGTGCTGGGGGAGAGAATGAGGCCTCACCTTTGCGGGTGGTGGCGCATGGTCGGGCGCATGCCTCCGGCTACGGAGGGGTTTGGCGCAGTACGCCTCCAAGTGCTGCAGGTCACAGCCTCTCAGGCAGCACTGCTCCACAATGCCCCTCCCTCTCAGTCGCGCCCCATTTCTTCCTCCTGACACCTTCCCTGGAGACACAGCACACAACCAATCACAGCACGGCACCAGCACAGCAGCCACTCATAGAACGGCACTATCACCTCAGCATAGGATAGCACTGCCAGGCTAGTTAATCGCAGCACAGCACAGCACAGCACAGGCACATCCAATAACCATAAAGCATCAGGACAGCAACCAATCACCAAACTGGAGCACAAGATCCAGCAGACAATTGGCCATAAGATTGCTAAGAGTTGACACTGTGACAACTGAGCCTATATAATTAAAGTTCTTGTCCTCAATTATTGGGCATTCCCTTTTAAATTGTCAATAGTTTCCCATCAAATATGTTGGATATTGTAGATTACAGGACAGCGGGCATTGTAGAGAGTAGGTTAGGAGATGAGTTGGCGGAATAGTTCATGTAATTCTGGAATGTAGTCATGGTAACTTTACAAGTCTGTTAACAGTTAAAATTCTTTCCACATATCAATTTTTAAACTTATACTGGATATATATATTCCTGTATAATCAACTATTAGTCATTATAGCCTGGCATCATACATCTTGGTGTAGTTCTTTGTGCTAGTTAAATGATACAGTGTATTTCTAACCACAACTACATGAAAACATTATTATGTTATACACAGTGATTCAACTGCTATGCAACCACCAAAAAGAGGCTTCTTCCCCCACCATGAGTTCACAGACCACTCCAGCCCCTGGTCTCCACCCACATCATGGCGCAATCTGGAGACCTATATGTACAATCTTGCTCTTATGACCTACCTATTAAAATACATTTTTATGTCTGAACTATCTTTTTTTAGCAGCTAGTCTAACACTTTGTACTATAATTTGCCAAACCACCATGTTTATTTGTCTAGTAGATTCCCATTTACCTCCCTGAGATTATTTAGGTTAACTTAAAAGTTAATAGTATTTTAAAGTACTGATACTAGAACAGGGGAGTTTCTTTATAAATCTTTTTTTTTTTTTTACCTCTCCTACCATTTTTTTTGGGGGGGGAGGGGGTCACACCTAATCGCTCCCAATTTTCCTGTCTTTCCCCTTTCGTGCAAAGCCTTTTTGAGACATTGTCAAAAAAGGTAAAAAGCATTATAATTTAATTTAACCTATTATCTCAGATTTATGCTATAATTTCAATTGTTCAATCACTTCATCACTACTAGTGATTGCTATGTACTTCTATTACTATTGAGGCAGCAAAATATTCTTTTGTTGTCATTTTGCTATCAGACTGCCAGTGTGTCCTTAAGGGAGCAACAGGGAGGGATGTGATTGGCTGAGGTGTCCTAGGGGAGGGGCACAGCAGAAATATCCTTCTGAGGAGGAAGTTATACACTTAGCTGACAGCAGCACTGGCAGTAATGCATCTTCAACAAAACTGGAGTGACGTCCCCAATGCAAAGTTACCATAATTTTGAGAGAGGAATTATGAAACAAATAGTTTCACTGTCATTTTTGCCTTTTTGTTTTATTTATTGTTACTATATAAATGCAGTGCAAGGTCCTTGGGTGATTAATATAGTTGTAACTATGGCTAAATTAAAGATTATGTTCATATGTAAACTTGTGTGCTGACTTTTAATGCAATTTCTGCCATTAAATGCAATTCTGTAGCAACTCGCTTGTTACCTACTGATAGCTTCTTTTTTTTGCTATTGATAGCCATATTTAGCTAATTCCAATATCCAGCAAATTCAAATTGTTGTATGGTATTTTTCACTTAAAAATACTGTTAAATTCAGCAAATAAATAGTAATTGTGTATGACAATCAGCAGAAAAATATCATGTTTAAGTGTGTTCCCTGCAGAGATTGTGTTAACTTATTTTTATTTAGACTCAAACATTTGCATACCACTGTATGTGTGTGTATTCAACCTTTATATACTCATTACAGGGCTGACTGCATATAACAGACTCCTACAGTGTGATGTATGCTAAAGCTGAAAGCTGATCTGAATTATGATGTACACACAAGGTTGCTCTGATGTGAAGTATGATGTACACTCAGATTGATTTGATCTGAAGTGTGATTTACACTCAGGCTGATGTGATTTTTGTACCTCGGTAGAAGCCTCTGTCTCCACACACAAACTCCAGATCGGCTACAAGCTCACGGCCACAGCGCGCCTTCACTGCCTCCGGTCTACTGGGGAGAGCAACCAGGCACAGCACAGGATACAGCACACACACACTCCTCCACCAACACACCTGCAGAGAGAGAGAAAAGCCATTACACATTGCACACACACACACACACACACACACACACACACACACACACACACACACACACTCCTCCACCAACACACCTGCAGAGAGAGAGAAAAGCCATTACACATTGCACACACACACACACACACACACACACACACACACACTCCTCCACCAACACACCTGCAGAGAGAGAGAAAAGCCATTACACACACACACACACACACACACACTCCTCCACCAACACACCTGCAGAGAGAAAAGCCATTACACATTGCACACACACACACACACACACACACACTCCTCCACCAACACACCTGCAGAGAGAGAGAAAAGCCATTACACACACACACACACACACACACACTCCTCCACCAACACACCTGCAGAGAGAGAAGCCATTACACATTGCACACACACACACACACTCCTCCACCAACACACCTGCAGAGAGAGAGAAAAGCCATTACACATTGCACACACACACACACACACTCCTCCACCAACACACCTGCAGAGAGAGAGAAAAGCCATTACACATTGCACACACACACACACACACACACACACTTCTCCACCAACACATGCATTAGAGGCACCATCATCCATTCAAATGAAGGGATGTGGGGAGAGTGCCCTGTTGTATCCTGTTTTTATGGATAATGGAAGCTACTTTATACTGCAAGTTCCATTGGAAAGAAGAGCAAGAACCATCCAAAACACTGTGATCATTCACTACAACCTGCAAAGTCATAGTACATATCAGTACTTAAACTCACAGGCAGAAACAGTACACTGGTCCTGATACAGCAATACGTCTTGACAAAAGGTCTTTGGACCAATAGGTCAACTTAATAAAAGCAGTGATCTTAAATGTTCTTGAACGTGAATATGATGTTTACATTTCTTGATTTTGGGGGATTTTATTCCTAGTGCCTTAAGAAGGGTTAAAACAGTGCGTCTGCTGTCCTTCTTCTGAAAGACTCTGCAACACAACAACCCCTCGTGTGAGACATACAGTCTACAGTAGTATAAGAAGTCAGAATATAGCAGATTTATTCAAACTGGTATCGTTCCATTTAGGTAACTAGTGGATTTGACACAATTGCAGAATGCCTCTAAAGAGTCCAGTTCTGAGTTATGAGCCAAATAAAGAGACAGGCAGAAAAATAAAGAGGGGATGTGTGTACAACACAACTTTCTAAAAAGCTCCTGTTCAGTGGCTAAAATGTAGGTGATAAACAGCAGCAAACACAAGCAGTATCAGTTGCAGGAAATAGTTAACTTGTGTTTTTACATTAACCCTCTACCGCACATCTCAGCCAAAAGTGATTATCCGCCCATTAAAATATCTCCTCCAGGTATGCTGCAGTCAGTGGGGTCTATAAACAGCCTGGATATTTGTGGCTACCCCCAGATTTCCTTTCACATTCTCCGATTGCTGAGATAAACAATGAGATGGTGTAATTTTACGTTTGGCAAGATTTACAGGCCCTTGTGATGGCAGTAAAATTCCTTTTGAATTTGAACTTGAGAAAGTAAGTTACATAAACACCACAATTCCACGAACAACAGTTCCATAATGTTACAGAATAAAATAGAAAACACATTGATCTGGGCACAATGTTTGTTTGGGTACAGCAAATTACCAAACATAGATATACAATTTACGCAGGCAAGCAACACAGACAATGGCAGCCTTGAGAAGGCCTTCTTGGCCTGCATTCTCACCCAGTAACCTAAGTACTGCAGTCCTCACCTGTATATATGCTATTATAGATTTTTTTTAAAGAAACCATGACAGGAGGGGAGGAAGGACCCTGGACTGCGTTCTGTTCTACACTTCAATCAAAATTGACCCCCTTTCCCTCTGCTCCTTGAGGTTTTCAGTGTCTGTCCTGGAAGACCGCTGAGTATACAGATATTTTTGTACTTCACGATAGTTCCATACATTCGGGGTGACCGAGTCTTTAATTGAGGTTTTCATAAAATTTGCCTCTATGAATGAAGAGCTCACTTGGAGGTGTGTCAAAACAGCCATAAGCCATAACCTACTGTAATAATGAAGCCATTAATGTAGCCATAACATATTAATATAGTTAAAATCTATCCATGATTACTGGGCTTCGACTCATTGGTTATGTACAGTAGCCCTTTCTGCATTCCTTAACAAACCACACTGTCCACACACAGTACAACTGGGAAATGGCATAATCACACTTTCATTATAAAGCAAACAGGCTGCCTGTAATGATATAGCACAGGGGCAGGCAACCCTAGTCCTGGGGCTCCATGGATGGTCCTGGTTTTTGCACTCCATCCAAACCTATAACTACATAATTGGATTTGTTTTAATTAATTAGGTTTAATGAATGCGGGTGACCATGTCCTGGAGGAACTGTGCATTTCACCATTTATAATTTTCAGGTTCAGACTTCATCCATCACACTCTTGTGATCAAGCTCGGATGGAACAAAAACCAGAAACGTCACTGGAACTCCAGGACCAGGACTGCCTACCCCTACCCGATATAGCATGACTAATCTACTCCCAGGTTATTTTGGCCAATTAAAGGCAAGATGGAACCCTGTGAACATGTCCTCAGCATCCCAGAGACAAAGATGAGACAAATGCACCATAAAGGTGAGACGGAGGTGAGACCGACTTCTTGAAAAGGATCCAGCTTGTGGATGTTCTGTGCCTTCAGTAGTTACCTGCAGCAAATACGCATTTCAGAATGCTACAATTTAATCTGTGGGCAGACTGGGCAGATGCCAGTCTTGTAAGCGGTGTTTTGCTGGCAGGTGCAAAACGGGGGAACTGAATAGTCAGGCGCACATTGGAGCAAATTAGAGGTGTGCACGCTGCCCGTTACCGTCCTCGGACTAGGATAACAACAGCAGCTCAGATTCAGAGCCACAGAGCCATGCGTTGTACTGTTGAGAATAGATGCATTCAACTTCCCAAATGATGTTGAGACACATCTGCACTCGAACATCAAGGTATAATACAAATGCTAATTTCAAATATGACCGTTAATTGCGCTTTGACACTAATATTGCAGTTATCCCCAATCTGACATGACCCTGGTCAAGGCTGTGTGTTACCGCAGAATAAAACATAGTCCTGCTGTGGACTGTGGGTCTAGGCATAGATGCACGTCCCAGCATGCCCCGCTCCCGTTCCACCACCGCTACTGTTAGTGTCTCATCACCAGCACAGTTTTGACTGTAGCTTTATAAAGCAGAGTGCTGATACAGAAAATTCAGGTAACTGCCTTTATGCCAGGACTGGTTCCACACAGCTGCATGCCTTTATTTTAGAAAAGACAAACAGCTGGGCAAACCAGAACACATGCCATAAGCAAAACAAATAAGAAGTGGCCAAACTTGTGCCCTTCGGGATAGCAGATTGTTAGCGCTTGTCTATTTGGTCTACTGTAAATGCATAACAGCGCATGATGTGGGCACAATAATTGTGCCGCTGTATATAGCACACTGCAACTTATTTTAGAATAAACAAAGTTGAACAATGAGCAAATGCACAAGACAAACAAACCTGCATTTTTGTTTTGCTCATTGTAAAAAAGATGGACTGCAGTATCATTAATAAAGTAATTTCAGACTTGATATGAATTAGGAATTCTCCCAGCTTAATGCATTTATTTTTTATTTTTTTATTTTTAAGATTGCCAGTGAAGAGCTACAACAGTCAGACAGATCTTGTCCTGACAAACAACTCAAAATAACTTCCATTACCTCAAACGTTCCCGCTCACATCTTAAAAGCCACAAACGCCCTCAACCACCCCCCCCACCCACAGGCGCCCGGCAACCAGCGGCCCAAAAGGACGCAGAAACGGCGTATGATCGGAGCGTACCTTGAGCGGGCAGCATCTGGCGGGCGGGCAAAGAGAGGGCTGCTGGGTGGAATGCATGACGCAGGAAAGTGCACACGGTCAGAGAGCAGCAGCACGGCTCCACGCAGCTGCTCTTATAAGCCGAAGGGGAGGTCCCCAGCCCCCCCCCAGCTGCAGCCCAGCGCTACCCAGGAACACAGGAGACTGTAGCACACTGCCCCCTCCTGCCCTGCTCCTTGGGAGCATGGAAACCCATCTGCCAGCTTTTATTCCCACTCACATTCCAGCCCAAGCCCCTTGTAGATATTAAACCGAATGCCTCCGTCCTCGCTGGCTTACATCTCCATCTCCATCTCGAAATGGCCACCGGCGATGGGGTCTGCACAAGGCCGAGTGGGGTGTCACACGCCAGCCTCCAGGGGCGCTATGCTTACTAACAGCACAGGAGTGTGTATGCTGTGCTGTGTGTGACAGCAAAAGAGTGTGTGCTACACATAAGATGTATGCGTTTGACATGCGATACACATGTTTGTGTGTGAAAGCCTTCAACTACCCTAAACATGCTTACAGCTGGCTAGGAAATCAGTCATTTTGTTGTACACTTGCCAGTGATTAGTGCATCACCTCAGTGCCACTAATGCGAAAGTACATAATCCATAGCTGCATAGCTGAATGTCTTCTCTCCCGAGCTTCTGATGTACCATGTGCCACTGGTTAGCCACTTTTATCTTATCATAAATCTTATATCATTATGGATATACGTAGTTGCACCTGCACATACAGCCTCCAGGTGACTCATTTTCACAAATGATGGAATAAATTTTTATTATTTCTGGTGTTTCCAATTTTTTTTTGCAGAGCTTTAGCTGGATGTTAGACTTCCATTTATTTTGGGAATGTCCATAGACTTCCTTGTCCATAGACTTCTATTCATTTTGGGAATGAGGCCTTGTGGAGCATTTCGATGGAATAATCAAATCAGGAAAGAGACACTGTAGAGAGTCGTCACTGTCAGATAAATATATTTCTCAAGATTAAAAGAAAAGAATAAACTGGCCTTTCTGCAGTCTGAAAAAAGGTTATAAAGAATGGCATGCTTAAAACCAATTGGGTGGCAAAAAGAACGTAGGTACTGTGTGTGACTGAGACTGTAATATGATGAACCATTTAGAAATTATAGAACCTTTTGTACATAGTCTCCCCCCCCCCCCCCCCATTTTTGGGCATCAAAAAATATTGGACAGTTTAACATAATATAAAATAATCATTTTTAATATTTGGGTGCATATCCTTTGCATGCCATGACTTCCTGATGTCTGTGACCCAACAATATCAAAAGACTCTCAATATCTTATTTTCTGGTACTCCTACAAGCGATACTATAACCTGTCTGCATTTAAATGGATCTTTATGGGAATTGGGGAGTGGGACTAGATTTAGCTGTAAATTACACTGGAACAGTATGGAACACAGTTGGCTAAATGGCTCGAAGTCATCAAGGGTCTGACGTATCAAACAAGCCTTACACCATCATTCTCCTGCCAGAAATACAGTAGATATGGATGGATAACTTGAAGGATTGCTTCTCTTGGCTTATTTTTCCAGAGTTTAATAGGAATATTTGTCAGGAGAAACAACCCTTAAAGTGATCCATCCATATCTACTGCATATCTGGCAGTGAGTGATGGTTTGAAGCTCGTTTGATACCTCAGACCCTTGATGACTTACTGCCATTTTAGCAACCATGTATTCCATACTGTTCCAGCATAATTTACAGCTAAATCTAGCCCCACCATCCAATTCCCATAGAGATCCATTCAAATGCAGAGACGTTATAGTATCGCTTGTAACGCCGCGTTCTCACAGCGAGAAACTGGTCACTGGGTCGGTCAAGTCTACTAGGCTGGAGGCGGGGCAAGAGCTTCCCGTTGTGTCATCCAAGTCAGCTCGTGCAGCTACAATTTTTTAATGAAGAGAAACAACGGCAGTAGCCTACATATAACAAAGACATATTTGCGATGCATCCTATTCTTTATAGTTATGTCATGACACTGATAATTATGTGTTCTCGCTAGCTAGCGATATATATCTATCTTCGTCACAAGCTAGCAATCTTTATCTATCTATCTAGATACGTAGATAGATAGATATATATATGTATAAAACTCAACATGTAGTTTGGGTTCAATGTGATATTGGTAGAACAAGCCACATACAGTATATCCCTTAAGGTTATGTTATGACACTGATAATTATAATGATATAATTATCCTCCATTGCTGCAATTTGAGTGAAATCGTGCGGAACAATTATTCAGAAAATGGTTTCATGTTGGTTGGAGAAATATAAAGCATGGAACTCTGATTGGCTGTTGAGGCTGATGTCGGCGAAAATTTTTAACTGCAGGCAACATTTATCGGCCGATTTTGGTTGCTCATGCCTAGTTGCTCAGGTCACTGACCGTCGCTCAGATTCATAGAAAATGAATGGACTACCAGAAAATAAGATATCAAGAGTCTTTTGATGTTGTTGGGTCACAGACATCAGAAAGTCATGCATGGAATGCAAAAATTTGTGACCAAATATTAAAAATTATTACTTTATTCTACATTATGTTAAACTGTCCAATATTTTTTGATGCCCAAAAATGGGGGGGGACTATGTACAAAAGGTTCTATAATTTCTAAACGGTTCATCCAATATGGATGAAAATACCCTCAAATTAAAGCTGACAGTCTGCACTTCAACCTCATTGTCATTGTATCCTTTCAAACTCAAAGTGCTAGAGTACAGAACCAAAATAACAATGAGATAATCAATGTTATTCATTTCACATGTCAGTGGTTTTAATGTTGTGGCTGATCGGTATATAAAACCAATGCAAATACTTGCCTAATAAACATGTTACACTTGTGGTGCTGTGATGGCCACGGATTGTTTGAAGTTTGTTATTCACGATGGAAGGGTGTGAGACTCCAGTCCTCTGGGGCCATAGCATCAGCTGGTTTTCAGTGCCTTTCAGAACGTAAGCAATCCATTTAGGTCTCTGATTGGCTAGAGTCCACAGTCGACACACTATGGGCTAAATTGGCTGCTGATTGAAAGAAAACCACCAACCCCCACTGGCTCAATGTATGCTGGTCAGAAGCATGAACTAAAGCAATAGCAAGAGATACACATGTAGTAATGTTGGCTAATACCAACACAGCGACAGAGATTTAACTCACTTGATGTCCCAGGTTTAAATCCCTGCCTTAGACAGCGCCTCCATCTGGAGCTCATCTGTGAAACACAGCTCAGTAAAAAAACTAAATACAAAACAAAAAAGACTGAAAATTTTTTTAAACAGCACTTGGAATATTTGAACACACAACTCTCTTTTATTTCCAGAACACATCATAGTTTGAGTCCACAAAAAATCTGAAACAATAAACATTTTGTAAAAATGTAGTGACACCCAGTCAACTTGGCACAACTGCGCACATTCAGAAAAAAAAACTAATCTTGATCCCATTGCTTACAAATGAAAAATCTGGGCAAAAATTACATCTTAGAAACTCAACTTCTCTGTCTCTGCCTGCTTTGTGGTGGGGGCCGGTTTTCACCTACAGGGAACTCAAAGGGGCCGGAGCGTCAGCTGCTGTAGAGCCGCCTCCTTCTCACTCAGCCGCGCGCGGATTCTGTTGATTTTCTCGTCCCGAGCTGACTGGTCGAAGTCGAACCCTGCAGTATAATCCAGGCTGGGCACAGGCAGGTAAGCCTCATCCAGCCCCTGGGAGTCCGCTCCATAATGGTCATCGGCTCCATCTCCTCCACTTCGCTCCCTCCTATCACCACCCCAAATTCCACCTGCAGCAAGATCATCACCCTCACCTGTACTAAAGTCTCCATCCTTACCCTCAGCTCTATTAAGATCTACACACATGACCTCACCTGTATCAAGATCGCTCATAGCCTGAACTGTACTAAGGTCTCTACCTTCGCCCCCATCTGTACCAAGGTCTCCACCCTCAACCTCACCTGTACTAACATCACCACTTGGAACCTGTCTGGCCTTCTTTGACACTGGTTCTTTAGACCCCTCCCCTTCCATTATATTGCCCCTGTAATGGGTCACACCCATCTTCCGGTCTCTTGAACATCTGGTCTCTGTGAGATCTTCAGCACAGCCGTTTCTGGGCAACTTTCCTGAGCAGCTGCTGCCAAATGACCCCAGATTCTTCTGTTCCTACAGACACACATCAGTGGGGACAAAAATATCATAATTTCAGTCCTCCAAATAAAACCAGCTATACAACAACAAAGGGCCTACGTGGGTTTGCACGTTGCCTTGGTTTAATATTATTTGGGAGGCTCAAACTGTTCCTAGCAGTCCAGTAACGTTCAGGCTGAGGGCCAGAACTGCCTTACTGAAAACACTGGGCTGCAGTCCCACAACAAAATTACATTCCTTTTGCTGCTACGGCCACTGTGACATCAACAATATTACCTTGAATGGGGGCAAAAGTAGAACAGGACTTCGCTACAAATATATATATAAAGCACTGTGTAGCCATAGCGGTTGCAGACGAAAAGGAACACAGCTAGCTTAAACCCTCCCTCCCTGGCTAATTATGAGGCCAGTCGAACATCACACGTCACCCTTCCTCAGAGGTTACATGGAAAGAGTACTGTCCATTGACTCTTTAAAACTGCCCTGAATTGTCGAAGAGCACACAGATGAATACGGCAGCTACTTACGGCTTTGCGGCAAAGCTGTGCAGCTTTTTGATGCTTCTCCAGGTCGACACACCCGACTGTCGACAGCACCTTTAGTGTTGCATCTGGGAGGTTTGCTAAAGTTACACTTGCTCTGTGCTCCACACCAAACTGCAGATGCAAAGCCCTGAGGCCTCCGGCTCTCTGTAGTGCCTGAAAATGAGAGATGATGACACCTGTTACAAAACGATACTGCCGAAGACCGCCCATTTAACAGTGTGTGGAATAACTAACATCAGCAGATCATATCTTGTCTATCATAGCTAATACATAATAAGCTCCCATCCCTTATAATAAGTAAATTGCTTTTTCAGGAAGATATTTGTATACAAATATTATTTATTTTCTCAAATACAACGTAATAAGTTAAGTTGATATTCATTTAATTCAAAAGGTACCTGGCCATCTAGCTACCTAACATAGCTGAATAGCTAGAGGTAATGTCACTCTGTGTGGTTTTCATCCCCTTGCTAAACTTTAGCTGTTGCTATTGAGGAAAAGTGATCCTAGGTCGACTCTGGTTTTTGAACGTGTCATTTCGGCTTGTTGTTTGGATTTGTTGTGATCCGCTTTTTCACTCCCACCATTGCAGTAACTAGCTGGCAACAATCACTCCACTCGAAGTAACCTGATCCCACTCCACAGGCTCTGTAGCCACACCCACCCCTCCCACACAGAAAAGAGCATCATGCCCAGAAACGTCCTAAACACTTTTTAGAATAATAACTAAAAATAACCGCCTTGCGGTTGTACGCCTCTGCCAACGAGTCAAGTTGCAGTTTACATCCATGTCTGTCCAGACTCATAAAATACATGTAGTAAAGACTTTGAAGGAATTTCATTTAAAAGGTATGAAGTGAATTTATTGGCAAAATGGAAGTTATCACTATATTGATATGTATGATTCCAGTGAATAATTTCCAGTCAGAAACATGCTGTCTTCACTAAGAGACTATTTTACAGAGGAGTACAGAGAACTGATAGAGAAGCCAATTAGCCAGCCAATAGTATGACAGTCTTGTCATTTTTTTATTTGCAAATGAAATTAGGAAACTATACAGGTTATGTACCTGAACATGTCACAAAACATTATGTCACAGTGAAGTTGACCTTTGAACTTTTGGATGTAAAATGTCATCACTTCAATGACTTCATCATTTTATCCTATTAGACATTTGTGTGAAATGTTGTCATAATTAGCGCAGAAATTCTTGAGTCATGGCCAAAACTTATCAGTTCATCCTTGAGTCCAAGTGGACGTTTAGGCCAAATGTGAAGAAATTCCCTCAAGGCGTTCCTGAGATATCCCGACAGACGGACGGACAGACAACCTGAAAACATAATGCCTCCAGCCACGGCTATCGCCGGCACGGAGGCATAAAAACAGATAGAGGAGCATGGTTTTGGCAATTTATGTTTTTCTGACAGAGTGCTTCATAGATATGAGTGAGCATGGTTATTTTGATTAAAATCCTGCATGGTGCACCTCTAAATCATATTTTCTTGGAAAACACAAACATATCCAACTGAATGAAAAAGTGTTCGAAGACTATTGGAGACCTTTTGAGAGACTATTGGAGACCTTTTGAGAGACTATTGGAGACCTTTTGAGAGACTATTGGAGACCTTTTAGAGACTATTGGAGACTTTTTAGAGACTATTGGAGACCTTTTAGTTGTGCCCAGTCATACTTTGTGAGACCTTGAGTGTTTATTTTATTTGAAAAAATATTTTAGAGGTTATGGAAGTTTAAACAAATTTATGGACTGCTGAAGTCACATACATTAATAGCTGATACAGAAGTAGTGAAAACGGACTATTCATTTTTAGGTAAAGAACTGCTCAAAAATCATGCATTCCAAATAAAGTCCCAACCACATCAACCCCATCAACCCCACCTCTCCCAAAACACCATAGCCAACATAGATGCCAGGCTTACGTGCCTTACTTCTTAAAAGCTCTTTAGCTCACCTGCAGACATCCTGACCAAATCACAATCACCATGCCCAGTCACAAGAAGACAGATTTGGCTTGCCTTATAAATTCATTTTCCAGTAAACTTAAGTACAAAAAGTACAACCTCTCTTCTTTATAATCTCCACAGCAATGCAAAATTCACTAACTAATCACAGGTAAGTGGAAATTTAAAAAAGCTCAAAAACAAAATGACAACTTACCAGCTGTAGTTTTGAGTCTAGACTATTCAGACACATTGACCAGAAATAAAAATTTGCTTTGTCATATTCAGATAGTTTGTCCCAACAAAGATTGTAATGACATGGAGTTTCCAAGTTACCCTCTCCACCTAGGTAGGGTGCTAACAAAGCATGGGTGTCCAATTAAAACCCACAGAAACAATCTGCTTTCTAATGGAATTGCTTGCACTAGTACAAGCCTTATAAAACCCAGCTGTTTATTGGGCCCATTATAAAAGAATGCACATTTATTCAGCAGCTAGTGTTCCACACAGCTTAACACTCTTCTGTCTCAATACTTCACTGTACTACTATCCCTGTTTGAGTTTACCTATTCTGGTTGGCTGTGGGATTTGTGAGAGGAGAGAGGATTTCTAAGCAGCCAGAACCTATGCTGCAGTCCACACTAGTATTAGATACATTTCCATTACACTTCATAATGAAGTTTGTTCCTTTTTAATAACAATTTTTCCAAAATTAACATGCGCGTCCTTTTCGTAACATTCTCCAACCTGATTGGGACCAGCTCTTTATCTGAATGGTCACTGAATGGCTAGTGACATTTGAGATACAGTTTGGTGTACAAGTACAAGCAATATTTAGTATGAATACTTAGTGCGTTTACCTTTTTAGGTGGTGCAGCAGAAGGGTCCCTCTGCTGGGCATCTTGAAGCCTCCGTGGCATGCATGGGGAAGTCTGTTGGGGAAGGGTAGGAGGGGCCTCTGGAGTCAAGCTCTGCCTTTGCCCCACCCTTGTGCCTGGCCCCATCTTCTTGATGGAGAGGAAGATGTGACCTCCGTGGATTACGAGGGCATCCTGAGAAAAGCTGACGGTACGGCCCAATGGAGCACAGGGGAGTTGGCAGGCTTCCCATTTGGGGTCCGGAGGCTGGCTGTCCCCGTGCGGCATGTACTTCCTTAGCACCTTGAATGCAGTTAGGTTAGAGCAGGCGACAGGCAACCAGCACAGGCCCGGCCCCACGGCGGAGGAGCCACAGCCCTCAGCCACTGCAATGAGAAATGCCTGGGCTGCAGCACTGCAGAGGCTCAGGGGCGGAGCTGGGCAGGGGCCTTTTTCTCGCACCACTACAGGAGAAATCCAGGTTACCGTCACGTCTGAACCCGCAGAGAAGGAGAGCAGGCCCATCTTCTTCAAGATGCCAGGTGGGAGGGTTTGAGCAGGAACAAACCTCACGTCAGCTTCCTTGGGGACGTAGATCTCGAAACTGTCAATGGACACCTGCCGTCTGTCACAGAGCTTCAGCCCCTCGGTGGGTGTGGTAGACTGTAGAGAACTGGGTGAATCTGAGCCCATTGTGCCAGACCGGTGTAGTCCTACTCCCAGTTCAGAGACAGCTCTCCTTAAAGCTATCAAGTATTGTGGAGGGCCCAAGGTGGAGACAGAGTTGGTTCAGTTCTTCCAAATTATTCTGAATTTCTTAATCTGAGGGGAGAAAAAAAAACATGTTTCTTTTATTTATTTCTTATGCATCTGGAAGCACCCGAGTGTTCTCTCAAAAAATGTAACTCAATGAAAGGGTTTGGCTGAACAAATGAAACAGGAATGAACAGCCTTGTAATGGCATTTACTCTGAATTAACTTTGCACATCCCACTTTTGAAGGGTCCTCAGTTGGTCACATCCTATAAAGAGAGATATTTCAAAAGTAAAGGAGCCAACTTGGTGCTGACCGGTTACACAGTGGTGTTATAACAGTCAACTGAAATTGCAATATGTAAACAATAACATTTACATGAATTAAATTTTCCAGATTAATAAGGAAATACTGATTTTCAGACGCTAACCCTACATTCAGAGTCACTCAGGTCTACTATGCTGAGGGCAGAGCAAGAGCTTCCCATTGTGTCCTCTTAATAATCTGGCGCAGCTACAAATTTTGATGAAGAAATATTCCGTTAGCTCGACAGCTTCAAAAAAAGTATATGCCGCAGACCGGTACATTCATTACAATAAAAATAAGAACTGTCTGACACAGGGTCATTTCTAGACTGCTTTGATTGGGGGGGCTTAAGAGATGTTGGTGGGGCACAATGGGGGGATGAAGTAGCCGGGGGTCTGGGGGTCCTCCCCCATAAAAAATGGAGCCTTTTAAAACAAATTTTCTGCATGTCTACACAACCTCACACAGGGCATTTTCTAAAATAAAGTGTTTAATTTTTATTTATTTTTTATTTTTTCCAAAGCCCTAGATGAGATTTGAGATGCTCTGATATAAAGCTAAAGTACAGGTGCAGCTCAAACAATTAGAATATCGTGAAAAAGTTCAATATTTTTTGTCACTCATTTCAGAAAGTGAAACTCATATATTATATAGATTCATTAAACATAGAGTGAAATATTTCAAGCCTTTATTTCTTGTAATTTTGATGATTATGGCTTACAGCCAATGAAACCCAAAATTCAGTGTCTCAGAAAATTAGAATATTTTGCTTTAACATATTTTTAAAGTATCATATTTAATATTTGGTCGCATATCCTTTGCATGCTGTTACTTCCTGAAGTCTGTGACCAATCAACATCAAAATCCTCTCGATATCTTATTTTCAGGTACTGTTACAAGCGTTACTATAACCTCTCTGCATTTGAACTGATCTCTATGGGAATTTGGGGGTAAGACTAGATTCAGCTGTAAATTACACTGGTACAGTATGGAACACATGGCTGGCTAAATGGCTGTAAGTCATCAAGGGTCTGAGCTATCGAACGAGCCCCAAACCATCACTCTGTTGCCAGATATGGAGTAGATGTGGATGGATCACTGCAAGGGTTATTTCTCCTGACTCATTTTCCTATAGAACTCTATGGGGAAAAAAGTCAGGAGAAACAACCCTTAAAGGGATCCATCCACATCGACTCCATATCTGGCCGCAGAGTGATGGTTTGGGGCTCGTTTGATACCTTAGACCCTTGATGACGTACAGCCATTTCGTAAAGTATAGCCTGATTAGCCAACACACAGCAGTAGGCTAGCTAACACACACACACACACACACACACATGGGCGCGCACACACATGTGCAGCCAGCTAATGCAATGCTGCAGATGTTTTGGCTAGATGCAACATGTAATCAATCTATTTAAAATCGAATCTCCCAGACGGAGACTCTCGCCCCTATCCTCAACTCACTGAGTAAGCTAGGCTAGCGAACATTATATCCTAAGCAATGCGTAACAGTAAGTTATCAAGAAGAGACAGCACAGCATAGATAGATCAAAGAAAGTGACCTATCTCTCTCTCTCTCTCTTTCTCTCTCGCTGCGTCTCCATATGTTATTATATGGCCAAACCAATCAGATATTAGAGAAATGTATTATTTCGGTGTGGCATTTTTATGATTGGCCAAATCGTCTGTAGCTCTGATAGCCTACTGATGGCGCTACGGGCGCCGACTTTATACTGTCGGATTAAATTTTTTCTGGATTTGGCTTTGGGGGGAAATTTGGGGGGGCACCCCCATGCCCCTCCCCCCCCTGGTCTGACAGCATATCTGTGATTATGGACAAATCAACAGATGGTACATGTTTTATTTGTTCATCATGGAAAATCCATCACAACCGATCTGAAAGTTCTCCTTGCGGACACAGTGTAACCACCTGCCGTGAGTGGTCCAAAATGCTTGGATTAAAACATTTATTTTAAAAATGTTCCTGCATTTCTGCCTGACAATGCAAGTTATACGTTAAATGTATATAAAGACATCTTTAAAGCACAACTGAACTTTGGTAGAACTTAGGGTTGTGTAGTTACCTGACCATGATATGAGTCCAAATGGTGGCGAAATATGTTCGTTAGTTGCTCTCTGCTCCCCTGGGGTGATAATCCAGAAGAGGGTATTTGTCGCTCTCCATTCACTTCTATAGAGCAGCTAAAACAGGTCTCAAAATGACACTTCTAGCACATATACAAACTAGAACAAAGCGGATTCCGTCAATACAAACAATAACCAGTCCTCGTACGTATCTTATTTCGTGTAATTAAACTTATTTATAAAAGCACTATTTTCTTCAATGTTGTTAGCAAGCTACCAGAAAAGACGAGCCAAATGTCGGCAGGTCAGTTTACCATAGATATATACTACCAGGAACACTTGCTTCTGTGGAAATTTGGACCAATGAGTGGTTTCTGGTGCATCGGCGCATTAACGCTGTTTCTGGTGCAAGAATTACCTACCGGATCTACGTTACAAATAAAATACGAAAAAGCCAGGACAGGGCCATTTCATTATTTTAAAAAAAAAAACATTTTTTATACGTATGAGGATTGATTTTTTTTTTTATTGACAAAATCCACTTTGTTCGTGTTTGTATACGTGCTCTAAGTCATTTTGAGAAGTGAACGGAGAGCAACAAATACCCTATTCTGGATTATCACCCCAGGGGAGCACAGAGCAACTAACGAACATATTTCACCACCATTTGGACTCATATCATCTTAGTCATCTAAATCACTTCTTTCTTAGTGGGCATAGAGTATTCTCACTTCTTAATCCCCACTGGTGCACATATCAATTAGTAGCCTTGTCGTGAATTTGTTAAATTAGAGTATACCCACTTCTCCACGCACCAATACACCACTGCGCAAAGTGGTGTCGTAGTTATAACTCTCGGAACTCGGAAACACACAAAATAATTTTCTCCTCCATTTTGATCTGGTCGCGTGAGGTAGCACCGCCCACAACTATTGGCTGCATGTTGAAAGGTCAGCGAATGAAGAGGTCAAAGTTGAATTTGATTGAACTTAAGTGCCATGAGCGCTGCGCGCCGCTTATGAGAGCGCAGCGACTCTGGGCAGCACAAAAAGTCTCTCCATTGAAATCAATGGCGAGTTTTGTGCAACACCATTCCTGCGCTTATAGTGTGAATGGAGCTTAACGCTGAGGGCGGGGTAGACATTTTGCCCTGCCCAGAGTCGCTGCGCTCTCATAAGCGGCGCGCAGCGCTCATGGCAATTCAGATGCGCTTCGCTTAAAGTTCACCCAAATTCAACTATGACCCCTTCATTCACTTTCAACGGGCAGCCAATAGTTGTGGGCGGTGCTACCTCACGCGACCAGATCAAAATGGAAAAGAAAATTATTTTGTGTGTTTCCGAGTTCCGAGAGTTATAACTACGACACCACTCTCTCTGCAAGCATAGCTACAGAGACATCGGGAAAAATAATTATGCATGGCGTAACGTGAGCCATCAAATGGGGCTACGGTTTGTAGCTATCAATAGTCATTGCAGTGAGTTATGGCAAAATGTAACATTACTAGCATGGTTAGCTAGGCTAGCTAACGTCATCAACTTTGTCAATATCAGCAATGTCAATATCAATGTACATGATTAATTCTGCACGTTATTGTAGCTAACCTAAATATTGGCTTTAATAAATAAAACCTGTGAAACAATTGTAATTTGAATGTATATTTGTGTGATGCCATTCAAGAACAAATCTACAAAGAGCTCTCTCTCTCTCTTTTTCTCCTACAGTATATTGATGCGCAGATTCGAATGCGCTTATGCGCTTCTCATTTGAACACCGCTCTTCAAAGCGGCGAGCGCCGCGCAGAAAACTTCCGCTGTGCTTAGTGTGAATCTTATGCGGCGTTCACACAGCGGGCGGTAGACGACAGGACGGTAGACGGTACAACGGCAGGGACGTAGTTGACAGTACAGAAATGTCCGTCGCGGTAACGTATTGTTTATATCCGTTGCCATATTTACAGTCCGCGCGAAACACATTAC
Source organism: Ilyophis sp. 1 JC-2022 (assembly GCA_022702515.1). Lineage (NCBI taxonomy): Eukaryota > Metazoa > Chordata > Actinopteri > Anguilliformes > Synaphobranchidae > Ilyophis > Ilyophis sp. 1 JC-2022. The sequence goes on along the minus strand of CM040402.1, from coordinate 30,575,250 downwards.
CGGTGTACCAAAGAGCGCTTTTGCAAAACGGATCGCGACCGAAAGTGTATTTATACATTGTGTGTGTGTATTACTGCCTTGTTTCAGTCTGTGTCTTCATAAATCGGCAGTATGTGTGTACGTATCATAATGTCAGCTAGTTTAGGTAGCTTCACTAGCTAGTTAGTCACACCTCAAATCATACACAGAAAAGCTTCTGAAAACACAGCTAATAATGATATGTACCTGGAATCTGCAAGTCAGTGCTTACAACACTCCATGCTGCAGCCTTTTTGCCAAGATCTCTGTATTTTTTTACTTTTTGGTTCGATATTTCCTCCCACATCTCTCGTTCTCGACCACAAAGTTTCACAAACTTCTCATTCATTTTGAAACGGACCACTTCCGTTCAATCGGCACGTGACCCGCCGCGGTAGACGGCAAAAATAAGAATATTTTCTATTCCGACGGCAAGTTCGTCCCGCCATCTGCGATTTTGCCGTCGACTGCCATCTTGCCGTCGTTGTCTCATTGAAAACAATGGCATCCAGTTTCGTCCTGCCGTCTACCGCCCGCTGTGTGAACGGCCCATTAGAGCAGGGGTTCTCAAACTTTTTGTTTATGCGGACCACTTTTTATTATCAAGGATTTTCGCGGACCACCTCATATGCAAACCGCAAAAATAAGTACATATATTTTTACGAACCCACGGCTGTAAAGTCTAAGGTGATTGCACCCCCCAAACCAAACTAATAGGCTCCCCCCCCCCCCCAAACCAAACTAATAGGCGATTACATTTAATCTGGAGGTTGCTTAATTTCCCTTTATTGCCATCATCGGAATTTGCTTTGCGCAATGCTTACAGGTAGCTCAGCAATATACAAAATATACAGTGCACAACATAACAAAACAATTTTGGCAGTGTACAGAGACCGCGGCACTGCATGTATGGAGGAAATTCGTGGATGTGGAGTTTGTGCGTTGGACTGCTTGGTGACACTGGACAGCGGGGGCTATTTTTAATCATGGCTGTATTGCACTTTCATTCACTTTATTGATGTAATGATTCTGTTGGATGTCTTTATTTGATATGTTTGTTTGTGGGTCCCACTGTCTATGTCTTTTTTGTTGTTGCTGGGGCTACAACTGAAGTTGTAATAAAAGTTATTATATTATATTCTAATAATACCAACATAAACAAATATTATAAGGAGTATTGGGGGGTATACGTACGAAGTAAGATTAATTACAGAGTAAACCCCGGAACCCTCCCAAATCTGGAACATGCATGGACTGAAGTAAAAAGAGCTGTTCTGGGTTTTATTGAGTTATCCAGCTAGTACTAACTCAGTAATCCTGCTTCGTAGTATACCACCTTGGTAAGTAAAGTGCTTGTGCAGTTAATATGGGAGCAAAGTGATACGTTACATGTTAAAGTAGTAACGGTAGGCTACAGTAGCCTACTTCAGCAATAAAATATTTTAGCTCGATGGATAGAATATAATAACTTCTATAGGGAACTTCAGTTGTAGACACCATAAAAGGCAAATCAGTTCAACACATAAAGTACATTTACCGTTACTTTCATTATTACTTTCAAATACATTGTTATTTGGTGCTGAATATCGTAACGTTACATTTTCTTTTTGGATTCTCATATTGCTCACCCTGCCCTGGCCAGCACAGGTAGCTAATGTTTACAGTTTATCCAATCTATTTGTGAGACATCGTACAACGTAGCACCCCTAGCAATGTAATAATAGTTCAAATGAACACTGTTTTGATGTTCACAATATGCTTAACGTATCGCATTAGGTTAACATGAATGTTTCGAAGGGGTAGCAGTCGATCACACAAATGATATAGCTACTAACGTTAGCTAAACCAAGAGATTAATTCACTTTTAACTTTCTAACATTAAGATAATGCACATAAATGTACATTAGGCCAGCTAGTTATGTATATATTAACTGGCTAACTTTATAATTTGTTCATAAAACGTAATTTACCATTAATGATCCGAGCCTACGCTGTAACGATCCGAGCCCGGTTGCTGTCTAAATCCAGCTCACTCCTGCTTTCAACCACCAGTCTCTTCTTTCGGTCGTAAAATTTAGTTCAGTCACCCTGCCTGGTAGTTTAGCTACTATGGTGAGTACTCAGATTATCATGTAAAAGGACATTTTCGTCTTTCCCCAGTTTTATTCGCACATCAGTACGCAGTGCAGAAGTTCGTCATTGTAGGACAGCAATCATAGAGGCGTTAGCATGAAACTCGTTTCATGGAGTAGCGAACACTACGAGTTCAGTGTAGTGATGTGCAGTTCGCGAACGAATCGGTATTATGAGTCGACTCTTTATGCTGAGTCGTCTGAGTCGACTCGCCAGTTCGAGGGAATCGTGCTAACCCACGGCTCTCGACTCTCGGCTCTGGCTCTCGGCTCTCGGCTCTTGTGGTAACGTTAAGCGTCTCTGTTAGGATTGGTCCTCCAAACTGACGGCGCGTCCCTGTAACCATTGGTAACGACAGTTCTAGTTCGATGTGACAGGCCTCTATTGCAAAATAGTGACGTTCACGTACATTCATTTTTTTTTCTACGGACCACCTGCAGTACCCTCGCGGACCACCAGTGGTCCGCGGACCACAGTTTGAGAACCGCTGCATTAGAGTATATATAATGTAACTAATGGGGAGCACATCCGAACCAGGAATTTTTTATTTTTTTTATATTTTTTTATTTGTTTCTGATTTTTTCCCCATTTTCTCCCAATTTAGTAGCCAATTGAACCCCTATTCTACTTCAATTCCCCCCGTGTAGCAACCGCTAGAGAACGACCGCTATACAACCCCGTCAGCCGGTAGTAGGAAAGAGGCCGCCACGTCCTCTACAGGGCGCGACTCCCCAAGCTCCTGACCATGATTCCAACTCGCGCCTTATTTTGCGTAGTGATTCTCATCCGAGCCCTCCCCCCACCCGGAAGCAGCCGCCAATTGCTGCTCCCACAGGGCGCTGGCCATGCTCGGAAAATGGCAGGACCGGGGCGCGAACCCCGATCCTCGGAGTACAACTGCGCTGACTGAAAGTCCTTTTACCGCTGTACCACCGCAGCGGCTTCGAACCAGGAAGTTTTAATAGATTGCTAGCTGGAATAGGTTATATAGTAACTATTCTATTTTTACCAGTACAATGTTTTTAGATACTAGTACTTATATTAGTACCACTAGTAACATTGATAACGTGATATCTACCTGGCATGCAAATTATCTGCTAAATATTCATGAAGACCACACTAAATACATCCATCGGCAAGCCGTTTTAACATTTATTCCTCAAGACTTACTAGTAACTATTCTAAAGTTGCTAGTACCTATTCTTTAGTTACTCACTAATCAAAATAGGCTATAGAAATAAGTATTTCGTGTTATGCCGAGTCGACCACCGGATGGCTTCTCGCTTGCAATTCAATAAAATTTGACAGTATGCCTAGCCTATTTCCAAGTCCAAAATCAGCATAAATCTTAGCAGAAAAATATAGTGATGTTTTCACAACGAGACATAACTTATGTTTGCACATAAGTCATCCAAATATACAGCTTTTCATGCCCGAGAATGAACGGAAGAAATCCGTTATAAAATAGTACAATAGACTAATGCACTGCAATATTATATTACTGACAAAAAAGGCTAAAAACTCATCTTTAGCTTATATTAGACTAATAAACACAACACGGTGATAATCAATAATGTTAGTCTGATTACAACATTAAGATAGCCTACGTATAAGACTAAAGGGCAATAACTTTAACGAAAAGCAACAAGTACAACTTTATTCAGCCAACGATGAATCCACAGTTAACGTACAACATAACACTTGCATTCTTCAAAGATTTGTATAAATAAATAAATGGGCAATAATATTAGTAATATAATAATCATAATAATAATAATGAAAAAATGGGCTACAGATCGTAAATTAGCCTACGCACGGCAAATTGCAGCCTACAAAATAGCCTGAAATGGAAAACCAATAGGCAAAAAACTAAGCCGATGGAACTAAAACCATGAGCCTTTATTTGCGATAGAAAACAAAAAAAATTGTTTTTCCATAGTTCTAATAAAAATAAACTAAGACAATCGTCTGGCAAGGTGGGATCTGTTGCGAACGGCCTCCTTCAGTAGCCTATGAGAAATTGTATGAAAGACAATAAGCTGCTCAGCGCTTGTTACATGTCATCAAAGATGCGAGAGCAGACGATATGGTTTTCTGCCACCGTACCCGTGAGACAAGTCAGAATTTTGGACCCGTGCCCACTCGGGTCGGGTCTCGGGTATTCGGGTTCAGGTGGACCAGTGAAGACCTCTAATTCGCATAACCATAACGCCCTCTACTGATGAGAATGAGAACATTTCTCTGATTAGCCTACATTAAAAGATGAGCTGTATTTAATGTCTAATGAAATACAATGAACAGCACCACCTGAGCTAAGGATCATGAAGAAGCATGTAAATTAATTAACCAAGTCTATGTGGAGACATGCATGCACAATAAGCTAGACGCAAACACATTCTAGCTGAAAGAAAGACATACAGCCTAAATAGTTAGTACAGCCTAAATAGTTTGCATAAAATATGAAAATACGTGAACAGTTTTTCTTTTGCCATGACATTTGTGAAAGACAAACCAGAGCGTTGCAGTGAGGGACGCTATAGCAGGCAACAACAGTAAACAATCTGTGTTCGATCTGTGCTTTCCTCCAGTTGCATTTCACAAATGTCGTGGCAAAAGAAAAACTGTTCGCGTAGTTCGAAGCATCCACGTTCGCGTATTTGCCTGAGGTAGGCTATGTTTCGGCCCTAGCATTGGCTAACAAGCTTAATTGGACAACGCATATTTCCCAGGAATCTTAGCCAGAAAGAAAACAATAGATAGCTTACTACTAAAAAAGTAGCATACCAAAAATGATTCTTCTTATAAGTATTATAATTAAAAGTGTTTGCAGTAAACTACATCATCTGCAGATTAGTGTAGACTAGAGGCATGTTCAGAGGCTATTGTAATTTTTAAGTGACTAACCGTGACACAGATATGTTTAGGGAATTTGAGGTTTATAAATCCAATCTCTTCAGGAATTGCAGCTTATAGTAGGCTATCATCAATTCTTAATGTATTATCGTAAATTCTTCATTGTCCTAGTAGTTAATTTTATGGTGACATTGTGTTATGTTTGAAAAGAATAAACTGAACAGAGCTGAAGAGAAGAAATTAATAATAATAATATAATAAAAAATGTTGGCCGGCGAGTGTTGAAGGTTCGGTTTCCACAGTGAGTCAGACATGGCCGCAAGAGCACAGCAAGCTCCACACAGACTCATTTTTTTGTCAGAATTTGTGTGAGATTAACACTGTAGCCAATGGCAGTTATTTATAGATTTATTATTATTTTTTATTTTATTTATTTATTTTACATTAATGCAACAACGCGACGTTAACCAGATGATATTCTGCGTTAAAACTTTTTTCTTTGCTTGACAAATGTCCATGGGATACCTGTTCTCATAACGTAGCTAGCCTGCATTCTGCTGTGGTGTCCAGTGACTGAATTGTTTCAAGTGATGTCAGTGTCCGTCTGACTTTCACCATTTCGCTGTCGTACAAGTGAAACATTGAACAGTTCATATTTGAAACGTATTTTGCCTTTGCAATAAAAATAAGTTTGTTAGTGTGAAAAAAAAATCAGTGTAATAAATCCAAAGTATTTAACAGTTGCACATTGTTTTTGTCGAAAATAAACTTGTGCCCTGTTCGGCTCGAACCCCCAATCCTCTGTGATATAGCCATATAGCGATTTTATTGGTGGTTGGCAAACCGGAGAGCATGCTGGATGTCTGCCACATGTTTATGCATTGATCCATTTGAATGAAGATATCTCCAAATAGATTTTTACTAGTTGTTATTCGAGTTGAGGATATCTCCAATTTAATAGATACTAGTTGTTATTCTGATCTATGATATCAACTATTTGCTTCTGACAAGTATTCCAATAGTGACTAGTATCTATTTCAGTTTTACTAGTAACTATTCATTAGATACTAGTACTTATTCTTTAGTGACTAGTAACTATTCCAATAGTTACTAGTAACTATTAATTAGACACCAGTACCTATTTATTAGTTACTAGTAACTATTCCAATTGTTACTAGTAACATTTTTATTGCTACTAGTAAGAATGTTAATTGAACTATCAAGTAGTCATTTTGACTAGACATAACCGATGGCGAGTAACAGAAATAGTTACTCGTAAGAATAAAAATATTACTAGAAACAATTGGAATAGTTACTAGCAACTAATAAATAGGTACTGGTATCTAATGAATAGTTACTAGTAAAACTGAAATAGATACTAGTCACGATTGGAATATTTACTAGTCAGAAGCAAATAGTTGGTATCTGAACCGCAGAGTCCCATGGAATTCATTTGCAAAAAATGTTCAATCTATTACTAGTAAAAATTGAATAGTGGTGGCGATATAATGGCGACATGGAGTCCAGCTGTCTCTCGTGTTCATGTTTGTTCATTTGAATGTGTTTTGTTGTGTTGGGCTTTTGTCTTTGTTTTTTTAAATTTGCTGTGTTTCTGTAGTGGGACGGGGAAGCGGGCAGGAAATTTTTCAGGGCACTCCTGCTGCTTGAGTGAAAATATTGACGAATTGTCTAGTCAATATAATTTAGTTTGTGGTCGTCACCATGGAGACGCATTCGCAACATATGCTCGGGAATGTCAGTTGGATCTGCAGACTGCAGCAACAAAGTTTACCATCGCTCTTCACCAGAGTTGAGGATTTCGGGACTGATCCGGGAGTGCAGGCAATCTTCAAAAGGCAGCCAGGGAAGGAGAACATAATGCGGGGGAGGAATGAGGAGACGACTGGGAGGATTGACACAGTTCGGTGCTCCGTTTCGGCAGTGGGCAGAGACCGCGGCGCTGCGTGTATGGAGGAGAGTCGTGGAGGCGGAGTTTGTGTGTTGGACTGCTTGGTGACACTGGGGGGATATTTCGGGGATATTTTTTTTAAACTATGAAACTCGAATGTTGGGAAAATGTGAGTTTAAAAGGCGCCAAAAACAGTCCGTATATGACATTAAAATTACATATAAGGACAGTTATTGTCCATAATACATTTATTTAAGGTTAAACTGACATTTTAAGCACAATATTTATGTTGATTTCCCAAAATACATTTTTCGGTTGTCCTGCCTACAACGTTACCACAGTTTTAACGTTAGCTACGTGGCCATCTAACTATTTAGAAAACACAAATGTATATAGGCTTTCTGACTAGCCACCTACATTATGTACTCTGAAGTTAAATTAACGCTAACGTTACTTATACTGGATCTAGCTGCCAATTGCGTCTGGGCTACACAGCACAAGAGCCATATCGCGTCTGGTGTGGTCAACACAGCACAAGAGCCAGATTCCTCAGAGCTTTGCTAACTAACTTAGCTACTGTTTGAAGCCGTTATGGATTTTTAGAAAACACCATATTGGTTGGCTCGCCAAGTTTTTGTTTATTTATTGTAAAATATAGTCGTTTTCGTAACGTAATAAACAAACCTTACCTTTTCAGAGTTCCAAGTTTGCTTCTCAATCCCTCTCCAGCTTTGGAGTTGGTTAGGACAGTAATAAGCCGTGACTTCCGGTAACTACCACAAAGGGAAATTTCACAATAAAAGTTAGAAATTACGCTTACTTGTAGTCGTTTTTTTAGTATTGAACCAACAACAAAAAAGCCATCTGCACATATAGCTAGCTTGTACCAGAAGCGTGGAACCATAGACCATAGAAAAATAGCGTGGAACTCGCACATGGAACTCGCAATAAAAATGCAACAACTTCCGGTGACCACAGGGCATAAAATCCCAACATTCTTGGCCATCATGGCTATGCAAGCGACATCCGTGGCATTCCTTTCTTCATAGCAATTAAGTAGAACACATAATTGCGTACGAAAATATTCAGAATTTCTATTCTGGAAAGCTGAGACTGAACCCAGTACAGCTTGGGTATTATGATATTGATTGATGGGCAGTAGGCTCATCAAGACAGTTAGTGGTGTATGTGTATTGGTTCTCAGACAGTCCTTGAGTCAGACGTGTATACTCATGCAACAGCTAATAGCCTACTACAAATTACAGAGTGGTGAAAGTATGGTGAAAGACAACGGACTTGAAAAGCTACTTAGACCTAGGGGAACTTAACTTATGGACCACCAGAAAATCTGAAAATAGGTAAAGTAGCTAGTGGAAGGATAGTGAGGATATACATTAGGATATATGTAAGTAGCTTGCTCGCAACTTAGCCATTTTACAGACTAGTGGGTTGCTAGTATCGCTTGTAAGAATACCAGAAAATAAAATACCAATTCTCTTTTGGAATTCTTGCAAACAAGCTTTCTTACTGTAGCTTGTAGAGCCATGACTACTTTTATGATATTGATGGACTTTCCTGTTATGTTTATAAAGTATTAATCAAATAATATGATGCTCAAAAATAATAATGTGTGCATTGAAGGCTGCACATATTGCTCACACCTGTGTCTACTACATGTAATATACAAGTGGTATGAATCACAACCAAAAGAATGTATACATGTGATGGGCCACCTATGTACTTTAAATATGTAAATTCTATCTAGAATTCTGACCATATTGATTTGTATTTACATAACTCAGCACCCTAGTGTAGTTACAGTAAGTGTTACACGTGTTGTGTGAGTCCACTGGCCATAATGACACTGTTGGGGAACCAACAGGTTACTTGTTCTAGGGCCCATGGCTGTCTCATAGATAGAGGTGTACCTTACAGATCTTATCATTTTGGCATCATGATACAATGATCTCTCTCTCTCTCTCTCTCTCTCTCTCTCTATATATATATATATATATATATATATAAACACACACTGCTCAAAGAAATGAAGGGAACACTTAATCAACACAGTATAACACCAAGTTAATTAAACTTCTGGGATATTGATCTGTCCAGTTAGAAAGCGTAAATGATTGTGAATCAATTTCACCTGCTTTGGTGCAAATGGAAGTGACAACAGATGGACAGGAGAGGCAACAGCAAGACAACCCCCAAAAAGTAAATGGTTTTGCAGGTGGTGGCCACAGACCATTTCACTCTCTTTATCCTTCCTGACTGATTTTTCTCTAGTTTTGCATTTTGCTAGTGCCCTTGTCACTACTGGTAGCATGAGGCGGTACCTGCAGCCCATTCAGATTGCACAGTTAGTCCAGCTCCTCCAGGATGGCACATCCATAAGTGCCGTCGCAAGAAGGTTTGCTGTGTCTCCCAGCACAGTCTCAAGAGCATGGGGGAAATATCGGGAGACGGGCCATTATGCCTCATGCTGCTTGGACCCTGGGAATAGCTGCTCACAGCTATATTTATTATGTCTTCTGCCTTTTTTTGCAATTCCAGCAAAACCACTTGGCAAAATTTCACCCCGATTGACCAAATGGTGGCACTATAAATGAGTTCAATGCAAACTTTTCAAAACATTATTACTCCTGCCGCGTTTGTCGTAGAGACATGAAACCAATGTCAATAGACGCATCTTCTCTTGACCTGAAACCATTTTTGCGGCATTTAGAATTTTTGGAAAAACTTTTAAAAGACATCTCCTCCTAGACCGATTGACATATCAACATTTCACCAATTACCAGTTTGTTCCATGTCATGTTACTGGAAAAAAAGTTTATACTCCAAAAAACCATGGCCACAGTAAGCCAATAAAAATTGATGAGGGCGTGGCTTATTACAAAAAAAACGAATAACTTCCAAGGGGTTTGACATAAATTAAAGAAATTTAGAAGTTATATTGGCACTCACATCAAGAACACCAACCTGAAGTTTTGGACCAATTGAAACACATGGTGGTGCTGTATTTCTTTTCAAATTCAGAAATTCACAAAAAATAACAGTTTTTTAGAGATTAAAGACTTGGTGTAATCAATTCCCTCATTTGGAACATACAGTGCAGTCCAAGTATTTGGACAGTGACACAAGTTTTGTTGTTTTGGCTCTGTACTCCAGCACATTGGACTTGAAATGGAACAGTTCCTAGGACGTTAAAGTGTACTTTCAGCTTTGAGGGTTTTTATATCCATATCAGCTGAACCGTGTGGCAATTGTAGCCATTTTTATACATAGGGGACCAAAATTAATTAGACAAATTAAGATTAAATTAAGTAAATTAACTTAGTCTTATTTAATATTTGTTTGCATATCTTTTGGTATGTCATGACTTTCTGATGTCTGTGACCAAAAATAACAAAAAATGTGCCACTGTCCAATGAATTATGTATGTCTTTTTTACAAATCCTAGTGTGTTGCTCTTACTGTAGATAACACGTTGAGATATCAGCGTTTAAAAGAGGTATGCACCAACCACTCATACATACTACGCAGTAGTGGCTGGGCATTGGGGATTGCATAATGGTCCTGCTTACTAACGTTCCAGCATAACTGCTGCAAAATGGTGTCATGTCACAGACATGCGCATTGATACCACCCTTTGGCAAACTCCAGTAGATGGCAGTGTCAAGTAGTTCTCTCTCAGGCTCCGTTCGGATCCGAAATGTATCCTTTCTTCCTGTCGTCCTCTTCCCTTGCTTCAAAGGGGAATGCCGAAAATGCCAGGTTGAAATATGGCAGCCACACCAAGAGGGATTTGGTTCCAATTTATGAAAGGAGAGGGAGTAATTACATCAGTGTGGATGCACTTATTGTTATAGTTATCGTTCTTGGTGTGGATGGGCCTTAAAGGGGTAGGAAACACTAAAACACATTTTTTGAGATGTTAACTAATATCTAGGCATTGCCTCAGATGGAAGAGAACAATAGTATGCATTGCATCTACAATTTTTGGCAAAATGTTTAATTTCAGTATTTTAGCCGTTGCGTGATTCTTCGTATTTACAGAGTAACATAAGGTATTAATTACGTATTTTAGTTATTCATTGTTCATTTATTTATTTTATTCATTAAGTAGTTTGTGTACGGGCAGGTTAGACTTATGTGCTAACAATACTGGGCATAACATCGATTTACGCAGAATGAGATAGTCGAGTTCACAAGTGGGATAAAAAATAATTAGCTAGACTACCACTCAAACTTCTCTCTACGGCTGAAACTGATAGGGCTTCGGACTATTTCCTTCTTCATGCTCCTGGTCGGTGGAAAGCCCAGAGCATTCCGGAGGAGAAATGTCCTCCACCTCGAAGAAGCCATTGACTGATATCACCGAATTAGTCAGCGATTGATACAGACCGTTTCACTCGCCATCTTTTCCCTTGTGGGCGTGTCTTCAGGTGGCGATAGCCTCTCCCCTCGCTCTCGCCCCTCCCCGTCTGCTGCTGCTTTCCACGCCCATTTAATTGCATTTTTCGAATTTGTGGTGTGGGCGGAGAGAGAATGTTACCGAGGGTTTCATAACCCTTTAAGTCTCTCGTTGGTTTCTACCACAGAGGAAGGTGTATCTATCACACTGGGGCTGTGTTCCAACCTCCTTTCCTCCACTCCCCCGCTACCACTCCGCTCTCCTACATGAAAGGTTGTGGAGGAATGAAGGGGAGTGGAGGAAAAGAGAATGAGGAGCAGTGAAGAAAATTGGGACAGTTAATTTGCTTCTTCGTCATAAAAATCGCCGTCGACTATTCAAGAAGTTGTCCTATCGTAACTGACGACGCCGAGACCACAATGAGTCCCAGTGCCAATCACAGATCTTACGCAGTCAGCCCATTTAAAGCTGCAAAATATGTTGAAAGTTTCAAGTAGGCTAGTTGCATACAGTATAAACATGTAGCCTACCTGACATTGCAGTTCGCGTCGAGACATTAATTAATATGTAATCAGTAACATTAGATCAAAGTAAACATCATAAACATGTAGTATATGCAAACAGAAGTTTACTGTAATTTCAGAATCCCGATGTCTGAACAGAGTACTAGAGTACTAATTCATATCATATAGGCTACTGTAGCTATACGACAGGGGGTGCGTCCCAATACCCACTACCACCTCCTGTCATCCGTGCCCCAGAAACCGATCTTTGTGTCCTAATCTAATTTCACTGATTAGGCTACAGATTAATTACAAATGGTTACAAATTGATACAAAACTACTTGTACTCAAAACATTCAGGCAGTTTTGCATACTTCTGGGTAGGAGATGAGTGGTAGTGAGGGAGTGAAGGAAAGGAGGAGAGAAGTGAAGAATATTGGGTCATTGCCATCTTGAATTAGCCACCATTTTCCTCTTTCCTCAGTTTTGGAGTAACCACACGGAAGAAACCTCTGAAACTTGGCAGATTAGTAGCTCAAAATGGCCACTGACTGATTCTAGCATTGATTGGCCACTTCACGGCGCTATAGCAATGAACGGAATTGTCCATATTTAAACAGCCATAACTCTTGACCACATTGTCATACACAAATCTAGTGCCACTAGATTCCTCTTCTCAAAAAGAACAAATTTGACTTTAGTACCTTTACAGTGCACTATAGTGATTTTTTGCCATTTTGAATTTAATTAAAAAACACAAACATCTCCTTCTACTGTGATTGAGCAAATTGCATGACACATATGGTCAGTGGACTCTTAAATTATATGCAATAGTTTCTGTGACAAATTTTTGCAGTGTTAAATAAAAATCTGGTATTCACATAGAAGGTATGAAAATTACTGTAATTCACTACAGATTTGCTTCATTGGCTTGAAACCTTTACAGAGTTGGAGGGCACATGGGGCTGACCAAAACAATATATTAATGATATTCATCAGTCTGCTTGGACCCCGCAATTGCTGCTTGCAGCTATATTTAAGATTCATTCCTTGTTTGAGATGTACAGCAACAGTATCCAACATTAAACAATCATCTGCATCCAAAAAGTACCGTATTTGACTACAGCCCCACCACTAATAAATGCAAACATGCCTGTGCAAAGCAGGCAAGGCAAACCAATGTGTATTACATTACAGTATATATTTATTTGAAAAACATACGTTAAAATATTGATACAATCAAAATATCTAATTTCCATTTAAGAACAAAATAATTCAAACAGTCCAGGGATCCATACACCTACCTGTAATAGCATTTGTAAAAGCACATTACAGCATTTAAATAAATTACAGGTGAATTTTAATCTCCTAGGTTGGGCGCTTTTTAAAAGAACCTACCTGAATAATACATGTTTTAATGGAGCAATTCAGTAAAAACAAAAAAAACATCAACACTTAAGACTAGACAAAATGATGTCCTCATAAATATGTGCATTAAATACAGAAATTATGTACATTGCTTGAATAGGTGCAATATATAAACGTATAACATAATAAGTTACTACATCAGGTTTTTCCGGATCATTTCCAGTGCTGCCTCCTTTTCCTTTAAGAGCTCTTTCAGGCGTTTGATCTTCTCATGCCGCTTTATCTCCTCTGGGTCCATGGGTGCTGCAGTAAAAAGGTCGCCACCTGGAGACTCACCTGCACTATTACAACTCAGCTCACTCAAAGTCGACGGACAGCAGATCTCCACTGAAGCTGGTTCCTGATCTTGCTCAGAGACATCACTAGGCTCTTTGTCTTGCATATCTATGTCTGGGGACAATTCAGTTGGTGCCGTCATCTTACTGCCTTTGTTTCCAATTTCCAACTTGGAGGGACTAGACTCCTCTCCTGGAACTGATGACATTTCCATAATGTCCTGTTCCGTAGTCTCCTTTTCCAACATAGTCTCTGGCACTCCTCTGCATTGTTTTCCTTTACCTTTTCGAGATCTTGGTTGCACAGTCTTAGCTTTGGGGACGTTGCTGGACATTATGCCATGTTCTTCAGTTCCAAACCCGGATTCCTGGGTGACACTAGGCACCATAGCTGCTGTCACTTCTGGAGTATTGGTAGATGTTGAATCTTGCATCGCAATGTTCTCAAGCTCTGGTTTTTTTAAAGGCGTAGATGAAGTCAGACTTCCTGTGATGCCGATAGCTTTGCTTGGAGACTTGGCTCTTTCTAAAGACGGATCATTGTCAGGGTGGTTGGGTCTGTAGATGGTCCCTGAATCTGAAGCAATGTCCGACTTTTCACAGAGCTCCACTTTCTTTCTTTTGGGGTCCTGAGGACTGCATTCTCCTTTTTCATTCCCAGACGAAACCTGCAAAACATGGGGACCATGTTATATTCTGAAAGTAACTTTCCAGTCATCTATTCAATTTACACACAAATTTGTAAGTAACAAAAGTAAGTTATGCCCTGGAATATCTATTCATAGCTCATGTTCTTTACCTGCCGGTATTCTATCATAGTGTGAGAGTGAAAGTATTTATTAAATCCGTATTATATGAAAAAGTATGTTACCTGAGTTTCTATACTTTTCTTTTTTATTTCAACCTTTGATCCCTGTATCAGCTTGCGGATGCCATCTAATGTCCGTTTGTTGACTGAACCAATTTTTGGGCCTTTCTTGAGAATTGTCATGGATTCAGAAGAAGTAATTCTTTGTAAACAGATCTTGACATCAGATGTGATCCCAAATCTCCGTTTCAGTTGGCAATCCTGTTCAAGATGGCTTTTTGGTTCAGAAGCGGCTATATGAGGTTCCAAGCCTGGATCAACCATATTCTGTGAAAAAAAGAGAAACACATTAAGTCCCATGCATCCAGCATTCAGAAACATTGCTGCCAATTGCTTCAAAGGTTATAGCAGTGGAACTACATGAAATTCCCCTTCTTAACTGAGGGCAATAAACACAAATATTTTACTGGAGTTTGCTAAAAGGTATTTGGAACTTTTATTGGAACCAGGTGTTATGGCCGAGTGATGCAAAAATTGAGCTTTTTGGAACAGTGGTGGGTTTTGTGTCAGAAGCAGTATCCCCTTATGCAAAAAAACATCAACAAAAAACATTTTCAAATACAAGAGTGCCAAGTTACTCATGCATACAAAACACTGTCTGTAAGGCATTAAAACTTCCCAAATCTAGGCCTGCCATTAAAAATATTGATATCAAAATGAGGCCAAGTTACAACAAACAATATTTAGCTCACACAAATTAAACAAGCTCTATTCCAAAGTCATGCTACCCAATGTTTCCTTAATTATTGAATGTAACTTGGCCCTGCGTTTTTTTCATCGTCTTTTTGGTTCTGTGTACAGCTGTTCCGGCTAGTGTTATGCCATCGATGTCAAGAGAGAGTCCGTTATTAAGTTTTAGGTAAACAAATACACAAGTAATTAAGTTAATGTGCATACAAAGTCTTCATGTTTCTTATGACCTGCGCAAACACAACTAAAGTATTAGTTTCACAATTGTTAACATTAAATGCAATGTTTTACACCATTTACACATCACGGTCAAATTGACCATTCCTGGCCATTTAAGATAACGTAGTATGGAAACTTGGTTGTTCTAGTGTTAAAACTAGACTATAGGAGACCATTGGGGCTTGGGTAACTTACAACAATAGCTTAGGTGGGTGAATTTCAAGATCGGTGAGGACAAAAAAACTAAAAGATAACATTGTCATATAGTTTCCCCTCCCCATTATTATCCCCTGAAGTGTATTGTTTTTTTGAATGCTTGGAGAGATGTATCATTCCTTGAGTCGTACTAACGTTAGCAAATGTTAGAGTGGTATTGTTCGCTAGCTAGGTAGCTAACCTCAACATTGCGGTGGCGAGTGGCAACTGCTAGCAGCTAGTTAACTGTAGTTAACTTTTTACTATAGTTAATTCCACTGGCTAACTAGCTATTGTTCAGTATTTTTACTTTTAAATATAAGTGAACAACACAGAAGATTGCTAGCTAGTGCACTGTTGTAATGAAACGTCTGAAGCATAGCTAAGTAGCTACAGGCAGCTAGTTAGCCGTCCAGCTAACATTAATGATTATCATTGATGCTATATGCCAGTGCTGGTTAGTTAGCTACACTTCAGTAGTCTAATTTTTAATTTTAACTGAACTGAGATGAAGTTAAGTTAGCTAGCCAACTGTAGCTGGCTACACCATGTTTTGGTTAAAGAGCATTTGCATTAATGCATTTCATAAACAGTAATGAGCTTCCCACAAAGATCATACAGCTGTAAAAACAAGTAATTTTTTTTTGGCAATTATTAGTTAGCAAGCAAGCTAGCTTCTACACAAAACAATGACTACTTTGATCAGATTTTATTGCCATTAATGGTTCAATGAGAAAAATGATTCTTCGTGGGTATGGAGCATTTGCGATGATGAAATCAACAGGAGAAAAAAAAAGAAATGCAAAAGAACCCACGTTTGGGGCTTTATTGTGTGAATGTGTGAAGTTGTATCTGAATTCTGTGGGTTTACATGAGGTCAGAAGGTACAGAAGTTAATTAAAGGCTGAGAGTCTGTGGTCATTGTGGTTATTTCAGTAAGAAACCCTGACAAGTGCCAAACTCTCTGTGCTGTAACGGTATGGGGCATGCCCCACCTGCCACCCCAATCCTGGGGCTCATATAAGATCATGCAAAACTCCAGCAAGACATTTTGACCAAAAACACAGTTGCCTATTTGGAAGCTCTAACCTTGCAGCAAATGGATCTTTCAGAAAGAGGATAATCCCAAGCATACGTCAAAATCAAAAAAGAAATGGCTAAAAGGGTAGTTTAACATTCTGGGATTTTTTGGTATTATTTCAGTTTTAAGTGTGATTGTTTAATATTATGGGGTTGGGTTTTAGATATTGAAATAATATTTTTTAAAAACCACCAAGTCAACTATTGCTTTAACTGCTCAAAACATTATTGCTTTGCAATGGCCATCTTAGTCTCTAGGCTTGAACTTGATAAAAAAAATATACAGTTTGAATTCAAGAGACCAGTTAATAAGTGCAGACAGAAAGATCTGAAGGACCTTGAAAGATTCTCTATAGAATGGGCAAAGATCATATCGAAAATATTCACCAATTTCATAAAACACAATGGAAGAAGACTCAGTCATGTTATTATTGCAAAAGAAGGTGCACAAAGTACTGAAACCAAGGGTTTAACCAAGGGTTTTACTCGTGGCAGGGGCTGAATATCATTTAAAAATTTCTGGTTCCAGGAGAGATGTGGCGTAGTCCATAAGGCAGCTGACTCTGCCATATGCAATCCACCCAGCTACTCATCCAGACCATGGTAATCTCACCCCTAGATTACTGCAACTCATTTCTCACAAGCGTACCAGCCTGCGCCATTCTACAACTGATCCAGAACGCGGCTGCCCGACTTCTTTTCAACCTCCCAAAACTCTCACGTTACTCCCCTGCTGAGGTCACTACACTGGCTGCTGGTTGCCGCCAGGGTCAGGTTCACAGTTCTGACCCTGGCCTACGCTGCAGCCAACAGGACAGGCCCTTCCTACCTACAGGACATAATCCACCACGACATTCCAGCTTGACCACTCTGCTCTGTTGCGGCAGGGTGACTCGCACTTCCTAGTTTCTACCCTCCATGTCAACGGCAGTCGCTCACCCTGACTGTGTAGCTTCTCCACCCTAGCCCTCCAGTGGTGGAATGAACTCCCCATTCCTCCACAAACTGCTCAATCACTGCCTGCTTTCCATCGTGGTCTGAAGACACACCTCTTCAGACTCTACCTTGACTTGACTATTCTTGTTTTTTGCTTGTATCCTGTATCTTAATTCTTTAACAACTAATGTAACACCAGTGTCTTGTTTTGTAATGTTTCAGTTTATCATGTCTTACTGACATAGCCTTAAGATTTAGCCATAGTGTACTACAGTGTACTAGACTCAATGTTCATGTCTATGGATAGAACGTGATGATAGAAATTTTGTAGTTGCTTAAATTACCTTTGGTATGCACTTATTGAATGTTGCTTTGGATAAAAGTGTCTGCAAAATAAATGTAATGTAATTCAGCTTGCAACTGGAGGCCAGGCCTACAGAAAAAGAGTGGTGTGGATTGGCTATTAAACATTTGGTTTCAAACTGCTGATAATAACCTGTTAAACCACTGGATTCCCAGGCTCCTGTCAAATTTGGGTAAGCATGTTAAGTTTTGCAGCAGTCAGTTTAAACTCAAATCATGCATTGTGCACTCTCTATGTCATGCAGAAAAATAACAGAAAACACGGTTACGTTCAAATTCATACAAGCACTGTTAATAATGAAGGCTACAGGAAATCCTTAACAAAACTTTTCAGAACATTTAAGCACATTAAGCAACAATGAAGTTTATCATTTAAAGATAATTTGTCTGTCCGATCTAAAAAGTAGTATGCTCTGTTGGTTTCAACTACAAACTGAGACAAACATATTAGATATAAGCTGAATAAGGTGTCATTGCATATAGATCATAATCCAAACAATGTACTAGTGCAAGCCTACAGTAAAACTAACATCTACTATTGCACAGCAATAGGATTCATGTTTGCTTGTTTGACTGATCTGAACCATGCAAAACATAAATTGTAACAAAAAAGCAAATAAATATAATTTACCTTCAGAGAATTGGCTGGAATCCTTGAAACAGATTCGTTTTCACTTTCATTTTGCTGACCTCGACAAGCTTCCACTCCATTCTGCTCAATTTGATTTTCCTCCACATAGACATTTTCTTGATTCGTTTCTTGCTCCGGGCTTGTTGCGTTTTCTTGTCCCCTTTCCTTTTCCAGAACAGTTTTGTCCTCTGCAGATTTTCCCTGGACAACTTCACTTTCCTGATCAATTTTCCTTTCATTATCAGCCGATTCACTTGATGATTTGGGTGGAATATATGAGACAAATATAACATTGGAATCTTCATCTTCATCAGATGCCAACTGACTGGAGTCAGGTTTAGGCAAAGAGGTGATGGACTGACTCTGGCTCACACATTCATCCTGAGGATCATCATCACACAAATCAATGATTTCATCTGGTCCATCATTGATAACAATGTGGCCCATGTTTTGTGTAGGTGAATTCACTGCATGAAGCACAGGAAATGAGCTAGTTGGCAGGCTGGGTAAAGAGGGTTTATTTCTCTGGTTAATAATATCACCCATGGTGTGTTTGGAAGGGCTATTCACAGTTCCACTTATTTTCTGCAGTTCAGGTGAATGATCATTGAATTCAGAGGTTTTCTTTGCCACAAAATATACTTTCCCATTACACATGACTAAGGCATTGTCCTTCCCTGGTCCCACACGTGTGGGACTGGCTTGTGAAAAAGTTGGCTTGGGGACAGTACTTTGCCCCATTTTGTTTACTCTCTCCATCTGTGCCAGAGTTTTCAGAATCTCTGATGTCATACAGGATGAATTTTGTGGAACGAGGCATGGAGCAGTTGAATCAGAATGTTCTTGAACAACCCACTTAATAGGAGTGATTGGGTCTCTGGTTTCCTTTGGAATAGCCTTTAAAGGTTGTGCACAGCTTGTGGCAGGACCTAACACCAGTGACTGACCAGATGGTTTTGGCAATTGATTGAGAGATAGGGGTGAAGGGGGGACTGCAGGAGCCTGTGAAGAAGCACCTAATTTCATAGTGTTTACTGGGGACACATACACCACAGTCGGTAGATTAGTCGTGGAACTGGAGGTACTTGTAGTACTGACTGGTGGAGTCAAAATACGCTTCTTTATAGCTTGAGGAAGGGCAGAGGCAGGGAGTGTTTTCACTTGAGCATTGGGCGGAATCTGAAGGTAATGTCCATTGGGGAGTACTGGCGATTTAACAGTGACTGGCAACTGTTTCTTATTCAAAAGTGTGAGTGTTTTTCCACAGTTCAACATAGGTGATGCCACAGGCACATTTTGGGCTACTTTAGATGCTACAAAAGGAACTTGAACCTGAATTGGAGTTGAAACGGTCACTCTCTCATTGCATTTTCCTGTTCCAGTAACTGGGTTCAACATAACATTAACATCTGATGGTCTTTTCAGTATATATCTCCCACTGATGGCAGGCTGCAGGACAGGGACTTTATTATGTGAACCTGTATTAGGGGAGAGGTGAATGGGATGGGCAAACAGTCTTTGTGGTTCAAAATCTGCTGCTTTTCTGTAAGTGCTTGGTAGGTTGTTATTTGTCTGCATTCGGACAAACTGTCCATTGACTTTTTGAACTGGAATTAGCTTCATCACATTCTTTCCATCGGCACCAACTGCAGGCATGGCCTGGTAAAACACACCAGTCCCACTAAGAGGAAAAAAAAGAGAACACAATTAAATCCTTAATATTACACGTCAAACTCCCACTAAACAAAAAATGGTTGAAGTAGGTGGCTCAGAAGAGTCATCAGGTGTTTTTTGATAACAGTCGCAAGCCACAAAAGTTTCATATACCTACCTGGAACAATTTATGAATTCTCATATCTATTGATCAATTATGAGTTTTATTCAATTAACCCTCATATTATCGACATTTTATGACACCAAATTGATCCCAAAAGCTTAACTAGCCTTTTGTCCCTAAATATAAAAAATCTGTGATTAAACATCTCTTATTCACTTCTTATTTTGCCATTTTTGTCCGGTTGCCTAGTTTGGTAAGAATGCCTGATCTTGGTATGGTCTGGGTTGTGCTATAATATCCATTTTGTTACAATGGATTTATCGGTGCTCATTGGAATGTTCAAAGCTTTGGCAATCTTTTACAATGTTCAACTTTTTGCCTCCTAGTTCCAGACAGTTCCAAAGTCTTCATGAAAGTTTTACTAATTTGATCTGTTTTAGTTGCAATACAGCACAGTCAGTGATGTTTATTCTGCAATCATGCCATTGAACGAGAGTGGATTTTAAATCAACATAGGTGAACCTCTTTAACATATTTAGCATGATCTCTCAAAATGGAATACACTTGGCCCAATTTAGGTTAACACTAAGGGGTAAATACTAGGGATGTGTGCGTTTAGTCGACTAGTCGATTAAACATTGTTACCCTCGCTAATCGGCACCAGAGATACTAGTCGGTTAAACTTATTTTATTAATGTACACATTTAAATTACATATTGACATAATTTGCACTGAAATTGTTGTGGATACTGGATCCAAACCTGTCTGATTATGCCAATTTGTTGTGGATCTCCGAGTGAAAATATCAGAGTTGTTTTCAGAAATTCAGAGTTTCTCAACTTTACCTCTCAAATTTCTCTAAGTGTTTAAACAAAGAGGACAAGGCAATAATTCTCAGAGAATGCTAGACTTTATTTCATTAAACATACAACAAAAGTCCAGCGGAGTGCCCCCGCAGAGACTATCAAAAATGCCAGACCTTATCCCATACACCGCACGATCAAGGTCTTGCCATCTCCCCAGAGACACTCCCAGGGCAGTGCCTCTCCCCAGAGACACTACCCCTCTTCTTGGTTTACAGTCCATCTTTATACAGTTTCTTATCAGATTATACATCTCATTAGTTGTCCATCTGACTTATTTGACCATACATACACAGGCAATCTCTATCCCCGCCTTTCTTCGAGAACTTTCCAAACTTTCCTTTGTAGGGCCTACTCCTATTGGATTGTATCCAAGTGACACCTGGGTTCTCAAACACCCGGCTCCGCCCCACAAAGATAGCTTTCAAATTCCCCCCCCCCCCCCTGAGATCCCCAGCCACCCATCTCCAGCTGTGTGCCCCCCCCCCCTGGCATCGCCCTTCAGGCCTGGGAAACTATCTCTTATCAGACTCTGGTTTCTTGGATGCTATCCAAGTTCTTCTTCAAATTCCTGGACTGCTGACTGTGTGCAAAAATAACAATGGCTAATTAGTATATTGCTATGTGTTGTTCTGCTTATTTTGTACTGAGCCTTGGTCGGTCAGACACCAGGTGTCCAGGTGCCAGGAGCGCCAACTTCTCTTATCTTATCAGACTCTCTGGACTCTCTGAAAACCCCAGCTTTAAAATCCCCATTGTTTAGGAACATCTTATCTTCTTATCAGATTCTCTGGACCTTTTGAAGGAAACTTGCTTTTGATAGACATTGAGTCTGTATCTGTGCTTTTTGCTCATATTATGATGTGATTCCATATATATATATCTCACTATGTGTTTGAGTGCTCATGATACATTTTCAAATATAATCAATACATATTATCACAGGTAATATAGTTTAAAGGTAATACATATTCAAATATAGTCAATACATATTATCACAGGTAATATAGTTTAAAAGTGATTCATATTCAAATATAGTCAATACATATTATCACAGGTGACCAATGGATTTAATGGAATTCCCAACAAAATGTTTTCCTGGTCAAATGTTGCTTTATAAAAAAAACGAGCATCCGTTACTAATGTTAACGCCGGATTTAAAAAAAACAAAATTATAACAAAGGAAAAAAACAAAATGCATTAGCCTGTTCGCCCTGCAAGTTAAAACAACGCCCTGCGTTGTTGAATAGCCCAATAAAACTAATCTAATGTCATGTCGATCAGTAGGCCTAATTGTTCTTTTTTTGTGGGCCTATTATTGGTAGTTTTTCTGATGACCGATTATTATTTTTTACTGTATTTGCTATGCGATCGCGTTCACCCAATGAAAATGCCGTTGTAATAATCAGGCACGTTTCCTAAAAATGTTTTGTTACGTTGAATATTGTTTTCAATAAATGTTATTTGTTAACTTTTATTTAGTGAGTTGTCATGTTTTGTAGGATAATGTGCAATGTTCATAATGCAAGGCGCAAAGTGCCACACATTTCAGCGGCATTTGGTTATTGAAGTATGTGATTAACGGTTTCAAATGGCTTATAATATACGCAATATTTTTTCGGAGTGTTTTCTTACTTTTAGACTAGTCGACTAGTCTAAGTTTAAACTTCCGTTTAACCGTCAGGGAAATTAGTCGTTAGGAACATCCCTAGTAAATACATAAGCCATTTTCAGGTTTTTATTTTTAATATAATTCCAAAGTCATCCAAGTACTTCATTCTGCCATTATAGGACTTACGTGTAACCGTGACTTTGCAAAACCGCAAAAAGTGGCACTAGATCTGCAAAAAGCAAACATAGTGGAGTTCCTCAGGGGTCAATTCTTGGGCTTATTTTATTTTGCCTACACATGCTCCCATTGGGCAGTATTATTAGGAAACATGGTATTCACTTCTATAGTTAGACATCACTCAAGCATACATTTCAGTGACACCTGCGTATGTCAGCACTGTTAGGCCTAGTCATATTTTGGAATGTTTAAAATATGATTAAACCTGGATGTTTATCAATTTCTTAAAAATATATAAATATGGGAGTCTTGAATGTTGGATCAACAGAACATGCAGATTAACTGTAGCAGCCTCAGCCCCTTGGCCTCAAATGTTAAAACTGAGGTGAAGGACATGGTGGTCATTTTAGATTCAGATCTAGCTTCTAGCCACATTAGGTATTCACTTCTTCACAGTGTACCTGATCAAAATTGGACCTGTGAATTTTCTACCTGAACCCGATATGAATAAATTAAATTATAAACAAATGTTATAGGCCGCTACATTTTTCTGCCCCAATTTCCTCTCCACCATCCCTGTAAACAACGACCGCAAACGTTCTCCCCACTGATTACCTGCTGGCTTTTACTTGCTGTACGTCTCCCTCAACTAGTTAGGTCAGCTAATGTAAGCTGGTCAAGTATGCAAGGTTAGCTAGCTCCAACCGAATATATTGGATGCCTGGATCCACTTCTGATGCCTGGATCTGTATGGGGTAGGGATGTTAATAGTTAACCGACTAACCGTCAACCGATTAATCTTATCGGTTAAACAGTTAATTTTAAAGAAATCGCAGGAGATTTTACCCTAAATGTAGAGGATTTTAAAAATATTTAGGGAATTTTTCAAGAAAAAAATGTACAGAAGTCAATGATAGATGGGGGATTTTATAAGAAGGTATGAGGGGAAATTGTGAGAAAATTGTATAGGACTCGATTGAAGATGTTCTAAATGTTTTTGGGGGAAAATTAATTCAGGCATCTGGCAACACTGACATTAGCTCTCACAGAGTCAGAGAACAAAATTAAGTGAGTTCAGTTTAATCAAAACCTATACCTGCGCAATCAATTTCCCCTAAAACAAAGCACAGACATGTTTATTAAAAAAACAGTTTTCACCTACTGCCCTTGCTGTAACGTTAGCCTAGTGTTAAGTTTTTTAAAAAGAGGACAATTGCTAAATTTGGGACAACAGAGCAGGAGTTGTAACTCCGACCGATAGCAGAACCTACGTATGCCGCGTGAGTGGTGATTTTAAACCCATTTGCTTGTGAAAAAATTATAATTATATGCTATAGAAAAAATCACTCGGTTAATTTGTTTTGTAAAGTTAATTATTCATAACCGTTTAGAGGCCCCCTTCTTGAGATCTTTGAAAAACTGGTGTAGCCTTTATCTAGCCGACAATAACATTACTCATCTACGGCTCTAGTCATGTTTTTTCACATACTGCAATGGATATAACAAAGTCTGCCGGTGGAACATGCTTTCAAAGCCATAGACCTACCAAAACGGAATGGCTAGCTAACGTTAGCTGTATTAAAAAAAGCTTTGCTGCTTGGCCTTGTGTTTCAACGTTATTTCACAATGGGTGAGTGAAAATGTGTCTTTTTTAATAGTTCATGGATTTGCTTCCATTTGTTTATAGCCTATTTAAGCTTATCGGTTAACCGATAACTAAGAGTCGACTATCGGTTAGAAAAAACAGCCCAAATTTGCATCCCTAGTATGGGGTTTACTTCCCAGCTAAATAGTTTGATAGTTTTCCTAGCAACCAAGCTAACATTTGTTTTGTAAATACCACACAATTACATATTTAAAAGATAGCTTGGGTTTCTTTTTCGACATGACTTTTTTTTTTTTAACCATTTCCACCAGGCTGATGTGTAAAGATAATTGTCCCCCCTCCCCTCGACCAAGAACCACTCCACTTTGCAATGCAGTCTAAAGGGGCCACGAAAATAAGCCACGAAATACCCATAAAATCTCACTTAAAATAATAATTGCATAGCCTGAAGGGGAAATTCATTTACACAATTTGTAAATAAATAAATCTGGGAATTAATATAGAAATGCAAATGTATGTGCAATTCCTTTAAGTTATTAAATTTATTTTAAAATATAGATTTATTTCCTTATATATTTCCCAATTTACTTATTTATTTCCTTATATATTTCCCAATTTACTTATTTATTTCCATATATATTTACAGATATCCCAACAAGCACAATCTGTCAATCAACTTGCTTTGCTCCACCCACTAAATTCGCCTCTTTCCCACCCTTCCAACATATGTGTTCAGTGTTGCCAGATTGGGCGTATTCTAACCAAATTGCTATTGTGAGGGGAAAAATTCCTTTTTGCAGCTCGTCATAATTTGGGCTATTTTTGTTATATTTTGTTATTTTTGAATTCCTCTTTCAGCTAATTATTCACATTCATTGGCTTGTGTAGTTTGTCCCTCCTCTCTCTGCCTAAGTGCCTCGGTTGTCATTGAAGCCAGTTAATAGTCACTGCTTTTGTTTGACATGCAGAGGCTTGTCAGAAGGTTAAAAAAATTTAAATAATTAACCCCCCCCACACACTGTGTTCAGAGCAGACTGTAGAAAAATAATTCTGAGCTGCAGCGTTTCTCAATGTGAGCAAATGCATTAATGGAGAAGTCAAGTCCTCACATATTGAGAGAAACGACGGATAGAGAAAGCTAGCTAACTAGCACAATCTGTCAACTTGCTTTGCTCCACCCACTAATTTTGCCTAGTTCCAAGTTCCAAGTAAACCAGGTTCTAAACCTCCATGTAGGCTATTCAGTTACTGGGAGCGTTTCTTATGAGCAAGTGGATAATTTAATTTCTCAAATATAGAAAAACTGTGGGTGGATTGCTATATTGCTCACAGCAATATAATCTATCTTGTATCTGAGAAAGCTAGCTACATGACCATGTTCCATGTAGTCTACAATGTTCGCTGGCATCCTATGTATATTTAAATCTAAAACGGATAGCTTGGCAAGCTTTCTCTATTCGTTGTTTCTCTCAATATGTGAGGAATTGACTTCTCAATGAATGCATTTGCTCACACTAAGAAACCACTTTGGACTCTGAACCACTTTTCTGCAGTCTATGCTCCGACATAACGTTGGGCGTGCGCGAATGAGGCAAACTTAGTGGGTGGAGCAAAGCAAGTTGATTGACAGATTATGCTCGTTGAGAAACTGGTAAATATATATGGAAATAGGGAAATAAATTGGAAAATATATATAGAAATAAATGTATATATTCTAAAAAATAATTGAAAATCTATTTAAAAATACATTTAATTTAAATTTAATTGCATGTACATTTATATTTCTATATTAAATCCCAGCTTTATTTATTTCCAAATGATTTTATTCATTCATTTTTATATTTCCACATTTATTTATTCTTTTATTTATTTATCATTGTGGCACTCTGTTTGATAACACTGAACTACAATCATTGAGCAATATATTATAGTAAATTACATAAATAATTACTAGAAAAATATACTTCATAAATATGCAATTATTTATTTAACCACGGAAGTAAAAATATGCTTTCACTGTCAAGAGTGCACCAGAACTCTCAAAAATTGCAATTTTCTCTCTATGGGTGTAGTTTAAAGGGTAACTAGGGAAGTGTAGTATAATGCTTAAGGAACAGGGTTTGTAACCGAAAGGTTGCAGGTTCGATTCCCAGGTTGGACGCTGCCGTTGTACCCTTGAGCAAGGAACTTCACCTGCATTGCTTCAGTATATATCCAGCTGGATCAATGGATACTATGTATAAATTTAAAAAAATACTGTGTAAAATGCTATAAGAGCGTCTGCTAAATGCCTGTAATGTAATGAATGCAATTACACACTAGATCCCTTTTTTTTGCTCTAAATGTAATGTGTTGTATGCCTACCTTATAATAAAACTTATTCATGCATTCCGTTATTTCAACAATTCTGAAATATTGTATATCATAAGAAACTGGTAGAAAAGCATCGTTTTGTTGCCCCTAACTGTTGAAATTCTCTTTCTGCTCCCCACACTGCCCCCGCCACAATCGTGATGTCAGAGGACCTCTTTGGAGGTGCCTCTATGTCATATGGATAATTGTTGTCGCCCACAACGGAAACAGCCAGCACCTGATTGGTTAGACCCACTACGTTTACTTTAGTTTCAGCCCGGGAACAACGTAGCGTCCCATTCATAAACTTTCTTATTCCACCCAAATAGTCCATTAAAATGTTTCAGAAAATATTTGAGGTGAGAAATAGGCCATGCTGAATCTTGATTCATATTTGATGTGCTAGTTTGACAGTTTGATCTGAGTTAGACTAAATCATTTGTACAATGTATGTTAATTTATGCAAATGACAATGAACACAGTTCCTCCGCCCCCACCCCTCTCCCACCCCACAAAGTATTATTCTAAATTGTTTTGTGGGTAGAGACAGGCTGAAACAGTGGGTGTAGTTACCCTGTAATAACTGACCTTTAGCAAAGCTTCGCCTTTTTTGTCAATCCACAAATTACAGCTAGGCAAATATTGCTATCCATCATAACATCGGACAAACAATGCTAGGTTTGGACTACAGCGATATTGTTTTCAATGAAAAGCACTAATCATTTCAGATTGGAAGATGGTAAAAGAATGTGCAAGGAGAACTTGGAATAGTGACACCAGATACACTGTGTCGATAGTGTGGTTTTATATGAGCCCCATAAGAGATGTTAAAATTATCGATGCAGATTTAGACCTTTATGTGGATGGTTCATGCTTCATACAGGATGGTAACCCAAGACCGATTTCCAGCGGTCAATCCAGGTTGGTGGAAGACCCTTCAACCAACTGAATGTCAACAATATAATGAGATACCTACATCTGTTCAAATGTAAATTCTGCTAACTTTAACCAATGCTAGCCTAACAAAGCAAGGCTCGACATTAAAGTAGAATAGAGTAATGTTATCGTAGGTGAACTGTGGGCCAGTTGCCTTGTTTTGGTTTGGCTAACACTGCAGGCTAGACAAATTATACTGTTAGCTAGCTACCTACCTAATGTTACCATCTAACATTAGCTTTTAAAAAAATATTTTAACCTAGCTAAAGTTTTAGCTAATTTTCAACTTGAGGTCGCGGTCATGGAATGGGCCTCCATGACACCATTTGAATGCCTTGATTTAACCCCTAACTAAAGTTAAACTTTATCTAGGGGTTAAATCAAGGCATGCAAATGGTATCACGGAGGCCCATTCCAAGACCGCAACCTCAAGTTGAAAATTAGCTAAAACTTTAGCTAGGTTAAACCAAAGTTAAACTTTAGCTAACATTTCACTAGTCCGACACTAATGCTGTACGACATTGTATCGACTATAGTTACGTTTAACTGCATTAATGTCAAGCCTTGCTGATGCTGAAACATAATTTTCTGCATCTAGTTAGTTTGTATGCATTCTGTTAATCCAACGTTGCATTAAATTTAACACTTTGTGAGTGAGACTCCAAACACACAGTCCTCCGACCCACTGGATGTATTAAGTGCTAATGTAAACGTGCCCCAGCCATGGTTTTGTCATCATCTGCAATTTGTTCTGATATTTTCACATCCTGTATGTATCCTTCTTCCTACCACTGCATATTGAAGGCCTTGCTAAAGTCTTCTTTTAGATATATTTCCTGATCTTCAAAAATTATCAATCTCTTGAATTAGCTAGCTAAGGTGCATGATTACAGCCATGCTCCCTGAAGACTCAACACATTGTTTGTCTGACATAGTAACAGTAACCAAGGTGGGCAGAGATTTGATATAGATAAATAAGAGGGAAGGATGCAGTCTTTGCATTCATCATGAAAAAATTAACTGAAAATTACATTAAAGTAAAACTGCTAGTTACTGGTAAAATAGAGAGCGGTTAGGCTGCCAGAGAAGCAGATCGCTACAGATTGCTACACTACTCCCCGCCTGAGGGCTGTAAGTCATCAAGGGTCTGAGGTATCAAACGAGCCTCAAACCATCACACAGTTGCCAGATATGCTGTAGATATGGATGGATCCCTTTAAGGGTAGTTTCTCCTGACTTATTTTTCCATAGAGTTCAAGAGGAAAATTAGTTAGGAGAAACAACCCTTAAAGTGATCCATCCATATCTACTGCATATCTGGCAGCAGAGGGATTTGTTTGAGGCTCATTTGATTCCTCAGACCCTTGATGACTTACAGCCATTGAGCCAACCATGTCCAGCGTCATTTACAGCCTAATCTAGTCCCACCCCTAAATTCCCATAGAGATCCATTCAAATGCAGAGGTTATATTATCTCTCGTAAGAGCACCAGAAAATAAGATGAAAAAAAGAAACTTTTGATGTTGTTGGGTCACAGACACCAGGAAGTCATGGCATGCAAAGGATATGCAACCAAATATTAAATATGATGACTAAGTTTGTTAATTTGTCCAATTACTTTTCGTCCCCTAAAATGTCAACATAATGTTTAGCCATAGCATAATCTAAATTAGCAGTTCTAATTGCAGTTTTATGCTCAACAATCCATAATTTGACATCTTTTTGTTTGACCAACATATGCTTGCCCACAAGTGCAAGTTAGCATATATACGACATGAGTTGTTTTACAGTTTATAAATTGACGGATAGGGATTTGCGCCCAGTCAGATTTTGTATTGACCGTATTATTACAACATGCAAAAATATTGCATCGATACATTCCTACAGATGACAGCCAAGTGGTTTGTTCTTTAATAACTTGTGTCTTCAAAACGACATCCTTCATAGTTTGCGTTCATCGGAAAGTAAAGAAAGGTGGAAATATATTCACGAGGGACGATTCTGCCCGAAGAACTGGCCAATGTTGACGAATGATTTTCTTTATTGTGTTGGAACAATGATTAAACTCAGTAGCGAAACCATTATTATTTTGGTTTCTCTGCTTGTTACTCTCCAGTATAATGACTCATTCATCCATTCAGTTATTTCAACAATTCTGAAATAACATAAATCAGGAGAAACTGGTAGAAAAGCGTCTTTGTGCTGCCCCTAACGGTTGAAATTTCCTTTCTGCTCCCCACACTGCCCCCGCCCCAATCGTGATGTCAGAGTACCTCTTCGGAGGTGCCTTTTCGTCATACGGATAATTGTTGTCGCCCACAACAGAAACAGCCGGCACCTGATTGGTTAGACCCACTACCTTACTTTCGTTTCGGCTCTACGTTTTTAAACCGGAACAACGTTGCGTCCTGTTTATAAACTCTCTTATTCCACCTAAATAGTCTACTAAAATATGTTTCTGAAAATATTTGAGGTGATAAATAGGCCGTGCAGTTGCTGAATCTTAATTTCTAGTTTGACAGTTTGATCCGCGTTATACGAAATTATTTGTACGTTGTACGTTAATTTATGCAAATGACGATGAACCCAGCTCCTCCGCCCCCACCCATCTTCCTCGCTCACCCCACGAAGTATTTTTCTAAAATTGAGTGACAATGTCGGATTTGGGAAGATCATCTATTTTAATACCGAGTCTTAATCGCTTCGTTTTGGTTTTTTTAGGCGTTCAAGTAATGTATTGTAGTTATTCGCTTGACAATGACCCCTAGGTCTGAACGAGGACGAAGACGTTAGTCTGAAATGTTTTTTGTAATGAGTGTTTTTCTACATTGTGCTTTTCAATTAATATTGATGTCCAATAATATATTAATGTTTTTGATACTATACTTTGTATGAATCATCACTGCTATTTGCTTGGCTATTACCCATGGAGGCTCTTGCTTTTTCAATAATACATGCAATAATTTAACAGGTGGTGATTGTAATAGTTTGCGGCTGTGCACCTATGTATATTTCATGTTTAATTTGCTTACACGCTCTGATGAAGGCTCGTTTCAGCCGAAACGCGTTCGCGTTTTGTGAGGTGTCCATTCAATAAATGGTATAATAGACCACCGTCTTCATTTTCACAATTGGATGTGCGACCATTAAAACCTAGCTAATTTAGCGTATAACGTTAATGAAGTTACAATTTAACTGAAATCGAAATGCAATAATTCGTAATTTAACTTAACATTATACAAACGAGGATAAGAATGACTAACTTTTACAAATTTAACGTTAAACAATAACAAAACGCAACAGTAACGCCTTTCTCAAATAACGTAAACTAACGTTAGATACGTTGGCTAACATTAGTTTGATTATAATGTCTGACAACCGTTCCGTAACGTAGTCAGGCTAGCACCAAGTAACTTACCTTTGGTTTGCACTGGATGTTGCCATTTGTTTGTCGTTTTGTTTCAGGGGCAAAGAAACTTTCACGAAGTTGTTCATATTTGTGTAACGTGATCTTGCTATCTAGCTAGCGTTACTGTGTATATAGCTAGCACTGTAGTAATCCTTTACCTTAAGATAATCCGTTTAAATGGATAGCTTAAACGGAGACATCTTAAAAAGCTTAGTTTTCTTAGGTTTAACGTAACTAGCTCGCCACCATCAAGTGGTATCATTCGGCTAACTATCATTGCCACTTCGGTAGCATAGCTAGCTAGCCACCAAAAAAGGGGTAGCCCGTATTTAATTTCGAAGTGCGGCGGATTGTGGTGTCTTCGTTTTCCTTTCACATCAGCTATAATTACATTAACTTAGCTACAGGCTAGCTGAAGCTTAGGTCGCTAGCTAGCACTGAATGTGCAGTTCCTCCTTTTGCCTTTAGTAGAGCTCCAATCCACACAATGAGCCCTTCCGAAAAACAGGTTTTTCTCCGGAATTCAGCAAGCAGTTGTCGACGATAACGTTACTATGTGAACTTCCGCTGCAATCAAACTGTCCCCTGTACCTGAAAAACAAAAATAAACAAATTAAATATATAACTGTATTATGACTCTTTATGATATTCGTATTTAAGTCAGGCGTATTTTCTCAAACCACTCAAACGCCATGAGCCCTACATACGAGGACAATTTCAGTTTAGACACGATTTACATATAACGTGTTTAACAATTATAGAAGGTTAACTATACATTTCACCCACCTCTACACATTTTATTGCAAATTTCGTTTAGAACTAGCGAAGTTCATGTACACTCCCGTCAATTAGGCATTCAATATTCGATTTAACTCATCTAACCTATCGACCAAAGAAGACAACGCACTTCCGACAAACCTGGACGTGATACGCGAAAAAACTACCATTAAGCCACTGCTTCCGGGGTAATGTCACCCTTTTCCTGTTTGAAATAGAGACACCTACAGTACAGCTGTGGAATTGAAGATTAGGCTGAAGTCTCGAATTGGACGTGGAGAATGTGGAGGAAACCACAGCAGCAGCTGATGTGGAGGGCTTCTTCTTCTTCTTCTTCTTCTTCTTCTTCTTCTTCTTCTTCTTCTTCTTCTTCTTCTTCTTCTTCTTCTTCTTCTTCTTATTCTTCTTCTTCTTCTTCTTCTTCTTATTCTTCTTCTTCTTCTTCTTCGATATTTTATGGCGGTTTAAATTCAACTTTAGGAGCTTTACCGCCACCTACCGAACTGGAGTATGGACCAGGGACCCAACCCACTAAACCCAACCAACCACATTAAACATCCTACAAAACAAATTAAACCACCCATCTACCACCAAGAATACATACAAATGGAAAATAAACTATTACCGTACATTAATTAAACCACAACCAAAATCCTCTAAACCCTTTTATATAAACCCGTTTCCCTCAAAAATCTAAATAAGTGCCTATATCCCCCATCCCCAGAGTGTCTATCTAAAAACCCCATCTCAAACTCCACCCCACTCTCCCTCATTCGTGCTACCATCCTCTCCCTCTCCCTCCCATACCTCCCGCACTTCATTAGCACATGCTCCACCGTCTCCTCCTCCTTACAATACCCACACCGCCCATCTGGATGTTTTTTTATTACCCTTAGATCCCCCATTCAAACCCGCATGCCCCACCCTAAGCCTTGTTATTATTGTTTATAATAATAAACCTACACCTCCCCCCATGTCTGATCCTACCCACTGTCTTCTGAACCCTATACAATTGCCTCCCTCTGCCCTCCCGGTCCCATCCCTCCTGCCACATTCGTTTAACCCTCTCCTTAATTAATGTATTTGCCTCCGCCCTGCCCATCTTTGTGGAGGGCTTGACAGTGTTCTGAGGCTAAGGATCAGTTTCATTATAATTTGTTGTTTTAATGTGATATTAATATTATAGCAACAGTTTAACTGTATGTTTTTTTTTTAGAACCCACATTTCTTCTCTTAACTCCAAATGCATACAGTATTGAACACTATCTCTTATTTTTATGAATTTGGCACCCAATGTGGGGTGAAACATATCCCATTCCCACCATAATTTGGAATGTCCAACTGTCTGCAACTGCAGCCTTGTTTATGCACAAACCCCACTGCCCAATCGGGAGAGTGTATACATCCTCTATTTTATAATTATCACTCATTATCCAGTGAACAAGAAAACACAGCTCAAACTTCACCAATGTGTAGCACCCATTTCACCCACCTGGGTGAAACATGGCAGGCATTTTGTGGCAGAACACTGCCCAGTTGACCACAAGTTGGGAGCCAGGTCAGGAATTTTCTCAGGACACTGGATGTTTTCAGATCTTTAGACAAAATATAATATTGATTTTAGGGAACCTGAGTGAACAAATTACACATTTCTTTTTTACTGATTTAATTTATTTAATGAACAAAAAATTCCAACACGCATTTCCGTTGTGTGAAAAAGTAATTGCCCCATTACACTTAACTACAGCCAATGTAGAATAAAGTAATCATTTTTAATATGTGGTTGCATATCCTTTGCATGCAAATGTCTGTGACCCAACGATATCAAAAGACTCTTGATATCTTATTTTCTGGTACTCCTATAAGCAATACTATAACCTCTCTGCATTTGAATGCATCTCTAGGGGAATTGGAGGGTGCGACTAGATTTAGCTGTAAATTACACTGGAACAGTATGAAACACATGGTTGGCTAAATGGCTGTAAATCATCAAGGGTCTGACGTATCAAACAAGCCTCAAACCATCACTCTGCTGCCAGAAATACAGTAGGCGGAGGGTGAACCAACTGCAGGGTAAGGCTAACCCCCTATCCCCACCAGACGCGCACGCGCACAGACGCTTATTGCGCGTGCAGATTTGAGCAGAAAGTTCCCCACCAGACGCGCAAGAGCACAGACGCTTTTTGCTTTTTCGGAGCGCATTCCGTGAACGACAGAGACGCGATGTACAAACAAACAATCTACATTCCGGATTTGTGAGCTTCGCTAAATAATGGTTAAGTAAATACTGCTATTACATATGTCTTACTGCTTAAAAGCTAAATTTAGCAATGTAAAGCTAAATGTAGCAAACAAGACAATGCCTCCTTTATAAAGTTCGCTTTTATTTATTTGGGACAGTAATCAACATGTTCTAAACATTTAATTATATCAGAATTAGCAGCTATTCTGTCGTACCTTAAATTGATCCAGTGATATCAGTACAATAAAAACAAAATAGAATAGAATCGAATAACGTTTATTTCCCTTTCAGGAAGTAAGCATAGTCTTAATTAATTGAACAAATATGTATCCTATAATAAAGAAAAAGCATTACAAAAACGGGAATAACTGGTTACATGCTAAATTTATAATTTCATATAACTTCATTCATCCCACAATGGTGATTGTCTCTGTCCCCTTTTTCATTAGAGCCTATATTAAAATATAATATGTATTACAATAATGAATAACAATAGTAAAACTATTAGTAGGTTGAAAAACATTAATATGTGGTCATATAATGCAGATATTGTGCATATACAATGTATTTCTATGAGATTGCGCTTGCGGACGCCCAGAAAATTCCGCCCCGAGCGCAAAAATCCGCTCCACGTCCGCGAGCCGTCCGCCCGCCTGCCGTGCGCGCGCGGCCGGTGAGGACCACGGCAATTCGTTAACATGGGAGCGGAAGTGAAGCGCACCAGTGCGCGTGTGCGTGCGCGTGCGCTTGCGCGTCTGGTGGGGATGGGGCGTAAGGCGGGGGAAGTATTGAAATTCGTGCAAGCGCACGCAGTGCGCGAGCAGCAACATTTTTTGTATTAATTTCTCCTTAAATACAGTTTTTTGAGTACAAGAGCCCATGTAGGCTTTGCTTGTAAAGTAGTCGTGTATCGGGAGACTTAAAACCATCCGCGTAAATGACAAAGCAGCAAGTCTATAACGTAATTCTGTGTGAGATTTATTTTTATTTTTTTTACGATGATACGTTGATAAAACATGATATCTATAACAAAATATAGTCAGTAAAAAAAGTTCACCAAAATAAGAAAATAACTATTCTAATGGTCCGTGTCTCTTAAGGCCGTTACACATCGGGGACGTAACGAATAAGCGTAAAATTCGATGGCGAATATTTTGCGTAAAAACCTGTCACACCTGCAACGATGCGAAAAAACGAAAATATCGCGTTCTTTTTTGCAGTTGAAGATCCCTGCGAATAAAAATGGATTACACTTCGTCGAGCGATGACGACCTGGTTATCTGTTCTCGTTCGTGATGACATTCATTAAACACAACATGTTCAAGAAAATTAAAAATTCGGTCCATCACGGAAGGAGTATTTTTTTTGAGCATGCTTAAATTACATTGCCAAAATATTGAACCGGAATTATTATGTGTCCGTTTTTACTTATGTAAGGTTTGTTTTGTCTACAACATGCTCTCCCTCCTTTTACGGATATACGTGTCCCTGAGACTTTTCCACTGCCTCTTGATCTCTTCCACTAATATAAAGGGTTAACCACAACATAACAATACATTACGTCATTTCAGCAAACATCTTTAAAATAAATTTGTTGTAGTCTATACAGTGTAGCAACTCATGAAGTCTGTCCACGAAACAATATCACATATAGCGGTTAGCTAGCTTTCATCCTTTGTTTTCACCAAGGCAAACAACCCAAACGGTGACAGCGTAGACTACATGAACTCGCCTAAAGTCAAAATATAAATAGGCCTACGTATCGTATAGCTATGTTTGTGTGTAATCGCCACTGGCTTGTTATCTTCCCTTCATATGAACTGCTATCAACGTTAACGTTAGACCTAAAGGTTAGCTAACGTTAGCTGGCTAAAATAGCTGGAGACAACTTTTAAGTCAATGCTAATAACCTGTGGGAGCTCATCAGATAGCAAGTTGTGCGTATTGCAACCATTTCGCTATAAACCCACCATCTTCATTGCCTATTTGCTCGGCTATGGTTTTCCACAAATTGTCCTTCAAATCATTTTCTTTGTAACTTTTATGTCTCTTATCAAAGAGTACGCTATACTGGGAAACATAAAATCAGTTGGTCTGCCATACTGGATGTTGTAGTTTGTTGTGGCAGTGCGGTGACGTCAGTCATGGAAACTTGTTTTGATTGGATAGATAGTTTCGCAAACGAAAACTCGCAAAATATGACTTGCTGCATATAAATTACATGCCGCCTTTTCGCAAAGAACATTTCGCGTTTGATGTACAAGATTTTATGAACAATACAGGAGTATTTATTTTTCAACGTGCGATTTATTCGCGAATAAATCGCGGCCAGTGTGTATCGGCCTTTAGCCTTGCAACTGTCGGCTACACTTCACTGTGGTTAACGTTATTGTTATAGCAGCACCTAGTGGTAAACGTTGGTACCTATGGATTTTAGGTTCTAGGTTTGGTTCGGATTTGTGTAGTATTCGCCTGGCCCGACCAGACAAGGCAAAAAGCCATGTCTAAGCATTACACGTTAGTAAAAGATGGATAGAAAATATAAATTAATTTCAACTGAATTGACCACCAGGGCAACAACTGGGCTATCAGCCAGCTATTTCCAATTGGGCCTAACCAATGGACAATTAATAAAATAAAGCGTCAACAAAAAAATAAACAATGGTCATAGAAGTGCTTTCATCTTGTTTTCCTGGCAGAGAAGTCCTTGATTATGTCCGTAAAATCCAGTTCATGGAGGGTGCTGCTGGCTGAAATATGCGCCCTCAAAAGGGTGTAGGGTTCGTATTCAGACACGGCCTGACTCATCCAACAATTTCAGTAAGTATCCCGGAAGTAAAAACGTAAAAGACATAGAGCGTATATTCATATCTATGGTACAATATATGTTCATATTACAAACTACTCTTTTATTTTTGTTAATTCTATCTTCATTCATAATCTACACTTTGTAACAATCGTCATATGTTAACTGATTGATATTCTCAATAAAAAAAATATTACGAACTACATCCCCACTAGTTTGGGAAGAGTTTTGCGGGATTCATTTCGCACACTGTTTGCAAAGTGAGGGGACAGGGCACATAGCAGACAGGGGTCTGAGTGGATAGTGGACAGGGAAGAGGGGTCGTATTCGGACACAGCTCCTGAGCGTCTCCCATCTCTTCCTATATAACAAAATCTCTGATAGCACTCCGGGACCCCAGTTGCAGCGCCACCGCCACGTCGGCAGAGTAGGTAACGTTAGCCTACTGGGATGTTACACACTGCTTACCGTTGAATGTTGACGGGCTGGGTTAGTTTCAAAAACGTCTGCAACATTTAGTCTAAAGGTGCTGTCTTTAGGAGGAACATTTGTGAGATATATGTTGTAGTTATCTGTCTCTAGTTTGTTTGAGCTGGAAATTGCCTGAAAAATGGTCAAGGTAGGAGCTCAATACTAATGATTTCTCGACCGCTAATGTTATAGCCTATAGAAATACTTTTTATGCCTTGCAGTTGTTCAGAAGTGGATAGTTGTTCTTGCTAGCGCCTTAGCTACGATATGGGTCCAACATAACCGAATAACGAAATTATAATCTGCATGTTGGTTTATGGAATATATTTGAGCGCGTGCATTTTGTTATGCGAAATAAAGAAAAGTCACACCGAAAAGTCTGACAAGTTACATGAAAAATGTTGACGTTTCGCTGTACTAAAATATTAAAGTTGTAAATGTTTAAGAGTTTCGTTGATTTAGCTCATTCTCACCAGTTGTCATCAACATTGTTTAAAACAACAGATGCATTCCAACAGTCCACTGCCATGATGTCTGACGGTCGTGTTAATTGTTAGCTAGAAGCGGCTGATATAACGTTATCACCAGAGCAAGTTTGTCGAAGCTATTATGGACGTAAACGTTATTATTATTTATTTATTTATTACTTTTTTTCAAACTATTTATAATGGAGGTGGTTGTGGTCTTTCCGTATTTTCATATTTAAATGTTTATATATTCAGTAGACGACCAAATGCTTCAACAAGCTGCAAGCTTAGCCTAACGTTACACAACGAACAAAGTCTACGTTACGTTATCTATGTGGATTAAATCTCACGACATGGTTGTCTATTTCTTTTGAGACCAACAGTAGTAGTACAAGCTGGACACTTGAGTTTAAAAATCCCTAAGCGGTTTATTAAAATAGATGGGCACATGGGTTGCATTTTAGGGTTGTCTCAGATAAAGCTTTTGATACTGACATGTGCACTAGTAAACTTTCAGTGAGCTCGAACACCAATTTCCATATCAGCCTGGTGTCTTACTGATGTAATTTTGCAATAGAAAAATGCGTTAACCGAACAGTAGTGCATCAGTTTAATGCATCAGTGTTTCCGGAGGGATTTTAAGAAACATGATGGATTGGAAGCATGCATTTTTTAACAAGGGGGGACAAATTACCTATAATTAAGTTGTTTTCTTCACAGATTTAGAATGAATTAAGTAGGCTATTTAACACAACATTAATTGTGTAGTTATTCAATACTGTGTATTTTCATTTGTTTCACTAGACATTTTGTTGGTTTAGGGATGTATATGTATGGGAGACAAATAAATGGTCTCATTTTTACATAATTTCTGAAGCTTTTAAGACCCGTTGTCTGTTTTTGCATAGTGTTGGAGGCACTGACAAATGGTATGCATGCAAAGGTCATTAAGTCCAAAAACACCTGCTATGAGAGATGAGTGATCAAGAAACTAACCAATTGAAGCCATGTTGTATCTTTTTAACAATAAGCTCTTGATGACGGTCTATGTGACTCAAACGTTGCACTTATTAAATGTCTTTTTGCAAGTATCTCACAGTGTGCAGGAGTTCTTTTCATTTACTGACAATAAGCTCTGACATTGCAAGATGGGTCCCTTTTTGCCTTTTTTTGGCCATGCATAACTTGGCCTACTTTAGCCCAAGTTTGTATAGCTTGAACAGATTATTGCAAAGGAATGCATTTTTGGCTCTTTGTTGTACATTCCGCTATGCAGGACCATGCTCTTTCAAGGTGCAGCGCCTGCAGGTGGATGCAAACTATGGGATGGGCAAATTTGCCGAATGGGTTTATGCCCTCATGGTTGCAACACCGCTACAGACTAAATAAAGACAGCACAGAGCATACAACAGGCGTAGTAAGGTACTGGCTTTGCTGAATCTTAAAAAATAAAAAATGTATAGGCCAATAGCCTAGGCTATATTCTTACACACGAAAAACAGACACAATGTTAAATGCGCCTAATGTTTTATTTAAGTAATGACAAAAACCCTATTCGGACGGTAAAAGTTGTACAGGGGAAGGTGGGGTATGCTAATGTAATTATTACCATACAATGAGTATCTCCATTGTTTTATGTGCCATGTCTAACTTTTACGGACTGGGCGCGGTGTCTTTTACCTACTGTTAAATTCCCTGTGAAAATAACCCCAGGTTATAGCAATCCCGTGCGAAAAATCTAGACTGCTTTAATTCAAAGTTAAAACATCGCCTCACGTAACAGAGTATGTTGTGTGGTATAGTATAATAATGCATTATGTTATTGGTAGGCTACTGCCATTCACGTTTCAGACAAAATACTAGCCTATTAATTTACTCATGATAGGTCTTGTCAATTCTTGCGCTGAGGCTTTTCAGCTCGGCATCGCGTATCCTGGCTCGACATAAGCCAGCAGCTTGGTGAAGCCGTCATCGTGCACGAGAAATATTGGCTGTACATCCGTGGTAATCATTTTGCCGATCAACCTGGTCACGCGTTCTTGTCTTGTACTGTCGCACCTTTTCAAAGCGAAAGCCCTCGTTGATGTTTGCTGAGAAGCGGTCGGGCTTGAGCTGACTTAGCTGTTGTCCTCTCTCACAGTCACTGTCGGGTGTTTAAGTCTCACATGATTCTGCATCGTTCCATTGCTGTTGGAGTATGTTAGGTCTGTGTCGAACTTTATTATTTAACTTTATTTTCTGTAATCTGCTCAAAGTGAGACCAAATAGCGCTTTTTTCTAGGTGAATGGCGGTAGGTACGAGTCCCTCTGGTGGTGGGACGTTAGCAGAGCTAACTCGCTAGTGTCCAGTTTAACCATTCAACCAGGCCATCGCACTTGATAGTGCAGTGGGCTGGGTCTTCTGAATGGAGAGGCAGACCTTGACTAAGACCTGGCACTCAAGTTCCTCCTCTGATCACTGTGGAGTTTGTCTGGTACCCCAAACCTGGAACACATCCCTGAGATCAGGCACTCTGCTACAAATGTCACCTCTTCGGAGGGAATTACGTACACCTCTGGCCACTTGGTGAAGTAGTCCATGGCTACTAGCATGTTGCGAATCCCCTCGTTAGTTACTGGAAACGAGCCCATGGTGTCCACCACCACCTTCTCCATCGGTGCTCCATTGTCACTCTCATCTGGACCTGTGGTCCCGTCTTAGCCATGCAGGCATTGCAGCGACGAGAGTGGCTCGCTAGGCTTCGCTGAGGCTGTTTGGGCGAGCGATGCAGACCTGCTGCTGGAGGTGTGTCGGCTGGAGCACTCGGAGGAACGTGTTGAAGGCTAGGCTATCGCTGACTATACTGTGAGCTGTGAGTTAGCCCACTGAGTCAGTCGCTGGATGTCCACTGCATGGAGGTCCAGATTTTCCCTGTGCCGCCTCTTCTTTGAGCGCGATGATGGATGTAAGTTGCTTCACCGAACCACCTTGGAGGTTGAATGTTTCTCCCTGAGGTTGGGGAGCACATGCAGCGCTTCTCCCTCCAGACATGCTGCCAGGTTGACACCCTGCTCCAGCCTGCTGCTTCTGCAATGAACTTAAACTGTGCTAGGTACACCTGCCACCTCCTTTTTCCGTCAAAACGCCATACTTTTGGGCTTAGCAGTGAGCTTCCCCAAGCTCACCGGAGTGTTCCCCTGGACACCTAGCAGTTTGGCCCCGCAGCCTGAGCTTGCTAGCAGCACGAGTGGGGTCTATCAGGTGGGGGTCAGGGGCTCCATAGGATTTCTCATAGCTAGCAGCTGGACTCTGCAGTCCGGGCTCGCTAGTCAATACTATGTGATTTGGCGGAGGGTTCTCCTGGACCCAGCCAGTGGGACCGGAAGCTCCGTTAACATCCCAAGGGTTAGCAGCTAGACTCCACACCCTGCACTCTTTAACCCTGGTGGGTATATCACCTGCTGTAGGCTGAACGGTAATGGGGCTTTGCACATCAGTGGAATTTTTGCCATGGAACTCGTTTCTCTAGATAGCCTTACTGCATTGCCTCTGTTCCCGCCCTTAGCCTAGCCTGTTCTCGCTGCGAGGTGGCTGACTGCGGCCACGCCTTTCTCTGGTCGTTCATCCCCTCAGGTCTTCCTTCCCGGAGCCTTGCAATTTCAGCTTCTATGCTCAATCCCACTGCTCACACCAATGTAACGGCTGGGATCTGGCAAGGGACGAACTCGAGTCTCCAGTGGGGATAGGCGGCTGTGCTAACCACTTCACTAAAGATAGATTCACCTTTAGCAGAGTGGTTAGACAGCCGCAGGAGCTGGTCGCTACAATATAAATTCTGTAAAACATGACATTTCTCCACATTTGCTCCCAGAAAAAATAGATTTAGAAAAAAAAACGTTAGATTTGGCTCCAGATCTGATCATCCAGCAGCCAATCATCTTTGATGTACTATTTTCGTAAACACTCCCATGCACATTTTATCCTTGTGCACTCCATTTTTGGTATTGCATTATTAGCGAGCATCCTACATTAGACGCTTATCCAGAGCGACTTACACACATACACATTTTTTCTTTTTTATACATTACACATTGATACATACACAATATTATATACTGAAGCAAAGCAGGTGGTGTACCTTGCTGCTCAAGGTACAAACGGCAGTGTCCGACCTGGGAATCGAACCTGCAACCTTTCGGTTACAAACCCAGTTCCTTAACCATTATACCACACTGCCGCCCTGCAATCCTACAAGCAGAGAGTAAGTTAAAGCTGCAGTAGGTAAGTCTGGAAGAAATGCCAAGAACCAACTAGGTTTTGAAAAGATACAAAAAGACTTCCCCCTGCTTCTCTCCTCCCTCCTATCTCCCTCTTAAGCCCCTCGCACCAAAAACAAACCAGACGTGCACGCACGGAGACAGGCTGACAGGGAGATGTTCTTATTTTACGGGGAGGATCTTTTGCTTATAGATAGTTGCCCTAATTGGTTGGTTTTTGTTAGACCGGGGTGAGATTTTTTGACAGCATAATACAGAGCCCAGGACACTCACAGAAACCAGATTTTTTTCCCCACAGAACACTTAATGTATTGATAGCTGCTGGAATGTAATGAGTAAATTTCATAAATTAGCTGCAATTATAGCAAAATAATCTTGCAGTGTGTAGTCACGTTAGGTGTGCTATTTTTGGTTGCCGGTCAGCTAACCGCACATTTTACTGCCTTCCAAAGGGGACAGATCTCGGGAAAGGTGCTGGTGTGCTCCATTCATTTTTCCAACAAGTGCTTACAAAACAAAGCCACAGTACAAGGCTGGTGATAAGAGGGGAGCTGTCTTGAATGTTATCTTTTATGGATACTGTTCACTTTTAGAGCAGGAGTTGTATGGGTAGCAGATGGGAGTAGCACTGTTGTCATTCCTAGTCAGATAACCAATCAAGGCAGAGGAAGGGGGAAAAAGTGTAATAATCACCCAAAACGGTTTGTTCCGCTTGAAAATTCAGAAGGAGGTTGCCACGTGATCTTCAAAGCGTGATTCCTTATGCTCCTGACTGTTTCCAGCACTGCATGGAGCCGCTATGTGCACAACATTCTCCCTGCTGAGTCCCTTTCTCCACCCCGGAAGTGGCAGCCCAATTCTCTGCTCTCTCAAGGCACCGGCCATACTTGGATCAGGCAGGACCCGGGGGCGGACCCGGGCCCTCTGTGTGCAACTGCATTGACTCAAAGTTGATGTTTTTACCAGTACGCCACCACTGCGCTCACTTATGAAAACATTTTTCACTGTACTAGCTATACATTCGAGTGTGCTGGGTAGCCAACTGTATGTGTACCCAACAGAAATGTATTTCATGTCTTTAGGCAAATGAACCCCCGGTTATCAAGACTTATCCATCTAGTGTTAGCTAGCTTGCTTAACATGGTAGTGCAGTAGAATATACAGCTGTGTATCTAAAATGATAACTAGCTAGCTAATTAAACAAGCTGTTGAGCCAGTGCTTGCATTAGCTAGCAGAGGTGGAAAATCCAGGCTCAGAAAGTAAGTGTTTTTGTTAGAATCACCTGGATTTGCTCATTATCACAATTCTTCAGCCAAGAGGTAGAAGGAGGTATTCAGCTGGCTGAGTGTTTGGGTGGAAGAAACACATGGCAGGACTTTTACTGTCTGACTCCTGGGGGGCATACTACGAAGCAGGATTACTTGCAGGAACACTGACTGAAGTAATAAGAGCTGTTCCAGGTATTACTTGGTGCCGTTATCCAAGTTCAAGTTCAAGTTCAAGTTCAAGTTCAAGTTCAAGTTCAAGTTCAAGTTCTTTTATTGTCACTTTACAGTTTACACAGGTATAGACAGAGAGTGAAAAACTTTATGTGCAAACGCCCGACAATGAACAGCAGTTATAAAAAAAAATATGTTAAAAATCTAAGTTAAAGAGCTATGTCAATTAAAATATACAATGTTCAAAACAATAAGTTTATAAAAATAAAAAGTAAAAAATAAATTGAAAGGAGCAATATATATATATATAAATCAATGTGATAAATTATGCATTGTTATATAATTACAGTTACAATACAGTGCAATAAGGTGTGCAAAAGAACAAGTTATCGGAATTACAAGTTTAATTATTTAAGTGCGGCAGGGATCAGCAGCTTGTTCAGCAGCCTAATGGCCTGACTGTGGAAGCTGTCTCTGAGTCTGCTCGTGTGGGTCTTGATACTGCGGTATCGCTTACGTGACGGTAAAAGTACGTACAGTTTGTTGCTGGGGTGGTTATTGTCCTTCGTAATACGTTTCGCCTTGGCCACACACCGCCTGTTGTATATGTCCTGGAGGGAGGGAAGCTCACCTCCAACGATGTACTGG
This sequence comes from Ilyophis sp. 1 JC-2022, assembly GCA_022702515.1. Classification (NCBI taxonomy): domain Eukaryota; kingdom Metazoa; phylum Chordata; class Actinopteri; order Anguilliformes; family Synaphobranchidae; genus Ilyophis; species Ilyophis sp. 1 JC-2022. The sequence goes on along the minus strand of CM040402.1, from coordinate 30,530,892 downwards.
GCCGTCCGCACCACCCTCTGTAGCGATCTGCGCTCGAGTGCGGTGCAGTTCCCGTACCAGACGGTGATGCATCCTGTGAGAACACTCTCGATGGTACCAGTGTAGAATGTTCTGAGGATGCGGGGGCACATGCTGACTTTCCTCAGTCGCCTGAGGAAATACAGGCGTTGTTGGGCCCTTTTCACAATGTGAGTGGTGTGCGTGGACTAGAGTGCGGATCGGGCCGCATATTTCTGTCCGAACCCGACCGAGTCCGAGATAGTAGTAACCGAGCCCGACCCGAACCCGACAGGAATTCTGCTTTTTATGTCCGAACCCGACCTGAGCCCGACGCAGTTAATGTAAGGCACTGAAGCGCTGACATAGTGTTTCCCTGTCACGCCGTTGTTGTTACCATGGTTACAGCTTCCCTGTTTAGTGGACACTGGGCACCTAAATGACCGTCAAAAAATAAAATAATATATTTATAATAAGGTTGTTCTTGTGTTGAGTGTGCGGTTTACACTGAACCATCAATTATTGGACAAAGCTCAGTGTGCCACTTCTCTTTTTTTGGACGTACTCTTGCTGCAACCTGCACCTCTATTGGAGAGACACGTGTACGTTGAACTATTTTTCTGTTGGTAATCATACTTTTACTTGAATACAGTTTTTTGGTACTCTACCCACCTCTGCTGGCCATTGTGAATGTTCCTTTGCACATTGTTTAATTGCATTTGGAGGTTGTTTCTGGACTTGTGAAAGTAGCTTTTTGTTCTCAGTTGCCGATTAAAGCCGTGTCTTTTATTTTCGGTAATGATTTAGCTGGAGAAAATGTGTTTTCTCTGCCTGAAGTTACGAATGAGCCTAGCATGAATGACAGTACTGATAACGTGGCATGATAATTTCTCTCTGTTTTCACTGCGTGTATAGTGACACACACAATATTCGGTATCATTTTTATTTATTTCACACTATATTTTCACCAAAAACAACTTGAAGCACCATGTGAAGTAGGCTAACCCATCCTAATTAGTAGTTCAAAAGTAAAATGTTCGCTAGTTGTTCGGCCGCCGTGACCGAGCCCGACCCGAGCCCGAACATCATTTTAAAAGTTTAGTCCGAGCCCGGCCCGATACGTCGGGCCCCGTCGGGTCCCGTCGGGTTCGGGTCGGGTATCCACCCTCTAGCGTGGACCATGTGAGGTCCTCGGAAATGTGCACGCCGAGGAACTTGAAACTGCTGACCCTCTCTACTGCAACACCTTCTATGGAGATGGGGGCGTGCTCCCCTCTCCGCTTCCTGTAGTCCACGATCAGCTCCTTGGTCTTCTTGACGTTGAGGGTGAGGTTGTTCTCCTGGCACCACCGTGCCAGTGATCCCACCTCCTCCCTGTAGGCTGTCTCGTCGTCGTCGGCGATCAGGCCCAACACTGTCGTGTCGTCAGCAAACTTGATGAAGACGTTGGAGCTGTGCATAGCCATGCAGTTGTGGGTGTACAAGGAGTTGAGGAGAGGGCTCAACACGCATCCTTGAGGGGATCCCGTGTTGAGGGTCAGTGGCTCTGAGGTGGTGCTACCCATCCTCACCACCTGGCGGCGGCCCGACAGGAAGTCTAGTATCCAGCTGCACATGGTCGAGTGCAGGCCTAGACCCCTGAGCTTGGTGTCGAGCTTAGTGGGAACTATCGTGTTAAATGCTGAGCTAAAGTCCACAAACAACAGTTCTTCCCCTCCAGGTGAGAAAGGGCAGTGTGAAGTGCCATGGCAATTGCGTCGTCGGTGGATCTGTTCTGACGGCACAATGGTGGACATCTTGAAGCATACGGGAACAACAGCCTGGGACAGGGAGAGGTTGAAGATGTTTGCAAAGACCCCTGCGAACTGATCTGCGCATGCTCTGAGGACGCGCCCCGGGATGCCGTCGGGGCTTGCCGCCTTCCGGATGTCCACCCGCTTGAAGGCTCTACGCACGTCAGCCTCTGAGATGTACAGCAGGCTGGGCTCATCAGGCAGCGCTGACTTCGGCGGGCTGGCGTTCACGTCAAAAACGAGCAAAGAATGAATTTAGCTTGCCTGGGAGGGAGGTAGAGGAGTTCTCTACACAGCTGGTTCTCCCTCTGAAATCTGTGATTATCTGTAATCCCTTCCACATACCCCTCATGTCATGGCTCTTGAATTTGTCCTCCACTCTGATCTTATACTCCCACTTGGCAGTGCCGATGGTCTTACGGAGGTCGTAGCGGGCTCTTGTATAATCCGCCATATTCCCGGAGTTGAAGGCGGTGTTACGCGCGTGGAGTGCAGCGCGAACATCGCCATTAATCCACGGTTTCTGGTTGGGATATATCCGGACCGACTTGGTAGGAACAACGTCATCTATGCATTTCTTGATGAACCCGGTGACTGAAGACGTGTACTCGCTGATGTTATTGTCCGAGGCTACGCGGAACATGTCCCAGTCAACGTGATCAAAACAATCCTGTAACATAGACTCCGATTGGTCAGACCAGCATTGAACCTCCTTCACAGCGATTGGTTGCTGCTTCAGTCTCTGCCTATAGGTGGGGAGTTGTTGGATAGAGCGGTGGTCCGATTTGCCGAACGGTGGGCGGAGGAGGGCCTTGTAGCCATCCCGGAAGGGGGTGTAGCAGTGGTCCAGGATTCGCTCGCCCCGTGTGTTGCTTGTTATGTGTTGGTAAAACTTCGGGAGAACTTTCTTCAGGTTCGCCTTGTTGAAGTCCCCCGCCACAATTAAAGCAGCCCCGGGGTGTGCCGACTCCTGTTTGCTGATAGCCCCATACAGTTCCTTCAGCGCTATGTCCGTGTTAGCTTGTGGGGGAATGTAAACAGCAGTCACGGTTACCGCTGTGAACTCCCGAGGTAGCCAGAATGGTCGGCACATAAGCATCAGGTACTCCAGGTCCGGGGAACAGAAAGACTTGAGGGTATGCACATGACTTTGGTTGCACCAAGATCTGTTTATCATGAGACATACCCCCCCCTCCGCGATCTTTACCAGAGAGAGTCTTTGTTCTGTCTGCGCGGTGGACGGAAAATCCCGTAGGCTCAATGGCTGCATCGGTAATCCCCTCCGACATCCATGTCTCCGTAAGGCAGATGATGCAGTTTTCTTTTGTTTCCCGATGGAATTGAATGCGAGCCTGTAGCTCGCATAACTTATTGTCCAGAGACTGTACATTTGCCAGTAGAATGGTGGGTAGTGGGGGTCGATTTGTTCGGCGTCTCAGCCTGACCTGCACGCCGGCTCGCTTCCCTCTCCTTCGGCGACGCTTGCGTGTAATCGCGCCTGAGGTGGACGGAGATAGTCCAGCTACGACTCCGGGCGGAACGTCCGAGTCGAAAGACTTGAAAAACTCCGGTAGGCGGCGAGCGACTGTCGATCCAATCTCCAGAAGTGTAACTCTGTCATAGGTGAACTTGCAGTTAACTATTTGTAAAACTATAGTCGCAATTAAAAGAATAAATAACAAAAAACTGCGTCGTTGTGCGGGAGCTCGCCACACGGCAGCCATCACGTACGGCGCCATCTTGGAATCCAGCTAACTAAGTAATCCTGCTTCATAGTATTGTAGAATTTTTAAGAGTTCAATTTATTCCTTTGTATGTTTGTAAGTAGAAAAATACATGCAGGCACATCTTCATTTCAAAATAGGTTGTTTAATAGAGTAGAAGGAACTAGTGGGTCTGTTCCCCAGGTCCAGATCAACAAAAAACCAACAAGTAAGGGAGAATGTCAACACTTATACTCTGTCCCACAAAGGAAACAAAAGAACAAATGGTCATCGCCTTGAATGAGAACACATCAGGATGTCAAACAAAGGTACTGCATAAATTTGACTGGATTAGGGAGAATGTCAACACTTACACTCTGTCCCACAAAGGAAACAAAAGACCAAATGGTCATCGCCTTGAATGAGAACACATCAGGATGTCAAACAAAGGTACTGCATATCAAAGAAGGAAATTTGACTGGATTAGGGGCTAGACGAAGTAATCTAATTTGGCCCCATCCGGGGTAGAGGATGTATACTGCATAACAAAAAGGGAGCTAGACGAGGTTATCTCATATTGGCCTCCTACAAGGTGAGCCACTTCAGGGGGGTTAACTGTACTTGGCTCCCATGATTTCCCATGAAGTATACCCTCATGGACTTTCCACTTTTGTTAGTCCGCTTGTAATAAGTACAATAACTCTTAACATAAAGCAGGTGGCCTATCAATTAGAAAATAAAACCAGCAGTACTGGTCTTGAGGGCCAGATTTGAGTATCCCTGATGTAGAGAATACTTTTAGCGGTTTTGAGATTATTTGCTAAAAACGCAATGTGATCCACTTGGTTAGAGGCAAGTGCTGCACGTTTTTTATTTGCGTAATGTTTCCTGCTGAGGAAAAAACATGCTGAGCTTGAACAGAAGCTCCTGGAATGCGCAGGCATTTCTTCACTAGCTTTGCAATGATTTTCCACCACATTAAATTCTGGTCGACTGGTAGTGGGACTTGTTTTCCATTGTAAAGTTTTCAGGTTGTCTTACACTGCTCTAAATTGTATGTATTATTGCAAAACAGTAATCAGCTATGGTTCTTTTTAAATTCAAAACCCGATTGATTATGTACCAGTGGAAAAAAGTAGAATAATGTTTATTATTTTCCAATTTATTTAACCAGGTAGGTCAACTGATATCTGAATGATCTTTTATAGAAAGAAACTGGGGAATGGAAGAATGGACGGTATTGTGTAGCTAATAAGATGTATCTGGGGTGGGATTAAGAGAAAACATGTAGAGAGCCAGTATTGTGTAACTTTAGCCACGACAATGGGGTTAACGTGCCTGTTCTTTCGAAAAATCTCATGGGAAATTAACGAGTGAGGCGGGACCTTGGTTTAATATTGCGAATGATAGGCCCAATCTCAATGTCCGCCCTGCGCCCTAACGACTGAGCCCCCCACACACTTTGGTTGGCGTCACATGCATGCCCAGCGTAAAGTGAGTTCATGAGAGAGCAAGGGCTCAAAATGGTACAAATACGAGGAATGGGACAGCACTTTGCAATGTTATATGTTGCCTTGACGATGGCTGTATCGCATGCAAGATGTTTATGACAATCGCCGCCTTATGACTTTTAATTTTAGGTTTGTACCCGCTGAAAGCACTCTGCCCGCCATGTGTATCGTTTGTTTACAGTTTGACACGCTTTGTTTCCGTTCGGGTGATTCCCGAAAAGATCTTGCGGAAATTCTGCATAAAGGGGTCAAAGTCCGCGACAGAGCCCTCGTGCACTTGCCGATTTGATAGTGGGACAGCCCTGAGCCCTCACGGATTTATCGGGAACGCGCCTCAAAGTCTGTGAGTGTGAGAGCGGACATTGCGATTGGGCCATAGTACCTTCTGCAACACTATGTCCCAGTAGTGGCTCATCAACACCTGCTTAGCATCAGCAGTGTAACAGGTGAAGTGTACAGGGTGGAATGGCTGGGGAATCCAATTAGGGGCTCTTGAATGGCATATCCAGTGGAAGCAGGAGCCCTCAGTGCAGGAATTGAGTTCATGTCATGCCAATTCTGGCTGTGGCTTGGAGTCCCACAGGTTGATTACATAGTTGGCTCAGGGAGGGAGGGTTCCTTTCAGCAGTGTACTCCATACCTCATCACAGAATAGCGCCTCCACTGGTGAACAGTTTTGCTGCAGAAAACCTATACCAGCTAAAAACAAATCAGTGGGTGCATGAACTAAGTTAGTGACATTATTCAAGTCTTAAAGTTTATATGCAGACATGTTGGACGAAGTGTGTTGTGGAATATTCTTCTTCTTTTTTTTTTCTCAGAACGTCATCCCAGATATTCAGCAGGGAAGCAGTAATAATCAGATGGGACCTGAATTGTCAGCCAGTGATCCTACAGGTACAGTAGATGTTTATTTTATATGCTGATGTATGTAATTTCAGAAGTGCAATCTGATTATAGTTGCCTTCTAAAAACATTCTCATCAGTTACAGTATCTAGTATTACAGTTGGTATTTCAGTACACATGGAAATCTCTTTCTATGTACAGTAACTGCAGTGTTTCTGAGAGCTCTTTATTGGAACTTTAATTTTACTCTTATTTAGGTTAGAAAATAGTATTTTGACTTTGAATTAACATTTTTGCCAAACTGGGCCAGTACAGAAAGTGAGTTATCCCTTATTATGCCATGTATAAATGCCATTGTATAAATGCCATTTTTGTCTCCTATTACAAGGGTGCCATCTGGTGGTAAAGTGCAGTGACAGGCCTACAAAATACTATTTGGTTTGCCTCCTTAACATGTTCTAAGTACAAATCAGAACTCGCATGCATAGTATGTTTGTGCTGGTTCTGTGTGTGTTGAGGGCAAGCGAGTCAGGAGTGAAATTACATTGCTAACGATTGCGAAAAGCATTGTAAAATAACATGGCTAAGAGTTTCAAAAAAAACTTTGTGAAATAACAAATGATTCCAGACCCACTCTGTGAATGTCCTCTGGCCCAGCTACTGCCATAGCAAGAAAATGGTCTTGAATAAAAAAGTTTACAATTTAAAGTGATATGTTAATCCAAATTTAAAACGTCTTCAGAAATTTGTCATTAATAGAGGACATTTATTTATTTTAAATGGGAGTAGACAGCCCCCCCAAATTATTCAGACAAGGTGAAGCAAAGAGGGCTATAGGTAGAGATGGGATTACAGCACAGAAAGTGCCAGGGTAATTGAACACCCGGCTATACAGGGTGTATGATAATTGGCTGTGCCGCACGGTCTTCTCAGACAGAGCGCATTCACTGATTAGGTCAGAATGAAACCAGTGTCTGTCACAGCTGTTGAGATTGATGTATACAGTGTGGTGTACAGTGGAATGCAAAGGATTGGGCACCCCTGGTCAAATTGCGTGTTTTCTTTATTTCCAAGTGTTATCTCCCACAGGTTTTCAATAAAATTCAAGTCTAGGGACTGTGAAGTTCATTCCAAAACCTTAATCATTCATTAATTTAAGTAGTTCATGGTTGACCAACCACTTTTCAGCATCAATTGACTTTGGGACATTAGCTTCTAGGGCCGGGGTCCTCAATCTTATCCAGAAAGGGCCGGTGTGGGTGCAGGCTTTTATTCCTGTACCCACACCAGCCCTTTCTGGATAAGATTGAGGACCCCTGTTCTAGGGTTTGTTGATATTTAGTTGAATCTAGTCTTTCTACACCCTCACAATATTTCCTGTGCTGCTGGCTGCTACACAAACCCAAAGAATAATAGACACACCCCCATGCTTCCTTTCTTCAGATTTTTCCTGTTTTTATAATGTATCTTTGGTTGTTGTTGCCAAAAAAAATCAGTTTTTGTTTCATCTGTCTGTGGTACTTTGTTCCAAAAAGTCTCTGGATTATCCAACTGTTGTGTTGCATACTTCAGACGTTGACTTTAGTGTTGAGAAAGGTAAGGTTTCCTTACAGGAAAGGTTTCCTTCTGACAACTGTTCTATGCAGATAATTTTTATGTAAGCAACGCTGCATAGTGGACCGGTTTTATTTTTTCAAACTGTTAAATGGTAATTGTGCATTGAAAACTGCCATTATCACCCTCTATAGTGTTCAGAGTATCTAACTCACACTGCTGTCTGTGTTTATTTGTTTGTCTGTTTTTTCTGCCTGTGTGTAGATGAAGGAAAGGAGCACCCTCAGACGCAACCTGGTGTAGTGTGGAGAGTGACAGGCGGACTCCTCAGCGCCACAAAGGGGATGGTGGGAGCAACAGTGGGTGGTGTGGCGTGGCTCGGGGGGAAGGGCTTGGAGATCACTAAATCAGCCGTGACTGCCGTTCCATCTGTGGGTGTTGGCCTGGTGAAAGGGGGCGTGTCTGCGGTGGTGGGAGGCGTGTCCTCAGTGGGATCTACAGTGGCCAACAAAGTTCCATTCACAAAAAAAGTGAAGGACAAAGCAGAGTAAGAATCTGCCACTTGCCCCCTGTACCCTGCCTCCTGGTCCAAGCACACTGCCCCATGTGCCTTAAGACTCATGACCTCTCTGCTACCAATCAGAATGAAGCAGAACTTGTGTGTCTGTGTGTATGCGCTCATGCACTCGCTCTCCTCTGCAATTTTTGTGTTTTTTCACGGGGGGCTTTGACTGCTTTTGTGCAATATGGGAGTTATACACATACTTCACTGCCATTCATTCCCAGCAACTATCAACACATGCTAGCAGCCCACAGGGGTGTGGTCTGATTACCCATTTTCCGATGTGTGAGGTCTGGGCCATGGATGAGAGTTAAAGATGTGAGCTCTATAGTGTAACGGGACATTATTGGGGTTTCTGCACCATTGATATTGGTATGGTCTGTTGCTGCTGCTTAGATAATCCAGAGATGTTTTGGTGGATATTAAAAAGTGATATTCTACATAAAAAACTGGGTAGGGAGTGCTTTCTTTCATAAAGAAACCCATCAATAAATAAATTATATAGAGATGGGACCCTATTTAAATTTTTATCAGCAGTGGCCAAAGTGAGAGTCCAGGACTGAGGCCTAACCTGATGTGGCTGTTCCTGGATCAGTGCCTTACTATGTACATGAGCTTTGCATCTGGGGATAGGCATGCTTCTATTCTAGGGTTTGTTGATGTAGACTTGCTCAAGGTAAGTCAACATGTTTTTCATTATATTTGCATTTGAGATTTTCATATACAGTCTGCTCTTCAATGCAAATGTTTTTGTTTCCAAGAACACCAGGGGGTATACTACGAAGCAGGATGACTTAGTTAGCTGGATAACTGCACCGAATAAAACCCGGAACCATCCCAAATCTGGAAAATGGACTGGAGTAAAAAGAACTGCAGTTATCCAGCTAACCAAGTAATCCTGCTTTGTAGTATACCCCCTCAGTCTGTTTTTGTGTCCACTGTCCGACCTGTGAGGTGCCAATGCCACTGTAACAGATTTTATAAAGTTAGAGGTAGGCCTACAGTTGGATTACAGAAGCAGTCAAGAATGAGAATTGGCATTTGTTAGTGTAACATTACCAATATTGTACTTTTCACATCCATATTGGTTTATCTCAAGAAAGTACATGTAAGGTACAGTATATAATAACCACAGTAGTGACCGTATGTGCTACAATCCCAAACTCCCAAAACGCATATTTATTTATTTATGTATTATTTGTATGAATAAAAAATAAATTCAAGTACACAAAAGTCATGTACAGAAATGTGTTCGATAGGTTGGGCTTATACTAGATCCTCACATTATGAAACAAAATCACATTAATTGAAGTACAAAAAAAGGATTGTATTAAATAATATATATTTTTAAATAAGAGCAATAAGAAAAACAACAAAATAAATATGAATTGTGAAATTAGATAAGAGACCAGAAAGAGGGGGGAAATAGACTACTGCTGTTACATTGTAAGATTGACTAAATAACTCTTATAGCCTACCTGTGTTTGAACACTATTAGGGAGGGGTACATTTCATTTAGATTTTTTTTTTAGAGTAGAATCAATACGCCGAGATAGGTGGCGATATTGTGAAATTATCCGCGTTTGTCGTGAGGAAACACCACTCTCTCCTCGCTCTCTAACCAATTCTGTCGTTGGCTAGTTTGAAGGCGCCCGAGAGCAACTGCACCGCTTCCAGGCGCCTGCTTAACCTTATGTTGTAATTTCCGCCTTAGTTCACGCAGCACCGATTTTTCCAAGTTTACATAGCTGCAGCTGCAGACTCCAAGAAACGCCCTCCAAGAAACGCCCCTCACTACAAGAAACGCCCCTTCGGCTAATTAGCTATGTGAACGTAGTTGAACGTCAAAAAAAAAAACCGAGGGAATTTAGCCTACGTTATCATAGCAACGTGTTAACGTGTGTTAACGTAAATTAGTGTTCTGACTCTTTAGTTTATCTAGCAAGTGATCATCCATGTAACTAGCTAGGTATAGCACATTCAGTTCCAGAAGGGAACTAACTGACGTAGTTACTTCAGCTGCTTATTGTCAGAGAGCAATGCAGGGCAACGTTAATGTTAAATGATGTCATGCTGTAGGCCTATCTGTCTGGAATTGTGTATTTTTGTAAGCGGCGTAATGAGCGAAATCTGGCTCAGTCGACTGAGGTCATTAGACTACGTAAAGTATGCCGTTACCAGCCTATTCGTTAATTTTCAGCAATGCCACTTATACTTGCAATTATTATGAAATACAAAGTTTGTTCAGAAACACGTCTAATCCAGTGCTGAAACTAGCTACTAAAGTGATGTGTCAAACTAAAGCAGGGGTTTTCAAAGTGGGGACCGCCAGGGGGCGCCAGGGGGGCCAATTGGAAGGTAGAGGAAAATGGAAAATGCAAAAAAAAAAAAATATATAATTATAATAATAAAAAATGTATTTCAATTCATAAGATTACTGTGCCGGTTTAAAATAAGATAAATCCTTTCATATCGAAATTAGGTCTTTGCCATGCCTTTCTTTCAATCGCAGCCAATAAATAACCGTATGCCTGTCAGTCAAAGCGTTACGTTGAGCTGCTAACGGCCCGATTATGGAATCAAAATAGGGTCAAAAGTATTGTGTTGTGTATTAAGAAGCTGTATGTTTGATTTTTTTATATTTGCCAGTGTAATTTAAAAGTTTTAAAAAAAAAAACCATTTCGCAATAGGGGGGCCCCAGCCAGAGGCTACGACTATTTGGGGGTCCTTGGCATGGAAAAGTTTTGGAACCCCTGAACTAAAGAATGTTGTGCTATCAGTCAGACACCATCTGCCAATCACAACTTGTTCTTCCCTGCGGAGAGGGGTACCCTAAATTACCCCAGACCTTATCAGAATGCCCATTTGTATTATTGTTAGAAGCATGGCGCATAATCTTATCTTTTCAAATTATTTTTTTATGATGTACTACATATAATACACTACTTCCTGGTTAGTTAAAATAATTTTAAATATTATACTAATTAATAATTTATAAATTAAAATTATTAATTTATATCCAATTACATTATATTTACATTTTAGTACATTACATTCTACAGCATATTTGTGATATTCATTGTATTTTTTAGACGTTTTTTTTACAAAAAAAAAAAAAAAATAAAAAAAAAAAAAAAAAAAAAAAAAAAAAAAAAAAAAAAAAAATTTTTTTTTTTTTTTTTTTTTTTTCACTCATCACTCATATGATATTATTATACATCATTATACATTATAATTGAAGTATTTTTTTTTTTTTTTTTCTTTCTTTTTGGATGATTTATGGCTAATGAAACAAAAAAAAAAAAAAAAAAATTTAATTTTTTTTTTTTTTATTTTTTTTTTTTTAGTTTATTATTTTTTATATATTATATATATTATATTTGCATGCTCTACTTGCATGCTTCCTCCTGTCTGTGACAACAATCAAAACAACTCTCTCTTTCTCTCTTTTTTTTATTGTTACAAGCGATACTATAAGCTCTCTGCATTTCTTCTGATGATCTATGGGGGGGGGGGGGGGGGGGACTAGATTCAATTACAAATTACACGTACACAGTATGGTATGGATGGGGCTGCTGGCTAAATGGCTGTCATCAATCTGAGCTCTATTGATTGAACCCCATCCCAAAATTGCCAGATATGGAGATATGGATGGTGGATGGATTGGGCATTTTGGTTATTTTATTTTGACTTTTTTTCCTAGAGAACTATGGGGAAAAAAAAAAGGAGAAACAACCCTTTAAGCGATCCATCATCCATCCTACTCCATATCTAGAGTGATGTGATGGGTTTGGGGGCTCGTTTGATACCTTTACCCTTGATGACGTTACAGCCATTCGCCAGTCATGTGTTCCCATACTGTACCAGCGTAATTTACAGCTGAATCTAGTCTTACCCCCCAATTCTCATAGAGATCAGTTCAAATGCAGAGAGGTTATAGTATCGCTTGTAACAGTACCTGAAAATAAGATATCGAGAGTCTTTTGATGTTGATTGGTCACAGACTTCAGGAAGTAACAGCATGCAAAGGATATGCGCCCAAATATTAAATATGATACTTTAAAAATATGTTAAAGCAAAATATTCTAATTTTCTGAGACACTGAATTTTGGGTTTCATTAGCTGTAAGCCATAATCATCAAAATTACAAGAAATAAAGGCTAGAAATATTTCACTCTATGTGTAATGAATCTATATAATATATGAGTTTCACTTTCTGAAATGAGTGACAAAAAATATTGAACTTTTTCACGATATTCAAATTTTTTGAGCTGCACCTGTATATATATATATATATATATTTGTTTCACGGAACATTTTAGTTGGGCTATTCGTTTTTCACGATCAGCTTTAAAACAGTACAGTGAGATTTACTATTTACTATTACTATTAACCACGAGAATTAGGTTACCTATTGTCTCCCAGCACAGTCTCAAGAGCGTGGAGGAGATATTAAACGAGGAGTTAATTAAGTGTTCCCTTAATTTCTTTAAGCAGTGTATATATATACTATATGGCCAAAAGTATGTGGACACCCCTACTAAGTAATGAGTTCAGGTGTTTCAGCCTCCCCCACTGCTAAGAGGTACATAAAATCAAGCACATAGCCATGAAATCTCCATAGATAAACATTGGCATTAGAATGGGTCGTACTGAAGAGCTTAGTAGTGACTTTAAACATGGCACTGTCAAAGGATGCCACCTAGAAAAGGTTTTATAATTTCTAAACCGTTCATCCGATATGGATGGAAATACCCTCAAATTAAAGCTGACAGTCTGCACTTCAACCTCATTGTCATTGTATCCTTTCAAACTCTGCTAGAGTACGGAACCGAAATAACGAGACAACTGATAATTTTGCAGTGGTCTCTTAATTTTTTCCAGAGCTGTATATGTATAACCCTAACCCTAACTCCAACCTGCCCATTAGTTAGGCCAACAAATTGACGTGAACAATCATGTCTGTCAATATGCGCATTTTTTTTATAATATATTTTTTAAAAGTTAGGTTTTAATTGAGAGAAAAGGCTATAAAATGTATTATGCTGGAAGTCGTTTTCCTATTCCAATTGGCCAATACAGCCCATTAAAATGCTACTGTTGCACTAAAGAATCTCAGAGTGGATTTAGGAGTGACATTTAAAAAAGAGGGATTGTTCTGTTTTATTCTGGAGGGTTTAATAATGAACAAAATGAAACGGCTGGCACAGCTGGTGGTAACAAGCTTGCTCGAATGATAAAAAATAATGATTCAGAAATACAAAATAACAATTCAAAATTACAATTAGGTTACACATAGGTTCATTGAACAGTTCTAAATTGCATTAACGAATGAGTTTCATTCATAAAATATTCCTAAATTATTCTACTTTTGTCTTCAATACAACGAAATAACAATGTAATAAATTGCTTTCGATATGAATATCTTCAGACACAGCACCATATTATTCCATTGAAAAAAGTGAACGCTGTGGGCCGCTTAAGCGTCCGAAAACAATCGAGTAATTCTGAAAGTTTATCTATTCTGGCACTTCATCTCCACAAATATCAGCCGGCTGGGGCAGGCTATGAACGGTTCGCCGTAATCCATACTTTTAGCGAGCTATAACAGATAATTTCAATACAAACTACTGACTTCTTCAATAGACTCCCCGGCCATGTTAATTTTCACTAGCTTGTATTGTAAAAATATATAGCACTCTAACGTAATTAATTTGGCTCATGACAGAAATATGAGTGGTAACAATGGATAGAATGGATATGGATAGAACAGACTGTTTAGCTGGCTTACATACATTTAAATACTTTCACTATATCCATTTATATTAGTGTGCATAATTTTGCTGCGGATTAACAGCAGCGAACCAACAGGATCCCCCAAGGCCACCGTAGTTGGTTGGGGGCGTTTCTTGGAGTGAGGGGCGTTTCTTGGAGTCTGCAGACTGCAGCTATACCCTACTCGACTTTTCGGCCATCTCGGACAGTTGTTTTTTTTCTTCTTTTTTTATAATTATAGCACTCACACCATTCACTTACACATTCATACCTATGGGCAATTTAGAGTCTCGAATTAACCTAGCTGGCATGTTTTTGGACTGTGGGCGGAAGCCCACGCAGACACGGGAAGAACATGCAAACTCCACACAGAAAGGCCCTCGGCCGGGATTCGAACTCAATACCTTCATGCTGTGAGGCAACAGTGCTAACCACTGCGCCACCGTGCCGCTCGTCTCGGACAGTTTCCGATGCAGGCCGACGCAGGTATGACGTAAATCGACTCTAGCCGAACACGCCCACTAATCCCACGTTCACACAGCGAGAAAGTCGGGTGGACCAGTTGCCGGAAGTAAATTAATTTTCTATGAAGCTGAGTGACCCAAGCAATCGTGCTGATGTTGCCAGAAAAAGGTTGCCTGCCGTTAAACTTTTCAGGGGTTTCGCCCGCTAACAGCCTATCAAGAGTTCCACACTTTCTCGTTTTCTTAAAGGATACCATTTAATTAATAATTGTTCCGCACCATGTGACGATAAAGACGTCAAGGAAGTAATGCCAAAAAAAATAAAATAATATTAAAATCATGGCAGAAAAACAACTAAAGAAGGTCACAACTAAAGACGATATTCGCAGACGTTGATGTATTTTTTATTTAAAATTGATATGGTCGTATCCACGGCAACGACTGTAGTCTGAAGTCTGCGAGGGCAGAGTCCGCTAGTCTGGAATCCGGACATTTACATTCAGCCTTTTTCTCACGCCAAATGTGTGAGAGTTGGCAACCCTGGGTTAGGTGTGCCGCTTTTACACCAGAAATGCAGAATATTCACTGTCACATTGGTCTGTGTTCTTAATCACCACCAATACCATCTGAAATTCAGTAACTTATTTTAAGTTGGAGAAAATAACAAATGTAATGCAATTTGTTTTTATATTCAGACAAATAACTGCAAGAAAATCAGACAAAAGCCGTTGAAATCGCTGTTGCAACAAATTTATTTTCATGTCCTGATTAAGCACTTGCATGACAGTTTACAGACTAGGGCAGAGAAAGAGAATACCAATATTAACACATATTTGCCTTGCTGAAATTTCTCCTCAGAAATTAACTGAATTTAAAAGAAGAAAAGGAAAAAGCTTGGTTAATTTAGATTATCATAAAGTACAACCACATTAACAATATACAGCCTCAATAACACAACATATGCATGTCTACAAAGTACAATACAGAAACACCCTACTCTGTTTAATCCACCTCCCAGCCTCTACCCCATCCCACAACTGTACAGGCACTCGTATACCAGGAAACGCACACCAAGTGTTGGATACAAAATAAAGAATTTAAATTCCATCATTAAACACTAGAATTCAAACTCTGATCTGAAAATGAACCCACGGCTGTATAGACAAGAAATGTTTTCAACCTCAATGATTTCTCGAGTGTTGATAGGATTTCATAATCACTGCAGTGCCAACAGTTTTAGAACTACTTTTTCACCCGCATTGGTAAAACTAGTTGTTGAACAGGTGCCATTTTGTGCCAGAATAACCTGTAATTACCAACTATGGCTGTCCCTCTCTGTCTGACTCGGCTTTTATTTACACAGTGCAGTTTAGCTGCACAGTGCGACTGCTAGTCCAGTAAGAATCAATGCACTTCCCCTCAAGATGATTTTCAGACCTGAGGGATTGTAGGGAAATACATTGAGGAAAATACTAGGATTAACTATCTGTTTTTTTTTTTTTAAACCACAACAGGAATAAATGGGAAAATTCAATACCCAAGACATGTAGTGTAACCATCCCCAACTATTTTATATCAAAATGTTGTGGGCTACAAGCGTTTGGGGAGGAGGAGGTGTAAATTTTTCTTGACAGCAAACGAACAGACAGAATAGATGCTGGTAACCGACTGGCACATGTACTGGACAGCTCTGTAAAGGGAGGGTGAATTTAACCTATCAATTCCACTTCCTTTTAAACATATTTAGAACGTAAGGAATGTTTTGTTGTTGTTAAGGGCAACAACTCAGCTGTTGCATTAACTGTACTGTGTTTAAAATGATAAAATCTATCCAATCGCATATCTGATGCTAGTGGCAAAAAGGCTCATACACATTGGGATTTGTTGTCTCAGCTTGTTAAACCCATGTTTTTTTCTTTTCTGTTTTTATTAAAAATATTTTAAAAAGTGTACTTTGTTTTTGCATACCCTCGGTTATCAATTAATGACATTAATTGTTTCACTCATAAGTATTTGGTTTAAGTCAGAGTGAATTAACCACAGTATAAATATAAATAATCAATAGTTTTTCAGAAAGCTTTTGTTTTCTTGTGCTTCCATATGATCACAAATGACAAACACCCTTTTGGAGGGAGGTGAAAATGTGAGGTTAGCTTTGGACGGAGGCATGAAACAAGGGAAAAACAGATTATTGGGAAACATAATAGAACCTTACAGAGCCAGTGACGCAAGCAGCCTTTTACACCTGACTGTGGCACAGCTGCTGGCTAGATCACTGCACAATGTAAAACAGTTATCTCCCACAAATCTTCCCTGGGGAAAATACATCGCAAACAACTTTTATCCAGGTCAGACCATTGCGAATGGCTGGTGGTGGCGTCTGGGATATTAGAAGAGTGTAATAATTCAGCGCATGTGTAAGCGCCTGTTGTACAGTAAAAACATTTTCCTCATACATGTAGCTCCTTGAGCCAGTAAGAATTAAAACTGCTGCACAGGCTGTTCCACTGTGGACATGTACAGATACCCTTCCAAGGGTTCCAGATGTTCTTGGTCAGCAGCTGTAGTTTCTCCATTTCTGCCACAATGATGAAAGCTAATCTACGAGCAAACTTGCATACATGCAGTATCAAAATATATATATGTGTATAAACTGTATTTGTATGTACAAAAAAAACAAAAAAAACTTGTGTGAGCACATGGTAAGTGGACACATTCACAATGAAATACGAGCCATCAGGGAGCTCAAAAACAGCAAACAGGTACCCAGTGCAATCGAAAGGCTCGGGCACTAAGAGTAATGACAAGGAAAACAACAAGAACTGAACTCCTGGTATTGCAGCAGGGTATTACTGGACCAAAAGCAGCCATCATAAAATGTGCACAGGAATAAGGTTTTTTAGGATTTTATTCCTAGCACCATGGAAAAAAGACCAACACTGCGCACTGACCTTTCTCTGAAAAGCTACTGATCAGCTTGGCACATCCCACTCAGTTCACCTGGGGCCATGGTGAGGCAAAGACAAGCAACAAGAACACCCAAGAGTTTGAGGCAGCTACTTATTCAGTCATCTTTGTGTTAATGGGCAGTACCACCAAAAAAGCACATCACAGTCAAATCAAACAAGTAAAATTAATTTCATTTTACTTTAATGGACATGCAAGTTGTGTCTCCTACAGACTTGGAGTTTTCAGTTGCACCGAGTTTGAGACTGGAGGAACAGAACCGGTGAGGGGGGGGGGGACAGGGTGCTACAGAGTGGTGGGGTTCACAGACTGACCTCTGACCCTGATGACCTCACTCATCTTAAAGTGCACCAGTTAGCTCTCCCACAAGCCCACTACCTGCCAACACCCCTGATTCTTTATAACCTGAACCCCCAAGTGTTCTCACACAAACCCCCAAAGCTTAGTCTCTCACATTTTCACCTTTGAATCTGACAGTCAAAAAAGGTCATAATTTTCCTCGAGAGATTCACATGGGGGCCAAAAGGTTGAATATTAAGAAATTGTGTACACAATGAGCACAGAATAAGAAATACAAATATGTTTCGTAAAATAAAGGTAGAAAAGTAGATCTTGTGGATCTGTGTATTCCTGGTGTGCCTTGCGTCTGTGTCGAGCAGGGACTTGTTGAGATGCATAAAGGTCCTCCTGCAGACCCTAGCTCCTCTGTGGGAAAAACACAATATGTGTTCAGCCATTTACCCCTCCTATTTTGTCCGATAAGAATGGCTTAATGAGATTTAAAACCCAGGCTCAGGTGTCAACCCTGCTCACGTAAAGCCTCATACAGGTGTAACTCTACTCAGGCTCAGGTGTAGCCCTGGCTCACCACAGTATTTTGTCGCTGTATTTTGCGTGCGGAGCTGCGGGCTTCGTATTCCCCTCCAGGCTCTCGTTCCGACACCAGCTCCCTTTTCCCTCCTGGGTGACTCAGACGGCCTGGAGCACAAAACCCCCCACAGCATGAGCAGCCGCTGCACACAACCTCCTGTCCATCTCCCCCGACTCAGCCCCCTGTCCTCCTTCCTGACTCCACCCCCTGCATTCCCTCCTGATCCCACCCGTCCTCCTTCCTGACTTTTTTTTCATTTTCAGATCAGAGTTTGAATTCTAGTGTTTAATGATGGAATTTAAACTCCCTATTTTGTGTCCAACACATGGTGTGCGTTTCCTGGTATACGAGTGCCTTCACTGTTATCTTCCCTCCTGATTCTACCCCCTGTCCTCAATATAGCCTCTGCTCATCTGTCCTCATCAATGGCACCAACATTCCTCTGGCTTCCTACCCCAACAGTAACAGTTAGACACAAAAGAGACAGCATGGATGCCAGTTATACATGTAAAATTCAGTAAACTTCAGTAAATGCATGACCATACTGCTCAACATAAGAATCAGAAATAATCCTTCCACCAAGAGCATCATCATGAGCGCGACTTGAGTGTTCAAACCCAATGTTAGGCAGTGCAGTACAGTGTTCAGAGTGCAGACTCAGTGCTAGGCAGTGTACTACCTGGATGCTGTGGCACAGCAAATTCGTGTGCACTGCTGGGCTGGTGGAGTCGATGGGTTGGGTCCAGTGCAGTGGGGAAGCCTGGCGGGGCAGACATATATAGATGGTCATATACAGTGGGGTGCAGAGGGGTCAAACAGACAGTGGGGTGCAGAGGGGTCAAACACACAGTGGGGTGCAGAGGGGTCAAACACACAGTGGGGTGCAGAGGGGTCAAACAGGCAGTGGGGTGCAGAGGGGTCAAACAGACAGAGAGGTCAAACAGACAGTGGGGTGCAGAGGGGTCAAACAGACAGTGGGATGCAGAGAGGTCAAACAGACAGAGGGGTGCAGAGAGGTCAAACAGACAGTGGGGTGCAGAGAGGTCAAACAGACAGTGGGGTGCAGAGGGGTCAAACAGACAGTGGGGTGCAGAGAGGTCAAACAGACAGTGGGATGCAGAGGGGTCAAACAGACAGTGGGGTGCAGAGAGGTCAAACAGACAGTGGGGTGCAGAAGGGTCAAACAGTCAGAGGGGTCAAACAGACAGTGGGGTGCAGAGAGGTCAAACAGACAGTGGGGTGCAGAAGGGTCAAACAGTCAGAGGGGTCAGGCAGACAGAGGGGTCAAACAGACAGTGGGGTGCAGAGAGGTCAAACAGACAGTGGGGTGCAGAGGGGTCAAACAGACAGTGGGGTGCAAAGAGGTCAGAGACAGTGGGGTGCAGAAGGGTCAAACAGTCAGAGGGGTCAGGCAGACAGAGGGGTCAAACAGACAGTGGGGTGAAGGGTCAAACAGACAGAGGGGTCAAACAGACAGTGGGGTGCAGAGAGGTCAAACAGACAGTGGGGTGCAGAAGGGTCAAACAGTCAGAGGGGTCAGGCAGACAGAGGGGTCAAACAGTCAGAGGGGTCAGGCAGACAGAGGGGTCAAACAGACAGTGGGGTACAGAAGGGTCAAAAGTCAGAGGGGTCAGGCAGACAGAGGGGTCAAACAGACAGTGGGGTGCAGAGAGGTCAAACAGACAGTGGGGTGAAGGGTCAAACAGTCAGAGGGGCCAGGCAGACAGAGGGGTCAAACAGACAGTGGGGTGCAGAGAGGTCAAACAGACAGTGGGGTGCAGAAGGGTCAAACAGTCAGAGGGGTCAGGCAGACAGAGGGGTCAAACAGACAGTGGGGTGCAGAGAGGTCAAACAGACAGTGGGGTGCAGAAGGGTCAAACAGTCAGAGGGGTCAGGCAGACAGAGGGGTCAAACAGACAGTGGGGTGCAGAAGGGTCAAACAGTCAGAGGGGTCAGGCAGACAGAGGGATGGTGGTAGGGTCCTTCAGAACAGTCACACTCACCATGCTGCTGCACTCTGCTTGGTCCCGGCTGATCCTCACTGTCACAGTTTAATGAAATGCTGCCACTACCGTTGCCACTGGTAACCAAACTCCCCGATATGCCTGCTGCTGTGAGTAGGAAAGGTCAAAGTCAGTGTGTGTGTGACGTGCAGTGTGTTGGTGTTTCAGTGTGTGTGACGTGCAGTGTGTTGGTGTTCATGTGATCTGTATTGTGTTTCTGTGATGCACAGTCTGTCCATGTGATGTGCGGTGTGTTTGTGTGATATGTAGTGTATTTGTGTGATGTGTGTTGTACGCACTGGCTGTTGCTGTGGTCCCGGTCTGCTGCTCCCCTGGAGAGTATGCCATCATGCCACCGTTCCCATTCCCGTTGTGATTGGTTGGCACCGAGGCCAGCAAACCTGTTTGAGACAGAAATTGTGTCAATAACAAGGTCTTGGAGAAATCTTTGTATGAAAGCAGTGACTCTGAACTATTACCATATGATTTTGCAAACCGTTTTCCTGGGCATGTAAAGTTGGGCATGAAAGTTTCATGTGATGCCACTTCTGGGATTTGCCATCTTGTTTGGTGTTAGAACACTAGGTCCTAAGAATAATGACACTATGCACTAGGTGCTACGATGTTATGTTTTAGGCCCTAGGATGCAGGGCACTAGGCATTAGGATCCCAGCTGCTAAGCATTAGGATACCAAGCGCTAAGCAAAAGGACACTAGGCACTAGGCATTAGGAAGCTATGCGCTAGGCATTAGGGTGCTAGCTGCTAGGTATTAAAACACTAGGCACAATGGTGCTATGCGCTCTGCATTATGACACTATGTGCTCGGCATTAGGGTGATATGTGGCAGGTATTAGGACATTAGGCGTTAGGAGACTATGCGCTAGGCTTTAGGGTGCTATGTGCTTGGCATTAGGGTGCTAGCTGCTAGGTATTAAAACACTAGGCACAATGGTGCTATGCGCTCTGCATTATGACACTATGTGCTCGGCATTAGGGTGATAGGTGGCAGGTATTAGGACATTAGGCATTAGGAGACTATGCGCTAGGCTTTAGGGTGCTATGTGCTTGGCATTAGGGTGCTAGCTGCTAGGTATTAAAACACTAGGCACAATGGTGCTATGCGCTCTGCATTATGACACTATGTGCTCGGCATTAGGGTGATATGTGGCAGGTATTAGGACATTAGGCGTTAGGAGACTATGCGTTAGGCTTTAGGGTGCTATGCGCTCGGCTTTAGGGTGCTATGCGCTCACCTAGTCCTCGGTAACGGGACAGCTGTTGGTAGATCTGCTTCATCCTCTCAATGTTTAGGCGGCTGGACTCGGCATGGTTCACCATTGGCTTGGGGTAGTGGATTCCGATGATGCACTTGGCAGCTGCCTGCACCGAATCGGGGGCATTCCAGGGGTCGTAAATGTATTTGGCGGGAAAACCTCTGAGAACAGGTAAATATCGTCTGCAAGCATAGGGAGAGATTAAACCACAGAGTCTTGTCATAAATACCAGAGAAGCTCAAAGGAAAGCTGCCCGCCAAGAGAGAGGTACTACTCATAAAGCTTTAAATACACTCATATATTCTCATACCATTAGAAGGGAAAGAGGGTTTGGTTGCAAAAAGTGTACAGTTGTGATTTACCAGAGACAAGGAGGAGTGGGTGGATGATTCGAGCAAAAAAAAAAATTAGCTATGTGTATGTCCAAAAAAATATGTGTTTGGGTTGCAGATAAAGCCAGATCAGACTGAAGAGAAATTAAGCTAGGTTTTAAACGTGGAGGAGTTTCAATTGTCACAAAAAATCAGATCTAGTCTCCCTTTAAAATGCAACCACCTTTTACAGTAATTTAACCCTCTGCACACCCACAGGCACAGCTATCACAAGCGATATGAGCTAAGTAAACAGTTTAAAGAGTAATCAAGAGAAAAAGACTGGTATGTGGTTTTACAAACAAATAAATGGTAATAAACAAAGATAAAACATTAAATATTTAGCCTTATTATATAACATTTTTACTACAATGAAAAATTAGTTGGTTGATACATTTATGCTTTCACTAACTTTTACAATACAAAACAGGAACTGTATTTGATTTGTTGAGCTGCTTGTAAGCTCCTATGTATGGTGGCAGTATGACTGACTTGAATGATTGGGTGTACTTGTATGGTTCTTGATGCAGCTTGAGTATAAAAAGTCTGTTCCTGTTAAGATGGGGCAGAGCACCAAATCTGCACCAGATCAGGTACCTTCCCACAGGAATCAGTAGCATTGTGGAAATGTGACAGATATTCAATAATGTTCACACCAATGATTCTTAAAGAAAGGAGAGGAGGTACGTGATAAAAATTGTACAAGATGCTCATCTTGGAGCTCTGTTCAGGTTTTGTGATGATATCATTGGCTAAATCTTGTTTTATTTCAGTTTCAGTCAATTTATGAGGGTGCATTGCTAAAGCTGCCTTCAGTTCTACTGCCATGATAGATCACATATAAATAATAACCAACATTAACCAATCTGTATTTCCAGTAGTGTGCAGTGCTTCTCCAGTGAATGTATCATGTCTTTAAACTATGGATGCACAATGGCTAGTGCATGTGAGTTAGGTGTGTCAACTAGATGTCTAGATGTAATTGAGAGTTGTTGACTCCAATTCTCTATGTGTGCACCTTTTTCAGACTGTCATTTTGTGTGAGACTCTAAACTGTACATCTGGCTTTGTGAAAGCAGCAGAACCAGGAGAGCTGGCTACATGCAGGTCACAGAGGGACTGAAGGTTCACACAGAGCTCTACTCTACCAGCCAATAAGAGCTTCCGAGCTTGGAGTGACAGAGGGGTGGAACCACACGACCCCAGTGCACAACGGCCCTCAGCAGGAGCTCTCAGCTTCGAGCGTGTTGTCACATCACGTTGTTTTTTTTGCAGTTTTATCTATTTTTTTTCTTGACAGGGAAAGGCCACCTTGGTCCACCTTACCAGAGCCGGACAGAGGGTGTGGGAGCTGCTGCAGACAGACGTACTTTTAACCCAAGGTCCTGCCTGCTTTGAAGGCTACAGAGATTCCTACTATAACACGCGTTAGAAAGCAGAGGCAGTGATCCCAACCCAAACCCCGCCCTCCACCCCACCCTGCTCCAGACCAAACGCCTCCCAAGCTGTGGGCTGGATAAGAGGTTCAGGTCCACTTCCTGCCCCTTCAACTGCCATTGGTCGCTTGAGATGACAGTGATCCCAAGCCAAAGCAGAGAAACCTGCAAACCGTGGAACGAGCAACCCGGTAATCTTCTGTCTGCAATTGGTTGGCCCTTCCTTTTGCCAAAAGGGACAGCAACCACTTCGCCAGGATGGCAATCTGCCCACTTAAGCTCTTATGGAGGAAGCTGGGGAGTATCTGAAAGTGAAGACAGTCTGCTGTCTGAGAAAAGTGATAGGTCTCTCCCTGAAGTGCTGGTTTCCACACGACTTGCTTTGATCTCCAGTCAAGAAGGATATCCTCCACATACAGTACAAGTCAAAGGGCCAATCTTTTATTTTCTTGAAAAGGCAGGGCTGCAGTGAAAAGGCAGAATGCCATAAAGCCTTAAGCAAAAAGAGCCAATGGGAAGTGATGTCTAGAGCCCATTACACTTATAGTAGAACGTTGTCACTGGACTTCCCCTTCCATCAGCTCTCCTCTGCTAAACACTCTGTGGTGCTTTGCCCATTGAATACAGCCCAGGTCAGCACTTCCTTACCAAGTGGTTCAAATCCGTTTTGATGAAATGACATGCTACCAACTTGAAGAACAGGCCACCGCATTGCGCCGTGAAAACACTTCCACCCGAATCACAGTTAACAGGCTCCCAAGTGCTTTGGTTGAGAATGGCTTTTGTCTTAAAAGCAATCAATCACAATGTACAAAGGGGAGAGGGAAAGCTGAACTTTTCACCCAATCCCCAAACAACGACCAAAAACAGTACCTGACTGCTGGTACGAAAAAATCACATTCACACACCAATACAAAATCTTCCAGAAGAGACTCACCTCATGAAACCACTCTCACAACAGAGACACAAGAGGGCTACACATGAATTCATGATTGACTTCACACAATTAACACCTGAAGGCCATAAGTTTATAGAAATTCTCATTAAAATCAAACTGAAAAGAATAATTTGCTTTATCATACCACAATACTTATACCATAAAAAACACATTCCCTAAAACAAAATTTTGCCCGGAATCGACACGAAAACAGTAAGACGTCACAGACACTGCATAAATAAGTTAAGGTGACAAAACAAGATGGAGGAGTGGCAAGCTGGCTTTGTCTTAGGTTTCCCTCTTAAGATAAATCTGGAGTGGTTTAGAGCTGCACTTACCGGCAGGTTTGGAGGCTCCCTTTCCCTTTCTCTCTCCCCCTCTTTCCTGTTGCCCCTTTGGGTCTGCTGCTCTCCTGTGGCGGAGGAAGAAAGGCTTGCCCCCCTCTCGCACCGCGAGGTCCAGCCCGAGACAAGTCCTGCTAAAACCGGCACCCCCCCCTCCCGACCCCAGCCACATGAAAGCAGAGGATGTCTTTTTCTGAATTCTGCTGGAGTTCATTAAGAGGAACGCAGATGATAGTGCTGCAAAACCCAAGGTCCCATTTTAAAAACACATATTATTCTAGTAAAATCACAGAGCTCCAATTCGAGTGAAATACAAAAAGTGTAATATGTTGCCTCATCTTACTTGCCTAAAACAAAGGCCATCCATTTAAAACATGTTGCCATTCTTGCTAATACTTACATATGAGTTTAACAGTGAGATTACTGAGTAACCCACTTTCATGTAGCCTGCAGTATAAATTAAAATTATATTCCATAAAAAATACTTACAAAGGTCAGGGAAGCGGATCAATTTCTAAATGTCTAAACTGGCCTATTCTTTCTTTTAAATTTTTGCTAATTTTGTAAGAGCTATAAATCATGGTGCTTTATTTTTATTGTTGGATTGCAAATGCAGTATTAAAAATGGCTGAGCTATATCTGCTCATTCTCTACTAATTATTAAATGAATAGCAGAACTAATATTACTATTACTAATATTACTGCAGCAAATGTCCAGTTTATTATTGTCCGACCAACAGAAAACATATTGTACTGAGGCAACCTCATCAAGGAGGTGAAAAACCAAATATGCTCCAAGTATTTCTCAAACAAATATACAAGAAAATCAATTATTAAATTGCCATAAAAAAATAATAGCAATTAACGACCAAAACCTATTACTGCACACGTTAGCAAACAGAATATTTCCAGCACGTTTGCCCGATTTAAGCCATTCACACTCCCGTCAGAGACGGAAAAACACTGTTTTCACTCGCTTTTGGACAAAGGTGTCCTCTCTAACTGCCTTCCTTGTCAGAAACATGTTGGTTCCAATCAGCCCGTGTGCTGCTGTGAGGGATGAGTGTGGATTGGACGCCTGAAGCCGAGTTCCCGTGAGTTCATTGGCCATCGGAGGTAGAGGTGTATGCGGTGAGTGGTACACCCCGGGGTGTGCTTGGGGGAGTGAAGGGAGGGATACCTACCTGATGAAGTCGCCGTTGGGGTCGGTGCGGCGGCCGAAGCCCACGGGGCAGTAGCAGTGGAAAAACTGCTGGAAGAAAGAGCTGCAGGAGAGCCACATCCAGCTGCCTGCATTCACACTCCAGTCTGCATCCAGCAGCAGCTCCTCAAACACCTGCAGGGGCGTGTTTCCACGGGTTACCACAGGCACAGACCCGTTCTGACCATGCCTAAAAGAGCTCCCCACTACACTCAGGAAAGCCAAGCAACTAGGGAGACTGAAAACGTTCCTGTTTGCACTCCAACAAACCCAGAACCACCCTCCCTATGGCTCCGCCCCTTCCCATGACCCTAGCCCTCACCTTCATACCCTCCTCCCAGCTGATCCAAAGGTCTCCGCGGGTGAGGAAGCAGGCCACTGCGTGCCGGGCCAGGTGGTGAATCCAGCCCTCCTGCCGGAGCTGGGTCATGATGGCGTCGATCCAGGGAAAGCCAGTCTTTGCATCTGCCCATTTAGCGAGTGCCTCTGGGTTGCGGTCCCAGGGGATGCGCACGCAGATGGGGTTGCCCTCCATCTTGTCGAAGCGTGGGTTGGTTGTGGCGGCCGTGTAGAAGAACTCACGCCAGAGCAGTTGGCCGTAAAGCGAGAGGGGTGGGGAGCTGTTCTTCTTCACCTGATGAAGTCAGGTTAATGTTTTAACATACAGCTTTTCTGCTCCAGAGCAAATGAAGAATGCATAACAAATATGTTCAATGACCTAGTTAGGAAATAATAATGTATTGCATAGTATTATTGTATTGTAAAGCACTGTATTGTACAATATTATAGCATGGTACTGTATACTCTTATATTGTACATTATTGTATAGTATTGTATTGTATATCTTGACTATTGTTAAAATAGTGAAAATACCTGAAAATATCTGGTAAAAACAATGGAACTTTTACTGCATTCTGCGGTCGGGGTCAATTCCAGTTCAATTCTTTATTCCTTAAATTCTACCATTTTATTTTCCAAAACCAATCTCTATTTTCCTTTTCAATTCAATACATTTAAATTAAAAATTTAGATCAATTCAGCAGATTGAATTCCAATTCAACATTCCCACACGCAAATTTAACACAGTTAAATTCTCTCCTTAAATCAAATCTAATTTCCTTGATTGGGTACAGCTCAATTTCAATTAAGTTAATTCTTAAATTCAATTAAATGAAAAATACTTATAGAACATTATGGCCATTTTAAAATTCATAAATTTATTTTCAAATGATTCCACAAATGTATTAAAGTGGAAATTAAATAAATTACATTGGATTATTATATACCACAAGCCCTTACATTGTCCTGAATACCCGTTCTAGTGTATGAGGAAATTACAATTTTAATTCCAGTTTAACATGTCTACATTCCAATTCAGTTCCAATTCATGAATTGGAATTACAAGAATTGTGAAAGATTGGAATTAAAATAGATCAATTTCAAACTTATTAAGATTTGAAATAGAACCGTCCCATTAATTAAAATTTAAATGGAGTTGACCCCAACCCTGCAGCATTTTCTCGATGATCTACACTGGCCCTCATTTACCTGCAACTGCATGGAACCTTACCTCACTCACACCAGTGTGAACCTCTTTTCAGTTCAAAGGCCATTAACCCTGATCCCTGACAGAATGGCCCCAGGCTGGCTGTAACTTG
Organism: Ilyophis sp. 1 JC-2022; assembly: GCA_022702515.1. Classification (NCBI taxonomy): domain Eukaryota; kingdom Metazoa; phylum Chordata; class Actinopteri; order Anguilliformes; family Synaphobranchidae; genus Ilyophis; species Ilyophis sp. 1 JC-2022. The sequence goes on along the minus strand of CM040402.1, from coordinate 30,503,621 downwards.
CAGTAGAAGTGGGTGAGTTGCATACCTTGCGGTAGAGATCGGTGAGTTTGAAGTAGAAGAGGCGGCAGGACAGGCAGCCAAAGCGCAAGTAAGGGCTGAGACCAGTTGGGCTTGCCAGCAGCGAGTTGGCGTTCATTCTGGGTCTCTCAAAGTTGGCCACCCAAGCCTGACAGACAGAAGGACATAGTCAGCCTGTTGCCTGGACAACATTACATTCTGTAATGCCATAGCAATGTCCTGTCATTGGATTGGGTTCAGTTGGTTAGGGTTCTGTGTGCATTGCTAAATAGCGACACCCTAACGCTGCGTTCACACAGCGAGCAACTGCAATTATTCACGAAATGAAGATTGTGTCATCCAAGTCAGTTCGTGCAGCTACAATTATTTGATAAAGAGAAACAACGGCAATAGCCAACGTATAACAAAGACACATTTGCGATGCATCCTATTCTTTATAGTTATGTCATGACACTGATAACGATGTGTTCTCGCTAGCTAGCGATCAAAAGTTAAGTTTCGGGCAACATTTATCGGCCGATTTTGGTCGCTCAGTTTTCTAGTCGCTCAGGTCGCTGACCGTCGCTCAGCTTCATAGAGAATGAATGGACTTCCGGCGACTGGGCGACCGAAGTTGCTGGATGTGTGAACCCGTACATTGCAGTCAAATCCGCATATGAAAAGTCAATCTCAGACTCTGCTCTATGCAAACTGAGCTGTAATGGTAAATGGTAAATGGACTGCACTTATATAGCGCCTTTATCCAAAGCGCTTTACAATGGCCTCTCACTCACCCGTTCACACACACATTCACACACCAATGGCGGCAGCCACCATGCAAGGCGCTAGCCTGCTCATTGGGAGCAATTTGGGGTTCAGTGTCTTGCCCAAGGACACTTCGACATGTGGACAGGAGGAGCCGGGGATCGAACCGCCAACCCTGCGTTCAGCGGACGACCCGCTCTGCCTCCTGAGCCACAGCCGCCCGTAGTCTGTGGCCTGCAAAGAAGCATCTGGCGACACCACGTGTTTCGAAGGAGAACTGTGGATGTCTACACTCTCCTGAATCGGTGGTGGTTGCAGACGATTTGCCATTCCAAATTGGGGTGGGACTTGGATATGCTCAGCCCCACGTTGGATGGCAAATTTATTTAAAAAAAAATAATTTATAAATAAAAAAAAATGTATTCCTTACACATCTAAGTTTTATACTGGGAAAAATATCAAACCAATACAGCCATTTCCATCATGGCCCACATAAGGCAAAGCAAAGAGAATAGAATGACAAAAGATTCAACTCCCTTAAAAAGTCACGCTGCATGTCTCTATCAAACCTACTACTCTGTTTTCAACAATGGAGGCTGTTTAACTACATAGGCTCAGCTACCAAGTGACAAAAAGGCAAACACTTTGTGCTACCGTTAACTATAGCAACAGTAGAATCAGAAATTTATTTTCACATTTCCTTCAGAAAATAGGAGGCATACGCATTTGTTAACATTTAAGTATGGTAAATGACCTAACCTTAGTTAGCCTGTTCAACATAAACAAATCAAATCCTGGTATTCTTAGTAAGTTGGTGCAGTTGAATGATATATTTATAGGTAGAATTTAGCATTAATTTAGTATTAATATGGAACTTGTTTTAAAGTGAGAAGGATTTACAGTGCAGCATACAGAAGGTATTTCTACAAGCTAAAGGTTCAACTTTTACAACAACAAATCTCAAAACTCAACAGCATTTCATAAAACAAATTAACAAAAACAGAAAACACAATGACATTTCACAAAAGTTGACAACTCGGAAAACACAACATTTCACAGAGAAAATGTAAGCAAATCATGCCTTTCCTGATATCTAGAATTGAATCTTCACTAAAATTGGAATTCTTGATAGCAGGAATTGCATTTTAATTTTAAGTTAAAATTGGAATTGTTGATATCGCAAATTGAATTCTAACAACTATTAAAAAGAGAAATTATTGAATAAATAGAAATGATTGATATCAAGAATTGAATTTAAAATTTCCAGTTTGAACTAAAATTTTATTCCTGATAACTAGCTAAAAAAAAAATTTAATAATAAAAAATTTGAATTATAACAAGTAAAATTTCCTTGATGTCATTCATTTAAATTATTACTAGTTAGAATTGAATTCTTGATATCAAAAACAAGTTGATTAAAAGCTTAAATGGCTTGCAATAAGCGACACACCAGCATAAGTTAACCTTTGCATAACAAAAATAATAATAGATAAAACAAATCATGGAGTCATATAATTATCTAGCATCGATATAGATAGCCAAAATCATAAAGCACGCTAGAACGATGCGTGAAGTAATTAGCGACGTAAGAAAGAGGGTCAAGGAGTGGGAATAGGGAGCTGCAAGATGAATTACAAGATGATTTTTTTAATCCAAGAAGAGGTGGACCTTCTGTTGCATAACATAACCAGATAGTTGCACTTTAAATAAGTAACATCGGTAAGTAATATGGGGAATGTATCGCATGTTACTTAGAAAATTACATATTTAAGTTTGTCAATTGTAGTTTTCTGAAGGTCAGACTGTCGATATAGGCATTTGTCTTGCTCATATAGTTTGCTAGGTACCAGTACTAAAGTGTGTCCTCCACATTCTGTTGGGTGCCCTGCTACATATGCAGTAGTAACAAATTACTCAACTATAATATAACAAGCCAGAGTTATCTGTTGAGAGAATGCCACATAGGAGTGTGCACCACTTTGTATTTATGTCGTTTTCATCCATTCTTTCAAATATAAATTTTTCCTAAGACTAGCTGTTAAGTCATAATGCTGTAGCCTGCTGAAACAATACTGGTATTTTGCTGCATTCATTTATTCAATAAATGCAACAAATAAATATAGCGTACATGAATGCAGACGCCAATCTTATCAATGGAAATGTATTTGTTTGGGTAAGCTAGCAGCCAATTGTCTGTAATGTTTTCTGGCCAGCTGGTTTGTCATATCCTAAGATTTTGGTGAAATGACATTACTGGTCCTAATAGTAATGTGAATTCATGCTTTAAATTAAATATTCAATATTACCGAATGTTTAGATAAGCATTGGCTTCTTCATTTTTCAGCATACTGGGGCTGTAATGTGCTTTTTACCCAATTCCATTCTTAATTGGCAAAAGTACAAGAAATAGAAAAATGGGGACTTTTCTCTTCATCTTTATGAACAACTAAACAGCTAAATGCTCTGTGGTGTATGCTCTGTTGCAGTCCACACTATGTGTTTGTGAGGAAGACTGCTCACCTTCCTCTCGAGGTGTCTCTCTATCCTGGTCAGCGCCTCCGTCTCACCTCCTGGCCACACTGCAGATGGCAGGCCTTCTGTGTCGAACCCTGATTGGAGTGGAGATACCACAAAATTCAGGGCACAAGCAATACCCAACATGCATTGCAAAGCAACACCCTGCACTCCTGACCAAGCAATACCATAGATGGTTGAGGAAACTAATGAGATATATGTGTTATAATGGAAGTCAATGGAGAACAGTGTCTGCAAGTTGTAGTCAGATTGTAATCCTTCTGGAGGTTAAAGTGCAGACTGTCAGCTTTAATTTGAGGGTATTTACATCCATATTGGGTGCTTGTTGGAATTACAGCCCTTTCATAGATCGTTCTCCCATTTAAGGGGACCAAAAGTAATTGGACATAATGGTAAATAAAGTCATCATATTTAGTGCTTGGTTGCAAATCCTTTGCATTTGATGACTGCCTGAAGTCTGCAACCCACAGACATCACCAGACACTCTCTATCTTACTTAGTGATGCTTGGCCAGGCCTGTACTGCAGTCATCTTCAGTTTTTGTTTGTTTCAGGGACTTTGTTTCAGTCTTTTCTTCAGCAAGTGAAACGCGTGTTCTCTTGGATTCTGGTCGGGTGATTGACTTGGCCAGTTAAGTATATTCCATTTTTTGGCCCTGAAAAATTTCTTGGTTGCTTTAGCAGTATATTTTGGGTCATTGTCCTGCTGCAAGGTGAAGCATCGTCCAATGAGCTTGAGGCGTTGTCTTCTCTTTATGATAGTCATTGACACATCTATGTCTACATCCTGGAGAGTGTTCTTGATCTGTTCGACTGTTGAAAAGGGGTTTTTCTTCACAATTGGAAGTATTCTTTGGTCACCCAGTACTGTGGTCTTCCATAGTCTTCCAGGTCCTTTGCTATTGCTGAGCTCACCAGTGTGTTCTTGCTTCTTAACAATGTACCAAACAGTTGATTTTGACATACCCAAAGTTTTGGCCGTGTCTCATTCAGCCTCATTATGGCCTGCTTTATTGGTTTTGACACTTCTTTGGTCCTCATGCTGAGAGACAACAGCAACAGACTGCAAATGCAAATTCCACACCTAGAATTAACTGTAGACCTATTGTTAGCTTTCTTATACATGAACTAATGATGCAAAGACACTCATCTGGCCAAGAAAGAGCTGAGCAGCCAATTGTCCAATTACTTTTGGTCCCCTAAAATGGAAGAACTATGTATAAAAATGTGTATGTATATCACATAGGCTCCAGGACATGTGCAACAAATTGGAAGACCTGAAGACCACTGGGGGAAGAATTGGTCTAAGAATAAGCGTGGGGAAAGAGAAACTGATGATATTGATGACTAAGCTAGAAGGCGGAGTGACCATCGGACAGGAGCAATTAGAGAAAGTAGAAGAATACAGATACATTGGCAGTATCATCTGCAAGACCAGAGGAGCTGATGAGGACATCATAGCTTGAATTGGCAAAGCTAGACAGGCATTTGCAATGTTAAGACCAGCGTGGAACGCTACCTCACTATCACTGAGATCAAAGTTGAAGGCGCTATAACTTTTTCACGTAGACAAATAATTTATAAACATAAGACATCCACAAAGCTTGCAGAAAGATGCAGAGTAATAGTATTGCTTTTCCTAAAAAAAATGAAATTGAATTTGAATTTGTCATTTCAAATATATTTTACGGTCTGCAAATCGTGTATTGTTTATATCTGTATGAGACGTGAGATACTGGGGTTACTGCCGCCAACAACACTCCTGAGTCAGTAGCACGCCCATCTTTTTCCCATGAATAAAATACGCAGTCAGTTGCTAGTTAGAGTTACAGTAAAGAAATGGCTGAATTTGCTGGAAAGGATTCTCCATAATAAATAATAAACAATGAAGAATGCTAACGTTAGCTGTCTAGCTATTGTTCTATCATAGCTAATATTAGCCTACATGCACATCGAACAACACCACACACAACTAGCCCACATAAGACAAATCACGTCACCCAGTGAGTAAAAGCCGGAATCTAGACATCTAGAGGGGTGGAAATCTAGGTTGAGGTTTAAACCGGATCCTACACTTTTCAACCAAATGTAGCCAGGTTTTCACCTGAAGATACCAGTGAGCATTGCTATAATATATTGCAAAGTTGCTATACAAATATATCCGACATAAAACTTATCGTTTGACATTTTGGATGCTATAATAGCCAGCTTCCGTTCAACAATGTACCCCCACCGTGCACAAAGATGCAGGCTGTGATGAAATCTGGCAACCACTCGCAGGGACGGAGTTTTGACTGAGAGCAACTAGCGATGCAGTATCCTGCTTTAGGTTGGGATTGCAGTTGTCCACAAATGCGAACTTCAATCTCAACCCAAAGCATGGTATATTGCTCCTTTAAGAATGTCAAGGCAGTGTTACTTCATGAGGCCAGAAACATAGAGCATAACAAAGACCTTATTGAAAAAGCTCCAGATATTTGTGAACAAGCGTCTACATCGCAACCTTGGAATCATGTGGCCCAAGAAGATTAGGAACGAAAATCTATAGGAGCAGACAAGCTAAGAGTCAGTCTTACCTAGCTCTTCCAGTGACGGCACGCCATACTTGTCTCCATGGTCATCAGAGATGGGCGTGATGCAGCGCCGCATGAAAGCGGCAGACAGTGGCTCCACTGGGGGCTCAGGGGGGTCCATGCGGCTGATCAGGGTCTGGAAACGCTTGTAGGTGAGAGGGGCCTGCCCGCCATTCAGCTCAATCACCCTGCAAAGGACAGCCCCCTCAGGGGCGTGAGTACCAGGACAGCCCCTAAGGGGAGTGAATACCAGGACAGCCCCTAAGGGGAGTCAATACCAGGACAGCCCCTAAGGGGAGTGAATACCAGGACAGCCACTCAGGGGAGTGAGTACCAGGACAGCCCCTCAGGGGAGTGAGTACCAGGACAGCCCCTCAGGGGAGTGAGTAGCAGGACAGCCCCTCAGGAGAGTGAGTACCAGGACAGCCCCTCAGGGGAATGAGTACAAGACAGCCCCTCAGGGGAGTGAGTACCAGGACAGCCCCTCAGGGGAGTGAGTACCAAGACAGCCCCTCAGCAGAGTGAGTACCAGGACAGACTTCAGGGGAGTGAGTACAGGACAGCCCCTCAGGGGCGTGAGTACCAGGACAGCCCCTCAGGAGAGTGAGTACCAGGACAGCCCCTCAGGAGAGTGAGTAGGCGGCAGCAGAGTAGGCGGCAGCCGCCCCGGGCGGCAGTGTGGTATAATGGTTAAGTAACTGGATTTGTAACCGAAAGGTTGCAGGTTCGATTCCCAGGTCGGACACTGCCGTTGTACCCTTGAGCAAGGTACTTCACCTGCATTGCTTCAGTATATATCCAGCTGTATCAATGGATACTATGTATAAATGCAAAAGAAATGATGTGTAAGTCGCTCTGGATAAGAGCGTCTGCTAAATGCCTATAATGTAATGTAATGTAATGAGTACAGGACAGCCCCTCAGGAGCATGAGTACCAGGACAGCCCCTCAGGGTAGTGAATACAGGACAGCCTCTAAGGGAAGTGAGTACAGAACAGCCCCTCAGGAGAGTGAATACAGAACAGCCCTTTAGGGGAATGAGTACCAGGACAGCCCCTCAGGGGAGTGAGTACCAGGACAGCCCCTCAAGGGAGTGAATACAGGGCAGCCCCTCAGGGGAGTGAGTACCAGGACAGCCCCTCAGAGGAGTGAGTACCAGGACAGCCCCTCAGGGGAGTGAGTACAAAGACAGCCCCTCATGGGAGTGAGTACCAGGACAGCCCCTCAGGGGAGTAAATACAGGACAGCCCCTCAGTGGAGTGAGTACCAGGACAGCCTCTAAGGGGAGTGAGTACAGAACAGCCCCTCAGGGGAGTGAATACAGGACAGCCACTCAGGAGAGTGAGTACCAGGACAGCCCCTCAGGGGAGTGAATACAGGACAGCCCCTCAGGGGAGTGAGTACCAGGACAGCCCCTCAGGAGAGTGAGTACAGGACAGCCCCTCATGGGAGTGAATACAGAACAGCCCTTCAGGGGAATGAGTACCAGGACAGCCCCTCAAGGGCGTGAGTACCCAGACAGCCCCTCAGGGGAGTGAGTACCAGGACAGCCCCTCAGGGGAGTGAGTACCAGGACAGCCCCTCAAGGGCGTGAGTACCCAGACAGCCCCTCAGGGGAGTGAGTACCAGGACAGCCCCTCAGGGGAGTGAGTACCAGGACAGCCCCTCAAGGGCGTGAGTACCCAGACAGCCCCTCAGGGGAGTGAGTACCAGGACAGCCCCTCAGGGGAGTGAGTACCAGCACAGCCCCTCAGGGGAGTGAGTACCAGGACAGCCCCTCAGGGGAGTGAGTACCAGGACAGCCCCTCAGGGGAGTGAATACAGGACAGCCACTCAGGAGAGTGAGTACCAGGACAGCCCCTCAGGGGAGTGAATACAGGACAGCCCCTCATGGGAGTGAATACAAAACAGCCCTTCAGGGGAATGAGTACCAGGACAGCCCCTCAGGAGAGTGAGTACAGGACAGCCCCTCATGGTAGTGAATACAAAACAGCCCTTCAGGGGAATGAGTACCAGGACAGCCCCTCAAGGGCGTGAGTACCCAGACAGCCCCTCAGGGGAGTGAGTACCAGGACAGCCCCTCAAGAGCGTGAGTATCAGGACAGCCCCTCAGGGGAGTGAGTACCAGCACAGCCCCTCAGGGGAGTGAGTACCAGGACAACTCCTCAGGAGAGTGAGTACCAGGACAGCCCCTCAGGGGAGTGCGTACCAGGACAGCCCCTCAGGGGAGTGAGTACCAGGACAGCCCCTCAAGGAAGTGAATACAGGGCAGCCCCTCAGGGGAGTGAGTACCAGGACAGCCCCTCAGGGGAGTGAGTACCAGGACAGCCCCTCAAGAGCGTGAGTACCCAGACAGCCCCTCAGGGGAGTGAGTACCAGGACAGCCCCTTGGGAGAGTGAGTACCAGGACAGCCCCTCAGGGAAGTGAGTACCAGGACAGCCCCTCAAGGGCGTGAGTACCCAGACAGCCCCTCTGGGGAGTGAGTAACAGGACAGCCCCTCAGGGGAGTGAGTACCAGCACAGCCCCTCAGGGGAGTGAGTACCAGGACAACTCCTCAGAGGAGTGTGTACCAGGACAGCCCCTCAGGGGAGTGAGTACCAGGACAGCCCCTCAGGGGAGTGAGTACCAGGACAGCCCCTCAGGGGAGTGAGTACCAGGACAGCCTCTCAGGGGAGTGAATACAGAACAGCCCCTCAGGGGAGTGAGTACCAGGACAGCCCCTCAGGGGAGTGAGTACCAGGAGAGTGAGAAGGGTGTTCCGGGTCCTAAAGTGTTGCATTGGGGGCATTTCCTACCTGTCCAGATCGTAGAGGGTGTGTGAGGTTTTGACGCAGACTTCCACCCCGGCCTCCATTGCCAGCTTCTTGATAGCAGCATCCCGCTCCTTGCCAAAAGGCTCTGAGTCGTACTCAAAGGTCAGCCGAGAAATTTTCCATTCCTGAGGAGGAGAAACAGAGTCAATGAGTGCGTCCCAATAGTCGAAAAAATGCAACCTTTCCTCCTCCACTACCACTCCTCTACCCCGTGCCCCAGAAACGGATCTTTGTGTTTTAATCTAATGTCGCTGATCTTAATTACGTATTAATGGTTACATATTAATTAATGTCTCGACGCAAACCGCAATGTCAGGTACAATGTATACTGACATGCAAATACTTGTACTCGAAACGTTCACAGTTTTGCATAATTCCGGGTAAGAGAGGAGTGGTAGTGGGGGAGTGGAGGAAGGGAGGTGGGGAGTGAAGAATATTGGGACGCAGCCAATGCGTAAATGGCTTCTCAAGCTGGAAGGAGGGTGGGACAGGAAGGGGCGGAGCAATGGGGAAGTTTTGGGGCATGGCAGAAAGGGATGCAATAAGGGGGCAGATTGTGGGGCAGTGAAATGGGAGGTGGACTGTTAGGTGGCCTGCAGGGCGGAGCTCACCTTAAAGAGACGAGGAAAAACATTGGCAGGCTGGCCGCGGATGACAAAGAGACGGGAGTTGAGCTTGCGGAGGCTGGCATCAAGGTCTTCCAGGCACTGTAAAAGAAACCTGCAGGACAGAGAGGAAATGGTATCACAGACCACCCACAAACTAACAAAAACACAGTGCAGTGTAGTATAATGGTTAAAGAACTGGCCTTGCAGCATTTCCCCCAACCATGCAATTGACGAGGCGGCTAAACCCGTCAAACAATCGTGGATATCGCCTCCCCGTCAACAATAGCACACGTGCTGTTATGTTGCTTTACAGCGCAGCCAGTTTAAATATAAAATAATCCTTTGTCTCAGACAGCTTCCACATTTCAATTCTTCTACGCACTACAGAGAAAAGAGCAACATGCAGAGGGTGCTTGTCCATCACAGCACAGATACTATTAATGGATGCGTATGAGCTCCATATATCCTGGTGACGTACACCAGGTACAAGATCCATAATAGAAGTCTTATTACTTACTAAATAGTATAAATGGGATTACGTCATCATGCTCTATTGTTAATGGGCATGTTTGTACAGGTCAAAAGCACTCAAAACCACAAAAAACACCCCATCACTGCTCGTCACCTTAAGGGGGTTTAGGGGGAGGGGGTTGTGTCTGTTGCCATTTATGGATGCAGTGGGCAGGTTTCCGGGTTTGTCATTATATCTCTCCTCCATCTGTCCACCCGGCCCTCACATCCCCCTCTTTCTGTGCGTCACTGCGATGCTAATGGACTGCTCCCTTACCAACAGTGACGTCAGTCTATGCTTTTCACATTCAGCTCTGATGAGCCGTTTTCCTTTTGATCTTATTGTTCTCGTGGCCTGAGACCACATTAGTAAAACACAGCAGTGGGCTGACCTCGCAGCAGTGGGCTCAACTCGCTGTCGATATATCCATCATTTGTGTAATCATGTTTGGATATGTAACTGGGTTCCAAAAAAACCCGGGAGTTTAGGAAAATACACAGATTTAAACACTACTGGGGTGCACGAAGCGGTTTTTTCGTGTCTTGGTTATGAACATGCTATGAAGATCTATTATGCACAGGACGTGGCCTTTCAACTGTGGCCAATTACGTACTTGTTACATACGTTTCCCTACTACCCTGCCTGGCAGACTCATTGTTCCTGCTCCATGACACACATTGAAACCTCTCCCTGAAGATTGTTGCAACTGGCAGCAAATAATTCAGTGAACTTCCTGTTCAACAGACAGAAAGATCACAGAATGTTGAAGTGCCACAAAATGTACTGTCTACTGAATAAGCCTCAGGTTAGCAAGCTAGACTAAATAAATTAGCCTCATCACAATGTGGGCCGACCCATTGAATCAAATGTTTCAGAAATGATGACTATATAAATTGATTGCCTGACAAATAATATATTTTTAACAGCAGTGTCTCTGTTTAACTTCCCTAATAAAATTCCCTGTTTCCTCTCCCACTGATGGAGGGAGGCAGCAAGTTGGGCACACTTGTAAGCTGGCTAGCAATCTGAGGGGGTGTATCAGAGCTATGTATTCCAATCAATGTTAATTTATTGATTGGAAGTACAACAAAATTATTTGACTATTACTGATGTGATTTTTTCATGTACACAGTGTCCTATTTTGCCCCTCCATAGACTGAATGCAATGGGCTTTGTTGTTTGTGTATAATGTTTGTATCTCTGTTTTATCTTAGAGATCTTATCTTATCTTACACCATTTCAGGCCCACTGTTGACAGTGTGAAGGCTTCAGGGCTATTCTGTTTGGATGGCTGTGTGTTCCCTCTATGAGTTCCCTGTGGTACTGCAACTCAGCACTGCACAGGCATTGATATCAACAGTGTAGCCAGAAATATCATATAGCCTGCATAGAACTAGGTTGGCCAGAATTCCTTAAGCATGAGAAATGCTAGTGTGCTAGTGTGTAAAGTTTTTTGTTGAGATTCAAAGGGCATATTTACACTGCCACTCATGAAGATTTTTTTCCACACATCAGATGTAGCTGTTCAAAGTGAAACACAAGAAAAAGTACATGGTATCCAATTATTTAAGATCGTATACAGGCCTCCATCGTATGCGGTATTCGATTCCAATACAATTTTCATCGCCAACATCCAACCTGAATTGAAACACTCCGATCTGATTTTTGTCCCTAAAGGTATGTGTTCACATTGTTCGTGCAACACATTAAATAAAGATGTGCAGGTAGCTGGTTAATGCAAATTAAAGTTTTTTCATGTTATATTTATTTTCAATGCATGTTTTACTGCATCATTCACTAAATTATGGCTGATAAGTAGACCTACACCTGCAGCTGCATAGGGTGGTCTTCCATTGATCCCGCTCTGTGCGAGTTTGGCAATGGTGTGTAGAGAGAAACAGGTGGTTGAGCCACGTGTTTCGAAGAAAAGTCCAGTGCAGTGAGGTTGTTTCATGAACGCGGTTTGGGGAGACAATTGGACATTCCAAATTGGAGTGGGAATTGGATATAGACAGCTTCGTGTTGGGCGTCAAATTATATAAAAAATAATAATAATAACAAAAATAAAAAGTAGACCTACACTCAATTCCTGGAGGGCCAATTAAGGCCTTGAGAACAAGGTGTCTGGACTCTTTAGCCAATCAACTGCTTAAATTAATCACCAATGCTGAAACACACCAAAAACCAGCAGACAATGTGGGACTGGAGTTTAACACCAGGACAGCCCCTCAGGGGAGTGAGTACCAGAACAGCCCCTCAGGGTAGTGAACAGCCCCTCAGGGTAGTGAATACAGGACAGCCCCTCAGGGGAGTGAGTACCAGAACAGCCCCTCAGGGGAGTAAGTACCAAGACAGCCCCTCAGGGGAGTGAGTACCAGGATAGCCCCTCAGGGGAGTGAGTACCAGGACAGCCCTTCAGGGGAGTGAGAACCAGGACAGCCCCTCAAGGGCGTGAGTACCCGGACAGCCCCTCAGGGGAGTGAGTACCAGGACAGCCCCTCAGGGGAATGAGTACAGGACAGCCCCTCAGGAAAGTGAGTACCAGGACAGCCCCTCAGGGGAGTGAGTACCAGGACAGCCCCTCAGGGGAGTGAGTACCAGGACAGCCCCTCAGTGGAGTGAGTACCAAGACAGCCTCTAAGGGGAGTGAGTCTCAAAACTGAGTTAGTATTTTGCTATCCATGTTATCATTAGCCCACTTATTCTTTTCAAATAGAACTCAAACTCTCTGGAGCCTATAATGTTATGCTCAGAAAACAGAAACACACAAATCTATGATAGGATAGCCTATACAGTATTCAAATGTATGTATACAGTCAAGCCGTAAAGTCTGCACACCCCTTTCACCTTCTCCACGTTTTATTACGTTACAGACATATTCTAGATTGAGTTCATTTTTTGTCTCAAAATTCTGCACAAAATAGCCCATAATGACAAAGTGAAAACAGGTTTTTAGACATTTGTGCTAATTTATTAAAAATCAAAATGTAAAATATCATATGTACACAAGTGTGCACACCCTTTTATATGACACCCAAAAGTGAGCTGAGGTGCATTTTGTTTCCACTGATACTGCTTGAGATGTTTCTACAACTTAATTGGAGTCCACCTGTGATAAATTAAATTGATTGGACATGATTGGGGATTGCCAACACCTGCCTATATAAAGTCCCACAGTTGACAGTGCATGTCAGAGCAAATTCCAAGCCATGGGGTCAAAGGAATTATCTGCAGACCTCAGAAACAGGATTGCGTCAAGGCATAGATCTGGAGAAGGGTATGGAAAAATCTCTGCAGCTTTACAGGTCCCAAAGAGCACAGTGGCCACCATCATTCGTAAATGGAAGAAGTTTGGAACCACCAAGAATCTTCCTAGACCTGGCCGCCCGGCCAAACTGAGCAATCGGGGAAGACCTGGCAAGCCTTGGCCAGGAAGGTAAGCAGGAACCCGAGGGTCACTCTGTCAGAGCTCCAGCGTATCCTTGTGGAGATGGGAGAACCTTTCAGAAGATCAACCATTCAGGCAGCACTCCACCAATCAGGCCTTTATGGTAGAGCGGCCTCCTTAGTAAAAGGCACATCACATCACATCACGCCGCTTGGAGTTTGCCAAAAGGCACCTAGAGGACTCTCAAACCACGAGAATCAAGATTCTCTGGTCTGATGAAACCAAAATTGAACTTTTTGGCCTGAATACCAAGCGTCACGTCTGGAGGAAACCAGGCACCGCTCATCACCTGGCTAATACCATCCCTACAGTGAAGCATGGCGGAATGTGAAGGATCTTGAAAGGATCTACATAGAGGAATGGAACAAAATGTTATTATTATTATTATACATTGTATTTACATGCACCTTTCAGAAAACTCAAAGACACTTACAATGGTGAGGGCGAAACTCGCCTCAACCACCACTAATGTGTAGCACCCACCTGGGTGATGCACGGCAGCCATTTTGAGCCAGAAGGCTCATCACACAGTTGAGGTTTTTTAGCCAATTAATGGTGGCAGGTTGAGAGAGCCAAGTTGGGAATTTAGCCAGGACACCGGAGTGGATCATTAAAGGGTAACTAACTACACCCACTGTTTCAGCCTGTCTCCACCCACGAAACAATTTTGAAAAATACTTTGTGGGGTGAGCGAGGGAGAGGGATGGGGGCGGAGGAGCTGCCATCATCATTTGCATAAATGAACATAGCTACATTGTACAAATGATTACGTATAATCAGATCAAACTGTCAAACTAGACATTGCACATCAAATATGAATCAAGATTCAGCAGCTGCATGGCCTATTTCTCACCTCAAATATCTTCAGAAACATATTTTGGTGGACTATTTAGGTGGAATATGAGAGTTTATGAACAGGACGCAATGTTGTTCCGGTTTAAAAACGTGGAGCCGAAACGAAAGTAACGTAGTGGGTCTAACCAATCAGGTGCCGGCTATTTCCTTTGTGGGCGACAACAATTATCCATATGGCGGTATGGCTGCTGATAGTGTGTTCCTTAACCTTGTCAAACATTACAGGAAAAGACTCCATGCTGTTACCCTTGTCAGAGGTGGTTGCAAGTACTAAACCAGGGGTGCCAATAATTTTGAAACCTTGATTTTGGTGAAATTTTATCAAATGTTTTTGGTTGGTTCCATTGAAACATTAATAAACAATTTTTTGTACATTGCCAGTAATTCTGGAGCCCGCTGTATGTACACAGAATTAGTGTTAACTGCTGGAACAAAAGTGACAGTAATAGAGACAGGCCAGTCACTGACAGAGATGTATGCTGTCACAGGCATATTTACTTGTATTGCTGACACTTTGGGGGTGGTGTGTACAAACCAAACAAACCCGCCCCCCCCTCCCCCCCGCGATACAAGGCAATATGCCATTCCTGATCATAAGAAACCCGAAATCCATTAACCCCCCACCCACCGCATGCATTGCCTGTGATACCTTCCTGTGTTCCATGCAGAACACTCCCTATTGCTCCCTCTGTTCCCAGCAGTACCCGCCCCCAGGGCATTCTGGGTCAGAGGTTCGCTTTCAGGCTTTATATAAGCATCCTGCCCCAGATCTGTGTGCGCATGTGCCTCTGCCGGGCAGAGGGGGGCCTTTATCCCAGTAACCTCCTTTCAGCACAGCAAGACAACACAACCCAATCACAGCCAAATTGCTGTCACGTGTGAGAGAATGTGGACAAATTGTCAACACATTTAACCAGCCAGAAGGACAGGGACACCAATGTCTATGGGGGTAAGAAGAGACACAGGATGGGTCCAACAATGCTAAAATACACTTGCCCACCAAGGGCAAGTTCAATTTCTTCAGAAAAACAACACCAACAACAACAATAGCATCACCAGCATCTTGCATTTCATACATTTTCTTTTTCTGGTCCTTGGTCTGGAAGGGAATAAAAACAAACCTAATGAGCAGCACTTTTATTTTTCACAGGTAGCAACATGGCTTCCTTTTGAATCTATCTCTGACAATGATACCACTTACGCTTATGAGCAAAACCTTTGAGCTATTGTAGCCGAGAGTGTTCTTTTGTTTTACGAAGTTTCCCGTTATTAGCTCATTATGTGAGTTCGGGAGATTTTGTTTGTATTCTACTAGTTTTAGTAGTGCGCCTGGTTTTGTGGGTTGATTTTCGTTTTGGCTGTTAGCCTTAAGGAATTAGATTCCTGTCTTTTCTTTCTTCCTTTACTATTTTTTTCCCCTAATTATTGGTCCTCACTGTTGTAAGCTGACTTGTTCTGATCTCCCCACCTTTGCGTTTGAATCTCCGAACACTCAATAAACCCCTTACAGAACAAACAAGCCAATCATGGATGATTCAATATTGGTGTATCTTGTTTCTATTGTTCTGCTTCATTGTCTTGGGTAGTTTTGATTTTTGTAAACCGGGGAAATCATGGGGCTTTTATGGGTCATTTTATTTTGGGCACGGTTTTGTATAGTGGTGCATAAAGGCTGGAGGATTCTTCGTTTTTTGTAACCATACCGTGTGTCTATGTGAAGAATGTGGTACTGTTGGTTGCAGGCACTGTATTGCTTTGCTTCTTACTTATTTCTTTGGACACTGCTATATTAGGCCATGTCTTTCAATCTTGGTTTGGAATTCTGGTGGCTTAAATGCCCCCCGCAAACGAGCCAGCACGTTGGGTCTTTTGCACAGAAAAAAATTGCAGGAAAAACAAAACACTCTTTTTAATTACGATGTTTTTTTTTAACAGGTTTTATTATTTTATTTTTTCATCACATCATCATCTTCTTTTAACATAAAGCTATATATAGTATAGTTCTGCAATATCAAGTCAAGTTGGTGGTGGGGTGGTGGGGTACATACAGCGGAAAGGATAGTCATTGCCTGAACAGAATATCATGGTAGGAAAATTGCTTTCATCTCCCTAGTATATGCACCAAATGTCTGGGATATGACATTCTGACTAAAACATGATCGAACTAACTGATTATGCCTTTGTAGTGGGTAGACACTTTAATGTTTGGGATTCTGTTATTGACTGGATCTCGTTCCATGGAAACCAGAGGCCAGCTACTTTGGCCCGCGGGCCGGGAGTTTGACAGTTCATCAGAAATAATCATTTTCTCACCCCCCACCAATTTTTTCTACAATTCATAACACATCTTTACTTCCTATAGCATTATCAGACCATAAAGAAGTTCTCTGCTCAGCCACCATTGGTTGTATCTCTAAGAATCTTTGGATTTTAATGTAGGTGGGATGCTGTCAAGGATTTTATTAGGAGAAACGACGCTCGGTTTGGTTCCAATTTACGCAAGGCAAGATGTGCTAGATCAACAGCTTGAGGCAGAATTTTTAAGAACAGACTCCTCCCTACACAATAGCTTTTCAAATCAACTAGCTCTACAGTGAGAACTGGTTAAAAAATAAATAACTGCTATACAGAAGCAATTTAATTTTAACCCACAGAACCAGAACGCTATTATTTCCATGGCTCTAGACCAAGCCATCTTCTTGCCATGAAAATCAGGACCAATGAGTACTTTGCAGATATCTCTTTTGTAAACACAGGCACACGTTTTATGTCAATGTGTACTATTTTTTGCTAATTTGTACAAATCGGAAATCATTCTTGAGAGTAATAGATGAACTCTCTCTGTTAATCTATTACTCTCACCTCTCTCTGAGGCAGTTTCTAAGACACTGGAAGGCCCTATTACTTTAGAGGAATGGAAAAAAGCAGCATGTAGCATGCAGAGGGGCAAGTACCTTGGGCCAGTTCTGTGGACAGGGCCAATGTTGGGCAGGGGATTTGATTGTGTTCAGGGTTCGGCGCATAAGAGCAGCCATCCAGCGGCTGAGCCACCATTTCCTGCAGGGCTAGGCCACACAGGCAAGCCTGCCTGAAAGTGGGTCATCGCCACAGCAACCAGTGACTCACAGACATCTGATATGGTGGCACACTAACCTACATTCCTCCCATGATGCTGGTTTCTGACTTTTCTGCAATTTATTCTTTTTGACAAAATAAACAGTCTTTCTGTAATGGTAACATAATTACTGTGGTAAAAGGCTGCCTGATTCGAGTTCGGAAAAAAGAATATCTGCAGTCAGACAGAGATGGAAGTATCTGCTGTTATGAGCACACATTTATGTCAAACTAATGTCTAATCTAATACAAGCGATAAAAAATACCAAGACATTATGAATCGGAAAATAAACGCAGCGTAATCGAACTTTCAGACACTTCAGATTGGCCATAAATTCAAACGCATTACACCTGTGTCTGTAATCGACAAGTAGTTTGGTAGTACTTTGCTAATTTTGAAAATGTTGAGCATGAGGAACGTTGCTGAGCACCAAATGAACATCATGAAGAACGTTGCTGATCACCTAACGAGTAGCGTATGGAATGCTTCTGATCTCCAAACGAGTAGCATGAGGAACGCTGCTGATCACCAAATTAACAGTGACCCATATCATACAGTACTTCCTGAACAAAGGCATTGATTTATAACTCTACCAAAGGTTTCTCCTTTTCTCAACATATCTCAGACAGACCTGGCATCTCCATGTGATGACATGCATGATCACCTGAGAGCCAGCTAAAGGGCGCTGCATGCTTCAAAAGAAACTGCTGTTCGGAACATAGGATAGCGTTGGAAAAGCTCCTTTCTGACAGTCAGATTGTACTTGAAGTTTGCGCCATTATGAGGCAGCCCACCGTAATCTGTTCCACTTCCCCTTTCGGCGAGCCACCCCACCTAAGGCAGGTCAGACCACCTGAAGGGTTCGCGGTTACACGGCTTGCGCAGAAGACCCAGAGATACCATCACCTTGTAGGGGGTTGTTAAAGCTCTGTGGGGCTGTAGAGTTACACGCACTAGAAAGCACATAGCTCCTTCTAGTGTCACTCCAGACGGGGTGTGAACAGGAAGTGCAGATTATAAAGCCCGTTTTTAGATGCTATTTCACGTAAATAGACCTTTATATAAAATCCTCACACTGGGGGGGTCTCTGTCCATCTCTGTGTATACATCGCATAGGCCCAGGGTGCCACACAATGCACTTCACAAAGAGAAAATTACTATCAATTTACATTTTTTTCTCAGAATATACTGCGCTCAAAGGGGATGGGGTGTGGAGCCTGAAATGATCTAAAGGAAATACAATTTTATATATGTAAAGGCATATACTACCATTACTACCATAGAAGCTTGGTTACAAGAGACAATTTTTTTTTTTTTTACACACGCACTCAACATTAACATCAAAAATAGAAATAATTACTAGAAACTGCATAAACTACATACTATTTTGTGTAATTGCATTACAATACGGGAAATAATTATGACAAAATATTATGCCCCACTTCATTTTCCGAACCACACTGTACACTCCCACAGAGTGTCTGTGTGGAGTACTGGCTTACAAGCTCCGCCTATTCTTAAATAATACAACATTAAATGCATAGTAAATTTCAGAAGACTAATCAGAATTCCTATGAACACAATTGAATGTAAAGTACTGTTAATTTTAGAACCTGGACAGCTCCCAGGTAAGGTCACAGTAGAGCTGGTGTGTCATAGTCTGTAATATGTACTGTTAGCAGTCCAATACCAAGCACTAGCTAATGGTTTCCTTTAATGTGTATACATTCAATGTCAGATTCATGCAAGTATATGGTGTGCTGTTTGGAGTAGTATAATAGTAAAAATGTAATCATCAGGTTTTGAATTCACCTCTAGTTTTGCATAAGGATAACAGAACTAGTGTGTTCTCTCGTTGCCGTATGGAGCGTTTAACACATTAACACCATAAAATGTGTGACCTGATAACTGTGCATGACCCATGTGGCAGATGGGACAGGTGTATACTCAGATCAGACCCTTCTGCATCAAGCTCAAATGCACCAGAATGACCACACTCTTCTCTACAGACCCTAGACCGGACCCTGATCCGTGGGCACATGTCCTGATGAGTTTATCTCCACGGCTATGTCTCCTGGATGCTGCTATAGGCGTGCCAGACACCAGTGCGGAAGCTTAATTTCTGACACCATTAAAAGATCAGAGAAAACTGCTGACACCCTTTAACCAAGAATACCCTCTCTGCTATAATGACCGACACCTTTAACCCACCACTCCCGGTATAACAATCAACACCCCCACTGTAATTGCAACTATTTATGTCAATGAAACGCTAGCTAGTGCATAGTTCTGAATTAAACACCTAATTTATAAAATCCTCTTGGAATTAATTTGTTGTGAGCGCATGATGGTTTTATAAAATATTACTACGAACAATTTATAAAATGTCCATACACACGAATAAATGTCCCAAAAACCTTCCTACATATGATCAATTTATAAATCACAAATTATCCTAAAAATGTGTGCATGTGAACGAGCTTTATAAACTACACCCATTGAATGTTCTAAAATATCTTTATATGGTCCGGTTTTCTTCTATATTTCACATGCAATAAATTTATATATAGCTATTGGAAATGTACATCTCTTTTTTTTGATAGTTTACTGCAGAGTTAATGTAATACATTACAATATTGCACAGCTTAATATTTGTAACAATTATATTATTTAAATGGTTAATACAAGCGTTCTGTTGCTTGGTCTCAATTAGGGATGGGATATTGTTAGGATTTTATCGATACTGATACCGGTACTGCTTATTGATACCAATACTTATTGATACTCTTATCGATACTACTCTCCATGATTTTGTTTAAAAAAGAGATGTTGTGAAAATAATACATTTATTTTATTATTACTTTTAGCAGAAATAAAAACTGTTATTTTGATAAAATGAAATGAAATTGTTTCCTCATAATTTCCTGAGGGTATATAATGAGGGGACCAATTGCTATAAATAAATGTCTGGTAGTGTGTTTTGTTGCTGTTTCACTACAAATACAATAAACTTAAATGAACAAGATTATAGATTACCAAAAAACTATAGTTCTTGAGCTTCTCAAAAGCTAACAGAAATAGTTATATATAATAGTTATAAAAAATAAAGCGGTGGTGAATGAGTTGGGCTTGGGTGTTTGTCTTGAACTGCTATCCCCTGAAGGAGCGGGGGCTGCTGCTTGACTGACGTTAGCTATAGGATGAGGAACATGTTTCAAAAGCTTTTAAAACTGATGCTGACGTTGCTAGTTTACCAGTGTTATTATACCATATTAACAGCGCTGGACATGATGTATGATGATGTATTGCTCCAAAGAGAAGTGTGTTTTCTGGAAAGATATTCCAGTACACTATACGAACAGGTAACAGAGAAAATTTACTACAGTCGCTGTTCCAGGTCATTTAACATACAACACATTGTTGTCCAGCGCTGTTACTAGTTATCTTAAGACGCATATATTTTCTAAAATAACAGCACTGTCGGACATTACCAGGAACCCGTGCCGGTGTTTTACTAATGTTAAAGATTATTACTGTGTATATCAAAACATGTCATAATGGTTAGTCCGAATAATATTGATCACGCTATTGATCCATATAGCCTATTCCTCGCTTGCACACAAACTACACAAGCACGAGCATGTCGCTATCATAAACTCCTCAAAAAAAGTTTGGAAACGTTATTTCGGTCGATTATTCCTCCCCTTTAATAATACCAATTGGTATTGTATTTTATATCGTTGGAAAGCCTGATTAGTCACCTTTACAACGAGGTACAACTTGTAAGGATCATGCATTCGTGGAATGAGCAACACAGCTAACCGTGTGGGTAGCGGCCCAAAAAAATGTGCCAAAATCCCCTGCAATATTCTTCTGTTGGTATTCACTCTCGTTTTGAGCTTCAAGTGCTGGCAGGTGTATGCCAGTGGGATGGAATGGGATGCCATCCCACAGCAGTGTGTGACCAGGCTGGTGACCAGCATGAGGAGGAGGTGCCAAGCTGTTGTGGCTGCGTATGGATCTTCCACACGCTACTGAGGTCCCTGACAGTGTAAAATGAATAAAGTGTAAAAATGGCCAATATGTGTTGTTTTTTCCTTATTACTGTGGGAGAGTGCAATCATCCAGTCCACCAAGCAACTCAAAACGAAAGTGAATACCAACAGAAGAATATTGCAGGGGATTTTGGCACATTTTTTTGGGCCGCTACCCACACGGTTAGCTGTGTTGCTCATTCCACGAATGCACGATCCTTACAAGTTGTACCTCGTTGTAAAGGTGACTAATCAGGCTTTCCAACGATATAAAATACAATACCAATTAGTATTATTAAAGGGGAGGAATAATCGACCGAAATAACGTTTCCGAACTTTTTTTGAGGAGTTTATAAACAATCCACCAAGATGGAAAAGCAGGCTTTTAAAAGGAATGGGACATGACATCTTGATTGGCTTATTGCATGTTACACCCAAGACACACCTATAATTAATGAAGAGACTAAGTTCAGCCAATTTGCACCTTGCACCGTACTTAGCGCTCAAATAATACACTGTCTCACTAGCAAAAGTGGACTTGGACTCGTCCTAAATGCACTTGTGCTATGCGTTTTAGACCAAGCACTAATATCAGCAAGATGCCCCGGGAGAGTAAATAACTAACCAATTAACCAGGCAGCTGCAAGTTGTAATTTACAAACACAAAAAAATAGGTTTGATTTTCAAGTACCAAAAAATTACAACATTTTTGGGAGTGAAACTAACACAGTGGGACTGCTCGGTAGCGCACTTGGTAAAAGCGGTATGCAGGGGCGGCGCAAAATTAGCTTTGCGTCACTCAAGAGATTCAGTCGGCGGAGATAGCAATGTTCATTGCTCGGGCACCTGAGGCTTGCTCTCTGCACATGTGTATGATTGGGTCTCCTCCACCCCTGCTCTGCGCATGTGCGGCTACGGTGTGAAAAGAAGCAGCTGGCTGGAACCGCATGTTTTGGAGGAGAACTGCGAGTTGTCTTCACTCTCTTTCCCTTTTCGAAGAATTTTAAGACAATTTTTTTAATTTTACTGGGAATTTATACTGTTAACAATATTTTTGTTATAAATCGTAAGTATGTCTTTGGCTTTTTATGTATTGGGCCTATTTGAGGGGTCACTGCAAATACTTTGCACACATTGTTAGGAAGTCAACCATGGGTTTAAGAAATTACATTAAGCCTATTAACTTTGGCCCACCAGAGGCAATTTTCACCTAGTTTCTACTAGGCTTATTTAAGTGTCAATATCTCAAAAAATATTCACTGCACATCCCTAGTTTAAAGTTTGAATTGAAGAAGAGGCTGTATCATTCAGAAATTTGCAACAGAATACATTTATGTCAGGCTCGTCACAAATAGTACATAATATGCATAAGAATACAATAGAAAAAAATGAGGTGTCTACTAAACTGAAAGTACACTGGGTACTGTACATAGTACAGTAAGCAAAAGAAGATCTCTGAATGCTTATTTATACAGTGTTTTTAATATATAGTATTGTTCCTATATCGGAATATGGCATTTTATAGTCTGTGACTGTGGCAAGACAAAGGTCGTAAGTGCTTTGGGCTATTAATAGCACACTGCTGTTTTACTGCTCTGCAAGCGGTATTTATTATTTAACCTTATTTTAGTCAAAAGATTAAGTTATTCCTAATACATATTCACACTTAGTCCCTTGCACCAAGTTGATGCTTTGATGTTTTTGGCTGCCTCCCAGATGGAATCTGCACTCCACAGCCCTTCCTTGCAGAAAAATGTACCTACATTTCCAAGAACTTTCCCCTGATCTAGATTATGGTGCTGTGCAATGGCAGTGATGGCAACACATAACGCAGAAATCTGCTCTCCAGAAAGGACCTGGACCTGTTCAACACATTTTGTTTGTTTATTGTTTTCTTCAACTTTTTGTCTTTTATTAGCTTTGTTTAAGCATGAGATTGTTCGTGAGTGGTGATTTTCCCTGGAATATTCCCTCTCTTTGCAACCCTATTCTTGAAACATTAAATCCTTGTGCTGTCTGCTTCTTCGGTCTCTCGGTACATAAGAGCAGTTGACTGCACTTCTGAATTAATTTGTTAAAGATGGTTAATTAAGCAACATTAAGCAGAACTCACCTCCATCTGTTGACCCCAAGGTTGGAGGAACCAGCAAACCATGGATCCAGGAAGTAGACGCAACGTACTGTGCCCGCCCCTCGCACCGCCTCCCGGAGCGCTGGGTTGTCATGGAGTCGCAAACCCTTCCGGAACCAGTGGATGGAATTTGGGGCCATAATCAACTAGGGTGATATCAAAAGAGACCAGTTATTATTGTCATGTCACTGAAACGGGCTGACAAGTTACACACAATCCAGTCCACCTACAATTCTGATCCTAACTGATGTATTCCTGGAAATCCATTCCTCCCTAATGGAAGAACAATACGTTTTCCATGTACAAAACAGTAAAACTTTATGTTACTATAGGCTGTGTATAATCAATCATACACTCCACATTGCCATTTCAGATGGTAAACACAAGAAAACTGGGATTTGAATCTGAGAAACAAGTGCTGTTTCAGATTGTTCCTGTTTCTTTTTAATGGAATATTTTAACACAAAATGACAAAAGTCATCAACTTGCACAGCCATTTAAGTGGGACCAGTGTTCCAAACAAGGCTAATGAGTAACCAAATACAAAAAAAAAAAAATCAACATTTTCACGCAGACATTTTAAAGAATACTAAAATATTCTACTGAACGCTGGAAGCGCACACATCGACTAGGGGCCGTAAATGTCGCTAGATGGGGTACTATACCAGAGATACTTCGATAAATGCTAAAACCACCATAGTTCGGTAGCTAAAACAGTCTCTGCTATTAGCAAGCACGGCGTTGGGACCGTCAACCGAAGTAACGTCAAGCAGGATTTCCGGCGGACCATGGAAAAACAGTAATCGACTGCTAGTTCTATGAATGTGACTTCATTTTTTTCACAGTCAGGCTAACAACCAACTATTTATTAAGCATTCTTTCGTTTTCATAAATCACTGCATTTTCCTTGTTGATGTCATATAGCCTAGAGAAGCAACAAGTAACACGATGCTTGTCTCACATGGTAGTACGTAGGCTATATATAGCCACCTTATTGTCAGTTTAAGTAGCTGGTTGGCACGCAAATTATGCATTATGGATATTCAAGTTATTACATACTTAACAACATTCCAAAGATTATTAGAGATAAATGCTTTAGATTTTGTTGAAATTCTAGTCTTTCACTAGGTGGTCTATAGCCTAGGTCAAGGAATTTTACCAATAAAGTTACTTGTAATCGGATACAATTTTGCATGGTGGTTTTGATTTATATAGCTTATCCTGTTCATGAAAATCTACAAATGACTCATTAAAATGAATAGCATGCTCCACACGTAATGGTAGTACCCCACGGGAAACTGAGACATTTAATTGCGTAACAAGCGCAGCATGCAATTTCAGGAGATAGCCTATCTATACTATCGACAACGCATTTAGCCTACGTTACATTTCTGTCATATTCAACCAATAAAACCTGAGAGCACGAATAAAACACTCGAATAGGCTACAATTTCAACCCGAATATGAACTTGATGATTTCATCCATAGAAACCGTTTCTATAAGAAAAAGCACGTTTATTTTCTCGAAAAAATCTATTCCCATGCACAATAGCCTGCATTTAATTTTGAAAGTTAAGCTACTAACTTACATATAAGGAAAGAACACTTTGCTACTACCAGTCCATATATTTCACCATATGGCACCAAACCAATTCATCCCAGCACTACGAAGAAAGTGTTCAACTCAACTAACGTCACTTCTCAAATGTCAGAAACAACGAGCACAGCTTGGCAACTGTCACAGTTAAATTAATACATTGAAATGTGTCCACCTATAAAATTAGATTAACACCCGATATAATTTCCGGACTTACATTCTTAAGATGTTTTTAAAGATTTTTATCTTTATGTTTAGCAGTAATCATGCAGACTACTCTGATATATTGTGCATATAACGTTACTCATTCGTATTAAAATTTGAATGAAATATTAACTCGTGAACATTCTTCGGCAGCGTAGGCTAGGCTACGTCATTGTAAATTACCGATAGTCCATTCACAGACTGCCTCCTGCTTTGTACAGAAAATAGGTCAATCAAACAATTTAGGAATTATATTTAACTACCGGAGAAGATCCTGTCGACGACCATAATAGGTTTTATTTGTTACAATCGCATGCATAACAAGTAGCTATCTAATGTAGAAGTTAAATCAAAATCGCTATTCATAACGTTACCCAAAACCGGGTCACCAATATGCAGGTTATGTAACCTGTAACCATTGCGTTAGTTTTTCACACCTTATTCCCATGAATGAATACTTAAAACACAACAAAATATTTGCAACTTACCTATAAGGAACTAACCAGAGGTGGTGTTTATGTCATTCCGAGATATATTATCATTATACGAAGTTGAGGGGCGACTGTACCGTGTATGTTGAAATTATAGCTCTCCGATTTTCGCCGGTTTAATACGACATTTCTCTACTGCGCCTGCTCCGTGTTCTGGTCACCCAGTTTACTCTCTCGCATAAAACGCACCGTGCCTTCAAATAGACGCTTATGATTAGTCAGTCCTAGTCACGTGGGGACCACAGAGTCACGTTTTTGCAGCATGGAAGCTTGTTACAGACTTGTATTTGCTTTCCAAGCTTGGCACGTGTTGGCGTTTAATTTCAAGCTTTCTATTTTCGAGCCGCGTATATTGAATTTAAGAGAGATCAGGGGTGTATGGTTGAATAGGCTATGTCGTATCAAACCTGTAATGTATTATACCTACCTTTTATAGCCCACACTTGAATTGGGGCATATAGGATAAGATGTGGAAAGACCACCCCCTTTCTTTATGACCAAGATTAGATTTCAGCAAATTTCATCTCAACATTTTTTAAAATCTTGACATCTCATCTGGCTCCACCATATTTGTGAAATGTATTCCACTGGAACCTACTGGAGACAAACCATTATAAATGATTTGGACACACAAGAATGCTTGAAATATGTTTTGTTGTTACTTTCCAGCGCATATCACACAGTAGGCTACATACAGTAACTCACAGTTTTTCAAGCTCTAAACAGTAACAATATGTCTGCAAAAAAAACAACTCTATTAACAACTTAATTCATTCAACAGCAGCAGTGCGAGCTTTTTTGTTTTATTTTCTGTTCTCTATTCTCCTAGTGCATACAAATCGTTACAAATCACATTTGACGCTGTGC
The DNA here is from genome assembly GCA_022702515.1 of Ilyophis sp. 1 JC-2022. Lineage (NCBI taxonomy): Eukaryota > Metazoa > Chordata > Actinopteri > Anguilliformes > Synaphobranchidae > Ilyophis > Ilyophis sp. 1 JC-2022. The sequence continues at coordinate 30,477,077 of CM040402.1, read as the reverse complement.
ACACTGGCCTGTTGCACTTTTCACTGCAACATCTTGTTTTACGGTCAGTAGCAGTTGGGCAGAGCTTACACCTCTTCCTCTTCCTTTGGCCCTGTCTGGTGTTCTCCTCTTCTCCTCATAACTGGCTGGCATCACCCCACATCTTGCCATTGCCTCCTTCGCATGCCTTTGGAGCTTGGGGCAGCTTTCTGCACGCTTCCCAATCAGCGACATCACAAGCTTTTTGCGAATAACTTGCATCTGCCTCAGAATGACACCAGCTGCTTGTCCACTGTGACAGTATTACAACCGCATAAAAATGGATCAGATGGTGCACACCTTCACCTGCAAGCGGCAGACGTGACGGTGGCCCATGGCGCTCTGGCACAACCTCATCGATGTTGCCACGCTGAAAGCCTATACCATCGTCAAGGCACAGCACCCTGGTGACTTGGGAGGTCAGAACGACGCACAGAGGCGCTTCATCAAAAAGCTTACCAAAGAGCTCAACAAAGAGCTTGTGCACCAAGCTCCAAAGGCATGTGAATGAGGAAATGGCAAGATGTGGGGTGATGCCAGCCAGTACCCAGTCACAAGAGAACACCAGACAGGGCCAAAGGAAGAGGTGTGAACTCTGCCCAACTGCTACTGACCGTAAAACAAGATGTTGCTGTGAAAAGTGCAACAGGCCAGCGTGCAGTTAGCACAGCGTCAAACACATGATTTGTAACAAATGTATGCACTAGAAGAATAGAGAACAGCGAATAAATCATTAAAAAAAAATTTTTTACTGTGATTTCCCATTCACCATATAGCTTATAATTCAATTGAATGAGCCACTCAATTTTAATTTAAAACAGAGTATTTAGTGTTGGAAGTAACTAACACCAACTATGACAGATGCAGTTGATAAAAAAAATATGAATATAAATTATAGTCTGTAAAAATCATATGGAATTTGGAACAAGAAGCCCCTTTACTTGATTTTCTTATATGCTATAACAACAAAGTTGGCCACTGTTAAAATGTATAAGTGTAAAACATAAATAAACATTTTGGAAATATTAAACTGATATCCAAATATGTTCTAATTTAGAAGAAATCAATATTGTTCTTAGGGAGGGGGTTGCCCAGTCTGAACATGAAGATTTGTTTTTTAACATATTGTGCAGACAACCAGAACTAGGACTTGGATGTATTTTCCCGAGTGACACTTGCATAGAGGACTTTATTATAGAGTTGCCATATTTGTGCAACTGAACGTAACATTTAATTACTGAGGGTACAAGAACTTAAGGTACACCATTTGAAATTATTTTTAAAGTAAGCTTAAAATGGTGAGTTATGTGGTACAGTCACTGGGCCATGTGTGATAATAATCCCCACATATTTTGAATTACCTTAAAGGTCCCATATCATGGAATTGGAGTTTTAGCATGTATATGCAGTGTAGGATGATACTTATGTGCTGGTAAAATATGAAGTCGGTACTACCTGCCATTTTTTTGTTGTTGCTTAAGAAAAAAATCACTCGGTTTAAAAGTCTGTACAGAATTGGCTCCAGCTGTAACGTCATTACTGGACACAGCCGGATGTAATTTGCATAAACCCGCCCTCCTTCAGCCTCTAAAGAACAGGGTAGGTATACAGTTATGTGGTAACGTCAGCCTTTCCGTTCTTTACTTAGCCTCTATCACCACAAAGTATAATTACAAGCAAGTGGAGAGTTCACGACTAGCAAAACTGGCCATGTTAAATGTGCTGTTTCAGGGCACTTTTAATCTTTCCAGCTACAACAGTAAGCGCTTCAACGTTTACAGCTCTCTAGCCAAGCTGCCTGGTTGAGTCCTGTAACGTTAACCCATACGACCGATACCATTCATTACCTACTGAACAGAATCCAACGCAGATATTGGTGCCACTGTAAAATACAATGCACTAGCTTCCGATTGCTAACATTATTTAACGACTGCTCAGTCAGTGGCCGCAGGTAGCCTACTGTTAACGTTAAACTCGGTCAATTTTCTAAAAGCGAAACGGTCTAAAGTGTGGCTGTATTTTACCCAAAATTATTCAGACAAATGCTTAAAAACAATAGCTTGCAGAGCGGGGAACACATCAATAATGTTACATTTGTTGACCTATAGTATACATTTGAAAGCATGCAGGGATGAATCTTCGACTGCTTGAAAAGTAACGTTAGCCTACAGGCTAAGTATAATTTAAACAGTTAAGAGGTAATCGCTATATTGTATATATGTTACATGTATTTCCCTTTGTAAAAAATATGTTCTTTAATGTCTTCCTTTGCTCTTCTTTATTTGTTTCTTCGGTTTTTCGAAGCTAAAGTGTAGCGTAGCCAAGAGTGATTGTGATTCCGGGTCAGTTAGCCAATCAACGCATGTGAAAAAACCTGAACCGCCCACTCAAAAAAAAAACTCACTGGATTTATATATTTTAAAAAAATGTACAGATGAACCTCGATCCAACGGACACCGATGCAACGGATTCCGGATCCAACGGACATGTAATTATATTTGGCCCGCGAGATAATATCAAATTTCAATCTGAGTCGGCCCGCCGGTAACGCATGCACCGCTAATACTACAAATCCCAGAATGCTCTGCTAGTGCCTTGGTGCGTCAAGACTCGCAAGCATCACCTCCTCTTAAGTATCTGACGCGTGTATCGACGTGGCTGGTTAACGGGTATTTACTTTCACGATATAACAGACAAACGCAGAAGCGGACGCACACCCGCGGTACATACGTGAAATAAAACGTAAAACGAAGTTTGTATAAAAATAAAAAAATAAAGGCGATTGCACCCCCCCCCGGCCCCCCCCCCCCCCCGTCAACAATTACAATCGAGGTTCGCGATTACAAGCAAAAAAGCGTCGTACAAGCGTCGGTTTGCCTGGTTGTTGTGCGCTACATATCTCTTGTTATAGTGATATTTTGCAGTGTCGCATTATTCGCTGCAACGGACAAACGGCTTTAACGGACAACTGCTCCCCCCTATTAGTCCGTTGGATCGAGGTTCAACTGTATATATCTTTTACAGGGCTTCTACAACATATTTAGACTAATTCCACTGAACAAGGTTTCTTTTTTGGAATATTTGTTTGGACGCTCCTCTGGATTTTATCAAGTCTACTTAATACATTATTGGTTTTCTGCAATTATGGGCACAGACGTTCAGATTTGTATTTCAGTGTTACTTTCCTGGGAGCATATTTGGGCTGACAGTCAAGGTGCAATCCATATATCTGACAGAGTGGTACCTAACGATATAAGCAATCCCATTCTTTAAAAACATGCCTTTCTTTTTTCTTAATGATTTTTAACTCATTTTCTCAACAACAAAAGATTTCTTACAATTGTGAATATAGTTATATTTGTAGGCCAGTTCAAGAGTCTTGCAACTGCAATATATAGTTTATCATAAATACTGTCATTAACAGTTTAAAAAAAAAAAAAATAACTACTTTTGACTCCACAACCTCGATATTTTAGTCTAGTTATTTTTGCAGGATGGAATACAGATTTAAGATCTTAAATCTGCTTTTGGAAGATTATTGTTTGCAGATTTACAGAAGACATGAATGGCACTCTAGGTAATAGTGTCTCTATAGGGATGTATCACAGAAAACCACAGAACATATTGGAATATAATTATTTTGAAAAATGACACAGGAACTGAAAATAAATCCACACAAGATGCTGGGATGACTTTCTTGCCACGTAGGAAAGCAGATGGCAGCACAGTTTCTAGCACCACTCCACCAAACACTTGCGTAGGCAATTGCCATTTCCTAGCCCCATGCATTTTTCTTGAGCTGTGCCTTTTAAAGGAATGATGCAAAATGAGGATGACAAATGGCAGACTCGCTTGCTGCTATCAATAGTGAGTAACAGGATACATCTGTTGAACCCCATAGCAGGCAATATTAATGGCCTTTGTGGGTGCTGTCCACTTACATCTTAAAACTGCACATGCAACCAGAGTAGGAATCTATCATAATTTATTCACATCCATTAAAAGCAGCGCATTTTAACCAAATTATAACTACAAATGTTTTTTGATACGAGCCAAAACTAAAACTTTACAGCTTGCACACTTGCCTATTTGGCAGGGGTTCCTGAATCCAAAATAAAATGGCACAGAAGTGAAAGTAGTGACACTCAGCAGAAAAATCATGTGACATTTTCAGCTCTGAGCAATGCAAATGTAACACTGTATGGCCACTGTCGGTTTTCTGTTGACGCCCCATTGTCACGATTCCATTGGCAGGGCTTTGTCACTGAGAGGAGTCATCATTTCTCTCTCCGGGGCACTGATATAGATGTGACAGAAGCTGATTCACACTTCTGGGCAGCCCTGTGTGCCCAGGTGGCTGTGAGCACAGAATGAGACAATGACCCAGGACTGGACCTCACAAGACGTCAATCATCTCACTGTGTATCATCTCACACGATAATGCAGGGCATAAGAAACTAGGGAAACACAGGCCCAGCACTTAAAAGTGAATTATTTACTGATAGCCATTGGAGCAACATTTCATATCTAATGTTTATCCTGTATCACCTATAAACAGCTTCTGACTGGGGGATTGCGGTTTTCCTATGTAATGGGACAACAAGATAACATTCTTTTCAAAGGAAAATTTTAATGAATATGTGCAATGCATGGATTCCAGGATGAAAATAATAACACAAAGCACTCTCTGAACAAATGAAAAAACAAGCCGCTGGAGCAGGTTTCATGACACCATTTTCATGACTTTGGCATTAGTAAATCTAATAAAATAATGATAGTCCACCTGAGTAATTCCTTGGTTAAATCTTGAATAGATCAAGAGCATATACAACAATGACAGAGGTATAGCGTATTACCCGATTGTTAAAGTGAAACCCAATTAAGCATCTCATATAAAGGCATTCAATTGTATTGTAGTTTATGAACCTATTCATTATTTCATGGATGTATAACGTGCTGTCATTACTTGTTGCATGATTAATTGATTATGACAGAAAAATATGAACATGTGATCCACCAGTGGGAATAGTGCAATTTCCACACTGGAGCTTTATTGAGCTTTGTGATTCTCAGTTTTATACAATGATATAGTCAAATCCAGATTTATTGGCAACCTTAGAAAAAATAACACCATTATTGGGCTATATTGAAATTTTGAAAATATTGTACTTTATTATAGATTAAAGGAATTCAACCAAAATAACAAAAATAGGTTTCAGTTATTGCCACTCATGTGATTAGTACTTGTTTCAGCCTCCGCTGGCAAAGATAGCACCGAGTTATTTCCTACTATGTTTGATAAGATTGTTCTCACTATGCATTTCTCCAATTGTATTGGAATCAAAGTATATAGATTATGTTTAAGTATATATACTTATGTATAGCATATAGTCCATTATCTGTGTTATTTATTTAAGGGAGCCTTTCTTCCCCATATTCATGACTGCCAGTAATTCTGGACCTGACTGTATTGTGCCCAAAACTCCAGTCTTAAGGCCTGCTTAAGACTTCTTAAAATGTCCTAGTAAACATTACACTTGCACTTGAAATCTGGCTTTAACAAATTCTACTGAACACATAGCAGCCCTTTTTCCAAACGTCACCCCCAGTTCAGTCCCAGTTCTACAGCAGCCACCATAATTCCTCCTTCCCTTGATACACTATAAAAATGATTTGAGAATTTCTATAATATCCTAAAAAAAAAAAACAGAAGCTGACACTATGTGTTTCAGAGAAGAGTGTGTGCCTAATTAGTCAAATTAAAACAATGAAAGGAAAACAATTAAAATAATGTTTCACTGCTAGCATTTCCAAAGCATAGAACTGAGTTTGCAGCTCAAAGGTTGTAGGTTTGATTCCCAGGTGGGGCAGTGCCATTGTACCCTTGAGCAAAATACTTCATCTGTATTCAGTAAATTCCTTGCTGTATAAATGGATTGAACGGGGGGAAAAAAAAAACGGATGTAAATTGTGTAAGCCACTCTAGAAAAAAAGACCTGATTTTAAATGTGAAACAGAGGACGGAGTGAATGAAAAGGTGGTTCAGCAGCAGCTCCTCTGACTTGGCTCCCTCCTTGGAGAGTCCAGCTTTATTTGGCCTCCATCCAGCTCCAGCCACGGCTCTCCCCGCAGGCTCACCGTCATCATCCTCTCCACCAGGAAACTACAATAAACAGCAATCAGAACCATTATGTACACTTCCATCACAACGTCATACATACACCTTCAAAACTATTACACACATTCCAATCACTACTCCTTGCATCCACCCTCGGAAACATCAGCAAAGTTAATTTTGTTTTACACAGGATGGATTTAAAAATCTACTGGGGCTACCCAGTTAAATTTGTTCTGCTTGTAATCTTCTTTTGAGACGTGCCTTTTCCAAGAGGTTCAATTAATGGATTTGGATACTGAACTGCAGGGCCGTGTCTAGGGGGGGGGGGGGGACGGGGGGCAATGCCAAATCCCCCCAAAGCCAAATTAATTTGACAATATGAAGTTGGCGCTACAGTAGGCTATTAGAGCAACGGACTATTCGGCCAATCATAAAAATGCCACATCGAAATAATATATTTATCTAATATCTGATTGGTTGGTTTGGCCATATAAAACTCGGAGACGCAGCGAGATAGAGAGGTCAGTTTCTTTGATCAATCTATGCTGTCTCTTCTTGATAACTAACTGTTACGCATTGCATAGAATATAATATTCACTAGCCTAGCTTACTCAGTGAGTTGAGGATAGTGGCGAGAGTCTCCGTCTGGGAGATTAGCTTTTAAATAGATTGATTACATGTTTTATCTAACCTAGTTGTTATAGCTGCGATTCTGCAGAACATCTGCAGCGTTGCATTAGCTGGCTGCACATGTGTGTGTGCGCGCCTGTGTGTGTGTGTGTGTGTGTGTTAGCTAGCCTACTGCGTGTTGACTAGTCAGCCCTTTATATGTAAAGTTTCCTCAAACTTTATATATATTGAATACTTCTCATATATTAAAATACACTATCATATCTGTCTTTCTCTCTCTCACGTTCTCTATCACACTCACGGCAAAACGGCAGCTGTCAACAAAGGCAAGCCCCCCGGCGTCTCAGGCATACAATATATATTAAAAAATTATATAATACAGTATATATATATATTAGTCTACAGTAGGCTACCTTAGTTTCACATGTAAATCGAAAATAGCACAAAGATACTGAAATGATGAAGGAATAAGTAATAAGAAATAAGTAAGATTCTATAATAATTTGATTTAATTGGGCATTGATAAAGTTGTCCTCCATAAGGGAGGGAGGGGGGGTATGGCTAAAATAAAAATAAAAATGGTGAGCCAGTTACAGTAACGTAGTTTCACATGTAAATAGAAAATAGCACAAAGAGACTCATCTGATGAAGAAATATAGCTCATCTTTAATATACTTGTGTCCATATAAGATTAGATAACGATCTGGTATTATTGGCCATAAATAAAGTTGTCCTCCTATAAGATGAGGGGGGTGGAGGTGGGTTTAAAATGTAATAAAATTATCTTATCCACTAATATAATGATTAGCCTATACTTTAGCTTTGTATGAAAGCATCTCAAATCTCATCTAGGGCTTTGACAAACCAAAAAAAATCTTCAAAATGTTCATAAATTAAACATTTTATTATTAAAAAATGCCCTGTGTGAGGTAGTGTAGAAATGCAGAAAATCTGTTTTAAAAGGCTCAAAATTTTCTGGGGGATCCCCAGACCCCCCGCTACTTCATCCCTCCCTTGTGCCCCACCAACATCCCTTCATGCCCCCCAATCAAACCAGTCTAGAAACGGCCCTGCTGAACTGTCCAAATTAACAACACATGCACATACAGTGAGCCATGAAGCTAACAGCACAGTCCCCTTATGTTTTCAGATGACATCAGTAACCACACTGGCATTTGCATTTGAATGAAAACTTAATTTTCCCGCACCACAGTAGAAAATATCGAACAGCTGCAACATACTTGATAGATTCACTGATGTTTTTATTGTCTTTAACCGATGTGTCCATCCATCCGATGAATCCGTTGACCTTGCTGAACTGCTCTATGCTGCTCAAAGGCACATCCCACGGTGACAGGTCACACTACAACAAATCCACAACCAACATGAAAACAGACTGGAAGAGTTTCACAGTCACACTTACTCCAGTAAAATATGTTCCATCATTTTCTACACATAATTACATAATTTTTATGTTCAAATTTGATACAGGCTCATATACTAAACATCAAACTCCAGGTGATCTTTAAAAGAAGGGTTCGGTCAGATTTTGTTCTTGAATTGGAACTTCAAGAACGGGAACGGGAGCGAGTCATGCAGCAAAGGTCAGATTCGAACATACAACGTCGCGGGTGGTAAAGATCACGAAGCAGACTACGTACTCACTGAGCCACAGAGACACATTTCAGAAAGGCATATTTCGGCGGGTACTAAAATACATATATGAATAAACAATAATAAAAAAAACTTCAAAGTTTATACTTACAGAAAAAAGAGCGTATTAAAAATAGTGAACTAATAGGCTTAGTCTAGTGTAAGCTACTTGTGCTCACTGGATATCTTGAGCTTACTTTTGAGTTTTATTAAATAAAATGTGGCCTGTTTAGGCTAGACAGTTATCAAAGCCATAGGCTAGGCTACGTGTAGCCTAGCTACGGTTTTTATTTAGTTTTTTTTAAAGGGTTTCCGCGCTGTTATAGTTCTGACAGCTGCGCGTTATCATAGCTATGATGCAGCTTTGGCAAAAACTGGTATGCAGTAACAGACTAGCCTTTTAATTTTCATTCGTTTTTTGTTTTCAAAATGGGCATTTCCTGGTATAATTGCTGACTTGTGGCGAAAGTGCCGCCTTGGTGATAGACTTACCTTAACATCTGTCCCAAAATGTAAACAGGTCGGCGATTTTAAAGGTAAGAAGAAATTTTATGACACCGTCTCATCTGCCATCATGAAATGGGATATCCAAGTCCGTTTCGTCAATGTTGCCAGAAGCCTGAATTAATTCCCCTCCCCAAAAGAATTCTGAAAAACCCCCATCTTCAATTGACTCCCATACAATTCATCCCCCATTCCTCCTTTTAAAATCCACCATTGACTCCTTTTAAATGACACCATTTTTCTTTAAATCCACTACATTTAGTGGTTAATCCCCCAGTCTGGCAATTCTGTGTTGAGAGAGGGTGCATCCGATGCTCCCTCGCGTTCTTGGAACAGAACTTGGCCATTTAATATTACGTCACACAAGTTCACAAGTCCGCAAGTACAGACAGTGGCTGTGTCCCAAATCGCATACTTCTGTGCTCCGCACTACCGTACTTCGCTATGGACTCACATGGATGTTCGTGCTCGCTATGCGTGCTCGGAGCATGGAAGTATGTGATTTGGGACACAGCCATTGAGAAACACCCCGTCGCTCAGCTTCATGGAAAATGAATGGACTTCCGGCAACTGGGCGACCAGTTGCTCGCTGTGAGAACGCGGCGTAAGGGTTGTTTCTCTTGACTTACGGAAAAATAAGTCAGGAAAAACAACCCTTAAAGTTCTTAAGTTGTTACAACCCTAAATGGCTGTAAGTCATCAAGGGTCTGCGGTATCAAACCATCACTTTGCTTGCCAGATATGCAGTAGATATGGATGGATCACTTTCAGGGTTGTTTCTCCCGACTAATTTTCCTATGGAAAACTAAGTCAAGAGAAACAGCCTTTAAAGTGGTCCGTCCATATCTACTTTATCTAATTTACAGCTTAATCTAGTCCCACCCCCGAATTCCCATAGAGAGCCATTCAAATGCAGAGAGGTTATAGTATCGCTTGTAAGAGTACCTGAAAATAAGATATCACAAGTCTTTTGATGTTGTTGGGTCACAGACATCAGGAAGTCATGGCATGCAAAGGATATACGACCAAATATTAAAAATATGGCTTAAAATATTAAGTATTAAATGCATTTAATTTAGTGTGTTTAATACTTTTTTCCTGTGTCATTTTTTTAAGGATTGGAATGTTACAATTTATTTAGCTGTGTAGTTTTATTAAGTTAATACCAATGTCTGGTCAAAATTGTATGTGAATAGCTGCATTGGAAATATGTTTAATGAAAAAATTGTTGACGTGTCGAATACTTATTTCCCCCACTGTAATATATACACACACACACACACTTATATTGCAAACATCATCTCTTCAGTAGAAACTTCAACTGTTCAATCATCCTGCTTTTTCAGCCCAGCCACATCTCTCCCCAGCACATGCAGCAGAGGGAGTGACGATGCACACATAACGTTGCATTAATGTGGTTGCCATGCTATAACAAAGTGCAAACAGTGTGTGAATGTTGTGTTTTTGGGTGTAGCGGTACCTTGTTGGCAAGGAGAATGCAGGGTAGAGGGGTCCCGCCCGGTAATGTGGCCTTGCTGTCCAGATCCTCCTTCCAGCTGCGTACACTGCGAAAACTGGAGGCGTCTGTGACATCAAACATGATGATGCACCCAGACGCCTCTTTGTAGTAGATCCTGGTCATGGAGGTAAAACGCTCCTGGCCTGGCATTTCCCACCGCGTCACATGAGTGGGGGCAAACGTAGGTCAGTCAGTCAGTCAGATAGAGTAAATCACAATCCTGGAGTGGCTTATCTCTTATAAAGCACTGTATATAAAACCCCAAGGGTAGGAAACAGTAGTGTATAATGATACTGAGGACAGTGGGCTGGACAGGACATGAATGTGAAAAACAGACAGGAAAATGGTGTATGGTACAGCGTACACACTTTGACACACATCTGAAGGATTCCCATGATCAAATAGTCACAGCATAGCGTTGTAGCACTATTGTAAAACATAAAATTAGCTGTGGACTTTGACATGAGTGATAACGAAAAGACTGTCCTATTACATGATCATTCTATCATTTGTCTGCTTTTTTATTTTCCCCCTCACTTGCCATATCTGAATGAACGGCACATCGGCAAAATATACACTTATATGTCATTTGAATTAATGTACTGTACCCTACAGTATAAAAATGAAATGGGAAATAAGTCACCTGCTATGTCCCACAACTGCAGTCTGACGGTTTCTGTATCTGACCATGCCAGAACCTTCAATGCGAAGTCCACTGTCAAAAGTCCAGAAAATACCAAGGTTGCTCTCAACAACGTTTACTTTCAAACATAGAATATAACACGTTTAAGAATATGTTAGCTGATTGATCATTTAGTCTAGGTATCTCATGTGTAAAATCTCAAGTGGAAATGAAATTATGCCCTTTTTTAAACGTAAAAAATGTCGTAAAAAATGTCAACAAATTTAACATTTTTAAAAATGTCAACAAAATAATATACTATGCGACTATCATTTTAGCCACTTCCATGTTCATTTTTATTAATGTATTTAAACATAGGTGGCAAATTCAAATACATCCTAAATATGTGCATATTGTTTTTTAAATGGTTAAATTATTCCAATCTGGCCCGTTGGAAAGTTTTCTCTTTGGAAAATAACATAAATGTCTAGTGTAAAATCGAACAGCCAATGCTTTAATCAGGAATAAAGTCAAATCACTCCAGAGTTGGTGATAAGTCACAACTAGCTAGGGCTATTGCCTTGAGGCTGTAAAATCGCGTAAGCAGACAGGGTATCAACCAAAAGTTAAGACACTTCAAGTAGACCACCAATGTATTGTGAACTTATGACTTCTAGTTCGTATGAAAAACAAATCTTACCTCCAACTGTAATCTTGTAATTTTTGTTAAATTTCTCATTTACATACCGATGCACCAAGGATGTCTTTCCAACGTGACCGTTACCAATCACAAGTACTTTTAATAGGTAGTCACGACTCCCCATTATCAGCCAAATAACACAAAGCTATCATTACCTAACGTACAAGCGAAGTCGTCTAAAATAATTCTAAAAATAAATCTAGCTACGTACCAAGTAGTGTACTGTATTCATTTTATACTTGGGCGCAAAACTCTTAACTAACGTAGCTAGCAACTTAAGTAAGTTAGCTATACACAGACTAAACGATAACCAGTTGGCTCGCTACAGAGGTAAAACTACGTGAACAGATGTAACTGTTTCTAAGAAATAATATTCGTTTGCTTTAAACATATCGTTAGCTACAATAATAATCAATTGTTACTGTGGTTGGCTACAGCTGCCCCTTTTTTCAGCGGTTTTCCTCGTTTGTTCACAAAGAAATAACGTTACAAAGTTTCTGCGTCGACTGGCTGCAAGAACTTTAGAAACTTTACACTTACTTAATCATCTCATTTTGACAGCGCAACATGGCTACTTGTATCACGTGATAATGCAGCTTTCTGAGCATTTTGGGACATGTAGTTCATACGCACTTTCACAATAGGTACCTTCAAAAAAGCCTGTACTGTCGGGATTAACCAACATGAGTAATATTAATTTGAATTCTTACTAACGTTACTGTAATATAAATGTATACTATAAACGAATAAATTCCATCTGACTTGTATATCTAAATTAAAGATATTAAACTTTTTTTTTTCAGGCAACGTACCCAATGCATTGTTTTGGGTCCATCGTTATAGTACGGCGGCACATACCATACTCATGATTTCAATGGACCTTTAAGAAATATAAAACAGGCATTTTATTTATCCTTTAATTTCTTGTGAAGCTTTTGTTACAAGCTGGGGAACTGAGCACCCAACAATGAACCTAGAGCTGCTTGGTAATACATGCATTTAATTAACTAAAATAGCTTTACTTTAGCTAATGTTATACGTTATCTGTCTCATGGTAACCCTCGCTAGCTAGCCAGTTGTTTATGAAAAAGCACCTAACGTTAAATCGATAACGTTATCGAATAACTAACTAGCAGGTCAATTATTAATTCAATCCGTATTTAAAAATGTATTATATTTTTTGCCATATCTGCTAGCTTGCGTTGTGTAATTAGCTAGCAAGTTGACTGGACTGAACGAACGATAGATTCATTAGGTTAACTGGAAGTCAAATTAAGATGATCCTAAAACTCACTGTTTAAACTCACGATCCTTTTCTTTTCAGAGTCTTTCGGTCAAAATTATCCAGAGGTAAGCGAACTGCTGGTAACGTTACGTTAGCTATCCACAAGACAATTTTCCTAGTTTTATTGCAAGTTAACGTTAGTGAGTCACTTCATTTGATTTAACTGGACAACGATAATAGTCGCCTACCTAACGGTGCTACTGTAGACAACTTATGCTTTGCTAACTTTAAGTCTATTTCCACCACAGTAAGTTACCTGCAACAGGTCATTAACGTTAATATTTAATGTTAACATTATGTTACTGGTCTTTAGCTAGCTACCAATCTATCTTTTTATTCGTAGCTAACTACAATTATCTCGTAGTGTGCTATACTAAAAATATTTAACGTTAGCTGTCACGTACATATGACTAAATGCGCCTACTGTAACACTTAACGTTTTGCATAAGAACATTTAACCAGTAACGGGTGTGACACAGGATAATTTTTCTCCTTGTCTCGCCTTTCTGGACTGTTGACACTTTTAGTCGCTGTGTATGCGTCTGCTTGCCTGTTAAATGTGTTACGAACCTTTCTTGGAGGAGTTTCACACAACAGTTTTTGCAGTTTGTACAAAAGCAGTGTTGTTGCTGTGGTGTGCGCGTGCGTGTGTGTGTGTTGGCAGGAAGCTGATGGCACGCTGGACTGCATCAGTATGGCCCTCACCTGCACTTTCAACCGCTGGGGCACTCTGCTGGCAGTGGGCTGCAACGACGGCCGTATCGTCATCTGGGACTTTCTGACCCGCGGCATCGCTAAAATAATCAGCGCACACATACACCCTGTCTGCTCGCTCTGGTGAGATTTTTACAACTGATGTTATGGTGGTTTTGACCATGATATGAAACACTTAGTGAACGACGTCATGGATGGTTGTGTATTTTCTGGAGGGGCAGGCTTGTGTTTACTGTGGTCTTAATTCATGTTTTTTTTGTCGGATGGCTAGTTGGAGTCGAGACGGCCATAAGCTGGTCAGCGCCTCCACAGATAACATCGTGTCCCTGTGGGATGTTCTGACGGGAGACTGTGACCAACGATTCCGCTTCCCCTCGCCCATCCTCAAAGTGCAGTATCACCCTCGAGACCTGTGAGCACCTTTCCCACCTCCGACAAACGCCATGGGGCCAAGCAGTAACACTTGTCGTCCACCGCCACCTTTTTAAATTGAAGCATTGGCTACATTTATTTGTCCGAAATGTTTTGCCTAAAGATTATGAATAATTTAATTCTGAATAAATATTAGGAATAAATTGGTTACACAGTATTAACTTGTGTGATGATGGTATGTTTCATTAGTTCTTTAGGTTTGTTAGACAAACAATTGTTAGAATTTATTATTATTACAATTAATGTAATAATAATGTAATATTAATTAATGTAATGACTGTTGAAAATGGCTGCTGTGTCTCACCATGGTGGGGTCTACACTGTCAGTGGCTGAGATATATGCCCTCTCTGTGAAGCACTTTGAGACCCTATGATAGTGCTGTAAGACATAGAGTGGGTCATTATGCCACCACAGACTGCTGTTCACAGAAGCATTTCAAAGATAAAAACGAACAATATTATTATCTTAATTAAAATGAGCAATATTATGAGTGACTGCAGAATTTCTAAATTTTAAATTAAACCTGTTATTTATACACCGAATTCTCACTCTGCCTTTGTTTAATAGCGCCTCTCCATGGCAGAGAATATTACTGAGTATGTTCCTCATGTTTGAATAACTGGTTAATTTAATCCCAACTGTGAACTCCCAGTATTTGCCTTTTGTGGGATTGATGTATTTATGTACAAATAACTTGATGTCCATCGGATTGTGTAGATTTGTGCAAATTTGTATAAAAAAGGCATTGTTTGTGTGGTATGTTTTCACGAATGCAATTCCTTTAGAAACAAAGTTCTGGTGTGTCCGATGAAGTCGGCTCCGGTGCTTCTGACCCTGGCCGACTCCAAGCACGTGGTTCTGCCGGTCGATGACGACTCAGACCTGAATGTGGTGGCAGCGTTTGACCGCCGTGGAGAGTACATTTACACTGGCAATGCCAAGGGAAAGGTCAGTAGCATCAAAATTACTTCAGTATTTCCTCTAAAATTATTCTCAGTGCATAAATGGCTACATCACCCCTGTGCGCATGTTTGAAACAAGAACTGTTTTGCTCTTGTGGATATTAATGCCAGCTGGTGATGAATTGTGCATGTTCACATTGTTACCAAAATTTTAATCAATTCAAAAAGCCCATTTTTTATAGCTTATAGCCAAAGCCTGGACCTAAAGCAGACATTTGTGTCTTTTAGTATTACATCTGTTGAAATGTAAAACCTTTTACCAAACTCAAAATTGTGTGTTTTTTTTTTTTTTTTACATTCTTTTAGGCTGTAAATGATGTCCTGCAGTGGTTTTCAAACCCAGTCCTGGGGACACACTGCATGCTGGTTTTTGTCTCCGCCAATATCTTTGAATTACGTTTGTTGAAAACATGTGTTAAGTTCTAACCTAATTCAGTACTTAAACTTATTCCAAAATAATGCAGGTTTTAAAAATTTAAATTTAAATAAAAACTATAGTTGATCTGACTTATTAAAAGTTCTGGAATGTGAATGAGGAATATTTATTCTTCATGGCAGACATAGCTACTTCTGACATGTGACATGTAATGTGACCTCAAAGCAAAATTTTCCTTCAGACATTAAGCATCTAGATAAAAACAATCGGTAGCTTATTATTACTATTCAGAGGTTGCACTTGTGGTAGAAACAGAAACCAGCATACGCAGTGGGTCCTCAGGATGAAGTTGGAAAACTGACACTCGATAATGTGCTTTTAGTCTTTTTAGTTTTTCATGTTCATGCAGTCTCTTTTATGACTTTCCCCCTAAGATTTTGGTGTTGAAAACTGACAACCAGGAGTTAGTTGCTTCATTTCGTGTGACAACAGGAACTAGCAACACCACTGCAATCAAGTCCATAGAGTTTGCGCGTAAGGGCAGGTGAGAGGCTTAAAACTGTGTGAGGTTTGTTAAACTGTGTGGGCTTGGTTACACTGCATGTGAGGTTCATTAAGCTATGTGTGAGGTTCACTAAGCTATGTGAGCTTCATTAAGCTGTGTGTGAGGTTCACTAAGTTATGTGTGAGGTTTCTTAACCTGTTAGTGAGGTTTGTTAAGCTGCGTCTGAGGTTTAAGTCACTCTGGTCTCCAGCTGTTTCCTCATAAACACGGCGGACCGCATCATCCGTGTGTACGATGGGCGGGAGATCCTAACCTGTGGGCGGGACGGAGAGCCGGAACCCATGCAGAAGCTGCAGGATCTGGTGAACAGGTGAGCGTGTCTGGACTGTCAAAAACAGTTCTCTTGGCTGTGCGTCAGCTACTGGGTCTTTTGGGGTCAGTTTTAGGAACTACATTATTTAAGGGAGCCGCATGCTTTAGCATGTCACTAAATCCATACTTTGTATTAGTGCTGAAGTATTATATTTCCATGGCGATGCTCCCTGTTGCTAGACGTCTCTCTCCCCTCTGCTGCAGGACCCCCTGGAAGAGGTGCTGTTTCTCTGGGGATGGGGAGTACATCGTGGCTGGCTCCGCCCGCCAGCATGCGCTGTACATCTGGGAGAAGAGCATCGGGAACCTGGTGAAGATCCTGCATGGCACCCGCGGGGAGCTGCTGCTGGATGTTGCAGTGAGACATTGTTTTTCCTCTCTCTTTCCTTCACTCTCACTTTCTCTCTCTCTCTCTCTCTCTCTCACACTTTTCTTTATGACTCCCTCTCTCTTTCTCTTTCACTCTTTCTCTCACTCTCCCTTTATCTGTTTCTCTCTGCCCCACACATTCCTTGCCCTCTCTATCACTTTCTCACACATACTGTCCCTTTCTCTTTCTCAGTTTACACACTGCTCTATCACTCTTTTTTTTTTTTACCACTTCTCACACACCTCTTTCACAATCACTTCCTCTCTTTCTTACTCTTCATCACTCTCTTCTCCCCTCTCTCTATATCTTAATCTTATCTCCCTTTCTCTATCACTGTTTCTCTCTCACACTCTTTCCGAATCACGGTCTCTCCCTCCTCTATTTCCAAATGTGCCTTACATGCATGACAAGTGTTGCTGAAACACATTTGCTCTCTCTGTCCTTCCCCCTCTCTATAGTGGCACCCAGTGAGGCCCATCATTGCTTCCATTTCCAGTGGTGTGGTGTCCATCTGGGCTCAGAACCAAGTGGTGAGTAGCATTAAGCCCTAACCACTTGAATCACGTTGACTCATGAAAAATAAAACCAACATAGCCGATCTTCATGGTATTTCTCACAAAAAGCCCTCAAAGTAGTTAACTGTAATGTGAAATACTGTAAAGCACACTTTAGGGAATACATTTAAATCTAAACACGCGGCGTCGCTCATGCACTGGAATACGCCACTACCGTCCTTATACAACTGGTGATGCAGTTTCCGTATAATAAATCGGTCTCATAACATTTTATATACTATTCTCAAAAGAGAATATATGAACTAAAAATGGGCAACTTCCATTAATAATGAAATTATCAATAAAATTACACATTAATCATTTTCTTTGCAAAATGACAATATTATGTACTCGGTTTAATTAATATAAATGATTCAGCTAAAAGGTGAAGGCATTTGGGGGAATCCCTGCGATTAGCATTGGCTGACTTGGTTCAACACAAGAGCAACATTAATACAGACTATCTTGGAGAATGTAATAGTTTATTGAACACAAAGTACCAAACAGAGCAAAGCACGATTCACTACTATACTGTACAACAAACTATGTGTGAGTTCGTGTGTGTATGTGTGTGTCTGCGTGCGTGCGTTGGGCGCACGTGGGGGTTTTCTTGTTCTCCTCCTTGTCTTGGACACGTGTTCAGAGAGAACAAAGAAACTAAAATGGAGGGAGGTTTGAAATGAGCTGTAGCTGAGCTAACTGACATTGGCACTTGAACCATACCAAACGCATTAGGGATAGCCGTAAGCTTATCGGTGCGTGTGCGTTGAGATCAGCGTGCAGTGTTAAGATTACGACCGGTTAGTGTTTAATTAAGACAGATCACATGCAAGATATGTCATGTGCGTGATGCATTAAACCTAACGCAGCGCAGTGGATGGCTTACAGCCATCCAAAGTAAAATGGTAACACAAAACTTTTACAACACTTAGCCATTCAATATCACAGTTACATCTCATCATGAACATGTCGCGGTGGCTAACTAATACGCTATGCCTAGTGTTACAGCCTTACTTGAATCAAATCCTTTGAATAGTTTCCTCCTTCGTTGGGATTACACAATCACAATGAAAAGGGGAAAGCCGGTCGCCCAATCCTGTAGTTGCAAGGTCACCGGGTTGTGATAGATAGGGGAACCGGCCGCCTCATCTGTTTTTTTCATTGTCAGGGTTGCAGTTAGAAGGGGTAGATAATGGAACCGGTCGCATTATTTCTCCCAAAATACGCAGCGTGATCCTGATGCAGACCACTTGCCTCTTTGGAGACTCACCGTCGGTGATGTGCTGCAGGATCAGCGAGTGCATGGTCCACTTAGTGGTACTTCTTGACCACCGGGTGCTCGCGTTGCCTTCTTGTGTCTAGTCTCCGGTTCTCCGTGGCTGATAGCTGGGGGTAGATGAGCCCGCCTCGCTCAGTTGGGTCGGCGTCACGGACGGTCGATGCTTTCTTGTGGAGCGAGGGCTCTTCCCCAGGCGTGCAGGCCGCACAGAGCCGTGTGACGAGACAGTGAAGGCCCTGCGAGTTGAGCGAACAACAACTGGGAGAACTGGAAAGAGCGGCCATGTTGCCCTTTTTATAAACTTTATTGCCAGTCACGCATTTCCGCTGCGCAGTATCACATTACAGTGTGGAAATCACAACTGGTACAACGTCCTGCATCATTTGCAACGTGGAGGAGGAGCCTCCTATGGACTGTATGGAATTGTAGTTCCTGTTGACCCTACACACTTTTAATAAAACTTCAACTTTATTTATATTATCTGCAAAATCCTGTTACAGCATAATTATACTTATTGTGAATTTGTTGTCTTGAATTTTGCACTCTTGATTACAGTGTAAAATATATTTTTTTTTTGCGCAGGAAAACTGGAGCGCATTTGCACCGGACTTTAAAGAGCTGGATGAGAACGTGGAGTACGAAGAGAGGGAGTCTGAGTTTGACATTGAGGATGAGGACAAGAGTGAACCTGAGCAGACTGGTACTGCCACAGAAACTGATCCTGGATCAGAATCTAAATTTGATGTTGAGGTAGCAGGGGGAGGGTCACTGTCCAGGGCTAAAACAGCATGGAGCAGTATACACATGCAGACACATAGCAGGGGACACATCTTTTTCAGCGGCAGTGGGTGGCCAACTGTGTTGACTCTGTCTCCACCTAGAGGCCAAGTGGGAGCATTGCAGGTAAGACAGGGCCTTGTGAGATGCTAATAAGAGTAATCCTGCTTTTGGCTTGGATTTTAGCTGTACTCTTATGTGAAGGACACCTCTAGTCTCTGTTCAGGGGCCGGCTCCACCTGAATTTGACTAGTTCTAAAAGAAGGGATCATGGTAATCATACCACGCACACACACAGGCCAATCCGGTTCTATACTTGTATTGGTTTTTATAGGTTTATTCATTCAGAATTATATCTGTAGACCTGAAGGCAGGGGTGCTTGTAGAACCACAGGGTCTTAGTTACCACAGAAGTGCCAGGCAGGGTGTGTACTTGCGTGCGCGTTTGTAATTGTGCTGTGTGTGTGTTGAATCCAGGTGCAGATGCTGCAGAGGATGAGGAGGTAGATGTGACCTCTGTTGACCCCATTGTGGCATTCTGCAGCAGGTAAGCTTGTTACTGCTGCGTTAGCTGCTTTCAACTTTCTTGTATCACTGGATTAATTAAAGTAATAAGCAGTAATAACATGCTGTTTCTGCAGTGATGAAGAGCTGGAGGACTTCAAAGCACTGCTGTACCTGCCCATTGCCCCTGAGGTGGAGGACCCGGAGGAGAACCCCTTTGGCCCCCCACCTGACTCCACCCCTGAGGATGGCGCCACCCACGCAGGCGGTGGGGAGAAGAAGCAGCGGCAGCCCTCTGCTGAGGGAGCCCCGCCCAGGAAGAAAGCCCGAACCACCACCATCGAGCTACAGGGGGTCCCCAGCGACGGTGAGTACAGGAACACACACACACACACACACACAAGCGGACTGGTATATCAGGCTCCAATCATGATAATGAAGATACTAATCAGTATTGATTCAGGAAGTATTTTACTTTTAAAGATATAACTCTGCTCTTTGCTGTTGGGGATTATTGGCATTATTCGAGGGCGTGACAAATATTTTCAGTGTCGCTGGCCATGATCTAAATGGTTTTGCATTGACGGTGCAATAAATTATTTAAATGGGATTATGTGATTCTTCAGGATACTGCCGCCATGTAACTGATATTGCTAAAGGCTAACAATGAACCAGGACTCTGTTGTTGTGACTTTGACTTCCACTGAAGCAAAGAAAAGAAAAATTTCCAAACTGTGTGAGAAGTAAACTCTTTCTCTCACATGCTCACGCTACGGTCGGACGTCTCCATTTTGGTGTCACTGTTAACATCCTCTTCTCCCTGCAGAAGTGCACCCCCTGCTGGGCGTGAAGGGCGACAGCAAGTCGAAGAAGAAGGCAGCGGGGCGGCCGAAGGGCTCGAAAGGTAAAGAGAGAGACTCTCCTTTTAAAAGAAAGTTCCTGAAGGGGGACAGAGGGCTGGCCATGGAGGCACGAGGAGCAAAGGGCAAAGCGCATGCACAGACAGGACAGCTCAGGCCAGGTAAGGACCCCAAAAGTCACCTTTCCTGCTGACGCCTGCTGTGCTCCTGTCAGCGCCCGCCCCCACTGCACTTTCAGCTCCCAGCTGTCTCCCAAAACTCTAGTCCCTCAATGTCGCCACACAGTGCTATAAAATACCGCTAAGCTCTGCTCTCTCAGTGTCGTGACACAGAGATGTCTGACTCTCATTGGACTCCTGGTTTTATTCCGGTCCTATCTCCTTCCTGCTTGTGCTCTGCCCTCTCTGCTCCTCTCCTCTTGCGCCGTTTGTCTGCAGTGTGTGCGTGTGCGCGTGTGTGTGATTAGCTGGTAGGTCTGTGTTGTAATGACCTTGTCTTTGGCTTTACAGGTTTTTGGGTGCTATCTGTGATAGGATCAGCCTGGTTAGGTCCAATGAGATGCCTCTTCTTTGGCCACTGGGTTTATGGTTTTGACCTTTTATGCCTCTGACCCTATCCTAGCTTTAATCTCACAGCTTTTGCAGTTCTCTGTTCATGAATAACTCAGAATCCAGACCCCAGCTTTTACAGGTCCTGCTAAAAGCTCATAACTCATCCAATCAAATGGTTTCTGCAGGTTAAGGCATGTTGTTGTACTTGCATGTGATTGGCCCAAAGCTGTAAATTCAGGTGTCTTGGCTAATCGGTATCAAAGGAAAAGATGATGAGAAAAGGATATTGTCAAGAGTACCTAAGGTGCATTCAAGAGACAACATGGCCATTAGCTTCCTAACAGCTTTACTATGCCATTGGATTTCTCTTGTGTAGTTCATATTTTTTTCTGATTTAGTATGTTAGGAAGAGAAGAACTGCTGAATTAGATGTGTGATGGTTTAATGCAGCTGAATGGATTGAAATATATTTTTTATAGAAATTTTGTCATGTATATTTCAGAAATTGTTTACGTCTATATATAAACTATGATGCAGCCATTTTACAGTGAACCATGTTCTCTGATATCTAAAAAAAAACTGCCACACTGTTTTGATCGCTACAGAATCTGAGAGTGGCCCGAACAGATTTATGGATCAAAATAATGGTTGTCAAGTAAAAATGATATGTATGAAGTATATTATTGAGTACATCGGTCTGTGTGTGTAGGTCTCAATTGTTAAGATGCAGAAAGATCTTTCTTGTGCAGTAAATGGCATCAAAGGACTAGTGATTTCAAGCAATTAAAATAAAATGAGAGCTTTGGAAACTATGAAAATTGTCAGACATTAAAGCATGCTAGTCAGCTATTTTATTTACTTATATACTGTGTTTATTTAGGATTTTCCCTGCACTATAAAGTGATATATACATCATGTGCACGGTTATCAGCCAATTACAATTGAGTATTCATCCAAGCTTTGGTATGTATACATGTAAGTAGTATGTACGTAGATGTTTACTGCGGCATACAACATGCAGTGTTTCGATTTTGGTGTCATAAATTGAAAACAAATTCATAGAAAATTATTGAAATCACAACAGTTGGTGGCTCTATGGAGCATATTTGTCACAGAACTTAACACATTTTCAGCCACAAACCTTTTTCAGATGTTAGGCTATTCTGAGACCGTAGCTACTTGCCATTTGTTCTCTCTCTCGTTCTCTCTTTTCCTCTCTCTCACTCTCTCTCTCACTCTCTCTTTCTCACTCTCTCACTCTTTCTCAGTGACGGTGTTTCTTAAAATTTTCAGGGAATTTGGTGGCAGCGCCTTTCAAGCAGCATGAAGTTCAGGGGTTGGACTGAGTTTGTGAAAACCGCCTCCCAGAAGCCAGAGGTCACACAGACACCTGCACTCCCTACCACATTACGTGCTCTTTTCCCTGAGGATGTGTTTGGGTTTTTGTGAAATATGGCGTTGCCGTTTGGACATTCAGATGGAGACGGCAGGTGCCAGCGGCTACAGAAACACAAATAACAGGATACAATGCCACAGTACTCCACTCCCACCCCACTGTCTTTCCATCACACAGGTACAGTATCCCACACCCCTCCAGCACACCTGCTGCTCAGCACAAAGCCACATGGAGACTTCCATAACTGCAGGCTTATCTTCCTCTTAGGTGTGTAGTGCAACCATGTCCATTTGTTTAAAAAGATTTTTGAACATTTCTTGCTTTTCCTTAGTTCTAGTATTTTTTTTTAACTTGGACGAAAGAACGTGTACTATATATGTGTAAATATTCTGTTGTAAGAATGATTATCCTGTCATTGTGCCTCTGTGAGCTTTGTGGTTTTTTCTCTCTATAGTCCATGTGAAATCATTTTAAAATAAACATAATAAAGAAAAGAAAAATAGAGGAGACTGAATTGGCATCAAAGGAGCCACTGCTGAAAGTGTATTTTTGAAAGGCTGGGCTGGTGGTGGCATGATGGAATTAGATCAGTGTTTTCAAAACTAATTTTCATTGTATTACACAATGAAGTATAGGTGCCATCCATCCTCCAATAGGAGAATGATATTAACAGCAATGATGTGTAGTGTGGGAGAGTTTTAGGGAGATGTTGGCACCTCTAAGGCCCAACTGGACAAGGAGAAAGACCCAACAGCGTGGGTGCATCCCAATGTTCTTCACTCCCCACCTCCTTTCCTCCGCTCCCCCACTATCACTCCTCTCCTAACCGGAAGTATGCAAAACTGCCTGAACGTTTCGAGTACAAGTATTTGCATGTACAGTGTACAATGTACTTGACATTGCGGTTTGCGTTGAGACGTACATTATATGTAACCATTAGTACATAATTAAGAGGTAATCAGAAAATTATATTAAAACACAAATATCTGTTTCCGGGGCACGGAGGAGAGGAGGAGGAAAGGAGGGTGCATTTTTCGTGTATTGGGACCCCCTGAGTTTTTGGTATGAGAATTTGGGTATAAACTCAAGCAAACTGGTCTTGATATCCGGCTGTGGGATTGCGATTAGAGAGTCATTACCACAGTTTGGGAACTCCTGATCAAAAATACAATTACAGATTGCTAACACAGGGTGGTGCAGAAGAACAAGTAGTCTGTTAACAGTCTCTGTACTGTACAGAGCCATGGGAGGAAATGGAAAAGCTGTCATTTCATTTGTACAGTTGAAGTGCTTATTTTTTTTAAACCATTGCTTCATTCATTTTACATGAAAGGCAATGATTTGGACAAGCACCCGTTCGAGCTACAGGCACAATAGCAGAAAGGAAATGTTAATCAGGCATGGGACATACTGCACATGTATTTTAGACATATCGGCAGCCTGTTTCTGCCATTTGCTTCAGCAGGTAGACAGTTTCTGACTTCAGTTAAAGGCACACAAAAAAACAGAGGGCTGGCCTGTTTTTTTTGTGTGTTCATATAATTTTTTCATTTGAATAGTATCTGTGTTCAGCCTGCCTTGAAAGAAAAAAGCCCCTTGCAAATTCTGTAATACCATGGCTGATTAATTTTTTGTAAAATATTGCCAAGATTATAAGGCATTATAACCAAAAATATTTTTCACGATATTTTTCACTTGCATTTTCTTTTTGAGGCACTTTAAATTGTTGCCCCAAGTGTTCAACTGTTGATGAAAACAGGGATTGTTATCGAACATAAAGCATAATTGTGATTCTGTGCCAAAACTGCTGCTGCTTCCATATATGATTCAACCAATTTTTCAAAATAGGCAGCACTTTTTTTTCAGATGAGCTAGTTACACATGTATGTATAGTGTATAGTGTGTCATTATGAAATGCATACTTGATTACCAGTTCTCCTGCTGTCGGCAGTTCTGCTCTGGTTGTCCAGAATTAAAGATAGGGATATACAACATGCATGCAATTACATTTGCCCTTTGATGATGCCCAAGGTGCTGCAGAGAAGAAGATCAGCTGCTCAATATAGAAAATATTTCGAGCGGAGTAGATGTCCACCATTGTTGTTTTTCTTCTGCTTTTGGGAGCAGTGCAGGGCTTCTCTGCATCTAGGTCATGAAAAAGTGAAAGCCGAACTGGCTGCATGAATGACGTTAACACAATGTGTCAGTACCCAGCATGGAGTGCTGTCCCAGAGGGCAGCAGCAGGAATGGCATTAAGGAATAGAAGACGTGTTGCTGGAAGCAGTACTGTGCCTGTCGTGTGGCCTTTCTATAATATTGCAGGCAAAAATACATGACAGAAATGCAGAAATTAGATTTGTGTCTTTACCTGTTTCATGTGCAATACCTACATTCACAAATCACAAAGAAGCAATAAGAGAATATTTTTCAGTTTAAGCACACACTGACTTTGTGCAATACCTAGCTAGCTGTCAAAATGTGCAGAATAGGTGCATAAAATCATATTGCTTTTACCATCTAGTGTTAAAATGTTTACAGTTTACACAAAGTTTTTATTTTTCAAAGTTTGAATTACGACCCCTGCTCAAAGGACCACAGCATAAAGGAGTCGAACACAAAAAGAGAATGGTTTCAAATTAATTTATTAAAATACCAAAATAAAGAAACAAGAAAAAGGGGGAACTTTGTGCTGGTTAGCAGGCCAATGCCTTTCCAGCGTGTCCCTCCCCGAGAGAGTTGGAGGAGAGGCTCTTTTATAGAGCCTCAACCAAGGTATGTCTGAGCAACAATCACAACTAATTGACCACACCCACATAAGCACACCTGAAACTAACCCTACATTAATTTATGGAATGAGGATTGGATATTGGAGGTTGTAAACGTCTCCTCGCCGCATACGATAGGACTTCCTCTGACCACTCTGTGAGGTTAGCTGAGGTCTACTTTGAAAAAAGCAGGATGTTGACACCAAGTGCTTCATAGAATAACCACTCTCTCGATTGGGCAGTAGGCACCACTAAACACGGCTGCTGCTGTAAAATAGCTAAACGGATACTCCAAATATGACATGTACAGCCCCATGTTGGGCACCAATATTTTTTAAAAGGAAAATTTTTAAATGACAGTTGAGCTCAGTGGGGCCAGCCAGGTTGTCACTTATTTTGGTACAGTTTGTAGAGATTTGCACCCTGTTCCCTTAATCATAGCTAGTGTACTTTTGAAGGTTGACATAGGTAAGGAATATGCTACTATAGTAAGTAAATAACTGAAACATATCTTTCCACTAAAACAACATTAAGCTGGATCTTTCCAGCAAAGTAAAGTTCTAAAAAACAGAAGTAGTTTCTTGATAAGAACATGTCTCTTGGGAAATGCTATCCGAGTGTTTAATTTCTGAACCTTGACCCAACTTACAGTCACTAACAACAAATAAAATGCTATCCTTACTCAAAAGATCAGGAAAACATCACTTGTTATAATTGTAGTGGTTTATAATGGCTTTATAATGGCTATTGCTTATTTAGTCATTTGTTTTGAACAAATAAACGAGCAGCGGTGCTAAACGTTAAAAAAATTATGTTTACTTAAAGTTAAGAAGACCCATTTGATTAATCATAGCTAGTGAAAACACATTAATGAGGACATAGAATTCCGTCTGGGAATATATCACAGAATGTTGGAACAGTCCCAAATTCATCATTCTGGCATTAGGATGTGACGCAAGAACAACAGATTGTCTATTTTAGAAATATTTTGGTTTACAAATTGAGTGTGGGTCTTTTTCTAAAGTTGGTCTTCGTGGCTATGTACATTATATAAAAACAGTATTTATGCACATTACACTGGTATGCAGGTAAAGCAGAAAGTATTGTGCATGTTGTAGACTTGTAGAACTGTAGCTGCTTCTTGTGTGCTGTGACAGTGATTATTTAAACAATTCTATCTGATTTTGGCTGCATTGTTAGCGCTAAGTCAGTCAGCCACACATAAACTCAGCGCTAAGTCAGTCGGCCACACACAGAGTTTGTGTTAGCTCAAGCCCACGTGTAATACCGTTGGCGCTAGTTCAATACAACACGCTGTGTTAGTGCTCGCTCAATCAGACATGCACAGTGTTGGCACTAGCTCAATCGGATGCACGGTTTGCAATAGTTCAGTAAGTGGTGGACCATTTTTTCATTTAAATGTGTCAAAAAGTGCACTGTAATCAAGGTGGTTTATGAACCTACCCCTGTAAGTGGTGCAGAGATTAAATTGACTGGTTTTGGAATTATTAATTACTAAATGAATTATTAAGGACTACTTTGGAATGTTATTTGCAGCAGCGTTCATGTGCGATCCTGTTGCCAATCCGGGAGATTGTAGACATCCACGGTTCTCCGAAATACGTGGTGTTTGCTAGCAGCCATACCACCATGCACTCTACTAAGTTGCTGCTGAAGTGCTGTTGGTGGGCCAATAGGGGTGATCTTCCCTCTGGTCAAATAAATCCCAATGCCCCAGTGCAGTGATGCGGACACTGGGAGACACTGTCTTTCAGATGAGACATTAAACCGAGGTCCTGACTCAAAGTGGTCATTAAAGATCCCTAACTTGGCTCTTGCAACCTGCCAGCTAATCATCCCGATTTTATGAGCTAAAAAATTGTTCTCTCCCTCTCCACCTCAACTAATGTGTGATGAGCGTTCTGGAGCAAAATGGCTGCCGTGCATCACCCAGGTGGGTGCTACACATTCGTGGTGGTTGAGGAGAGTTTCCCCCCTTACCATTGTAAGTATCCTTTCTTGAAAGGCGTATGTAAATACAATGTATAATAATAATAATAATAATGGTGCCTTAACCGAATGAGCCACGCAGCTGGATGACAGGATCACCGTGGATGAAATAATTTTTTCATGTTTATCTCCTGACCCAGCTCACCTCTCATGGTGCCCCAGTGAGCACTGCCCACAGGTTTGGCATTGCTGCTCAATAAAATAATTATTGTGGATTATTAACACAGGGTGGTGCATAGAAACAGGAAAACTATAACAGCCTGCTCTCCTGCTACACTTTAATATCCCACAAATAAAAATGAGAGGTTCGGGGTGGGGGAAGGACTCGGTGGAGGAAGGACTCGGAGGAGGAGAGTCGTCACATACAAGCAGTCTTGGGCGAGCTGGAATCACAGTCAGGAGCCTGACGAGTAGCCTGACGATATATTATTTAGAATAGCATTGTAGTAGAGATGATTTACCCAGTTCACTGTGAACTGCACTGTGTTCGTTACTAGGGATAGCTGATACTGTATGGGAAGAATGTGCTTTCTTATCTGTTGTGTAGTTACTTCGATGACCTTTCTATATGCACTTACTGTACGTCGCTTTGGATAAAAGCGTCTGCTAAATGACTGTAATGTAATGTAATGTAATGAGTCATGCCCTGAAGAAGGCGTGTCGGCCTCTTTCTTACTACCGGCTGCCTTGGTTGTAACGGCGAATTCTCAAGCGGTTGCTACACTGGAAATTTCATTACAAGGTACAATTGGCTACCAAATTGGGAGAAAATGGGGAAAAAACAAAATAAACAAAAATAAATAAAAACAGGAGAATTACAAATGCTATCCAACATCTTTAATATAGCTTTTAAAATCTCATCTTTATTACAACAACACACATTACTTTCAAATTTGTCTTCAAAAATAGAAACAAGCAATCTAAAGGGAGATATCTCACGTACAAAGGACATTGCCAGTGTCGTTGTTTGGGAATGTGTAGTTCACGTGCTGTGGTTTCCAAAAGCATTTGCATATGAAGTGTTGTGTGTGCGCTCCCTTAAGTCCGTGTGCATGTGCGTAGGGATGCGGTCTGTGACATGGGAACACCCATACTGCTGTATTTACTGTCATAGGGCACACCTTCCTTTCCCACAATGCCCTTTGCTCTGCTGCAGGTACACTACATGCACTGTAATGCTCAATGATATGGAATTACTAGATGAGACCTTTTATTGAAATCAATGGTAGAATATACAGTATGCAAGCTGGACAGCAATGTTGAACAAGCATAATCCTTACTAATTAATGATAGCTGGTGATACTAAGGTTATATATGTAAATCATAATTGTTCTTGTTATTACTATGGTAGTGTCAGGTGTCAGTTGTGTTTCATCTTGTAATTACATATTTATAGTACTATACATTAATTCCTACCTTTTTACAATATTCCTTCTTACCATTTTGAGGTTATTTTTGAGGTGAAAAGAGTTTAGCAGTGATACAAAATAGAATATACAGTACATTAGAACAACAGGGTTCACATTCTTAGACGTGGGGATAAGGGCCATTGTGATATCACCTTACTGATACAAATAATTTCAATGAAATCAAGACTAGCTTTGTCCATACTAGGGGTAATTGTAGGCAAATAACTACAAATAAAAGCATGATGGTTCCACCAACGTTACAGGTGGTAAGTGGTACTATGGGTAAAAGTTGGCCATAGACACAGATCTAAGATCAGATCCTCCAATCCTGACCTCAATGATTTCGAGAAAAACTTGAAACTGAAACTGACAGATCAGCACCGACATGAACAACTTCAACGGAAGGATTTTGAAAAGGTTGATAAAAATTTAGCAGTCAAGTAGTTATAATTAGTTTATCCCAGTGCATTACATATATTTGTATTATCAATAATATGAATATACATAATTTCTTCACATTTAAGATACATAGCTTTTTTTCTGTAGTTTCCGTTTAGGTTGTTTTTGATGAAACCAGTGATTTTATCTATTGAAACAAGTCTTTCATAGATTAACATCAGAAGACAAAGGTACTAATGCTAATTGATAAACTACATTCCTCAATGTTGCACAGCCGTGTAAACATTTGTTCATCTCACCCTGATAGACGGATATGTTACCCATGTCTCATTGCATTTGAACTATAGCCTAGGCCTATAGGTTAAAATGCACCAAATTTCAGCTTAGCAATAAAGTTATGTCAAGTTTGTATTAATATATTAATCTGGCTAGCTGGAGAAAGGATCTAACTTGCATGATATTAGGCTTTATATATAACGGTTAGCTTTCAATTACTAGTTGGCTACTTCTCACCGTATTGGCTAGATTGTGCAATGACTTGCTAACTAGCAACATGGCCATTTCATATGAACTGCTAACTTGCTAGATAGCTGTGTTCCACTGCAATATTTGCAAAATAGCATCAGAGATTTGCTAAATCATTTTTGTGCTAACAATCTGTTCACTAAAACAAAGCAGAGAGGCAAGCTGTTATTTCTGACCAAAGTTAGCATGCTAGTATAACGGAGTTTAAAAACATTGCAGTATTGCATAACAAGAGATGCGTATGCGCCAATAAGCCAAAGACTGATTTGCCTTTCTCTTGCTGCCATTTTGAAAAAGGAAGCAACATGTAAACCAGTTTCCTGACAGTTTTGATAGCATGGCAACCTGTATTGAAGAGATGGTGTGCATGTGAAATACTGCTCTTTAGCAGATGTCTTGCACGCCTACCGAGAGTTCATCTTTCAAATGGATGCTGTCCCAGTGGTGGAAAAACTCAGTGGAAAAAGACCAAACAGGCAAAACTTGAGAAGAGAAGTTTTTTCTTGAAGAATTTATCTTTAATTATGAAGGTAATTACGAGTCACTAGCTAATGTTAGCCATTTGCTATCTAGTTTTATAGCCGGCTAGCAATATATTAAGGATATGTATTTATTTATGATATGTTGTTGATGCTAATATAAGTGCTGCCATTGTTCACGCTGGGATTTTACATATTGATAGTATACAGATAGTATACTAGCAGCCATTATCAGAAATATGCAGCCAATAAAGAGGCTATTCACATCCTTTTGCCTATAGGCCAGTTATATAAAATCGGTGACACTATTTAGCTAATATGTGACTCATCTAGCTAGATAGTTAAATTCCCTAGTAGCTTCACATTTGATACCTGAAAAAATCTTTCATGTTCTCTTATGCCTTGTGTAGAGTAGGCTACACAACTTTCAAAATCCTAACAACGGAGATAATCTCACATTTAATGACAGTCTCATAAAAAGTGCTGGTATTTATAGGAACACTCTCATTACATGGGTAGTCACAGGGTATGGTCATGGGGTCACACACAACACAACCCATACCTAAAGACTTGTGATAAAATGAAATCAATTTGATATTCTCACAAGAGTCACAGACTAGCTTAAGGACCAGGAGAGCCTCGATTTAGTCTCTGGCCATCTCACATTAAACGACTGTTGAAAACCACAAAATCTAAAAGTGACTAAAAATCTTGTCGTGTACGCTAGGCATTAGAAACTGTCGGCTACCTAATGTAAGAGACAGACGGGTGGTAGTAAGTTCGATGCTACAGGTCACTGAAAATAAGTGAAGTGCCACACAAACTTGAGGTGTAGTAATGTTGTTAGGGTATCCCCTGAACTGAGACTACTGTATCTGCAGTATTATGGTCATAAACAGGTTTACGTATGCACAATTTATTATTAGTACTGAAACGTTAGCATTAGCAGGTCTCCCTCCTTGAAATGGACACTGCACATGTAGGTTGACTGTAATTTTAGCCTGTGTTTCATGCTAGCTACTGCCTCACATGCTTTCTAAAATTTAGTTGGCTATCTAGCTAGTTAGTAAGCAAGCCGAGCAAGGAAATAGGTGTTTTACCAGCTATTTACCAGATATCAGATTAAGCGAAGATAAGAAGACTTTTTTTTAACTAAGAGAATACTGCTGCAAGAATTGTAATGTTCTTCAACTGGAACCTGTATCAGTGGCTAATGGGTTAGCTAGTACATCGGCAACACGAGTTAGCCAAACACCCTCTCATGAATACAAAGTCAACTTTAGGAAAGTACTCCTTGGAGAAGACCCTATTGATGAAAGAACCATATGACCAAACCACTTACGTAAATGCTTACATGACGAAGCTAGGAAGGTAAAAGTGCAGTCGTTAATTTAGACTAATAATATAAAGAAAATACAAGGGTTTAAGAGTCAAAACTGCTTGAATATTACATCAGGTATGTTTTCCATTGAAAGAAAGAACTAGCAGAAGGTCTCTATGAGTACAGTGTTGTAAAAATAGACTGGAGTTTTAAATGTTAGAATACGGGAGTGGACCATCTCAATAACTACCTAGAATCTCTGGTGATACTGCTATAGTTGTAGAAAAGATGGTAAATAGACTAATTTATGTTATGTAATGGTTGTAAAGAAGCAAGAACTATAAGGACAACAATCAAGAACACTAAATACAATAATGCGGTGTCTATTTTAAAGCAAAGTTCTGAAATATGCTCCACCACAAACATCTCTGTGTTAATAAAAATTAATACACAGCCCAGTTGTACAGAAGGTGGGATCCAATGGCCTGAGTGTCTCTCTATAGTGCTGCAGTAATAATTAATGCACACCCCCCAGCACCATGCACTTGCGTGTTTGTGCGCTCCCTAAAACGTAAGGAGGATAGATTAGCATGGACCAGGCCAGCACCGGATTGTATCCTTCCCCTGGTGTGACACACCCTCGCTGT
This sequence comes from Ilyophis sp. 1 JC-2022, assembly GCA_022702515.1. Lineage (NCBI taxonomy): Eukaryota > Metazoa > Chordata > Actinopteri > Anguilliformes > Synaphobranchidae > Ilyophis > Ilyophis sp. 1 JC-2022. The sequence continues at coordinate 30,444,819 of CM040402.1, read as the reverse complement.
GCAGTGGGGACTAACTCAGGGGATGCTACACGGTGGTGACAGACAGCAGGGGGCTGGGGCAGAGGATCTCCTGGCTGCCAGCCCGTGTACCATGGGTCAGCAGCTCCTCCACGGTGGTCCAGTCATCCAGCAGCTTGCGGTTTCTCAGGAGGCTCAGCTTCCTGTGGCTAAGCTCCAGCACTGTGCTGCAGCTGTCCCCGCCCCCCTGGCAGGCCCCACCCATGGCACTGTCCCTCTTGCGCTGCCGCTGCTCTCGGGCCAGCAGCAGGTGGCGCCGCCGTTCGGCTCGGCTGCAGTAGCGGCCTGTCTGCACCTCGCGTGCCTCCTCGTCCGTGGTGTTCTCACTGCGCTCATCCGCCAGCTGCAGTGCACGTGCCTTCAGTAGCTGGCTCCTTCCCATGCGCAACTTACCAGGGCCCCCAAGACCTAGCGTGCTGTAGGTGCCCCCCACAGCCACAGGGCTCAGAGTGTTGTAGGGGCTCCCTGCAGGTTTGAACCAGGTATGTGCATCCTGAGGGTGGCTGAGCATGAGGCATTGGTGTTCCCTCCCTCCCTGCCTCTCCGTATCCCGCACTGCCATCTCCTTCCTGTCCAGGGCCTCGCTGCTCAGCCTGAACTCTTTGCAGCAAGGCTCTCCAGCTAAAGTGTGGTGGTGTTCAAGTGTTATGTGGGGACAGCCTGGGACAGCCTGCCAGTGCTGGTGTTCAGAGGCTCTGCAGTGGTTAGGGGAGGAGGGGTGGCTGGCCCGTCTGCGGTCTAAGTGCCGCTGAGAACTGTTCAGGATTTCCAGAGAGGAGTTCTGCTGCTGCAATGCTGCCCTCCGTAGACAAGAGGGGGTACTGCAGCTGGAAGGATCAGGCTGGGGATGAAACACAGGGCCTGAGGGACAACTGCTGAGCCGGGGGCTTCCTGCTCTCCTGAACTGTAGTAGGCCCATATCTCTGGGTGGGGGGCTGGCTTCAGGGATGGACTGCAGGTCCAAGCGGGCCCCCTGCCTTTCCTGCTTCTCTCCGCTTGCCCGTGCACGGTAGAGACGCATCTTCCTCTCCAGCAGCCTCTGGAAGTGGTGGAAGTCTCCAGCGCTGACGCTGTAGAAGCCTGAGTCACTGAACTCTGAAGAGATGAGCGACTGGGAAGACGGCGAGCTGGCAGGGCTGGTCCGGTCTGGGGGGGAACCCTGCTCCACACCCTCCTCTGTCTCTGGCCCTGACAACTCCCCTTGGTGGAGGCTACCATCAGTGCAGCCCAACCCGCTGTCAAGCTCGTGGAGGAGGGGCAGGTATCCTAGAGGCGCAGGGTCCTCATCCTCTGTCTGCAAGACAGCCATACCAGGACTTAGAGACACACATTATGCATTTGGCTGTGCAAATATTAATGAGGTAAGACACCCTGGAAACGAGACCTCTGCAAAGGACATAAATATTAACTAATAATACCAATGGCCATGAATCTCAGATCAAAATGCTGGACTAAGCTCATGACCAGGCCAAATAGGCAGTGCCAGCTTTGATAAATGTGACTGACTGAGAACATATTCACTGCAGACCCTGCCAGCACTAATGGAAAGGTCTGTCCAGAACCTTCAGTCATAAAAAGATATGTTACCATGACAACCATTCCAGGACCTGTCTGGAAGCTTCCGCACCCGTTTTACCTGGCTCAAGAAGCTGCTAGGCTCATCCGTGTTTGTGCTGCAACATCCAAATAGACAGCCTCGTTCTTTTGGCATATTGCTGGACAGCGCAGGGTCCTAGGAAAGGAAGAAGAGTCAGTTAAACATGAACCACTATCACAGTGCTCTGGGGCTACGGATTTATTATCAGTGCATGAGATCAGAGGTTCGGGTGTTGCTCTATTGAATCCACTAATCACAATGAAAGACGTTTTCCACTCTGGATAACATACACTTCAAACAATACCAGAGTACAACTACTTTATAAAAATAACTGTGCAAACATTCCACATGAGAGACTCATTGTCAAAATGAAGTCGGAAGTAGGAATTACAGAAGGTATTTCATAGTGGGCATGGAATTGGCTCCAGAGTAGAACACAATGCAAAAGTAGAACCGATCTTATCTGAGCAAGGTATTATGACGATGGTTACACTAGTCATTTCAATGCACCTTCTATGCAAATTATAACATCCAATGATGATAGGTTGCATTAAGTGACAGATCTGAAAGGCACAAATCGGATTTAGTGCACATTGAGATCGGATCTGCAAAACAACTTGGCGCAGTGGCCTAGCTCACTTTGTGATCAGAATTGGTTGTAGTCTGGATGTAATCAGACATCTCAAAATGCATTCACTGGAAAAACACTGATCTTTACGCCCCTGTTTTACTCAAGTTCTCTCACTCCAAGGCTTATGTATACTTTGTGAATCTATTCACAAATGTGGTTGAAGGTGTGATTTTGCATACGGAAAGGCAGAATCCATTAAATTTTACATAATATGGTTCCACCAGTGCTGGCTACGTTCACGGATCCATACCCTTCTCTCGCCCGAAACAGCTGATGTACCCTGAAGCGCAGTACTCGCATTAACAGCACGCCTCCACTGCTGCTTCCTCATCAGTGTGTGGCTTGTGTGGTTCCTACTTCCACTACATAAAATGGACATAATTAAAATAAGCACAACCTCACAAACACCGAAGGCTGCAACCTCACAAACACCGAACATTTGCCAGGAATGTTGTTTCCTGTTGTTTTTTATATAAAAATATTGGGTTTATGAAAGACAAACTGCGATCTGATCACAGAGCTTGCGTTGAAAGGTTAAATGTGGACGCAACTCAAATCTGGCCAGATGTAATCGGATGTTGGAATTCCGATTCCAGCACTTGCATGAAGTGACTAGCGTAACCGTAGCCTATGAAAAGTGGAGTCCAGCAAGGATCAGCAACTTTGAAACCTAGAAAAGTGATATCCTTAACAGTATGCCAACACATTCCATGACCAGTAGGCTGCTGCCACAGCACTTTTGGCTTCAGTCTTCAGTGCTGATCTACTGCAGCTCCTAATTTTCAAGCATCCAACATCTCTCCCCCTTGACCCTATCCCCTCTCCCCTTTGCAGGCCTCTACTCCTGCACTTCTGCCATTCATCTATGCCATGGTCAGCTCCTCACTGAACACTAGCATTGTCGCCAGTGGATTAATAGAATAGAATAGAATAATTTTTATTTTCCCGATAGGGAACTTCAGTTGTAGCCACCAGCATTCAACAACAAAAAAGACAGACAGTGAGGCAGACCCACAACACACAAACAAACATAATAATACAGCCAAACGCCATGATTAAAAATAGCCCCCGCTGTCCCGAGATGTCCAATGTCATCAACCAGTCCAACACACAAACTCCGCCTCCACGACTTTCCTCCATAGGCTACATGCAGTGTCGCGGTCTCTGTACACTATCGAAACTGAGCTCAGCCTTCCCAGTCGCCGCCTCACTCCTCCCCTGCATTATCTTCTCCTTCCCTGGTGGCCTTTTGAAGATTGGCTGTAGTCCTGGATCAGTCCCGACATCTTCAACTCCAGTGAAGAGAGATGGTAAACTTTGTGGCTGCAGAACCAACGGACATTCCCGAGCATAATGCAATGCGTCACTATGGTGACGACCACAAACAAAATTTTAGTGGCTAGACAATTTGTCGATATTATAAAAGCGAGCAGGAGTGCCCTGAAAAATTTCTAGCCCGCTTCCCCATCCCACAACAGACACACAGCACATGAAAAAAACAAAAGACAAAAGCCAGACACAACAAAACACATTCAAATGAAAGAACATGAGACAGCTGGTCACGTGACGCCATTACAGCGCCATGTGACGTCATCAAAAAACGCATCATAAAGCAGGCCCGAGTAGCACCTATATGTAACCTTGGACCCATATGCAATCCAAAACTATTGACCAGTATCCCTTCTTCCTGTCCTCTCTAAAACCATTTAAACAAGTTTTATCCACTCAGTTTACAATTTAACTAACCCAGAATTACCTACTTGACCCACTTCAGGGATGGACTGCAGGTCCAAGCGGGCCCCCTTTAAAGCCATCAATCTGGCTTTAAAGCTAACCACTCAACAGAGATGGCTCTCTTTGCTGTAATATAACTCCTCAAAGAACCCCCAGGGATCTGTTCTTAGCCCCCTCCTGTTTGCCTCACCTGGTTTCTTTGGTCTAAGCAGTATTTAAGGAGAAAACAAAAACCAGCAGACCCTGCGGCTCTCCAGGACCAGGGTTGGCCACCCCTGCACTACAGTTATTGGTACACTTAGCTTCTTCTAACACTGCTATGCTGATGACACAACTATTTATCTCCTTTCCTCCAATAGAGGAACATATTACCTCATGGATCAAAGCCTGTCTTTCTGATATATCATGTTGGATGATCAATTGCAATCTCAATCTCGCCAAACTGCTCTACTCTATCATGACCCAGTGGTGGAATGAGTTCCCCACCTAAATTTGTAAACATGACGTTAATCTCTCATAAATGGAAGAACCTATGTAGACAATGTCTATGTCTCGCTGGTAAATTGTCTGGGCTTAGCTGATATTTAACAAGTTTGCCTGTTTAACCGACTAACTATCTGGTTTTACTAATAATCGACTAACTATCTGGTCAGCATGAACACTTTCATTACCTTGATAACTTTTGTGGCATACTGACTTGTTAAAATTGGGGGGCAGCTCTCAGTAAATCCTCTTGTCTGTCCATATAAATCTTGAGTGCTTAAACAAGCCAATGTCACCTCAATATATTTTAGTTGGATTGTGTCATCTGACAATCATAGGCGCTGGAAGTAGGGGTGCTGAGGGTGCTGCAGCACCCTCTCTGATCTTCCATGTCACTGATTCCATGATTGCTATACAATATATTAAATCTGTATGCAATACATTTAATGCCGGGTTTTTCCTACATAGTAAATTATTCGGCCGTCGCCAAAATTATTTAACGCACCGCCAAAGGGAAATCACGACCGACAAAATTACAATAATTGAGAAAACGGCAAATAAAATCATATCCGAATTAATTTAATTTAAAAGTGAACTTTGGTATTTTTTTGGTATTTAGCATTATATGCCCTGTTAAAATGTTATTTACGATCATATACAATAGGTACATATCAACATTTTGACAAACTTTGCAGTCTTGAGATATATTTATCATTTAAAGATTTATAGAACTATTTTCAGTCGCTGTACAGCCATACGTTTGTAAACTTCCCCTTAAAATTTTGGGAGGTCTTGGCTGAGTTTGAATTTTACCGTAGAAAAAGAAGAGTCGCTTTCTGGTCACCAGGTCGGGGTTTGCTTTGCAGCTAGTACAAACTCTTCAAAAGAATCCATTTTGCTAAATTAGTGTACGTTTAGGCGACTGATTCCTTCACTGCGAGCGCATAAGACCGCTAGTGAGCAACGGAAAACTACAAACATTCTAAAACAATTAAGTATTTCCGGTTACCGGCTGCGGATGTGTCTATCTAAACCCCCATTGGTGTCTATACAAGTCAATGTATTTAATAAAATAATAAATAAAACCCGATACGAAGCATACTTTGCAACGATTTTTGTGTCAGAACATCAACGGACACCAGTGACCACTCGGTGAGTTTCCCGTCTTTGAAAACAAGAGTTTATGGTGTTTTTTCGAAGAATTTTCTATTAAGCACGTCCAGATCCATTGTGTAAGTTAGCTGTGACATGAGCAATAAACAATAAAACAATATATCTCAAGACTGCAAAGTTTGTCAAAATGTTGATATGGACCATATATGCTCGTAAATAACCTTTTAACAGGGCTTATAATGCGAAATACCGAACTTCTCCTTGAATTTTTTGGGTGCAAAATGGTCTTTCGGCCAGCGGATGGCGATATATATTGTACTAGTCACCTTCAAGATGTCAGTACGAGGAGACGAGTAGAAGAAGGATAGAACCACAAACTGTATAGAAATGAGGCTCAGCTATTCTCTGGCAGAGAACTATTAAATCTTTGGGGCGACTCGGTAGAAAGACATAGCGTGCACAATAAGTTGGATGGAACACGCTCCAATTTTTAATTAGGCTACCTTTGAAGCCCTAACTTCTGAAAAGGTAAAAGCTTTAACCCGATCCACATTGGCACCCCATATTATAGTGGTAGACATATTTGTCCCAATTACAGTATTCATGTTTGTCTTAAATTATAAACTAAGCTACAGCTTTAAGATAACCCACAGGATTGATACTGCAGTGCAATAAAATTAATAGCCCAAAGCATTTACAAGAAAATCAGGTTCAGATAGCCTAAATGGTGTAATATTCAAAAAAAGCTTCAAGGACCTTTGATTTCTAAAACCTAACTTCTAAACACAACCCTACTGGTACTTTACAACCAAAGCCTACATAGGCTCTTTGTACTCCAAAAACTGTATTTACGGTAAAATTCATGCAAAATAAATTTGCTGCTCGCATACATGCCGCCAAAACCCATTTCTCTGCCATGAAAAACCATGTTAATGGGGTACCAAAGGTAGTAAAAATAAAGGGGGATTGTTCTGTATCAATGTTACAAAACATCTTAAAATCTCCTTTGCATTATAGCAAACAATTTGTCATTTCGATTTTCAGCACCCTGACTTCAAAACATCTTCCCGCACCTATACTGACAGTACAGTAATTATTCCAATGAAACCAATTGCTGTGCCATTTTTTTAAATACATGGAGATTTACCAGAAAACTGTCTCGCTATCTGCAGCAGCAACAGCTTCTTTCCACATTGTATACTGTGCTTTCTATCAATGCATTCCCACAAGGAATTTCCTCAAGGGCTACCAGGTTTCTAGCATGCCATGCAAGAGCCTGCCCATGTGTTTGCGTGGGTGTACCTGTGTGCTTGTGTGGGTGAGTAATTGTGCTTGTGTATGTGTGTTTGTGTGTGTGTGCACATGTACCAGATTCCCATTTGTGCTTCAGAGCAACAAAAATGGCTTCATGTTTTTACATGTTTATTCATTGTGTCAGAACTAAAGACCAGAGAGTTCAGTGTTTCTGCAGTAAGGGTAATTGGGGTAGAAGCTAATCCACAAATACACACTCACAGGTTGGGCCCATATGGAATGTTACTTCAGCTACAGAAGTGACCCGCCCACACACCAGGGGCCTTACCTGGAAGCTCAGTTTGGTCATGTGCTCCACGCCCTGGGGGAAGCTGGGAAGGTACTCACAGTGATTGTACTCACTGTAGTGATTGTGTGGCAGGGAGACATGATTGCAGCAGGGCCTGGAGATGACAGGGCCATACAGACATGAGTCCCTCTCAAACACATACACTACTCTCATGAGTACCATGGCATTTCACACACACACACACACACACACACACAAACACGCATGCACAAATAGATATCAGTACCACGGCATTTCACACACATACTGTACGTACACACAGATATCATGAGTACCGCTGCATTTCTTTCTCACCCACACACACCCACACAGTCAAAATGCTTCTACAACATGTTTTATAGGACAATATTACTGCAGCAACATTGCAGATCTGATCAATTAATATCAATGTTTCCTGTTGACATTTAATCGCCATAGTCTCTTGATGTGCATTGTAAGGGAATCGATCCTATCCAATGTATCTGTGCATACATTCAGGTGTTATTCATAAAGCAGTTTATCTACTAACCCTGGGAAAGGTAAGGCATGTACCTGCTCATGTAGGTGTTCAGACCTACCTGTGCATATAGGCATTTAGCGTGGAGGACCCTGCTGTGACCCCTATGCCCTGGAATCTGTCCCAGGAGTGTTCTGTTTGGGTGCTGCAGTCAGATGTGTGGCATGAATGGGGGCCCCTCCCCCTCCATCCCTCTATCTGCAACATGATTGGCTGCTCGTAGTTGCTGAGGATCCGCTGTGCCTCGTGTGGACTGACCCGGGCCAGGTCCTTCCCGTTTCCCTAGAGAGAGTTAGAACCGCTCTCAGTTACACAAAACAGAGAGGGCCACTTTTCCTCTGAGGGTCTGATGTGTATGTCACTAAGAGGATACTTTCTATTCAGAGCATATACACGTATGTTAAAACCTTAGCATGTTAAAGGCACAACTTGTGTTCTTGGAACTGGCTACCAGTGCCAGGGAGGGAGGAGGGAGCAGGGAGGAGGCAGGTTTCCATCCTGATTATCACCCAGCTGTTGCAGAATGACTATGAGGGAGTTTGACAGTGAGAAACTCCTCTAACCTCATTTCCACAGTTCTCACCAAGCCTTCCACAGCCTGACCATCAATTAAACATCAGAGAGACTGCTACCTTTCTGCAAGAAGACATTTCAACTCTTGAGTCCAGAAGCCTGCAGAGTCAGGGACAGCTGGAATAAAATTCCTTTGTGAAAGCAGCAATGTTTTGGAGATGACTCAAAGCATGGTTATATGAACCACACCTGCAGGATGCTTCACAGTTTCAGCGTTAGTTGTTTCTTTCATCTGTATTTACCTGAATTAATCATTTCTGCAGCATGCTACAGTGCACAGCTGAGGTTTGGATCACACGGTAGCACGGCTTTCACTCCCTCTGTCCAGACAAGATGTGTGCAGAGAATACTCTGCCCTCAGGCTGCTATAGGATTCCCCAAGCTCCCAGAGAGAGGGAGAGAGGTAGGGAGATGGAGGACGGGCACTAGTCAGCGTTTCACTCTCAGTTATCTTCACTTCAAGTCACATGAATGCACCATCCAATCAGAGCAGCTGATACAACCAGGAATATGCCTGAGGATGGAACGCACACACACACATACAAATACTCTTTCTATCATACACAACCCCCCCCCCCCCTTTCTTTCTCACACACACACTGTGGAGTGGCAGGGTAGCCCAGGTGTTTGGCTGAGCATTGTGTGCAAGAGGAAGCAGACTTCCCTCCATCTCTTGCTCCCTCTCCCTCACTTTTTCTTCCTCTCTCTCTCTTTTGCTCCCTCTTTCTCTCCCTCCCTCTCTCCTGCCATCTCTCCAGGCCATCACCACAGAGCCCTAGCAGAATCAAAGCTGCGTCTATGACCCGTCTGCCAGTCCACCCCCCTCAGGATTGTCTCCAAATCACAAAGTCCCCCCACGGAGTACAGCATGTACCCTCTCCCACCATAGCACTCACCCCTTTCCCATCGTCTGCCAGTGGCCCGGAGAACCTGCAGCCCATTCCTACTGCAGTAGAGCAGGAATCCCAGAGGAAGAGGTGGATGAGGAAGAGGAAAAGAGGCCAGCGGGGGGAGGGGGAGGGGTGCGGGGGCCTGCTGGCATGGACGTAGGTACGAAGAGCAGCAAGAGAAAGCAGTGCTGCCTGAAAACAGCAGCCTGGTCTACGAGCGCGCGACGATGCTGAGTTTTGTCTGCGCTTTCCCTCTCTTTCGCCTTGTAGCCGAGTCTCCCTCAGTCTTTTCTCCCTCTCTCTCTCTCTCTCTCTCCCTCCCCCTGTGTCTTTCTTGGTTACTCCACCCCTTATCCAGCCTCCCTTCTCATGTATATTCACCTTGCCCTGCACCCATTGGCTGCCTCTCGCAACTAACCAGCCAATCCTGTAGCCAGATTGGAATAAGGAAGGTGGGCCCTCAGAGCTGATGCTGGGTTTAATAGAAAAATAAGAGTATTTGACTTTCACTGGGAGAATATTATTTAATTATTTATTTTTGTCCGGTTGCATTTTTTCTCTCTTGTCTCTCTCTCACACCCCGCTCTATTTACTCTATTTGCCCCGCTCCCTCTTTCACAGAGAAACTGCTCCACTGCGATGGCAACCGGCACAATGCATCAGTCAGAGGGAATCAATACCATGCACCAAATCCCTCCCGAATCAGCCGATACAGAGAGCATGTGATAACACAACATGCTTAATGCACAAGATACCAGAGCACTCAATGTACACAAACACAACATGCTTAATGCACAAGATACCAGAGCACTCAATGTACACAAACACAACATGCTTAATGCACAAGATACCAGAGCACTCAATGTACACAAACACAACATGCTTAATGCACATAACAGCACTCAATGCATATAACACAACATGCTGAATGCACAAGATACCAGAGCACTCAATGTACACAAACACAACATGCTTAATGCACATAACAGCACTCAATGCATATAACACAACATGCTGAATGCACATAACAGCACTCAATGTACACAAACACAATATGCTTAATGCACATAACAGCACTCAATGCACATAACACAGCATGCTTAATGCACAAGATACCAGAGCACTCAATGTACACAAACACAACATGCTTAATGCACATAACAGCACTCAATGCATATAACACAACATGCTGAATGCACATAACAGCACTCAATGTACACAAACACAATATGCTTAATGCACATAACAGCACTCAATGCACATAACACAACATGCTTAATGCACAAGATACCAGAGCACTCAATGTACACAAACACAACATGCTGAATGCACATAACAGCACTCAATGCATATAACACAACATACTTAATGCTCATAACGCAATATACTTAATGCACATAACACACCATACTTATTGCACATAACACAACATGCTTAATGTTCATAATGCAATATACATATTGTACTAACACACCATACTTATTCCACATAACACAACATGCATACTGCAACACACTTAATGTAAATGAGAACAGAACACGCTTCATGCACAAAGCGCCCTAACCTGAATGTCATTGCTACATCATCACATCAACATGTACTTGTGTACGTACACTGGGCCTCATGTATAAAAAGTGCATACGTAGAAAAAATTACGTACATATTCGTATGCCAGTTTTCCCGCCATTGGAGTCGCCAGTTCCCACAGTCTCAAAAATGTGTGCATGCATGAGTCATACTCTGCGTAAATGTGCGCATGTTTTGACGTCAAGTTTGTTTTTATAAATCCCAAATCCGTGGGGAAAGTGATGTACACATTTTATTGTACGTATGCACGTATGTTTATACGTGAGGCCCACTGTGTGTGTGTTATATAAATTATTGGTCCGAACGCTGTGTGTTATAACAGTATGTGTCTGTATGCTATGTGTTATATACTGTATGAGACTGCATATACGCTTGTACAATACCGAATGTGTGTACAGTATGTCAACTGGCAGACTTGCATGCCTCTCAGCTCCTGTTGCTGTTCTCCCTTTCTCTCTCTCCCTCTCTCTCTCTCCATCTGTTTCTCCTTTTCCCTATCTCTTTGTCCTCTATATCTTTCTGTCTCTCCCCATCAGTCCCTCTCAAATCTCAAATAAATCCCTTTATTTGCAGGAAATACATTCATAGATATTGGCAAATCATATAGAAATTGATTTAAATATTAATACAGTTTACTAATTACATATGTATGATAAAAATGAAATAATAATGATTTTGAATATATTTACCACAACAATAAAACACACAGATGAATGATGAATGTGTTTGTCCCTCAGTTTAGGGCAGGCTGAGATATAATGTGCTGCAGTTGGGGCTGTTGGTCCTTCTCCTCAAAGGAGAGTGTAAATCTACAGAAATATATTACCCTTGTTTTGGAATATTTTATGCATTTAAAGAGGAGGTACATTTTCACAGTCACTGGAAAGTTACACACACACACACACATGCTAACAAACACACTTGCACATACATGCACACATGCAGTCAGAAGAGAAAAAAAGGCTCTGATATCACAGTAGCTCTGAGCCACTGAGAGACAGGCAGCTGCACATGGTTGGAGTGACTCACTGATGAGAACCAGGATCGGTACACATACAGAGGCAGGGGGAGGACGTAAAACACACACACACACACACACACACACACACACACACACATTAACGCACGTTCAAATGCTCATGCACATATGCTCATGATCATTTACATACACAGAGACACATACAGGCTCACATACAAAAGGTGAATCTGATAGCTGCGGAGATAAACCAGTATTCCTCACACCTTGCCCTTCATCCATCAATCCAGGCAACAGGATCCAGACATCCACTCAGTGAACAGCCTTACTATACCTGTTCTGTCTCTGTGTGCATCCTGTTATAAGTGCACTATACGTGATGTATGTGCTATGATTTAGTGTGTATGTGTGTGTGTGTGTGCTGTGCCTGAATACACAGCATTGATGCCTCATTAGTTGCCCTTTCAGATATTCTCTACCAAGGCAGGCCCAATGTGCTATGCAAGCCTAGAGTGTGAATCCAAACACCTGGCCTTTAAGAGCAGGCCTCTCTACTGGACTCTGCTAGCATGCATCCTTTACAGTATGGAGTCCTCCTACCGTTCTCTCAGGGGGTCTGTAGCCCTGTGAGACAGTATTCCAGCTGGTTGCTATCATTGGGTCACCAACCATGACACATATAATGAGTCAGAACATGTGATGCTACAATTTCCAATGATCTAACCTGGGGTCAAGCTAGAAAGGGAGAGAGCTATAAGCGCACAGAAAGGAAAAAGCGAAAGCGGAATGGTACGCAGGGAAAAGAGAGAGCAATTTCCAAAACCAAGCAGAAGGCAATGGGGCATGTGAGTGCATTATGTCAGTCACTGGCAGAAAAATTTGGTGTGTGTTGAGCATATGTGAGTGTGTGTGCGTATGCGAGTGTGTGTGCGCATGTGAGTGTGTTTGCGCACGTGAGTGTGATTGTGTGTATGTCTGTGTGGGAGTGTGTGTGTGTTTGCATTTGTGTACATCTCTCCTTGTTTCTCCTTTGCTGGGAAGGTGATGTGTCATTGCTGCAGTGCTAGTGAAACTTTGGGCATTAGCTTGCCTCCACCCCGGAGGCCACCAGTGTCCCTGACCGCCAGTGTCACACAGGACACGCCTCACTGCAGAGCAGTCTGTTCAGTACAGCTGTGTGACCAGGACAGTGCTGTAGGAGTGAGGACTCTCCTTTCTAAACACTGAAGGTGAGATGGGCCAGTTCTATACACACTGTTTCCTGTAAATGTAAGAGAATAGGGAGGCTATAGACCTGTAATATCCTGTCTGGGCATCTGAAAAAAAATTAGTGAAGTCATATGACACATCTCTGATACAGTTAATGTTGAATTTCTTACAAAGCCTTCGCACAATGGTCATTGTCTGGGTAACACCTGAGCTCGGACTGGCCACAGCATTGATTAGCCACAGCTGTGTGCAGGGAGATAGGGGTATCCCCTGCCTTATTGCTCAATAGTGACTCTTCTGGTCGATTATGAGCCTGCAGTATGCTGTCCCCAAACAGCACGGACCTTATGTGCCGTCAGTTGTGTGGCTCAGTGACAGGGCTGCAGAATGTTAAAGGGGTAGCTGCCGTGGAGATCAGCTGGCTGCATGTGTACTACGGTGTAGCCCTCCTGATGTGTAAATTAAAGAGGATTACAGCTGTGACTCTGCGTTCCAAATTGGGGTGAAAACAAGAAGCACTATTTTCAGTTTTGTATTTCTTACTACATGCACATCATAAACAGAGAGTGCTTAAAGCTGTCTGTGTTACAGAAAGCAAAGACCATCAAATTACACTTTCCATGGATGTCACATTTAGTACTCCTACAGTGTGACATACAGTAATGCCGTAACGTAGTGCGGTGTCACGTCATGCCAGGTTGTCAGATTTCTGACTCTCAGCCATATATAAAAGATCTACACGGTCTCAGCAGTGTGAGATACCCCGTCAGCAACACCGTCTCAGCAGTGTGAGAGATGCCTCGTCAGCAACACCGTGTCAGCACTGTGAGTGATACCCCGTCACCAACACCATCTCAGCACTGTGTGATACCCCGTCACCAACACTCCGTACACTTCTTACACTGAGAAGGTCAATGATTATTTCACATGCACTGACTCATGGTTGGCTTGTCACTGTTTTGTTTTTTTTCTCTTTGGGGTGTGAACCTTCTGCAATATGGGTTTGCACTTCTCCAGTCCCCTCCCATCATCCTCACAACACTGAACACTGCCAACCTGCCCTCAGGCTTTTCACAAACACACCAGAGACGTCACATAGCCAAAGCAAAAGGAAGGAAATCATGAATAGAACATTTAAGATGAAAAGCACAGAGAAAGAAAGTGAGAGAGAGGATGTGTGTGTGTGTGTGTGTGTGTGTGTGTGTGTGGTGGGGGGTGGGGTGTTCATAGTAAAATATTCAGTGTTGATTCAACTCTAACAGTTTTTATATGAGGCCAAAACAACATTTTATTCCATCGATGTAAAATCTACTCTATCAGAGATTAATTAGCGCTGAATATTTTCTGATGATGCTGTGTGGTAAACAAAATTGAAATCTTGAGCATAAAGAATGAACAGCAGTAGTAACCTACACTAAGCATCCTGAGGTCTTTATTATTTTCAGTTTTGTTTTACACAATAGTGTGCTAATGAAAAATGCATTAATCATGGTCCAAGGTCCACATTGAATTTCACACTGGTACACTCATTTCACCCAAACAGTAGTCATTACTTTTTAATAATACATACATTAGAGGTTGAATGAGTGAGGGAGAGAGAGAGAGCATGGGAGGCTGATGCAGATAACGCACTGCCTCGCACCAGGGAAGACCAGAGGTCTGTGTTGGGCATTCTGTGTGTGTGTGTGTGTGTGTGTGTGTGAGAGCACGTGTTTGTAAGCATAAATGTGTGCATATTGTTTGCATGGAGGCATGTTCTGTAACAGCTGTCAAACCTGAGGATCTGTCTCTTTGTGTAAAGGTCGAAGGCATGTATGTAGCCTGTGGGTACAGGCAAATGCACACTGGACCTAACCATGATACGATGCCCACAGGCTAATGGTAACACTGGCCAGTGCCAGACTCACAGGCTAACACTAAAACTGGTGCAAATCCATATTGCATGGGGCTAACAAAATAAGGTATTAAGAATAAAAAATGAAATACAATGCATATAAAATTTTATACATTAGGGAATTTTTATTATTAATTCTAACGCTCACAGCGGTATTTTAGCCTATGATGGGTGATGGGTGCAGGTTTTTTAAAAGGTTTTTTTGGGGGTAGCCCACAGTTTACAGGTAGTTTTTTGGTTGTATACCAAAAGAGTAATTTTGTATTAAGGTCATCTACTAGGCTATGTGCTACATGGTTTGTGGAGAAAATGTGCTCATGCTGGAGCTTAATTCATAGCACTTAAAGGGAGACTGTCCTGATAAAATATAATCACAGTTTTCCTTTGAAGTTTGTACATGACATTCACCACTTTTATTTAATCAATCTTTTTTGTTTTAATATACCTCAGCTTTTTTTATTACTAATACGATGAAAAAAAATTTTGGACTTTTTTTTGCATGTTAAATGTCATATAACTGCTCTCATTTTTAATATGGGCATTTCCTAGTACTTCTAACACAAACTAACATGCCTCTGTACAACATTTTTAAATACTGCAGCATGTCCAAGGTAGTAAGTAATTAAATAAAATTTAACACATGAGTGTCGCTTATAAACATTGCTGTCAATCAGTTGTCTTTGCTTAATTAGTGGAAATTTATTTATCAACTTAGATGATTGAGGTTGTGCAAATGGGATAATTGTTTGAGAAGTGGCTTGACAAAGAGATTATTGCGACCTCTAGCTGGCGGAGGACTGAAGTACCATGCGAGAAAACAAGGAACCAAACTGGTGGCACTGGCTATAATCTATTAACACATCGTGGACCTATTCACACAAAAGGGGATATTGTAACAAAAACTAGTGACTCCTCTAGTTGATTATGAGTCTGCAGTATGCAGTATGCTGATATTTTGGGTATTACATTTAATAATGTGGGTATTGCATTTAAAAATAAGCGCAGAAAAAAGTAAAGATTAGTTAGGAGGACCTAATGTTAAAAGATATTCACTCAAAATGTTCCGCAGTTACAGCATAGCACAACCATGCACCCTCAGCTTCCCACTGAAGGCTTTGATGAAGCCGTGAAATTAGATTATTTTAGCGATCAGATTTCTGCTGTCTGGTTAATACCAGACTTGGCACAGCAAGGGATCGACTCTGCATTTATATTACGAGGTTACAGCGGAGTCGTCATGACAACCGAAATGTCAATATGAACGGCATGGTCACGTTGAAGAGGTGTGCACTGGTGTTAGCCTATGTTGCCTCATGTACAGATATTTGCTCCCACATGTGCAGGGTTCCAACAACAAGTATAGCACATGCAATATATGTCGGCTCTTTGGCTATACTACCAATAATGTGTTGCCTTTAGTGTTAACATTACTCCAAATAATAAACCTAAACCAAACTTAAATAGTCTGTGCATTTTATATGCTATTTAGGCAATTAAACAATTATATAGAAATGAATGGGAAGGAATACTTAGTTAAGAAACACATATCCTGAATGTCAGTATATCAATATATTGCTTTATGACTGTGGTTCCCAAACTCAGTCCTGGGGCCCCGCTGTGTATGCTGGTTTTTCGTTCCAACCACAATTGCGATACCAGAATTTTAACGAGCTGTTAATTTTCCTTAATTAGGTGCTCTTCATGTTTAGAGGGATTATTTACCATATGTCAGAAATAGCTATGCATGCCATAAAAAAAAGAAAACTCCCATTTTCACCTCATGCGTATTGTGCTATATTGCAATTACATAAAAATACATAATTTCTTAACTGATCAAATTTAAAAAATGAAGTAAATCAGTAGGCTCCTAATTGGTGAAGGTGTGGACACATGACATGGCCACTACTACTAAGCAGTTTGGTAGGTAATGAAGAATTCAAAAACATAGCAAATGATAACAGTGAGTCAAACCTAAAAATATAATATAAGTCAAACCTAAAAGCAGGATTACTGAGTTAGCTGAATAACTGCACTGATTAAACAGCTCTTTTTACTTCAGTCCATGTTCCAGACTTGGGAGGGTTCCGGGTTTTACTCAGTGCAGTTATCCAGCTAACTCAGTAATCCTGCTTTATGAAATACCCCCCTGCATTGTGTTAATCCGTTTAAGGGAATCACTGCTTTATGACATGAAAATATTGTTAAATGAAAACTTAGACTTGCATTTATAAAGCTTTGGTTGCAAATGGATATATACATTTTAGCTAATAAAATATGATAATTTCACCGTATATTGTGTCACCTCTGATTTCACATGGGGGTTGAACCCTGCAGAAAACCTTCTGGGGGTCACATAAACAGTGAGTAAGTGCCAGTGTTCTGACAAGCAGACCTACTGCATTGGATGACCTACCCAGTAGCTGAAAATCAGTGCTTCCACTGGTTGGAATATACAAATGAGCAATCTGCTGTCATACAGAAATTAACTGTAATGCTGTATTAGCCACCATTTTACAATGGATACATTTGTAACATTTTGTGAGCTGCAAATATGCTGTAATAATGAGCCACCCTCTTTTTAAAATAAACACAATATTATTAGCCCACAAAATACAAGGCCGCTTATTCTGTCAAACAGAAACTGACATTGATTAGCATCTATTTATAAAGGCCTTCCCTGCGGAAGTGGTGATTACCACTGTCAAAATTAATATGCATGCACTTAGCTGACACACTTACCCAGAGCCATCAAAACAGGATGTAAAGCAATGAAAAGGATTTTTCATGGTGAGCCAGATCACAATAAACCTCTACCACTCTGCTATGACAAACTCTCCATGGTTATACCTGTCATCGGTAGAAGCCATCTGGACACTCTTCTGAAACCACTGTGGTAATATAAATATAGTAGAGTGGAACAGACTGGAGTTTTGATATTTTGGGTATTACATTTAATAATGTGGGTATTGCATTTAAAAATAAGCGCAGAAAAAAGTAAAGATTAGTTAGGAGGACCTAATGTTAAAAGATATTCACTGAAAATGTTCCGCAGTTCCACTAACAATTTTAAATGGTGAGGGAAGAGCTGCTAGTGTTTTTGACAATGGAATTGTACTGAAATTGCAGACGGTCAGTATCTGAACTGCACATGATCAGCCTCAGAGAGTGCTGATGGGTATTTAAGTGCGCGATGACAGCACTTTATATTACTCACATCAGCTCAGTGAACCTATAAGGGCTGAGATATTTTACCATAGCAGAAAGTGAAACTACGCCAACCAAATAGCCCAACGCACTGCATCTCCACAGTCAGCACGGTTATTAATATCCTGCCTGTGTTAAAGCTTTCTGCCCAGTGGACTCATGGGCAGTAATGGTGCTGCAAATGTGTCACCTGTGTTCTCATTTCTGTACTTAGTTCTGCTCTGTGCTTAAGTGCTGCGAATCAGCCCAGAAGCCTTAAACAACAGTGAATACAAAATAAATGGAATCATGGGTTTTTTATTACTTGATGTTTAAAAACATTTTCTTATGTCCTATATTTTCTCCCACTGTGGAAAAGGTCAGGCTTATCTTCAGGCCTGTTCCATTGGTACGGCCTCCTTCGGCCGCATGGGAGCGCGCACGCATCCTGTGCTACCAGCCAACGCTTGTTTTCACTGCGCAATCCTTGCCCAGCTTTGCAGTCACTGCATGTGCTGAAAGACTGCACCTCTTGCACAGCTGGCACTAGTGCAAGGTTAGGTTGAATTATGCTATGCACTTACACCACTGCACAGGACCCCAGGCAGGGTCAGGGGTTCGATCACCGATGTCTATTCTGGGGCCCAGAGTCCCACGCTGCCCATATTACTGGCCCTCTCTCCTTAGTTATGCGATCAATTTGCTCCCGCCGTGAATTTTGAGCAGCTGTGTGCATTTCAGAAACACGTAGGCTACAGATCCCCTGGGGCACCTGACCCAGTGCAATGGAAGCTGTCTTATGTGCTGAGCGCACAAATGTAAATGCACACATTTTTTATTTTATCAGTTTGTACATTCAGTTTGTTCTGTCACATCCTGGAGAAGGCTGGCAGATGGGCTGGCTGCGAGAACAGAGCACAGTGTGCTAATACTCCTTTATCTGCCTGCCTGGATCAGGCCCACTTGTTCAGCTCAGTACATTCCACAGGGAATGCCGTTCAACCTTACTGAAGCAGATGTATACAGTGCCTCATAACAGAAAACCTTACATTTCCATCTCTAAGAGAAGTAGAAATGATTTCAAGGCATACACATTTTGAGTAGGTAATGGCTGTGCCATGCTGTGTTTCAGGTAGGGGGGTACAGGTGCAGCTGTATGTGTGGAGCACAACAAACCATTTCTTTACTGCATTCTGTACAACAGCTGGGAAATTAAGTTGTGATTTATTTTTGTGCCATAAAATGTTGAATATGTTATGATACGCTCACAGAGCAATTATAATTGCCCTTATTCACACCAGTAAGGTGCAGGTCAGTTTTTACCACAGCTGGAAATTCCACTGATATTTGTTCAATGTTTATTCTCACAGGCCTTGAGGCACTGGAAATGGCCAATTAAAAATAACCCCTCAATGTTATACACCACTATGAAACAGCTGTTTTCTCAAAACTGTTTACTGTGTAGACACAGGAGATATTCCTATTGATGAGCAGCTACATGCTAATGATCTGTGATCTTTTCCCATCTGTGAGTTATGGAATAAGCACTTGGTTTATTCCAATACTGGATATGTTGAAAGGATATTAGTATGATTGACAGTTAACTGGATAAAACTACCAATGTAATTGAGTCAAGTGCTGTGGTATCAGAAATGCAGATACTTTTGAAAAGAAAAGTACGATGGCAAAACTGGGTTGTGTGATTTGCAGGGAAAATGTGAGTTTAATTTCCCAGTGTAAAAAGAACTCAGCTTGAAAATATTTTAGCTAGGAGGACCCATCGTAACATTGAAAAAGATGCATGTTCTTTATAAGTACACAACCTGTGTCTCTCATAAGCAAGTCGACTAATATTGTCATCGCGCACCAGAAGCTGTTGCCTAAACATAGCATCTGCTTCCCTCTACTGGCCATGTTGAGCGAATACCAAAACCATTCTAACTCTTCAAGTATATTGTTTACGCCAGGGGTGCACAACAAGGGCCAATTAGTTTCAGGATTTTGTGCCAACTTCTGCTCTTGATTATTTAATTAGCTCAATAATATCTTGATCTGACACGTGTGTAAGCACCAGCTACAGCCGCAGACTGCAAGTATATCTGAAAGATTTTACTCAAGTAAAGAAGTGAACCAGTGTAGTTAATAGAGCTGTCAGAAAACTAAAAATAAGGTAATTAGTTGGAACCAAACCAGCATGCAGACTTTCCCTCCAAGACCATAGACTCCTGGTTTATGCCCTGGTGTATGTGCACTACTTCCCAGAGACACTAAAGAATGCTTGCTGTTTATCTGTATTTATTTTCTAATTATTAAGTTGATTTGCCACAAATGCTTTTTTATTGTTTCTGCACATTGATTTCCCTAGATAACTGCAGCAAAAAAATTATAAACTGGGTTCTCAGAAGACCTATCTGGTTAAATAAAGGTGAAATTATGTTTAAAAGACAAATCTGTAAAGGGAAGAAATATGTAGCTAAAAAATATGACACTAGCTTCTATGCCTTCAGATTTCTGCCAGTAAAGTAAAAGCCTCAAAATCAGATTCTACTGTATGTCAGTACAGGAATAAAACTGGAACAAAGCCAAATTACAGTGGGGTGCAAAGATTTGGGCAACCCTGGCTACAAAGTTAAACATTTCTTCAAAATTTAAAGCAAGATTACTTTTTACTAAAAGTTTTTACAGTGTCAAAATAAAAAAAGGCCCTGTGCAAGTTTGGGAACCCTGTATGTTAGTATTTTGTAACTCCTCCTTGGGCAACTATAAAAGCTTGCCAACGCTTCCTGTAGCTAGCTACGAGTCTTTCAAATTTTGCTTTTGGAATTTTTCCCCATTCTTCCTCTAGCTCGGAAATATTTTTCGGCCTCCTTGCATGCACGGCATGTTTAATATCTTTCCGCAGGTATTGTTATATTTCAATATCAAATCTGGGGACTGTGGTGGCCATTCCAAAACTTTCATCCGTCTTTCCTGGAGGTACTTCCTGGTTGATTTTGAGGTATGCTTCGGATCATTGTCTTGCTAGAATACCCAACCTCTCTTCAACTTCAATGTCTGGACTGACCTTCGAACATTAGCCTCTAGAATTTCTTGATATTTGGTGGAATCCTTTCTTCTTTCCACCTGCACAATATTTCATGTGCCCCCAACTGCCACACAACCCCAAAGCATAATGGGTCCACCTCCATGCTTAACAGTTGGCAAGATTGTGGCCAAAAAGTTCAATTTTAGTTTTGTCAGTCCAAAGCACATTGTTCCAAAAGGCTTCAGGTTTTTCAAGGTTTTCTTTCGCATACTTCAAAGGCTTAAAGGCTTCTTTCGAGCAAGTCTGCCATGTAGGTCTTTGTTGTTTAAAGTATGTTGTATTGTTGTTCTGACATGTGAACAACTAGACCTGTGTCTGCTACTCTTTTTTTGCAGTGATGAGTGGGTTCTTCTGAGCATTTCTCACCAGGTCTCAGGCCATTCTATCTGAAATTGTTATTGGTCTTCCAGATCTTGTCTCGTCTTCAACTGTTCCATTTATCGTTCATTTTTTGATAATGTTTCTGACAGTGGAAATAGGTAGTTTGAAACATTGAGAGAGTTTTTTGTAGCCTTCTCCTTGTTGGTGGAAGTGAACTGGAAACAAGTCATATATGCTCTGAACTCAGTCTGGTCTTTTGTTTTGAAAGGAATATTTTTCAATTACTCTGTAATTGAGATGAATACATTGTTCATCTGAGTATTTACTGTGTATACGCCTTGGTTCTTTATGAAATTTATTTTTTTCCATGAGATAATTTCCCACCAAATGAGAATTTCAATGTGTTTAGGGGGGCTTTGGCATAATTTGAGTTGCAGTGTAACATAACGGTTAGGTAACTGGGCTTGCGCTATTGAAACATGGAACTGGGATTGTATGTTAAAAGAATGCAAGCTGTGTAAGGCGCTCCAGATAAGCATTAAATACTGAAAAAAAGAAAGACAACAAAAACAACTGCAACTTCACGCCTCCAGCTGCTCGTGGTTTCGCTTGTGTTTCTCAGCAGAACATGCCTCTGCAGCCTGCGCAGCTGCAGCACAGACAGGGTGCAGCCAGAGGGAAGCATCAAAGCGCAGACAAAGTGGGGGAGAGACGTGCACTGGCCTTCCTACATACACCTCTGATTTTACTTGCCAGAACATCTTGCAACGTTCCAAACTTTACAGTGGCTTTCATTAGTCAAAATGAAAAGCAGGAGCAATGCATCTTTGCTCTGGACAGTTGTATCTGCAATGTGTAATGTGTGTTTCATCTCATGATCTCAAAGTGCTTTAGACTGAAGGGGGGAAACTCACCTCGAATGTGTTTGTGTAATGCTAAGTAGCCCAGGTGTGTCTCAGCATAACTGATTTTCTGCCTCAGGGTACACAATGTGGGTGAACACTGTGTCTGTGTTCAGGGTACAGTGTTCAGCATGTGGGCATCAACTCTTTGTTTGTGATGCATGTTTTCTTTTACTTCCCACTCATTCGGTAAAAGGTTCTCTACCCTGCAGCTGACACTTAGCACCTACACATATCAGCCAGTCTCCTCTATTAGACATGCAGAACACTGTGACAGCAATACTAAAACAAACAACAATTACAAAGAAAAACCCACTTTGAACCCACATTCATTGCTATAGGCCTTCATACAGATAGTCTCTATATCCTTATTTCATGTTCCATCCAAACATTGAGTTATGGCAACATGATACTTTTAAAACGTCACATGATGAGTAAGGGTCTGACATACACTAAGCTGAGAGGTAACATTCAGAATTTCAGTAGATAACTAAAATGAATTACATGCCTTTGGTATTAAAGATATTTTTGGAAGTAATTTACTGAACATAAAATTGTTCGATTAAGCATATATTACAAATGTTAACCTAGGTACAGTATATATACCCCTGACCACATGCCATGGAAAAACAAACCAATTAGTAACTGGACCTGGACTTGTAACCAGGGGTTTGTAAGATCAGATGGAGAACTCATAGTTTTCCAATGAGCTTGGTGCAGAGCGAATATCCAGCTGTTCTATGTAGGTCATTTTTATACTTAGCTTTTCAGTATGGATCATATTTAATTAGTAAGCTAGGCACAACATTACTTTACTTTACTTTACAGTCATTTAGCAGACGCTTTTATCCAAAGTGACATTCTAGATAAGGCTGTGTCCCTGGAAAATGCAAGCAGCAGTTCACATCAGTTCTAATAAACACGTTAGCTATTTAACTTAAATGGTTTTGCCACAAATACTGGACAAACAACATGACTGGGAACAGAAGGTAACATTTTTTAAGAAAAGAAGGTCGAGACCTGACACTCTCCTGACACACGTTGATGCCTGTATTCTCTCGCACAATGCTTCACACACTTTACCCTTTGCATGCACCCATACAATGTTAAGTTTGAAACTACAGTATTTATGTCCGGTTGATTTATGTTACAGGTGACATGCAACCTCGCACATGCACATCTGCAGCCACACACTTACAAAAGTCTTTCTGAAGGAATGTTTTTCAAAAAGCCATTAACAACAACAGTAAAAACACACACAATTGTCTGTCCTCCTAGCATGGTGTGGCACCAGGAAGGCATGTCTCCACATGCCTGAAAAGGTGCTGTCCCCAAATGTATATACTCTCAAACTTAAATTTGTGAGGCCTGAAAAACAAGTATGGTGTTCACTATCTCCTACCCTGTAAGATTTGATCCAGTAAACTGTCAGGCACAGACAGGTTTAACATTGAGATTTACGATAAGATATACAGTATATACATGTATCCACAAGGGCCCATGTTCATAAAGCATGTCCCATGGGGCAGATTTAAAACTATTGAGCAACCATTCTTTACTTTTAAAAGTGAGTCTATGCACATAAATGTGTTGCCTATTGCCTGATTTTCTATTTTTTAATAGTAGGCCTACATAAATACACATAATGGATGGTGGGATCTCAATAGATATAATTTCCCCCAGTACTGTTGTAAGGATCATATTTATGGAATGTGAATTCAAAAATATTTATCACCGCCTGATAATAACCTTTCCATGATCATATCATATCAAAATGAATCAAATAGCCTGTTACAAATAAGCTGAAAGCTGATTTGTAAACAAATGAATAGGCTATATTAACAAGCAGAGGAACTGGTGGTGGGAGTAGAATATTTAAGGCGTGGCCCTTGTTAAAAGGTGCTAAAAGACACTCAGCACCTCAACCTCAGAGGATAAAAGAGCAGTTAGACCCTGGACAGAGAGGCGAGGATTACCCGAAACTCAATTTCCTCACTCTGCACAAACACCTCTTTTCAAATTCACATATGACCTCGATCTTTGTTTTTTACAAAAGTCTGCCCGCAGCGTTGGTCACTTCAAAGAAAGGGGAGGTGTCACAAGCATGTTCCAATGTGCGATTCAAGTAGAAAAAGTGAAATAAAATCTATAGACACCACCAAATAGTTAATTAATTCCAGCAACAACTGGACCGCAAATATAGACCAGCCAGAGTTATTTGTCCTTTACTGTGCTGGAGAGCACAGAACGCGCTTGAGTTGCTATTTGTGTTTAATTCTGGCCCTGATAATCTTCCCTGTATAACACTCAATTTTTTAAGGCAGCGGACCTTGAGCCTAAACTCTATTCCGTCACAGATTTTGCAGCTACAAACACATTGGTTCAGCGCGAACCTTAAATGGAATGCGCTTCGACGCGGATGACGTATAGTCTGTCGTCGAGTCTTTTACGTCACTCTCCCTGGGACTTGTGATTTTCCACAGGAAGAGGGCGTCGAGTGCTTCAAAGTGAGAGAATCTGCAATCTGCCAGTCAGCAGTTACAGAAACCATAGCAACTTCGCCTAGAGCAGTATAACGTTAGCCTTCATTAGATCTTAGTTATCATTTTCTGTGGACTAATTGTGTAAAATGGTTAACCTTGTCACATCACGCATAGTTTTCAGATAAAGAGAAACATTTCAATCAGTAAGATAACGTTAGGCTACAGTGGATACACTCGCGATTATTTATTTCGCTTTAAATCACAAATTTATTGGCCAGATGTAGAAACAACTGGAATTTCACTGTCACAAATTAATTTGAGTAAACATCCCCTGATGAAGAACAAAATCATATCTAATAGACACTAGGTATATTTCCTCTGAAAGAAAGAACAGCGGATAACTTAATCATTATCATCAACAACAAAATTATAATAATAACAAACACTTTGTGAAGGTGTTGTGCTCTTTATATTGTGATTAGAATAATGGTGATTAGGCCTATTAGTTGCATGTTTCGATGTTATTATTGTCAGAGAATAGTAGGCTTATGTTTAGGCTACTAGTTGGCATATTAGGCTATTAATATTAGGCAATTTATTATTTATACAACATGTTTTAACATTATTAAATTAAATCATTGTCCAGAAGTGCATGATATGTCCTTGCTGTAGCCTACAGCAATTCGTAGACTATATTATGCATAGGCTAAATTCAACTAAAGATGAGCGTGTAACATAGGCTACATGTTGTAAAAAGTAACGAGGTTATTGACCAAGAAGCAAAACCTACAGGGAAAAAAAGCTGTATCGAAAACATTGATATTTCCTTATCAAGCATTTGATTGTAGGCTATGTCAAAAATGTAACGTTAGTAGGCTACATTTTACGCAGTAACGTTACTACAAAAAGTGTAGCAAACTGCATTTTACATTCCATACGATGTTGTTACGTTTAGCATAAAGATTTTTCAGAATTGTACTAAAACTAGCCAATTAATGTAAACTATATTCTAAGTTGGCGACATAGCTACTATCTCATTTCCCTAAAGGCAAAAAAAACAAAAAACAGTCGTCAAGTTGCATCAAGCTTTTTGACGTCAGTTTCTCAATTTGGACAGGCGGAAGCTTATTTGCATAGACACCCAAGAGCTCGAGGATTTTTTCCGCCAATCAAAATATACATTTTAATGAATAGCAGAATTCTAAAACTCTGATTGGTCGAAGACACTATCAATCGGCGACGCACATGGATTATGTCACTACTATGTTCCCTAAATAAAAAGGCTCTAGTTCCTTCAGGGTACAGTCAGTCACGTACTACACGGACGGGTATTAAACAGTGTAGCTACAGTTTGTGATTACCCGATAAAAGTTTTTTGTTTTTTGTTTTTTGGCCTTTTAAAAAATCTCAAACTTTTTCCACTTGGATAAAGAATGCTCAACTGATTAAGACACCACATAAAAGTTCGAGTGGTTTCACGTTGAAGGATTTTTGTTCAGACTTTTATCGCGACATTGCTAAACAACTCGCTAACAAGCAGTTTGTTCATAACGAGCACATTTTAATAATATTTTATCTCCACTTGTTAGCTAAACTATAGCTAACTACCTCGATAAATCGTCGGCGAAGTGGAAAATGAACCACGGCTACACCACCAAAGCTGAAATGGGCCCAGAAGTAACCGCGGCAGCGGGCTTTGTGTCCAGTTTGTTAAGAACAAGGGGCTTCCTCAGTGAACAACAACTGCAGATTTTCAGCGACTGCCTACAGCAAGGACTTTCAGGTAACCACTTTATTATTTAAACGTACTATGAATATTGGTCGGTTCTAACTTACAGCATTTGCGCAAGAAATATTAACACTATTTCAGCATGTATACGTTAACATTGTTTTGAGAACCTAGACG
The DNA here is from genome assembly GCA_022702515.1 of Ilyophis sp. 1 JC-2022. Taxonomy (NCBI): domain Eukaryota; kingdom Metazoa; phylum Chordata; class Actinopteri; order Anguilliformes; family Synaphobranchidae; genus Ilyophis; species Ilyophis sp. 1 JC-2022. The sequence continues at coordinate 30,418,135 of CM040402.1, read as the reverse complement.
CAAGATAACAGTTGTAATGTTCGCTTGGCTTCAAAAATGAAGTTCTGGATAGATACTTGGCTAACGCTAACAAGCTAATGGTGTTTATTACATTTAATGGAGGGTGGCTAGCGCTCACGACAAATTCCCAAAAGTTGCGTAGGTGGCTTGCTGGCCAAATTTGTATATTTACGGCTATGCTACTTGGTTTCAGTTGAAACGAAGTCTTTGTTGTGGGTAAACCGCTACAGTTAGCTTGCCAGCTAGCTAAGTTAGCTAGAGTCCATTTGGAATATATCAAGTCAGGGTTGCGTTTGCTAAGCTACTGCACTGTATGTGATGCGTGCACTAAAATCAAGTAACAGTGTCTCAAAATTACTTTTCAGAACACTACAAACACCACTGGTTCCCAGAAAAGCCACAGAAAGGCTCCGGCTACCGGTGCATTCGCATCAACCACGAAATGGACCCCATCATAAGCAAGGTCGCCTGCCGAATTGGTCTGAACAGCCATCAGCTGTACGAGCTCTTGCCGAGGGAACTGACTTTGTGGGTGGATCCATTCGAGGTGTCTTATCGCATCGGCGAAGATGGCTCCATATGCGTCCTGTACGAGGCTGAAGCCCCTGCTCCCTCATGTGGCGGGGCCAGTAGTGGCCCTTCTGCGTGTAACAACTCTGCACTGCACTGCAAGAACCACTTTCTAATGGGCCGCACCAGCCCTCCTAAAAACTACCTGATGACCGTTTCCAGCTAAATATTTCCCGGGAATTGGGACTCCAGCAGACAGGCAATGTGAGCTTCATCGAAGGGGGGGGGAGGGGAGACTTTGGCCAGTGATCACCTCCATTTATTTTCTTTTGTTTCTCTAACTGGGTAGCTAAATTTGTTTCCCCCACAACATATTTATTGTTTACTTAAAATAGCAGCTCTTGCTGTTTTCCCTTTCAAAAAAATTACCTGATAATGAAAAATCCATAAGCACTATGTTTCCCTTTGTTATGCAGGTAGTTTAGTGCCTTTGGGTTAATGTCTTTGCACTGACCATGTGTTCACTGTGTGTGCGCGCCTGCCCTTATTAGCACACAAGGTGAAACTTAGTCTTTAACACACTGTGGAATTTCTCTCAGTTTTTCATTTGGAGGGGTTTATATTTCAGATAAGGTGCAATAATAGTGTTTCAGAAATACAGCATAGCTTCAATGTAGGTACAGTGATTGTCAATGTCTCCCTCTTAACTGGAAACAATGTGGCCTTTTTGACGTTGACTATTGAATGGGTTGTAAAAAAAAAGAATACAAAATTGAATGCACTACTTAAAAATGGGACCAGATATTTTCCTCCTTGAATGAAACCAAAAAGCTGTGCCACTGCTTTTTCAATGTTTTGCATATGTTCATTTTTTTAATTCCACATTTAAATACAACAACAATATGACGACTGCCTTAAGCAAAGTCATGGTACTGTACATCACTGCCAAATTGAGTAAAGTTCTTTCCCAGAAAAAAACATTTTGTGCAATAGAACCAGCGTATTCAAACAGTTGGCACACATGTTTGGGATTTATTGTAAACTTGTTTACTGCTGTTTGGAAGATACCTTTTGATTGTGCATGTGAAACCTATCAGAAATAGATTTCCCCAAAGGGGAAAGTGACCACAGAATTTGGGCCCTAGCAGTGGGTGGGGGTGGGGCTGGGGTTCCTGCTCTAGCAAGTGATTTAATTTGTGCTGTTGAGTTCCCTTTTCAAAGAGTCCATTGCCTGTTGGAGCAAGCTGTGAGGTTGTTCTGAATTCGGTGGCACCAAACTGACGTGTTTATCGCAATGCTGGAGTGGGCTGTCCTCAGCATGTAGCATTCTCAATGAGCTGTTGAGCAGCTGAAATTGTTTACCATTTGTTGTTCTTTTGTGAAATGTAGAATTTGTAAGCTAATTTGAGAGCACAGTATGTATTCAATGTACTTTTTTGTATGGATTTGTGTACATAGATACTTGTACGGTTTTGTACTTGACAATGTAATTTTTAAGATAATAAACTTTCATGACTTTCAAATCATCACTTGCTGTTTGTCAGCTCTAGAAATTATTCCTTTTGAGGAAAATTGGATTTAGATTAAGGAGTTTAAAGGCCTGTTTACTCCTGTCTGTATGGAACATGTCTGATTTCCTGGCAAATTCCATGAGTTGCATTCTGTGATTGTTCTGAACTCAAGATTGTATATACATCAAAAGAATTTGATAAACAGTCCATTCAAAATTCTGTTTGAACACAGACAGCCATACAGAAGTCAGTTATGTGGGATGTTTGTGTAAACAATGTGAAATAAACTTTTTTTTTGCCCATTATATTTATGCTTGTACATTGTTAAATGATCCATGCCCTTAGATCAGTGGCATCTTGTAATATATCTTTATTTTTTCCCCACTTCATTCTACTATTGATCAGAAACGTTTTCATATTTGAAATGAAAAACTAATTGGGATACCATAGGACATTTATGTTATTAATCCGGGTGTAATTATGAGTACTATAGGTTTCACTAAAATGTACAGATATGAATACGACGAATTTTCTGTTTGTCGTCGATTTTTGTTATAAATATGCAGTTGACGGAAAATGCACAATGACCTCGTATAACCTCGTATATGTTTATTACTTTAGGTCAAAAATGTGATTTTAATCCTTTCCAGCTAGTTTTCAGTCATGTTTTCCACAATTAGAACAGGCCAAAAGAAATGCGTTCTAAAACGCTGACATTCTTAGTGAATATCAATCTCATGTGAATCAAAACTCTTGTGTTTTGAACAAAGCCACATCTGTCAGGAGAGGAGTGCAGAAATGGAGAACTAAAGGCCATTTCAGGAGTATTTGAACATTTCTTCAGAGGAGGTCAAACACATCAATGTTTGACTGTGTACAAAACTAGAATCATGAGCAGCGTTCTCACCTAAGAATGATCTGCCTCAGGTCTGCCTGCTCCGCATGTTATTGTGTGTAAATAATGTGTAGTGCTCATTCCAATTCTATGTTCATATCCCGAATGAAATAAAATGTCCGCCCTGGGCCATGTGTGGGAGAACTGAGGGCTTGTTTCTTTCAGCTTGAAAGGTCCCCATGTATATTGTAAACAAGACTGATGTACATGTGTGTGTGCATGTTACTGCTATAAGTACTGTGAATCGATTACCACAGAACACTTGTACATGTCAAATTTATGGATGAATGTTGAATTCTGGCCAAATACACTACATTCTGAATGAAAGCTTTCTTATCTCAGATCTTAATATGACATTACATTAGTTATTTGGCAGATGCTTTTATCCAAAGCGACGTACAGTAAGTGCATATTGAAGGTCATTGAAACAACTACAAAGCAAATCCGACGAAGCACAACTTTCTCACAACGTAGAAGCTATCCCTAGTAACGAACATATAATAGTCAGTCGGCTGTACATTTTTAACTATAAAATGGCAAAAAACACAAATAGAAAATAAAAAATAAACAGGAAGGACGTACTATATAATTGGCCCTATTTTAAGCATATTTATGCTTAAAATTTAAAATCTTGCAAACAAATTGCAGGAATGAGGTCCAAAACTCATGGATTCAGTCATGGTTGGGGTGAGGAGTATATGTGCTTATGGTGAGGTGTAGATGTGTTATTGTGTTTATTGCTCATTTTGTGATGAGACCATGTTGAAATTTTTGGCAATGTGTAACTTCGGGATATTTGTGTCCCTCCCTTTCCATGACACGGCTTTTAATCTTCAGCCTGGTCAGATAGGAGGCCTGTGCTGTAGCCTCATATGCAGGACTTGGTTTTGTTCTGATAATTGCACTGTTGCACTGTTCAGTGCTCATCACAGGAAACCCATGCGTAACTATGGATATCACATCTGCTGTGGTGTAATTCATGCTGATTTCAGCAGCTTGGCTCAGTGGTTATGTACAGATGGGCCTGTTTTCACACTGCGGCTCTGTGCGTAATGGGAGTCATATAGGCCGGGTCGTGCCCTAAGCCTGTCCTGTATTTTGAGGCAAACGCAACTTAATTGTTGACAGCAGTCAGAAAATAAAATCCAACACAGATAGTATAAGAACACTCCAGATATGTTGTAAGACTAAAAATGTGAATGGTTCTTGCTTCACTATAAAAATAATTTACATTTTTTTTAATCGAGATGAAGACTGTTTCACCCCATGTTCCCACTATGTGATCCAATGAGATGCTGCAAAAAGCCTAAAAACTTGAGGTGCCTTGCATGCAACATTACCTCAGTCAACAAATGCCAAGGGATGGATTTTCTAGTAGAAATGGAAAATGTCAGGAGAACTGTTAACCTGACGTCATCTCCATTGCATATTACCAAACTGCTGCGTCTTTGCTGGTGCAGAACGATAAGCCACCTGTCTGATGCGCTGCAAACCACGAGAACATCACCCATCAAAGCCACACACACCAGCTGACAGTGCCATTTCATCTGTGCATATAACAGACGTGTGAAGAAAGACAGGCATTGTGTCACCAGAAATAAAAGCCAAGGGGAATTATGGAGCTGTGCTGGCCTTAAGAAAACCCTGCTCATCATAGAAAACTGGACATTGTCCTTTAAAGCCAAATTTTTTATTCTTGTTTCAGCACCTGGAGTTTCAATGATTTTCATTTTAACCCATCCTGCAAGGTTTCAATTATTTTGTTAATGGACAAGACAGGCAGATGCACAGGAGGAGATATTTTAAGTCGAAAAAAATGTAAATGTAAATGTTGAATGTAAATTTGAGTTGCACTGGGGGACTTTGGCTTCCTGTAGCCGTTCTAAATGAATGTTGTACTAATCAAAATATGACAGGTGGATACTGTGCTTTGTCTTTTGGCAGCTGTTTTTAGCTCTGTTTGTGAAACAGTGTCATGCCTTGAGCTGGGAGTGGTACAGGGCGTTGGTGTTTGCGGTAGAGATAGCAGGCTGGTGAAGAGGCCTTTGTTATCTGTGTGTGTCTGTGTGAGTGTTTGTATGAGTTATCAATACAGCCATCCAGGAGAGTGTGTATGAAGGTGGACCATCTTGATCTGGGCTAATTGTTGCTGGGTGGTCTGCAGTGGGCGTGACCAATGTGCCACACAGCCAGGTCATTATACAACAGCAGTCTGAGAGGAACCATCACAAGCCGCAGAGCTGAGATCGTTGTTGTGCTCTGAAAAGCTCCAGTAGCCTGATTGTGTAAATATATGAGGAGAAAGAACAGAGCTTCCATAGACCACTGTGGTCATCGTAGCTGCTTATTATCTTAACATGTTATTTGAGGGAAAACTTGAGACATGAGACATGTTCCCCCCAGAATTGGTTATCAGCCTGTCACAATATGAACATTTTCACTGAAAAGATGCACGTGGCACTGAAAATGTATTGGTTGACAAATACTATTGGAACTCTTGAACACATTTCTACTTTTGTTTCATAGACCACCTCTTCCAGAATTTTCACCAAACCATATTCTTAAAGCAGCTTTCAGACTTAAGCCGTGTGGGGAGTGTGTTCATGTCCAGAGGATCTTGTGGCATTCATGAGCTCAAGAGTGTTGTCAAAGAAATCAGGACAAACTACACGCAGTTAGCATTCTACAAGCTGAAACTTAGCCACCGGCCAAAACACACTTAAGATAAGATGTTGTTTACGATAGGTAGCACACAAAAACTTGTCTACCTTTCAAAGTTTTTAGTTAGAACCACTTGGTCAGATCCAGCTAGTGGATTAGAAAACGGTCCAACCCTGAGCCAGCTGGTGAATGGCACTGCCTGTGGGTCCCCCACTAGTCTCACAGGGCCTACTGGGTGTATGTATGTGTAAGAATGAGACACTTGATTGGCCTCCTTTGTACCTATTTAATACTTTGGCTGAATGAAAGTTGATTTGTCATGCCAATAGAGCTCTGAAATAACATTACATACATTTGGGCGATAGATTTTACTGAAGATTTGATATATACTGTATTCTACACTAATCGTAAGATGTGTACTGTATGTAAAGTAATGATGCAGTGTGTACTGTATTCTACACTAATCGTGCAGTGTGTATTGTATTTAAACTAATGGTAACAGTGTGTTTTGTATCTACACTAATGATTAAGTGTGTACTGTATCTGCACTAATTGTGAGGTGTGTAGTGTACCTACACTAATTATAAAATGTGTACTGTGTCTGTGCATGGATTGAGGCGGCTTGTAGCGGCTGTTGCCGTGTTTTTCAGGACCGTGTGAACGTGGGAGTGTGAGGAAAGCAGGCCCTGAATGTATTTCCATGAGAAAAGCCCAAGAATGTGTCCAGAGCCTTAGCTTGGCAGCCCCCCTCCACCTCTCCCAACCATCACTTTATGCCCATGAAACCAAGGGGCACGAGAACGAGAGTGAAAAGACTCCTCTCCCGCTGTTCCTGCAGTGGGGGCGGAGTAGGGAGGGACGCCTCGGCCCCTCGGCACGCGAGCGGGAGAGTCGTCTCACCCCGCTGGGCTTTCATGCAGGGGCATCTGCTGTTTGCAGGAAGGAGACAATGAAGGCTTACCCCCTCTTCTAGCCTCTCTCCCTCCCTCTTTCTCTCCCCATGGCTCTCTGCCATCTGCGATGCCCCACCAGCCCCTGACCCTGCACTACACTGCCTTTCAGAGAAGCCAACCCTTCCACCCCCACGGCTCGACAGGCTCTGGGCTCAGTCACACTGCCTTCTTGGTGTGCAGAGGCAGGTCATTCAGATTAAAGTAAGCACTGCAGTTTTTAAACACAGCTTCTGCCTCAAGAAGTTATTTAACAATGTGATCCAACACATAACTTTCTGACAATGTCATTACAATGTTATATTGCTGTGATGGCTTATGTATGAAAGTATGATTACATTGTTGCTGTAATGATGTATGTATGAAAGCATCATTGCAATGTTGAAAATCATGTGTTGTGCATTTAATGATTACAGATATGTTGCTGCTTATACATGGCTTATGGGCAGGCGAGGGGTCAGATATATTGCTGCTTATACGTGGCTTATGGGCAGGTGAGGGGTCAGATATATTGCTGCTTATACATGGCTTATGGGCAGGTGAGGGGTCAGATATATTGCTGCTTATACATGGCTTATTGGCAGGTGAAGGGTCAGATATATTGCTGCTTATACATGACTTATTGGCAGGTGAAGGGTCAGATATATTGCTGCTTATACATGACTTATTGGCAGGTGAAGGGTCAGATATATTGCTGCTTATACATGGCTTATTGGCAGGTGAGGGGTCAGATATATTGCTGCTTATACATGGCTTATTGGCAGGTGAGGGGTCAGATATATTGCTGCTTATACATGGCTTATTGGCAGGTGAAGGGTCAGATATATTGCTGCTTATACATGGCTTATTGGCAGGTGAGGGGTCAGATATATTGCTGCTTATACATGGCTTATGGGCAGGTGAGGGGTCAGATATATTGCTGCTTATACATGGCTTATTGGCAGGTGAAGGGTCAGATATATTGCTGCTTATACATGGCTTATTGGCAGGTGAGGGGTCAGCAGCAGATGAAGGGAAAGCTTTTTGTAGTTTTACAATATTACATATTTTTAAGAAATTATATTATCATGAAAATGTTTTATTAAACTTGGACAAAGTTAAATTAATAATTGTGATATAAACAACAATTTAATTCTACATGTAGATATCTGCAGTTTGAATTATAACTGGCTGAGCAAAAGTGACTTTGTAAGATATATTTTTTTGGATTGTATTTTTTTATTTGCGCTACATCTGTTTAGCACTGATATTAGTTTGAATTCACAGGCAGCATAACGATAGCATTGTTTCTCTCCTGAAACATGCAGTGACAAGCCTTCAACCACACACCCTCCCTGATTCGGAGGGACTTTGCAGAGGACTGGTGACCTTTGACCCAGGCAGCTGCACCAGAGAGCCCAGCTTTGTTTGTGTGCTAAACTGACTCCTGATTGGCTAATTCCTGTATCTAGGCAGGGTTTCTCTCTTAGAAGTTTCCAAAAACTTTGCTCTGGCAAGACCCCACTTCTGTTTGTCATAGTTAAACTGTCTAATCCACATTTGAAAGGCAAATGAAAGGGAGAGAGAGGGATAAGATGTAATTTAACATTATACTCCTTCATTTGCAATAATTCAGTAAACCTCAAATTTGTTAAATGTTAAACAAATGTTTTGGCCACCAGCACTGAGACAGTCCCAGTGACTGGATTTAATTACTGAAAAACATGCAGTTATAAATCAGTGAAGCTTTATTTGCAGAAAAGACTGTAAAATGTATGAGGGTCATCTAAAGGGAGAGAAAGGTATAGCATGGTGTGAGGTGGTGAAATAGCTGTTCTTCCTATTGATGAATAACCATGCATCTCACATCCGCCCACATCAGATACTGATACTGAAAATAAGTTTGTTTGCTGCATAAATACAAGGGCTTTAACTAATTAATTTGCAACTGACCCATTTGATAGCCTCAGGCGAGCGACACAAACATTTTAGCTGAGATTTATGTTATTCTCCAATCTTAAACGCCTTTTACATACATGTATATTCATAACAATCTCCCCACTGTTTCATAAATACTCGTAATTTCAGAAAACACAAAGATTTTTGCGTTTTGCACACCAGTGGAAAGCGTGATTTTTAATACTTTTTTCATACTGTAATTTGTTTGGGGACACATTTTTGTGAGAATATTATGTGTTTACCTCATATTAATGCCTTCACAGTAATTACACTTAGTACAGTTGGCTCGGTGCTCTGTCCGTTCCAGTATTAAGGTGAAAGACTAACAGGCGGTTTGATTTGACTGACCTTCCTCTTCGCCAATGGGACCATCTGCACACAGAGAGAGCTGGTCGCTGCTGTCAAGGTTCTCAGCCTGCCTTGTTACTATCTGAAATCCTGACCCAAAGTTGCAACAGGAAGACAGGCTGGGGAGCAGAAGGGAGGCATTACAGCCTAAACTGTGGCCACCATGGCCAACTCTCTCCTGATTGGTTAATGAGATATGTGATGGTTATTGGGACCTGATTAAGATATGTGGTGGTTGTGCCCAGGATATTGGGAAGGAGTGGTGCCTTCCCGATATTCTTATTGGTAGGTGAATGCATAAAAGCACACTGCACATTTGCATTTGCACCTCATTAGGCTGCCTGGCATTGGTTTTGTGAAGAATTACACATGTTGAAATGGATCAGGAAGAAAAAATTGATGAAGATACTTCAATGAATGAAACCCCATGTGATACAACAGAGTGCAAAATTTGTTAATTGTTCAGAATCACACAGTCCAGTATAGGGTAAATTAATTGCAACAACTGTCTTTGTCCACTATTCAAAATTACATGATAATGTTTGATTAATTTAAAAAAAATCTTTCCATTTCAGTACGCATAATTTGTGACTAAATTTTTGGGTTTGTGTGTTTAGATATAAAGTTAAAGGTATATACACATAATTGTAATATATTTATAATGATATCTAACTTTGAATTATACTATTTTACCATGAGCGACAGGCAAGCCTTCTCCCCGGGCGGCTTGCGATGCTGCAGTTCTGGGGCAAAAAGTGTCTACAGCCTAACTGGTACAGACCTGAGTCGGTGTGACATAGTGTTAGGTCAGCGCAGGGAGACCGCAGCTTGAGCAGAGCAGGACAGGGCATGGCAGTAGATTAAATACAGGGTGTCAGCCTAGTGAAAACCTCTTTGTAAATGAACTGGCTGGTATCCTGTTCCTCTCAGGATACCAGCTGAATGCTTAACATGCATGAGGAAGAATCCAGCTTCTGAAGGTCAGCTTTATGAAAACAGGCCAACCCCAGAGATATGTTAATACATGTGTCAAACATCTCATTCTGTTGTGTGTAAAGAGATGTTTGGACTCTTTAAAAGTATTGCAGGGTAGTTTTCGATTGGTTTGGCATATGTAGCTGGAACTGAGTGCTATTGCTCCACATCCCAAAATACAGGGCGAGAAAAGCCTTTCTATTACATTATTCTGTACCATTGTTTCACTGGCTTGTATAGGATGTTGTGATAGGCCACTGAAGAGTATTTTTATGGTAAAAATAATAACTTTACAATTAATTGCTACATAATTATCAAATCATTTATATTTTCTATTTACACAGGATATGTAAAAGGAGCTGATTGATAAACCTGAATTATTTCACTGAACCAGAGGATTTTAAACAGAATATGTGTATGTACAAATGTTTAGATATTTCTACTTATACCTACTTTCAATGGTATGACATATTTTGTGAAGTGTCTATTTTATTTCCATGTGATATGTTAATCTCTATTATATTTATGTTGCCTAGTTGTCCTGTAATTTGCGACAAACCTCTGACCTGCAATTTATGGGTGTTATTGTTCTGCCAACAGAGTCTGCTCTGCAGTGGGGTTTTTCTTTCAGTGGGACTTTCCTGGCTCGGTTAAAGCTGCTGTAACTGTGACTGCCGAAGAACAACAAACACATCCTGTGAATGAAGCAAACAGCAGCGATCAGGGCTGATCTCTCAGGCTGTGGGGAGAGAAAACCACCTGAGCGTGTCTGAGGGTTATTATTAAACACAGGCTCCCACACACCTCATTTCCAGTCACTGTGGCAGAGTCAACTGGTGTCACTGAAACTTCTGCACATCTCTTTCTGATTGGAGCACACAGTGATATTGTCACTGCAGCCAGGGCCAATCAGAGCTTGTTGCCAGGGGAAAAGAAAGCTGTGGGTTGGTGTGTTTGAGAGTCGAGTTTGGTGTTTGTTTCCAGGTTGAAGGAAAAACTGTGTATTTCATTTTATTTTATTTTCGGATGCAAAATTCAGAAAAACTTGCCATAAATGCAGTTGGGCAGATACACGAACAATTCCTAGATTATTATGTACAGTGCGCTGTGGTATTTTCATCACAGTGTTTTTATTCCACTTTTTGTTGTGTACTGAATTTTTTAAATTACACTTGCAGAAATGTTTTTCTCAAAGTTTGGATTTTTACAGAATCTGGTTTTATTTTGTTTACTCCCCCCCCCCCCCCCCCCACACACACACGTACCCCCCAAATATCTTTCTTACTGGCTGTAACAATACATTTTGTTATCTTGAAAATTATACCTTAAATATCACAGAATATACGATCTGTAATTTGGCCCATTGGCCTATTGGCTTGAACATTACATTACATTCATTTAGCAGACGCTTTTATCCAAAGCGACGTACAGTAAGTGCATACAGAAGGTCATCGAAGTAACTACAGATTATATGAACATGCCCTAAATCTCTTGGTGCTGAAATTGTGAAACCAACCCAATTTACCCTCGGAGTGTGAGAATCATATTATGGTGAGAACTATATTATTAAAGGTGAAAGCCTGTCTCCCTGTGGTTGTGTTCAGCATTGCCGTACAATATGCTGAATAAAGAGCTGGCATGTTGTAGTTGTGTTGCGGAAATCAATTATCAAAACATATTAAAACACCATTTGAATGCTTAATGTATGAGAAGGGACCATACTCCCTTTTGTAAACTAACAACAATGTCTCTGCTGCATCCATACAACTTTCTTTTTCAGCTTTAGTGCACAGAGAGACATGAAAAATGAGGAGCGAGAGAAAGGGAGACATATGTGACAAAAGTTGCACAGTCTGATTCGAACCCCCATCGTTACGTAACATGTGAATAATGCTCTACAGGTTATGCCACCGAGACACCCCGCATCTACACATCTCTTCAAGTGGCACTGAAATACTTTAAGCATAGAGTGTATTTTTAAGTACTTGGAAGTTAAATGTTCCCACATGCTATCTCATCAAAGGGCACTTGTGTTCTGCCTTCTTCGATTGGCCTTCCCCACATGTAGTGTGGGATTTCTAATGGCTTTTTTCTCATTCTGCTCTTGACTTCCTTTGACTTAGTAATAATCTCAAATACAAATATTCCCTATTCCTATTTAACACAATCCTTCAAATTATATGAAATATTAATTGCATTGCATAATTGCACAATCTTTCTGGCTACATTATTATAAAGCAGTTCACTCTGTGTCTTACTGTACATCATGTGATGTCACATGACCACAGACAAACAGATGTCTGTCTACACATTACTAGGTTATGGCACCTTAATAAGTTCTTAGAGTTCTGGCTGCTGTGCTGCTTCAGGACAATAATTCCATTTAGAACATGCTTCAGGAACTCATGTCTCATGGCATGTGTTTATTCTACATGGCATCCAGAGCTATTTCTGACATAATGTGGCTTAAGAGGGTAAATAATTCCTCTTAACATGACAAGCACATAATCAGACAAATACATTTAAAAAAAAAATAATTGGGATTTGCAACTTGTGTTGCAACCAAAATATCAATAAACTGGGGGGGTCCCCCCTGGGCCGGGTTGGCCCCCCCTGTGAGTAGTAGACTTCAATGTACTTCAAAAAACAATCTTTTCTTTTTTTTTTTTTTTTTTTTTGAGAGACCTTGCCCGAAATTCCATTGATATTTTGGCTTTAGAGCTCATGAGAATGCTTGATATTTGGGCTGAGGCGTAGTGATATATTTGCTTAAATATGTGGATAATTCCTCTATAACTACAAGCACTTAATCAAACAAAAAAAATCAAAAATTTAATAAATTAAAAAAAAATTCTGGTGGGTTGCAACAAAAAAAAACAAAAAATGGGGGGGGTGGGGGGGGTACCCGTACCGGTTTTGGGAGTAGAGTAGCTAGAGTAGACTTCAATGTACTTCAAAATCTCTGGATCTTTTCTTTTTTAAGTTTTCAGTGAGACCACCTTGCCCAAATTCCATTGATATTGGTGCTTAGAGCTCATGAGATGCTGTGATATTTGGGCTGAGGCGTAGTGATGGTGCAGTGATATATAGGCTGAGGTGCAGTGATATTTGGGCTGAGGTGCAGTGATGGTGCAGTGATATTTGGGCTGAGGTGCAGTGATGGTGCAGTGATATATGGGCTGAGGTGCAGTGATGGTGCAGTGATATTTGGGCTGAGGTGCAGTGATGGTGCAGTGATATATGGGCTGAGGTGCAGTGATGGTGCAGTGATATTTGGGCTGAGGTGCAGTGATGGTGCAGTGATATTTGGGCTGAGGTGCAGTGATGGTGCAGTGATATATGGGCTGAGGTGCAGTGATGGTGCAGTGATATTTGGGCTGAGGTGCAGTGATGGTGCAGTGATATTTGGGCTGAGGTGTAGTGATGGTGCAGTGATATTTGGGCTGAGGTACAGTGATGGTGCAGTGATATTTGGGCTGAGGTGTAGTGATGGTGCAGTGGTATATGGGATGAGGTGCAGTGATATAAAGAATAAGGTGCAGTGATATAAAAGCTAAGGAGCAGCGATGGTGCGGTGGTATATGGGTGTAAGTAAACACATGTGCCATATTCCAGGCAGATAATTGCATCACCAGAAATTTTTTATCGGGGTGGCCAGATGGGGGCCACTGAAAATCTTGGGGTGGCACACCAAAACCAAAAGCCATAACTGAATTTCAGGAATTCTATGATGTTGTCATAGTATATAGGCTAGTTGAAAACTAGTTTTGAAAAATTAATATGAGAGTTAAGGAATCACATACTGATATACTTTGGTTTTTTATTTTACAGTTAATGTCACTAATTATCTCATGTGCACAGACTAATACCGGTACAGTTAACATTTTGAGTTCCACAACAATCCTGTTTTAATGTGTTATGTATCTGTATGTACATAGGTGTTTCATTATTCTTCAAATATGCTAGTAATTGTCCTTTTCCTTAAAAAGACAAATATACAGCTTTAATTTGAAGGAGTAGCTACATTGATTGTAAGGAACAAAACATTTACTGGGAACAAGCCTACTGGAGTTTAAAAACACCACACAGAGGCCTCCAATTCTTTTCAATACAGCTGTATTTGGCTGTTGCTGTGTGTTTTTGTAAACAAAGATATTGTATTATATATGTCCAAAAATAAAAAACAAAACAAAAAAGCATAATCATGGACAACAATATAAATTTTATGATAGCCTACTCACAACCTACTAATATCCCTGCTTTATTAGGCTACATTCTTCACAGCCCATTTTCTCCACAGTTATCATAGGCTAAGCTATGTGTAGCCTACGGTTTTTATTTAGTTATTTTTTAAAGGGTCTCTGCGTTGTTATGGTTTTGAAAGCTCTGCGCTATGATGGCTATGATGCAGCTTTGGCAAAACTGGTATGCAGTAAAAGCATAGCCTTTTTCTTTCTTTTATTTGATTTTATTTTTTTCAAAGAGGGCATTTCATCAGTCCGAGAATGTAAACAAGTCGTCCATTTTCAAAAAAAATTCATTCAACCTCTATTTCGCTAGCTTAGCCTACTTGAACAGTTACAACCTGCATAAGAAGAGTAGCCTACCCATTGAAAGCTGATAGCTTTTTCTTTGTCTCACCATTTGTTTGGTATCTACACGCATACAGCGATTAAATATTATCGTTTTTTGGATGCCCACAACTTTTTTTAGTGGATGATAATATTTTGCACTTGCAAATATAATACTGTACTGACGTGCAGTGACGGTGCAGTGATATAAAGGCTGAGGTGCAGTGATATAAAGGCTGAGGTGCAGAGATATAAGGGCTAAGCTGCAGTGATATAAGGGCTGAGGTGCAGAGATATAAGGACTAAGCTGCAGTGATATAAGGGCTGAGGTGCAATGATATAAAAACTAAGCTGCAGTGATATAAGGTATAAGGGCTGAGGTGCAGTGATATAAAGACTAAGCTGCAGTGATATAAGGGCTGAGGTGCAGTGATATAAAGACTAAGCTGCAGTGATATAAGGGCTGAGGTGCAGTGATATAAGGACTAAGCTGCAGTGATATAAGGGCTGAGGTGCAGAGATATAAGGGCTGAGGTGCAGTGATATAAAAACTAAGCTGCAGTGATATAAGGGCTGAGGTGCAGTGATATAAGGACTAAGCTGCAGTGATATAAGGGCTGAGGTGCAGTGATATAAAGACTAAGCTGCAGTGATATAAGGGCTGAGGTGCAGTGATATAAGGGCTAAGCTGCAGTGATATAAGGGCTGAGGTGCAGAGATATAAGGGCTAAGCTGCAGTGATATAAGGGCTGAGGTGCAGAGATATAAGGGCTAAGCTGCAGTGATATAAGGGCTGAGGTGCAGTGATATAAAGACTAAGCTGCAGTGATATAAGGGCTGAGGTGCAGTGATATAAAGACTAAGCTGCAGTGATATAAGGGCTGAGGTGCAGTGATATAAGGACTAAGGTGCAGTGATATAAGGGCTGAGGTGCAGTGATATAAGGGCTGAGGTGCAGTGATATAAGGGCTGAGGTGCAGTGATGGTGCAGTGATATAAGGACTAAGGTGCAGTGATATAAGGGCTGAGGTGCAGTGATATAAGGACTAAGGTGCAGTGATATAAGGGCTGAGGTGCAGTGATGGTGCAGTGATATAAGGACTATGGTGCAGTTATATAAAGACTAAGGTGCAGTCATATAAGGGCTGAAGTGCAGTGATGGTGCAGTGATATAAGGAATAAGGTGCAGTGATATACAGTGAGCACCATAATTCATTGGACAGTGACACATTTCTTTGTTATTTTGGTTCTGTACTCTAGAACTTTGAGTTTGAAAGAATGATGTGGTTCAAGTGCAGACTGTCAGCTTTAATTTGCGGGTATTTTCATCCAGATCAGATGAATTGTTTAGAAATTATATAACCTTTTGTACATAGTCCCCCCCCCATTTTCTGGCATCAAAAATATTGAAAAGTTTAACACAATGTAGAATAAAGTAATCATTTTTAAGATTTGGTTGCATATTCTTTGCATGCCATGACTTCCTGATGTCACAACCATATCAAGTTGCGATGGTGCAGTGATATAAAAACTAAGCTGCAGTGATATAAGGGCTGAGGTGCAGTGGTATATCTGTCATGGTTTCTCAGCCTGCTCTTCTCTGGTTGGCCACTTTCCTGGGGAGCGCTCGTGTTGCGTCTCTTCCCTTTGTTTTCTTTGTCCATTTCGTGTGTTTGGGTTTTCTTCTACTCGGTGTGTTCACCTGTTCCGTATTGACTTTCATTATTTAAACCTCGCGTCATCTTTGTTTGACGCTGCCATATTGCCATTCGTTTGACAAGAAGCCGGTAATTCACGGTATAGGACTGACAGTTTGTGATGACCATATCACTTCAACGTGTTGTCCTTCCACAGAACTTGTTGCAGGTGTCTAAGAGTTTATTAGAAACTTTGCTTAGGTTATCCTTTCTATCCTGTCTCTTTTCTTTCCCTCTGTCCTAGACAGATTGTCTTCGCCGTCTTCTTTTACCTCTTGTTTGTGTTTTTCGGCTCCCTCGTTGTGAGCTATTGGACTTTCTTTGTTGTATTGTCTTAATCTCTAGTTTTAGAGTTTTCGCCCTATACGGGTCGCTTTGAGTTTGGTAGCGGAATCTCTCGTTTTAAGGAGAGTTTATTATTTTCTTGTACTGTAATTGATTCCCTGTTTGTGGGTCCCCCCCTAACGCTACCCCTGACAATATCGGTGTAAACACGTGCTGTTTTCCAGGCAGATAATTGCATGACACATGTAATACGTATATTTAATAAAAAGTCATAAAATGTTAAATATGATAAAATCTCAATTATATCTAAACTGGTCTTTTTTCAACACTTTGAGGGTTGGAATTTTTTAAAAATATCTCACACGTCTTCTACAACAACTCCTAACATGCATTTATCAAAATATACCAGAGAATAAATATTAATATTGAATCCATACACAGTCCACCAGAAACCCAGTCTCTGATACAGACACATAATACTGGATTGCATGTGCTGGATTCCACTGATCTTTACAGTCTGATATAGCTTGGGCTCACTAGCTTGGGCTCATTCGCAACATATTCTTTATTCATACAGTATATACATACATTTACAGCATCATTCTATATTGTTTATAGATTGATATGTCCATATTACACATGTTAGGTAGTCACATTTAAAACTTTATACTTAAAACACCAAAAGTTTATAATCATACATAAGACATTATTTGCAACAACACACAAAACATGTTCCTGTTCCAATGCTTGTTAAGGCTGCTTTGGGGAAGTCCAGTCTCAGAGAGAGAGAGAGTGTGTGTGTGTGTGTGTGTGTGTGTGTGTGTGTGTGTGTGTGAGAGAGAGAGAGAGAGAGCGTGTGTGTATGTATGTGTGTGTTCACAATGTAAGCAGCAGCAAGGTCGCTACCAGCAGTGCTGATGAACAGACCGACATCCCTCCATCCATGCTCCATTCCCTCTGGTCGTCCCTGTCCTTCTCTTCCTTGATATTCTTCTCTTCTTCATTTTCATTGATGAAGAAGAGGGACGGGGAGGACGCATCGCTGAGGGGCTGCCCCACATCTGAGGGGGTAACGCTTTCGTCTGTCTCTGTGGTAAAGCTTTCATCTGTCTCCATAGAGGGGGAGGGGGAAGGGCTGTCTCTATTGGGCTGGGGGCCCTCTGTTGTTCCTTCTCTTACACTTGGAGACTCAGCCACTGAGGGAAATAAATTAAGAAAGCAGCTTTCAAATGGCCGACATTCAATAAAATCATTCAACACACGCATACCAAATGAAACTATTTGAGATCGCAAGATATGAATTGCAAGGCTAATGAATGTCAAGTTAAACTGAACGGCTTCTGGCTTTAAAAAATATATATATTTTACCTATTTTGGCTATCTACAAATGCATGTTTACTAGCTAGCCAGCTATCCAAATAACTTAACTAAGACATAACTTAACATAATCACAGCATGGGGCTCACTTTGTACCTTGTACCATTTTTATTTCACTAAATTGTGACACTTTATTTTGAGTGTCCCATGTTGATCTCAACTTGATATCAACTGAATGTTGAGATACAGCAAACAGTCAGTTTATACTTTGCTGAGTGTCAATAGAGTGTTTCTTGACACTCACTTGTTTGTGGAGTTTGTGGACAATCACCTGCCATGTAATTGACTTTAAATTAACACTGAACTGATATTCAATTGATATCACTTGATATCAAGTTGAGTGTCAACATGGGACACTCAAAATAAAGTGTTACCCACTAAATACATGTTCCAGACTTGGGGGGTTCCAGATAGTGCAGTTAACTGTTATCCAACAAACATATCTCAGTAAAGCCTTGTGCACACAAGTGGGTGCTGTGTACATCATGTGACGCAGCCAACTGGGCTGGCCGTGCAGGACAAAATAGCGCAGCAGGTAGGGATGGGCACTCCGGCTCTTTTCAGTGAGTCAGATCATTTGGCTCAGCTCACCAATAAGAGCCGGCTCTTTCGGCTCCCAAACGGCTCTTCATTCAGTAGCATTTCCGGTTTTTCAAAATCGGCCAAAGTTAGCGTTATTTTGACCTATGATTGGTGTTTGTGCACATCTATCACTTACTCTACCTTCCAATTACCAAAATAAAATTATTTTGCATTTTGTTTGTTATAAAAACTATTTAAATAAATGTAAAAACTGTCGCTATTACACATGTGCATTGAAAGTAGGGCCATTTTTATGTCTAGAAATAAATTGCACACCACTAGTAGCAGGGCGCATAGCATACACACTCAACAATGGAGGACAGCCAGCCACACATTTAACGTTAGCTAGCTAGTTAACGTTATATACATCAATCATACATGTGACACATTGTTGGTCAAAATTGATGTTATAGGTACCGTTAGCTAGCTAGCTAGCTATTATTTAATTACACACCCATGTGCTAAAGCTAAGAACTTCCGATTATTCAACACACGGCAAAAAGATGCAAAAGTTTAAAAATTCCAACTCATTGCCAGATGGTGGCGGACCTCAATGGAATGCAGAGGCAGTCGAATACGTTGCCGCATCATTCCATTGAAATGAATGACTTCCGCCGGAACGCATCGCACTAGTGTGCACAAGGCTTAACTCCTGCTTCCTGATGCAGACCCCAGGCCAGTAAGATTGACAACGCAGTATCAAACCTAACATGTTATAGCTTATATGCAAAAGGAAGTGAAATATCACCGGCCAGTTAACTATGGTTAACGATACGAAAACAACTCAACTAAATATCTTCGAGGCTACAAGACAACCATCACGTTAGCAAGCCAACGTGACGCCGTAGGCTGCACTTAATTTAACTTAACATTACCGCATTTGGAGGGAAAGAAATATCAGTAGGGCTTGGTAACGCCTTTTTAAGGCACTGTCTGTCACTGACATGTTGAAAACGCATAACCCCACAAACATTTTTTTAGTAGATACCTGGCAACCCGGGGGGCAGGTACAATAAACAGGTAATTAGAATATCATACCCTGTACCACCCACATTTTGAGATATGCACCTGCGCAACACAAGTTAGAATACGACGTAAATCAGCTCGCGTTAAATCCGCGTGGGAGAGGCACTTAAGCGCATGACTTAAATTGGCCATCTCTGAAACCACCCCTTTATGATTAGCTTTATTCAAATGATAATGCAAACTGGAAAATTAAAATGTATTTCCAGAACTGCATGGACATGTTTCATGTGATTATGCAATGATGATGTCAAAATTATAATTAAAATGTAATTAACCTCATGTGCATTTTGATGGCTTGGAACCAGAGGGGTGTAAGTGCCATTTGGCCAAAAAAAAATTCACCAAACTTTCAACCATAATATTGGAACCCCATACATAATAAAATAATTGGGACTAACTGAGCAATATTATTACAATACAATATTCCAAAACATTAAAAAACATTTAAATTATGCCAAAAAAGGGTAACATATGCCTTTTTGGTGTAACAGGTTGCAAATGAATAGATTGTTTATGATGAAATTCCTGCTGAAAATGTTAGTCTCAGGGATGTGTTCAACAGTGCCATCTACTGGTTGTAGGAAACCTATAGATTAACCGAGAAACGAAATTTAGCCACAGACTGTTCTGGAAGTTACTGTGATGACCGAAGACCAGTCGGTGACACTGTTATGATATTATGCTGAACGCATTTGCAGATAAACAGCAATATCATCTACACCCTCCTGTGTCGTGTGGTCATTGGCGAGACGGGTAACACACGGGTTACATTGGTGCCGTGACCCGGATGTTCAATCAACCTCTTCGTCGAACCGATGACCGTCCCGCCTGCTACATACTACATCGCTACAGGAGCTGTACAATCCACAGTATTTACGAGTCCACAGCAGTAGAGTGTCATAAGAGTTTTGTGTAGCCACTGACAATAGTAATTTGTCACATACCATAAGTTGGTTATTGGTTATTTTATTTTGATTTATATGTTGATTATTTCTTACTTTTTAGGGGAGTAGTGTGCTAATTTGACATTTGTGTATTAAGGTTGAATCAAAACAAAGATTTTAAACTAAAATGTCTACTCCGGGTAACCACTTGAGGTTTGCTACACCCAGTAGTATTGGTAGAGGCAGGGGGATGTTTCTTCCCATCCCTTTTTCAGTTGATAGCCCTACTCAAGGTGTTGGTATGCCCTCATTAGTGAACATAGATAGTGCCCCCATTACAGCTGACCATTATGATAACCCATCTATGCCGCAGGTCCCCAGCACATCTACACCAAATCCTGCACATGACACCTCTGTGTTAGTTAACCAGATGAGCTCTATTGTACAAGACATAGGTCAACAGTTAGCTGACAGCATCATGACTCGCATACAGTCACTCAGTCCTGCAGCCGCTGTCTCTACCGTGCAACCGCTCAAGTCAGCAGCTCCAAGCTTTACTGCCACACGAGGAGTAGTGAGTCCTGTGCATAAGCCTAGTCAGGTGACAGATCTATCCCAGGTCCAGATCATCACGCAGAGAAAGGTGAAGGAACCACCAGCCTTTAGAGGTGATGGCTCAGATACAGTCACAGTGCATGAGTGGGAAGATCTGATGAGAACCTTCATTAGGAAGAGTAACGTGAGAGTGGAAGAGCAAGCTGAGGAAATGCTTGTGCATCTGAGGGGAAAAGCTAAAGACATTGTTAAGTTTGGCATTCGAAACAGCAACATTGACATTCATGTCAATCCTGACATGATTTATGGTCTCCTCAGGATGCACTTCAGCTGTACCAAGTACTCCACTGTTCCCTTGGCTGACTTTTACTCAACTCTGCCCAAGGACAATGAAGACCCGTATGACTACTGGCTGAGGCTAAACAGAGCAGCTGATGTCGCCACTGACTGCTTGAAAGTGCAGGGCAAAACATTGGACAATCCTGAAACGGAGGTAGCTCGCATGTTTATTATAAACTGTCCAGGCAAAGACCTTGCTCTCACCTTCAGATCTAAAACCATTGACAGGTGGTCAGCATATGAAGTTCTAGAGGTGTTGAATGAGTACCATAGTGAGATGCGCTGCAAAAATACTACTCCAGTGCACACTGAGAAGAAAGTGAGCATTGCCTTGAACAGAGCAGAGGTGAGCCAGAGTCCAGTACCTGCCCACAGCAAACAGGAGCCGCTGCAGACGCAAAACTCACAGTACGTCAGTTTGGCAGAGGTGGTGGATGTGTTGGAGAAAGTAATGCTGCGTGGAACAAGGAGGCGAGCTCCACCCAGGCGATCCCCAGGCCAAATAGAGGGTTTTAATGACAAGCCATGCATTATTTGCAGAGACATCACTCACTCTGCTCTTTCTCACTGCCGGGAGAAGGAACTGTGTTTCCAGTGCCACGCTACAGGCCATGCACACCGCGACTGCCCTGCGAGGAGAGCTGTCCCAGAGTATCAGGAAAACTGACGGGTCTGCGCCCAGGGGAGGACAGTGCAGACCAACAGAATGAATCTCCCACCTGTGATGGAAGCCCTGAAACACAAGATTGTGTGTCTCTCTATGAATTGTACAGCAGCACAATACCCCCATCCAAGACACTGATCTTTCAAGGCTCCCAAAGACTACCAGAGACTGATAGTCTGTTCTACACACCTGTACCAGTACAGAATGGTCCTACTTTCAAAGCATTGTTAGACAGCGGGTCAATGGCATGTACAATCAGTGAAGCTGCTTTAGAGTCCCTAATACAACACTGCCCTGACACGAGAAGTAGCACAGCTAGCAAGTATGTTATCATAGGCTGCGGTGGTCACCGCGTTTCCCCTGAAAACATGTATGATCTGGATGTCACAGTTTACAGATGTTACGGTCCCCGTAGCGGGAGGGGTAAGGACCCAGACGCAGACCACAGGATTAGGCAAAAGAGTTCTTTAATCCGTACAGGGTTCAGACCAGGTGATCAGAGGTAGGTAGGTACACAAGGATCAGGCAGGAGAATGGTAGTAAATCCGTACAGGGGTCAAACCAGGTGATCAGAGGTAGGTAGGTACAACAGGATCAGGCAGGAGAAATGGTCGAAAAACAAACGAGGTCAAAACCGAACAGGCAGACTGGACAGATAAGGGCAAGGCAAAAGAATAGTAGAGCAAACAGGTATCGTAGAGGTATAAGCAGATCACTGGCAGAAACAACAGGTAGCAGGCACAGGAAAAGTTTAAACGACAATCCGACACAGACTGGAAGTAACACGGGGTTTAAATGCACAAGATACAAATGACACAAAGGGAATCAGGTGTGTGAGAAGGCGGGGTTCCAAACGAGACAATGACATACATCTGGGAAACAATTAAACAACCACAGAGACAACTAGGGAAAACGCGGACTGGATTCCAAACCCACACAATGACAGATGACCTGGAGTTTCAGGAAATCGTGCATAGAGTAAGATGACAGGCAGAGTAGATCAGAAGCAGCTGAGAATGATTAGCCAGGACAGAACAGCATGAAAATGTGCGCTCTAATATATTAGTGAGATTAGTAACTATACACACCCCTGCCGTTAGTATGATTAGTAAGTATATACAAATTAGTTTGTTAATTGAGTTAGTAGATCTTATCTATCATTAGTAGGTTAGTGGTAATTAGTAAATCTAAGTGCACAGAGATAGGTGTGAAGCAAGAGGAACCCGAACACCAATGAGATCACCCGAATGGTACAGAGACGTAAACGGGGAGTGACAGATCAGGTGTAAACAAGTAGACACGGGACAACTAGGCAAAACCGGAAAATAAACAAGTCAGGTGAAAACTAAGAATAAACAATACATACAAAATAAAGGTACAAATGACCAGTAGAACACAGATCCTTACAGTACCCCCCCCCCAAGGGACGGCTTCCAGACGTCCCCAGCAGTGACAAACACTAAGCAGGGTGGGTGGTGGGGGACCGGAGGAGGGATAATGGGACAGCAGGTAGTGGAGTAGTGTTCAAAGTTTGTAATGTCCGAAATACAGAGCAGGGTGGGTGGAGGGGGTCCGGAGGAGGGAAACAAGGACGGCGGCGCAGACAGGACCGCTCAGGAGGGCGACGGTGCAGACAGGACCACTCAGGAGGACGGTGGCACAGACAGGACCGCTCAGGAGGACGACAGCGCAGACCGGACCGCTCAGGAGGATGACGGTGCAGACAGGACCACTCAGGACGGTGGCGCAGACAGGACAGACTGCGATGGCTACATCGCTCAGGAGACCGGCGGCGACGGCTGCATCGCTCAGGAGGCCGGCGGCGACGGCTGCATCGCTCAGGAGGCCGGCGGCGACGGCTGCATCGCTCAGGAGGCCGGCGGCGACGGCTGAATCGCTCAGGAGAGGAGACTAGCGGACTGGGCCGCTCAGGAGAGAAGACTAGCGGACTGGGACGCTCCGGCGAGGAGACTAGCGGACTGGGCCGCTCAGGAGAGGGGACTAGCGGACTGGGCCGCTCAGGCGAGGAGACTAGCGGACTGGGCCGCTCAGGCGAGGAGACTAGCGGACTGGGCCGCTCAGGCGAGGAGACTAGCGGACTGGGCCGCTCAGGCGAGGAGACTAGCGGACTGGGCCGCTCAGGCGAGGAGACTAGCGGACTGGGCCGCTCAGGCGAGGAGACTAGCGGACTGGGCCGCTCAGGCGAGGAGACTAGCGGACTGGGCCGCTCAGGAGAGGAGACTAGCGGACTGGGCCGCTCAGGCGAGGAGACTAGCGGACTGGGCCGCTCAGGCGAGGAGACTAGCGGACTGGGCCGCTCAGGCGAGGAGACCAGCGGACTGGGCCGCTCAGGCGAGGAGACTAGCGGACTGGGCCGCTCAGGCGAGGAGACTAGCGGACTGGGCCGCTCAGGCGAGGAGACTAGCGGACTGGGCCGCTCAGGCGAGGAGACTAGCGGACTGGGCCGCTCAGGCGAGGAGACTAGCGGACTGGGCCGCTCAGGCGAGGAGACTAGCGGACTGGGCCGCTCAGGAGAGGAGACTAGCGGACTGGGCCGCTCAGGAGAGGAGACTAGCGGACTGGGCCGCTCAGGCGAGGAGACTAGCGGACTGGGCCGCTCCGGAGAGGAGACTAGCTGGCTCGGCAACTTGAGAGGAGGCAGGGAGCAGGACGGGACTGTTGGCGTGGAACGGAACGGGCCCGGAGGTCCGGGACCGGACGGGGCCATAGGCATGGACCGGGGAGTGACAGGAGGCATGGACCGGGGAGTGACAGGAGGCATGGACCGGGGAGTGACAGGAGGCATGGACCGGGGAGTGACAGGAGGCATGGACCGGGGAGTGACAGGAGGCATGGACCGGGGAGGAACAGGAGGCATGGACCGGGGAGTGACAGGAGGCATGGACAGGGGAGTGACAGGAGGCATGGACCGGGGAGTGACAGGAGGCATGGACCGGGGAGGGACAGGAGGCATGGACCGGGGAGGGACAGGAGGCATGGACCGGGAAGGGACAGGAGGCATGGACCGGGGAGGGACAAGAGGCATGGACCGGGGAGGAACAGGAGGCATGGACCGGGGAGGGACAGTAGGCATGGACCGGGGAGGGACAGGAGGCATGGACCGGGGAGGGACAGGGGAACTGGGACGGGAAGGGACAGGAGAACTGGGACAGGAAGGGACAGCGGAGCTGGGCCGGGACGGGACAGGGGAGCTGGGACGGGACGGGACAGCGGAGCTGGGACGGGACGGAACCGTGGAGCTGGGACGGGACGGAGCAGCGGAGCTGGGAAGGGACGGAACAGCGGAGCTGGGACGGGACGGAACAGGGGAGCTGGGACGGGACGGAACAGGGGAGTTGGGACGGGACGGAACAGGGGAGTTGGGACGGGACGGAACAGGGGAGTTGGGACGGGACGGAACAGGGGAGTTGGGACGGGACGGAACCGGGGAGTTGGGACGGGACGGAACAGGAGATCTGGGACGGGACGGGACAGGGGAGCTGGGACGGCACGGGACAGGGGAGCTGGGACAGAACGGGACAGGGGAGCTGGGACGGAACGGGACAGGGGAGCTGGGATAGACCGGAACAGGGGAGCTAGGACGGAACGGAACAGGGGGGCTGGGACAGAACGAAACAGGGGGGCTGGGACGGAACGGGACAGGAGTTCTGGGATAGACCGGGACAGGGGAGCTGGGACAGAACGGGACAGGGGAGCTGGGACGGGACGGAACAGGAGATCTGGGACGGGACGGGACAGGAGAGCTTGGACGGAACGGAACAGGGGAGCAGGGAAAGGACGGAACAGGAGAGTTGGGACGGGACGGAACAGGGGAGCTGGGACGGGACGGAACAGGTGAGCTGGGACGGGACGGGACAGGGGAGCTGGGACGGGACGGGACAGGGGAGCTGGGACGGGACGGAACGGGGGAGCTGGGACGGGACGGAACAGCGGAGCTGGGATGGGACGGGACAGGGGAGCTGGGGCGGGAAGGAACAGGGGAGCTGGGACTGAACGGGACCGGAGAGCTGGGACTGAACGGGACAGGAGAGCTGGGACTGAACGGGACAGGAGAGCTGGGACTGAACGGGGCAGGGGAGCTGGGACTGAACGGGGCAGGGGAGCTGGGACTGAACGGGGCAGGAGAGCTGGGACTGAACGGGACAGGGGAGCTGGGACTGAACGGGACAGGAGAGCTGGGACTGAACGGGACAGGAGGGCTGGAATGGGCAGGGATAGGAGGGCTGGCACAGGAAGGGACAGGAGAGCTGGGACGGAACGGGGCAGGAGAGCTATGACTGGACGGAACAGAGGAGCTGTGACGGGACGGAACAGGAGGCTTGGGCTGGGACGGAAAGGCGATGGATCCCCCGTCAACGGGCGGTTGAGCCCGTCGACGGAGCCGGGAACCAGGACTCCATCGTTTCCTCCCGGGTCCATAGCCCCTCGGGCAAAGGGCAAGACGGGTACCCTTAAATTTAGCCGCTTCCAGGTTGTGGCTAGGCTCAGAGTTATCAGGATGGAGGGAGACCACTCCGAGCCTAACGGAGTGGGAGCTGGGTGGAGGAGTCTGGAGTGATGGGTGGTGGTCGGCATGACGGCGGGCAAACTCCGGGTTCTGCCCCCAGATCCCCATGAGGTAGTTTTCATAGGGATCCGGGCCGAAGGGATCGATCTCCCAGGCCATCAGAAACCGCAGATCTTGGGTCACGGACTCGATGACTGCCTGTTGGCCACTCATGGCTCCTTGCCGCAGGAGGGCGGCGTGCAGGTGGCTTGGGTCTGCTGGGTCCAAGAATGGTCGGATTGTACTGTTACGGTCCCCGTAGCGGGAGGGGTAAGGACCCAGACGCAGACCACAGGATTAGGCAAAAGAGTTCTTTAATCCGTACAGGGTTCAGACCAGGTGATCAGAGGTAGGTAGGTACACAAGGATCAGGCAGGAGAATGGTAGTAAATCCGTACAGGGGTCAAACCAGGTGATCAGAGGTAGGTAGGTACAACAGGATCAGGCAGGAGAAATGGTCGAAAAACAAACGAGGTCAAAACCGAACAGGCAGACTGGACAGATAAGGGCAAGGCAAAAGAATAGTAGAGCAAACAGGTATCGTAGAGGTATAAGCAGATCACTGGCAGAAACAACAGGTAGCAGGCACAGGAAAAGTTTAAACGACAATCCGACACAGACTGGAAGTAACACGGGGTTTAAATGCACAAGATACAAATGACACAAAGGGAATCAGGTGTGTGAGAAGGCGGGGTTCCAAACGAGACAATGACATACATCTGGGAAACAATTAAACAACCACAGAGACAACTAGGGAAAACGCGGACTGGATTCCAAACCCACACAATGACAGATGACCTGGAGTTTCAGGAAATCGTGCATAGAGTAAGATGACAGGCAGAGTAGATCAGAAGCAGCTGAGAATGATTAGCCAGGACAGAACAGCATGAAAATGTGCGCTCTAATATATTAGTGAGATTAGTAACTATACACACCCCTGCCGTTAGTATGATTAGTAAGTATATACAAATTAGTTTGTTAATTGAGTTAGTAGATCTTATCTATCATTAGTAGGTTAGTGGTAATTAGTAAATCTAAGTGCACAGAGATAGGTGTGAAGCAAGAGGAACCCGAACACCAATGAGATCACCCGAATGGTACAGAGACGTAAACGGGGAGTGACAGATCAGGTGTAAACAAGTAGACACGGGACAACTAGGCAAAACCGGAAAATAAACAAGTCAGGTGAAAACTAAGAATAAACAATACATACAAAATAAAGGTACAAATGACCAGTAGAACACAGATCCTTACAACGGATGCAGGATGATCATTCCATCAATGGTTGTGCCAGGCCAGACAGAAGATTTGATTCTTGGCAGCAACGCCATTAAACATGTAATGACCCAACTAAAAAGCACTGACGACTATTGGAGACTGGTTTCCACATCCAGCAATGGCCAGAGCGACGAACACTGATGGGATTGGAGCAGTCTTGTCACAGTTGCCACCTGGTGGAAAAGTAGCCAGACCAGTCGCCTTTGGGAGTAGGACCCTCTCTCACTCCCAACTGAACTACCCTGCACACCGGCTTTAATTCCTTGTCTTGAAATGGGCTGTATGTGACAAATTAAGCCACTGGCTGAAGGGCAGACATTTCACTACTTGGACTGACAATAACCCCTTGACCTACATCCTAACCAAACCCAGACTTGATACGTGTGAACAACGGTGGGTGGCAAAGCTCGCTGCATACGACTTTGACTTAAAGTACATCCCTGGCCCAAAGAACATCGTGGCTGATGCATTGAGTCGTGAGCCGTTCGTCCAATCATGCGTGAGTCATCGTCTTGTGACCGAGCCATATACCTCACTGTTGGATCAAGTCAACGGCGTGAGTGATGCGACGGTGCAAGATGCATTCAGGGTCTCCAACAACTGCCAAGCTGTTGCCGACCAAGGGGGTGACACGATGAACGAGCCAGCGCAAAGGGAGCTCAGTCACATTGGAGGAGATCGCTGCCGTCCTGGATGCACAGAGCACGGGAGGTGTGAGTCAAATGATGGGGACAGATGCTGTTATCAATCTTCTGCAGAAAGAAGACCAGACTACTGCTTTCCCACAGAGCAAACTAGTCAGTCTACAAGAGCATGACAGTACAATAAGCAGGGCTGTGTACTATGTTCAGAGACACAAGAGACCTACTAAGCGTGAGAGAGCTGTTGAGTCGCGTGGCGTCATCAAACTGCTGAAACACTGGAATAAACTCACTATACGGAATGGCATGCTGTACAAGACACAGAGAGATCACCACATGAACGAGAAGGTCTTCCAGTTAGTAGTGCCCGACTCCCTGAAAGAGAAAGTCCTCCATGGTCTCCATGATGCGGCAGGTCACCAGGGTCAGTCTCGCACTCTGTCCCTGATGAGGCAAAGGTTCTTCTGGAATGGCATGGAACGTGATGTCGTGAACTATGTTCAGTCCTGTCACCGCTGCATAGTAGAGAAAACACCTGAGCCACACAGCCGTGCGCCACTCAAGAACATAGTCACCTCAGAGCCTATGGAGCTAGTCTGTATAGACTTTTGGACTGCAGAGCAAGGAAACAGGTCTGTAGATGTACTTGTTGTGACTGATCATTTCTCCAAGATGGCGCACGCCTTCCCGTGCAAGAATCAAACTGCCAAACAAGTCGCCCGTTGTCTCTGGAATGACTTCTTTCTCATCTATGGCTTCCCAAGACAAATTCATTCAGACCAAGGGGCTAACTTTGAGAGCAAGCTCATTAAGGAACTTCTGGAGATGGCTGGAGTACAAAAGTCCCATACAACTCCATACCACCCCATGGGAAATGGTGTTACAGAGCGATTTAATAGAACTCTTGGGAATATGATCAGATCTCTTCCCCCTCGGTCCAAAGCAAAGTGGCCACAAATGCTGCAGCTGCTGACTTTCTGCTACAACTGCACCGAACATGAGACCACAGGATTTGCACCGTTCTATCTTGTGTTTGGGAGAATCCCTCGTCTTCCGGTCGACGTCATGTTTCAGCATGACATCAACAATGAAACTGTTGTCAGCCATCTGGATTTCGTGTCTCACTTGAAGAGAGATCTACATGAGGCTGCCCAGATTGTGCAGAGGAACAGTCTCAAGGAACAGACTCGCCATGCCAAGCTTTACAACCGCAGGGTCAAAGGTTCACCCCTGGTCGTTGCTTGCCAACAGAGGTGAACGAGGGAAACGTAAAGTTGCAGACATTTGGGAGTCAATCCCATATGAGGTCATGTCAGTTAAGCCTGACCTCAACGTCTACAAAATTAAAGATGCTCTAACGGGCAGAGAGAGAGTCGTCCACAGGAATCTCCTGCTCCCTGTTAGCTTCTTGCCCTGTGAGAGAGACATGGATGAGCCTGCACACTCAGACTGTGATGCTGCTACATGTGGAAGTGATCTGTGCCCAGATGTTCCTGACGTGGTGGAAGACACTGATGCCCGTACAGTCAACTGGCTGATGCGGTCAAGAGGCGGTGACGAAGCCCATCCAGAGGGAGATGGTGGCTCACTTTATGGGCTGACTGAGGCTGATAGATCTGACTCTCGCTCTCACATAGCATCCAGTGTCACTAGTGATTCAGCCACTGTCCAAGATAGTGTTCGATCTACAGTTGATAGTGCAGGCCCACCACAGTGCAACACAGTTAATTTAGCTGAGCAACACCAGCCACACGGCCAGACAATGACACTCCAGACAATGGCACCCCAGATGCTGTCACTGCAGACATTGACATTCCAGACCCACAAACACAGGTGACTTGCATACAGCATAGTCCGTATGGTCTCAGGGTTTGTAGGACTATTAGACCTCCCAGACGTCTTATTTGTGAGATGAATAACCAAGTGGTCGAAGGGTCCACATCTGTTGTTAGTTTTTTATTTCAATTTATTAGCCACAGACTGTTCTGGAAGTTACTGTGATGACCGAAGACCAGTCGGTGACACTGTTATGATATTATGCTGAACGCATTTGCAGATAAACAGCAATATCGTCTACACCCTCCTGTGTCGTGTGGTCATTGGCGAGACGGGTAACACACGGGTTACATTGGCACAAAAAAGATCATTTTCTAGCATGTAAACGAGGGGCACGATGAGCAATACAGAAACTCACCTAGTTTAATTTGGCAATTTAATAAACAATTAGTTTATTAGAAATGATTAGTTTATTCTTGAATGATTAGAAAAAAGTAGAATGGATACAATTTGTAATTATGGATGGATCACTTTATGGGTTGTTTCTCCTGACTCATTTTCCAATTGAACTCTATGGAAAAATAAGTCAGGAGAAACAACCATTCAAGTGATCAGTCCATATCTACTGCATATCTGGCAGCAGAGTGATGGTTTGAGGCTCGTTTGATACCGCGCTTGATGACTTACAGCCACTTAGCCAACCATGAGTTCCATACTATTTCCGTGTAATTTACAGCTTAATCTTGTCCCACCCCCAAATTCCCATAGAGATCCATTCAAATGCAGAGAGATTATAGTATCGCATATAAGAGTACCAGAAAAGAAGATATCAAGAGTCTTTTGATATCCTTTTATGCCCAGTCATGATAGCATCACCTGCTTACCTGTGGAATGTTCCAAACAGGCGTTTTTTAACTTTCCAGTCGTAAAGCGTATATTTACAAAAATCAATAAAGTTGATAAGGTAAAACATTAAATATCTTTGTTTTGTACTGTTTTCAATTAAATATATGTAAAAGAGAATGAACAAATCACTGCTTTCTGCGTTTATGTGCATTTTACATACTGGAATTGGGGTTTGTAGATACTTTACCTTCATCATTCACTGCTGACCCTGACTCTGATTCCTTACTCAATGCATCTTGCTCTTCAAGATCATCTATCTGGTTCTGCGTTAAACTCATTAAAACCTCTTCTGCTGTTTTTTTTGTTTCCATGTACGACCTTGATGTGTTTGTTGGCAGCCATTCTGGCTTAAGTTCTGTCTTAAAGGGATATTTCACCTTTGTGTGACAGAAGTAATTTTGTGGAGTCTACCCCATTATATTTGCATAACGTGAATACTAGCAACTTCAGCTGTCCCTGCTGAACGTTAACGGCATCTCCGGTTGTCCCGGTTGTCAGGCTCCCCATTCACTCCCATTCATTTTCGGGAGCTCACCAAAATTAATCGTTTAAAAGCACGCACTAACTACAGCAGATAATACATCGATGAAAGAGAACATGACGGTGAAAAGGTAAACTAGAATCTCTTATTCCTTTAGAAAATTTAAAAGTTTTATACATGGATCTTCTTAATGCTGTATGTACGTGTTTCCTTTGATTCCCTGTATGCTGTTTGAATGCTGAATGCTAATGTGACTGACTTGTTTTTAAAGTTTTATACATGTTTTTATTCTGTTCGCATGTCTCTCTTGTAAAAGAGATCTTGATCTCAATGAGACTACCTGTAAAAATAAAGGATAATAAATAAATAAATTACTTCATAAATTTTCACCCAAAATGCCACTTACGCCCCTCTGGTTTCAAGCCCACGATTTGCACTCTCTAACAAGGTATTTCAAATGTGATTATCAAAGACAGTGCCACTCTATAAAGGGGGCAAAATTCAAATAGTTATCCAAATGTAAAAAGGGAAACGGCGCCTCCTGTCTTTGCCATTACATATAGCTAGTCACCTACTATGCTACAAAGATGGCAAATGGAATTGCAAAGGCATTCCAAGGTTGATTGCATTAACATTTTCAGACTTCCACCTGCCAGTCATCCCATTAAGGTGGGTCTTGCATTGTACAAGCAGAAGTAACTTTACTCCTGCCTTTTTCTAGCAAATTAAGAGGAGTCCAATCATATTTTAAACCAAGTTATGGCCATAATACATATATCAATAAGACACAATGCGTGGGTTTACTTTTAAAGTTATAGTCGATTTGTGGACAAGTACACAAACGTTACATACATTCCATTAAGCTTATGTAGACGTTGTGTAGTTGTTCACTCATTCTAGAGGGTTAAAAACATTAATACCAGAGGGTATAGGCCTACTATGAAGCAGGATTACTGAGTCAGCTCGATAACTAAGTAAAACCCGGAACCCTCCCAAATCTGGAACAAGGACTGAAGTAAAAAGAGCAGTTCCGGGTTGTGAACTGGCAGATGTGTACTGTTTAATGTGCACTGTTTAGTACACGACTTGCAGTAGGCTA
Source organism: Ilyophis sp. 1 JC-2022 (assembly GCA_022702515.1). Classification (NCBI taxonomy): domain Eukaryota; kingdom Metazoa; phylum Chordata; class Actinopteri; order Anguilliformes; family Synaphobranchidae; genus Ilyophis; species Ilyophis sp. 1 JC-2022. Next base: position 30,385,619 of record CM040402.1, on the reverse strand, counting down.
CGACATAAAATACCCTCCATACTATTTGCCAACCATACTGTGGAAGTGTCGCTTGCGCTGCCATGTTACGTGTTGTTTTTGTTGTTATTAAAGGAAGAGGGCGTGCATAGGCGCCCGACCAGCAGGGGTTGCTAGAATGTGAGAAAATGCAGACCCCATGCCAAACCCTCCCATACCATGGGTGACTTAATCGACAATCCTATGGAGGTGCCAGCTATGTCGGCACTGGCATGGTCTGGATTTGATCTGAGAGCATGGGGCACATCCTTGCACTACAGCGTGGTGCCTCAACTGAATGAGCCACCCAGCAGCCCCAATAATATATGTTTTCAATGGCGTATTTACTATTTACAGAAAAAGCATCACATTTTCACTCATTACTTGAAAAAAGAACCCAAAACACTTGCTTTGTGTTGAGCTATATTCATTAATGTATAATTATAAATTATAATGTATAATTCCTATAGCGTGTTTTCATCATGCACCATGCCTGTGAATCTATAGGTGCAAGCTGTGAAGCAGGAGTAGTGTGGAAGGGATGAAGAACAGAACAGATGAAGAGAAGAAGGGATGAAGAAGAGAACAGATTAAGAGAAGAAGGGATGAAGAACAGAACAGATTAAGAGAAGAAGGGATAAAGAACAGAACAGATGAAGAGAAGAAGGGATAAAGAACAGAACAGATGAAGAGAAGAAGGGATGAAGAACAGAACAGATGAAGAGAAGAAGGGACGAAGAACAGGACAGATGAAGAGAAGAAGGGATGAAGAACAGAACAGATGAAGAGAAGAAGGGATGAAGAACAGGACAGATGAAGAGAAGAAGGGACGAAGAACAGAACAGATGAAGAGAAGAAGGGACGAAGAACAGGACAGATGAAGAGAAGAAGGGATGAAGAACAGGACAGATTAAGAGAAGAAGGGATGAAGAAGAGAACAGATTAAGAGAAGAAGGGATGAAGAACAGGACAGATGAAGAGAAGAAGGGATGAAGAACAGAACAGATGAAGAGAAGAAGGGATGAAGAACAGAACAGATGAAGAGAAGAAGGGATGAAGAACAGAACAGATGAACAGAAGAAGGGATGAAGAACAGAACAGATTAAGAGAAGAAGGGATAAAGAACAGAACAGATGAAGAGAAGAAGGGATGAAGAACAGAACAGATGAAGAGAAGAAGGGACGAAGAACAGGACAGATGAAGAGAAGAAGGGATGAAGAAGAGAACAGATTAAGAGAAGAAGGGATGAAGAACAGGACAGATGAAGAGAAGAAGGGATGAAGAACAGGACAGATGAAGAGAAGAAGGGACGAAGAACAGGACAGATGAAGAGAAGAAGGGACGAAGAACAAGAGAGTTAAGGATGGATGCTTTCTTACCACAGATGTTCCTGTCACAGTGCTGCAAGTCCTTTGGGCAGTCGGAGCACGGCTCTCCATCCTCATAGGGCCATTCGTCAATGAAATTACCCCTGCAAGAGCCCCTCAGATCAGGCTCACAGCCCTGAAGACACCTAGCTTTCAGCTTGGTGTGTGTATGTGTGTGTGTGCGCGTGCGCGCGTGTGTGTGTGTGTGTGTGTGTGTGTGTGGGCATATGGGCATAAGAGTATGTTTCTTGCCTTGCGCCTGTGTGATACTTACTGTGGGGAGTAGTTACAGACAAGTACGGTGACGTCGTCAAATGAAAGCCCCTCCACTTTCTCACAGAGATGAGAGGAACAGCCCACCAAAAATGTATCTGCCCACACCACCTGGAACAGGTGATCATTGTCATCATCATCACCATCATCATAATCATCATCCACATCATCATTACTACCATCATCATCATAATTACTACCATCATCATCATCATTACTACCATCTTCATTTTAGCGTTTTTCTCAATTGTTTAGACACAGTTTCTGAAATTAAAACACAGAACCCACACGGTCAACTCTTTCTGCAAAACGTCATATATATCTTGTCAAAATCAAGCACTATTTTCAAAACCATACACTCTCATCCCAAAATTAAATTTTTCCTTCAAATAATAAACACCAATCAACAAATAAATACAAATTATAAATGCCAATTACACACTGGTGTAAAAAATGAAAGACACTATTACCATTTTATTAGTTAGGCTTCGGTATTGTTTGAGTTTACTGGCCAACGCAAATATTGTTCTACTTTGTTCCTCCAACTATTAGGGTCGTCAATCAGGATGGACCTTCCAGGTGTCCGATGCATTTTATATATTTTTCCATCGAGTTCAATAGGAAAATTTGTCAGGAGAAACAACCCTTAAAGTGATCCATCCATATCTACTGTATATCTGGCAGCAGAGTGATGGTTTGAGGCTCGTTTGATACCTCAGACCCTTGATGACTTACAGACATTTTACAAATCATGTATTCCATACTGTTCCAGCATAATTTACAGCTAAATCTAGTCCCACCCCCCAATTCCCATAGAGATCCATTCAAATGCAGAGATGTTATAGTATCTCTTGTAAGAGTACCTGAAAATAAGATATCTAGAGTTTTTTGATGTTGTTGGGTCACAGATATCAAGAAGTCATGGCATGCAAAAAAATTTTTTAAATTTAAAGGCACAGTCAACTTAATGTATGTAAACGTCTGACCCACTGGAATTGTGATATAGTGAATTAAAAGTGAAATAATCTGTCCATAAACAATTGTTGGAAAAATTACTTGTGTCATGCACAAAGTAGATGTCCTAACTGACTTGCCAACACTATAATTTGTGGAGTGGTTAAAAATAAGTTTTAATGACTTCAACCTAAGTGTATGTAAACTTCTGACTTCAACTGTATGTCCTGGACATGACCTGCACGTAGTGACGTAATTCCTCCCTATAAAGGGGCGGCGTGTAAATAAAATCTTATTCGTTTTCTCGCCGATGCAGAGTAGAAACGTGAGACTGAGACCCTAAACGCTTTGTGACTTTGGTCGGGGTTACGGTTCTTATCGTCCTCAAAAGGCGGGGATAAGCACTTGCATGCAATATCCGCTGGTAGCTTTGATATTTTAAGACGGGTATCGTTTTTTTATATATTGCTAACACTAAACTGTGGTTGTTTACATTTAGCATATATATATTTGCCGCGGTTAGCCACACGCTTATGCTACCATATGTTTATGCTTATGTTTATTTGGTTCACTCCAGCAAAACATATTCAAGTGGTGAACAGGTTTGTATACAGCACATACAGGTTTGTATCCTTCTGTATTTTCACTGATTCCAGATTGAACCTGGGCATGAGTGTACCCCAGTGAGATCTGGTTTCTTACAAAAAAACCAGAAAAACCAAAAAATGGATGCTACTTAACTCCAGAGCCCCCTGGACGAAGAAGGCCTATAGATATATGTAGCAACTGTTCTGCACATCACCTTTTGAAGGCGCAGACCCCATACACTGTCCAATTCCTGTATTACTATTACGATTTTTTACAGTCCTTACTTGATAACGGCAAGGCAGCCAGCACACTGAATACCTATGCTGCTGCCATATCCAGCAGGCATGTTTGGTTGCACAACAAGCCTGCATGGAGCCATTATCTTGTCAGCCGGTTTCTGAACAGTGCCCGGCAGCTGAGACCTGCAAGGTCCCTGGTGGCTCCCTCATGGGATCTCCCCTTGGTGTTGCAAGCACTCATGGGTGAGCCTTATGAGTCTTTCGAAATGACCAGCTTTAAATGGCTTTTTTTAAAGATGGCATTCCTGCTAGCAATGGTGTCAGCTAGGCGCATTGGTGAGCTCTGCACTCTCTCCATCAGCGCAGAGTGTCTGAGGTGGAAGCCAGCTGAGTCACACTGAGGCCGAATCCATCGTTTCTGCTCAAAATCGTTTTGGCATTTTACATTAACCAGCCGATCGGGCTCGCTGCGTTTCGCCCCCCACCAAGAGAGGACCTGGGGGACGCACACCTGGTATGTCCAGTGCGTGCCCGGCGACGCTACGTCAAAGCTACAGCTTCCTGCAGGCGTACAGGGCAACTCTTCATTTGCTATGGTAAAACCAAAGGGAAATCGCTCTCAGCTCAGAGCGTCTTCTGCTGGGTAGTGAAGGTGATAGCTACAGCTTATAAGGCTAGTGCTAAGCCCTTGCTTATGAATATCTAGGGTAGGTGTACAATAAGTATGGTTACTTCATGGGCAGCCCTGGAAGCCCTGGAAGATTTATGAGGCGGTGACATGGCATCCGGCCGGCAGCCTTGGCATCCATTTAAAGGTATGACGATCTCTCATAACATTGTTGGTATTAATGATTCTGATTGAAATTAAATAGAACGAACGGTTACGATGGTAACCATGCTTTATGAGTTCCGGATGACTATTACGAGTCATGATCACTCAGGACCCTGTAAGGGTGAGAAAAGGTTCTGAGAATTTTCGCATTGATGCGCCTCCCCTTTATAGGGATTTTTTTTAGGATACGGTCAATTGTTGCCAGGCTTACACGGTTAATGCCTGGAAACAAGACATTATCATCAATAATCTGGCTCTGGATCTCTCGCAGTCGAATAGCATTATTTGCCCGAACCATATCAATGATAATGATTTCTTGCTCCAGGGCGAACAGCTATTGTCTACCACCATCAGCATAAAGTCTTTCAGTTCTGCAACTGAAAACTGCCGCTCCTGCTTCTCCTTCTTCTCTTCCTCCTCCTCCTCCTCCTCCTCCTCTTCCCACTTCTCCCACTCATCCTCTTCCTCATCCTCCCACTCTTCCTCCTCCTCCTCCTCTTCCTCATCTTCCTCCTCTTCCTCCTCTTCCCACTCCTCCCACTCCTCCTCTTCCTCCTCCTCCCACTCTTTCTCCTCCTCCTCCTCCTCCTTCTTCTCTCCCTCTGCCTCATGCTGCAATGTGGTCAGCCATTGTTTTCCAACACAGGAGAGCTCACCTGTAGCCCTTTTATTTATGCTAAAGCACTGATTGCTGATTGAATAATTAAGTCAACTAGTGTTTTACCTGTGAGGAATGTGTGTATCAATATTAATTGATATTGGAGTTTATAGTTTTTTAATGGCAATGTTTTTCATGTGAAAACAAGAGAAATACTTTTTGAAAATTGTGCCTAAAACAGGAGAATTGTGTGAAATGTATTCAAAAAGTGTTAAAGAGACGGAAATTTGTGTTAAAACAAGCAAACTAGTGCTTATAATTTAGAAATGAATGTCTATGTTGGCACATAAACTTAATGTTTTATTTATAGGGTCATAATACCAATTTTAGTGTCTAAACAATTGAGAAAAACTGTAATAGGGTCACAACACCAATTTTAGTATGTAAACAATAGAGAAAAGCTGTAATCATCATCATCATTATCACCACCACCTTCACCATCACCATTTTCATCATCATCATCATCCTTATTGTCACATTCATCATCATCACCACCTTCATCATCACCATTCTCATAATTATAATCACCTGTATGGTGCTGTTCACCTGTGTGTGTGGTGCTGCTCACCTGTGTGTGTGTGTGTGTGTGTGTGTGTGTGTGTAGTGCTGTTCACCTGTGTGTGTGTGTGTGTGTGTGGTGCTGTTCACCTGTGTGTGTGGTGCTGCTCAGTTGTGTGTGTGTGTGTAGTGATGCTTACCTGTGTGTGTGTGTGTGTGAGTGTAGTGCTGCTCACCCGTGTGTGAGTGTAGTGCTGCTCACCCGTGTGTGAGTGTAGTGCTGCTCACCCGTGTGTGTAGTGCTGCTCACCTGTGTGTGTGTGTATAGTGCTGCTCACATGTGTGTGTATAGTGCTGCTCACCTGTGTGTGTGTGTGTGTGTGTGTGTGTGTGTAGTGCTGCTCACCTGTGTGTGTATAGTGCTGCTCACATGTGTGTGTGTGTGTGTGTGTGTAATGCTGCTCACATGTGTTCATGTGTGTGTGTGTGTATGTAGTGCTGCTCACCTGTGTGTAGTGGCCACAGAGTTTGTCTTCTTCGCAGGTGTTGTTGTGGTAGGTGTAGTCCACATGCTCCATGTACCAGCCGGTGATGGCCTTGCTGGCGTTTAAAGGCCCAGTGGTTGCGTAGAGGTTCTCTCCAGTATCCACCAGGTCTGGGTTGTGCTCCCACACACATTTGGTGACATACCCGGCTGCCACACGTGCTAGCGTGTCATCCCAGCTCTAAGGAGGAACACACACTGTGTGACTGCAGTCAGGCGTGGTTAGACAAGGCAGAACCATTTTAATATACAGATATAAAGTGCATACCCTAAACACAGCACTAAACTGAAACGCAGTTCTTCTTGATTGTTAAGCTAATCAAGCTGGTTCTACGGACACAAGGATCAACAGCTGAGGCTCATGTAAAAACTAAAATCCTCAGACTTGTTGTCCCATCCACTTCCATGCACTCCATTTCTAACAGGGCATTGTCCTCTGTAGCAATATCCTGTGAAATATCCTCCCTTTACATATAAGGACTGCCTTCTTTAAATCCCTTCTGAAAACATATCACTTAAATTTAGCATTGAAAAAATAACTTCACCAGAACCTTGTTGTTTCCCAGAATTCAATCTGCTGTCTGTTTGAAACTGTTCATGAACTGATGCTTGTTCTTATCAGTAATTTGGTAAATGTTATATTGTCAGTCTGTTTATTTTTTATAATGTTCAATGTGCACCAAAGACTGAGACCACTACTGTATACTTTAACCTTTTTTGTGTTTTAACGGATTGTAAAGTGCAATGGGTCTGGGAAAGGTGCATGATAAATAAAATGTATTATTAAAATGTATTATTAAATTTGCTTTTGCAAAACACTTCAAACACATCTGCAATACTCAACATAAATTTTAAATAAAATCTTGTGTTCATATGGAAAGCATACTTTGACCTTATTCAATTAATATTACAGTATATTTAGAAAGCAATTTTTTTTTTCAGAATTACCTGCAAATTATATATGGAATTTGGAAAGTGTATCTGAAGAGGAATATTATGAGAAATTATTGAATTCCACGAGTGTTTTATTTACAGTATCTACAGACCATCAGATGCAAAATTCCGATTGAGATGCAGTTCCAACAATAAACACCAGAGAGCGCCATTGGCCAAGAAATAGCAGTTCACCAGTCCACCAAACGAACAAGTACCTTAACCATAATAAGTACGCATTACATAATTATAGACTGTTTACAAAAATAACCTTTATCAACAATGATAATAAATAAACAAATAAATAAACAAATAACCTATATACGCAGACTACGCAGTCATAACTGTAGGCCCATCCCCAATGCAAGAAAATGCACCAGCTGAACTACTGCAGGTACTGCGCTGGACAACTGTGCAGCTGATGCAGGCTTGTAACAGGGTAACCGTTCCGATTATTTTGAGTGTTTACTGTAAATGCCTTCAAATTGAAAGTCAATTTCAGAAATTTTATTCAGGGTTCATTGTCAGTTCTTGCAATAAGATTTTTAAAAAATTGGCTTTCAATATCGAGGTTTTTGTGATGAGATAAAATATTATATTGATATTCATTATTATGTATCATTATTATTATATCTTCACAGAGACCTGGATAGAAGCACAATGAGTAGAAATAAATGGATGATAAGTGGATAATAAGACAGATAATTTTATAAGTCCTGCATTTATTTTCACATGTCAGAGCCAGCTAATGGTACATAGTATGATGGGGTTGTTCAAAATAGTGCTGACGGGGTTGCTCGGAATTTGGAATGGGTAAAAGTGGGGTATAATCACTTTCTGAAGTGGCCATAGAACAGAGATCAGGAATTGAGGATGCAGGCGGTCTGAGAGGCCAATCAGTATTTACTCACGTGTTACTCGTCTATGCAGAAAGCGTTACTCTCCTCTTGCTTTTTCTTTGCCCTAGACTCCTGATGCAAAGGCTTTGGCTGCAAGATGTATTAAAGCCCTCTTGCGTCCCGAGTGACACATCTGGCAACACCGTGATGCCAGAATGAAATGAGTTAATTTGTGAACCACAGAGGGACACAGAACAGTCCCACCACGAGGCCGTACGTACTTAGCCTATGACTGGGCATATGCGCCACATGTCCCGTATAGCAGATCCTAATTTACATTAATCTTTGAGCTCAATGCAGTGGCTGTCACACTGTCAAGGCTGTCATCTACAGCATCCACGACTATCACCGATGCGTTATGCGTTAGCATGTGTTAATAATCTTTAGTAATAATCGCTATTAAAGTAGGTTACTAACACTAAAGTGTGAAATGATAAACGACAATAAGCCCAATGGAATTATTTTTAATTAGGCTATAAAAACTATAGTTTTATGATCTGCTATGAACAGAGATAAGTTTCACACAAAAAGTTTCAGTAAACGTATCAATATTAATTTATTCACGACCTGGGTTACGAGACAATGAAATAGTAGCTACAATAACGCGGTAGCGATATTTATGAAAGGTCATTGCACTGTTGTACTGTTGAATGCACAAATGCCTTTCAGCGATTGTAGTTGAGATAATGTGTCCAATCCATATCTATCCAAAGCGAGTCCATACCCAACGTTGGGAAGTTTGCAGGAAATATGATACTCTCACTGCTCCACTGAAAACATAATTATGTTTTTTGGCACACTTGAGTTTTCTTTTATCTTTTTTTGGTGATAACAAATACATTCTTTATTCCCACATAACGACAATAATGCTGACTAGACCAAACAACCCCATGCACCATTTGTGAATAGGAATACAAAAAAAACAAACACCCGATGGGCTTTATGATAACATTCCGATAAACCGGGAGTGGCAGTGAGATAAGGCAGGTACCCAATCTTCACCATGCATAAATTGACATTTTGCGCAATAGCGCATTCCGAATGGTGAGCAGAAACATTTGCTGTGGGTGTTGATGAGGTTGCTCAGAATTTGGAATGTGTAAAAGTGGGGTATAATCACTTTCTGAAGTGGCCATATAACTGAGACCAGGACTTGATTTGGCCACACAACCCAAATCATGATAATTGTTCTTAGTCTGGTGGTTGAGGCTTGGTTACTCATTTATTAGAAATTCATCGCATTTTTGAGAGATTACATGTTCAAGTGAGTGATACACCATTAGTTTGTGCAATATTTGTAAAGTAAACAACATTCACAGGGGCTTGGCAATGTAGTTTCGCTTAATCATCCCAAAGCACGTTGTTGAGATTTCACACTGTGTTCTCGATAATAAATGTGTAGTATGTGTACAGTGTATTCAGATATTCAGCGTTAAACATTTAAAATTGTGATAATTACCTAATACTAATTTTCACAGTTCAGTTCCACTGATGACCACCCCCACAGCCAAATGCAACAGCTATAGCAGCAACAAGGGCAGTGCAGTTTATTTTGGAACCAACAAACAGTCGTTTGATGTAACACTGACTGCATGTCATAGTCATAGTCAATGTTACATCAAACCAAGTCGTAGTGGTTGTGTGAAGGCCATACAGATCTCCACGTAGGCCTACTGCCTGCACATGACCTTAATCCAGTGCAACAGGTGCTAGGTGAATTTCAGCTGATGGCACTGAGTAGCGCGTGAAACCTGACACAGAGGAACGGAACTACGAAAGTGTATCTTGATATTGAGGGTAATGAATTAATGCATCGTGTCTTTTCACTACAGTTCTCAAATAAGCATCAAATACAACATAATAAAAACAAACAAAAAAACAAGACAAAGTTGTCAACAAAACTGGCCCTTTTGAAAACTAAAATTTCCAATGCCATCACACACATAGACTATACATGTTGGTGGAACTATGACAGAATAGCTATTAAATAGTCTTTAGTATTTAACACCTGTATGTAATATTTAGGTAAAAAAATCTAAATCTCAATCCAACATGGATTATGAGGAAAACTGGTGACAGATATACTTTTTCAAAACATGTAACTGGAGCTTGTGGACTTTTAGAGAAACAAGCATTCTCTAGAAGTCTACATGTATTTAAAATTTATGTTTGGAGAACAGTTACGACGATGTATCACACAAAGCTGAAGCAAGTGCTCTCGACACATGATTTAAAATTCAGGACAGCCAACTTATTTTTCTGGGGCTTACTTCTTTACATTGGGTACCTTGTGAATATGCTAAACTTCATTTAACTGACAACAAGTGTTCCTTTAAGGAAGCAAACCCCTTTCCCCTAGTTTAAATTAATGACACCAATGAACTATAAACTAGTCATACAGAAGCAGCTCACTGCAAAGATACCTCTGGATTCATTCAAATTAAACTGTCCCAGCAGAGCCAGAGCTCCTCTCTGCAATTGCCTCAAAGGGTTAAACAAAAATGCCGTGGAGACTAATTGCCGATGGGCAAATCAAAGTTCCCACAGATGTGCAGTAGATATGGCTTAGATGTGATGTATATGTGCTATTGGTGTGCAGTAGATATGACTTAGATGTGATGTATATGTGCTGTAGGTATGCAGTAGATATGGCTTAGATGTGATGTATATGTGGTGTAGGTGTGCAGTAGATATGGCTTAGATGTGATGTATATGTGCTATAGGTGTGCAGTAGATATAGCTTAGATGTGATGTATATGTACCGTGGGTGTGCAGTAGATGTGGCTTAGATGTTATGAACATGAGCTGTAGGTGTGCAGTAGATATGGCTTAGATGTGATGTATATGTGGTGTAGGTGTGCAGTAGATATGGCTTAGATGTGATGTATATGTGCTGTAGGTGTGCAGTAGATATAGCTTAGATGTGATGTATATGTGCTGTAGGTATGCAGTAGATATGGCTTAGATGTGATGTATATGTACCGTGGGTGTGCAGTAGATGTGGCCTAGATGTTATGAACATGAGCTGTAGGTGTGCAGTAGATGTGGCTTAGATGTGATGTATATGTGGTGTAGGTGTGCAGTAGATATGGCTTAGATGTGATGTATATGTGCTGTAGGTGTGCAGTAGATATGGCTTAGATGTGATGTATATGTGCTGTAGGTGTGCAGTAGATATGGCTTAGATGTGATGTATATGAGCTGTAGGTGTGCAGTAGATATGGCTTAGATGTGATGTATATGTGCAATAGATGTTGTTTAGATGTAATACATATGTGCTGTAGGTGTGCAGTAGATATGGTTTAGATGTGATGTATATGTGCCATAGGTATGCAGTAGATATGGCTTAGATGTGATGTATATGTGGTGTAGGTGTGCAGTAGATGTGGCTTAGATGTGATGTATATGTGCCATAGGTGTGCAGTAGATATGGCTTAGATGTGATGTATATGTGGCGTAGGTGTGCAGTAGATATGGATTAGATGTGATGTATATGTACCATAGGTGTGCAGTAGATGTGGCTTAGATGTGATGTATATGTGGTGTAGGTGTGCAGTAGATTTGGCTTAGATGTGATGTATATGTGGCGTAGGTGTGCAGTAGACATGGCTTAGATGTGATGTATATGTGGCATAGGTGTGCAGTAGATATGGCTTAGATGTGATGTATATGAGCTGTAGGTGTGCAGTAGATATGGTTTAGATGTGATGTATATGTGGTGTAGGTGTGCAGTAGATATGGCTTAGATGTGATGTATACATGTATGTGCCATAGGTGTGCTGTAGATAGTAGATATGGAGTCGTGTGACATTGACATGGTGCAGGTGTGGTGTTGATATGGCATCAGTTCATGCACAGTTCTTACCATCCTCCGCATGCTGGTGGCTGTGGGCAGGACCTGTGAGCGGAAGTAGTTGTGCATTTCCACGATGTCGTCCTGGTCCTCTGTGGTCAGCTCATAACAGTGGGCAAGCCAGCAGTGCCCAAATACAATGGTCCACACGAAGGAAATCCACAGCATGGTCACAGCGTGCAAGTCTTTGGGTGTGCGTGTGCTTATGTGTGTATCTCACACAGTATGTGTTTTTGTGTATCTCTCACAGTGTGTGTGTCTGTGTGTATCTCTCACAATGTGCATGTGCATGTGTGTGTGCCTCTCCTCTGTGCGCTGATGTTCCGTGTTGCAGGCTCTTATAAAGAGGGAAGATTCGGGGATACACCCATTCCTCAGAGAGAGAACTGGAGCACTGACGCACTGCCTGCAGGTCTAACACATTCCAGACACCGTGTGGAGCTGACACAGAGAGCCCCCCCCACACACACACAAATACTCACTCACACTCACCCACCTTTCACACACACACACACACACACACACACACACACACTATGCTCAACATGAACTGCAGACTTCACACATTTGTACATTTGCATCTCTGGAATGCTAGTGAGGTTATTGGACGCACACAAAGTTAAAGCTTCAGTTACACTAGTACCAGCAGGAGCCAGTGGTCTTAGGTTACATAATATTATGAGGGTATGCTTCTTCTGATAGTATCTTCCTCTCTGTTAAATTCCAGTTACACTCTTACAAGGACAAACAGAATGGAATTTTAAATGAGAATCTGGGCTTGTTTGTTCAATTCAGAGGACAAGACCCAAACAAAAGAAAATGATGTTGTGAAAAATGCAGCAACACCTTGTGTTCAGCCTCATCTGTGTAAACCACTGACAACCCGCTGTGTATGAGCAGAAATGAGTGGCATCAAAAATTTGAATTGCACAACTTGAATTTGCATTCATTTGAATTTGTAATGTTTTAACAGAAATATTGCATTTAAAAACTGAATTTGAATTGCATAACTTGTGAGTTCGGCCTCTGGTCATCCATCATTAAAATCGTTGGTATCAAGCTCCATTATGTGCTCTGTGCTCTGTGCTCTGTGAAATATCAAAAGAGGATAGAAAAAATATTGGTGCCCCTTAAGATGCTAACTGCTGTTTGAAGTTTGACTGAATATTTACTCGTTTGTATTTTCTAAGTACCCAGATGTGTGTTACAGAAAACTGAAATAGAATTGTAAGAACTGAAAATGAATTTTCAGTGAAAATTGAATGCAATGAAAACCAAATTGAATTTCAAACCATTACATTCAACGTCAAATAGTGAAATACAAATTCAAGTTATTCAATTTCAAATGTAATTTCTGCTGCCACTAATTTCTACCCATACCTGTTACATCTGTGGGGAAGAGAATCATGAAGGATTACTATATGAACTGTAATTATATGTGCATTGTGCATGAACAGAGAATAGAAAATATCTGACTTAAATGATAAAAATATCTGACTTAAATATCAGTTTAATCAGTATAAACTGTCATTTCACTGAGTCTTCTTCTCAGATTAAGCCATTTCCTCAGAATTGTGAAAGAAAAGGTTGGTCTCTCCCTCCGTTTCGGTTTTCAGCATGATTTTATAGTACGCCAAAGCACACCCAGAACTAACAGACATTCACAAGCTCTTTATTTTCTCTTCGTTTTTTTGTGTGCTTTGTGCCTCTCCTTTCTCATGGTTGCCAGGACGGCACTCCAGGGCTCCTGTACAAGGACCAGTTTTTGTAAATATGGACGACGTGGGATTCTGACAAGAGTGCCTCACTGTTTAAGGGGAAATATATCTCTTATATACAGTGCCCTCCACTATTATTGGCACCCCTAGTAAAGATGACTAAAAAGGGTTATAAAAAATGTACCATTTGGTGAATTTGCTTAATCTCACTCAGAAAAAATTAGAAAAAAGTACATTTATTATGACAAAAAAGAATTCCTCATGAAGAAATAATTATTTTTAACAAAACCACGTGTGCCACAATTATTGGCACCCCTGCATTTATATGTAGAATAAAGTAATATTTTTAAATATTTGGTCACATATCCTTTGCATGCCATGACTTCCTGATGTCTGTGACCCAACAACATCAAAAGACTCTTGATATCTTATTTTCTGGTACTCTTACAAGCGATACTATAACGTCTCTGCATTTGAATGAATCACTAAGGGAATTGGGGGGTGGGACTAGATTTAACTGTAAATTACACTGGAACAGTATGGAACACATGGTTGGCTAAATGGCTCTAAGTCATCAAGAGGCTGACGTATCAAACAAGCCTTAAAGCATCACTCTGCTGCCAGAAATACAGTAGATATGGATGGATAACTTGAAGGGCTTCTTCTCCTGACTTATCTTTCCATAGAGTTCAATAGGAAAATCTGCCAGGAGAAACCACCCTTAAAGTGATCCATCCATATCTACTGCATATCTGGCAATAAAGTGATGGTTTGAGGCTCGCTTGATACCTCAGACCCTTGATGACTTAGAGCCATTTAGCCAACCATGTGTTCCATACTGTTCCAGTGTAATTTACAGCTAAATCTAGTCCCACCCCCCAATTCCCATAGAGATTGATGAGAGGATTTTTTCTTCTCATAATAAATTTACTTCAATTACAGGTTGGATTCTTCTAATTTTTTCAGTGTGAGAATAAGTTAATTCACCAAACGGTTAATTTTTTATAACTTTTTTTCCTCATCTTAACCAGGGGTGCCAATAATAGTGGAGGGCACTGTATGTCTTTTATATACGATAGACGGTTTTGAAGGTGGGACCGACCTGCCATTACTGCACAGCCATGTCTGCTCAGCTGTCCTTGTTCTCACTCTGTGAGCCAGTAAACTGTCTTTAGTTTAAATTGTCCTTATACATGATTTAAGGGACAGTGTGGTCAGCTTCTCAAAAGCTCTGGCATTTTCTATGAGCGGTCAGAAATTTCTCCACATGTTTGTCTTTGTGCTGAATTTTATGCATTGTAATTTCCTGTGGGTCGCTGTCCTGCGGCGGTCTGCTTTCTGAGTGGGAGACTACAGAGTACTTCAGGACCAGCTGGCTCAGAGGAAACTTTTCTGGACCAATGCTTTTTTTCTGACAATAACATTCTATTGCAAGTTTTCATTTTGTATTTATCCAACATTTATGTCGTTTATCCTTTGTTTATCTGGGTGGTTGATAGGTCCATTTATTACAAACAGACTTGATTATTAGTTCAAATAAGTTCATAGTGTCTATATTTACTTAGACTTGATTATTGTCAGGCTAATTTTGCCTCCCAAAAAGTCTATCAACACCCTGAAGTTTGTTAAATGTGCAGCTTGTTCAAAATGTAATGCTAACCAGGACTAAATCTCCTCTTCCCTTACTGCCCTGCAATGCCTAAGGGTCTCTTTTAGAGTTTAATTATTTTTCTTGTTTTTAAAGTACTAAATATTTTAGCTCCAAAATACATGACTGACTGTTCATCCAAATATGTCCCCATTAGAGCCACTAGGTCTTCTAGCACTGGCTTGCTAGTATGGTCTAACAGGGGTGTAGAGGCAGTGGTTTTTATGTCCAAACGCTGTATGTAATGTGATGTGTAATGCTCTACCAGTTTCAGATCCACAGCATCATTTGAAGTAATTAAAAACAGCTGAAAACATATTTGTTTCAAAATGTCTTTTAATTTTATATTTATCGAGGGCAGCATGTGAGTGTGTGAGTGAGTGATGTGTGTGAGTGTGTGAGTGAATAATGTGTGCCCTGAGATGGATTGGCGACTCTGTCCAGGGGGTATTTCCTGCCTCTTGCCCAATGCTGAGGCTCCAGCCCCCCCATGACCCTGACCAGGGGTATTTCACAAAGCGCGATTAAGCTGTAAACCTTATTCAGTAAGTCTGGATAGGTTTTCGGATAACTCTGTTTCACAAAGTAAGCTTAACTAGATGCCAGTTATGTCGCTAAGGCAACATATGTGTTGGGGCTAGCCTGGTCGGGACCAGGCTAACGTGGTTCAAGCTTGACTTATTTGTAGCCGGTGTTACACTGACACCGACTCGGACAGACCACTGGCTTAGAAGCAACATGTTTCAGATCCTTTGTTGTCAAGTAATTCCTTTTTATGTTGTCATATTATTAAAACATTTACAATTCACGTTTTTGACTTTGTTTTTATTTGCAGGTTATGCTATAAAATAATTCCTTTTATGTCATTTAAAATGAATGTTTTTGACTGTTTTTGTAGGACCTACGAGTCGACGACATACACAGCAAAAATGCCCTAGGGTGTTAAATGTACACCACTATTTTGCTGTGTAGGCTAGACATTCGCAACATAGATGGAAATATTGGACCGGATTATGTAGTGTATAATAACAAATGTGTCTTGACTGGTCCTGTTTCAATCATGGCATGTCCATTCATTGACAACCCTGAGATGAGGGGGCACAGATTGTAAAGAAAGCATTTTGAGCGGGGAGGGTGCTCCGAGATTGGATCCAATCAGTTATGAATGCTATAGATTTTCCAGGAAGGGATTTGCTAGAGGCCGATGTTGCATATGAAATTCATTGCAGTCAGTCACTTTTTTTGGCAAGTGGCACCTTTTTGTATGCCGTTGAGGATGCTAAGAGCCATACTCTGAGCCATGCTATGTGTAAGTGTGCCTTGCCCTGAAAAAACTCCTAAATGTTTTTATAACATTTATAACAAACTGCACACCAAGGAAGGTTTTTACAGAATTGTAGATACCCTATTTAAAAGGTTATTGTATAGTTCCACAGCATACACAAATGGTTTTCATACATGCACTGTCAGCATAACCAAATAGCCTATGCACTAACCTTTAGCCTATACATGCAGGAGGTCTATAACTATTTGCACTGTTAGTTTTTATCACAGCTCTCAGGCTATATGGTCATCATTTCACCATTTCTATAGAAGATCTGCAACTCTGATTGCTTCTTCACCAACATTTTGATTTGTATTCTGGTCCTTTTTATCCCACTGCGATTGCTCCTAAATACACAACAAAAAGTACTAAAATACTTTTTTGGAATTGAGGAGATGCAAAGCACGTAACACTGATTGTGCAGTAGAACAAGCGTACACATTTATGCGCTCTGCAATCGATTCCTAGGCTGCTTATCTCACTTTATTAATTATTGTGGTGTTGCCTTTTTTGTAATTATAGACTTGTAATCTTCATAAAACTGCGTAATGAGTTCCTGTTCCCCAGCTGTAAATGACACTGTACGTTATTTTGCCAATTTACTCTGATCGAATGTTTAAATTGACATTCACTTACTCGGGCAGTTTAAATAGTCCATGAATTAACTTCAGGCTTGAATTAACTTCAACTCTTGAGCTGCAGTCTGGCTTTGTGAAATTGAATTGATTCATTCTGCCTAACCTGGCTAATTGAAACAAGTCTTATTTTAGTAAGTCTGGATTTTCTTAGCCAGCTTTGTGAAATACGATAAGCGGGAAAGATAATGGATATTTATCATATATTTTTCTTCTGCTAACATTTAGCTTTTTTCTTATTGTGTATTACCTTCTATTCTAGTTACTTCTGTTTTCTGTTTGAAATAGAGTAGAATAATGAGGAGAGGAGAAGAGAATATGGACAAAATCCTAATGATGAAGCTGTATGCTGAGCCCAGACTGAGACTGAGTCTTAACCTGTATAGAGGGGGTAGCAGTACATAGCAATAGCATGGATCATTACATTGTTTAGCACAGACTGAATAACAGACATGTTTTATGCACCATGGGCCATACTTGCCAACCTTGAGCCCTCAGAAATAGGGAGATTTTCCGAAACCACCACGGGGGGTCTGGGGGTCCTCCTCCCCTAGAAAAAAACTTAATTTCCTGCATTAAGGGTGTGAATTACAAAATAAGAAGCAGACAGAAAATCAGTTTGAAAAAAAGTTGATTACTAGAAATATATATATCCACAAAAATACATTGACATACAGTAGGCTATACTGTATACATCAAAAAAACAAACATCCTCATACATTCAAAATACATCCATGTAATACATTAGGCTAATATTGTATAATTATTTCTTTTGTTTTTTAAAGGGTTTTAAGTACTTAACTGTTCATTTAATACAATCTCTTTTCTTAATTTTTATAAAGGGTGCCAAGAATTCTGGAGGGCACTGTACATCACTGTAAACAAAACCTCCTCTGCCTCTTACTCTTAACTTCTTAACTTGCTCTATTCTCTAATATCCTGCACTGTTTTTGAAGAGTATTTCTTTTTCTTTGGCTCCATTTTATTCACGCGTCGCTCCTGAAGTGTGTAGCTGCAGCATTTACACTCGATCGAGTGCTGCCTGACGGATGGCCAATCACAACATGCAGGCGTCTCATCGCGTTGCGTTATGATAGGATTAGCCTACAGACAACAATCCCTGTCTCATCGCGTTGCGTTATGATTGGATAGTAAATCCCCGTTAACCAGCCACGTAGATACAAGCGTCAGATTTAAAAAATAAAATAAATAAATAAATAAATAAACGGATATTCTCCTAATTCGGGAGAATGTTGTCTCCGGGTGATTACCGGGAGAGGACAGTGAAAATCGGGAGTCTCCCGGGAAAATCGGGAGGGTTGGCAAGTATGCCATGGGCGGAAGGCAGGAGCGTAGGTTTCATATGAGCGGGTGGTGTTAAGACATTTTAGGGCCCCTGCCGGATACCCCCGATTGAAACAAGTACATTCTAGTTATTGGGGATTACTTTTCAAAGTGGACCGAGGCTTTTCCCTTCCCCAACCAGGAGGCTCAGACAGTGGTCAAAGTTGTGGTAGAGCGGTGGGTCTTTCTACTGGGTGCCCCGCGGACCATTCAATCAAGGGCGACATTTTGAGTCAAATTTGTTTAAGAAAGTGTGCCAGCTGCTAAATATTCACAAGACCTGAACGTCACCTTACCACCCCCAGTCTGATGAGATGGTGGAAAGGTTTAATGGGACGTTGTTGTCCATGTTGTTCTTGTTTGTGGAAGAACCAGACCAATTGGGACACGCTGTTGCCTTATGTCATGTTGGCGTATCGAAGCAGTGTGCACGCGAGCACAGGGTTTACGCCCTATAAGGTTGTGTTTGGGGGGGGGATAGTCCTCCCAGTGGATATGATGTTAGATCTTGATAGGGGGGAGAGGTTCTCTGCAGCTACGAAGTATGTGTCTAGGTTGAGTGACACCCTGTCCACAGTGGTAGGTGCATCCACATCCAGGAGCAAGTGGCAGCCCTGGTTGGGTCCGTTGGCGAGCCCCAGGTTCTGCTGGGAGGCCGGGAGAGGCAGAGGCCCATCGGCCAGCACATCCAGGGCCAGAGAGTAGATCGGCCCCCAGCCCCCGGGTGGTGATGGAAGGAGAGAGGCAGACGGAAAAACCGACACGGTGTATCCAGCAACCGGCGAATTCAGGGGTAGAGAGGGTAGAAATCTTCAACCAGGGTACCCGGGAAGAAGAGACACTGAGTAAGGGACAACAGACACTGCAGGAGACATGCCCAGGACGGCAGAAAAGGCCACCGGGGTGGTCCAGAGACGATGAGTTTTGACTCGGGGATGAGTCACATTTAAAGGAGGCAGTGAGTGGCGCTGTGTGCCGGCGTAATTAGAAGTAATTAAAGCAAGTGACAGCACCTGGGTCTGCGAAAATTGAGTGGTGGTTAAAAGCAGCAGAGTGAACCGCGTGAGTCTCTCTGGGGAAGCGGAGCTTGGTGCAAGTTACAGTGCAGAAGCCCAGCTGAGCTAATCATTTTGCACTCATTAGCCTATTAGGGGGTGGTTGCCGTTCGCATGCCGTTTAGGGCTGCCGGCGGCATAGATAGGTAGCCAGGGTTGTAGGAAGAGGTTCCGGTGGTATGCAGGGCTGAGGAAGCAGTAGCGGGGACCTAAGAGTGCTTTTGACCGCTCTCCAGTTTGGTGTAGAGGCCCTCCTGCTGTCTGTGGAGACGCCTCACTGCGCTGGACCGGCGGTCGCCTCCAAACAAAACTGACGGACCAGCACCTAAACTCAGACCCCGTGGGAGGGTCTCGAATCGTGGGAGAATTAAGCAGTTGTTTTAACAAAAACTTATTTTTAGTTCTGTCTTGTCTATGTCTATGTGGTATGTAATTTAGGTTATTGGTTTTAAAAAGAGCAGTTCAGAGCCCATACCCTGGGGGGGAAAGCAGTTGCGGGAGCTAAATAGACTCTCTGGTGCTGCTGTAGGTGGGCCTTTATAACACGAGTGATTTGGCTTGCGGTAGAATTCTAGTGTGCAGTACGTGTTATTTGCAGTGCCCTATGGGGGGCTAGTTGCTGTGTGGTGAGTGCCTTACACCTGGTTTTCTGCTCATGTAGGCGATACTGAAGGGGACTATAGGACCCAGATTGTGCTTTCTCCTCTACCTGTGTGCTGGCCGTTTGCTCCATAAATTTGTATGAATAAAGATTATTGTTTTCTATTACCCCTGGGTTTCCTCCTCTTTTGATTGGGTGCACAGAGTAAATCTTCTGTGTGCGGGCTCTCACACTCTCATTATCAGAAACAAGTTTTATTACAATAGTGTCATCACTGAAATAGCTTAAGTTAGGAACAGCGCCTACATAGCCTAGATTGATGTGGAAACTACTGGGTCGGCGTTTCTTTTAATAAAGGTTGTATTCACTGTGGGGATTTTGATTTGATTTTCAGTTGAAAGGACCGTTTCAGGTGAAACGAATGAAACGTAGCAAAGGCCGCCTATGCACCAAACAAACCGTCTGCTCTACCCCCGTAGCGAGCGTCTCGATTTCATACTCCGTGAAGTTTCTCGTCTTTTTTTGCGGTCTGACTTCTCCAGTACAACCAACCTGATTACAACAGAACATATCCATAACGTTACACAAAACAATGGCTAAAACACTGTGTTATGGGAATTGAAGCCCATAGCATTATCGGCCTGAGCAATCACATCTAATTGTTCACTACATATGCCATTTGTGCTTCCGTAAACTCAAACTTGTCGTGGCCATGGAATAAACCATTGCTACTGTTTTAAGTAGCGAGGGGGTGGTTCAATTCATACTATGTTTACGGGCGTTACATATCTTCCCGCATAATTTTAAGTCATTTTTTGCAGCCTTTATTGTTGAATGTAAGCTTTACATGGGAGAGGGATCGGTTATGGTTGGGGGGGGTGGCAATTTGACTCTTTACAAACAATGGGGGGGACAGGACCTCCCCGTCACCTCCTAAATCTGCATCTATGGCGAAAGGCAGAGGATGGAGAGTAGATTATAAATATTTTTTTAATTTTTTTATTTTTTTCTTCATTCAAAAATGTGTTTACCTGCCAAAAAGAAAATGGGTTAGCTGTGTGTATGGCGACATGATCAGTGTGTAAACACTGCGCAGACAGTGTTATGTAACGAAACCTCAGCAGTTAGAGGGCAGGGTTGAATTTGGGTTTGCTGTAGGGAGTAAGTATTATTGGGGTGGTGTTTTTACAGAAATGAAAAATGTAATGTACAACCAGTGCCAGTTCTGGAAGAAAACACAAAGATAATCACTCTGGGGAAATTATCTATCGTTATGAATTATATATTAATTCAGAAATTAACACGACAAAATTTAGTGCTCAGGGAGTATTAGTAATTAGTAAGGGTACATTAATTCCTATTCTGTCTTTTGCTTGGAAATAGGGTAAAGCATAAACATTAGAGATAATAAATGAACACAAGGAAAGCAGAGATATAAGAGATTCCATTTGTAGTGAGGGGCCGATTCATTGGGACTTTCCAAACGCAGGACTAAAGCATTCTCCTCATTTTACAGTTTAATCGCCTTGTCTCTAAAGCCATCCATAACCCTCTTGCTGCCTGTTCAGATTCAGTGTTTTCTCACACCAGTGTTTGACGGTCAGTGACCTGGAGGCGCTGGCAGAGATGAGGGGGCAGGAAGCCACCTATATGGGTCTACATCCTCTCTTTTGAAAAAGGGATTTCGCACAAAAACATTGACAGAGAATATGAGCATGCGACGTTTTAAACCGGTGGAATGTAAAAGACCTTTAATAAGCTGCAGATGTGGCACTGATACTATAGGATGGGAGGCAGGGCCAGATATTTATTTTGTTTTCTGGGAAAATTTTGGGTGGAGACCATCTGACTGCTTAAATTCATTAGCCTGGAGTAACGTAGCCAAGTCCCTCGCACACACATTGCAACCAAAAACCCGCTGGGTGGGTGTGTGTGTGTGTGTGTGTGCATTTACTGCTGTATGTGCCCCTCTCCAGAATTAGCACTCCTACATGTCAGCAGCTGCCCTAACACAGGGGGACCTCTTTAAGGAGCCGGCACAACGCTGCAGGCGACTGTCAGGACTGTTACCTGGGCAGTAATGTTTGTGGCTTTGTGCCCACAATATAGGGATCATGGATCTGTACACACTGTCAGGAGGGCAGATTCATTTATGACTGGATGACAGTGAAATGTACAGCCACTGGGTGATGGCACAGAACAAGTATAGACAAATAAACATCTCACTACAGCACAGATGAATTCTTGTCCACCGGGCAGTTCAGAGGAATACCACCAGAGTTGAATTTACAGATCTGAACATTAAGAATATATATATAGACAGTTGTGTTAAAAAAAATAGCAGTACAACATCAGTAACCTGATGAACCACTGTTATTAGTAGTAGTGATATTTCTGCATGGAAAATCATTTACTTGTAGATGTAGTAGTGTAATAGAAAAACAACAGACCCAACTGTCATGCACCCTGCTTGTTCTGAGTAATTGACTCATTCATTGAAAGGGGCGTGTTCAAAATAATAGCAGTGTGGAGTTTAATTGGAGAATTCATTCATTCTGTGAAAAAACAGGTGTCATTAATTGTCCTTTATTAAGGAAGAAGGGAAGCAAATGTTTCACACATTGTTATAAAATATATTTCCTTCTGAATTGCTAAGTAAAATTGGCCGTTCCAAACATTGTTCGGAGGAACAACGTAATTTGATAAAAAAGTTGATTGGAGAGGGGAAAACGTATAAAGAAGTGCAGCAAATTAGAGGATGCTCCGCTAAAAAGATCTCAAATGCTTTAAAATGGCACAAAAAAAAAACGAAACACGCAGAAGAAAACGAGCAACTACTGTTAAAACAGATCGAAGAATAGTCAGAATGGCAAAGATTCAGCCAATCATCACCTCCAGAAAGATCAAAGATGATCTAAAATTACCTGTAAGTGCTGTTACAGTCAGAAGACGTTTGATCGAAGCTAAGCTATCAGCAAGAAGCCCCCGTAAAGCACCATTGTTCAAAAAATGGCATGTGCAGAATCGGTAAAAATTTGCCAAGGAACACATCAATTGGCCCAATGAGAAATGGCGTAACATTCTGTGGACTGATGAGAGTAAAATTGTTCTTTTCGGGACGGGTCTAGTGGTTGTCGACAGTATGTCAGACTACCCCCGGGTACTGAATTCAAGCCACAGTACAATGTGAAGACAGTGAAGCATGGTGGCGCAAAAATCATGGTATGGGGACAGTACGGTATTGGGCCTATTTATCGTATACCAGGGATCATGGATCAGTTTGAATACATCAAAATACTTGAAGAGATTATGTTGCCGTAGGCCAGGGGTAGGCAACCCTGGTCCTGGAGAGCCGCAGGGGCTGCTGGTTTTTGTTTTCACCCTAAATACAGCAACTACTTAGACTAAAGAAACAAGGTGAGGTGAGTTAACTGTGTAATCAACTGCTTTAATTGATCAATTAAATGGCGAGTAACAACAAAAACCAGCAGACCCTGCGGCTCTCCAGGACCAGGGTTGCCTACCCTTGCCATAGGCCGAAGAGGAAATGCCCCTGAAATGGGTGTTTCAACAAGACAACGACCCCAAACACGAGCAACATCTTGGTTCCAGACAAAAAGGATTGAGGTAATGGAATGGCCAGCTCAATCCCCTGACCTCAACCCCATTGAAAACTTGTGGGGTGACATTAAAAATGCAGTTTCTAAAGCAAAACCCAAAAATTCACAGGAACTGTGGAATGTAGTTTGTTCCTCCTGAGCTGAAATACATGTTTCTAGGTGCCAGAAGTTGGTTGACTCGATGCAACGCAGATGCGCAGCAGTTATCAAAAACAATGGTTATGCAACTAAATATTAGTTTAGTAATTTAAAGTGAAGTTAAATCTTGAAAAATTTCTTCAGTTTATAAAGTAAGAGTTTGAGTTTTAAGAGAAAAATGTCGACACTGCTATTTTTTTGAACAGATTAATATTCCTTTTTTTGCTTCCTGTAAAAGAATAACGCAGACTTGATAAAATTAGTTAATGCTTTGATTTGGAATTGAACGTGTAATGTTTTCACTACATTTGAAATGTGGAACTAAAAGCTATTAAAAAATATTTGCACTTTATTTACTTTTTTAATGTACTGCTATTTATTTGAACACCACTGTGTATCATTTGGAGTTTTGATGATAGTGATGGAGAGTGTTGTGCCAAAATCTCACATAGATGTTCAATTGGGTTGAGATCTGGTGACTGCGAAAGACATAGCATATGATTCACATAATTTTCATACTCATCAAACCATTCAGTGACTCCTCATGCCCTGTGGATGGGGGCATTGTCATCCTGGAAGAGACCACTTCTGTCAAGATAGAAATGTTTTATCATAGGATAAAGGTGATTACTCAGAATAACTTTGTATTGATTTGCAGTGACCCTTCTCTCTAAGTGTACCCAAACTATCCCAAGAAAATTCCCTCCACAGCCACCGGATTTCAATTTGTCACCCGTCTGTATTTATCAATTCACTGTCAATTCCTGATGATCATACAGTAGTGTTCCCATGGAAACCAACAGGCTTTTTTCCATTGGTAGTCCCAAAGTCAATTTGCCTCTCTGTGTTATGATCAATGCAAAATGTTAGCAGCTTTCAGCGTGTGGAATGAAGTCTCACACGTTCTGTTCATACTTTGAACATCATTTCTACATCATGTCATATTCATCACGGGTCATATTCAATACAGACAACCTTTTTTTCATCTGTTACAAGCCTTAAATTTGAGTCAAATATCAGTCCCTCACAGATCCTTTACTAATCTCTTACTTCACGTACTAATCTCTTATGAATCCCCAACTGTCTTTACCCTCTTATGAATCCCCAACTGTCTTTACCAATCACATACCAATTCATTACTACGCATACTGATTCTTTACTATCCCCTCCCTTATGGAAAAAGAATATACTGCAGTATATTGTAAATATATCAAAATTATCGTCACAATATATTTAAAATATACTGCAGTGTATTACATTTCCATAAGGGTGCTGTCCACCCATACCTGGTCAATAGAAACCTCTGTATCAGGTCTTTCTTTTTTACATGTTTGCTTGCAATGTTTGTAAAGACTGCATCTGAATTGGATGGTTTTCCACTTCAGGAGCTGGTTCCCTGCAGCTCGCAAGGACTCCAAATGCTCTGGAGTCCACTGCTGTCCACACCCTGCCTCATTATGAAGTCAGAATATCCACTGTCTGCCTGGCACTTCACGACTAGCAGTCTCACCCAATTACTCACATTCTAATCTCAAATTGAGCAGTGTTCTAAATTTTAAGGAGAGAAGTGGTCCCTGCACCAAAGCGCTCTTCCAGCCGATGTTCTCATCTCTTGCTCCTGGAATCCAGTTTTCTGTAACTTTCCCCAAATTTCCATGGCAACAAAACATTGCATTACACTACAATCATTTAGCAGACGTTCTTTTCCAGAGCGACAACATCAGTGTTAGGCTACTCTCAGAAATAAAAAAATGGGGTATCACACCAATAAGACGATACGAAAAAAATACTTTTTTGTAACTGCATCATAAAAAGAATACAATTAGAATACATTTTATTTGGCTTTTCCTTTTTCCAGTGACTAGATCTCAAGGCAGGAAAGGATGTTTGTCATTTTTGATTGTCGTAGCTGGTGAAGTGGTAGAAGCTGCCAGCATCGGAATGATGACTATGTTTCACAGATTCACACAAAGTTTGTTTTTATGATGGTCTTATAACTTATTGTTTGACAGAAATAGGCAAATATAGTCTTTCACAAAAACATGTTTAGATGTAGACTACTGTGCATACGGTATGATGTTCATTCCAAATGAGCTCTGTTTAGCAGACTGGCGTTTAGCAGACACTGTTAATCCGGAGCGATTTACCCAGGTTCTGCATTTTTATATTACATTATTACATTATAGGCATTTAGCAGACGCTCTTATCCAGAGCGACTTACACACAACTCTTATATACATTTTCCATCATCATAGCTGATATATACTGAAGAGCAATGCAGGTTAAGTACCTTGCTCAAGGGTACAACGGCAGTGTCCTACCTGGGAATCGAACCGGCAACCTTTCAGTTACAAGTCCAGTTCCTTAACCATTATACTACACTGCCGCCCACTTATATAGTTATATAGTATCTATTTATACAGGGAGGTATACTGAAGCAATGTAGGCTAAGCACTGTCAGGAAAAAAAGAATCACCAGGTCGGAGAGATGATTTTTCGACAAATATATCACTTTATTCCAACAGCTGTCAGGGAACCATACCTTTAAAAAAGCAAGTTCAGTGACTACAGATGATTACAGCAGTTATATACCCCTACTAAAAGGGGGAGATTATTAGTAATGGAAAATGACAGAGCACTGACCTTCAAAAGAGAACACACAAGACTAAGCTTTTTTAATCTTATTAGTAGCTGAGCAAGATTAAGAACATTTTATCACACACAGCCAACTCCTCTTCTTGCAGAAAAACACACCCCAAGCAGCAGAACAGAGGGCCTTGACATATTAAAATGATACATTGTATAGCAGGAATTTAGCACTTATTACATTATGTATGAGCCCTTACAAAAAGAACAGTCTTTAAACTCAATTTCATCTTCCACAATACCTTGCTTAAGGTTACAATGACAATGTCCCATCTCAAAATGTAACCTGAAACCTTTAGGTTACAAGCTGAGTTCTTTCCCACGATACTCCCACCCATGTACATAGAGGTAAGTCCATCGGTCCTGGATTCACAGGTTGGCATAAAGCTGGTTTGAGGCTGTAAATCTAGGAAACAGTGACAGTAATAAGCTGAGAGACATAATGAGAGAATAATGAAGTGTGAAGAGTCATATCACTGTTATCAATCTGTGACTCAATCCTGAGACTTCGTAAGTTTCATATAGCAAGGTCTTTTCAATGTATTTTCTTCCATTTTCTGCTTTCTCCCAATGTGGAATATCCAAACGTATACAGCTGCACTCATATAGCAATCTCCGCGAGGGATGCAGGAGAGTGTAAGCAAGCACACACTCACATCTGAAGCATTTGATTTTTTGTGTGCTAAAACCTTTTAGCACACGCAAAACCTATAACATGATTGGTCATGGTATTTATCATGCTAAAACCTTTTAGCACACGCAAAACCTATAACATGATTGGTCATGGTATTTATTATGCTAAAACCTTTTAGCACACGCAAAACCTATAACATGATTGGTCATGGTATTTATCATGCTAAAACCTTTTAGCACACGCAAAACCTATAACATGATTGGTCATGGTATTTATTATGCTAAAACCTTTTAGCACACGCAAAACCTATAACATGATTGGTCATGGTATTTATTATGCTAAAACCTTTTAGCACACGCAAAACCTATAACATGGTATATACCTATAACCTAGTCATGGTATTTATTTTACAACAATCATTGGTTGTGTTATTCGTTTTGCGTCTGCTAAAAGATTTTTCATTTGATAAATGTCTTAGTAAATCAGGCCCTTAAAACTGCAGTAGGCAAGTTTGAAAATATACAAGGCACTCCTCTCTTCTATCTCTCTCCTAAGCCCCTCCCACAAAATTACATTACATTACATTACATTATAGGCATTTAGCAGACGCTCTTATCCAGAGCGACTTACACAACTTCTTACATTTATCCATTCCTATACATCTGGATATATACTGAAGCAATTCAGGTTAAGTACCTTGCTCAAGGGTACAACGGCAGTGTCCTACCTGGGAATCGAACCTGCAACCTTTCGGTTACAAGTCCAGTTCCTTAACCATTATACTACACTGCCGCCCTATATAAATTATGCTCCAGTGCACACACGGAGACAGGCAGACAGGCAGGGGTTTATTCTACTGGGAGGATTTTTTGCTTGTAGATAGTTGCCCTGATTGGTAGCTACATAGCTAGCCCTGATTGGTTGGTTTTTGGAAGACCGGCTTAAGATTTTTTGACAGCCAAGTACCGAGCCCAGGACACCCACAGAAACCAGATTTTTTATCAGAACACTTGATTTATTGTTAGCTGCAGGAATGTAATGAGCAAATTTAGTAATTTTGCCAAAATTATATAGAAGAAATTTTGCCAACTGCACCTTTAATGTGCAGCTTTTGTAAGTAGATGGCAGGTGCTCTATTGACCAGCGGTGGTTGCTAGATCGTGATGAGATCCCGGCTGAGAGGACCCTCCCTAACCCTGGTCCACTATGCATCACCCTGCTGGGTTACCGACCACAATCAGAACTGGCACGATCAGGATTCGATTTCAGATGGTGGGGCCCACCCATGCATCACAACAGTCTTAACAAGATGAGCCACCCTGCAACTCACCCATGGTTCTGAAATGTGTGTTTCTGATAGAAAGCATGAGCCATTTCCTCTCTCCATAGAATAGAATAGAATAGAATAACTTTTATTTTCCCACTAGGAAACTTCAGTTGTAGCCCCAGCAGCAACAAAAAAAGACATAGAAAGTGGGGCAGACCCACAACACACAAACATATCAAACAAAAACATTCTGTATAATCATTGCATTAATCAAGCATATGTTGTGAATGCGTCTCCATGGTGACGGCCACAAACAAAATTATTCCGAATATACAATTTGTCAATACTATAAAAACGAGCAGCAGAAGTGCCGCGACAAATCTCCAGCCCACTTTCCCGTCCCACAATAGACACTCAGCGCATGAAAAAAACAAAAAACAAAAGCCAGACACAACAAAATACATTAAAATGAACAAACACGAACACGAGAGACAGCTGGATTACACGTCGCCATTACAGCGCCACGTGACGTCAATGATGTGCTGTTTCAATATTGGGTAAACACTTCCAAAACCCTGCTTGTGCACTGACCCTAGCTGCAGGATAAAGAGATGAAGGGATGAATGGAACAGAGGGATGTGGAATAATGTGTTCCAGATGTACAGTGGGGAGGGGTCCCCAGAGGTTGGCAGCTGGGCCCCAGTGCTTAGGTCATGCTCACAGCTGTGTGTTTACGCACCCCACCCCAAATCTGCCGCCGTGTTGATGTCATCCCCAGGCAACCGCCAACAGCCCAGCCAAGAAAGGAAGAAAGGACTGCACCCCAGCCTGACTGCACCCTGACTGGGTCGCAGTGCCGGGCTGTAACAGCAGGCACCAGCCGTAAACCTACTGAAGCGTGACTAGAACCTTCCACATGACAATACAATGTTTCCTCAGCCAGGAGTTCCCTGTGATTTGCCCTTAAGTTTTACCTATACAAATAAGTGCTATCATACTTTTATCAACACTGTTTTTTCCATTTTTTTAGGATTGTGAGACGAAGTCTGGGACGGTAAAAAATTACATTCAGGTCTTTGTCTGTGGGACATTTACATTACATTACAGTCATTTAGCAGACGCTTTTATCCAAAGCAACATACAGTAAGTGCATACAGAAACGCACATCGAAGTAACTACAGAACAGATAAGAAAGCACATTCTTCCCATAAAGTAGCAGCTATCCCTAGTAATGAACATGAAATGCAGTTCACAGCAAACTGGGTAAATCAGCTCTACTACAATTCTATATATTATAAACTTGAATACACAGTTCAACAAGAAACCTGGGTGAAGGTGAAGGTGAACTGAAGGGTAAATTATAATAAAGGAGGAAAGTAATACCAGAGCATGTGATCAGATTTAATAACATTAACCCAAACTTGATTTATCATGGACTGAGCAGATGTGCCACCTGCTAATATGATTGACGTCTCCTCTCCAGGCTCAGTGTGCCAACTCAAAGAAAAGCTGGTAACCCCAGCCTGTGCCTGGGCCAGTCCACAGGGAAAATGCCATTTTTAATTTGTAAGGTTTGTCAATGGGGTTCTATGGCTGTAATTGTCTCTACTAGTCTAGGTTTTAACCTTCCCTATACTGAAACACTTGAGGTAAAGGTCTCATTTTTGTCTCTTTCCTCTGTGCCCCTCTCCATCTCTGACCTATTCTCCTGCCCCTTCAGTGGTCAGAAGATTCCAAATAGGGCTGTCCCCTGGGGCCTTATCTCCAAACACCAGTGCTGAGACCAGCGCCCCCTACAGAGGTAACACTGCA
Source organism: Ilyophis sp. 1 JC-2022 (assembly GCA_022702515.1). Taxonomy (NCBI): domain Eukaryota; kingdom Metazoa; phylum Chordata; class Actinopteri; order Anguilliformes; family Synaphobranchidae; genus Ilyophis; species Ilyophis sp. 1 JC-2022. The sequence continues at coordinate 30,355,542 of CM040402.1, read as the reverse complement.
TAATCTCAGAAGCAATCTCAATATTTTATCCATTTTAAAAACTTTACCCTTTAAAACCATAGACTCATCTCAGTTTGGATTGTCAAATAATTATACAAATAAATGAAAAAATAAAAGTATGTTGGTAAGTATGTTTGGCTGATATAAATGTATCATAACATCTAGAGGGCTGCTAAATGGCTCATTTGTGCATGGATGCATGGATGAGCCTCACGGCCTCGGATAGAATTCTGTGGCCCATAGGGTGATGTACATTTGGCACCTGCATCGCTAAGGGGTTGCAGACAGTTAGATATGAGAGGGTTCAGTCAGATAAGCATCTGCATTTCATCGCTCTTGAGCAACCCCTGCTAGCCGATAAGAAAATAGAATAGAATAGAATAACTTTTATTTTCCCGCTAGGGAACTTCAGTTGTAGCCCCAGCAACAATAAAAGAGACATAGACAGTGGGGCAGACCCACAACACAAAAACAAACATATCAAACAAAGACATCCAACAGAATCATTACATCAATCAAGTGATCAAGTGAATTAAAGTGCAATACAGCCATGATTCAAAATAACCCCCGCTGTCCCGAGATGTCCAGTGTCATTAAACAGTCCAACACACAAACTCCGCCTCCACAACATTCTTCCATACATGCAGTGTTGCGGTCTCTGTACACTGTCAAAACGGAGCACCAAACTGCGTCGGCCTTCCCAGTCGTCGCCTCACTCCTCCCCCGCATTATCCTCTCCTTTCTCTTCCCTGGACTGGCCTTTTGAAGATTGCCTGACCAGTCCCGAGTCCCAAAATCTTCAAGTCCGGTGAAGAACGATGGTAAACCTGCAGATTTAACGGACATTCCCAAGCATATGTTGTGAATGCGTCTCCATGGTGACCACAAACAAAATTATCCCGAATATACAATTCGTCAATCTTATAAAAACGAGCAGCAGAAGTGCCCCGACAAATCTCCAGCCCGCTTCCCAGTCCCACAATAGACACACAGCGCATGAAAAAAACAAAAGACAAAAGCCAGACACAACAAAATACATTCAAATTAACAAACACGAACACGAGAGACAGCTGGACTACATGTCACCATTACAGTGCCACGTGACGTCAAGACTCACGTCTTGCGTCAAGAGTGCTCATAAGACTTCAGGTCAAAGCCGTATATGATAGGTCTTCCTCCAACGCTGTTCTGTGTGAGCTTAGCTGCAGTCTGCAATGTTAAAAGCACAGCTGTTGGACACCATGTGTTTCGTACAACATCGTGGATGTCCCAGCTCTCCCGAATTGGCAGGATGGTTTGCGCATAGAACGCAGCTGTGGTTGCAGACAGTTGGACATTCCAGATTGGGGTGGGATATATATAGCCCTGGGTTGGGCGGCAAATAATAAAATTTAAAAATCAATTTTAGACTATCAAGGCGAATATTTGAATCCCTAGTTGAAACGAAATATGATGAAAACCCAGCTCCTCCCATAGCTATAATCCAGTCAGTGACAAACTGTTGATGTAATTGGTCTGGCGAAACTGTCTGTGTTTTCACCATTTTTTTGAATGCTGATCATAAACAGAGAAACAGTTTTGCACAGTGGTTTGCATTAGTATATCTGCTTCTGCCTGATTGTTAACTACTCTGATCATCCAAAGTGAAGAAATCTGTCTTTTCTCTCAATCCACTGACATGCAGATGATGTCACTTGTCTACAATCACATGAGAAAGAGAACTGTGGAATTTGATATGTTGGGGGTGTTTTGGTCTAACTGAGAGTTCAGGGTGGATGTTTTTTTCTACTGCATTGACAGTACCAAAGTATTTTTTTGTTGTTGCATTAAAAAAAATCACTTGGCTTAAAGGTCTGTTCAGAATTGGCTCCAGCTGTGATATATTTTTTGTGAGAACACCCTCTGGAGAAATAGTTCTCCATCACGCTGTTCTCGACCTCTTGGACCACGTGACTGTGGAGCTGTTGGCTCAAACATCTGAAAGTTGTGGCACGAAAAAGGTTGTATGCTATGCATGACACCTTAAACGTCTAATGCATTTTGTTTTCCATTTAATTTGAACAATACAGGGAATGTTAGATTTGTGTTTGAATCCATTAGTTGTGATCATCAATAAAAGTATCAAGAATTTTTTTTTTTAAACACAGAGCCAAGTTACATTAAATACAGTGTAATTTAAGAAAGATTGTGTAGCATTACGTTGGAATACACACAATATCCCCACCTAAGACACTAAGAGGACGAAAAATGCATAACTTAATCCCCAAGATTGCTATGTGGTCATCATAAAAATGTAACGTAGCTACATCTCATTTCTTATCATGACCAATGCTTACTGTTTACCATGGTGGCTTTGCTCACACAAATCAAAAACACAATTTTTGATGTGCACAGCAATGCTGGCGATGCGGCCCATCAAAAACTCAACACCAGTTCCCTTGAAAATAAACGCCATTTTGTCTGCTCACTCATTTGAAAGACATCCGAAGAGCCTTGCATTGTGCAAAATCATCCACAATCTCCAAGTTCAGCTCCCGAGCTAGCCAGTCCATTCAGTCTCTCTTAACTAGCTGACTGACATTAACATTTCACTACTAACGCTAGTGAAATTTCACCACCAAAACTAATGGGCATATTTATACCATTCTGCATTCATTACATGAGAAAATAATTTCTATCTTTGCATATTAGAAAAGAAGACAATAGGCTACTACTGCCAAATAAAGTAACCTACCACAAACTATTATTATTAGTAGTAGTAGTACAATTATCATTAATAGTGTTTGCAATACATTGTCTGCAGAGTATGATATGTTCTGAGGCTATTGTACATTTTTTAAAGTGAATACTCATGAATCGGATATGTTTGCTGAACTGAGGGTATCTAATACAAATTCCATAATGGCTTATATCGCCAGTTCTTAATTTTCCCACGTCATGCCCGAGTTGGGTTGTTAAAGTTGTGACTAAAAGTTACTACAGTTTGGCTTTTTAAATATTTCTGTGGTTTGGGGGAGAAGGGCAGACATCAGCCAATCACCTTTGAAGAAAATACACATCGGTCAAACTCTACTTTGAGCGATGTGGACTCTTATTGTTTTGATCTATTACTTAAAATTAGCCCAAGTTCAGAAAAAAACAGATAAATAATGCAACAGAATGAATAGATTTGAAGAACATGAAGCTGAGGGTGTTTTTTGTGTCATTGGGAAGACTGTTAAGGCTGATATTTAATCTGAGCATTTATAGTGCTGGATTAAACACATTTCTTCAATATGACTTCATTAGGACCTTGAACTTCAGAGGGCGACAGTAACAATAGAAAATAATAGTTAAACCAGTACCACGTCTGCGGGAAGTGCTGGAATGTGTCACCTATGAGATTAGGTTCTGAACTGTAATTAAGAGAAAGACTGAAAAAGAGACTCAGGGAGCAGAGACAGCAAGCAACTTCCTGTAGTTAGCTCATTTCACCACCAGGGGCAGAACAGACAGGATAGGCACCCTCACAGCGGAGGTGTGTCTGTTCTCCCTGATGTTGTGAAATGGTGTGAGTGGCCTGGGTTACAGATCAGTAAGTAGCAGCGATATAGATGAGCTGCACAGGCCTGATGAAAAAAAAGGTAAAGAGAGGGAGGGAGAAAGAGAAGGTGGGAATGGAGGGAGAGAAGAGAGAAGAAGGTGAGGGAGGAAGATGAGAAGGGATGGATGGATGGAGGGAGGAAGAGAGATGAAAAAAGAGTGAGAGAAAGAGGAGCAGATGGAGGGAGATAAAGAAGAGAGAGAGGTACAGTAACCCAGGCAGGAAAGAAGCAGAGCTGAGTGGAACATGTGGTGTAGAAAATCTGTACACCTGGCTGTAGGGTTCTCAGGAATGGTGAGTAGGGGTGCACCCAAATATTCTTCACTCCCCACCTCCTTTCCTCCGCTCCTCCACTACCACTCCTCTCCTACCCGGAAGTATGCAAAACTGCCTGAATGTTTCAAGTACAAGTATTTGCATGTACAGTATGTACCTGACATTGCGGTTTTGCGTGGAGACATTAATTCATATGTAACCATTAATACGTAATTAAGCTGTAATCAGCAACATTAGATTAAAACACAAAGATCAATTTCCAAGGCATGAAGGAGAGGATGTGGTAACGGAGGAAAGGAGGGTGCATTTTTCGAGTATTGGGACGCACCCTTAGTGTCCCAGCATCGCTGATGTTCTGCACTGTTGGGGAGGCATACTCTGGAGCTGTCCAGAGGGACAGACAGGTTATTAAGAAGGCTTTTGTAAAAATGTATAAATAGCATAGTAAATAAAATAAAAAATATATACAGTAAGCAATTGAATATCAGTCAGATAGAAAAATTAAAGTGAAGAACAAAATATATATTGTACATCTTTCCTAATCAATTAAATAATGCTTTTTACTCTTATAATATACATGTACATACACCGATCAGCCACAACATTAAAACCACTGGCAGGTGAAGTGAATAACATTGATTATCTCATTGTTATTTTGGTTCTGTACTTTAGCACTTTGAGTTTGAAAGGATACAATGACAATGAATCAGAATTCCTTTATTGTCATTGTACTGGGTACAACGAAATTGAGCAGCAATCCTAAACGGTGCATCCACACATACAAACAGCAATTAAAAATACAGTTAAAACTAGTATAATGCTAAATTAAAAAGAAATAGATATGTGGCCTATAAACAATAAGATATAAAGACAGATATAAAGACAGTTAACTGAAATGAAATATTGCACTTCGGGATATTGCACATCTCTGAATTGCGGTGGCCCTATATACAAGTAGTTAGGAATATATACATTAAAAAAGTGCAGGTGGATGTAACATGTAACATCAGTGCAGTGTTATATAAATAAAGTAACTGTAACAGTCAGTGTTTGGCAGTGTTCAGTTCTCGTATAGCTCTGGGGTAGAAACTGTTCTTTAGTCTATTTGTCCGTGATTTGATGGACCTGAAGCGTCTACCAGAGGGCAGCAGGTCAAACAGATGATGACCAGGGTGGGATGGGTCTTTCAATATGGTAGCTGCTCTACTGAGGCAGCAAATGCTGAAAATGTCCTCCAAAGAGGGCAGTGAGCAGCCGATGATCTTCTGGGCGGTATTGATGACCCTCTGGAGGGCTCTCTTGTCCGCTGCTGAGCAGCTGGCATACCACGCAGAGATACAGAATGTCAGCACACTCTCGATGGAGCAGCGGTAGAAGGACACCAGCAGCTTCTCCTGCAGGTTGTTTTTCCTGAGAATCCTCAGGAAATAGAGTCGCTGCTGTGCCTTCTTGACAACCACAGTGGTGTTGGTAGTCCAGGAGAGATCCTCAGCGATGTGCGTGCCCAGGAACCTGAAATCAGGGACCCTTTCCACACGGTCCCCGTTGATGTATAGTGGATCTGGGTTTGCACTGTTCTTCCGGAAGTCTATTATGAGTTATTTTGTTTTTGAGGAGTTTAGGACAAGATTGTTCTCTGAACACCACACTGCCAGTCTTTGGACTTCATCCCTGTAGGCTGTCTCGTCTCCTCCCGAGATTAGTCCCACCACAGTCGTGTCGTCCGCGAACTTGATAATGGTGTTGGTGGAATGGGCGGAGGCACAGTCATGAGTGTAGAGGGCGTAGAGCAGGGGGCTCAACACACAGCCCTGTGGGGAGCCGGTGCTGAGTGTAAGGGTGGGGGAGAGGTGGGGGCCTAGTCTCACAGTCTGGGGGCGGTTGGTCAAAAAGTCCTTGATCCAGTGGCAGATGGATTGGGAAAGTCCTAAGTCGGTAAGTTTGGTGACCAGTCTGCCCGGGATGATGGTGTTGAAGGCAGAGCTAAAGTCTATGAAAAGCATCCTCACGTAGCTCCCCTGGTGTTCAAGGTGGGTCAGTGCAGTGTGGAGAGCAGTGGCGATGGCATCCTCTGTAGACCTATTCGCTCTGTAGGCAAACTGGTATGGGTCGAAGGTGGGTGGGAGGCTGGCTTTGATGTGCTGCAGGACCAGTCTCTCGAAGCACTTCATGATGACCGGTGTGAGTGCGACCGGACGGTAGTCGTTGAGGCCGCTGATGACAGTCTTTTTCGGCAGTGGAATGATTGTAGCAGACTTCAGGCAAGATGGGATGATGGATTCAGACAGGGATAGGTTGAAGATCTTTGTGAAGACCCCTGCGAGCTGGTCTGCACATTCCTTCAGCACCCTTCCCGTCACACCATCAGGGCCGGCAGCTTTCCTCGGGTTCACCGCTCTGAGCACACGCCTCACATCATGCTCTTGCACAGTGAGTGTGTGTCTGTTAGAGGCTGGTGGAGGTGTTGTGTCTGTTTCCACTGCTTTCACCTCAAAGCGAGCAAAGAAACAATTAAGTTCCTCTGCCAGCGAGGCGTCGCCGTCTACAGTCGTGCGGTTGCTGCCCTTGTAGTTGGTGATGTGCTGTATGCCCTGCCACACCCGCCGTGGGTCCTTGTTAGTGAAGTGGTCCTCAATCTTCCTCTTGTAAGCCGCTTTAGCATCCCTGATGCCTCTCTTCAGGTTGGCTCTAGCGGCGCTGTATAGGGCTCTGTCACCGGACCTGAAGGCGGTGTTGCGGTCCTTGAGGAGAGTTTGGACCTCCTTTGTCATCCAGGGCTTCTGGTTGGAGTACACCCTGATGTGTTTGTCGACGGTGACATTGTCGACACAGTTCTGTATGTAGCAGAGTACAGTTGATGTGTACTCCTCTAAATCCTGGTCTTCAAAAATGTCCCAGTTTGTCCTTTCAAAGCAATCCTGTAGCTGCAAGGAAGCTCCTTCGGGCCATGTCTTAACAGTCTTTGTGGTGGATTGAGCTTTTCTTCTGAGGGGGGTATATGCTGGTGTTAAAAGTATGGATAAGTGATCTGACTGGCCTAAGTGTGGTAGTGGTGTTGACCTAAAACCTTTCTTAATATTTGAATAAACCTTGTCTAATGTGTTTTTTCCCCTAGTAACACATTTGATGTGTTGTTCAAATTTCGGGAGAACTGCCTTTAAATCAGCATGGTTAAAATCACCAGCAATGATATGGGCTGCTTCGGGATAGGTGCCTTGTTGTGAATTTATGGCACTGAGCAGGTAGCCTAAAGCTATGCTAGCGTTAGCATCCGGTGGAATATAAACAGCTGTGACTATAACAACGGTAAACTCACGTGGAAGGTAAATAGGCCTGCATTTAACAGTCAGGTACTCCAAATCAGAAGAACAGTGCCTGTCTAAGATTTTGGTATTAGTGCACCAGTTGTTGTGTACGTAAATGCATAACCCCCCTCCCTTGCGCTTACCGGAGTCTTTGTTTCTATCCCAGCGGAATGCTGTGCGGCCTGCTAGCTCAATGGCTACATCTGGGATAAGTGAGTGTAGCCAAGTCTCTGTTATTAGCAGAATGCAACAGTCCTCAATGAATTTATTCGCGGAGATCCGTAAATTCAATTCGTCCATTTTGTTGGTGATGGATCTGGCGTTGGTGAGAAAAATACTGAGGTTGAAGTGCAGACTGTCAGCTTTAATTTGAGGGTATTTTCATCCATATCGGATCAATCAATCAATCAATCAATCTCATTTTGTACAATTTAATGCAAAGCAATGCGCTTAACATTATTAAAAGTCAATCAATAATAAAATCGGTCAATCAATAATAAAATCTATAATCAATATACTGTAAGTCTATTAAAACAATAAAACAAATACAAACTATAAAAAAACATACATAAATAAATAAGAAAGCAATACATACATAAAATAAAATAAAAAAGAGAAAAATTGTCCATGAATGTCCCTAGGTAAAAGCGAGACTAAAAAGGTGTGTCTTGAGTTGACATTTAAAAATGTCTATATTTTCAGCTGCCCTTAAAGCGGGTGGGAGATTATTCCAGAGGCGGGGACCATGTGAGCTGAAAGCAGCCTCGCCATATGTTTTAGTCTGTGATTTAGAAATTATTAAAATAAGTGAGTCAGAGGGCTCTGCTAGGAACATATTTAGGAAGTAAATCTGAAATATAACCCGGTGCAAGTCCATGGACTGATTTAAAAATGAGTACATTTAAAAAAAATAAATTCTAAAATTTACAGGTATCCAGTGTAGGGACTTTAAAACAGAAGTAATGTGTGCTCTCTTTCTGGTTTTAGTTAAGACCCTAGCAGCAGCATTCTGATGGAGTTGCAAGTGACCTATTGCCTTTTTATGATGCCCAGAGAATAATGTGTTACTATAGTCGAGTCTGCTCATAATAAATGCGTGCATTCTGTGTCTTCTTGAGTGAGAACAGGTCTGACTTTAGCAACATTTCTGAAATGGTAGTAGGCAGTTTTTTTATTAGATTTTGTATATGTGGCTCAAAGCTCAGATCACTGTCAAAGATAACACCTAGGTTTTTACAGCTGGTTAATCTATCAATGGGGCAAGGATCATCGAGCATAGTAAAGATATACAGTTGGATATCATCAGCGTAGAAATGGAAGTTGATGCCATGTTTTCGGATGATGTTGCCTAGTGGGAGCATGTACAAGTTAAACAGGATGGGGCCTAAGATTGAACCTTGAGGAACTCCACAAGTAAGGGTGACTTTCTGTGATGAATGCTCTCCAAGACAGACCAGGGAATCACAGTTTGTGAGGTAGGACCGAAACCAATTTAAAACTGTGCCAGAGATGCCAACCCATGTATGGAGTCTGTTTAAAAGGATCTCATGGTCTACAGTTTGCACAAAGGTCAAGAAGCAACAAAAATGAGGGGTTTTCTGAGTCAAGATTCACTCTAATATTGGTAAGAACTTTAACCAATACTGTTTCAGTACTATGCATAGCATGAAAACCGGATGAACCGTTTAGAAATTGTAGAACCTTTAGTACATAGTTCCCCCCATTTATGGGCATCAAAAATATTTGACAGTTTAACATAATGTAGAATAAAGTAATCATTTTTAATATTTGGTTGCATATCTTTTGCATGCATGACTTCCTGATGTCTGTGACCAAACAACATCAAAACATTGATATCTTATTTTCTGGTACTCTTACAAGCGATACTATAATGTTTATGCATTTGAATGGATCTCTATGGGAATTGGGGGGTGGGACTAAATTTACTCCACAATCCATTCAAGATGCAGAGAGGTTATAGTATCACTTGTAAAAGTACCTGAAAATAAGATATAGAGTCTTTTGATATTGATGGGTCACAAACTTCAGGAAGTAACAGCATGCAAAGGAACAATGGGGGAAATAAGTATTGGACACATCAACAATTTTATTATCAAACATATTTCCAATGTAGCTATTCACATGAGATTTTAACCAGACATTGGTATTAACTCAATAAAACTACACAGCTAAAGAAATTTTAACGTTCCAATTCTTTAAAAAAGTTATGTGCAATAAAGTGAAATGACACAGGAAAAAAGTATTGAACACGCTAAATTAAATATGATAGAAAAGCCATATTTTTTATATTTGGTTGCATATCCTTTGCATGCCATGACTTTATGATGTCCGTGACCAAACAACATCAAAAGGCTCTTGATATCTTATTTGCTGGTACTCTGACAAGCGATACTATAACAGCTGTTACGGTTCTAACCGTTCCACGCCATGTTTTATGTTTATTGTTATGTCACGCCCTTATTTGTATTCACGTTCTGTCATAGTTTATTAGTTTCATACATTTCTATGTGTTTCCGCGAACTCGCGTTCATGCTTTCCCTCTCTCCCGCTTTTGCTTATGTGTTTTCCATTGTATCTGCCATTCCTTGTCTAACTAACAGATTACTAACAATTAGCTAGATCATTGCTTACTAACCATCTAATCTCTTGTAGTTAATTGTTACCTTACGTTTCTAGTGCATGTCCTTACTAATTAACTAATTTACTAACGCTAGGATGGGATAATTACTAACAGACTAATTGACTAATGATCTTCATCTCGTTTTCCCAAGCTGTTTCTAATTTCTCTCTGTTCTCAAGCTAAGCGTTTGCACCTGTCTACACACACATATAAGCCCTCAGTTTTCACCGGTTCTGTGCAAAATTGTTGCCTCACTAGCACTCTTAAGCATTTGTCAAGCATACGTCAAGCATACTTATTCTGATTTCCTGTTTTGATCCAAGCCTGTTTTTTGACCACTGTTTACTGCCAGCTTTTTGTTTTCACTGCCTGTCCTGACCACGATTCCTGTTTGCTGATTTTGTACTTTTGCCACGCGGCGAGGACTCCGGTCTGACCCTGCTTGTTTTTCGACTATTCTTTTGCCTTCTCCCGTTTGTACCTCTGCCACGCTGATTGCCTTCCTGGTTCCAAACTACTGCCTGGCTTACCGACGACGAGACTGCCTTCTCCCTCGGTACTTTTGTTTATTGGCTGGATCTTTTTGTGTATGACCTTTGCTTGTGCTAAGACAACAATTACGGAACTTTCCTTAATAAAGCCCTTGCGGGTATTTATTACATCCATTGTTCTGAGTCGTGCTTCTCGGGTCCAACCCTCCACGCACTTCGTCTCAACAGCTCTGCATTTGAATGGATCTCTATGGGAATTGGGGGGTGAGACAAGATTTAGCTGTAAATTACACTGGAACAATATAGAACACATGGTTGGCTAAGTGGCTCTAAGTCATCTGATGTATTAAACAAGCCTTTAACCATCACTCTGCTGCCAGATATACAGTAGATATGGAAGGATCACTTTAAGGGTTGTTTCTCCTGACAGATTTTCCTATTGAACTCTATGGAAAAATAAGTCAGGAGAAGAAACCCTTCAAGTTATCCATCCATATCTACTGTATTTCTGGCAGCAGAGTGATGGTTAAAGGCTTGTCCAATACTTATTTCCCCCATTGTATGTGACCAAATATTAAATATTATACTTTAAAAATACGTATGATCCAAGAGTTCACATACTTTTGCTAACAAATCATTTAATGTTGGATAATTTTGCTCAATAAATAAATGATAAAAGAATAATTTTTTGGTGTTTTTTGTTGAGCTGGGTTCACTCAAATTTTAGGACTGTGATCACATTTATGCTGATATACAGAAAATTCTAAAGGGTTCGCAAACTTTCGAGCAGCACTGTATATACATATTCTTAGAAGCCTTAAAGATAAGCTTTAAATCTGATGAGATAGCTAATGAAAAGGTAATGAGGGGACTTACTGGTTGGTAGAATGGTTTGCAGGGGTAACAGATTACTTCCATATTCTTTCTGCCGCCAATATTTTGGCCGGCACTGCCACCCAGAGGATCCTCGCCGCTACAACATAAGACGGTATAACTACACAAGGGCAGCATGTACTCTTCTACAGTCAATGCTCTTTACTAATGGAACTGTGTAAGAATATCCATTCTAAATTGCTTTTATGTCAAATTTCAATGCACTGTGACACATATCTGCTTGGGGTTTGATATTGTTTCTAATTTTGTTCTTGTTAGTCTTGTTATGGATTCAAACTCTTGAAAAATGCTTAATGAGGTTGCAGTAGTATCAAATGTTTAACTGAAATAACAATATAAATATAGGTTTCTGACTGCTCAGCTCCAAGCAAATATCAATATAAATATCAATGCAAGGATTGTTTTTTTTCTATGTGCAAAAGCATGAAAGATGTTGCAGTGCTAGCTGATGATTAAGTAATTCTAGCTGATATTCTAGCTGATAGAGTAATTCTAGTTAATATTTTAACCTTTTATTCCTAAGTCCCAAATTGTCACTGCTACAATGTTCCTTTTCTCTTGTTGCCAAATAAAGCAATAATTTCAAAAGAGATGGTGTTATTCCTTTGGGTAGGGAATTTCTGATTATCTCAAACTATTGTGATCACACGTCCAAAACATTATTTCTTTCTAGAAAAGTGCAAACATTTAATTCGTGATCCATTGCAGTTTTTTCCATCTCTGAGTATAATACATAGGGTGGGAAGAGTTGTGTGGACTCTTTGTCTTGTTTTAGGTGGCACAGGAGCCCTAAAAACCAATAATGAATCCGTCACATTGTTAACGATAATGTGAAAACAACCTGCTATTTTTAGACACTTACTTCCATCAGAGCGAAGGCCTTTATTGAATGAATGTAGGTACAATTCTCTGACAAACAACCAAGATTAGTCATAACAAAACCATGAAATCTCATTCATATGCAACTCAGCCAGGCCTGGTGTTCAACTTTTCACAATGAACATACAAACATCTGACCAGAGATGTGACCACGTTATGCAAGTCACAAGTACGCAAGTCACAATTAGTTTTTCTTTAAAAAAAAACAACTTTTTATTCAAAATGAAAAAAAATTAATATTTAATAAATGTTTCATGACAGATTAAACAAATTTAAGAAAATGTAGCCTCTTATTTTAAAATAGTGGATGCATAGCGAGAAAGAGAGAGAGAAACCTCGGAGTCGTGATGGACAACATCGGAGTCCTCTCCGACAACAAACGCAGTCAACCCCCGGCATGCAGGGTTCCTGTACAACCCTCATTCAGGTCCCCCCCCCCATCCAACCCACCACCCACACCAGGCAATGGTCCTGGTCCCCCTGCTCCTTGCTGACTACTATTGCAACTCTCTCCTGGCTGCCCTGCGCATCGCCATTAGCCCCCTTCAGCTTTCCCAGACGCAGCAGCGCGCCTGTCTTCAACCTCCCCCCCTCACTCCCCCCACCCCCCCCCCCTCACACCCCTCCACTTGATGGCCGGTGATGGCTCGCATCAAATTCAAAACAAAACTGCTCGCCTTCCAGGCAGTCCGAGATCCTGCCCCCCCCCCCCCCAAAAAAAAAATCAAAGACACACACCTGCCCCCTGCCTGCGCTCTCCTCCCTCTCAGGACGACCCCCCCCCCCCCCCCCCCCTCTAGCGCCCGGTCTCAACGTCCTGTCTGTCCCTGGCCCCACGGTGGTGAATGAGCTCCCCCCCGAGAGGTCAGACAGCAGAAAGTCTGTCAGCCCAGATTCAAATTTTGAGACTCACCTCTCACTCTTCAAGCTGCTCCTCCCCTCCTCCCCCCCCCCCCCTGATATTTAATTTATGTTTGTTGTCCCCCCCCCCCCAAAAAAAAAAAAAAAAAAAAAAAAAAAAAAATCATATACTGACTGCGCCTAGTACTTTATATTCATATTTTTTTTTTTTTAGGGTTGTTTCTTTAACGTTCTTGTTCCTAGTTTGAAAATGCACTATGTACGTCGCTCTGGATAAGAGCGTCTGCTAAATGTCTATAATGTAATGTAAATGTAAAAGAAAGAAAGATAGAGAGAGAGAAAAATTGGTCACCCACCTAATATTGATGTGCATTCTCGTACTGCATGCTGTCTGTGCAGATAATTGTGTGGTTAGGCTAACATAAATATGTGATGAGAGGGAGGTGAATGCCTGAACATATGCCTGAACATGGTGTACTAATGCACAGGTTTCATTTAAACATTGGGCAGGAAACTGTTGCCCCACTACCCATTACCCAATTATAGCCACTCTTACATCATAGTGCAACAGTTTTCAAATTCACATAAAAAATCCTTTTTGTTTCACTAACATATAACTTTCTACAAAATATGAAATACCTCCCAAGTAAATATATTGATAAACTATAGTCAAAATGGTGGATGCAAAGGTTGCTCTGCAGGTGGCACAGACACTATAAACTGTGATGGATTTAGTAGCGGAGAATCAAATGCAGAGGTGAGGGAGATATAACACGAATAGAAGAAAAGAAAAACAGGAACTAATTCCTGACAGCTAAACAGCTAAATTAAATCTACCCAGGAAAATAGGGCAAACTGGAATAGAATGAGTAAAACACAAATCTAAATCTCCCGAACTCAATACTAGAGCCCAAACAGGAGACTAGATAGGCAAAGAAAAACACCTTCGGAACGTAACTCTACAACGTCCGATAAAAGGTGAAGCAAAACAAAACCAACAAAAGAAAACACTGTCTCGTAGAGAACAGCACGGAAATAAATAGCGCAGAGCACTAACAAGAGGAAACACAATCCTATACCTGAACAAGCTAAAAGCAAGTCCCTCGTGAACATAAGCAAGTTAATATCACGAGGTCGCTTAAACCTGGCTATACCTGGCTCAATGTACAAATGAATGACAAAAATGCACCGGGGAAGCGGAAGTAAGGAACTTAAATACCCCGCAGGTAGAAGCACAGGTTAAATGAATAACGAGCACGGAAAAGCAAAACCCCGGACTGGAACGTGGAGAAAATCCGATCAGATTGTAAATCGGGAAACAGGATGACAATCGCAGCGGAAAAAAAGACAAAAACCCACGAACCATGACATAAACCATACAAAAAGAGACAAGCAATCATTATTGCACAAGAAATACTGTACATAACGTGCCTTCAACAAATACAAAAACTGTCTGGGGCAATCGAAAAACACAGTAAAACAAATGATATCAGAGAGAAAACTGAAGGTACTACGAACTATCATATACAGGTGCAGCTCAAAAAATTTGAATATCGTGAAAAAGTTCAATATTTTTTGTCACTCATTTCAGAAAGTGAAACTCATATATTATATAGATTCATTACACATAGAGTGAAATATTTCAAGCCTTTATTTCTTGTAATTTTGATGATTATGGCTTACAGCTAATGAAACCCAAAATTCAGTGTCTCAGAAAATTAGAATATTTTTCTTTAACATATTTTTAAAGTATCATATTTAATATTTGGTCGCATATCCTTTGCACGCTGTTACTTCCTGAAGTCTGTGACCAATCAACATCAAAAGACTCTCGATATCTTATTTTCAGGTACTGTTACAAGCGATACTATAACCTCTCTGCATTTGAACTGATCTCTATGGGAATTTGGGGGTGAGACTAGATTCAGCTGTAAATTACACTGGTACAGTATGGAACACATGGCTGGCTAAATGGCTGTAAGTCATCAAGGGTCTGAGCTATCAAACGAGCCCCAAACCATCACTCTGTTGCCAGATATGGAGTAGATGTGGATGGATCACTGCAAGGGTTATTTCTCCTGACTCATTTTCCAATATAACTCTATGGGGAAAAAAGTCAGGAGAAACAACCCTTAAAGGTATCCATCCACATCGACTCCATATCTGGCCGCAGAGTGATGGTTTGGGGCTCGTTTGATACCTTAGACCCTTGATGACATACAGCCATTTCGCCAGTCATGTGTTCCATACTGTACCAGCGTAATTTACAGCTGAGTCTAGTCTTACCCCCCAATTCTCATAGAGATCAATTCAAATGCAGAGAGGTTATAGTATCGCTTGTAACAGTACCTGAAAACAAGATATCGAGAGTCTTTTGATGTTGATTGGTCACAGACTTCAGGAAGTAACAGCATGCAAAGGATATGCGACCAAATATTAAATATGATACTTTAAAAATATGTTAAAGCAAAATATTCTAATTTTCTGAGACACTGAATTTTGGGTTTCATTAGCTGTAAGCCATAATCATCAAAATTACAAGAAATAAAGGCTTGAAATATTTCACTCTATGTGTAATGAATCTATATAATATATGAGTTTCACTTTCTGAAATGAGTGACAAAAAATATTGAACTTTTTCACGATATTCAAATTTTTTGAGCTGCACCTGTATAGCATTACCTTGTCAAAGATACCTTTTTTTATATATACCTTCCTTTGTATAATATATTAGGCTACCAAGTTTTCAAATTGTGCTATTGCTAGTGTTTAGGCTATCACACACAAAAATATGCAATACTATGATAAGATGATGCTAAATCAGTTTAGAATTTTGCAGTAGACTATGGTTTTAACCCGGTCTGCTCACTTTACCGAAATATGATGAAAATATATAGACATTGTGGTGTTATTGAATGAAAATTAATTGGTTCATGAGAATGATTATTTATGAAGTGGCCTGTAGCCATTAGCAATCCACACAAATATGTTGTGCAATGTGTAGGTTTTGTTTTTTCTGAGGAAGTTAAGATTAGATTTATTTGGGAAGGAAATTGCCGTGTGATATTTTTTACTGGGTGAGCCATTATTGCTGCAGATAAAGGGTCAGCATTGCAATTTCACAAAAATGTATTGTTACAACATTATAAGAGAAAAGCATTTAGAAGGAATGGATGCAGGTTTTGCCCCGTCTCAGTGTGAAATCTAATGGAGGCTCACAATAAGCCGACTCTGATTTCAGTGACAAAACAAAGGTCACACAGTCATATCTGGAAACTTTTTGACACGGAGAAACAAGTGCGCTCATGTAATTTCACAGTACAAAAAAAAGCTGCCTGTTCAATATGCTGACCCATGTGCACCTGTGCATACTGTCTGCGCATTAAGGACAGGTATGTCAGTGCGGATCGTTACTTAATCATTTAAACATTGGGAATGGATCATTTCCGGGATTCAAAAAAGGAGGGAGAGCACGAGCGCACTGCTGAGAGAGTGCTGACAGGGTTCCGGGCAGTGTCAGCTCTGACAAGGTCAGATCTGTGGGTGCATTCATTTCCTTATCAGAGGCTGATGACACATAAGCCACACTTTCAGAACAAACCAGAACGACAGCAAGCCAGAGTATGCCCAGTCAGTCACAGGAGGAGGTGAGAAATAAGAAGCAGAAAAAAGCAGCGTGCTATTAAAAAACAGGGCATTTCATAGCTGCACAGCCTTTACACTATTTCAGAAGTTAAGGGAGCACGGTGACTGGTCACATAGCCAGTCTCTCTGGTACTTTAGTACAACCTGACCCTCTTTCTGGAGAAGTTTTGATCCGGCACATGCAACCTACAGAATAGGTGTCGTACTCATGCAGTGGACCAAATACAGACATTTGGTCACACCCTCTTCAGTAAAATTAAAGATATTTATTTTGCAAAAAAAAGGTTCCATCAAAGTCATAATCCAAAAATTCTAATCACTTGCAATATCAATTGAAGCATCTATATTGTCTGTTATAATTTAGTTGGCTGAGTAAGATTTCATAAATGCAAAAAGGAATCCAGCCTTTGCTTTGGTTGTTTTAATGTTTCAGAGCTTCAACTGAATGTGTTCCATAAGTTCTTCCTGGTCCCTAGATCAGTAATACTCAACAGCATATCAAATGGGCCTCGGCTAAGCATTACACACGTGCAGGTACAAGGTCACATCGCCTGGGCTGGATGCAATAGTTAGAAGATGTTGCTTTGTTAAATGGTCCCATGACTGGATTAATGAATTGCATTTATATTGAGCCTTTCATCCCTTGCCAAGAATCCCAAAGTATGTATGCTCACCCACCACAGCCCACGGCTCCAAAGAGAGGGAGGGTTTTATTCAACTGAGTAACAGGTCAGGACACAGGGGACCTTGTTTTTGGGATCTCACCCAAAATATGACACTGAACAGTGTCCCCAACAATGCTATGCAAAACTGGTAAGTAGTTTGTAGTACATTTGTAGGTGTCTGCGCATGCTTACTAATTAATGTGTAACAAGTACAGACATGTCTGGTGTTCACCACCACTGTTCTGACATATCCAATATCAGGAAATGCAATAATACTGTGGTCCACCGTTGTAATAAACAAAATGTTAAAAGTCTTAGGCACACATACAACTGTGGGGAGAAAGGTGAATAACAACAACAGCAAAACACATAATAATAATAATAATAATAATAATAATAATAATAATAATAATAATAATAATAATAATAATAATTCGGGGGTGAATTTAGCTACAATATAAGAAATATAGTGTGCCAATGTCAACAGCTAACTATAGTATGTATGGAAAACACAGGGCAGGTGGTTAGTACAAATGCAACCAGGAAATATTTAGCATAGTCTGCTAAAAGACTGGCACATGAAAAGGTCTTGATCCCCAATGCGGTAGGCTGGGCATGTAATGAGTCATATTCGTGTGTGTGGTTGTTATGTTATTAAGTGACAATACTGAGTAAGGCAAGTTTGCTTTAATATTTGTATTATTATTGTTGATGGCATTGAAGACAGCATGAGCTGAAACATGTCCGCCTTGAAATAAAAATAAACTACAATAAGTTTAAATCTCAATAAGTTTAAAATAATGATTGGAGTGCGTGCACCTTATAATCTGTATGAATTTGAAAGGGCGACACACCACCTGTGATAAACAAAGTACAAAACAATACCTGAAAATAAGATATTGAGAGTCTTTTGATATTGATGGGTCACAGACTTCAGGAAGTAACAGCATGCAAAGGATATGCGACCAAATATTAAATATGATACTTTAAAAATATGTATGATCCAAGGGTTCACATACTTTTTCCAACAAAGCATTTACTGTTGGATAATTTTTCTCAATAAATAAATTATAAAAGAATAATGTTTTTTGTATTTTTTGTTGAGCTGGCTTCACTTTATCAAGTTTTAGGACTTAGATGAAGATGCGATCACATTTTAGATCAAATTTATGCAGATATACAGACAATTCTAAAGGGTTCACAAACTTTTGAGCAGCACTGTATATATATATATATATATATATATATATATATATATATACAGTCAAGCCGGAAAGTCTGCACACACCTTTCACCTTCTCCACATTTTATTACATTACAGACTTATACTACAATAGATTGAGTTCATTTTTTGCCTCAAACATCTACACACAATAGCCAATAATGACGAAGTGAAACAGGTTTTTAGAAAATATGCAATTTTATTGTACTGACAAAAATAGGTTACTTAGGGGTTACATATCTGTACACACCCTTAGCCTAGTACTTGGTTGCTGCACCTTTGGCAGCGATTACAGCTTCAAGACGTCTTGGGAAAGAAGCTACGAGCTTGGCACACTTGCTTCTGGACATCTTTGCCCATTCCTCTTGGCATATCCTTGCAAGCTCCGTCAGGTTGGATGGGGAGCGTCGGTACACAGCCATTTTCAGCTCTTTCCACAGATGTTCAATTGGATTCAGGTCTGGGCTCTGGCTGGGCCACTCAAAGACATGCATAGACTTCCTCCGAAGCCACTCCTTTGTTCTCTTGGCTGTGTGCTTCGGGTCATTGTCATGTTGGAAGGTAAACCTTCGCCCCAGTCTGAGGTCCAGAGCGCTCTGGAGCAGGTTTTCTTCAAGGATCTCGATGTACTTAGCTGCATTCATCTTTTCCTCTATCAGGACGAGTCGCCCCGTTCCCGCTGCTGAAAAACATCTCCACATCATGATGCTGCCACCGCCATGCTTCACTGTAGGGATGGTATTAGCCAGGTGATGAGCGGTGCCTGGTTTTCTCCAGACGTGACGCTTGGTATTCAGGCCAAAAAGTTCAATTTTGGTTTCATCAGACCAGAGAATCTTGAGTCTCATGGTTTGAGAGTTCTCTAGGTGCCTTTTTGGCGAACTCCAAGCGGGCTGTGATGTGCCTTTTACTAAAGAGGGGCTTCCGTCTGGCCACTCTACCATAAAGGCCTGATTGGTGGAGTGCTGCCTGGATGGTTGATCTTCTGAAAGGTTCTCCCATCCGTGGAAAGAGGTGAAAATGGCTGTGTACTGACGCTCCCCATCCAACCTGACGGAGCTTGCAAGGATGTGCCAAGAGCAATGGGTAAAAATGTCCAGAAACAAGTGTGCCAAGCTCGTAGCTTCTTTCCCAAGATGCCTTGAAGCTGTAATCGCTGCCAAAGGTGCAGCAACCAAGTATTAGGCTAAGGGTGTGTACAGATATGTAACCCCTAAATAATCTATTTTTGTCAGTAAAATAAAATTGCATATTTTCTAAAAACCTGTTTTCACTTATATATATATATATAACATAAAGCATCTAACATTGTCTCATGATTTTATTTTATGTTTTCTCCATGCCAAATCCTATAAAAATGATACAAAGCCTACTAATACTAATTATGACAATGCTCAGTCATAGTAATAGCATTGATAGTGTGCTGTATCAACATTCAGTGAATGTTCTGAATGGCTGTTAATAACAGGAAGTGCTGTGTCACTGTGGCAGGAAGTGGTTAGCTTAAGCCCTAGCTTCCAGCTTTGGGCTTGTTGTTAAGCAGCTCCCTCCCCCGTAGCAACCGCCGGAAGTGTAAGTTGATTTGGACAGTGGGTGTCTATCTCTGTCATGTGGTTTGTAAACTCCGTGTGAAACTTTTCTTCTTTACTAATGGACCATATACTGGAATGAGAATACACACCCCTGTTTCCATACACATTTTTCATATTAGGCATCCATCGGCTTGAACAAAAGTCATGTTGTGTGTTCTTTATTTCAGTCAGTGGCAACAAGGACAGCTGGTTTGTTAGTTTTTTGCAAACCCTTGACTGTTGCATGATTTTACTAGCAGGTTGCCGTAGATCATGTTATAGCAAACTTGCAGCAACATTCTGGGAGCATTATGTCAGCAGGGGATGCACAGACCATCAAGAAAAACACCTGCTGGCAACAATCACTATGCATAACTGGTTATGGTAATTGCAAAATGTGCCTGAAGCACAGAAATTGGTTGTTCGAAGGAAAAAAAGCAGTCTTAAGAAAAACTCAAGTTGTTCATTTTTAATACTCTTCCTTTTACAGTAAGAAAGATAAGCTCTTTCAATCCTTCACCAGAAACCCCTCACAAATTGTGTGACCCAAGACATGGCTGTATTGTTGCAGGATTCACATTATGTGTCTGTTTACAACAATGTTCTTATTTCCCTGTCAGCCTTTGATTAGCATCTGTTGTTCTGGGCCCCTGTGGATCACTAAACATATATCGAATGGTTTTTGATATCATCACTGCTCTGCATCCCAGCTCAGGAAACTGATGGCCCTTTCTCTCTCATAAAAGGCACATTCGTCCACATGGGACTCGAACGCCATGATTCTCACATGAACAGAACGCCAAATATTTGCTTCTCGCTTGATAACGGCTGTAATAACCTGCTGTACTAATTAAGGTTTCAGTCTAACGGCGATCATCTTCTTTATGAGGAGAGGGGGAATGCAGCCCTGGTTTCCCACATTGCTTCTCTCTTGCATCTCGTGAAATGAAACCGCGGTACGATTTAAGAAGGGAGGGAGAGGGTTACATCTCAGTTTGTCACCCTTTCTGGAATATGTTGTTTTACAGGTAAGATCATAGGTAAGATTATATGCAGAGCACCTGTATTTCCCGTGTGCTGTTCAGATGGACGCTGGCAGCACAGTTCAGGGCTCTCTCAGTAAGCCACTGAAAACTGCACTTGTGGTTTTACTCCTACGACCATTTTGCATTTGATTAATTAATGTTTGTTTCCTCTGGTCTAATTGTTGGAGAGACTGTTGCTGCTTTGTATAACTGAAAATAACTAAAACTACCCCACAGTGGAAGAGAACATTTCTTAACCAGTTCCATCAGTTTGGAACGCGTTGCACACTCCTCACCCTCCTGATTCTGTCATTTTTAGGAGGTTAACAGTGACAGGAAATGTGTACGCTGGTGGGGGTACGGTCTTTGTGAGGTAGCAGTAGTGAAAAATTGGTGAGTGTGTGTGTGTGAGAGAGAGAGAGAGAATGAGTGGGTGGGAGGGAGGAAGCAGCTGAAAGGTAATAGAAAAAAAGCTCTCTTCAGTTTCCCCTACAACTCAGCCACACAGTGCCTGTCTCACACGCATCTCTGCGTCTCTGCGTGTGTGAGTGTGTCAGTAGCCCAGGCTCTTGTCAACTGAACATCCCTTTGTGTGGACCAGCGGGACCATGGGACAGCTCTGATCTGCGCGACTTCAGGTGAGCTACCTGCATTACGGCTACCTGTTGTGGGCAGGTGCTTATTTCCAAGATGCCCACACATTGCTAGCGCGTAGATGCTTTTTCGAATGGAGATCGGCACTTTGCTTGAATGAATGTATCATTCTGTGTTCAGACTGGGGCCGAAGTCTGCTCAAGAGGCTGTTTCAGATGCTTGTGTGCCCAGTTGAAAAAGCGGTCTTCACAATTAGATCTGAATAAGTTTACGCTCGTGAACAGAGGCTTCTTAATTCAGTGGGAATTTAAGAGATTTAAGAATTTAAGAAAACGTCTCCTAGTAATAACAAACTTCATTCCACTGCTCTACTCCCTCCTTTTTTTTCTACTTTTCCAAAAATCACCCCTCCATTTTTTACAGGATGGTCTTAGTATTATAGGTCTCCCCTCTACAATTAGGATTGAGGATTTGGTGATGATGGGTTAACTTCACAGACACCAGAAAATATCAGAACTGTGAATGTGAATGAAAAGCAGAAGATTTTGGTACACAAGTGAAGAAACATGACTGCTAAACAAAATTCAGGTTTCATCATAATTCTTGAATTTAAAAAAATTTAATTATGAAATAAAAATAATGATAGAATCGTGTGCTTCAGGTTTCCAAACTTTTCTTTCTTTGTGAATGAAGCGATGATAATTGCCCCAGGTGTACAGCTCAGTGAATTTAATCAGGAGATATTAGGGTTAAATGTATCAAAAGGCAGAATTTTTTCACACTAGTGACCAAATATGAGCAAACCGGAAAAACCAAATTTATGTCATTTTCAGATCTTATGAGTCAATATTTATTATTTATTTAGTTTATTTGTCCAGTGTTCATTATAAAATTTTTAAGTGGATTAATTAGTACAGCTGAAAAAATCACAGCTATGTGTTTATTCGAGCATATTACTCACAGTACATATATTTAGCACCTGATGTGCCCTGTCTGAACCTCCACATCCAACACTAACATTCTTCTGGGAGAGCTCTCTCAGTAATTACCATGTCAAACGCCAGGATACCATGTTATCAATTATTTTATTAGTCAGTTTGACGCTAAAAAGCTAAGACTGAAAGGTAATAAGAGCCCAGATTCACCTCTTCATTTAAAGTCTTTATTTTACTCCTGTCAGTTATTATAATAATAATAATAATAATAATAATAATAATAATTATTATTATTATTATTACTACGTTCAATATGGTTTTCTACAAATGGTTTAAACAAGAAACTGACAAGATTAAAAATGCAAATTGTATTTTTTTTATGGTATAAACGTATAACAATTAAAAGTCAGATAAGAGACAGCGGTGCTCCCTGATGATTTTGATGGCAATCACTGGCAATTTTTGGCATTATCAGTGTACATAGAAACTGTTTATCTCATGGTGGTATATAATGTCAGTACCTTTAGTTTTTGGTGAGATCGCATTGTTTCCAATAGCAACAAAAAACAAACATGATATTCATATTTGCGTTTCTGCATGTGTAGAGTCTGGAAGAGGGACCACTGGCCAAATCTGCCCTTTGGTCATGAAATGAGTAAGGATGACCTGACAAAGATAGTTTGATTGTTATTCAGCATGAATCTTGTCTTAAACAGACAAAAACAGTTAAATTGGTCTCAATTTATTCTGTATTCTACCTTTGCATTGATTTGCTAATAAAGTGATTGTTACATTTGTTCAATAAAGGCAAAAAAACGAAATAATATTTCTGTGAAGAGCTATGGATGAGATTGTATACAGCTTTGGCCCAGGAAGAGGGAAATGGAATTAACAGGAAGTAGGAAGAGAAAATACATAGCTGGTGTCATCGTGTCACCATATGACAACATGACACCACAGATTAAGAAAATTATTTTATTATGAAAAGTATTATAGTAAAATGTGAAATATATCATATATATTTGTGAAATATAATAAATAGTTTGGTAGAGTAACTTTTTTTTTTTTAAATTACTCGGTGAGTATTTTGGGCATGTTCATATTAACACTTGAACTCTAATCACTAGGAAGAGCAAAGGGTATCTTTAATAGTTCTTCCATTCTACCTGCAATAATATAGTCTGTCAATACACTGTGAAATCAGGTTCAAATTAATTTGTATGCTAACAGTACATAACTCTACCATTAATATATTGATAACAATAATTTCAAGTACGGAAAAAATGTATGTACATGACAAAATAGTTATGTCTAAAGCAAAATATAAAATTGGGTTTCTACCCATGTGTCCGTGATGCACAAGTTACTTTTCATAACACCTGTACATGTTTGCTTGTGTTTTCCCTGGTACATGACATTCAGATACACCCAGTAGTTCTGGCAAATTCGTAACAGTTTTGTACACCTCTGCTGAATAGAAGGACACAGTTTAAGACATTTGTGGCAATGTAGCAGTAAACAATTATTCTGAAGTATTCCAATATTTTGTGGGTCAGATGCCAAAGCACCAAGCCTACCCTTTCTGTGGACCTTGGTGAAATACAATGATACATATATTTCATAAACATGTATTATTAAAAACTATATTGCAGTATCTGAATGTGGCAATGTATTTGCTCATATATTGTGATGTGTTTCAATATCATTTTACAATTCAGGCATTTGGCAGACCCTTGGTGACTTACAAATGATGATAAATAATATATTTTATATTATTAAATATTTTATCTTATATTACTTCCTTATATTTTATGAATATCTTTTCTTGATCCTAATCAATGTATTGCAGCATATTTCATATGTGTAAGGGAAGATCTCTATGCAAATTATGCCCTGAAGTTATACAATCTTTATTAAAAAGGTTGGGAATTTTTTTCTGAGAATACTTCTATATGAAATATTAAAGCAGTATGGCATAAAAAGATATGCGCTGTGTCCCAAATCGCATACTCCCGTGCTCCGCACTACCGTACTTCGCTATGGACTCACATGGATGCGCTCGGAGCATGGAAGTATGCGATTTGGGACACAACCATGGTGCGATGTGTATATTTCCCAGCTTGGGTTAGGGTTAGATGTGTATACATCAGGGGTTTATCAGGGTGAGGGTGGGGGGCGTTAAGGTTGGACGTATATACAGATGCTTGTTTCCACAATTTACCTTGGCACAATTAACTAATCAGCTCAGTACACCATGAGGGTTCACTCATATATTCAACTTCAGCGAATCGTATAGGAACACAAGAACAGTTATCAGCTGTGAATCATGAGCTTATTAATAAATGCAGTGAAAATGTCGCATTACGATGATTTCCTAATGAAATCTTTAAGAGCAGAAATTGGCCTGAAATCCAGAAATGTACACAGCCGTCCTCCCCCCATTATCGCTAGGCAGGAAGAGGAGAGGTTGTGGCTGTACCTGCTGAGATTGGCCAGGTGCTGGCAGTGTGGAAAAATTTTAAACACCATCTGGAAGTTGGAAAGCGCTGTTCTCTAACTGGAACTGAGGAGTCTTGTGAATACATTTGTACATATCTTCTTTAAAAAAATGCCATAATAGTAATGGCAAGATCACCATCCAAACTAAATCTTATACAGTAACAGGAGTTTTGCAGTTTTGTAAATGGAAAAATGTCTGTCTGCCTATTCAAACCGTCTGTTTTTTCAAATGCCTTCAAATGTTTCTACAGCCTTTCACATTTGTTAAATGATGATTTTATTAATGAAAACGTGCTTACTGCAAAGCTCCAGTGTGAGCCATACTGTGCTCCTGTGCTCCTATTGTCATGGTTCGTGGGTTTTTTTCGTTTTTTTTTCCGTTGCAGTTCTCGTCCTGGTTTCCCGATTGAAAATCTATCGGATTTTTTCCACGTTCCGTTCCGGGGTTTGCTTTCCCTCATTATTCTTTTCTACCTGCAGGGTATTTAAGTTCCTCACTTCCGCTTCCCCGGTGCTTCTTTGTCATTCGACATTGCATTGAGCCAGGTATAGCCAGATACTGTACTAGCGTCCTTGTGATATTAAAGCTGTTTATGTTCACGAGGGACTTGCTATTAGCTTATTTTCAGGTATAGGTATTATTCCTCCTGTTAGCATTCTGTGCTATTTATTTTGTCCTTTGCTGTTCTCTCTGAGACAGTTTTTCTTTGTTGTTTCATATTGGTTTTACATCCTTCCAGCAGTTCAAACTTATGTGCCGAAGGTGTTCTTTTTTTTGCTAAGTTTCCCGTTTTACGGTATTGAGCTCTGGAGATTTAGTTTGTGTTTCACTCATTATTTGAGTTTGCCCTATTTTAGTGGGTTGATTTTCGTTTGGCTGTTTCACCACAAGGAATTAGTTTCCTGTCTTTTCTTTTTTTGCATTTATTATTGTGTTACTCCCTTTATTGGTCCTCACTGCGTGAGTGACTTGTTCTGATCCCCCTACTTTTGCGTTTGATTATCCGCCACTAAAATCCATTACACCTATTGGCTCCAGTGTGAGTGTTACCGTTTTCTTGAGAATTTGCGGTCTTCATCAGCAGACACAAAAGCAAGCAGATGCATCAAAGATAGGATCAAATATAAATAAATAAATGCCACATAACATCAGCAAATTACTCTTTCCTTTATGTAATGTTTTTATTACATTGCGCTGCCATTTAGCTTGATCTGCTTGTTTTTTGTTGGAAAGTATTTTATTTAATCATCACCATCTCCAATCAACATGTTGCAATGTGAGAATAAGAGCACTACAGCATTACGGGCTTAGTGATGCTCTATAAATGACCCTCCCTGGTGGTGCCATTGAACACCTGCGCACAGTGCACATCAGTTTCATTTGTAACTCCTGCAGAGAGTCGGTCCTGGGAGAGCTGGTAACTGCTCCGGTCAGCACTTTGCAAACAGCCCCTGGATTGTAAAGGCTTTAAAAATTCTCAGAGTGGCACCTTTCAGAGAAGCAGAGTGGGAAAACCGACAAACCAATCAAAATCAGCTGTTAAAGTATCACTGCTGATTTTATATCCTGACTGCTGATGTTAATATCTCGCCACTGATTTTAAAATCTCCTGTTACTTACTCTTGCTGGGGGGGGGGGAATCTCCAGGTTGTGGAACGGAAAGATATGGCCAGAGATATGGCCAGAGTACCAGGGCCATTTTTTTGCATGATATTGTACAGGATGTTTGTGCAAACCTTGTTAAAATAAGATTATTTAAATAAAAACAGATGTGTGTTGAAATTTATAGAGAATAAGGGCAATATAATATGTTCTAGACATCAGGAAATGTATGTATTAGATACTGCAAACTTTTTGTGAATGAATAATAAACACATGACAGAAATCTCTCTGACTCAATTCATTCAATCCCATTGCATTTAAGCAGATAATCATACTACAAGGGCAGATTATAGCCTCAGTTATCAAACTAAAATCTGGACAAATAGGCAGTCCAAGCAAAGAAGCATACATTAATATGCAGATGAAAAGAGAGGCGATACATAGTCCTCCAGGTTACATTATAGCATGGGCTTGAACCACGACAGGGTCGGAGATTCAGCAGTCTGCGAACTCAGAGTTGGGGGAAAGAGGCAAAAGCCCCAGGGAAGAGAACAGAAATTTAAATGGGTTTGGAGCTAGATAATTACAATGATGAGACATGTAGAGACTTGTGTGTAATGTAAAAAAAGCCCCAGGGTACTACGCTTTGCCAGCATATCCAAAAGATATGACTAGGTGAACCGATGGTGCCCTCTGGTGGATGAATATGCAAATACTTTTCTTGGCTTAAGTGAATTTACTTTCAGGGAACCTGATTAATCAGAGCATGAATCTGCTGAACATTAATCAGAGAGTGACACTACATGAACCGCTTAATGAGTGGGGCCATACATTTATGAGTGAAACATCAAGGAAGGTAAGGTCAGGTCAGAATTCAGTGCAAGGTCACCTCAAAATGGAGCACTGCCTGAATTTTTACAATTTATTATCAAAATAAATATGAATATAAAATCATACATAAAATTAACAATGCAGTCTATGCTGAATTTCTATAACTACCAATAATACACAGTGTTGTCCAAACACACTCCTCAGTAGGCTACTTAGGGGCTGCCCACAGCTAAATATCTTGGGGGTAAAACACTCGTTTTCAGTGTAGTGATGAGCCCCACAGTTTGGTGTCTAATCCTGACCGACTGTGGCCTCTCTGTGCGCCAGCCAGGCGAAAAAGCCATGTGATGTAGCTAATGTTTGTATTTAATTTTGTCCCGTGTAAAATATTCAAATGAATCAGATGAAGTAGCCTGGTGACTGGAATACCAAAAATACCGGGTCTTAAAATCGACAGGTATGAGGCTGATATCTGAAGTGAGTGAAATAATGTCATGGACAGTCACAGCCAAACATTTGCCCTGAAGGAAAATTCTCCGCAAGCATCTGCTTCGCTCACGTTTAGACATGTGTGCGGAAGAGCGCGCGAAGAACAGTTTCTTCACTGCCGTGT
The DNA here is from genome assembly GCA_022702515.1 of Ilyophis sp. 1 JC-2022. NCBI lineage: Eukaryota > Metazoa > Chordata > Actinopteri > Anguilliformes > Synaphobranchidae > Ilyophis > Ilyophis sp. 1 JC-2022. The sequence continues at coordinate 30,327,409 of CM040402.1, read as the reverse complement.
CAAAGCCGTGCGTCAAAAACATATCTGGTGCATGTCCATTCCTGCTTACTTTCATTCTCCTTCTCCTTGGAGAGGCACCTTTCCTCCCACCCTGCTCCGAATCAAAATCCATTTTGGATTTTAATCCATTTGGGATAATTCTCAGATATCGTGTGTCCGGATACCAGGTATGGATCCAGTTCTCTTGCGGTGCGTAGGCTACAGAGTGGAAGAAAAAGGAAGATCAGCATTCGGATGTAGACGCTGTCTCAACTAATTCACCGGAGGAACTACCCTGTTTTTATGAATTGCTTTCCATCTTACATTCTTTATGCTACTTTGAATGTAAATAATAATAATAATAATAATAATAATAATAATAATAATAATAATAATAGCAAATATATATATTTTTAAATAGCAAGTATTAAGAAGAGTCAATTTTTTTATTCTGGTGTTGTGAACGGTACTCATTAACATATGTTTTATGTTTGTTAAATGAAAGTTCTTAGCGGGAATGCTAGATAGCCTTTAAAATCCCTGCCGGTATTCTGATTACACAGAAAGCAATTAGGTTACAATCAGTTTCCTCGTAATACAGTATTAAATTAAACATATAAAATTATTCACTGTTGGAATCAGTTTTGAGAATATTAAACGACATGGAATGATATTTCCTAAATAAAACATTTAATTTCAAAATAAAGCAATGAAAATTATTAAACTGGGCCACCAATATGCTATGCACAAAACACATTGAAAGTGTAAAATGAAAAATAAATCTACGTTTTCTTCCTGACTGTGGAGATATTGTCTCCCCATTTTGAGACCACTAGCAGACACGTCTGTGTCCCAGCAGAGCTGAAAGGCAGGTTACTCTGTGAGAAGCATAATGTAAGAAAAATGTATCTTACATGCCTGCAAAATAGATGCAGCAAATATTTGCATTACATTCGGCACAATATATGCAAACTGTACCTCCACAGCTGTTCAGTTGAACCATTGAGATATATAAGAACTGGAGACAGCTTCCGCTTACCGGTTCCATGGATTCCTATGGGAGCTGCTCATTGGCGCATGAAGCCAATTCATGGAGGCGCCATGTTAGACTATGGGGCTTTTTGGAACCAGAGCATGCGCACTTGGTACCTAAACATATGGACCCAATTGGAATGAAAAAAAAATTCTAACTTCTTTTGTGGGATGCAGAAAAAAATCGGTCCCTGGAGAGTAATTAGTTCGGTGTGAATAATTTTTTTTTAACTTAAAATAACTGTCCAAAATAGTATAATTTGGCCTAGGTCATTTTGTAGTTTTTTCAGTAAAGAACTTCAATGGGGGAATTAGCTTTTTGGCACCAGAGGCTGCGATACCTCCGGTGACCACTGGAGTTTGGGGGCTTCAAAGAGAATTTCAATCCCTGGTCCCCTGAGTTGAACCCACTTTATAAAGCTGATATAATATCTGTCTGTGGTTGGGAGATGTAGTCTGTAGTTGGGAGATGTAGTTTGTGGTTGGGAGATGTAGTCTGTAGTTGGGAGATGTAGTCTGTGGTTGGGAGATGTAGTCTGTAGGTGGGAGATGTAGTCTGTGGTTGGGAGATGTAGTCTGTAGGTGGGAGATGTTGCTGGCCAGGTTTTATTTTTGCAGTGATGAATATTTAACACAAATTACTCTGTAAGGAAAACATTGATTTAATTTCTCTTCCTCTACCCCTCCCCCTCTCTATCCCAGACTCCCTAATTTGGGGCCCACACAGTATGGTTGTGTTGCTTTCCTCCAAAGTTCCTGTCCTTTCACCCCATTATCAAACTGATATGGACCCCTCCACAGAACCCCTCTCTGACCCTACACCCAGGGACCTGTGTGGGACCCCTCCATCTGTCGCAGCCCCTCGAAAGCAAATCCGTCTCCAGGACAGGTAAGACCATCAGTGGTGACTTCTGCTTTTTGGATGAGTGCTTCACCCTCAGACTTCTACTCTGTGTGTTAGTGTCTCACCCTCAGACTCCCTTGTTTTTCTAGACGAGGCTCCAATGTGTCCTTGGTGTTGGACGTTAGCAGTCTGGGCACAGTGGAACCCCTGTGCTCCATCTCCACCCCAAAAGAAACCATTTTGCACCTCCTTCGGACCAGCACACGCCCCCTGACTGCCTCCGAACTGCAGGATGCCATTGATCACACCCAAGCCCTGGACAAGGAGTACCAGGTACCTAAACCACTTACAGTTGGAGGAAAGCTATGATTACATTACACAAAGACATAATGCCCCTCTCTAATACACAAATCACTAAAGGTTAACTCTACATAATGTCTACAGTTAATGCTTTGCATGGGCTAAAATGGCTACTTAAATATGTTCTCTGCCTCATAACAGAAAATACCTCCAAACTTTGTAAACTCTTCAGAGCTGGACATCCCGGGCCACGCCTTAAAGGACCGCTACAAGACCATTCTGCCCAGTGAGTAAGACTGACAGTCATAAGAGCAGGAGTAAAAACAGCAGCAAAGTGGAGGAGTTATTTTAAACACAAAAGGACACTGCATGCTTTGCCAAAATCTTGGATGTGTTTAGCCCTTCTTCTTGAATGTGAAGTATTAGGTTCCACGCTAGTGGAGGATAGTTCCCCTGGAATCATGTATGCATTTGCAGTTACGTTCCCAAAACTGGAATGGACCCAAATGCAGGACTCTGAGACAGACTTGGGCAAAACTCAGAAAAGGAGTGACTTTATTGGTAGCACGGGCAGACAAGCAAGCAGACAGGGGAGCAGAGTGATGGTCAGGATGCGGGGCTGGTGAATGACTAGAGGGCAGGTTAAGTGACGGACAAAATGCAGGGTTGGCGAGTGTAGGAGGGCTGGAACGGGGAAGCAGGCAGGACAGGGGAACTGAAAACAGACTGGACATGTTAGCAATACACAACAGAGGCCGACAAACATGTCAAACAAATGCTGACTTGACGGAACAAACTGGCGACTTGACAAACAAAGAGTGAAACTTATATAGAGGGAAAGCAGGTGTGAAAGCATGAGGAATAATTAAAGTGTGTGAGAAATGTATGTGGGAGTTAATGAGGTACAGAGATGAGTGTGGAATGTGAGCAGAGGGGGCGAGTGATAGGTCGAGTGATAATGAGGAACAAATCGGGAAAGCCACGCCCAGCCTACACAACAAGGAATAGACAGACAAGGTGAATGGAAAAACATGACATGGAACAAGAGAAATGGGGAAAACAGGGAGAATGAAAGGAAGGTGGACTGGAGGGAAACGGCGGATGTAACATTTGCATTGTAATCAGCTCCGAAGATTCCACACATTTCATACTGTGCGGAATGTAAAATGTGTATATAAAGTGTTTTGTATTTAAATACACAGAAATTTTGCATTAATTTTTTACTTTTTTTTAATGTGTCTCAATCAGACCCAGAGACTCGTGTGTGCCTCCAGAACCCAGTGGCTGAAGGGAAGGCCGGTGGCTACATCAATGCAAACTACATCCGGGTTCGAGTGATACCTTACATTACAACCAGCATTTCAGTATCATTCTAGTCTGCTTTGTCAGTTATGGAATACATTGTAGTTTAATGGTTATTTGTAACTCAGAGGTTGCATGTTCCCAAATGGGCCACTGCTGTTGTACAATGACCCGGTACTTTACCTGTATGGATTCAGTATTTAACCAGCTGTATGAATATATTGTAAAATGTCTGTAAAAATGTTGGCTGTGCAAGTCAGTCTAGATAAAAGCATCTGCTAAAGGACTAAGTGTAAATAAATACACTCCTCGCACAAGTAATGTGGCAGCTGATAAAAATCAATGGGTTCAAGTGTTATCAGAAAATAGTGACTGTTGCCATCATCTTTATTTTTCATTGGTGTAACATGGATGAAGATTACCTGGGCCTTGGGCCCTACTAAATTTGACTGGTTTCATTCATTCTCGTTCTCCAGTTATGCTGCGCTTGCATGTTTAAGTGTTTGACAGCACAGCAGTCAGAGATGGATGTGTTCTTCGTTCAAGTCCCAGCTTCCCATATCGCCTGCAGGGTTATGGCGGTGCGGTAAAATGCTACATCGCGACCCAGGGCCCCATGGTCAACACTGTGGTGGACTTCTGGGAAATGGTATGGCAGGAGGAGACCAGCATCATCGTCATGATCACAGACCTGAAGGAGAAGAAGGAGGTGAGATTGGGAGTGTTGCTCTTTCCCTTTTTTAGTGAGTCTGTCAGCTTCCAGAAGTTTCTGAAATAATTACATGAATACCGTATATAATAAGAAGTAACCATTGTGGACACCGCTGCTTCTCTCTCTCTCTATATATATACAGTATATACAAACACTCAATGGTAGCATAATGGAGCATTAAATAGACTGTTCCCTCACCAAACCCAGACATTCTCAAATTATATTACAACAGCTTGTACCTACATATTTCAAGACATACGCTTAAGGGTTCACTTGAGGAGTGCATAACTAAGCAAACCACGACAATGCGACAGCCACTTTGTGGTTAGATGGAGCGCAGGCTCAGAGCACGTATTGGCTGGTGTGATGGCGTGGTTGAGCAGGTGTGTTTGTCCTGTGTTTCAGAAGTGCGTGCTGTACTGGCCACAGAGAGAGGGCCGGTTTGGCAGATTTGATGTTAGGGTGACTGCTGTGAAAGAGTGTGAGGGATACACAATCCGAGACCTCAGCCTTCAGGTGAGATCAGCCCAGCCTCCCAGCCTATAATTCACCAATCATTCAGAACAAATAAGCATCAGCCAGAGCACAGGATAAAGCCAATCTTATCATTACTGACCACTTCTTTGTCCCCTTAGGGAAATGCATAATACTGCAATATATTGTAAATATATAAAAATATAATGGTAAATGTATTTCACAAAATTTCATTTTGAAACAATATTGCAATATATCTAAGGGGCAATTGTTCACATATTTTCTGATAGACTATATTGTTCTGCAGTATATTGATGTTTTTTATGTAATTTGAATAATTTGTAGGTTATTTTGGGGAAGTAGATTATATGTGGAAACAAAAGATGCTGTGTGGTAATGCTGTCTCTCTGGTGTGTGATACAGTTATGTCATAATGCTATCACAGGTGTGTGATACAGGTGTGTGATAATGCTGTCACAGAGGTGGAATAATGCTATCTCACGTGTGTGATATTGCTGTCTCAGGTGTGCAATTCAGGTGTGTGATGATGCTGTCTCAGGTGTGTCATACATGTGTGTGATAATGCCATCTCTCAGGTGGGCAGTGAGAGCAGGCAGGTGAGGCATTACTGGTACTCCTCCTGGCTGGATCATCAGACCCCAGACTGTGGCAAGCCTCTCCTGCGGCTGGTGTGGGATGTGCAGCACAGTAGAGAGGTGCTCACACACCCTGGACCCACTATCATCCACTGCAGGTACACACAGACACACTCCCCCTCTCTCTCACTCTCTGTCTCTCTCACAGACACACTCACACTCTCTCTCACTCTCTGTTTCTCTCACAGACACACTCACCCTCTCTCTCACTCTCTGTCTCTCTCACAGACACACTCACCCTCTCTCTCACCCTCTGTTTCTCTCACAGACACACTCACCCTCTCTCACTCTCTGTTTCTCTCACAGACACACTCACCCTCTCTCTCACTCTCTGTCTCTCTCACAGACACACTCACCCTCTCTCTCACTCTCTGTTTCTCTCACAGACACACTCACCCTCTCTCTCACTCTCTGTCTCTCTCACAGACACACTCACCCTCTCTCTCACTCTCTGTTTCTCTCACAGACACACTCACCCTCTCTCTCACCCTCTGTTTCTCTCACAGACACACTCACCCTCTCTCTCACTTTCTGTCTCTCTCACAGACACACTCACCCTCTCTCTCACTCTCTGTTTCTCTCACAGACACACTCACCCTCTCTCTCACTCTCTGTCTCTCTCACAGACACACTCACCCTCTCTCTCACTCTCTGTTTCTCTCACAGACACACTCACCCTCTCTCTCACTCTCTGTCTCTCTCACAGACACACTCACCCTCTCTCTCACTCTCTGTTTCTCTCACAGACACACTCACCCTCTCTCTCTCACTCTCTGTCTCTCTCACAGACACACTCACCCTCTCTCTCACTCTCTGTTTCTCTCACAGACACACTCACCCTCTCTCTCACTCTCTGTTTCTCTCACAGACACACTCACCCTCTCTCTCACTCTCTGTCTCTCTCACAGACACACTCACCCTCTCTCTCACTCTCTGTTTCTCTCACAGACACACTCACCCTCTCTCTCACTCTCTGTCTCTCTCACAGACACACTCACCCTCTCTCTCACTCTCTGTCTCTCTCACAGACACACTCACCCTCTCTCTCACTCTCTGTCTCTCTCACAGACACACTCACCCTCTCTCTCACCCTCTGTTTCTCTCACAGACACACTCACCCTCTCTCTCACTCTATGTCTCTCTCACAGACACACTCACCCTCTCTCTCACTCTCTGTCTCTCTCACAGACACACTCACCCTCTCTCTCACCCTCTGTTTCTCTCACAGACACACTCACCCTCTCTCTCACTCTCTGTCTCTCTCACAGACACACTCACCCTCTCTCTCACCCTCTGTTTCTCTCACAGACACACTCACCCTCTCTCTCACTCTCTGTCTCTCTCACAGACACACTCACCCTCTCTCTCACTCTCTATTTCTCTCACAGACACACACATCTATTTTCTAATATCTGACAAAAATTAAATATAGATATTTTGTACTTAATTGTCTCAGTATAGCCATGAGTGTGTGGACTTTCAAAGAATGCATGTGTGTGTCATGTCCGTGATATGTGTCATGTCTGTGACATGTTTTTTTGCCTCTCAGTGCAGGCATTGGCAGGACCGGTTGTTTCATCGCCAGCAGCATTGGCTGCATGCAGCTTCTGAACACCGGAGAGGTGGATGTGCTGGGAATTGTCTGTCAGTTACGGCTAGACAGGTATGAGCACAGACTGAGATAAAGGAAGGAACATATGACTACTCTTTGCACTGGGGTTAGTCTGACTAGGAGTTAAAATATCAATTCAATATAGCTCTGATGACTGCTTTACATTACCTAACGTGAGTTTGACAATAATATGTTTCAATAACTATGTAATCGCAACATTACACAGCTGATGGAGTTTGCAGAGTCTGACAGATTGTTGACGATCTGAGCAGAAAACCTCTAGCCTTCAGGAATGGCCAATAAGAAGCAAGGTTTGCGCTCCAGCAGATTGATGAGCCAGGATGTGCCTTGTGTGCCTGGATGTTCTGAAACTGAAAGCTTTTGGAGAGTCAAGTTTGAAATTGTGACTTTTTGGGAGTTGAAACGTTGAATATAGCTTGCACTTTTCAAATTCAGCTTTTAACAGAACTAAAACTGAATACTAAAACTATTGAATTTCATGGGGATCCATACAAGTTCAAGTTTTTGAAATTCAGATTCTAATCACAGAATTAAGTTTTTAAATTAAATCTTACATATAAATTCAAACTATAAATACAAATTCAATGTAATGAAATTCAATTTCAAAACTTTGTACACAATTTTAAATTAAGAAATACAAATTCACGTTTATTAAATTTAAATTCAGTTGTCTGGTGGCACAAAATTTGTACCATACAATGAGTCAGACCGCATTGTGTTAAAATACGTTTAAGGAAAGAATTTATGAACTAGAACACATTTCTAACAACCTTAATCTATCAGAATGAGTTTGAGAACCCCTGGTATAGGGTATACCATTAGAGGACAGCGTATTCAAAAGCTACATGTGAAAGGGCTCTAATCTACACTCTCTTCTGACCATTATAAAATTCCCTGACAACCTTGTAATGTGGCCTTGGTGAAGTCTAAATGGCACTTTTGCACAGCAGCAACATGGAGCAAGATAAAGCACATCTGTGTTACACATAGGTTGTGTTTCAGGGATAAGGGCTGTTTTAGGCAGGATGAGGTTGGATGTATAAACCCCAATTCCAAAAATGTTGGGACAGTATGTAAAATGCAAATAAAAGCAGAAAGTAGTGATTTGTAAATTCTCTTTTACATATACTGTATATACAAATATATTTAATTGAAAACATTCTAACTTGTGTTGCACAGGCGTTTATCTCAATATGTGAATGGTACAGGGTATGATATTCTAATGACCTGTTTCTTGTACCTGCCCCCCGGGTTGCTAGGTATCTACTAAAAAATGTTTCTGGGTTTATGCATTTTCGTGTCAGTGACAGTGCCTTTAGTAACCGCATTTGCCTTTGAAAAATCCTGCATCGTAGTTGCTCTTGCGTGACTGGGTATAGGCATGCAGTAAACGTATTACATTGCATTGATAAAAATGTCATAGCTTCTATTGATGACTGGAATATACCCATTACACCCAAAAAAAGAAACGCTGGACAGTGGTTTCACGCAATATTACTAAGAAAACAAATAAATCGTTGGATTTACTTAAAATAAATTATAAATATTTTTTTACGATTTAGCCTACCTAATAAAGCAATAATAGTACAGTAACATAAAAGCCTATATGCGACGTCTTCCACTTAACGAGTTGAACTCACATGTACTTAATAATAGCCCATTACTTGCAACCACTGTCCAACAATTTATTTTTTGAGTGCATCTGTCACATGCTGGAAGGATGTGGCCAGGAAAGAGACACAGGTAGGCTACAAAATCGTCTCTCTGTCAAAGCGATTATGATCCAAACACTGTCTATCAATGAATCCATCTAATACTGGTCTGGTATTATATACCAGACAGTCAATCATAGCCTACTTTTACATATATTTTTTTATGACAGCTAATTGTAAGTAGGCTAGGCAAAGGAAAATTAATTGTAAGTAGGCTAGGCAAAGGAAAATTAAACCAATATTTTTTTCAAAGAACATGCACTCATTCTAATATCCATTTTTGCAAAAGATGCTGTATTTTTTATAATCATCTATTGGTGGCGCTAGACATAGACCACCTTTTTTTCCCCAAACACATAAAGGAGAAGTTCAGTATTTAGCATGTTACGCCCTGTTAAAAGGTTATTTACGATCATATACAACGGTCCATATCAACATTTTGACAAACTTTGCAGTCTTGAGATATTTACCGTTTAAAGATTTATAGAACTATTTTCAGCCGCCGTACGGCCATACGTTTGTAAACTTCTGATTGGAATTTTGGGAGGTCTTGGCTAAATTTGAATTAGAAACTTTCCAAAACAATTAAGAAGTATTTCTAAACCTGGTGTCAATAGATTTAATAAAATGATAAATAAAACCCGGTACGAAGGTGATATAACACAGTAGTAAACATGCCCCAGTCCCAATTTTTTTGGGACGTGTTGCAGGCATCAAATTTAGAATGAGTGCATATGTATAAGAAACAATAAAGTTGATTAGTTAAAACATTAAATATCTTGTCTTCATATTGTTTTTAATTGAATACAGGTCAAAAAGCATTTGCAAATCATTGCTTTCTGTTTTTATTTATATTGTATACACTGTCCCAACTTTTTGGGAATTGAGGTTTGTATTTCAGGGATGAGATGAATGTTGTTTCAGGAGTGTGATGAATGCTGTTTCAGGGGTGAGATTAATTCTGCTTCAGGGGTAAAATGAGAGCTGTCTTTCAGGGGTAAGATGAGGACAGTGTGTCAGGGGTGATGTGAGGACTGTTCTTCATGGGTGAGATGAATGCTGTTTCAGGGTTGGGATGGTAAATGAGGCTGTGTTTCAGGGTTGGGATGGTAAATTAGGCTGTGTTTCAGGGTTGGGATGGTAAATAAGGCTGTGTTTCAGGGTTGGGATGGTAAATAAGGCTGTGTTTCAGGGTTGGGATGGTAAATAAGGCTGTGTTTCAGGGGTGGGATGGTAAATGAGGCTGTGTTTCAGGGTTGGGATGGTAAATGAGGCTGTGTTTCAGGGTTGGGATGGTAAATAAGGCTGTGTTTCAGGGTTGGGATGGTAAATAAGGCTGTGTTTCAGGGTTGGGATGGTAAATGAGGCTGTGTTTCAGGGTTGGGATGGTAAATGAGGCTGTGTTTCAGGGTTGGGATGGTAAATAAGGCTGTGTTTCAGGGTTGGGATGGTAAATAAGGCTGTGTTTCAGGGTTGGGATGGTAAATAAGGCTGTGTTTCAGGGGTGGGATGGTAAATGAGGCTGTGTTTCAGGGTTGGGATGGTAAATGAGGCTGTGTTTCTGGGTTGGGATGGTAAATGAGGCTGTGTTTCAGGGGTGGGATGGTAAATGACGCTGTGTTTCAGGGTTGGGATGGTAAATAAGGCTGTGTTTCAGGGTTGGGATGGTAAATAAGGCTGTGTTTCAGGGGTGGGATGGTAAATGAGGCTGTGTTTCAGGATTGGGATGGTAAATGAGGCTGTGTTTCAGGGTTGGGATGGTAAATGAGGCTGTGTTTCAGGGGCGGGATGAATGCTGTTTCAGGGTTGGGATGGTAAATGAGGCTGTGTTTTCGGGTTGGGATGGTAAATGAGGCTGTGTTTCTGGGTTGGGATGGTAAATGAGGCTGTGTTTCAGGGGTGGGATGGTAAATGACGCTGTGTTTCAGGGTTGGGATGGTAAATGAGGCTGTGTTTCAGGGTTGGGATGGTAAATAAGGCTGTGTTTCAGGGTTGGGATGGTAAATGAGGCTGTGTTTCAGGATTGGGATGGTAAATGAGGCTGTGTTTCAGGGTTGGGATGGTAAATGAGGCTGTGTTTCAGGGGCGGGATGAATGCTGTTTCAGGGTTGGGATGGTAAATGAAGCTGTGTTTCCAGGTTGGGATGATAAATGAGGCTGTGTTTCAGGGTTGGGATGGTAAATGAGGCTGTGTTTCCAGGTTGGGATGGTAAATGAGGCTGTTTTTCAGGGGCGGGATGGTAAATTAATCTGTGTTTCAGGGTTGGGATGGTAAATGAGGCTGTGTTTTCGGGTTGGGATGATAAATGAGGCTGTGTTTCAGGGTTGGGATGGTAAATGAGGCTGTGTTTCAGGGTTGGGATGGTAAATGAGGCTGTGTTTCAGGGGCGGGATGAATGCTGTTTCAGGGTTGGGATGGTAAATGAAGCTGTGTTTCCAGGTTGGGATGATAAATGAGGCTGTGTTTCAGGGTTGGGATGGTAAATGAGGCTGTGTTTCCAGGTTGGGATGGTAAATGAGGCTGTGTTTCAGGGGCGGGATGGTAAATGAATCTGTGTTTCAGGGTTGGGATGGTAAATGAGGCTGTGTTTTCGGGTTGGGATGATAAATGAGGCTGTGTTTCAGGGTTGGGATGGTAAATGAGGCTGTGTTTCAGGGTTGGGATGGTAAATGAGGCTGTGTTTCCAGGTTGGGATGGTAAATGAGGCTGTGTTTCAGGGTTGGGATGGTAAATGAGGCTGTGTTTTCGGGTTGGGATGATAAATGAGGCTGTGTTTCAGGGTTGGGATGGTAAATGAGGCTGTGTTTCCAGGTTGGGATGGTAAATGAGGCTGTGTTTCAGGGTTGGGATGGTAAATTAATCTGTGTTTCAGGGTTGGGATGGTAAATGAGGCTGTGTTTCCAGGTTGGGATGGTAAATGAGGCTGTGTTTCAGGGTTGGGATGGTAAATGAATCTGTGTTTCAGGGTTGGGATGGTAAATGAGGCTGTGTTTCCGGGTTGGGATGGTAAATGAGGCTGTGTTTCAGGGGCGGGATGATCCAGACCAGTGAGCAGTATCAGTTTCTGTACCTCACCCTGGCGCTGTACAGCCGCCAGCTGAGCCAGAGTCACCATGGAGACAGGGGGAGGAGTAACACCTGCCAAACAGACAGAACGGCCCAGGAGGACCATCACATCCCAGAAACAACAGCACATCTTCAGGATCCCTGATCCCTCCAGCTTTTGTTTGCCATATTGTATGATTCTTTAAGGACTGTAGTTTCATATTGGCGTTGTTTTAATACAGAGTTTTGTTTTAAATGCCTCAGCAAACAGGCCTGGTTAAAATAAATGTTTGGATGTCCATATACCCTGTTGTCTATGTGAAATTGGAGTAAATTAATGGGACTGAATGCATGAGATTGAATGAATTGGAATGAATATGAGTGAATAAGTGAATGGGAATGACTGAGTGAGCAGTGAGACTGAGTGGGAGCGAGTGGGACTGAGTGAATGGGATTGACTGAGTGGGACTAAGTGAGTGAGAGTGAGTGGGACTGAGTGAGATTGTGTGAGTGGGACTTAGTGAGTGGGAGTGAGTGGGACTGAGTGAGAGTGTGAGTGGGACTGAGTGAGAGTGTGAGTGGGACTGAGTGAGTGGGAGTGAGTGGGACTGAGTGAGATAGTGTGAGTGGGACTGAGTGAGTGAGAGTGAGTGGGACTGAGTGAGAGAGTGTGAGTGGGACTGAGTGAGTGGGAGTGAGTGGGACTGAGTGAGAGAGTGAGTTGGACTTAGTGAGTGGGACTGGGTGAGTGGGACTGAGTGAGAGTGAGTGGGACTGAGTGAGTGGGAGTGAGTGGGACTGAGTGAGAGAGTGTGAGTGGGACTGAGTGAGTGTGAGTGAGTGGGACTGAGTGAGAGAGTGTGAGTGGGACTTAGTGAGTGGGACTGAGTGAGAGAGTGTGAGTGGGACTTAGTGAGTGGGACTGAGTGGGACTGAGTGAGAGTGTGAGTGGGACTGAGTGAGTGGGAGTGAGTGGGACTGAGTGAGATAGTGTGAGTGGGACTGAGTGAGTGAGAGTGAATGGGACTAAGTGAGTGGGACCCCTTTCATACACAAAACCTGGGATTGACACAATATATTGAACATGGGTCCAACATGCGTTTGACCCATTCACAACACACTATGGCCACGGGTAAGTTCACACAGACCCGGTCCGCAATTTTACTTCTGCACACATTCAGTTTATTCCTGCTAATGCAGCTAGTTTGGTAGCCAGCTAGCAGATACAATCTAGTTGTATGCCATTACGCAGGCTTAACCATGGTATGTTAACTGACATGGTTTCTTTCATTTAAAAGTTTTGGAACATTGTTTTTACAAGTTAAACACATGACAAGATCAAGGGTTGGTCAGCTAACCTGACTGGGACTGAGTGTGACTGAGTGAATGGGAGTGAGTGTGACTGAGTGAATGGGACCGAGTGAGTTGAAGTGAATGGGAAGATACTGCTGAATGAATAGTGAAAGGAATTAAAATTACAGAGCCCAATTTAGTCCAATTATGTCTGTGTTTTAGACCAGGGGCAGGTCAACTTTAACCTGGCTAACGCTCAAGTCCAGCTTGGTGCTGCCTGACCATGTCATCACGTTAGCCAGGTTAGGTCAACTTGGCCCCAACTGACACACATTATACCAAACATACACAAAGTATGCATCTGGATGCACCGTTTAGTATGTGTGGATGCACCGTTTAGGATTGCTGCTCAATTTCGTTGTACCCAGTGCAATGACAATAAAGGAATTCTGATTCTGATCTCAACCAAAGATGAAATTCTACATGCAAATCGAGCCACTTTCATCCAGGATATCTCTGGTGTAGAATGTAACTGAATGATTTGGTTGCAACTGAATGATCTGTTTTCCTGTAACCAGGATCTGAGTTATTTATTTCCATTGCACGGACTCAGACATGGGTGGAAAGATTGTCGGAATAATTTGTGTAAGAAAAAAGTACCATGTTCAGTAGCCAGCTATTGATCATCATATACACTGTACATGCATTGAAATGCCACATAGCACATGGTCATTCATTCCACACTATTTATAAAGCCATGTAAAACTGAAATAAGTCATTACTTAATTCATATGGGTTATTTCATTATCTCCATCGAGATTTATTTTTGGTAGGACCACGGATTCACAACCCTGTGACACAGCACAACACAGGGCCCAGCATCACAATAGCACAGCACACAGGTACAGCACTGCACAGCACAAGCACAGGGCAGCACATAGATACAGCCATTCGCTGTGACAGTCAAAAACACACATCTGATGATCGCATTAGTGATTTCTGTCTGGAAATGTGTGACATAGTTCAGACAGTGACTAAAATTACTAAAACACTTTTGCTACACACAAAACAGATTGGTGGGTATTAGAGTATTACTAAGTAAAGTATCTCAGGGTTGTAGGCGGAAGTCTGTCTCCTGTAGGAAGTACAGTTGTCCAATAGGGGAACCTGGGATGCATGTTTTAACCTTTCAACATTAATTAATTCACTATTTTAAGAAATTAATATTTATTGCAATGGGCCTTGCTATTTATTTGCTTATACAGGGTTGGTCATTCACATAGTGTCTGACAGAGTGTGTGCCTAGGGATCCCATCTCAGAGATTGGTTATGTCCCAGAATATTCTGTAGTGTAACTGCACGTGCTGTATGTTATTTTACAATTGTTACACCTGTATATCTGCTCGTGCACTCACCGGTGGTTTCTTTTACATCAAAGAAATAAATTGGCTCTCTCATTCACATTGGCACATCACAACCCGTTCGTTTAAATCAGATTATTTATAGAAGAAGTGGCGGAACTGCAAAAAGCGGCGGAATAAAACACAAATATTATAGTACTACAGAAGAAAAAACATTTGGCGACTCGGTGGTGTCGTCCCTCCAGGAGAGCGTCTCCAGTAGAAGGCGCAATCCTGTGAGGCGGACGTGACTAACTGCCGTGTGCCGTCTTTACTGTGGCGCTCCTCTCAGTGCATTGTCCCGGATCAGCTGTGCATGCCCCCGAAACCCCACCCAATGAGGAAGGACAAGCCGCAGGGAGAAAGACAGGCGGAGAGAATACGGGCTTGGATTCGTATTAAATGAGGGAGGTGTTTGAACATCGTCGATAAAAACAACATTTACGCACTGAAGTATCAGTTTCTAGGCCGATACTGGCGTTCCTCTAACTGTACGCGATACGTGTGAGGAGGCTGCAAATATAGTCAGCTGATATCTGTTATTTGTAACAAGCCACATTTTCAAGATGATCGCCTTGTTTAACAAGCTTCTGGACTGGTTTAAAGCGCTGTTCTGGAAAGAAGAAATGGAACTGACTCTTGTGGGGCTCCAGTATTCAGGGAAGACTACCTTCGTGAACGTGATTGCGGTAAACCATCCTTTATTCTGTGTATCCGTGTATCTATTGTTGTGGGTCATAACCAGCGATTGACGCGGCGCCCCTAAATTGCCTGCGAGAGGGATTATGCACGCTCACCGTCATTAGAGAACTACTTCTCAGCAGACTCTACCCCGCGCATTAGCCGGGTGGAGAATTACAAATGTCAGGATATTGTTTTATTACTTTATTTTACATTACAGGTCAATTGGTTAATAGGCTCAGAAAACTATCGCGCATGACTCAATGTAACGTTACCTATCTTATGAGCTGGTCATCAATGACAGCATCGGAAGACATTGTTACATACATCATATTCTGTATATGAGCTAGCATTTATGTCTTAATGTTCACATTAGGTAGGCCTATAAATTATTAAGTATATATTATGCCTCTATATCTAAGTAGGTAGGCTACTTTTAGTTTGCTACAAATTTACAGATTTAATACTGATTTTTTGTGGTAGCAACCTAACATAATTTAATGAGAGAAAATCGGGTTAACCCCTCCGGACGAGTCGGTCTGTTAAATACATGGGAGGACACACTCGTGCAAAAGCCTGGAGTAAAAATGTCACGTGTAAGTTGTTCCAATTCGAATGAAATGTATCCCAGTTTGTGCCCTGATGTCTGCTCGGCCATCGACAGCAGCATACGCCAATGTTCGTTGAAATAAAAGTGACAAATATGAAAGATGTGTCCGGATGTACCCACATGAGTAATTTTTTTACGGGAGTGTTTCTCTTAGTTACAGTAGCGACATTATTGCCACTGCGGGTCAATTGACGATCGGTCTGGCTTTAGCCTATGGATGTTTGTAGCTTAAAAACGTGCTCAAGCTGAAATAGCCTACAAATACATGCTACTGAATTCAGAATGTAAAATAATATGTTCAGTATTTAATGGGATGTTCTACAGAGCGCATTTATTTTTCCAAATTCGTATTTGTTTATTATGAGGATGCGAACGTTTGAGGCAGGGGCGTAAATATAGACAGTGCGGTTGCACTAGCCCCTAGGGGTGGGGGGGCCGTATAGAGAGCAGGCCCTCCAACACCCACGCGAGTGATTCAGATTGCCACCTCAGAAGTCGTCTGTGTTCAAAGAAGAATTTACACCAAGCTGAAATTGGTGGTATTTGTTATATATCCCCTAGAAAAAGCAAACCTATTGCCATCATGGTTTAAATTTTTGTTTTGGTAAAATAATCTGTAGCAATCTATAACAAAATTATATTCGTGTTCTACATTAACTATAAAAACTATATTCAATTAAATTAATATTTTCTTTTGTATTTTTGTCATATACAGATATGCAATGATGATTGCTGGGTAATATGTATGTTGTTGTCCAATGTCAAGTCTCTATTTCATCATGTGACGAGACGATATGATATAGCTAGTTTAGGCGCAAAATCTGAACGTCAAGACTGGAGCACATCTGCAAGCCGAGCGAGCAGTCATCATGCCTTTCAAACATAAAAGCGGCAGGATGAAAAGGCTAGAGAGAAAAGAACTGGAGGAGAAGGTAGCAAAGCTCCCTAAATTAGATTCCTTTTTTATAAACAGTCGCCAGCCACTTCGGCTGGCATCAGCATCGCTGCCCTCAGTGGTGTGGCAACAACCATGCAGCAGGTAACAATAGCAAGCTAGATATAACGTTAGGTTATTGTTAGATATAAATTTCAAGACAAGTTATACATAGGCTACATTATGGTAGGCTTACTAGGCTACAAGTTGGGTAAATTATGGTCGCTACCAGGTGGATAACCAGCCTATAAATTATGGTAAGCTAGCTATTCCTAGCATTAGATAACTCTTTGCATGATTTAGGAAAGCAACCTTGAACAAATTATTATTTCATTACTGTACTCGAAATACTGTACAACTGATTTACACCACGACATGTGTGCACTAGAGGATTTTGAATGGCAGTAATGACACATCAGTGCATGTTTTGATCGTTACTTCTTTGAAAGTTTACATCGCTGGCAACAACGATTTCTCCCGACATTTCAATCACGGAGATCAGCTGATGAACGCATCTCCGTTCAATGAAGTCGACAGCAACAAGCAACTGGTAAAAATGACTGCAGAAACAGTTTATCGATATCAAAAATAAACTTAACGGTTGCTCTAGTAGCAACTGGCCTGCTGATGTGTTTTTTATTATTATTTTTACCTACATACCTTCCCAATAACAGCTAGTTATGTAAACATTACAGCTATAGTTGGTTGATTAGTTGACTTGTTGATTTGATTGACCGTCTGTTTACGTTACCGCATGTCAGAGCGCTAGAAGGTTCTGATAGGTTTCTCTTTGACCTCTCTACTTTCCCAATACAATAGCCTAAGTAACTAATTTGACAGTAAAATCCAGCACATTGTTGGAAAATATATATACGCCTAATGGTGTGTGCGTGCTTCATAACTAGTAACTAGCGTGCACTAGGGCCCGTCATAATAGCGTGCACTGGGCCCCGTCGTAACTACCTTACGCCACTGGTTTGACGTCTGTAATAGCTGGGTGTAGCAAAACGTAAGATGATTGGTTGGGATGCAAAGAGTTAGGCCTGTCTCTTATTATAACGGACAAAATGATGTCTGTAGAGTGGGGTCCTGTTAACGGTTTTCACTCCGGTTGTACCAGCGGAATGACTCAGGTATGCTGACAAACTGAGGAGCTTCTTAATTTAACAGGCGAAAACCTTATAGTAGTTGACATTGGCTCATCAATATTTAAACAGCTTCCACGTTTTTCTATAAATGTTATCATTTGAATAGAATGATAACTGTAATGGCTTTAAACTGAAAGTGAAAATGGGGATACTGCAGAGCGTTACAGCATGATTTTAGACTAAGAAATAGTAAATGAACATGAAAAATATGTAACATCAAAAGGATTGTCTCATTACACAGCCCTGTAAGTTGGCCCTGGCTTTACCTGAAGCACAGGTTTATGTTTTAAGCACACTTCCCCTTGACCCTTTCCGATGGGTCATACCAGTCATGTAGCCCTAGCCTATCCATCTCAAATTGAGTTCTAATATTCTCATAGTATTATAGTACTCATAATTTCTGGGCAAGTTTAAGTGACTCATTCAGATTCACGTACCTGGTGAAGTGGAAGCAAAACTGACCATGAAAAATGCACCCTGGCATTAATCTGAACACTGTCTTTGTGTGTAGCCTGTCAAAAAAACGACCAGGGCTTTCCAATATAAACAACAACAATAAATTCCCAAAACTCTGAGAAATGGAAGTGATTTTATTCCTGTTCCTGTCAGCACAGTGCCTGAGAATTAGTGCTGCAGTCAATACTGTAGGGGCCAGGGTTATGGACACCAGACATACAGCTCACCATTTAGGATGATGGAGCCTTGCAAGAGGTTATGGGATGTAAATAAAAGCAGAGATAACCAATTAATATCTCAAACATATGTGATACATTTGCCTCTGTGGTTTGCTTAATTGTGGGAAATATTATAAAATTGTCTTTTTAGTAAGACTCCTACAGTAACGATTGGGAAAGTTGTGTTCAGCAACTACTCGTTAATACTAGATTAACAACATTCATTTTATTTAGTTTAGTAACTCCAGGCTACTAATTTTATATCAATGTTAGCTCAATTAATGGAGTGCGTCAGTAAAGGGAAAATGTTAACCTCTGTGCGAAAAGTTCAGAAATTAAACATGGCTGGCACTGTACAACAGTTTATTATATTTGTTATTAGTTTAAACTAATACTTAAAAAGTGATTTGAAGCCATATCAGCTAATGGGATTCACCACTATATTTGACTTTGTAGTCTGTTGCTGTGCATGTTTCTGCATTGATGATGCTGCACTTTTGTGCAGAGCACAAATTCAGAGCACTTCAGGAGTTTTGTGTAATAAGCACTGAAAGAAGTGCTTGTTTTTTTAAGGTTTCAGAATTCCAGGTTACCTGTTGTAAAATTACATAAATGTTACTAATTTTTTAGTATACCTGTTTCTCAATCCATGGCAGCCAGTCTGCAGCTCAAGAATGGACATGCACATTTATGGTGGCTCTGTGAACCTCTGGAGGAAGACCGTTCTGGATTAATGAGCCATTTTTGTAAGGAGGCCCCTGTGTGGGATTCAGAGGAAGCTAAACAGTCTGATAAATATTCCTCCCATGCTCAGGGGACATAAAAGCACACACCCACCAGAAGGTCATCTCTGCGTACATTTTTGCCTTGGACAGAAAATAATTTCTTGTAAGCTTCAGAAATGATAGATTGCTGTGTTGTGCCCTGACGTTATGAGCAATCTTGAGCTGGTTGTAGCATCATGATAAAGATGAAAAAATTCTTGGTTTGCATGTGTGGCCAGCAAAGAGGAATAATTTATGATCTTGGATGAGCTGCTAATGACACCTTTTTAATCAGCTGAAAAAAATCAGAGGTGGAAAGACCTGTTATTTCACATTGCAAGCCTGTTTTATTCTTTTACTTTCATTGTATTTACTGACTGCAGGAAGTGGTGGTTGCTTTTAAGTCTATGCTGTTTTCCCACAGCGCATTTGTAAGTATAATTTGATTGGTTTAAACTACACTTGCCTTGTGCAAATTCCCCAAAATGAGACTGAATTTGATCTGACCAGAATTTAAAAATTTCAGTCTCACGGTTTCAAGAAAATCACCAGCCATAAAAATAAATCAACATCATATCTGTCTGAAATGATACCAAGCTGAGATGAGGTTTTACTGTCCTGTGGAAAAATCAGCCAGTCGCCTAGCCCAGAATAACCTTGCATGATGCTGCTATTTCTTCTCTTGGGGGGCTCTTTGAAAGAAGGCTCTGGGAAGCACACAGTTAATTTGTTGTTGATTGTTTGATGATTAATTAACAGGTGTTAATACATTAAAAAGTACATTTAAAAGTTGTCTAATTACATAACTGTCCACCCATGTGGTTTGCCCTTATGAAGTCAATTTTTTCACATCGAACAGTGTGACACAATTGAGTAAAATTGCAATATAGGTTGGCCACAAAAGTAAACAATTGGTAATAATGCACTGTTCATTTATTCAAGATAAATATTTTTGTGTACGCTGGTGTGCTAGCTTGTTAAAGTACTAGCAATCTGTCAGCACTCCCACCTTTTACTAATTCAGGTTATAGTATTTTTTATTGGTTTTGTTTGAGGAATGAATATTTTAGTGATTGGTTAGCGTAGTTAAAATGTACTAGTGCGTTAGTGATGTTTCATCTCTCTGGTCTGGGAATAGTGTCGTCCAGGTCTGGCACTATTGCTCACTCAGTCATGCAGTCATGTTCCTCCTACATTGTAAGTGGCTCTGAATAAGAGCTGTTAAATTAATCTTACATAATATTACTAGGCAGTTTAGCAAGCAGCAATCTACTTGGCCATTTTAGCTGTAGCTTTGTTATAAAACCAGGTTTGGTGCAGTACACTGCACCAAAATTGGTTATGTAGGTAAACAGCAAGCCAGTGTCTTTTTATTTATGCATAAATAAGCTCTCTAACCAGTTATTTGGTAAGATATGCTTATGCTCTTGTTGAAACGTATGGCCCCATATCCACGTGTTAACAGTTTTGCAGCATTTAAATATTTGTGGTGATTAAACCCGGCCAACCAGTTGAAATGGCATCTGCAGTAAGTTGTGGGAGTCTCAGTAACGGGAGGGAAACTGAAGTCTCCACAGGCCTAGCTTTCCTAGTCCGTTTTTTTGCACTCTCTGATTTTCAAGCCAAAGTACATGCCTGTGATACATTTTATGATGGTTCCTTCAACCTGAGCAAGTTCATTTGATGTAGTAAATTATGCGTTATCTCCTCCTCCCACCCTCAACCCAATCCCTCTGTAAGGAAGAGAGTGCAATTTAGCAATTGCACAATCAGAGCTTTCTACCTCTAGTCAGTTAAAATCTTCTGAGATGTGCAGGTATCTGTTTCCATCTGATGCTTCCCTCCCAGCTCCCAGGCTGCTGTGGTGAAAGGTGACTAGTGCCTGTGGGGGTTGTACATGCTCAGATATTCCAATGTTGGCCAGGAATGGGTTGAACTGCAAACTAAAACGATCCCTTGCAGTGCACTAGCTCCACTTAATGATGTGTAATGCCATCTCACAGCCATTTGTTTCCTCATTCTTTTCTGTTCATATTATTAGACTAATTTCACATCTGAAGCTTTTGTCCGTTAGATTCAGAGTCATGTGCATAGTAATTATTAATGGCATCACAATAAATGCATTTGTATGCTATTTGGACATGTTTTACAGCTCAAGTGTTTACCTTTATATGTGTGTGTGTATTTGAATTTACATTTGGATTAGTGGGTCATTTTCGTATTGTTGTAGTACTGTTGAAGTGCACTGTGTGTGAAATCCCTCCCATTTTGACAGGGCTGTTGAAATCTGTTACAATATTTCTGCCATTGATTTCTGCCATCTCATTTGAAACTAAAGGAATATAGCAAATTGTATATGATGTTCAGCTTGGTCCTACCATCACCTGAACCCCCCCCCATCCTCAGGCTGCAGTGTATTCAGTCAGCCAGCAGGTGACAGACTAGTCCAATAAACAGGCTGGTTGGAGAATGTGGAGAATCCAAATCTGATACGATTGCAGTGCACCTGAAAGCACTTTGTTTACAATCCCTCATCCACATGAATGATCAGATGTTTGTGTGTTCTCTCATGTAATGGAATGCGAATGTCTCGTCTGCGTTTCTGTCTTCTGCAGTCGGGCCAGTTCAATGAAGATATGATCCCCACAGTGGGCTTCAACATGAGGAAGATCACCAAGGGAAACGTCACCATCAAGGTCAGACCCTCCACGGAGACTGCAGCCAGTTGCATTTTATTGCATCGCTGAGACCTCAGTCTAATGGCCAGTTATATTTAGCTTTTGCAGCTTCAGCAGTGATGCAGTCAGGGCTGCAGTTATATTTTGCAAAGTACTTGCTAATGCCATTCATGAAGTTATGCGTTTTTCGCAGTCAGAAATATTGAAGAAGCTGAAACCCAGTGACATGTTACTGCACAGGAATGCACCACATTATTGGGGGAATATACCTATATGTATATAGATGTACAGCTGGTTGGGCTGTATCACTGCTATAGCTGGCAGTGTAGTAGTGATTGTATTGCTGATATAGCAGGTTGGTTAGGGGCTGTATTAGTGATATAGTAGGTTTGGTGGTGGCTGTATCTCTGGTGCAGTAGATTGGGCTGTGTCAATGGTACAGCAGGCAGTGTAGTGACAGTATTACTGATATAGCAGGTTGGGTAGTGGCTGATGCCATTTCCTCTGTGCCCTATCCAGCTGTGGGACATTGGCGGTCAGCCTCGATTTCGGAGCATGTGGGAGCGATACTGCCGTGGAGTCAGCGCCATTGTGTGAGTACAAACGCCCCTGCTACACTTCTTCTCAGATAATGACATGACTTTGCTTGGACTCTGCAGTGGATTGTACAGAGTTACTCGTGCTACTTCCATGTCGTGCCCCTTAACACGGACTATATGCTCAACATTTTAACACTATATGATCAGCACTCTTAACACCATCTACATGTCTGTCTCTCAGTTTGTAGTCTTCAGCACAATTGCACCCATTAATAAGAGTTTGCTGAATTGTAGGAGAATTAACCAGTTAGTTTTAGATGAGTGGCAGTCCATTGTACCCTCCCCATCACTGGAGGAGCCATCACACAGGTTTTCTCTTTTTTTTAAAGGTACATGGTGGATGCTGCAGACCCAGAGAAGATTGAGGCTTCTAAGAACGAACTGCACAACCTGTTAGACAAGCCTCAGCTGCAGGGGATTCCTGTGAGTACTCCATCTCACCAGCTGTTTGCAGTGCCTTTCAGTTATTCTTAACTTGCTGGCTAATAGACCGCTCCCTCAGAGAAACTTACAGGGACAATACACTGATCCACTGGTAGTACATTGCCTGGCCCAAAAAAAAGGCGCCATTGCAACCGTCATGCATAGTGCCCACTGTACAAGCCTCTGGAGGCAGTGTTATGATCTGGGGTTGCTTCAATTGGTCAGGTCTAGGGATAGCAACGTTATGCAGCAATAAAATTTAGTCAGCTGAGTACCTGAATCTACTGAATGACCAGGTTATCCCATCAATGGGCATATTCCAGGACGATAATGCCAAGATTCATCGGGCTCAAATTGTGAAAGAGTGGTTCAGGGAGCATGAGGAATCATTTTCACACATGAATTGGCCACCAGAGTCCTGATCTTAACCCCATTGAAAGTTGGGAGTGGTTCGACTCTCCCGTTGTCAATACAAGATCTCGGCCAAAAATTAATGCAACTCTGGACGGAAATAAATGTTGTGACGTTGCAAGGTTGTCAAAACAATGCCACGACGAATGCACGCCGTAATCAAAGCTAAAGGCGGTCCAATGAAATATTAGAGTGCAATGTTTTTTTTGGCCAGGCAGTGTACAGGGCTGAAAGTGGTACAGGACTGGAAGTAACAATCTAACCAAGCTCTCTTTAGCTCTCTTTTGAAATTCTTTCGAAAACCAAATTATGTTCCTCCCTGTTGGATTTGTCACTAACAGCTCCAGTTTTGGAGTGTTGATGGTGACATGATATCCAGAAAAACACCACACAAAGTTGACATTCGGATAATGAATGCTTTACGTGTGAAAGATAGTGAACCCACTCCACAAACTAGAGTGAGGCAGATCCAGCCCATTCAGACCTATAAGAGGGACAGGCTTCTTTAAAGCATTAACAGCAAAGGAAGCGATGGGTGTAAGTAGCAGTTTCACATAGGTTAAAAAAAATAAATTAAATTAAATCATAATTGAGGTAGAAAGGAATTAATTGAAAAACAATTTATCCATTTTAATGTCTCTGTTGCTGTGTGGCGGAAGAGTGTTTGTTTCCAATGTAAATGTGCTGAAGTAGTGATCAAACATGTTTTGGTGTGTTCCTCCTCACAGGTCCTTGTTCTGGGTAATAAGAGGGATCTTCCAGGTGCCTTGGATGAGAAGGAGCTGATAGAGAGAATGTGAGTATGGGTGGCTTCTCTCTCGCTCTCTCTCCCTCTCTCTCTCTCTCTCTCTCTCTCTCTCTCTCTCTTTCTCACCCTTCTGGTCTCCTTCTTCAACTCCTCTTAAACTTGCTCCTCTTTCTCTCCCTATCCAGCATCATTTCCTCCCACCTCTCCTCTGTTTCCTTCTCTTTCCCCTCCCTTGTTTCTCACTCTGTAAACCCGATGGGCGTGGGTGGGGGGGATCATCCAAACAAACAGTTTTTGAAGCACAAAACTACTTAATCGTAAATCTGGAAGCTGCCTTTTAACTCTATCAGTACATCATATTTTGTGTTGCGTGACGGCTCTGTTTTCCTGCAGGAATTTATCGGCGATTCAGGACAGGGAGATTTGCTGTTACTCCATCTCCTGCAAGGAACAGGATAACATTGGTGAGTACCTTCAAACCTTCGACGCAAGTCCCACAGTCCCCGAGGGCTAAGAGCTAGCAGTTACAGTACACTCTATTGGGCCCACAGGTGTTCTACATGCTAGGTGTGGCAGTGGGGATATGATTACCTGTTCAGGTGCTCTGCAGATTGTACAGAGCATTGCAGTGAAGCAGCTTCTCTCTAGCATCCTGGTAGTCAAACATGCGAACCCTCACTTAGAACCTCAAACCGACTTGGCCCAGATTTTCCCCATTCACAAGCATAATTAGACCCATTGTACTTTGTGAGATAAGGAACAGGCTCATTTCATTTCAGCCATCAGTGTCTAGGCTTAAACACTTTATTAAACCAAAATGACTCCATGTTGCATTTGCCCAATTCCAGTCTCATTAAATTGGTTGTCTAAGGTCACCCTTTGGTGCTAGTTATAGTAGTCCCAGATTTCTTAAGGGGGGAATGTCAACAGCAGAACAGCTGTAATACGCGACACTGTCTCTCTTTATTCCAGATATCACACTACAGTGGCTGATCCAGCACTCCAGAACAAGGCGGACCTCTTGAAAACCCGACCCTGATGACATCACCCTGAGACTTCCCGGTGTCCCCCATTCATCTAGGGTCTCTGCCCCCCCAGCCCTCTCCAACCCCCCATTTTTTTCTCATTAAGATGGGAAATAATGAAGACCATTATTTGCAATATTTCAGTCCTTTTTATTTTATACTTTACAGTTTTTTTATTTGTGACTTATTTGAACTGGATAACCTGATGTTTGCCAATAACTGGTGCAATGACATTGTTTTCATGTGTTTGTAATTTTGGTACTGAAGTCCCCCTAAGTAAACCTGTGTAAGGGACCTAGCCTGTTGTGCTGCCCACATAGTAACAGTAAACCAGTGTGCAGCCCTACTGTCCAGCTGCCTCTACCTGTAATATCAGTGAGGGTGGAGGAATTACATGAACAAGAGTGTCTTTCATGGACAGAAACTGCGCGCACCATCTCATAAAGCATTTAGTTATTTATAACTTCAGGTTCCTCGGCCTGTCTGTGGTTTATCACTTAATAATTTAACGTGTTGTAGTTCAGTGATTTCTTTTTATAAATTTTTTTGGACATCCATCTTAAGAACACATGACTTACCATTTTGTAAGAAATTTAACAGTTGCTTTTTGCTCCAGTGGTTATCTGTAAATCAAAATCAGTCATTTTATGGTGGAAAAGATAGCAACATTTGGACCACAGCTCACAGAGGCGCATCCATTAGTGACATCCCGAAAAGCAACAAATGGCAACACGATCAGGGATAATAAATCAAAGATAGGAATGACCTGCAGTCAGTTTTTGTTTTGAAACCAGTGAGGACCTGTCCACTATTCACCGATTATGTTGGTAACAAATAGATGTTTACTGGTGGATACCTCCTGGCTGTACTGCCTAGTTTCATAATGGATCCCTGGAATTATAGGTAAAAAGTATCCACCAATCACCATGTGCATTGTTCCATTTTTTATTAGCAACATACATTGTGATTGGTGGAGCTCCACTCTGGTTTCTATGTGAATAGTGACAACGCATCATTCCCAACCCTATTTTATCAGGAAGTGACTGCAGAGTTATAATGAGGGGTTGTGCCATGAGAGCGAAACACAGGGCCATAAGACCTGTGGTTTGTAATGAACATAATAATTCTGCTCACTTATTTAAAAGTGCTGAAAAAACCTGACTCTGCAGTACCTTAAACCAGTGCCTGGTTTAGACCAAACGTTCACATTAACGTGCATTTTATCAAGTGAAGTAAATTGATTACAGAGCACTTTGAAGGTGGATTTGGTGAAAGGCTGTGGAGACTTCCTTAGACACAAGTGCAATAGTAAAATGCATTTCGTTCAGTGCACTTTGCTGTAAATTGGCTATATAGTAAGACAGGTATGCAGGAATGGCGTAATATTTGTGTACCTTTAAAAAATATCCTTTGATCTTCACAACACTGATAAGTAGGATATGACCACATAATATTAAAGACAGCGGGGCATTATCATTAGCTGGCTATGCTTAATTTACTTTAATATTCTGGTTAGCTATAGCTATATAGAATTTTTGATTTATGTATGTAAAAACATTAGAAAATTTTCAGAAATTTATGACATGTTGAACCATTCGCTTCAGTTAAAAACTTGTATACTTGCAACTATTTTAAAAACTAAACAGCAGTTCATTCACAGTTTCATTCTTGTGATAAAAAAAACAAACTCATAATCAGATACAAGTTGTTTTAATAATATATAAGCACTACTGCAGAAACTATTTTTGTTTTTGCTCTGTATTTTGGATAATGGTCAAGAATAATCTCTGCTATGTTGAATGTTGTCAGAAGTTTCTTGTCTGTATCTTTTGACATGTTCGCATTTATGTTTCCATTCTGTGGAAATGGATTAGTAGTGCAAAGAGTAAAGTTAAAACCGTTGCATCTATGTTCTTGTCTTAAGGTAAAATATGTGTTGCCCATAGAGCTTTCTTGTTGAGATAGATCAGGCAAGTATGAAAACCAAGTATAACTAAGTATAACTTGTCTCTAAAAAAAAAAAAAAACAAAAAAAACATTCATGCAGCAAATCTTTTACAACATCATCACATACAGTATGTTCATTATTTGTATATGTCATTGATTTTTAACATAATGAAGGATGAGGAAATATTGTGCGTTATTCAGTTTATACGTCTCCTATTTTACTGCTTACAACATAAATGTTTTGGCCTTCTGGACAGGTAGATATAGGTGTATATTTGTCCAGGTGGTTCGTGTTCCGTAACTTCACTCCTGAGATTATCTGTGTGGGTCCAATCAAGGCCAGCTCATCGGCTCTGAGATATAGGAGGTTTTGTATATACCGTGATAATAAATGAACAGTAAGTGTGTCTAAATTGAAATGCATCTGGTATATTGTATGTTCTTGAATGGCCAGCATCCCCTCATAAATCATAAGGTAATCTGAATGCTCTCCTATGTCATCAGTACCACACGGTCCTCGCCTGAATGCATTTCCACAAATCTAACCGGTCGTCATCTTTGGGATAAGAGCTAATTTCTACTGAACTATGTTCATTCACCTCTGATTAGGGGTATTGTAAGGTTTACCTGTGTGTTTGTTGACAACACTCAGGGTAGTTGGAACTGGTAAAGAACACCCTCTGAAACATTTGTGCTACCTTTTAATTACAAACGTATGATCTTTTTAAGCATCTAACATATTCCAGAGTGCAAACAAACTTTATTTTAATGGGTAATGAAGAACGGTGTATTACTATCATTAAAGTAAATTTGTGTACATTGTAATTTTGTATGTTTTAAATACGTTCATAATTGTGTTTTTGATGGGACTTTCCTGTATATAGCAACTAAAACCAAATAGTGAAAGTTACTTTGTGTGTTATGTGGTTGTTACTTTGTGTGTTGTGTGCCTGCGACCTTATGCCTGTGACCGAATCACGGCCGTGCTGATATACAGTATAACAGCATTCCCTCTTGTGTGATATTGCTTAATTGTTATGATTACTGTGTGTGTGCTTGCGTGTGTGTGTGTGTGGTATACAGGTTCTGCGGTGACGCAAGGGAATTTTGTGGTTTTTCTGCTATCTGTCTCCATGGATACAGGCCAGTACTGCTCATTACCAATGCTGGAGGGCTACAGGTGATTACCATGGCATCCTCTGTATAAGTCATGCATGCATCATTTATTTTACCCCCTATTGACTGCACTAATTTACGGAGAAAGAAAACTCTTGTTACCCTCTACATTGCCTCTTACTGGCCCAGAAAATATGCTTTTGATTGCCTTTGGAATCTGTTACTAACGTTTGTCAACATGAGGACCAGAGTTGTGCCAATGCAAGTCAAGGAAGCCATTACGAGGCTGAGAAATAAGAAAAGAAAAAGACATAGGCCAAACTTTGGGCTTACCAAAATCAACTGTTTGGAACATTATTAAGAAGAAAGAGGACTGGTGAGCTCAGTAATCGCAATGGGCCAAGGAAGACCTCTACCATTGACCAAAGAATTTTCACCATAATGAAGAAAAACCCCTAAGCACCTGTCCGACAGATCACAAACACTCTTCTGGGCCCAGTATTTCAAAACTTTTAATCTAGATCAGAATTATCTGTATTTTGAAATCTCTTTTTTTGCTATCCCAGATCAAATAGTTTTTTTTGTCCAGCTTTTCAAAGAATGTTCAGATCCCACAAGATCGAGAGATCTGGTTCGAATTAAAAATATTTTCTTTTCCATTTAGGATGGATATTATTTTGGAAGGGTTTGTGTTCCTATTGTGCAATCATTGGATAAAAGTATTTATTAAATATGTGCCATGTGTCCCACATGTCTCAACATCAACCTTCAATCCATCTTGAATCCACCCTTCCAGTAGGATCAAGATTGTCCTTATTTTCAGTATCAAAACTATCTTAATCTCCACCTTAGAGTTTTGAAATACCCAAAAACACAATTTTATCTAGATTCTACATAGGATCAGCTTACCAAATTCTTATCCCAATTTTTTGAATCAGGATCACAGCTTCTAGTTTTGAAATACCCAATTTTGTGATTTAATCCTATCCCAATACTGAAATTTTTTCCAAAAAAGCTTTGAATATTGGGCCCAGGAGGCAGGTGTGGATGTGTCAATGACTACTGTCCACAGAAGACTTCGCAAACAGAACTACGGAGTCTAAACTGTAAGATACAAACCACTAGTTAACCTAAAAAAAAAACAGGATGGCCAGGTTACAGATTGCTAAGTACCTAGAAGGGCCTGCAGAGTTCTGAAAAAAGGTCTTGCAGACAGATGAGACCAAGATATCAGAGTGATGGCAAGAGCAAAGTGTGGAGGCCAAGATCCAAAGCATAACCAAGATCCAAAGCATACCACTTCATCTGTGAAACATGGTTTGGGCATGTATGGCTGCCACAGGTACTGGCTCACTTGTCTGACATGTATGATGTAACTGATGATAGCAGCAGCAGCATGAATTCTGAAGTGTACAGAAGCATCTTATCTGCTAAAGTTCAAACAAATGCTTCCAAACTCATTGGATGACACTTAATCCTACAGCAAGACAGTGATCCCAAACATACTGCTAAAGCAACAAAGGAGTTTTTCAATGCCAAAAACGGGAAACGTCTTGACTGGCCAGAATTATTTCAGGATTTTGTGCTCTTAACTTCTGCTCTTAATTATTTAATTAGCTCAGGCATATCTTGATCTGACATTTGTATAAGCCCCAGCTACAGCTGCAGACTGCAAGTGTATCCTAAACATTTTACTCTGCTTAAGTACAGGAGTGAACCAGTGTCGTTTATAGACCTGTCAGAAAACTAAAACTAAGGTAATTATTGCATCCCTGCTTTAACCAGTCAATCACCCTTTGTAATAGTACTGTAAAACAAAATTACCCACAGTTCCCACTCTGTAAATTGTCATCTATACATCAGACTGTATAGAACAACATATTATAAAATGTAGTTTTGATATAATTAGATTATTAATTTTAATTTGTAATTAATTAATGCAAAGAATGAAGTCAAAGTATTCAAACATGGTCCCTGTTGTAGAACAAGTTTTTGTGATTACAATTAGATGGATATATTGTTTTTACCATTTAGGGTTGTCAAACTGTTGGTCTTGAAAGTTTGAAAGTAGAGGTGGAGTGAAAATGGACACTGTTGCCCCTAATTTTTTTCTTACTGGTGGTTTGTGTTTTTTCCTTCAAAAGTATAACAATGGTCATTACTCCAAGATTACATTAAGGGGTGTCAAATATCAGAAAGATCTGAGAGGTCAATGTTTTATCATAATAATAATAATAATAATAAATTCTTATTCTTATTATTTCACAGAAAGAGGCAGGTTTGTGGTTTGTTCGGGTATGTGTGGCAAGGGGCTGTTAAATCCATATACATACTGCAGTACAGAAAGCCCATAGCCAGTTCAGGAATAAGTTTAAGTGGTAAATTTTTCACCGAGAGCCTTCCATTCCTGCAACACCACTTGCTCACTTATGGATTCTAAATCAATGTCATTATTTAAAAATTACTCAATGGAATAGTGAATGTTACAAGTGAGTCCTACAGTAGATTAATTCGGAAAAGCTCCACATGACATTCTTTAAAAAAAATGTAACTTATATTTAGTTTTTATCCTCAGCACATTTTAAGCTTAGCAGAACAGTTGTTCTTGGTTCACAGAACAACTGGTTCTGTGAACCAAGAACCCAATTCTACTTATCAAGGAATGAAGACCATGATTAATTAACTAGTTGAATCAGGTGTTGTAGAGCTGGGCTCAAATTAAAACAAAAACCTGCACCCACACCCTCTTCAGATAATATTGGACACACATGTAGAAGAAGGTAGGTAGGTCTACAAAATGTGCTTTGTGACAACCAAGATGTACCTCTGCATTTTAGACAACAGGGGGCAGTAGCAAACTGTCTGAAAATACAAAAATAATGCAGTTTCAGCTGCAGTTCATACATTAAATGAAATTCTGTATGTATGTCTCTTTCATATGAAATGAAATCATTTACACAGTAGTTGAGTAATTCAATTATTTTGTTTGGTATAAAATGCTGTTTTAATACAAATTTTCATCTGCAAAGCAAGCATCACAAGTACTACAAATAATAGGCTTCTGCTGTTATCTGTACTAAAGTGAATCCATGCAATACATACCAGTTATTAGAGCAATAACAGGTCTAAGATGAGTACTTAGTCAAGTGAAATCTTTCTGAAATCTCCATGTACCTACACTTCTGAAAGATTTTTCATAGCACTAGAAATAATACTGTATTCATATTTACTGTACTTCCCAATCAGACAGCAAACAGCAACACCTTCAATCGGGGTGGAGCAAGGCTGGTGTGTGATAAAGTAGGGTGGAGCAGGGCTGGTGTGGGATAGTGCTGGGTGGAGCAGGGCTGGTGTGTGGTGGAGCTGGGTGGAGCAGGGCTGGTGTGTGGTGGTGCTGGGTGGAGCAGGGCTGGTGTGTGGTGGTGCTGGGTGGAGCAGGGCTGGTGTGTGATGCTGCTAGGTGGAGCAGGGCTGGTGTGTGGTGGTGCTGGGTGGAGCAGGGCTGGTGTGGTGGTGCTGGATGGAGTAGGGCTGGTGTATGGTGGTGCTGGGTTTAGCAGGGCTGGTATGTGGTGGTGCTGGGTGTAGCAGGGCTGGTGTGTGATGGTGCTGGGTGGAGCATGGCTGGTGTGTGGTGGTGCTGGGTGGAGCAGGGCTGGTATGTGGTGGTGCTGGGTGGACCAGGGCTGGTGTGTGGTGGTGCTGGGTGGAGCATGGCTGGTGTGTGGTGGTGCTGGGTGGAGCAGGGCTGGTGTGTAGTGGTGCTGGGTGGAGCAGGGCTGTTGTGTGGTGGTGCTGGGTGGAGCAGGGCTGGTGTGTGGTGGTGCTGGGTGGAGCAGGGCTGGTATGTGGTGGTGCTGGGTGGACCAGGGCTGGTGTGTGGTGGTGCTGGGTGGAGCGGGGCTGTAGCCCTGGCTGGTGTTGGCTGGTTGTCTGTACAGTCAGCTCATCATGGCTTGCCCTCAGTTACACAATGCCCATTCTTCATAATTTCTATCTCTCAGCCAAAACTGACAAACATATGGGAAAGGGAGCAGTCTAAATGCTTTGATGTGAACCAAAAGTGAGTTGCTGGTGCAGATTAGGGTGGGGTTTGGCAATGAGAGTGAGAAAGGGGGTGGGGTTTGGGTGATGTTGGGTTGGGGGAAGAGGTTTGGCAGTGAGGGTGAGGGTCGAAGGGTTTGTTGTTTGGCTGGTTTTCAGACGGCTCACACTGAGACCAAAGGAACGGGCATGAGCAGGACGGATGCGGTGAATCTGTGCGGTGGTGACTCCCCCTCACACTGACAGTGGCTCCTCCTCTCTCTGCTTCAATATGAAAGAGTTGTGACAGCCAGGATTCTGGGAGCTCTCTCGCCATAGCAACATGGTGTGGGAGAACAAGGCTCTCCAGAACTTCCTGTCAACTGACCCTGGGCCCCCTGTTCTGGCCGGGCCCTGCATGCGCAAGGCCGTGCCCAGAATTCTGCAGAACCCTGCTCTGTTTGGTCAATTTGGGGAGCCAGAGCTTACTGGCAGGTTCTCACCATGGTGACCAGGAGATTCACTCTAACCCCCCCCCCCCCAACTCCCCTCAGCACCCCTTGGCCCCCGTATTCCGCTGAACAAGACAAACATTGTCCCACACAGGGGGCAGAGAGGGAAAGTTCTATTCATCCCACAACAACAAGTAGACTAAGTGGGACATTCAGGCCCTTTAAACATGCACTGCCTGAGCCTGCCAACAGAGACTTGACTAAAGAAAATCCACACGCATACACACACACGCACACACACACACACACGCACACGCACACACGCACACACACACACACACACACACACATGCACACACACACAGGAACGTGAGCACAGCAGAGAGGGGGACAAGTGGAGGGACTTCTCTCATTGTGTGTTCTCTCCATGGGTAGAGGCAGGCAGAAGAAGCAAGCTGATATGAGACATTTCTCTTCTCGATGCTGTCTGCACTCTCCCCAATCTGAGTGAGAAACTCCTTATGATCATTCTGAATGAGACGGCTTGTGTCTATGCCAACTTCCACATACTGTAGTATTGAGCCTGAGTCTGACCTGTGACATCAAGCCAGCGTTATGCCAAGCCTGGTCCATCAGCAGCTTATTGTTAACGTGATGTGCAGTGTGATGGTCTGCTGTTGATACGTGTTTGTGGAATTCAAGATATGGCGATTAATAAGAGTAATTTTCTCATGCAGGCATATCACCAAGAGTCATCCAATAAGACCTGTTCATTTTCAGATGCGTCATCGATGTTTCAAAAATGAAAACATGAGAATCCTAAAATGAATCATCTGCGTTCACGTCTTCTTCCATGAGCTCGCTGTGCTTTGTAATGTGCATCTCCATCACTCGGCATCCATATTAAAACTAGTTTATCTAAATGTCTGTCCAAAATAACCTACCAAATATTATCTAACCACATTCTGACTACTATTGACCATCATGGAGGGGGTGAGAATGAGGACCACCAAGAAATCTCATTATCTTTGAGAGGCTGACACTTTTTCTCCCTGTGCACGTTTTTCTTTCTTTTTTGGTTAAACTGCACCGTACAGCGTTTGAGACGGTGTGTGAGTGCTGCTCACATTCAAAGAAACAGTGGAGAGACTGTTCCATTCAGAGTGCTGGGAGCTGCGAGAGAGTGAGTGGGAGTTTTGATGTGGCTCTCTGCTCTTTGCTAATGAGGGCCTTCTCTCACACTTATTTCCCCCAGCTCCCAACACAAGCTGAATGGTTTCCAGCCCCCCTGTCTTCTCTGAAGCGCTCAACGGAGGTGGACTACAGAGTGCTGAAAATGGAGGCGGGATCAGGCCATGGGGAAAATCCACCCTTCTCCCTCCACCCCCTTCATCGAACAGAGCATCGCTTGTGGTTTTAGGCTCAGAAACCCACGTGAAATTATTGATGATATCCAGTGAGTGTTGTTTTTTCTGTAGGGCTGCTCTCTGTGGCTGTACATGTGGTGTGTACATATTAAACACATGGCATAACAGTAGCAGTAGTTGAGCTTATGTGAACTGTGTTACCTCATCACTACCACGTTAAATGATAAGGTTATGTCTATCTCTTCACTCATTTAAGATTTCCCTGAGGCTTCAGATGGACTTAGTTTGGAATGATTATCAGCAAATAGTTTGTCAGATGAACAATGAAAGCCCAGATCATGTAATTCTTTCATGAAAATCCTCTTTTCAGCCACAATTCATTACACAGTGGGTGATCATTTACCCTGTCATTAGAAAAACATGCAACTTCTTTCAAAACAGCAACCATTACCCCCGTTTTACTCTTTTACCACATTCATTTTCAGTTAAGCTTCACAAACCAAGTCCATCTAGTTTAAGAGACAAAGACTTGGTCACCATGGAAACTAGTCTAGGAAAAAGTTGTTTTGCCCCAGCTTGGCCTCTTTCAAATGAACTTGAATTTTGCGACGGTAACCTGGCAACTCTGCTCTAGACACAGGACATTGAAATTCAGAGGAGGAACTGCGATTGGGAAAAGGAGAACAAAGATGCCCTTATGAAAGCACCCCTCTTCTGCTCACAGACCGAATCATCAGGGGTACAAATATCCCAACCAAAATCTAATACACTCTCCACCAGAACCAGCCAGTACTGATATACCCTTCATCAGAAGGCACTCCAGCTTAAACTAATACAAACTCTACTAGAACGGCTCGGCCACGGACCCACGAAATCAATGTACATTTTGACTTGTGACATAAAATGAATGCACTTCCAAAGTCTTCCAAAGCCTTTTTAGTTGAAAATGTAGTCCATTTCCATTTTTTTAATCCATAACTTGTCTGATTCCTCCATAAAGTCAGAATGTATTTTACACAATGTTTCTCAGAAAAACACGACAACCACCATAAATTAAAGATTTTATTGGGAAGATTTAAGGACAATAGCATAACATTGTAAGCTCTAGTGGCGTCCTATTTGTATTTTGTACATTTTTATCAAACAACATATCTTCATACTTTCAGAAAAATACATCTATTGTGTTAAAATCTATGAAACATATTTACAGTTTTCTTGGCTCACAAATCAGCTAAATTCCCTCACCCAACCTTTTCTAGATGATTAAGAAGAAAATACATTCTGTTAATCTAATGCTTAACTTACACAGCACCTATTTGAAAGCAAAAGAACAACATATAATGGGTAAAGGTTTTTAAACTACTTTCAGCCAGCCACAAGAGAGAACATGTGTAACTGGGACTGTAGTTTCAGTGTGAGGATGAAATGTTAATCATGTGGTTATTTCTCCAGAGTGGGCGAGTCGTATTTCTCAGCTTGTTCGCAAACATGCGTATTTCACTGCATAAATAACCCTTTCGAATCTGGAACCATGTGATCATTTGCACTTTAAAAACAAAATTACACATTATTTAAAAAAATACTTGCCACATAATAAAGCATTATGAAAATCTGTTTACAATTCTTGTAAATACAGTGCCTATTTGATAGACTAGTAGCAAAGTCACAGAATAATAAACTGATTCACAGTATGTCTCCTGTCAAGTGCAGCTCTCCCTGTCATGGGAAAGAAAGCCTAGAAAGTCGGCATTCGGAGGTAAGCAGCAGCTAATGCTGTATATGAGGGTGTAAAAGGGGAACTTCACCCTAAAATCAAAATTTTATGGAAATGTCCACCAATAATGTGGTAAAAACAAAAAATACACCAATTACAACATACTTCCAAATCTGCCCAATCTGCGGCCACATCCACTCTGAATGTCATTGCGATGCGTAGCTGAGTCAAAGAGGTGTGTTTCAGATGCAAATCGTGGCAAGTAAGATATCCAAACAACCACAACTCAGAAATAGGTGATTTTTTTCCACTTTCCAACTGTGGAGCTATCTGTAAAATACAGTAATATAGAATTAGGGCGTAGTTTCCCTTTATATCAGTGCAGTTTATATTATGGCAATTGTATATGCAAAATATGTTTTTTACAACTGCCATTTGCAAATGTTAGAAGATGAAAACATGATGAAGGTCAGTTTACTTTGGCTGAGTATCAACTTTGAGATGAGCATTTTATGAAAAATAAGTGCCAATTGTTAGCTATTTTGGTTGCAAAACATCAAATATTCAGTTTCTGGTAAATTGTGGCAAAGGGCTATCATTAACATAAAATAAACCAAAGAAAAGATTGTAAGACTTGATCAGTTAAATATTTGAATGTTCAGATTTTTCTGATTTTAGATGTTAAATGTTAACAAATTTGCTAATTTTGACCTCCCTGTAAATGCATAAATGCAGCACTATTCATATTGCCTGTGATGTGTTAATCAAAGGTACAGAATGTAGCTCTGTTTAGATTTTCAACTGTTCTTATTGACTATTATTGTATAAGTGGATGGACATTGTAAATCAAACCGTGAACACTACTGCATTATGGTACAAATGAGTTCTATGAATCAGGAATAGAATAACAAATGACACTGAATGACCCTGTCTGATGGGCACCATTTATACACAAGCATTCCCTGATGGACAGAAAATGAGGACCTGCTTCAGTGCTCCCACCACAGCAGGTAGAGGCTGTTATGGTAGGAGCGTAATGATGCTTCCCTGATGCAAACAGCATGTTTTTTTTCTTTTTGCAAACAGCATGGTCATACAGAGGGTGAAGTAGTTGAGCTGATCATCAGTGACATCATCAGTGCCATTCTCCCTTGAAAAAGTTTGCACTCACTGTTATTTCCCAGTTTATTTCCCCAGATATATTTTTTACAATATTCCTCAAAATCACAAATATAATTGAAATATAATGTATTCTATATTTGATTTAAAATATAATTTCAGTGATTACTGAGAGCTGTTTCAACTCCCTTCCCTGCAGGAATTGGTTGGTTGATTTCCTTTATAATGGCCTCCATCTCAAATTAATTGGGAAGAACATGTTTGCAGAGGCTTCGATTTTCAGGAGGGAGAAGAGAGGGACATTCAACCTGAAATCTGCCCAGTCATTTGGGGTTGCACTGTCCTGGCTTTGCTTCCTGGGGCGAAGGGCGGACCTAGAAAGAAGTGGGGTGGGGACAAGTGCACTGCAATTATGATGTCACCTGGTGAGCTGATGTAGTGGTATTATGATGTCACCCGTCGAGCAGGTGCTGTAGTTAGAAAGGCCGGTTGCTTCAGCAGTTGGTGCCGATAGCCAGAATGGAGGAGCTGTCCTTGGCCTTGTCAAAGAAGATGGAGGGAGACATCTCACCAGGGGTTTTGTGCTTGCCCTCGGCCGGTCCACCAGAGGTGGAGGCGTCAGGCAGACACTCTTCGCAGCAGCAGCAGCAGCAGTCCATGAAGGCCTGGCCCAGCGACTTGCACAGGCACAGCAGCAGCACGGGCGTGACCGAAGACTTGAAGAAGAGGAAGAACTGGTTGATGAGGCTGAGCAAGGTGGAGGTGGAACCTGAGACAGGGATGGAGGTGTAGGCCAGCGTGATGTTGCACACGTTCTCCGGCAGAGCGCAGATTCCGTACACCACCGCCAGCGCCACCACGGTGCAATTGAGCTGCCGGTCCCTCTTCTGCCCCTGCTGCTGCTGCAGCTGCCCTTGCTGCTGCTTCTTAGGCGAGGCATGTGCGCGGCTGTCCTGCTCGCACGCAGAGCCGCCCGCAATGTGCCGGGTCACCAGCTGGCAGGTCAGGGTGAATAGAATGGGCAGGCAGAAGTAGCAGCCGAAGTACCACCACATACGGGCGTCGTGGTAGGTGAGGACCAGGGAGTACAGCCACTCGGGCAGGCCTGCGGACAGCTTCATAGAGCAGGAGTCCACCAGCCCCCCAGCAGCCTCCGAAACGTCCTGACTCAGCTGCCACAGCAGGAGCTCGGGCACGGCCAGCACCATGGAGCCCACCCAGATCACGCCCAGCTTGGCCAGGATGGACTGGCAGCGCTCCACCTGCCTGGGTTTGGGCTGCCCGCTGGTGGCTGCATGGAAGCGGTCGATTCCGAGGGCACACAGGCTGAATGTGGTCACACCCAAGGACGTCACCTGGAGAACGGGGAGGGGGAAACACAGTTTAAATCAGCCATATATATGAACGCTCCCACAATGTTGCCGTAACATTACAGCAATGTTTTTACAATAATTCCAAACCTTGACATACATTTATCTCTTTAGCAAAGGGTAGTTTGATAAAAAATATTCTAGAATCCTGTTTCATATTATTGGCGACAGACCAATAGTGTTGCATTGAATAAAAACATATTTTTCTTCAGCCAAAAATGATGCTCATTTTGCAAATGGAATTGTTAATGTTGTATGTGGCTTTAACACACTGAAATTAATTATGTAGGCTAACACTTGCAATAAATATATGAGTACTTATATTAATACTTGGCTGAACGTCATGCCTCTTTGGACTTAAAGTTCTCTCTTATGAATTGCACTCCAGCGATTATGTTGGTAAGGTTACCGCAGCCACAGCAATAAGACTTCCACATGAACCTATGCATCCTATGAACCTATCCTATGCATAACAATGGCAATAACTGCACGGGAATTAAGAAGACTGAAAGATGTTTCTTGGATAAGGTTAGCCTGCACTGTGAAGCGGATGGGAACTGGACGCATAGAGCAATGCCACTGATCCAGCTTAAGGTGATCAGGAAATTTTAATTACCATGGTACCCATCACACAAAGGTTATATTTCTATGCCTATCTTGCCTCTGAGGATGCTATACTCATTTATATCAGCTGTAAATTGGTGCTGTGTAGACCACCGCATCATTATAACATAAATGAAACCCACCTCCATATAGGGCACGATTCTGCATGAAAAGTCTCCCAGGAGCCTTTTGTTGGTGAGTTCGTTAAATATTACCACAGGCAGGCAGAAGAAAAGTACCAAAAAATCCCAAAAGGCCAGACTCGCAAGAATGCAGTTCCACGCGCTTTTCATGTAATAGTTGTGCCATACGATACACATGACCGCGAGGTTCCCAACTATACCCACAGCGAACACGATGAGCGAGAGAAACATCACTGCATAGGCGCTGTAGGAGCTCTCGGTCAGCGGGTACAGCGGATTGTGGATTCGAGTTCTGCCCCTTGAAGTGACATTGCTGCCGTCTACCACTGAACCTCCGGTACCCAGCCCAGTCACTCCGGTCTCATCGTCCAGATTATATGTGGCGTTGGACAGGCGGACATTTGTAGGGGTAGTGAAGTAATCATTCGGGTCGTAGGGCCGCGGATACATGTAGCTGAAAGGTGATTGTTGATCTTTTTTGGTGCTTCCACCTTTTGCGTCTCGCGGAACTCTCTTGTGGCTCGTGTCTAAAGCATCATTTTCTAAACTGTCGTTTAGAATAAAGTTATTTCGCGAGGTCAGTCCAGCAGGTTTGGTAGAGGAAACTCCTGCCGCATCATCCGGAGTCGTTTCCAAAGCCGTTTGCGGACCGTCTTCATTTGGCCAATGGATATTTCTGGGCTCCGAAGCACTTATGGCTAAAAGAAACAGCAGTATGCAAGAGAAAACCATCTTGCATACGTCGAACCGATTTTTTCCCTCTATGCTTCAACAAGTTCAGACGTTAAATATATATTTATAGGCTACTCAGGACACGCTATATATTTCAGTCTATGTAAACGAACACCTTCGAGCCAATTTGAAAAGAAGAAAATTTAAGTTGTCCGAATTGCACAAAAACACAAATCCCATCAAATCTGATGCCGGTGGTTGGTATAGGGTTGGTCTCTCTCGGCGTCCAGACGCCGCTATTCATGCAACGCCACTGGAAACCAGACTATCTACATCCGCGAACGCACTGTTGCATGATGCATGGGAGAATGGTCCAGCTTTCCGAAGAAAAAGTGGAACAGTTGGTTTTCTCTCTCATCTCAGAAAGGCGATACACCATTTGTGCCATCTGCTGGCCAGTAGGCTATAAAGTTGTATTCTGCATTATCTTGTATGGTTCCGTTTTTGTTTTAGGAGAAGCAAGTTGCATATCATTTTTAACGGTATTCTGCACTTGAGTATTGCACTGCAATAATGAGCTTTTCTGTGTTTAGCCAGGGGTCCACATTCGCTACCCTCCAATGCCCCATGGCATACTCCTCCCTTCATCACTTCTTAATGAAGTAGATGTAAGTTACAGTCAGCAGCAGAACCGTTGGCTAAAGTAGCCAACCGCACAGCAAAAGCGACGATTCATATTTCTGAAATGGATAGGCCTATGAAACAAAAAGACCCTCACTGAGTTACAGAACATGCAACCACTGATTGCATGCATCCCAAATTGATTCTTCAGGAGAACCGGAGTCAGTTTTCTCTTGGCAATCTTGTGTAGCACAGCGCACGACTGGGCTGAGGTTAGACATGGGGCTTTATCCAAGCCCTATACAAAATGAATGGCACATAGGATAGGACTCTGCCATTCATTTTCTTCTGGAGAAAAAAAGTCCCCTGTTAAAGTACTCCGATAATTTAACTGACGCCTAACTCTCTATTCCCTAGTATAACATGCATATCACAGTGTTAATTTTAGAAGGCATCTGTTATCCATACCCAACACCCTACACTCTACTCACCATACTCTAGACTCCCCACACCTCAGCACATCACCCCACACTCCACACCATACACCCCACACCTACACTCCACACCCTACGCCCCATATGCCATACCCCACTCCCTACACCCAACATCCCACAATTCACTCCATACACCCTACACCTTCACTCTTGATGCCACATCCCCTATATCTCACACCCTACACCTCATATCCCACACCCTTCACCGTACAGGCCACATCCCACTCCCTACAACCTACACCCCATGCCTACACGCAACACCCTACACCTGCACCCCACATCCCACATCTTACCCCTCACACGGTTATTTGGTATCAGTGCTGCTTGAGTCACACTGTATATTTTCACTAACAATACTTGACAGTCAATATGCTTCTTATTGCTTTTCTATTTGTTTCTTGCCATGTTTGCTCTGCTGATCAGGTTGTGATACTCACTTTTCATTGTGGCTAATTGATCATTGCTTGCTACAGAGTTATATGGTTGCTTAACGAAAATATAAAGAAAATAAATAGGGTGTATCTGTTATGGTTAACGGATTGCAGTGTGAAAGACTCAAAAATGAGAAAACGTAAGTGAATAGTGCATAATGTGGGGCGGCACGGTTCAGTGGCTAGCGCTGTTGTTTCACAGCAAGAAGGTCCTGGGTCTTCCTTCCACAATACTGCAGGTACTCTGGTTTCCTCCCACAGTGCAAAGACATGCAGGTTAGGCTAATTGGAGACTCTAAATTGCCCATAGGTATGGGTGTGTGAGTAAATGAATGGTGTGTGTGTGTGTGTGTGATTGATTAGTGACCTGTCCAGGGGGTATTCCTGCCTCTCGCCAAATGCATAATAATATAGGCTCCAGCACACCCCACCCCTCCCTCCCCCTTCTGGAATAAGCGGGTTAGATAATGGATGGGTGCATAATGTGTGTGCAGTGAAGGCTAGTCCCTGTGTCATCCCCTATACAACACCATATTTAACCTCCTATCCAGGCGTTCTTAGGATATATTAAATTTCATCTATACAGTCCAGTTTATGACAGGTGCTCTTTTTTTTAGCATATGCCACCAAAAAAGTTTAAAAAGTCTGTGCATGGCCCTGGCCACAGCTGTACTACATAGCTCTACACCCTACCTGGTGCTTTCCATTGTTATGTATGAAAGACACCAGGAGGTGGCACTTTGGTGTATGTCACCCCATTCATCACACACTTGAGTGGTTGACATTCATGTCCTGGGCCTGTGTTACTGGCCCAGATCTCCTTCTGGGAGCCTTTATGTGTCTTGGTTGAATTTTAAGAAAAAAGTCCTATAATGAAAAACTTAATTTGCTTTAATCAACACCTCGTCAACTGCTTTCTTTACAACATTTGAATTCCAATTTTTAGCCGATAGGCTCAAATTGAAATGACAGTGTACTGCTTTTTCTACTCAAGATTTATTTTCTTAAATTGAATAAAGGGAAAAGAGCAGAATTGTTCTCACATTGGACATGATGCATCTGACCTGGGCTTATATGTGTAAAAGTCAGCTTTTTCTGAGCATGCACGCAGACTCTCGTTCCTTCAGTCCATTTTGATTATTGCTGCAGAACACTCAAGCAGTATGCAGCTTGTCCCACCATGCTAATTGCAGCAGGAAGCACAACTATTGCCATCCTTACGGAAGCTGATAGTGTTATTGTGGCGAAGTGAGCCGTACCGCTCGCGTGAATAATCCAGCCCCAAGCTTGTTAAGGAGAACGGGTTTTTATTTTACGTCTCCTTTCTTTGACGTACAAACCAACCAAACACACACAAACCGCCAGTCATTAGTCATTCCTCTCTTCTCAACTCCCAGAAGGTTCTCAGGCTCACTGTTGAACAATCAAGGCAATTGGTTAATTGATACAAACAATACCACAATCAATCGTCACCAATTGCCTGATTGCCGACAGCTGTGCCGGTTCCATAAACCACCTGAGTTCACTTTCTCTCTCTTGCTGGCCTCGCCTAAAACCACGCCCCCCCACCACAGTTATTTTTTCATTTTTTATTTTTGGTAAAAAGATTTTTGTGTGAAGTCAATTACATAATTCTCTGTGATTGTGTATATTTTGTATTGTTGAAAATTATTCCGCTTTGTGGCCAGTGAGGAAGGAAAGCAGTGAGAGATTAGATTTTTGCATTAGATACAGTGGACTCCAAAAGTATTAGGACAGTGACATGTCTTTGTTGTTTCGGCTCTGTACTTCAAATTGGATTTGAAATGGAACAGTGCCTATGAGGTTAAAGTGGAGACTTTCATTTGAGGGTTTTTACATCCATATCGGGTGAACCATGTTGCAATTGTAGCCATTTTTACACATAGTCATCCCATTTTATGGCATCAAAAGTAATTGGACAATTTAACATAACCTTAAATAAAGTCATCATATTTAATATTTGGTTGTATATCCGTTGCATGCCATGGCTTCCTGATGTCTGTGATGCAACAACATCAAAATATTCTTGATATCTTATTTTCAGGTACTTATACAGGCGATGCTATAACCTCTCTGCATTTCAATGGATCTCTATGGGAATTGGGGGTGGGACTAGATTAAGCTGTAAATTACATGGGAATAGTATAGAACACATGGTTGGCTAAATGGCTGTACATTCTCAAGTGTCAGAGGTATCAAATGAGACTCAAACCATCGCTCTGCACCCATATCTATGCAGTAGATATGGATGGATCAGTTTAAGGGTTGTTTCTCCTGACAAAAATTCCAACAAAAAAATGTGTCACTGTTTTAAAACTTTTGCACTGTACAGTCAAGCCGGAAAGTCTGCACACCCCTTTCACCTTCTCCATGTTTTATTACGTTACAGACTTATACTACAATAGATGTTCAATTGGATTCAGGTCTGGGCTCTGGCTGGGCCACTCAAGGACATGCACAGATTTTCTCCGAAGCCACTTCCTTGTTCTCTTGGCTGTGTGCTTCGGGTCGTTGTCATGTTGGAAGGTAAACCTTCGCCCCAGTCTGAGGTCCAGAGTGCTCTGGAGCAGGTTTTCTTCAAGGATCTCGGTGTACTTAACTGCATTCATCTTTCCCTCTATCAGGACTAGTCGCCCCGTTCCCACTGCTGAAAAACATCCCCACATCACGATGCTGCCACCGCCATGCTTCACTGTAGGGATGGTATTAGCCAGGTGATGAGCGGTGCCTGGTTTCCATCCAGACGTGACGCTTGGTATTCAGGCCAAAAAGTTAGATTTTGGTTTCATCAGACCAGAGAATCTTGATTCTCATGGTTTGAGAGTCCTCTAGGTGCCTTTTGGCAAACTCCAAGCGGGCTGTGATGTGCCTTTTACTAAGAAGGGGCTTCCATTACATTACATTTCATTACAGGCATTTAGCAGATGCTCTTATCCAGAGCGACTTACACAACTTCCATTTATACAGATGGATATATACTGAAGCAATTCTGGTTAAGTACCTTGCTCAAGGGTACAACGGCAGTGTCCTACCAGGGAATCAAACCTGCAACCTTTCAGTCTGGCCACTCTACCATAAAGGCCGGATTTGTGGAGTGCTGCCTGGATGGTTGATCTTCTTAAAGGTTCTCCCATCTCTACAAAGATACGCTGGAGCTCTGTCAGAGTGACCCTCGGGTTCCTGCTCACCTCCCTGGCCAAGGCCCGTCTTCCCCGATTGCTCAGTTTGGCCGGGCGGCCAGGTCTAAGAAGATTCTTAGTGGTTCCAAACTTCTTCCATTTACAAATGATGGTGGCCACTGTGCTCTTTGGGACCTGTAAAGCTGCAGAGGTTTTTCCGTACCCTTCTCCAGATCTATGCCTTGACACAATCCTGTTTCTGAGGTCTGCAGATAATTCCTTTGACCCCATGGCTTGGAGTTTGCTCTGACATGCACTGTCAACTGTGGGACCTTATATAGGCAGGTGTTGGCAATCCCCGATCATGTCTAATCAAATGAATTTATCACAGCTGGACTCCAATTAAGTTGTAGAAACATCTCAAGCAGTATCAGTGAAAACAAAATGCACCTCAGCTCACTTTTGGGTGTCATATCAAAGGTTGTGCACACTTGTGTACATTTGTGTATTTTACATTTAGATTTTTAATAAATTAGCACAAATGTCTAAAAACCTGTTTTCACTTTGTCATTATGGGCTATTTTGTGTAGAATTTTGAGACGAAAAATGAACTCAATCTATTGTAAA
Organism: Ilyophis sp. 1 JC-2022; assembly: GCA_022702515.1. Taxonomy (NCBI): domain Eukaryota; kingdom Metazoa; phylum Chordata; class Actinopteri; order Anguilliformes; family Synaphobranchidae; genus Ilyophis; species Ilyophis sp. 1 JC-2022. The sequence continues at coordinate 30,282,492 of CM040402.1, read as the reverse complement.
ATATGTCTGTAACGTAATAAAACGCGGAGAAGGTGAAAGGGGTGTGTAGACTTTCCGGCTTGACTGTATATGAGCTATGTATAGTGATCTAATCGGTAGCCCCACTCTGAACCCTGCTTCAACAATGACCGCTCATACACATATAAACATATCTGTGGCCTACGGTTTGGTAAAGTAAGGGGGGAATTATGTAACCAAATACCACAAAAATGCTGTCTGTCTGCTTCCTCTGCAATTTGTGTAATGGGCTCACTTTACGAGAAGCAGACACCTTAGTTTTCCCTTACAAGTCTTGCCACACTCTCAGAACCAGCCTGACCTGATTCACACAGGTAGATTAGTGAGTCATATCTAAGGTGCACAAATGCAAACATTTATTTTTATAAAATATACACACCACGGACATCCAAATGTGCCTGCAATCTTGAGACGGTGTGTGGAACCTTACAGATGCACAAAATGTCTTAGAAATCACAAACACACAAATGAGAAAAGATTATACAAGCATTTATGGAACTGGGTCAGAGCATGATGCTTCACAACATTACAATGGTTATACTCAGTCATAATATAGGGCAATACATAATACTACAGACACAGTTCCTTTACGTTATGCGAGTCACAGTTCATGGCCACTAAAACACTTTCAGCAGCACTAGCAATGGCATTAAAATACATTTTATTAAATATTAAACACAAACATAGACTTCTTATTTTCTGCATGTGACACATAAAAACTGTGGTAGTTTTCATAGGGATAAGGAAATTCACTACTCCAGAAAACATGATCACTTCCCCCTTCTGTCTGTGACAGTGGGATTTTACCTGGTTAATTGGTTAATCATAAGCGAGATCTAGATAATAGGAGGCAGAAAACACACACGCACACACACGCACACACACACACACACACACACACACACAGTGTCGTCAGTGGCCTTTGCTACACACACTTTTTATGCCATCATGATTGCTTGCCAGGAAGAGAGGAAATAATAAAAGTGCCTAAAGTCTGCGAAGTCACATGACTAGTTAACTGTGACACATGAGTAAGGTGGTCATGAGTAATATATGTGAATGTAAGTTATTATAAATATGTTTCCATTCTTACACGTATTATAATCACAACTAAATTTTTGTGCTTTCCTCTAGTGGATTTTGCATCCTGAAATTCAGTTGTTATATGTCTATGTAAATCTTTATTGTATACATAACCAGGCATGTGGCTGTGTTTAAATAATTAATTATATTAATGAATTATATTAAGACAAACCAATTGTTGGTAGTTCTGGAATGGAGTGGATTATACACAACATCACAAAGTAACATTTAAAATAAAAAAGTTTTCACAATAGTACACTGTTATTCAATCTATTTTTAATGTGAATTGTCTGGTTCTGCTTAAGTCATTCATAATAATTAAATTATGAATCAAAAAGTGAGATGTCTTAGTGACTGGATTAATTTATGACACTGAAACAGTAATGCTAATGAACTGTTACAACATCACTTGTGAACTGGAAGGTGAGTCAAATGGAGCCACACTAACTTGACAAGTTAATTTAGGCAGAAGATGTCTCTCTCTGAAACTCATCCCGTTGTTACAGTAGTCCCACAGGTATCTATACTGGGGCCTCTGCTGTTCTCCATTTACACTAAATCTCTTGTCTCATTACACTAAATCTCTTGTCATTAATTCACATGGCTTTTCTTACCACTGCTATGACAGCCAAGTCTTCCTCTCTTTTCCTCCCTCTACCATACAGGTTAAGGAGAGAATATTTGCCTGCCTGGCTGCTATCTCAATTAGGATGGCTAGGTATCATCTGAAGCTCAAACTTGACAAGACAGAGCTGCTCTTCATCCGACACAAGTCCTCACTGCTGCAAGAGCTCTCCATCACTGCCAACAGTACTATGGTGGCTGCCTTCTGCTCTGCAAAAAACCTGGGGGTGGACTTCAATGAGCATATCTCGGCAGCAGTATGATCCTGCAGGTTCCTCCTGTACAACTCCCTTCTCGCAAGCCAACCAGCCTGTGCCATACAGCCTGAACAACTCATCCAGAATGCGGCTGCCCGACTTGGCTTCAACCTTCAAAAGTTCTCACATGTCACTCCCCTGCTGAATTTACTCCACAGGCAGCTAGTCGCCACCATGATCAGGTTCAAAGCTAACAGGACAGCCCCTTTCTACCTACTGAACATAATTTAGCACTACACACCAGTTCGACCACTCCACTCTGCTGTGAAAGGCCGATTTGCACTTCCACTTTCCACTTTGCACTTCTGCCTTCCATGTGAATGGTTCTTCCTTGTCCTGACTGCAGAGCTTCCCACCCTAGTTCCCCAGCAGTGGAAGGAACTTCACATTTTTCTGTGAACCACTCATTCACTGCCTATTTTTTGTTGTTGTCTGAAGACACATCTCTTCAGTCTCTACCTTGACTGACATTCACTCTACACCTCTATGCTGGGCCACCCATCTATTAAGTTGCACTTTCCTATTATGTACCACTTGTAGCTTGATCCTGATGTGCTAGTTCTTTTTATTCAGTTTTTTTAATCTCTTGTCATCCATGGAGGCATTGACCGAACTCTGTAACAGTATTAGCTTGCAAGCTAGCTCAAATAGTACTTAGCTAAGTTAATAATTATCCCAGTACAATGGCTTCCAATGATTTTTTGGACTATACACTGGATGATGAGACCTTCTGAGAAATTTTACTTGAATCGGAGGTGGAAGGTTACTGTTTTGAGCCCGAATACACAGCTGAGGCAATTAGCTGAGGCGACACCTTCTCATGCTGTAGCTGGAGCTGTATCATCCATGCAGCGCAGCGCTGTGTTAAGTCAACGACGTTTCTTATTATGTGAATCAATGTGTTTAGTTTTATAGAATTTTCTATCTTAACAAGGGGATGGCTTTTCCAGTTTCGGTTAACATGGGGGATGGTGCTTCCCTGCGTTCAGCATTCACAATTTGAGTCCTGGCTGTTACCTTAGGTTAGAATTGTACTTTATCTGACCTGCGCCTGTATTTGTGCCGACGACCTTTGGTATGCACTTATTGTATGTCGCTTTGGATAAAAGCATCTGCCAAATGTAAGGTAATGTAATATAATGTATTTTTAAGTACTAAAATAGGTTTGTATTTTAAAGCGTCAGTAGCATGAATGTTTGTTGTATACGTTTTTCCCTGCACAGCCCGATTGTGTAAGAAAAGTTTTCATGAATTGAATGACCACATGATATCAGTACATCAATGGATTTTTTGTCAGAAAAAGATTTCTGTGAGAATGAGAGAATGGCTTTTATATAAATAGCTTTATATGTTGTTTTACATTTAGTTTATAAATGATTAACAGATTGAATGTTTTAACCAATCACTGTATTACATAATTATGAAAGTGAATGACCATGGCTGGATCCAGTACTGAAACCTCTTCTGGTATGAGCTGACTGTGACCTTCAGAATGGAAAGAGTGGCTGCTGAGTGATGAGATAACCAGCGGAAAAGTGGTGTGTTATTACAGTGCCAAACCTGGCTGTCACAGCTGAAAATGCCATTAAACCAGTGAACCTGTCTAAGCTCACACCCTAGACCACAAATATGCACTGTGGCAGTTCTTCCATGGCCACTTGATTTTATCTGGTTTATTTTGTATGCTTCCAATAAAATTTTCAAGACAGTGTCACAATCTAAATGTTACACAGTGCACACTCAGGATTATTCAAGTATGATTTTGTATATTTATAGATTTTCTTACGCTAATTCCGAATTTGATGCCTGAAACAAGTTCCAAAAACACCTGTTTGGAACATTCCACAGGTAAACAGGTGATGCTATCCTGGCTGGGTATAAAACAATATAAAAAAACTCTTGATAATTTATTTTCAGGTACTTTTACATTACATTATTTACAGGCATTTAGCAGAGCGACTTACACAGCATTTTTGTATTTATACATACATTTACAGCTGGATATATACCGAAGCAATGCAGGTGAAGTACCTTGCTCAGGGGTACAACGGCAGTGTCCTACCTGAGAATCGAACCTGCAACCTTTCGGTTACAAACCCATTTCCTTAACCATTGTACTACACTGCCACCGTTGACAAGCGATACTATAACCTCTCTGAATTTGAATGGATCTCTATGGGAATTGGGGGGTGGGACTATAGATTAAGCTGTAAATTACACAAGAATAGTATGGAACCCATGGTTGGCTAAATTAAACGCTGTTTCTTTTCACAAGGGACTTGCTATTTAGCTATTTTCAGGTATAGGTATTATTCCTCCTGTTAGCGTTTCTGTGCTATTTAGTTTGCCTATTGCTGTTCTCACGGAGACAGTTTTTCTTTTGTTGGTTTCGTTTTTGTTTTACCTTCTTGGTCGTCTTCGCTTACGTGCCGAAGTTGTTTTTTTCTTTTCTAAGTTTTCCGGTTTAGCTCCAGTATTGAGCTCGGGAGACTTAGTTTGGTTTTCACTCGTGTATTCGAGTTCGCCCTATTTTCGTGGGTTGATTTTCATTTGGCTTTCGTTTAGCTACAAATAATTATTTTTCCTGTCTTTTCTTTCTGGAGAATTTTAGTTCATTCTCCCTTGTTGGTCCTCACTTGCGTGAGTGACTTGTTCTGATTCCCCTACCTTCACATTTGATTATACGCTGCTGGAAACCATCGCAGTAATTCACTAAGGTTTTTTTTGAATTCAGAAAACAACAAACAACAAACAACAACAAAAAAACAGCTACTCACTACAAGCTAACTAGCCATACTGACATGACCAATTTTCTGTTTACAATTTTCAAATGCACTTACAATCCTCTGGTGTAGATTTTAATATGTGGGTCATAGATGGCTAAGACCCACATATTACCCTAAGAAGGAAAAGGTCTGAAATCACCTAGCAAATAAAGCCGTATGATTCCCTATTTATGTGTCTTCCCTGTTTTGCTAGTAATCTCAGTACCCGCAGTTAAACGGCTGTCTACATTAAGTTATATGTACTTGTTTAATATTATGTATGAATATGCATAATAATATACAGTGCTCTCCACTATTATTGGCACCCCTGGTAAAGATGAGTAAAAAGGGTTAGAAAAAATTTACCATTTGGTGAATTAGCTTAATCTTACACTGAAAAAATAAGACAAATCCAACCTTTAATTGAAGTAAATATATTATGAGAAAAAAAAATCCCTCATCAAGAAATAATTATTTTTACCAAAACCATGTGTGACACCATTATTGGCACCCCTACATTTATATATAGAATAAAGTAATAATTTTTTATATCCTTTGCATGCCGTGACTTCCTGATGTCTGTGACCCAACAACATCAAAATACTCTTGCAAGCGATACTATAACGTCTCTGCGTTTGAATAGATCTCTATGGGAATTGGGGGATGGGACTATATTTAGCTGTAAATTAGACTGGAACAGTATGGAACACATGGTTAGCTAAATGGCTCTAAGGCATCAAGGGTCTGACGTATCAAACAAGCCTTAAACCATCATTCTGCTGCCAGAAATACAGTAGATATGGATGGATAACTTGAAGGGTTTCTTCTCCTGACTTATTTTTCCATAGAGTTTAGTAGGAAAATTAGTCAGGAGAAAAAACCCTTAAAGTGATCCATCCATATCTACTGCATATCTGGCAGCAGAGTGATTGTTTGAGGCTTGTTTGATACCTCAGATTTATGGTTTGTGTGTGTGTGTGTGTGTGTGTGTGTGTGTGTGTGTGTGTGTGTGTGTGTGTGTGTGTGTGTGTGTGTGTGTGTGTGTGTGTGTGTGTGTGTGCGTGCGTGTGTGTGCGTGCACCTAAAAAAAATGTAGGCGGGAGAGAACACAGTGTTTAGGGAGAAAAATGAAGGCAGTTTCGGTTCAGGAAACCGAATCCTCCCGCCCCCTTTTTTTATCTGCTGTCCATGGTAAAATCACACCTTCTACCAGCTTGGCCCCTCCCACAATTCCTGCACTTACTGGAATGAGCACCTACATTTCCTGTAAACAATGTTATCTATTCTCATTCTAATTCCCTGCCAAATTTGGTATCTAAGATAGCAGCAGTTCTGTGTGTGTGTGTGTGTGTGTGTGTGTGGTGTGGTGTGGTATGTGTGTGTATACATGTATAAGCGTGTGAATTAGTGTGTGTTTTAGCGTTAATAAAAAACTGCAATTCATTGTTGGGTTTCAATTGTTTTGACTATTTTTTAAATATCCTGAATATATTCTTTACTGGTTCTACAAATAATTATGGCTTGATTTTTGTGAACTGGTGTGTGTCATCAGTAATTCAATTGTGTTAGCTACTGATACACTGATTGTGCGACCCTTAGTACTTATGGCTGTTTTTTTTTTCTTTTCATTCAGGAGCCAAAATAAATGTTTTGCTTTTGTCTAACCAATGTACCAATCTGTCATTCATTTCACTAAGAAGGCTATACAGGACTCTACTATATAAAAATATTGATTGATTATTTGTTGTTGTAATAATGGCACTGATTATAGCTTAATGCTGGATTGTTTGCGTTTGGCTTATTAAATTTTTTTCATTCATATGAACACAATCTGTGCATGAGTTGATAATACAGTCTGCTAAATAACTGTAATGTAATGTAATTGCACATCAACATAAAATTGAATTATTTTAGTTAGACAGAGGGCCATATTTACTGAAAGACTGCTTTTTAACACAAATCCACATCATTTGTGCAATTCATTGAAGTTATACATTTTCTTTTTTTTTTCATATATTATTCTAATATATACATTTATTTATCTACATATGTATATTTGCCAATCCATATTTACTTATTTATTTATTTCCGTATATATATTTCCCTACGAGCACAATCTGTCAATCAACTTGCTTTGGTCCACCCACAAAGTTTGACGAGTTCCCAGTCCACCCTTATGGTTCCAAACTATGTGTTCAGAGCACAGACTGCAGAAAAATATGGACAAAGTAAGTGTGACGTCACCCATCGACTTTCCATGAGTTTGTGAAAAGCGTTTTGAAGCTGTGGAAGCGCTGCCATGTTGTACAAAAATTGGAGCCAGAGACTGCGCAGTAGGGGGCAGGGGGACCCCCACGTTTGACAGATTGTGCTTGTAGGGAAATAGAGAAATAAATAAGGGAATATAAGTATATACGGAATTAAATAAATAAGTACATTTGGAAATAAAATGGGAAGTATATACGGAAATAAATAAATGAATATATTCAAAAAAATATAAAAATATTCAAAAAAATAAACTTATAAAAATTTAATAACTTAGTTGCACATACATTAACATTTCTGTATTAATTTACAGATTCATTAATTTATTTCCAGATTCTTTCATTTATAAATTTTTATATTTCTATGTTTATTTATTATTTTATTTATTTATCATTGTGGCACTCTCCTGTTCTGTACTCAATTTTCTGACCTGAAAATTAAAATGTCAATTTTGACATGGTTCCCTCACTACTTGTGCATGGTTGCTCAATAATCATTTTTGACATTAATCTAGAGCATGCCATATTGTTTTTGGACCCCTTCTTATGTGTGCGTCCTGTGGCAAATTTGCAAAAAATTGCATTTCGTTTCTTTGATTGTGTAATTTGAGCCAGTCTAATTAAATCGGTCATTACTGTATCAGAAACAGAACCGTAGTGTAGCAAATGTTTTTGTTCAGTGACAATTTCTTCCGTAAATCTGACCCTTAGTGTTGTGTGTGGACAGCATCTTTTCTTTAAAAATATCATGTTAAAAATACATTATAAATTGCAAATGCAAATATATTGTATAAAATTGTTTTTATTAAAAGAGTCTCTTTACCATAAAAAAGATAAAAATTTTAAATAGTAAATGAGCTCAAACAAAATGTAATCAATCAACAAATCATATTACAGCCGTGTCTGCTGAAAATACATTAATACATACATATATGTACACTTGTGAATATTTATATATTACAGTACTGTATATACATATACTTATTTTTAAACAAAAGCAATCTATTCACAGTTGATTGAAATAAGACAACTGAAGCCTTCTGTTACAAGTTAGTCACAGGGGTACATACTGTAGAAATGTGCTTTGATTAAAGCACATGCATTTCCTACTATTTAGATGTACAGTCTGTCCATTCCTGTCCACTGACTCTGAGAATGTTAACCTCGACAGTGTTAAATACACACATACAGTAGGAATATACCTGAAATTAAAATATATTGGTTCATACAACCTACATTAGCCAAAATATTGGCTTACAGTCTTGTGCTACACCTCCCCGTGACATGAGAAGATGTTTGCAGTGTTTGTGTTCTGCAGCAGGGTCACTACCCTCCTTTCCCTGGGCCATGTGTCCATTTGTCTCCTCGTTCCCTTACACACTCAGCCCCACATCTCCCTCTCTCCAGCCACTGGACCTTTTCCCAAACTTGTACACCAGCCGACGGCCATCCACCCGCTCCAGTATCTGTCTCTTATAGTAGTACCTGCACACAGACACACTGGCTCAGATATGTATCGCTTACAAAAAAAGGCAAAGCAAACGATATTTTGCTGGGTATGGTTGTTTCTGATGAAACATGTGGCAGCTCAGTCTCGTTATAGAATGAGATGATGCAGATACGACAGCCTCCCAACAGACTCTCCAGTGATTTTAAATAATACAAGACTGGCATGGCCGGTGTAATCCTTCTTTTAATGAATACAACTCGCTGCCATCACCTGTATACTCCTAAATGTTTTAGCTAACAGAATAATGACTGAAAGCGAATTTATATTTCTACTGTATTTTCTGCTGTGCTAACACATTTATGTTGTATTGATTGCTGAATGCTAGTGTCAGGCTGTTATTTAATTGTGTCAGTTAAAATTCAAACTCAAAATCAAATGAAATACTTATGCGGCCTTTAATCGTTTCCCCCAGCCTTACCTCATGGCACGGCTGAGCTTCTCATAGTTCATGCTGCTGTTCCTTTTCTTCTGGCCCCAGAGTTTGGCCACAGCCTCTGACTTCAGGAACTTAAAGACCCCCTCTTTGCGGTCCTCCCACTTCATGAGACCGCTATGCTGCTCAGGATGGATCAGGATGTCCCTGATAAACTCCCACAGGTGTGTCCCCCGGACAGCTGGAGGCACATTCACAGTCACATAAGTGTCAGTCCAATTTGTGGTTAGAGTATACATTACAGTGCTGCGTGGTAAGTAAACCAATATTTAAAAATTTATTCCAGAAAAATGAAGGTTCACTTTTCTCTCACAAACTGTGCACACTGGCAATGTGAGAATGGGAGGGTGTTGCATTCCCAGTCCTCTAAAGGGGACTAATTGGGAGCATTGGTGCCAGTTTTGTTTCTGAAACGGTAAATGCCGTGCAGCATGCAGTCTGTGAACTGAAATATTTTGCGCTGCATTGAAACTCACCATATTTCCGTTTCTTGGCCCTGAAGAGCTCAGATCCAGGGCTCTGTTTCTTGGGTCTCCCTTTGCATCGCTTCAGCTCTCCCTCTGTCAAGAGCACAACGTAGCTGAATATCACATCTCAGAGCGTCAAGTCAAAACTAGCTCTGCTCACGTTCGTCTCAACAATATCTTTGTGAGACCCAGGCAGAGATAACATAGCCAATGTTTCTGGCACATATGGAAGAAAAGGGGGATTTGAAGGTCTGCTAACCAGGTTTAAACAGAGAAAGATGAGGCTAACTAATATAAATGCGTTAGCAGGGACTTTATTAGAATGATCTTTAAAGCTGGTGTTTAAATATATGCGTTAACAAACATGTGAAACTAGGCAGAAGAATATTCCTTACCCGGACCACTCTGCTAGGACTAACCCGAAATAAGGAGGGCTGGAGCTCACAGAGCAGTGCTCTGAGCTCTGTGTGCTCCAGCCCTCTTTATTTCTGTTTAGTCTTAGCGAAGTGGTCCGGGTAAGGAATATTTTACAAGTTCGCTAGTCCTGTTTGTTGAGCACCTAATAGTCCTCTTTTGTATAGCCGGCCTGTAGCGCGTTTGGGATTACCCTTCTTACATGTGAAACTAGGCCTTTGTTTGTCTAAACCACAATTTTTCATGAGTACTGCCTCCTTCCCATTTATTTTACTTGCAGAAGGAGGGAAATGAGTCCAGCGAATCAGGTGGCGGAAAGATGCCTGTGAGAGCCCAGGTATGAGCAATTACTAAATGTGCAGGATTTCTGGTTTATGTGCATTTGACTGTGCAACAGTTTGAGAATTTGAATTTGAGACTCTCACCTGCGTACAGAGTGGAAACCCACCTGTGTAACGAGTCATTGGTTCCTCAGTAAGGTCCTGGTCAGAGTCACTCCCCAGAGAGGAAGGAGAGTTGGGGCTCCGGAAGCCCTGTGCCCCTAAAGGACATGCAGAAAAGAGAACATCTGTTATCAAACCTGCAGCACTTTTATGTTTAGCTGGGATTAATAGATACTCAGCACAATGGCACTGAAGTAGCCTTTGTGAGTCTCCTAATACATGTCACAATTCCAGTGTGAGCTGCTAGATGTGACCTCATTGGTACACATGCTTGCAAAGTGATTGGCTTTATGTGATTTACCTGAGAGGAGTGAACAGTTACTCACCTGTGACGGAGTTTAGACTGTCAGGTGACATGCGTCCTGATTCATAGCCATTGTCACTGGAAGGTGTCATATCCCCAAGCATCTTTAAGCCATTTTGAGTGTAGCTGCAGAAGCCAGACCTTTCATCTGCAAGGGAGATGGGACGGAAACGACAATATGGACAATTTAGATGTTGCTTTCATTCCAACCTGAGGTTTACCTGAGCTCAGTCATCGCCATATTATGCCCAATAGCAGGCAGTCAGAACCACATTGAATTGAGCTGCATACTGCCAGGACTGCGTTTTTGCATAGTACTGTTGTGGTTTGGAGCCGCACAAATGTGTGTGTGTGTGTGTGTGTGTGTGTGTGTGTGTGTGTGTGTGTGTGTGCATGTGTGTGTGTGTGTGTGTGTGTGTGTGTGCGTGTGAGTGTGTGTGAACCTTCCTAAGATGATTGTTAAGACTTTCAATGATAAATGTAAAGATGGTGATGAGAAAGTGAGAATCCCACCAACTATAAATAGGACTGTGCATATAAGAGCACAGACCACCCATCAGCAATCAAAAAATGACAGATCATCCATCAGCCATCAGAAAATGACAGACCAGCCATCAGCAATCAGAAAATGACAGACCAGCCATCAGCAATCAGAAAATGACAGACCACCCTGTGTACCTGTGATCAGGAGGTCATAGCTGCTGTCCCCTCCGTTCACATTTAGAATTTCTGGATACCCCTCGAATAGACTGTTAAAGAAGTCACAGGTCATCCACAGATCGCCTTCACCTGAAACAAACCACACGCTACCAATTAGAAACTGATAGATCCCAATTTTTGTCATTCCTGCAGCTGTTCACAGCTCGTTACCTTCAATGTAGAAAAAGTGGGTTCATTGGCATTATTAACACTACATTACCCAGAGTTACTTATTAATGTCTTGGTCCTATAGACACCACAGATGAGGTGGATGTGGTTGTCTCTTTTAGTTGCTGCTCAATCAGTCTGGACTCTATTTCAGACACAGAGGATGCTAGTGTTGTGTGCACTGTGCAGGTTAACATTTGTCCTTAGCAGTGAGTCAGTACAGATTAGTATTCCCCCTTAGCCCTGAACGCATGGCATTAACCATTAACACTGAAGGCAACGTAGGTTAGCGTTCCTCTTTACCACTGAGCCGATGCAGGTTATTAACCAGTAAATCTGAGCACACTGCTGGTAGCATTCCTCCCACAGACGTGCACTTGCAGCACATTTAACAACTTGCAGTACCCCAGCAACTTAACCTGCATAGCTGTTGGAGTTTTATTTTACAGACCAGCTGGTAATATTGAATTGGATAGAGCAGCCACTGGTGTTTGAGTTGGTAGGACAGGAACATTAATTGAGTCTCACCATATTGGGCTTTGAGCTCCAGGAGGTTCTGAAACAGTCTTTCTCCCAGCGATCCAAACATGGAAAGGAGGGCATCACGTGAGAGCTGACAGAGTGTTGGCCCGTCCATGGAGCAGCTGGCCAGGTCCAGCGAGCTGGCGTCATACTGGCTCTCCTCCACGTGGTGGCTGATCCAGTCCAGGATGTTGCCTTTGGTCCAGTGGTGGGGGGGCTTTTGGTACCATTTTTCTGTCTCTGGAAGGAAATAAAAAGAAGTCCATAAAAATACATAAGGATGGCAGGCTTTTTTTTGGGTCCTGTTTAAGTTTCCTCCTGATCATCTTTGCTCCAGTTTAAGTTTGTACTCATTCACTTTGCTCCAGTATAAGTTTGCTTTAATTTTAGTTGGCCCTGCTGTTTATGAGCTGTTAGCATGCTTATGAGACCTACTTGCACACTGGAGGCAACAGTAAAGGTTCTTGGACTTGACCTATAATGGCCTTTTTTAGTCATATGACCACTGTCGACTGCACATTTTTACGTGCGCAGCAGAAAATCTGTTCACTAAACTGTAAGAGTAAGCTCTGAATTCAAACGATACAAAAGAGGCTTGAGAGAACATACAATGTTAGTGACAACATGAACTGTTATTCGGACAGAAAATGCACAACATGTTTGAAAAACATCAACATGGCTCAATAATATTCAGACCACACAGTAATAATGATCCAGAATGAAATCAAGGGCTTGATTTACTAAGACGTTTAGTGGGTGTAAAACCTTTTAGCACACGCAAAACCAACAACACGACAAATGATTGGTCACAGTATTTGTTTTGCACCAATCATTGGTTGTGTTATTAGTTTTGCGTGTGCTAAAGGTTTTTGCACCCACTAAACGTCATAGTAAATCAGGCCCTGAATGTGCTATTACTCTTACCCAGCACAGTGTAAACTGAACTGAAGTGTGGATTGTCCGGCGGCAGCAGCGGTTCGGTGCAGGATTCTGTGGCCGTGAGTTCCGGTGTGCTGTACACGGCCCAGTTGGCATTGGTAAGGATGCTGCTCAGTTCGCTGGATTCCCACATCTCACCTGGTTTCTGGAAAATGTATTGGGTAAGCAAGTGCATCCATCCTACAATCTCAGGATAATAATCACTCTATTTACAGTTTTAAAAAAACAACATTTTTGACAAGGCTTGGAGCCTCTAGCATGAGTTGATCAATACTTTGTCAACTCATGCATTCAGAACTGAGCAGACAGCCCGATGCTGAATTCACTGTGCTAAATGCCTGTTTAATGTTAGAAAAGGCATATGCATATACAACACAAAACAAATATTAAACATGCCTACCTGCTCAAAACAAAAACAGATGGCAAATAATCCACTTTGTGAGATGAGTTTCAGCTGCTTATGTCTGATTGACAGTGCGATTCAGTCTGACTCACAGATCCACTGCAGTTACTTATGTTCCTGTGATTTGCTATAGCTCTGCTGAGTGACTGCTCACCTGCTTTTATATCAGGTTTTTTTTTAGCAAAAGAGGCGGGCCTCAGGTATGTTAGAGGGGGAATTCCACGGACGCTTCTGGCACACCTTTTTTCCCAAGAATGAGACTGGCCTCCTGCCCTCGCAAACAACATCTCTTTCCATTACAAACCCCAGTCAGCCTGGCCTGGGGCACGTGTTTGAAATCAGCACGTTCCACCGGCCAGGACCCTTCTATCCTCTGAATGCTTAGTCATTATATGGGTGGCCCTTGACCTGCCCAAGAAATTGGCTTCTCTGCCAGTCGTATTTATAGCTGCCAAACCCTCCTGATATATCAGCTTCTATTTACTTTTTTTTGTTTTCTCCTCTCATTCCCCACTCATGTTGAAAGGTGAGGTCATTTGTGTCAATATTTGCTGACCTGTGTCAATATTTTTCTCATTCTGACTGTTAAATCCTTACAATCCAAATCTCAAAAAGTGTAACATTTTAGATAAACTTGATATACATAACAATAACTTTGAAAAATGATCATGAAATATTACCAGACACAGACACATGCGTGCACACCCACAAAGATTTTCATGTGTAATCTTTAGAAGATATCCAATATTGCACTTTACAGGAATCTGTACACAAAGAACAGATGGCTGTGTCTCCACTGATCTATTTTTAGTTCATACTCATTTCAACATCATATGATTCACGTCTATACCCTTTGAAACTCCCCGCATTAGCCATAAACACACTTTAAACATTAACTACAACTGTAAATTCACTTGGCATTGCTCAATTAAGCGAAAGGTTTATGGAAATGTGGTTCAAGTTTGACTAAGTTTCTTGATATTTGCTTTCCATGAAGTTCTCACCTCAGGTTAAGTAAGTGTTTGCTACAGCATTGTTGCTGGGCTGAAATATAACAGACCTCAGGAAGGCACATGCCCTGCAGAAAAGTGTCATTTGAAAAGCAAATGTGAGACTAGGGTACAGCATGAGGGTTTCTGTGAAACTGAAAAACAAACAGGAGGAGATTAATTGATGACGTAGTTTCAGTCCAATCTGATCAGGAGTCTCGTGAGCCAGCAGTTTCCCAGCATTAGACGCGGGGTCATTCTTGAACAGGACGTGACGTAAACTCACCTCACAGCCAAGTGCTCAGTGAGAGCTCACGGCGCACCTGCCTTCAGAGACCGGTTTCTCAGTCACGGTGGGAGGAAACTCCGCCCTGTAAACTGGTAAAATCTGCAGCAACAGGCTATACTGGCATAACAGGGGTGAGCAGGGTTCTGTAATCCAAATATGATTGTCATCCTCCGAACAAAATATGAACATAGAAAGGCAGTGTTAGAAGCCACATGTTTAACATTGGCAACAGTAAATCTGTCAGACATGATTCAACACATAAATACATATCTAACGAATATCTAAATATGACTCTACTTCATATAATCAACCTTTTTCAGACAATGTGCCTAATAACGCATGTTGAATTAGTAAGGATTTTTTTCCCATGTATAATATAATAGATATATCATTTATTAAATTGACACATTTATCATAAAACTGTGTGGAAAATAATCAATTTTTTATATTAAAAGAATAATTTAAGGCAATTAGAATTATCTGTCAATAAAATTATTTGTTTCATATAATTATCTGATCTATTTATTCTTAATTTGACTGTTTATGTTTTTGCCCACTTTTCACCACCAGTAATTGGGGGTGATTTTAATCTTTTAATCGCTCCCCCAAGTACTGGTGGTGAAAAATATAGGCAAAAACATAGACAGATTAAAATATTTAGTAGAAATATTTGAAAAAATATACTCAATTGTACTGTAATACAGTAAAGCCTCGGTTTTCACCTGGAGGTCCGCAAAGATACTGTAGGGTATCCACCATCGCACTGTCAATACCTCACACCCCGGGGGGAGGTCGCAATCTCCCCTCCTCCGGTCCATGATCACATTCCCTTCCCCCGGTCTACTATTCCCTTTGTAGGTCCCTGAATCAGAAAATTTACTGCAAAACCCCTGCAGTTTTTTCACAGCACATCATAGAAATTCTAGAGACACATGCAAATACTGTTTGAATCTAGGTATAGATTCCCTTGGGGGTCTACTATTCCCTTGGGTTCCCTGAATCAGGGAATCTTTTTTTTTTGTTTAAAAGTTTTAAAAAGTCTTTATTTTCACAGCACATCATAAAAATTCTAGAGACACATGCAAATACTGTTTTATTATAGGTATAATCTAAATAAATAGTATAAATGAGTAAAACATTTTTTTAAAAGCCACATGATATGGTCCCTATGCATATTTTCACTACTTAGGTTTAACACTTTTTCCAATAATGGTAAGGTGCTTTGGCACTGGCTGGGGCCTTTGCAGCTATGGTATCTCACAAACTGTAGACACACATACTGTAGGTGCTTAAGCAGAATGCAGATGCTGACTGTAACCACAGACACACACTGTAGACACATATACTGTAGGTGCTTAAGCAGAATGCAGATGCTGACTGTAACCACAGACACACACTGTAGACACATATACTGTAGGTGCTTACGCAGACTGCAGATGCTGACTGTAGCCACAGACACACACTGTAGACACATATACTGTAGGTGCTTACGCAGACTGCAGATGCTGACTGTAGCCACAGACACACACTGTAGACACATATACTGTAGGTGCTTACGCAGACTGCAGATGCTGACTGTAGCCACAGACACACACTGTAGACACATATACTGTAGGTGCTTAAGCAGACTGCAGATGCTGACTGTAGCCACAGACACACACTGTAGACACATATCCTGTAGGTGCTTAAGCAGAATGCAGATGCTGACTGTAGCCACAGACACACACTGTAGACACATATACTGTAGGTGCTTAAGCAGAATGCAGATGCTGACTGTAACCACAGACACACACTGTAGACACATATACTGTAGGTGCTTACGCAGACTGCAGATGCTGACTGTAGCCACAGACACACACTGTAGACACATATACTGTAGGTGCTTAAGCAGACTGCAGATGCTGACTGTAGCCACAGACACACACTGTAGACACATATACTGTAGGTGCTTACGCAGACTGCAGATGCTGACTGTAGCCACAGACACACACTGTATACACAGACTGCTCAGAAGTAACACAGAGGGATCCACTGTACCAGCGAGTGATGACTGCAAATAGGTTACCCACTAGTACAGTATTTAACACATGTTTATCCATGAAAGTTGAACATACGAAACCATCAAATTCATAAAACATTTTTTATTCAACAAAGGACAGGATGGTAAAGAGGCGGCACAGTGGTGCCGTGGATAGCACTGTCACCTCTCAGCAAAAATGTCCGAATCCATGCCAGGGGTCTTTCTGGGTGGAATTTGTATGTTCTTTTTGTGTCCGCGTGGGTTTGCTCCGGGTACTTCGGTTTCCTCCCACAGTCTAAAAACATGCAGGTTAGGCTAATTGGGGATTCTAAATTGCCGGTAGGTATGAGTGTGTGAGTGAATGGTGTGTGTCCCCTGTGATGGATTGGCAATCTGTCCAGGTGGTATTCCTGCCTCTCACCTAATGCATGCTGGGATAGGCTCCAGCACCTCTCCGTCCCCCCTGCCCCTGACCAGGAATAAGCGGGATGAAAATTTAATTCAAAATCTTGGACAGGCAGAGTTACTGGTATGTTATCGATCCAGAGGTTTGCTGTTCTGTGCTGTGTTGGGGGTACTGTCAGTCCAGGATCACTTTCATGGTTGTGCACTCCTTTCTTCACATCTTTTGGATATGCTACCATGGGACTTTCCATCACATTCTGGCCTCCACATTTGCCGTTCTTACTTTCCGAATTTTATAGTGCCTAACCTTCTCTTTCTCAGTTTCTTTTTTACCTGGGGCTTATTCCCTTCCCTCGCTCTGAGTTTGTAGACTGCTCCAACTTTGTCCCTGCCCTGGTTCAAACCCATGCCTTGATGCAAACCTGGAGCTCCAGATCCATCACGCCCCTGAATTGCATATTACGCATCTCTACATTTAGAATTTCTACCTTATGAGCTAGTTTAATACCTCAGAATGTGTTCAAGTGTTCAACCCATTATATTGCTGAAATAGACATTTCTGTTACATTTCTGTTACCTTCCATTCCACCTTTATGTTACACCAGGCCGGCCAGCAGAGAATGAGCTCCCAAATCTAGTCAGATTCCTCCCAAGATTTCTTC
Source organism: Ilyophis sp. 1 JC-2022 (assembly GCA_022702515.1). NCBI lineage: Eukaryota > Metazoa > Chordata > Actinopteri > Anguilliformes > Synaphobranchidae > Ilyophis > Ilyophis sp. 1 JC-2022. Next base: position 30,264,814 of record CM040402.1, on the reverse strand, counting down.
CCATTGGGTAGTTTTTTCTTGCAATCGTTTGAGTGTTTTTCTTCCCAATGGGTATTTATTTATTTACTTTTTTTTTTACCTCGCTTGCTTTTTGGGGGTTCAGGCCTGGTTTTTGCCCAATTTTCCTTCTAATTCTCTGTAAAATGTCTTTAATGTGATAGCTCTCTGTAAAAAAACACTATACAATTGAATTGAATTTAATTGTTTTGTTAATGGTTTAGTTCAGGCAGTTTGGTTCAATTCTCTGGGGGTGGATTTCAGTTTCTGTCATGGAAAATATATAAACCAGATTTCATTTGCAAAATTATCCTAAAACTGTGCTGTGTAGCGACGAATCAGAGACGTGACAGGAGGCTAAGGTACTCATATTACTCACTGCTTCCATCTGGTGGTTATGAAAAACACATACATGTTAAATTTAAACACTGAAGAGAGGCTGCTTCTCTTTTTCTTCTAGGTGTTGCTTCATTATTCTATATCCATTTTTTTATTTAGTGTCATGACGTTACTCATAATTTTACAATTGCATACAATGTTCCTGATGTGTTATTATTGTATGTTGTTATTAAATTTCATTCAACTTTAGTAAATTCAAATTCACAATACATCAGAGCATATTCTCCCATATTTTCCTGTTTTTAGAGTACATAAGTACATAAAACAAGTATATAAAATCAAGCATCTCTCAAGCATCTATGATATGACATCTGCTTGAATGTCCTATCTTAAAAGCATGAATGTGCTGAATTAAAATGTTATTTTATTTCAAATGTAGAAAATGTTGACGATTGAATCCAGGCCATTATCTGTTTGTTTAGGCATGCAGTAATCATAGTAGTACTTAGAGCAAACAGGCTTCTAAGGTAATATTAGGTTGTTTGAGAGAACACTTTAAAACAATCAACTTATTTTCCAATATACAACCAAATGTCTAACAAAATGTTGCCATATAAGACTTTAGGCAATTAATAGCAATGTTACAAGCTGAAATAACACCATTGAATATGATGCAAAACTTCCTTGTGATTCATTTTTGTCAACGCTTCCTGAACTCAGTGTTTCCAACTACAGCTTATGTTTTATCAGTGATTTTTTGCAATAAAACTTGATGCGTCTAAAGTTTATTTCTTGCTAATATGGAAGTATGTTAGAATATAATAAAATAGAATAGAATAGAATAACTGCATTTTTTTCCAGGAGAACTTCCGGTGAATTAGCATATAATAAATTATATAAACAATGCCGGTGTCTTGTGATATTATTGTTAAATTAGCACTATTATAAGCATTTGGTTATGATTAATCAGCTTAATAGCTCACTTCACAAGCACAACAAACATGGCAGCATTTCAACTTTACCTATGGGTCTTATTGGCTGAAATAGCAGCCAATAGAAATAGCATAAGACTGCCCGTGTATCCCCACTCCTAAAAAAACCTAGTTTAGACCCCTCTGATGTCAGGAACTACCGTCCTGTATCTCTTTTGCCCTTCCTGTCCAAAACTCTGGAACGAGCTGTCCATAACCAACTGTCTGTTTTTCTCCACCAGAACAACCTGCTTGACCCCCATCAGTCCGGCTTCAGAACCGGACATTCCACAGAAACTGCTCTCCTGGCCGTGACTGAGGCGCTCTCCGCTGCCAGAGCCTCATCCCTCTCCTCTGTCCTGATTCTACTTGACCTGTCTGCAGCGTTCGACACGGTCAACCACAAACTCCTGATTTCCACACTTTCTGAGATGGGCATTTCTGGGACTGCCCTCTCCTGGTTTGTATCGTACCTCACTGATAGATCCTACCAAGTCTCTTGGAAGGGTTCTGTGTCTGCACCCCATCCCCTGTCTACAGGAGTCCCGCAGGGATCTGTACTGGGTCCTCTGCTGTTCTCCATCTATACAAAATCCCTTGGTTCAGTAATCAATTCACATGGCTTCTCATACCATAGTTATGCTGACGATACTCAACTCTTCCTCTCTTTCCCTCCCTCTACCCAACAGGTGAAGGAGAGGATATCTGCTTGTCTGGCCGACATCTCTGAGTGGATGACTTCCCATCACCTGAAGCTCAACCTCGACAAGACAGAGCTCCTCTTCATGCCACACAAAACCTCCCCGCTACTTGACCTCTCCATCACCGTTGACGGGACCGTGGTGGCTGCCTCCCGCTCTGCAAAGAACCTGGGGGTGGTCCTGGACGACCAGCTGAACTTCAAAGACCAGATCAGGGCGACGGCACGGTCCTGCAGGTTCCTCCTGTACAACATCAGGAGGATTCGACCGTACCTGACCACCTATTCCACCCAGCTTTTGGTCCAGACCATGGTCACCTCACGCCTGGACTACTGTAACTCCCTGCTCGCAAGCCTACCGGCCTGCGCCATCCTGCCTCTCCAACTGATCCAGAACGCAGCTGCCCGGCTTGTGTTCAACCTCCCGAAATTTTCACATGTCACCCCCCTGTTGAGGTCACTCCACTGGCTGCCAGTTGCAGCCAGGATCAGGTTCAAAGTTCTGACCCTGGCCTACACTGCAGCCAATAGGACAGGCCCTGTCTACCTGCAGGACTTGATCCAGAACTATGTTCCTGCTCGACCGCTTCGCTCATCTACTGCAGGGCAACTTGCACTTCCCCCCCTCCGTGTAAATGGCACTCGCTCGTCCCGACTGCGGAGCTTTTCCACCCTAGCTCCCCAGTGGTGGAACGAACTTCCCATTCCCCTACGTTCCATGCCAACCCTGCCTACTTTCCGTCGTGGCCTGAAAACGCACCTTTTCAGACTCCACCTGGACTAATACTTATCTAGGACCTCATGGTTTGTGCTCTTGTTGAACTGTGTACTCAAGATAGTCAAGTTTATAATAGTTAGAATAGAATTGTATTAGAGCTGATTTACCCAGTTCACTTTGAACTGCATTGTGTTCATTACTAGGGATAGCTGCTACTGTATGGGAAGAATGTGCTTTCTTATCTGTTCTGTAGTTACTTCGATGACCTTTCTGTATGCACTTACTGTACGTCGCTTTGGATAAAAGCGTCTGCTAAATGAATGTAATGTAATGAACAAGTACTAAATCATCCTGATTGGCCAAAAAAAAGGTTAGATTTGGAGGGCATGTTGGGAGGGTAATGTTTCCATAGAAAATGAATGGGCTCAATTAATTAATTTCAATGGCAATTGTTGCATCTTTAATTGCTAATAATGAATAATATATAATTAGAATCATTAAGAATTTGAATACCACCCATCTGCACATATCATATAATAACACAATATGCATTTTGTATGGGAAGTATAGAAACTGTTGGACTAGATGCTTTTACAAAAATAGAAAAATAAGAAGAAAGAGAAGAATAATTAGAAGAAAGATTCTGAGAAAGATTCTAATTATGAAATTATGTGACAGGTACCCTGTCCTAACTTGCATATGTCCACGATTTCCCAACTTCGCCCACACACACCTCGACTTTCAACACTCTGGAATGCAAGCAAGAAGAACAGAGAGTGGAATGTGTCCGGGTGATTTTCTGCTAAGATGCTGGCAAGAGAAGCACTAGCTGGGTTTTCTGTTTACATGAACGGCAAAATTATGCAGAGAAGGCAATATGCTGTTCTGAATGGCATTAGAAATCCCTAGTATAGGATGACATACAGTCAAGCCGGAAAGTCTGCCCACCCCTTTCACCTTCTCCCCATTTTATTACATTACAGACATATTCTACAATAGATTGAGTTCATTTTTTGTCTCATAATTCTACACAAAATAGCCCATAATGACGAAGTGAAAACAGGTTTTTAGACATTTGTGCTAATTTATTAAAAATCAAAATGTTAAATATTATATGTACACAAGTGTGCACAACCTTTGCTATGACACCGAAAAGTGAGCTGAGGTGCATATGTTTTTAGAAATGTTTGCAAATGTATTAAAAATCGAAAACTGAAATCTTTGATTTACATAAGTATTCATACCCTTTGCTTTAACATATTTTTAAAGTATCATATTTAATATTTGGTCGCATATCCTTTGCATGCTGTTACTTCCTGAAGTCTGTGACCAATCAACATCAAAAGACTCTAGATATCTTATTTTCAGGTACTGTTACAAGCGATACTATAACGTCTCTGCATTTGAACTGATCTCTATGAGAATTTGGGGGTGTGACTAGATTCAGCTGTAAATTACGCTGGTACAGTATGGAACACATGACTGGCGAAATGGCTGTACGTCATCAAGAGTCTAAGGTATCAAACGAGCCCCAAACCATCACTTTGCGGCCAGATATGGAGTAGATGTGGATCGAAGAATAGTTAGAATGGCAAAGATTCAGCCAATCATCACCTCCAGAAAGATCAAAGATGATATAAAATTACTTGTAAGTGCTGTTACAGTCAGAAGACGTTTGATCGAAGCTAAGCTATCAGCAAGAAGCCCCCGTAAAGCACCATTGTTAAAAAAACGGCATGTGCAGAATCGGTTAAAATTTGCCAAGGAACACATCGATTGGCCCAAAGAGAAATGGTGTAACATTCTGTGGACTGATGAGAGTAAAATTGTCGACAGTACGTCAGATGACCCCCGGGTACTGAATTCAAGCCACAGTACACTGTGAAGACAGTGAAGCATGGTGGCACAAAAATTATGATATGGGGATACTACGGTGTTGGGCATATTTATCGTATACCAGGGATCATAGATCAGTTTGAATACATCAAAATACTTGAAGGGATTATGTTGCCATATGCCGAAGAGGAAATGCCCCTGAAATGGGTGTTTCAACTAGACAACGATCCCAAACACACGAGTAAGCAAGCAACATCTTGGTTCCAGACGAAAAGGATTGAGGTAATGGAGTGGCCGGCTCAATCCCTTGACCTCATCCCCATTTAAAACTTGTGGGGTGACATTACGAATGCAGTTTCTGAAGCAAAACCCAAAATTTCACAGGAACTGTGGAATGTAGTTTGTTCATCCTGGGCTGAAATACCTGTTTCTAGGTGCCAGAAATTGGTTGACTCGATGCAACGCAGATGCGCAGCAGTTATCAAAAACAATGGTTATGCAACTAAATATTAGTTCAGTAATTTAAAGTGAAGTTAAATCTTGAAAAATGTCTTCAGTTTATACAGTAAGTGTATAAACAGAAAAATGTCGACACTGCTATTTTTTTGAACAGATTAATATTCCTTTTCTTTGCTTCCTGTAAAAGAATAACGCAGACTTGATAAAAAATTGTTAATCCTTTGATTTGGAATTGAATGTGTAATGTTTCCACTACATTTGAAATATGGAACTAAAAGCTATTAAAAAATATTTGCACTTTATTCACTTTTTTTAACGCACTGCTATTTATTTGAACACCACTGTACTGCGCCCTGTCTTTTGCATACAGTGCACTGGCAGAAGCATGCTTTTTAATGTGCACTGTTTAGCATGCGACGTGCACTACATAAAAAATATCCACTATACTATTTTCCAACCGTACTGTGAAAGTGTCGTAAGACGTCCCACCCTTGCGTGGCCATGTCACGTGTTGTTTTTGTTGTATTTCAAAGTAAAGGTCAGCGAAGCTTAAAAGTTTTAAAACAAAACTTCATGTCATGTATATGCGATCAAAATGTTTGTGTACTTCTTGAAAAGTGTGCTCACAAATATACGCAGCAAAACCCTAGAAGTAAGTGTATCATACAGGGATTTAAAGTATACTATATTTAGGCCGTGACCGAATATGATCCCTTCTCCCCTTTGAGGGCGCATATTTGTCAACTTCATCAAACTTCACAAATGGGGGTTCTTAAAATCCCAGGATGAAACCCTTATTTCCGGGTATTCAGGAGCACATTCATCCACAGAACTGTGCACTCATCCGACAATTTCGGGAACTAACCCAGAAGTAAAAACTTGTAGTTGGTCTACAAGAGTGGGACATATTACGAATTACTCTCTTTTTATTTTTGTTAATTCTATCTTCATTCATAATCTACACTTTGTCATATGTAACCATTGTCATATGTAAACTGATTGATATTCTATTCAAGTCCAGAACTGCCCCGTGGCCCCGTGCTTGTGGTGTAGATGAGCATTCAGACAGCTTGCTGAGTTTGGACATCATGCCTTATTCCTCTGTCCACACCTCAGAGATGGCGACCCAAACCATGTTCCTGCAGGAAACCCGGTAGGGGACTCGCGTGCAGGTGTGCCATTTTGGCTCTTTTGTAGTTTTACATATGCATCATTTCAATTGCATAACGTACAGGTCAAGGTCCAAATTCTATGCCTTTAGGTTTTAGCTGTAGGTTTAATAGCTCTTTTTTATAGGTCATTAGTCAGCTATGAGCGTGAGGCCAGATTTACCTGGCACCAGAGGTTAGGTCCAGTTTGTAGTAACACTGGGTTTTCATGTTATGATTTTGTAGATTTTGTGAAAAATTATTTTGTATGACACTAGCACCATTCTACATGGTCTTTCCTCATTACTATGCACTTTAAAAACCTGATAAATACCAAATTAATTAAAGACTTGGGGAACGCGGGGGCTGGGTTCCCTGGGGCTATATAATGAGCGCACCTGGGGTAGACTGGGAGATCTGACGATGGGGCGAACGTGAGAGGACTGATTGCCTCTAAGCTCCTGTGTGTGTGGCTGTGATTCTTTTTCTTTCCTTTCAGTTAATTCGGTTTAGTTATATTTTTTTGTGTGAATGTGCAGTCAGTGTGTTGTGTATGGTATGACTTACCTGCAGAGCAGCTAACAGTGGCAGTGAGCGGGAGTGGTCCGAAGCGCACCAACGACGGCGGTGTATGGAGCTCGTCGGAGGGTTGGAGCCGGTGTCCCAGAGAGCCTGGTGATGAGCTGTTGCTGGGGGAATTCAATTCCCCAATTCGTAAGGGATGTAGGTGCGCCGTACTAACTGGCTGACGTGCGCGTGTGGGTCTGATACCGGGCAAAACGGGGAACTGAGTGGCAGCAGGTGTTTGTGGTCAGAGTCTGTGTCTTGTGCCTATCCCAGCAAGTGTGATGAGGGCAACGGGCTGCAGTAAAGCCCTGGGTCCCGTGATTTGCCCAAGGGGTGGACAGATTGAATTCTCGTTGGTGACCACCACGGACGACAACAAGCTGTCCCGCTGTATGTTTGTGTGTGTCCTTTTTTTTGGGGCCGGACGGCCTGTGTGTATTTTCTTTGGGTTTTTTCCCTTTTTTAATTTTTTAAATTTGCGGTAGTCCTCCCAGAGCTGCAGCTTGGGCAGGACTCCACAACATGATTTCTTTTTTTGTTAAGTGGATGTGTGAGAGTACCGCCGTGTCTGTGTGTGGGCTTTTCCCCCCGGAGGTGCTGTGGGCATGAGTGTGTGTGCGTGTGCCCTTTGTTTACCGTTGCCTGTACAAGCCTGAACAGCAGTGTGTGTGGTGTGTGTGTGGTTTAGGAGGCACACTTACCTGAGGGAGGGGTCAGCTGCATCCGGCAGGAACGTTGGGAGAAAGTGGGGGGGGGGGGGTAAAAGAGACCCACAGACGGGCATTGCTCCGTCAGGTCGTGTGTGTGTGTTGTGTGTCTTGGGTATAATTCACTTTATTGGAATAAATAAAATCTCTTTTTTGCCTTTTACATCTGCCTCGTGTGTTGTCGTGTGAAGAGTGGTGGATTCTGGGTCTAAAACCTGCTTTCAAGCCGTGACATATGCATTATAGGAAAGGCCAACAGGATGCTGGGATACATAGAAAAAGGTCGTGAGCATACGTTGAAGGTTGCCATCTTGATCCTATACATTACCTTTGTAAATATTTGTTGTGGTTCGTGGCTGTGCATTTTCTTTTCTTTTGCGATTCTCGTCCTGGTTTTGTTCATCAATCTGATTTTTTTCACGTTCCATTTCAGGGTTTGCCGTCCTCATTATTGTTTTCACCTGTGCTTCTACCTGCGGGATATTTAAGTTCCTCACTTCCGCTTCCCCAGTGTTTCTTTGTCTTTTGACATTGCATCAAGCCAGGTATAGCCAGGTAATAGCGACCTCCTGATATTAAACTCTGTTTATGTTCACGAGGGACTTGCTATTAGCTATTATTCAGGTATAGAATTGTTTCCTCCTGCTAGCGTTCTGCGCTATTTATTTTGTCTGTTGCTGTTCTCAAGGAGACAGTTTTTTTTTTGTGCATTTGTTTTGGTTTTACACTTTTCCGGCTCTGAGCTAAGGTAGCCGAAGGTGTTTTTTTGTTTGCTAGATTTTCCATTCTAGCTCATTAAGTGAGCTCGGGAGATTTAGTTGGTATTTCACAAGTTCGCCCATTTTAGTGGGTTTATTTTTTGGCTGCATAGCCTTATGGAATTCGTTTCCTGTTTTTTCTTTCTTTTCTTTTATTATTTTCTCCCCTCTTTATTGGTCCTCACTGCTGTGAGCTGACTTGTTCTGATTCCACCACCTTCGCGTTTGAATCTCAGACACATTAAAGACAATTACAATATTGCGTCAGGTTCTGGGTAACACACTATGAGAATCTTTAGGGCATTCATGTCCAGGCTCAACATAGTACTGGATTCTTTGCAGTTTGTAGGTATATTTCCTACACCGTTTCATTTCCTACACCGTCTTTGCTATGTCTCAATAGGAAAAAAAATCCATAAGCACCCCCCATGCCTTGGGGGCAGGTTAAGGCAGTTAGGTTGGTGTTGTGCAAAACAAAATGACTGGGTGAATTTGCAGGCCAGTTATTACTCACAGTCATACATTCTTTGCATTTTTTTTGATGCAGTCACTCATGCTGACTTAATGTATGTTCATCTACATGTGACTCTCGTGATTCCCATGATTCAGTATTATCTTGTGAGCTTGAAGGATCAGAAATTGTACTTGTAAACCAATATTGGTCTGAACCTGTTGTCATTCATTTTTAAGCCATTTCTTATTAACTGACTCGTGTCATTTTAAGAGATCACCAAACATTGTACAATGAACCCCTTATGACCACCATACTGTTATAATTGGCCTATGTATCCTTTCACTTACTGGCCAGTGGCCACTGGAAACAAGGTCTCGCTATGAGAAGACCATGTACCGTTCTATAGCACCATGTACCCTTCTTATATCGTACAGCTGAAGCTAGGATGGTTAGTAATTAGATGGGAGAGCACCTGTGCAAACTAAGTTGTTGTGGTGTTGGTGATGGACCAGCAGGAGAAACTCTTCCCTCTGGACCAAAATATAAATCTGGTGTCCCTGCGCAATATTTGGGGTGGATGGTGGGAATACAGTGGTATTGTGGTAGTTAAAGGTCCCATGGCACTTTTCAGAAGATGTGTTAACCCTGGTGTCCTGATCAAATTCCCAATACATTCCCAGTACATCTGGTCACCTAATCATCTTCCCTTACATCTGATATAATCCCTTGAATACTCTCACCACAGTATAGATACCATACCCAGATTGATAGAAAAAATATGATAAGCAAATTAAAAATTATTAAAGCATTGTAAATAAAATTGGCATTCATATATCGTACATCTTTAGTTTATATTCATTGAAAATACAATAAAATGATGGAGCTTCTCTCAGTCCACAGAACTTAATTCATATTGTGCCTTAAATTTTTTTCTCACAGGTTGCCAGATTCATACGCTGGCTCCCCCCGTGAGGACGACCATATGCTTCTTGCCTCTTGAACCTTGAATAATACATAACACTACCGACCCACAGGTGGTACATAGCTAATGTTGAAAGCTCTGTAATCATAGCTATATGAACATAACAGGACATACCTGATAGTTACTATCTGCTCACTTTTTAAAATCATAATAGCTACGTATGTTTTCAAAATCGAATTGTATTTTAAGCCATGGCTTAATTGGACAATTGAGCGAAAGAATGGAGATTTTCTTGCTGTAGTTATTCCTGTTTTAAGCCATGGCTTAATTGGACAATTGAGAGAAATAATTGAGATGTTCTTGCTGTAGTTATTCCTGTTTTAAGCCATGGCTTAATTGAACAATTGAACGAAAGAATGGAGATGTTTTTGCTGAAACAGTTTTTGTTCCTGTTTCACAAAGAAAACTGGAACATCGACCCATATGATGCTGATTACAGGCGCATGTAACGTCTGGGGCAGGGGGGAAATGTTTATTTAGAAATAATGTGTGGAAAACCGCCTGCTATATGTGGCAACAGGCTTTGATAAACAACGTGCTGTCCCAAACTAGCTTGATTTTACTTCTCAAGTTGGAAAATTTAAATAATTTGTTCATATGTTTATTTTGCCAAATAAGGCTTTTTTTATGAAATCCTAAATTTTGGTCGCTATCCTGTGAAGTATTACAGATTAACTTTTTATCACTTTTTATTTATAAAGGTTAAACAGCTTAAATTACACTAAAAACATAGTAGTGAAACACATGTAAAGTGTACTAAAACTTTTGAGCAGTAGTGTAGGTTAGCACCAGCTGCTTTACGTAAACAGAAATATACTGTAAAACACACTTAAGATCAGCAGCAAATTGCTACAGAAGGCTAAAGGACTTCTGTAAAAGACTGTTGTTTTATTTATTTGCATTGGTAGTGTAAAACAAAGACCATGTTATTTTATGATGTGCCTAAAGAGGGCAACATTGTGCTGTCAGTTTTCAAGTCTATAGCTTTAGTTTTTCTCTTATAAACCAGTTTTTTTTGGTAGCAATTTGTATTTGCACTGACAGTTAACCTTTTTTTAATTTCTGGTATTTAAACAAGAGACCTTCCATATATGGACATACTGTAATTGTGTTGGGTTTCTTGTTTAAGGGGTCTTATCTGAAAATAATATGAATTATATTTGTTGACATGCAATTTTCATTTGGTTACAATATAACAACTTTCATTTGGTTACAACAGACACCTAAAATTACTTTAGTCAAGATTTTAATTTGAGTAACAACTCAAAATATTATTATTGCTCTATGTGGACCATTATATTGCTCTATGTGGCTCATATGTATGTTCAAAGATGATGGTACTCTTACTGCTGCTGGTATTGGTACTGGTATGACTACCAGTCTGCTAAAAAGCATATATATGCATTAGAGATTACTACTGGTAATAATAATAAAATGCAATGCATACTACTTATAATAAAATACAATGCATGTATTTCAATGTAGCTTCTTGTAATATTATGGTCACAGCCAAAAAATATTAAGAACCAAATATATAAAATAAAATATTGTGAGCAGGCATGAAATAGCTTTTTTAATGGGGAAATGAGGTGTGCTGGAATGTCCCATTGTAATGTCCCTGGTTGTGGAACACAGATCTTTCTGTATGCAAACAGGATGTGGTTTCAGGAACCAGAGGCTGTAATTACGATACATGTACACACAAACTACAAATCATTTACAGAGATGTACACACACACACACACACACACACACACACACACTCAGGAACACGCACATGCACACACACACACACACACACACACCTGCATCTCACACTCAGCCCAGAGATCCTTATTTGCTAAGTGGGAAGTAACATAGCATGTGACAAGTCCATGTCTTACCCAGTCAAATAGCGGTGAATTAATTGGTGAGTCAGTATTGCACTAAGAGGTTTAGGAATTGTCTGTAGAAGTGTGTTTTCCTTCCAATATAAGGATGCATTCCAGATTCTGCACTGAAAAGACTTCTCACACCTAATACCATTTCAGAAAGATATGGTCAAAGTAGTTATGTACTCTACTGAAATTACAAAAACAGGCAATGTAGTGGATGCCCCCACATATTTTCTGATGGTTGCCTTTATATAGTAAAAGCTGTGCAAATGTCTGGATGAAGTGAGCTGCACGGGTCAGCTCAGACGGCGACAGTGCAAAGCCCGCTCAGGAACCAGGGTCCAGGAGCTAAACACACAAGCTGATGGCCATTTTTAAATCCGGTCAGGAGTCTTCCTTTAGGGTGAAAGTAGCCTTCCTTTTATGGTTGCTGTGGTGATTCAGATGTCAGGGTGTAGCCATGTGTAACACATTCATGTCAAAATATGAACAAAAATAATCTAGTTTCCTGTCAGCTCATTCAAAGTATTAGTTGGGATAAGCAAAGGATTTCCTTTATGACCAAAAGCTTTTAAAGTTATTTTTGAGCTGTGTCGTTTGTAAAAGTGTGACAGGAGGGGGTTACATGTAAAAATATGGGATGATGGCACAGCTCTTAGAAAGTACAGGGGGCTGAATTCATAAACCTGTCTTTTTTTTTCATGGGACAAACAATATTTCAGAACAGGTAACGCTAAAATATTTATTATTAGGAATGGTAAAAGAGAACACCGGTAGCAGAGTGTGTGTGTTTTTCTCGTTTGAAACACAGAGTCATTTTGACAGAATTTTGTCTGCATGTGAGACATTACTATTCTGTGGATTTAGTTAATGTGATGATCTCCTCACTGCCTGCTTGTTCTGTTCAACAACATGTGCTCTCCCTGACACTATATGAGTAAACCAGCTGAAACAGTGGGACAATTATGATGCAACAAAAATGTCAAGTTTGAGTTTTGGGGTTTGCTTGGTTTAGTTTGATGAACCGAGAGTTTATCGTTTAGTCTTGTTGAAGTAAATAGTGACAGTTGTTCAGCAGAATTACCTTAAGGATTGAAATTATTGTGTGATTCTGATAGTATTAAGTGGTGTAGAGAAAAAATTATTTTCATTAGTTAGTTTCTGTGTTTTCTTTTTGGAGTAAGTCTTCCGGGACCTGGCTGTAGTAGTATCTATCGGAAACACTCCTGAAAAATGGCTTGAACTCTAACCTGCAGCACTTTGCTAGGTAAGTCTCCAAAGCAAGACGAGGATACTAACAAAGTTAGAGTTCCAAAGGGGCCAAATAGTTGGTGCCCAAATTGCAGGTGCGTTGGTCACAAAAACTAAAAAAAATGTTTTTATTTAAAGTGGCAAGGGGACCAGTGTCAAAAATTATGACAACATATGCCACCAAAAAACAGCATCAGCAAAAAATAACTCTCCGACAGGGACAGACGGACACTTGGTAGGATAGTTGCTAATAACCACAGAACTACAGCTCTAAAAATTGCCACAGAATTTAATCAATATCTGAACCAGTCTAAAAAAAAACAGTACGTTGTGAGCTTCAGAAAGCTGGTATTTATGACGGGGCCTCCATTCGGAGACTATTTGTATCCAAGGCTAATGCAAAAACGCATAACATGGTGTAAGGAACACAAAACCTGGATCCCTGAGCAATGGAGAAAAGTCATATGGTCTGATGAGTCATTTTTTACTCTTTTTAATACATCTGGATGGGTTTATGTTTGGGAAAAAGCCTAAGGAGACATTCAATCCACAATGTCTATTGACAACTGTTAAGTATGAGGTGGTTCTGTAATGGTATGGGCATTGCCTTCTCACGGCCTCGTAAAAACCGTTTTGAGTCTCCGGGGCTGCGTCCCAATATTTTTCACTCCCCATCTCCTTTCCTCCACTCTCCCACTACCACTCCTCTCCTACCCGGAAGTATGCAAAACTGCCTGAACGTTTCGAGTACAAGTATTTGTATGTACAGTATACAATGTACCTGACATTCCGGTTTGCGCCGAGACATTGATTAATATGTAACCATTAATATGTTATTAAGATGTAATCAGCAACATTAGATAACAAAAAGATCCTTGTGGTGGGGGGGGGCGTGGTTTTAGGCGTTGCCGGCAAGAGAGAGAGTGGTTTGTGGAGCCGGCACAGCTGCTGGAAATCATGCAATTAGTGACGAATGATTGTTTTATTGTTTTTATTATTAATCAATTGCCTTGATTGTTCGACAGTGAGCCTGAAAGCATAAAAAAGCCTTCCGGGAGTTCGACGGGAGAAAAAGGCGGAAGACTGTCTGTCTGTCTGTATGTATGTTTGTAAGTGCATAAAACCTTTGCGGGAATCGCACATCAATTGGGAACGACAATAAAAACCGGTTCTCTCACTTAAAGTCTTGGACTCTGTCTCTGCAAGCGAGCGGTGGTGCTCACTTCGCCACACTCCCGTACAGGAGAGGAAGAAGCAAAGTGCAGAAGACAGCTAAAAAGAAAAAATGGGTACTAGCCAGGAACAGCCGGAGCAGACGATATCTATGATGGCGCTGGGGAAACTGCTGGAGGGTCTAGCTGCCATGCAGGAGCAACAGTCGGTTGCTCATGCGGAGCAGATGCAAGCCCTGTGTGAACAGTCTAGCCTCCAGCCCCAGGCGCTGCTATACAGTTGGCTGCTGCCGGGGATTCCAGGGGAAGGCAGAGCATCTCGTCTCCGAAGTTCCACATACTGAAGATGACAGCGGACGATAACGGTCAGGCCTTTCTCGAGGCGTTTGAGGTGGCAGCGGAGACTTGCAGGTGGCCACTGGAAGAGTGGTCAGTACGTCTCCTGTCCCTCTTATCAGGGGAAGCGCAACAAGCTGCGTATAGCCTGCCGGCAGCCGCTAGGGCGGATTTCAGAAACCTAAAGAAGGCGGTCCTCGACCGAATGGGATGCAGCTCGGAAGACCACCGACGTTGGTTCCCGGGAGACCACCCTGACGGGAGAGACAGGCCATTAGCCTACGCCCAGCGGCTGACAAACATGGCGAGGTGCTGGCTCCAGCCAGAGATTCCATCAGCAGCTGAAGTCGTGGAACAGATGGTCCTGGAGCAGTTAATCGTGGGGTTGTCGGCGGATACAGCCAGCTGGGTCCAGTGCCATCGGCCCACCAACCTGGACGTTGTCGTCACCCTGGCGGAGGACCACCTGACACAACACCCCTTCAGCCAGCAGCAGAAGCCGGAGCCGGCGCCCCAGAGAAAATACCCTCCTCGTTCTGTTCCCCTTTCCGTTTCCCATCCTGAAAACCCCTCTTTTTCTAATGTTAATCTCCTTTCTTTTTATTCCCTTTCCCCCCACTCAGGCTAAGTGGAGGTGCAGTCTGGCCCACAGGGAGCTCATCAGGCACCTGGACTAAGGTGTTGTCCGCTCATGGAGGTGGGGCAGATGGTCCATGTCGTCGGCCCGCCCACCTCAGCTCCAAATCCAAACGGGGTGTAGTGCATTCTGGTATGGGTGCAAGGGAGTGAACACCGGCTGCTCCGAAACAACAGAGCCTGGTTCGACCGGAGGCTTTGGTATCGGCACGTTGGGTGGTTATTAAGTGTGTGCATGAGGATCGACACAAGTACCCTACAGTACCAGTGGAAATTTGTGTAAAAAAAAAGCATATTCTAGAGGATGTGGTTAGCTCCCGTCTCTCGCACCCTCTGATTTTGGGCACAGATTGGGCGGGGTTTAAACAGGTAGCAGAGAAGCTGATGGGGGTGCGATCACAACTGATAGGTAAGTGTGAGGTGTGTGCAGTTGACAGTGGTGGCGCGGAATATGTCTTGAATATGACAGAAATGTGCCTGGTTGAACAGTGACCAGGATATACATTAAGGTATTTCTATGAGTTCAGGCATGGGTTGCCATCTCAACCCTGATTGCTCTTCCAGCTTCTGCTATTTCCTGTCTGCCACAGGAAGAGGTGCTGGTCTCTCCGCTCGCCTGTGGGGGCAGCTTCCTGTTCCACACAGTGTGCAGGGAATCGGGAGCCTCAGGACTGGAACAATAGTGCTAAGGTCAGCAGCAGCGGTGGCCTTCTGCAGCGGTGCAGTTCCACAATAACAGCGATGGCTTATCTCCACATCACACAACATCAAAAGCAACCATAACATTTTCAAAAATAAAAATGGAACAATGTTTGTGCTGCACTGGAGACAAAAGACAGTTGCTAACAAACATGTGTTTCTGAGTAGATAAGCAACAGCCATAATACTGTCATACTGAAGAACTTTGCCGTTACAGTTTTACGGTTTAAAATTCAAGTGAAATACAGGTTAATAAGTGCAGAACCTACAGGGTTAAAAAGGCATGTAAAAATATTATGTTAAAACATGGCCAAAATTTACATTCTGCAAAATTTAGTCCATATGTAGTTTTGTGTATATTATAAAGCAGTGACAAATGAAGCAAAATAAATGGGTGTCCTTGTTTACTAGTGACTAGACTCCTGAAGATTACGTCAGATATGCAGTCAGAAACCTACTGTGCAGCTTGAGCTTGTAGTATCTGATGATGAGCACAGGGGTCCTTTTTGTGTAGATATGTTTTTTCCAGCTAGGCAGCTACAAAGGTACTTCAGCTGTGTGCTTGTAGTGAGACCGTGTGACTGTCTGTATGTGTTTTAGATTCTCTGGTTTGAGGCTGATCTCTGGGCACAGTGTGTTGTTGCGGGTGCTTCTTTGGGCAGTTTCAGCCCATCCCTTCCTATCCCCTCCCAGCCAAGCCACTATTGGTGCTACCCTACAGTACAGATAACCAGACTCTTTATTAAGGTTAAAATAATTTACGCTCCACACACAGCATGGGTCCTGAAAGTGAATGTGTTCCAGTCCAATTCAGTGCCTGTTGCCTGGCCAGACCACAGGGACAACTGTGGGGCTCCGGGCCACAGTCTGCATTGGCGTGGTCATGATTTCATGATCGTGGAGATTTCAGCTGATCGTGGAGATTTCAGCTGGATCTCTCTTCCCCCATTTCCCCTCGTATCTGTCCCATCAGTGCAATGCCCCCTGTCAATTCAGGACTGCACACAGCAGTACAGGCTTCCTCCAAAACATGCTCTCTTTTACAATCAATGACTGGGACTGGAAGGTGGCAGGTTCAGGATCGACCATAAATGGCACTAATGAAGCAGCAGAGATACCCTGAGTGTACCCTGCTAACTGTAGCCCTGCCTATACAATGCAGTAGATGGAAAACAGCTTAAAGTGCTAAAAACTATTTGGTTTTTCCCCTATTGCTTATGCATGTTTTTAACTTGTATCAAATTAATCCAAGCTTAACATACATACAAAACTACAACAAAAAAAAAAAATAATAAATAAAATTTTTTAAAAAAAAACTAGCATGAAAGCAAAACATTTATGGTATAATGGCCAAACAGATTTTTAGTAGTTGTATGTAGAATAGAAATGTCATCAAAATAATCAAATAATGATACAGTCCAGTAATATTATATACAATATAATATTGTGACCCCATCTGATTAATCTTGCCTTTCCTTTACATTTGGCCATTCATTTTTATCAGCAACAATCTGTATAAAATCCATTATGGACATTGCTATGTTATAACAATACATAATCTCATTTCACATTTCATGCCATATTCTGATCATGTCACATATATACACTGCTCAAAAAAATGAAGGGAACACTTAATCATCACAGTATAACACCAAGTCAATTAAACCAAACCGGTCATGCTGGATGATGTTGCAGGCAGCATAACATTCACCACGGCGTCTCCAGACTCTTTCACGTCTGTCACATGTGCTCAGTGTGAACCTGCTCCTGGTGTGAAACGGCCCTGTCCAGCTCTCTTCATGTAATGGCCCGTCTCCCGGTATCTCCTCCACGATCTTGAGACTGTGCTGGGAAACACAGCAAACCTTCTTGCGACGGCACGTATGGACATGCCATCCTGGAGGAGCTGGACTACCTGTGCAACCTGAATGGGCTGCAGGTACCGCCTCATGCTACCAGTAGTGACAAGGGCACTAGCAAAATGCAAAACTCGAGAAAAATCAGTCAGGAAGGATAAGGAGAGAGAAATGGTCTGTGGCCACCACCTGCAAAACCATTTACTTTTTGGGTGTTGTCTTGCTGTTGCCTCTCCTGTCCATCTGTTGTCACTTTCATTTGCACCAAAGCAGGTGAAATTGATTCACAATCGTTTACGCTTCCAAACCGGACAGATCGATATCCCAGAAGTTTAATTGACTTGGTGTTATACTGTGTTGATTAAGTGCTCCCTTAATTTTCTTGAGCAGTGTATATATATATATATATATATACGTTAATAATAATAAAATAATAATAATACATTTTATTTATATAGCGCCTTTTTCAAACCCAGGGATACTTTACAGAACAAAAGGATAAAAGCAACCATTCCATCCCAATCGTTCCAGCAAAGATATACGTTCCATCCCAAAGCTGAGAAAAACTATTTCATGGCATTTTGGAGAAGTTATATTGCAATAAGGCCAAGCATCATGCTCTGTCTTATACGGTATTGTTATATAACCTTTATCCTTTGAAGATGAAAATTGTTGGCTAAAAGGACCATTTCAGTTGATAGGATATGCTACTGTATTAACATTACATTTACATTACATCGGTACATTACAGTTTTGAACACTCAGATTTTCAAAGCATAGTATTTTACATTGTATTAATAGTTTTTGAAAATGTGTTAAATGCTTTAAAAGATGTGTGAAAGGCAGTTTAAAAAACATTAAAATAATTTAGCTAATTAAAAAGATAAAAGAATCAGGCAACACTAAAATAAATACAAATATTAGGGAACTGTAAAAAAAAAAAGACAAAAAGAAAAATGAGCCAGGCATGTTTGTCAGTGTTGGGCCTCAATGGGCCTATCGTTGCCATGGCAGTCCTCTCTCCCTGTTTCCATGGCTGCAAAACCTTGGCTGGCAAATGGTCACCATGGACACACTCAAGCTTCGGAAACTATAACTCTTTTGCCAGGGTGTAGGTACTGTGTAAAATGAGATGAAAAGCGGGGAGTTGCAAGCGGTTTAAATCACTGATGCGTAGTGGTGGCTGAGTGAAATACGTTACGCTGGAACATTCGGACAAAGCTTTGGGATTCTCAAGCCTGCTCTTGCCAAGTTTAGCCAGGGGCCTCAACTGGCACATCGTGAGAAAACTCTGGTTGAATTCTGAAAATTTCAGCGCTGTGACAAAAAAAATGTCTATACATAAATGGCTAATTCACTTATAAACATCAATCTAAGCTTACACTGTGTAAATTAAAGTAGAAGCTATGGAAAAAGAATAGTCATTAGACCTCCGTCAGCCTTCTGAATTGTCAAATTTTATGAGTTAAGTTCTTACCATAAGGTTTATAGAAAACTATGTAAAACACATTACAATGCATTGGCAAGTGGATTGGCTTGCAAGAAGCTATAGATGCCGTGATTGCGCGTGTGTGTACTTAAAACGAATATAAATTGAACTTGTCTAAATGAGTTCTGTGGTTCTGGGGCCTGCAGTGGAAAAAGCCACGTCACGCTTTGTTTTTATACACAGTAGACCTTGAGCACAGGATCCGAGGTCATATGGGGTGTATTCAGAGACCACTCTGTTCAATGCCGTAAGCGAGAGAGACAGAATGAGAGAGGAGGTCAGTGTGTGTTTGAGAGAGAGAGAGAGAGAGAGAGAGAGAGTTTGGGGGGGGTTACATGTGTACGTTTTTGTGTGGGTATGTGAGTGCGTGTTGTACAACTGGTAAAACAAGAGCATGGCAGAATTATTCCCAGTCCCTGTCTTTTGCAATTATGTAAAATTTCATAGGAACAGTCCCATCGTTTAAATGACTAATATTTCATGCATTGTTGGAAATTTTAACTTTTATTTTGGTTTCTTGGCCATGACACTGATGTCAGTGATGTGCTGCCCTCTTCCATACAAACCATGAATTCAATTTCATTCAGATTCAAGTCTGGAGACTTGAGATGGCCATTGCAAAACAATACTTTATAATAATGATGCCTTGCATTTATATAGCGCCTTTCTCACCGGCTGGCGACTGAAAGTGCTTTGCAATGATGAGGGGGAAACTCGCCTCTACAACCACCAATGTGTAGCACCCACCTGGGTGATGCAATAGCAGGCATTTTGTGCCAGAATGCTCACCACACATCAGCTGAGTTGGAGAGGGAGAGAATGATTTTAGTCAATTAAACTGGAGGATGATTAGGTGCCAGATTGAAAAAGCCAGGTTGGGAATTTAGCCAGGACACTGTGGAAACCCCTAGTCTGTGTCCAAATCAGCACCCTTCCATACTATTAGGTAGGCTTGTTGAGTAGACAGGATGAGAAAGTCGTTAAGTAGGCGAAATCTCTAAATATAGCATACTTAAAACCCCCATATGATACACTTCAGGGTTTCACTGAGTATATTCAGGAGCACACTTCTCAAGAAGAACACATACATTTTGATCGCATAAATATGATGCGCAGCCTCATTTTTAAAAATGAGGCTCAGCTTTGCAACGTTTTCCTACAATAAAAACATGTGACATGGCTTCCCAAGGGTGGGACGTCTTATGACACTTCCACAGTATGGTTGGAAAATAGTATGCCGGATATTCTTAGTGTACTGCACATCGCATGCTAACCAGTGCACATTAAACAGCACACTTCTGCCAGTGCACTGTACGCAGAAGAAGGTAGATCTGCGGTAGATATGGCTCTGATTCAGACACAGCCCTTCTCTTTACGATAAGTGTCATGGATCTTTAATGACCACAGTAAGTCAGGACCTCAGTTTAACATCTCATCCAAAAGACAGCATCTCCTACAACACAGTGTCCATCACTGCACTGGGGCATTGGGGTTTATTTGACCAGAGGGAAGATTTCCCCCTAGTGGCCCACAAACAACACTTCCTGCAGCAACTTAGCGTTCCCTGTATATCTCCCACCCACATACTAACCAAGCCCACACCTGCTTAGCTTCAGCCATTCAGCAGGAGCAGAGTGTAATGATATTGAAGAAACCTAGCATACCTGGAACTGAAATCTGTACTGATTTGTAAAGAAGAACTAGATGGTTGCAGTGTAAAATGTATGTTTTATAATGTTTGTAAAGTGTTTACTAAAGTTATTAAAAACTTTAAAGTTTAAAGTAAATGGGCCCATAAAGCTCAATTTTGGTTACCTGATCATAGCACCCCATTCCAAGTTCCAATTACAATGTGTCCTCTACCGAGTAGATTTACCACTGTTCCATTGGTTACAAACATCTCAATTATTAACCAAGTTGTAAAAAGTGGTTTTAAAAAAAGGTTTTTGTAGCCATCTTCTGACTTCAAGGTCAACAACTCTGTCTTGTTTATTTTTTGCCTTTCCCAATGGTGACAGATGGATGTGTCACCCCAGTATACCTGTTAAACAGGAATTCATGGGAGGCCACAATACAGTTCTCTAAGACTGTAGTAGCACGTTAATGCAGATTTATTTCTGTTGAGTTTAATTTAAATATTAGTATGTGAATAGCTGACATGTCTTTCTGAAAAAAAACTTGTCAAAAAAGTCACATGAATACATTATATATAAACATGCAATAACACACAACCACACATGCACTCACAATCACACATGCAATCACACACAAACACACATGCAGGCATATAAAAAAACATGAACTGATCTCCTGATTACTGCCCTGCTTGTTGGATACAGTGACTTTTGACCTTCATGATGTCAGTAAGATTTGAGTCTTCCTCCAAAATTTACATTCAGAGTTTGCATATGCCACACCAGAACACCCTGTTTGGAGTGGTCCAAGCCTAGCGAGGCACCTGAGTCACAATTGTGTTTAGCTGCATTCATTTTAGCACTTGTTTTGGTCACTGAAGTATATCCATTGCATTTTAAGTTTAAAATTTTACAGTTTACAGTTGAATTGTGTACTGTTCCAAAATGTTTTGATAACTTTGATAATGTGATATTGTGATTTCATTTGGGAAAACAAGACAATTCTATCCGATTCAGTTAGTTTGGATAACCATTTTCAGTGAGGAGGGAGATCAGTTGACTGAGCATGCAGCACTCGCACTCAATAAATGAAATACACAATATGCAGAGAGCAAACAGACCTCAGAGTGAGCCTGCAGAGCAGAAACAGGGCAGAATGCAACTACAAGGCCTGATGACTGATACCTGAGGGTGCAAAGACGATGAGGTTTACAGTGCCGAAGCCAAAGCTGAGTACTGTCACTACTGTCACTAATGGGAGTGTCTATGCACTGTCCCTGTAATTATTTAATCTCTGAATACATTCACCTGCATCATTCCCTTTGAAATCATGTGTCCCCAGCAGGTGTGAAGAACCCCTGAGCAACTGCACACAGTAGCTGCGTTCTCTACTTAGTCTGCCAGGGCACAGAAACAAACGTGCAGTTCCGGTAGTAATGTTCTTGGCAATTGGATGACGTCTCTGCTTGGCTCCTAGGCAGCGGAGCAGAAAAACCACAGACAGACGCAAGCCTTCCTGAACCTGGGGTTAGATGAGCTGGAGTAGTTATGAGCTTATTCTCAGTGAGGTAACCCAGCCCTAACCTTCCTGAACCTGGGGTTAGATGAGCTGGAGTAGTTATGAGCTTATTCTCACTGAGGTAACCCAGCACTAACCTTCCTGAACCTGGGGTTAGATGAGCTGGAGTAGTCCTTCCTGAACCTGGGGTTAGATGAGCTGGAGTAGTTATGAGCTTATTCTCAGTGAGGTAACCCAGCACTAACCTTCCTGAACCTGGGGTTAGATGAGCTGGAGTAGTTATGAGCTTATTCTCACTGAGGTAACCCAGCACTAACCTTCCTGAACCTGGGGTTAGATGAGCTGGAGTAGTTATGCCTGGGGTTAGATGAGCTGGAGTAGTTATGAGCTTAGTCTCAGTGAGGTAACCCAGCACTAACCTTCCTGAACCTGGGGTTAGATGAGCTGGAGTATATGAGCTTATTCTCAGTGAGGTAACCCAGCACTAACCTTCCTGAACCTGGGGTTAGATGAGCTGGAGTAGTTATGAGCTTATTCTCACTGAGGTAACCCAACACTAACCATCCTGAACCTGGGGTTAGATGAGCTGGAGTAGTTATGAGCTTATTCTCAGTGAGGTAACCCAGCACTAGCCTTCCTGAACCTGGGGTTAGATGAGCTGGAGTAGTTATGAGCTTATTCTCACTGAGGTAACCCAGCACTAACCTTCCTGAACCTGGGGTTAGATGAGCTGGAGTAGTTATGAGCTTATTCTCAGTGAGGTAACCCAGCACTAACCTTCCTGAACCTGGGGTTAGATGAGCTGGAGTAGTTATCAGCTTATTCTCAGTGAGGTAACCCAGCACTAACCTTCCTGAACCTGGGGTTAGATGAGCTGGAGTAGTTATGAGCTTATTCTCAGTGAGGTAACCCAGCACTAACCTTCCTGAACCTGGGGTTAGATGAGCTGGAGTAGTTATGAGCTTATTCTCACTGAGGTAACCCAGCCCTAGACTTCCTGAACCTGGGGTTAGATGAGCTGGAGTAGTTATCAGCTTATTCTCACTGAGGTAACCCAGCACTAACCTTCCTGAACCTGGGGTTAGATGAGCTGGAGTAATTATGAGCTTATTCTCAGTGAGGTAACCCAGCACTAACCTTCCTGAACCTGGGGTTAGATGAGCTGGAGTAATTATGAGCTTATTCTCACTGAGGTAACCCAGCACTAGCCATCCTGAACCTGGGGTTAGATGAGCTGGAGTAATTATGAGCTTATTCTCACTGAGGTAACCCAGCCCTAGCCTTCCTGAACCTGGGGTTAGATGAGCTGGAGTAATTATGAGCTTATTCTCAGTGAGGTAACCCAGCACTAACCTTCCTGAACCTGGGGTTAGATGAGCTGGAGTAATTATGATCTTATTCTCACTGAGGGAACCCAGCCCTAGCCTTCCTGAACCTGGGGTTAGATGAGCTGGAGTAATTATGAGCTTATTCTCAGTGAGGTAACCCAGCACTAACCTTCCTGAACCTGGGGTTAGATGAGCTGGAGTAATTATGATCTTATTCTCACTGAGGGAACCCAGCCCTAGCCTTCCTGAACCTGGGGTTAGATGAGCTGGAGTAATTATGAGCTTATTCTCAGTGAGGTAACCCAGCACTAACCTTCCTGAACCTGGGGTTAGATGAGCTGGAGTAATTATGAGCTTATTCTCAGTGAGGTAACCCAGCACTAACCTTCCTGAACCTGGGGTTAGATGAGCTGGAGTAATTATGAGCTTATTCTCAGTGAGGTAACCCAGCACTAACCTTCCTGAACCTGGGGTTAGATGAGCTGGAGTAGTTATGAGCTTATTCTCAGTGAGGTAACCCAGCACTAACCTTCCTGAACCTGGGGTTAGATGAGCTGGAGTAATTATGAGCTTATTCTCAGTGAGGTAACCCAGCACTAACCTTCCTGAACCTGGGGTTAGATGAGCTGGAGTAATTATGAGCTTATTCTCAGTGAGGTAACCCAGCACTAACCTTCCTGAACCTGGGGTTAGATGAGCTGGAGTAATTATGAGCTTATTCTCAGTGAGGTAACCCAGCACTAACCTTCCTGAACCTGGGGTTAGATGAGCTGGAGTAATTATGAGCTTATTCTCAGTGAGGTAACCCAGCACTAACCTTCCTGAACCTGGGGTTAGATGAGCTGGAGTAGTTATGAGCTTATTCTCAGTGAGGTAACCTAGCAAATTTTGCAGTCCATATTCCACATATTCTCCTTTTCTGCATATGGAAAGGAACTGGCACATTGTACATTTATCCCAAAAATAAGTCTGATGAAGAGCACGAAACGTTACTTACCGGTGTTAATAAAGTTACTGGGGAGCATATACAGTGTACCGACCTTTTTTATTCTATCTACAGTTCTGTCCGGCACCTGTCTGAGTTTCTGGATGTGCTTGTATTTTCTGTGGTCCATTATTTATCTCATCCACAGTTTTCTTAGGCAGTAACATGAACTTGTTTTTGTAGAAAGTGGTTGTTAAACCAATTTGAATTGATCAAGAAGATTGTAATATTTAAAGCACTGTCAATTTAGCTATGTCGTTTACCTACTACTTTACATACTAGTACCTATTTGTTATTTTTTGTTTAAACTCTGTTGCTTTATTAATATATTTACAAATTCTGTAATGATAATGTATATGGACATTGCTGCTCGGGAAGAACGTTTAGAAACTCAGGTTGTATAGGCTATATTAAAATTTTTGATTCACGTATTTCTAATCTAGACGGACTGCACAATTAAATTCACAAAAGTGTCTGCATTTACGTAGCTTAACTAGCAGCATGCATATATTCCTGTCCATTTAACGTGTTATAGCCTACAAACAGATTATAAACCAACGCGAGATGCGTGGGCCTATGATTGCAATTACTGAGAAATCTATGTAAATGGTTATAGTTTATAAGCAGCTTGAATGCGGGTCTGTCAAAAGATTGCTGTAAGAAGCTGGTATTTTATTTTCCTTATTGAGTCTTTCTCCAGTAATCTTGTTGAGAGGCCATTGACATCGCTGCGAATGTGTCGAGTTGAACCCACGTAACTCATCCACTGTACTTCCTTTCGGGTTGTTTAACAGACATTGGTTTCTTTAGTGTGTTTTCCCCCCTATGCACTCTTCACAACAAGGAGCCGTGTAGTTCTCTGCAGTCGCCACAGTTTAAGTAGGCTAACTATTTGCATGACGAATACTTCCTGGTTGGGTTACTATTAGTTCAAATGCCCGGCTAACCTGAGAATACACACTTGAACAGTTCTGCAGCTCCTGCAACCTCTATGACCAGTAGTGAAACTGTTGCTTGCTCTTGTGTCTTTATTTTCTAATTTAATGTAAAAATATAGACATTTATTTATTTGTTTTTACTTGGCCGTACTTTGTACTCTGGAGCTCAAGCAAAACACTGCATAGAGCGCGGCTGTATGAAAAGCACACACCCAGTGTGCCAGGAAGAACTGAACTCTGAAGCCAGCAAGCCACAGTAGCTATAGCCTACTTCTCAAGAAGTTGCTACGGTATGTAGGGGGAAGACAGCGGCGAACTCAGCGAAAACCTGCAATAGTTTTCACGTTCTCTCTTCGTTTTGAAGACACCGAAAATGTCGGATACAATGTCTAGTTTTTTGCACATCGGGGATATTCTGTCCCTATATGCAGAGGGCACTGTCAATGGATTTATCAGCACACTGGGGTAAGTAAACGCACATCTGTGGAATTTTTCACCTTTTAAGTGTTCTGCATGACCCCTCCAATGTGAAATTCTTCAACCTTGCAAGACGACGTGATCTACCATGTCACTGCTCTTCAGATCTTCTGTACCAACCTTAGTTTGGCGTTCTTAGGATGATGCACACAATTCGAGTTCTGTTCCATCTACAGTTATCTGTATATAATAATAACAACAACAACAGTAATAATAATAATAATAATAATAACAACACAGTGTAAATGTTCATATGGTAGCTTGTGTGCACAGTGCTGCCTGTGCAGGCAAGCACATGTTGACAGTTGTGCTCTTTGCAAGACAAGAATGGTGAATTAAAATGGTATTAATTAAATTTGTATATGCATTGCTGATTTTGGACTTGATACGTGACCGTGTACACACTAATTACTATTCAGCAGTGTTAATTCTGAAAACAAAAATAGACTTCTGACTAAAGTGCATTTTAGTTTTAGTCAAATCTTATTCATTTAAATATTGTTAGCGTTAGTCTAGTTTTAGTCGACAAAAACTAAAGTCATTTTCGCCAAAGAAAAGTTAAGTAGTTTTAGTCGATGAAACAGTTTTAACAATTTCTTAGAAATTATTACTGACTGGCCTTAATACACAGACGCTACAATCATCATAATTTATTCCAATAATCTTTAAACTCTTGTTATTATTCAGTTGGAATATGCACTGATATGCATGGAATATGCATTTCCAGACATGTTTCTGTTGGAATATGGAAGGAATATTACCAATTCTGGAACTCTCTTCAGATGGTATTTACACATCTTTTAAGTCACAGACCACATCTTGCTCTATGCCAGGGGTCCACAACAAGGTCTGATCCATTTCAAGATTTTGTGCCAACTTCTGCTCTTAATGATTTAATCAGCTCAATAATATCTTGATCTGAGATTTGTCTGAGCATCTGCTACAGCTGCAGACAGACTGTAAGTGTATCCTAAAGATTTTACTGTGCTGAAGTATAGGAGTAAGCCAGCGTAGTTTATAGAGCTGTCAGAAAACTAAAACTAAGGTAATTGGTTGGAACAAAAACCAACAGGCAGACTGGCCTTCCAGGACTTGCACCCTAGCTTGCCCATCTTGCTCTATGCAGAGGTGATTCCTTAGAGGTAAATAAGACAATAACTTCATCTTATTAGATAAAGCAACTTCTAATTTATTTTATTTAAATTTGGGTGAGTACAGATCCAGTGGAAGAATGAAAACGACAGAAGGGCATTTGATATTGTAAATATTTTAGGATTAAAAAATGCTATTAATGGGTTAAGCTAGTTAAAAAATGTAATGTTATAGTATCACATAACTAATAGAAAAATAATATAAATAATAAAAAGAAAAAATAATCGACACTTATGCATAAAATATTAAATCTCCAATGCCTTAATCTATGAGGGGTGGAAAATTACAAAATAAATGCTGAATCGTTTAAAATTCCAAGCAAATTAAATGTTGCATCAATTTAAATGCAATTAAACAAATTATTGAAGTGTTAAAATGCTATCAAATTAAATACTCCCTCAGTGATAAAATAAAAATAATTATATTTCAATTAATTGTATTTCATCGCCTTGACATTTATTGATTTGGTAACAGTTTAATCAATTTGATGCATTGCAATTCCAATCGCCGCCACTTTTATCAGTTCACAGTTCGCAATGGCATTCATCAATTCAGTGCTTTCAACACCACTTCTATCAATTCAAGTGCAATTTCAGCATGTGCCAATCAAATTGTCTCGCCCACTGATGTAGCCTACATCTAGCCTTGTACTCAGGTTTGTCATGTAAATTGCAAACAGTGAGCTAATTACCATCTCAGTCTCTACCTCACGCATAGTGATTTTAACGTAGGTTATTTTATTTTGAGCAAACTTAGATTAAATATTGGTTTAAATATTTCACCGGATACTTAGTGGTTTGTGGTTATTCCGCAGTTGAAATCACAGAGTGTTTTGCCATACACCAAATGTATCTGCTGAAATATTTAAACACAAACTGCCTGTGACAAGTCTTCCGGCCTGCATATCAGTGTAGACAGCA
The DNA here is from genome assembly GCA_022702515.1 of Ilyophis sp. 1 JC-2022. Taxonomy (NCBI): domain Eukaryota; kingdom Metazoa; phylum Chordata; class Actinopteri; order Anguilliformes; family Synaphobranchidae; genus Ilyophis; species Ilyophis sp. 1 JC-2022. The sequence goes on along the minus strand of CM040402.1, from coordinate 30,236,912 downwards.
GGTTCTTTTTCATGTAGTTCACTGGCAGTAGTGCATATGTAGCTTCCACCACAAGCCCACTCAACATACAATTTATTCGTGAAATCCCCAAAATCAAAATCACTCTGTGGTTGTGTGGGCCATGGTAGAGATTGAAACGTTTAGGCCCATTACACGTTTCAACCATAGACTGTATAAAAATATTGACAAAGTCACTGTGACGTCACCCATTGCCTTCCCATGGCCTCGTAAAAACCGATTTGAGTCTCCGGAAGACTTTTTTGCCGCTCATTTGTACAAACTGCATTTTCTCCGTGGAGCTGAAGTGATGTTGTCGAGAGCAGGGTCAACCGGATATGGTCTTTATGGTCCAGGCACAGTATGATTGACAGTTTGGGGTAGAGAAGCCCATGACTGGACCAAACCCACCATTTTGCAAAACAAACTTGTGGTAAACTTCCTTAAGTTGCTGAAGTTTTATAATATAACATTTAATTTTCGACTTTACTGCGTCATTTATTCACATTGAATGTGTGGTATTGCCATGAACTAGCTATATTGACGGTCAATCAATCACATAGCCTATGTTATTTTGACAAGACTCATTTTATTATAAATGTCCCTAGTGCTGCTAGAAAGGCAGCAAGCTGTCCCCATAGTCTTAAATGAGCAAACCACCACTGTATTTTTGTCTAAACGCTAATTAACTTGACTGTGACAGAGCAGTCTGTCACGGTTTTCTGCAGCATGAAACCCCGTTCTGAAAACTGTTCCAGATAAAGTTGGCATTGTAGGTTTGTGGGTTCACACGCTAGCTAAAGCATAATGGCCTACATTACATCGTAGCTGCATTAAAATTCATCTGCATCCTGTAACCTAATCACAAACATTGCAAACATTTACAAACGCAGACTCCGTATTCTTTTCCGATAAATTATTGGTTTTATTTGAAGCATCCCCGTATTGAGTCAGTACAAACATACCGCTAACACTTTGGCTCTATTTCCCGCACATTTTCTTAATTTTTGGGACCGAAAAGAATTATCCAGGCATAGAAATGTCCGGTTAGGGTTCTAGTTGGAGCAGCTGGCTAACGTTAGTAACGGTATCTAGCCAACGTATATGGCCAGCCAGCAAGGATGACTTTAAGGAAGTCGAATAGCTGTTAAATTAAAATGGCTTGCCATAAGCTGTCGTTAGCTTGCTAGCTAAATGTTAAAACTACTTGCCATGTCGGTGCAGTTGTACTCCGAGGATCGGGGTTCGCGGCCCGGTCCTGCCAGATCCGAGCATGGCCGGTGCCCTGTGGGAGCAGCAATAGAGGCCTGTCACATAGAACCAGCACTGTAGTTACCAATGGTTACAGGGACGCGCCGCCATGTTGGAGGACCAACCCTAACAGAGACGCTTAACGTTACCACTGAACTAAAAAAAGAAACTGGTGGTTGAAAGCACTGAGGAGTGAGCTGGATTTAGACAGCAACCAGGCTCGGATCACTAATGGTAAATTACGTTTTATGAACAAATTATAAAGTTAGCCAGTTAATATATACGTAACTAGCTGGCCTAATGTACGTTTATGTGAATTATCTTTGTTAGAAAGTTAAAAGTGAATTAATCGATAGGTTTAGCTAACGTTAGTAGCTATATCATTTGTGTGAACGACTGCTACGCCTGCGAAACATTAATGTTAACCTAATGCGATACGTCAAGCATATTGTGAACATTAAAACAGTGTTAATTTGAACTATTATGACATTGCTAGGGGTGCTACATTGTACGATGTCTCAAAAATAGATTGGATAAACTGTAAACACCTGTGCTGGCCAGGCAGGGTGCGAGCAATATGAGAGAATCCAGAAGAGGGCGAAGAGAAAATGTACCGTAAACGTAACGATATTAAGCACCAAATAACAATGTATTTGAAAGTAATAATGAAAGTAACGGTAAATGTACTTTGTGTTGAACTGATTCGCCTTTTATAGTGGCTACAACTGAAGTTCCTTATCGGGAAAATAAAAGTTATTCTATTCTATTCATCGAGTTAAAGTATGTTTTATTGCTAAAGTAGGCTACTGTAGCCTAGCGTTAATACTTTAACATCACTTTGCTCCCATATGAACTGCACAAGCACTTTACTTACCAAGGTGGTATACTACGAAGCAGGAATACTGAGTTAGTACTAGCTGGATAATTCAATAAAACCCAGAACAGCTCTTTTTACTTCAGTCCATGCATGTTCCAGATTTGGCAGGGTTCCGGGTTTTACTCAGTAATTAATCCTGCTTCGTAAATATACCCCCCAAGAGTCCTTATAATATTTGTTTATGTTGTTATTATTAGACTAGAATAGAATAGAATATAATAACTTTTATTTCCTGCTAGGGAACTGCAGTTGTAGCCCCAGCAACAACAAAAAAGACATAGACAGTGGGGCAGACCCACAACACACAAACAAACATATCAAACAAAGACATCCAACAGAATCATTACATCAATCAAGTGAATTAAGTGAATGAAAGTGCAATACAGCCATGATTAAAAATAGCCCCCGCTGTCCCGAGATGTCCAGTGTCACCAAGCAGTCCAACACACAAACTCCGCCTCCAAGACTCTCCTCCATACACGCAGCGCCGCGGTCTCTGTACACCGCCGAAACTGAGAAATTGTTTTGTGATGTTGTGTACTGTATATTTTTTATATTACTGAGCTACTTTTAAGCATTGCGCAAAGCAAATTTCAATGATGGCAATAAAGTAAAATCAAGCAACCTCCTGATTAAATGTGATAGCCTATAAATTTGGTTTGCATAACGTTATTGGTCCTCCAAGATGGCGGTTGGCGTAAACAAGTGGGCGTGTCTGACCAAATTGTGACGTAGGTGACAGGCCTCTATTGGCGGCTACTTCCGGGTGGGGGGAGGGTCTTGGAGAGAATCGCTGCGCATAGAATGGCCCTGGTCGAGTTGGAATCACGGTCAGGAACCCTGGGAGAAGTCGCGCCCTGAAGAGGACGTGGCGATCTCCGTCCTACTGCCGGCTGACAGGGTGACAGGTGGCAGTGAGGGTGTGCAACGGTGATTCTCTAGCAGTTGCTACACGGGGGGAATTTAATTAGAATAGGGGTTCAATTGGCTACCAAATTGTGAGAAAAATGGGGAAAAAATCTGAAATAAATACATTTTAAAAATTTTGAAAAAAACTACTTGCCGTGAGCTATCTTTAGCTTGCTAGCTAGCTAACTACTTTTGTAGTAGACACATCATAGCTCGCTCCAAAATGAATATGTGATGACAAACATGTTGAAGATGTGCAACAAGGCAGTCAATTTATTATGTTATGAACTGCGTCCACAAAACAACAGCTTGTTCACGGTAGGCTACGAAGGGATGTTCTCCATCGACTTCCACTCAAAAATACAGTGTGTCTCCCTGTCTCAAGCATAGACTGTATAAAAATAGGTCCCAAGACGCCAGGGTGTGTTTTAGACCAATGATTGTTGTCTCCCCCTTCTGGTCCCACCCCTCCGAGTGAGGGCAGTGAGAACCCTATAAAACCTATCTTTGGCAGTGACCCCAGGACTGAACCTGACCCTCTGATTGGTCCTGAACAAATGTTAATACCCTATCCAAACGACACAATAATTTAAAAAACTGGCACATGGAGAGGCATTAGACGAAGGAAAAGCACCTATTGCAATTGCATTTTCTTGTGGAAAAAATTTATTGACTTAGTATTTTGACAACATTGCTGCCGCTCCCAGCCTAACCAGGAAGTGAGCTTCAAAACGAAAGCACCTTAGGTTTCAACCAGTGGATGTCTCTCAGCTCAACCACCACTAAAATGTCTAACTGAGTCAACTAACTGTAGCTATAACGTCATTAGTCTATCGTAATGTCCAAGTTATGTCTCCCATATGTTTTAGGTCCATTGAAATGGAATAATGGCACCACTTGATTAATATACTGCAAACAAGCTAGCTATTACTGTTTTTGCTGCAACATAATGTCCAGTGTTGAGATTTTAATTAATGGTGGTATATGGTGCTGGAATTTCTGTAATATGTTTTTACCAGGTACCAATTTTCAAACATTTTTCTTATTTTATATTTGTACAGTAACAGTTGCATAAACCAGCTTCAGAAAGTATACTAAAGTAGATCAGGACAGTGCATTTTAATCTCTGTTCTATTTTGTGGAAAAACAATGATTTGCTGTTATGTGTAATAGCTATGAATTACACAAGTTGCAGGTTGGCTACTTTTGTTGGCTACAATTGAGTGGGGCCCAAATCAACATTGCATAATTTAATTTATGCATTTCTATCATCCATTTTAACAACCACCAAGCAACAGTTACTTTTCATGGCATTTTGCACTTGTATGTTTGTTTGGTGTAGTTATGTGTAACCTGTATTCTGTAAGCATTTTCTCAAGGTGCCTTAGGGGTTTGCATCTAAAACCTGGTTTCAGAGGCTGATCTATGCCTCAGTAAGATCCACAATTGGTGCAATTTAAATTATGCAATGGGGACAGAGCTGAGGATATGGGCAAGGAGAAGACTATGATGACTCATGCTTTTTACCCCAACTCAAAGATTAACTGAGAAAAAATGTAACAATTGTCAGAAAGATGGTTGTTAATTAAGCCTTCTTGAGAAAATATTTTCTTTTGCATTTTGTAACAGATTTGGCTTGTTCAGAAATATAAAACATACCTTGATTTTTATCTTAGAAAGTATTATGTACTAGTATGTATGTAGTAGTAGTAGTAGTGTGTAGACAGAATAAATTACAGTGTACTGTATGTTTTGGAGACTTGGAAGTAGCACCTTTGGTGATGTCATTTCAAGCTCCTTATTACTACATTTGCACATAGAGAACATGAAACGGAAACAAGTCAAACTTTCCATTGATAAAAAAAAAAAAAAACCTGAAAAATCAAAAATAGACAAGGCGGCACTTGGAAAAAGATGACAATGATAATGACTCACTGAAAATGAGATCACTTGAACGATAAACTAAAAAAAAAAGAATAAATGTTCCTTATTGGATTATTGGTTATTAACTTGAAGTATGGTTTGTATGTAAAAAAATTAGAACAGTGTTTAAAAATAAGGAAATGTAGTGAAAGTATTCCAATCAAAGTATTAATTTCTTAGAAGTGGTGTATTCTGACACCACTTATACAGTTACTAACATGTCTGAGTTTTGAAAGACCACTGAGGTGTTTGTATCTGAGGTTTTTCAGTAGTCTCAAAAGTAGCATCAGACTGATCTTGACTTAACTGGTTTTAATCACCTAAGCGCAGCAGTACTGGATGTTTGATATGGTGGGGTATCAGTACATCAGTGTTTTGAGAGCTTGACAAGCCTCCCATTTGGGCGAGGTGTGTGGGATGAGGGTAGAGGGGTGAGTGCACTGGGGTGGAGGAGTATGTTTATTGGGTGTAGGCATGGGTGATGCTTGTTGTTTTTCAGGTGGTGGCACCTGGATCTGTACAACGTCATTGGGCCTCATCCCCAGATGAATTTCTCTGAATGCAAATATGGTGGGAAGAGGAAGTGAATTATGCATGTACTGGACAGATTGCCTCTTGAGTCGCCAAGAATTCAATGACGGGCTATTTGTGGTGTTTCCTGTGGTTTCTATTTGAAAGAGTGGCTTTGTTCATTTCAACAACCCTTCTTCAACCATCCATGGGGTTGATGGTTCATGATGCCACAGTGACTGGCTGGGGTGGAGCCACACTACTCTGGCAGGTGGCAGTCATGCAGAACATAGACTGGTTGGGGAGTCACAATGGACACGCTGCTTAGTACTTAAACTCTCAGGGTGGGTGTCTTTGTGCTTCATAATGGTTGCTTTTCAAATGATCATCATCTTATAATACTTGTGTTGTGTATTGCAGTGAGTGTCTCATATTACTGTTATATATGGAACTGAATCTGTGATGAAGAAAAAGCCTTTAGATTTGGCCTTTCATCTGCATTACTATTGGTAATTGATCATTGTGTACATGTATTGATTTTTCTGAACCAATGTAGACTCCCCCAGAAACAAGTATAAGACTTATGAATACTTTTGGGACTGCTTGGTGACTCATCTGGTCAAGGTGACTCATCTGGTCATGCATGAGCCCAATGGCTCAGGATCAAATCCTGACCGTGCCAGTGGTGGCTGTGGCTGGTAGCCCCACAGGGCGATGCATGATTGGCGGTAGTGTCACCAAGGGTTAGGGAGGGTTCAGTTGGCATCTCATTGTCTTCCAGCAACCCCCCACTGGTGGATTGGGTGCCTGCAAGTCCACCTGTTAAGCTGCACACGAAGTTTCTTTCTCTCATCTCTACACAGAGCTGACTTGTGAAATGCAGTGTGATAAGCGAAGCTTCGAAGGAGAGCGTGAGCTTTGTCTGTGTGCTTCCAAATCAACAGCCAGGGATCTAGTTATAAGTTCAGATGAATGTATCCCAATGATATCCCAATTTTGGACATTCCAAATTGGCAGAAAAAGCAAAAAAAAAAAAAAGAACCCTTTCTTGTGAGGGCCTAACTGGCTGCCATTACAGGAAACATTCAATTTGTTTAATAAACAACCTTGTTTGCATCCGTCAGTAAGGGATACCAGGATGCATCCATTGTGGAAGCAATTTGGATGCAAATAACTGCAACTCTCATAGTGCTTTGCTTCGAACAAGACATCGCAAAGATGGGAAATATTTGTGGATACCTGAAAGGAATAGAACGAAGGTGTTTGGGCGCACATGGGCAGTATGTTTCAGCATCACATCAAAATGATACTGGAGTGAACCAGTAACATTCTTATGAACACTTTCCTATGCTCTTATTTCCCCACCCCCTCTCCTCCTTCCATCCCTTGTTTCCTTGAGATGTGTACAAAGGGAGGCAATGAAAGGAAAAAGAGGAAAGTGCTTAAACAATGTGAATGTGAAAAGCTGAACGGATGATGTACAGAGACAGAGGAATCCATCCTCCTTGAGCCAGTCCTAGATCCCAATTCAGAACTCCTGTTCTAAATCGTTGACAATCCCTGATGCTGTAGGCTTAAAGACAACAGAAGCTTCCTCCTAAATTGCTGTAAATCTGTGTTCTTCCTATTGATTATAGAGATGAATCCCAAAGAAATATCACAGCTGCTCCCAGTGTCAGAACTTTCCACTGATTTGCCTGGGGAATGCACATCATTCAAATATCAGGCCTGGTTAAGCCACCTGTGAGGAAGTGGTTGGAAAATGACTCCCTGTTGTTGTGTATGAGATGAATCTGCTTGGTGCTGTGCCCCACGTCAATGCTTCCCACCATGAGAAACACAGCCTCACACATAGTTTCAGGTTCTTCTCTCAGGTCATGGCCTAACAGTCAGATTTGTGACTGCAATAAGATTTATGAAATGTGTCTCTAGGCAGATTACAGTTGAAGATTTTCTGTAATTCATGATAATCCAATGCTGAGTATCAGGACAAGAGGGGGTAGTTAAGTAAGCACAACATCATCATTTATGCTAACAAGGACCAGTGTGGTGGGAGATTTTTATATTTACATTTATTTATATTTGTATGACATTACATTACATTACATTCATTTAGCAGACGCTTTTATCCAAAGCGACGTACAGTAAGTGCATACAGAAGGTTATCGAAGTACTACAGAACAGATAAGAAAGCACATTCTTCACATACATACATATGAAATACAGATTAGCAGGCTTGAAAGGCTAGCAAGGTTATCTGCATGAACAGTGTGAAATAGCAGCTGCACCTGTTGCATGTTTTGTAGAATAAAAATAAGGAAAAAAACGTAGATTTATAATGTGATTTCACCGTAATACCGTAGTTTTTCTTTAAAGGAGAAAAGACCAGTCTGCCATACTTTTGTATTTTTTGCTTTATAAGCAGCGTAACAGATAGATGAAGGGAGCACAGCTGAGAAAGTGCCATGGTGGGGATTAAACTTGAGAGTTGGCTGCCCTATTCACTGTACCATGCGTCCCTCCATGCTGTGGTTTTTTAATCAAGAACACAAGCTTTAAAACTGGGGACGTTCACCCTTCTTCCTTATCTGAAGTTCTGTATAATCTCATGTGCCAAGCTTCCCTAGCCCTCATTCAGTGCTGGACCCATGGGCAGAATGTTTCAGCTGGTTCCTTCCTCAGTGATCCACTGACAGACCCTTTTAAATTGGTTCCTGCCTCATTGCTGGATTCATGGGAAGACCATTTTAGCAGGTTCCTCCCTCTGCCCTTCAGCCCCATGTTAAATAAACTAAAAGGAAAATGTAAGAGGCTCTTTCCCACCAGCACCAGCATTCTGCTCAGAGCTGCCTCTGGTGTAACACAGTGCTGTCAAGAAACATTCACACTTGGTCATGTGAGTATAGTGGGCACAGTAAAAGTATGTCAGACATTTAGAAAGGACCTTATTTTGCTTTTAAATGCTCACATTTTAATCTTACGATGGCAATTCTGAACAAGAAAAGAAAACTAACAACAACATTAGACAGAGACAACAACATCAGTCCTTAAATCTGAATTGGCAGTAAATGCAAACTAAAAAGGTCAATAATTTTTTCTCTGATTACTGAACTTGCCAAATTCTGTTTGTGGGGGAAATTTTTAATTTAATTCAGAGTTAAAATTGAGACCAAAATATTATCCTGCCCAAAGACACTGGCTGGCTAAATTGTAGGACTGCCCAGCGGGGTTACTGTGCTGTGTACCTCCACCTGTTTTTTTATTTTTGGTGTATAGGCTTGGGAATCATTTTACCTATGTTTCATTTTTTTGAGCATGGGGTGAACATTATTTTGCCTTATTCTATAAGGGTCGGTTTGCTTTTTTTTAAAATTCATTTTGTTTTACAGTATAGGGGTAGGAATAATTTTCCTATGCTTGTTTCTTATTTTTATTTATTTTCTATTTTGGAGTAAAAGGGTGGGAATTGTTTACCTGTACTATTTTTTTAGTACTCATTAGCTTGACCTGAAGTGTCTTTTTAGTCTTTACACTCAGGTTTTCCAATGTAACACACCATTTTATGGATATTATTTATGCCCTGACGAAGGAAGGTTTTGCTGAAAAGTTGGTCATTAATAAACACAGCAAGAAGAAAATTGAGTGTGCGCTCTGTTGGTCTGCACCAGAGGAGGCTGGTCCATAGAGGCAGAGGAGGTTGCTCCTTCTCTATTTTTGAGAGGCAAGAGAGAGATCAAAATATATAAAAGAGTAATTGGTTGAAATAAACCATTACCAAATCTCAGTATCATTTATAAAATAATTCTTCTGTTTTTTTTTGGAAAAAATCCACGTTCTACCTGCTCCGCAGGGTACGTAAAAAGTTACGATGATACGGAAAGAAACTTTTGTTCAGTAGGCTATGAATTACAAAAAATGCATACCATAGCCAACTGCTACTCTTGAATAGTGACAGCAATGATGTAACTATAACCATTAATGTAGACTACTTACTAGTGAATGCAACTAAAGAACATCACTCTTTTGACATGCAGGAGCTGGATGTGCGGTCTGAAGAAACACTCATTCTGATGGCTTAATTAAAGACATGCTGTATATTTGGAAGTGGGGTGGTGCTCTGGAGCGATGAGTCTTGTGCTGTTAATTAAAGCTGTGTGCGGAGGTGGGGGTACATGGGAAATTGGAGCTTGCATGTTGTGACGCGGGTGCTGTCTGGAACTGCAGGACTCCTTATACCCGACTCATCATCTGCCTGCCATCAGTACCAGTACCTGCTGGTCTCAGTGTGACTATCGATTTCTTAATACCGCTCCATAGCTTAAGCCTCCCACCATATATTAATAAATGTATTCACAGTATAAATCCCTGTATTCAGTCATGTTTTCCTTTGACTTGCAAATGATTCATTCTTTCTTTCATACAAAATATATATTTTTCAAAACAAAAAATTCTAAACAGTTTTTCGTCCATTAATCTTAGGAATTGACTGAACTTGCCAAACTATTTGTAGCTGTGGACTGTTTCTAACTTTGTAACCACTTTAAAATATTTTATTTATTGGAATAACATACTTATGATCATAATGAAATAAGTGGTAATAATAATCTTGTTGGAACTGGGAATCTGCTGTTGGGTTTCCAAACGATGACCTGCATCAATGAACCACTATCTTTGCCCTCTTTTGCAGATTTTGACTTGTCCTCTGGCCCTTCTAAATGTAAACATTCTGACTTGTCCTCTGGCCCTTCTAAATGTAAACATGCTGACTTGTCCTCTGGCCCTTCTAAATGTAAACATGCTGACTTGTCCTCTGGCCCTTCTAAATGTAAACATGCTGACTTGTCCTCTGGCCCTTCTAAATGTAAACATTCTGACTTGTCCTCTGGCCCTTCTAAATGTAAACATGCTGACTTGTCCTCTGGCCCTTCTAAATGTAAACATGCCGACTTCTCCTCTGGTCCTTCTAAATGTAAACATGCTGACTTGTCCTCTGGCCCTTCTAAATGTAAACATGTTGACTTGTCCTCTGGCCCTTCTAAATGTAAACATGCCGACTTGTCCTCTGGCCCTTCTAAATGTAAACATGTTGACTTGTCCTCTGGCCCTTCTAAATGTAAACATGTTGACTTGTCCTCATAGTATATTTTGGAATTTGTGCGAAGACATGCCCCGTTGTCTAATTTTGATTGTTTTTAACCTTATTTTATTAGTGGAAAGTGTGACTAGTTGTTTTCTTGTTATACATTTTACATCAGTATCAATAAATAGCTTGATAAGGCATAATCACAGACAAATACTGAAGTTTGTTAGAACATGATGTTGTATAGCTACCTGGCACCAATATTAGTCGTAATATTCAAGCTCACCTTTATGCGTTGCTCCAGTGGTCAGCAACTGGCAAACAAAGAATGACGTTCTTTCTCTCTCCATTCACTCAATGTAGTTCAACTTCTTCCAGTGTGAAGTAATTGGTAGCTTGCAAAGCTATGCTTTCAAAGTAGCTTCCCAAACACTGAAGGGGCCAAACAGTTGGTGCCTGAATTGCAGGTGCGTCGGTCACAAAAATGGCAAAATTATTTAAGGTGGCAAGGGGAACAGTGTCAAAAATTATGACAACATATGCCCAACACCAAAAAAACAAAAAAGAACGGTAGCCGCAAGTCAAAGCTCTCCTACAGGGACACACGGACACTTGGGAGGGTAGTTGCTAATAACCACAGAACTACAGCTCTAAAAATCACCACATAATTGAATCAAACCATATCTGAACCAGTCTCAACAAAAACAGTACGTTGTGAGCTTCACAAATCTGGTATTTATGGCAGGGTTGCCATTCTGAAACCATTTGTATCCAAGGCTAATGCACAAAAACACATAACATGGTGTAAGGAACACAAAACCTGGACCCCTGAGCAATGGAGAAAAGTGATATGGTCTGATGAGTAATCGTTTACTCTTTTTAATACATCTGGACTGGTTTATGTTTGGAGAAAGCCTAAGGAGGCATTCAATCCACAATGTCTATTGCCAACTGTTAAGTATGGTGGTGGTTCCGTAATGGTATGGGAAGCCATTTCATGGGACTCAAACTTGGGTTTGACTGGAGCTGCTGTGAAGTATAGTGGTTTGTGTTGTGCTTGTGCTGAATATATATGTAGATATTTGACTGGAGCTGCTGTGAAGTATAGTGGTTTGGGAACTGTGGTTGTTACTCAGAGGTCACAGATTTGCTTCCCAGATGGGGTAGTGTTACCCTTAAGCAGAGGTACTTGACCTGAATTGCTTCAGTAAATATTCAGCTCTATAAACATATTCTAAATAAAGACCGTTACCTGTGTTCATGTTCATTTGAAATGCACCCTAGGAGAGGGTGAGGTTGTCACTGTAGGTGTGTTCTATCCTCAGGGTAACTGCAGGCGTGTTCTCTCTTCAGGTGTAACTGTAGGTATGCTATCTCCTTAGGTGTAACTGTATGTGTGCTCTTTCCACAGGTTGGTAGATGACCGCTGTGTGGTGGAACCTGCCGCAGGAGACCTGGATAACCCGCCAAAGAAGTTTAGAGGTTAGCTTTAACTTGTTGAAAGTCTTCTAGAACATACAGGTTTCATGTAGTGACTTCTAAATAATGCGACAAATATCTATTTTTATGACTTGATTCATATTTGATCTTGAAAAATAATCCTAATGAAGGTTTACTTATAGCAATCACAGTACAGTTTTACACTCACTAATCCCAGCACAGGTTTACTGTTAACAATTTCAGTGCAGGTGTAGTCTAATCAATCCCAGCACAGGCTTACTCTTACCGAACTTAGTGCTGGTTTACAGTCACCAAGCAAAGTGCAGGTTTACTTTCACCAATCCCAGCACAGGTGGACTCTCCCAAATCGCAGCCCAAGTTTACTCTCATCAATCCCAGTGCAGTTTGCTCTCATTAATCTTTACGCTGCCTTGGGGGTTGGACATGCATAATACGGTCTGGGCTCAGACCCCAGTCAAAAGACAGTTATTTTCAGTCAGCTGGTCTCTTCGGTCTAAACCTAAGATCTTCGGTAAGATTTAGGGCGTGGAGTGAGTAGTTTTCAGCCACCCGCCAGTCAAAAGTTATGTTACTTTCTTGCATCAGCATTCACTCACTCTAACTTTAATTTAAAGACTGCTAATTTCTCCACTTCAAACTTTTTTGTTTTTATCAGACAAAATTGACACGTGTTGAAAACTTTTCAAAGACATTAAATAGTTGTTGATGACAGATGTTCACACTGGCTAGCTAAAATCTTCCATATACTTTGGAGCCTCTTCCAGAGATAGAAGGTCCCTCTGTTGGAACAGTTAGCTAGTCAGCTAATTAGCAAGCTCGGGTCAGCTGTAGACTTCTCTGTCAGGTCAGGAAGTCAAGCGTACAGATCTTACGTTTCCAAAATCCAAATGTATGAGACCCATTGTTCACACGGGGACAGCGCTCTGGATGAATTGGTGAGCAGAGCAGGGTTTGACTTTTTAAAATATTTTTTTTTTGCCTATTTTCAGTTTAAAGAGTAAGTGCACCCACTGTCTCAGCCTGTCTACACTATTTAGAACAATACTTTGTGGGATGAGTGAGGGGGAGGGGTGGGAGTGGAGGAGGTGTGTCCATCATCATTTGCATAAATGAACGTACAATGTACTAATTATTTCATATAACTCGGATCAAACTGTCAAACTAGCCGTTGCAGATCAAATATGAATCAAGATTCAGCAACTGCATGGCCTATTTCTCACCTCAAATATTTTCAGAAACATATTTTAGTGGACTATTTAGGTGAAGGAGAATTCATGAGCAGGACGCCACATTGTTGCGGTTTAAAAACGTGGAGCTGAAACCAAAGGACCGTAGTGCGTCTAACCAATCAGGTGCCGGCTATTTCCGTTGTGGGCGACAACAATTGTCCATATGACGTAGAGGTACCTCCAAAGAGGTACTCTGACATCACGATTGGGGTGGGGGCAGTGTGGGGAGCAGAAAGAAAATGTCAACTGTTAGAGGGCAGCACAAAGACTATTTTCTATCAGTTTCTTACAAACCCCAATTCCAAAAAAGTTGGGACAGTATGTAAAATGCAAATAAAAGCAGAAAGCAGTGATTTGTAAATTCTTTTTTGCATATATTTAATTGAAAACAGTACAAAGAAAAGATATTTAATGTTTACCTTATCAACTTTATTGATTTTTGTAAATATTTGAGAATTGGGGGGTGGGACTTGATTAAATATGGCAACGGATATAAACAATGCGTTACCGTGACGGACATTTCAGTACCGTCAACTACGTCCCTGCCATTGTACTGTCTACCGTCCTGCTGTCTACCGCCCGCTGTGTGAACGCCACATAAGGGTTGTTTCTCCTGACTCATTTTCCTATTGAACTCTTAAAGTTGAACTCTTAAACCCTTAAAGTTATCCATCCATATCTACTGCATAGTGGTAGCAGAGTGATGGTTTGAGGCTTGTTTGATACCTCAGATTCTTGATGACTTACAGCCATTTAGCCAACCATGGGTTTCATACTATTCCCGTGTAATTTACATCTTAATCTAGTCCCACCCCCCAATTCCCATAGAGATCCATTCAAATGAGTGGTTATAGTATCGCTTGTAAGAGTACCTGAAAATAAGATATCAAGAGTCTTTTGATATCTTTTTATACACAATCATGATATCATCACCTGTTTACCTGTGGAATGTTCCAAACAGGTGATTTTTTAACTTCCCATTTTTTTTTGTGCCCGTCACAAATTTTTTGGAACATGCTGCAGGCATCAAATTCGGAATTAGCGTATATTTACAAAAATCAATAAAGTTGATATGGTAAAACATTAAATATATGTAAAACATTTTTACAAATCACTGCTTTTATGTGCATTTTACATACTGTCCCAACTTTTTTGGAATTGGGGTTTGTATTTCCAATCAGGTAATTGTTTCTCCAAACGTAAACGTTTTTTTGTCTATGCTAAAGCTGCACTAGAATTCACTTCTCCTTCATCACTGAATGGCTGTACAGAATATGCTATATGCTATATATGTTAGCGTGACAGCATTTCACTGGGTCAACATGTGACAATCCATAACTATATTGTTCCAGGCAAATACAATATTTGCCATATAAAACATGCAAATGTGAAAGCTTAGTCTCGAAAGAGTGAGTTCTTTAGCTTCTATTGATGTGTTATCTTTGCTCAGTCACTCAGCCATATGGCCAATAGTGCACAGGTCCTTCAGCCTGTGCATTGGAGATATCAAGGTTTGCACTCGAGGTTCGTCACAATCGCCTTGAAACGGGTGATCCGAGAAAGGCGAGAGCAGAGGGAAGTGAGAGTAAATATTTACCTGCTTCCTTATCACCCAGGTGAAAAGAGGCATAGTGTGACGTGGAAGGGACTAGGTTGGTACCTTTACGTCAGGCCTTTCAGAAGTATGTATTTTCACAAATGCAAAAAAAAAAAATACCCCTTTGATCAGCTGCTGCTCTCCACGTGTACCCTATGAACCACACACTGCCTCATTTTGGCTTTGCTGTTAAAATGAGTTGTATAATTATATCAGTGGGATTACACCTGGCTCATCTGTTGTACCGAGCAACATATTTCTTTAGAGATAGGTAATTCTAATCTGATGGAACAGGGGAGTGATTTAGTAATCTACCTCTGATTACAAAAAAGGAAAATGCACATGCTCTTTCATTTGTAATATAAAATTTTTAAAATATTTCCTCTGGTCAAAATTCCCACAGCATTGGGAGGATTTCAGGTTTGAACCCCCCAAATTCTAATGGTTGCATTGAACACCTGCAGTGAATATTTTTTCAAAGTGCTGTACAACTCGCATATTTCCAATGCTTCCTGTCACTATGGTACACATAGCTTATATCACCATATGAGCTTGAACTGAACTAAGCGAAGGTTGTGCTCTCAGACGAAGGAGGACAGGCCCAATGATTGAGCACGGGGACACTGAGGTGAAATCTGAGGAGATACGGGACATCTTTTTGCACAGGACTAGACAGCTAGGCTTGGTTTTGTGAGGTAGGAAAGGGTATTCTTTATCGTTATTCTATTTCTGTGTTAATATAGATTTATATTGAATGGAATAGTGTGGTAAACGGAAGTCGGGACACTGTCTGGATGTGTTTGTTTTGCCATGAGCGTGGGATCTAGTGCTCAAGTCGACGCAACCCCCCCCCACCCCAAGATTAATTCATGGCTATGTTACAGGAATTGCGTTCACCTCAGTCTCTCAGTCTTTAATTTGATCAATTAATGTAACAGATAGATCATTTAGTTTCTTCTTTTTGTGCAGTTGTTTGCAATATTGCAATCATAAGCACAATGTGTACATGGGACTTGTTCTTTGTGATGTGTAGTGAGGGTTTGGTTTGTTTTATTCAGAATAAATTAAGTTGAACACTCAATTAGAATTCTATACGTCAGTAGAGCCCTACTTAGTGAAATGACGTAGACATGACAATGGTTTTGAAAAATGACATGTTTTATTGGCTACAACTATGAATAACAGAAACAATACTTTGTATAATATAAGGGATAATATTTTATGACTTAATCTTAATCAGAGGAAATTATAATTACGTGATGGCTAAATATAGCCTAGGAGCTATAATGAGGGTTAGTTCGTGTTATGGGTTAGACGCTAAACTATGTTTTGTGGTTAGCTCGTTTTATCAGTCTCATAAATATAAAGTTTTAACAGTGTAAAACTATAAGGTCAGGGAAATTGGCTATTCCCGACCAAAATGCGCATAGCAAAACAAAATACAAAGAACAATAGGAACTAGCAGTAAAATTAGCTCAAAAAGTTTTATGCTAGCCTATAAATTGATGTCAGTGCTAAATAAAATGCATTTCAATACTTAACAAAGGTAACAACAAAGGGAGGCCAGTCCCAATTCCGTAATAGATGTCAGCTCGTCAGCTGGTCCAAGGTCCCGGCAGGTGTCTGGACTCCTGTGAGACTTCTTTACCGAAGTCGGGTCGCGATAGGTTTCCAGTCAGGTCGACGTGGACATGCACAGATCTCCACTTGGCTCTGGCCACAAGGAAGATAGTAGAGGAACAGTCTGAAGAAACGTGTCCTCAAAACAGCTGTTGAGAATAAACCAGCTTGGTTTATTTTGTGGATGGTGGCTCTGTGATCGGTGATCAGGTGAGATGCAGGGTGAGAAACACTGCGAGGTCCGTCCAGGTTTTAGTGGTGCGTCTGGTAGGTAAGACAGCGTCTTTACCATCAGAGCAACGTTGGTAGTTTCATGGGTTTTTATGGATCACTGATGTGACCCATAACCCGTTCCTTTGATCCCGATTGGTAGATGGCTTTAGGGCACCCATGCATTTGTTTGGCTCATTTTCTTGGAACCATCAATAAAACACAGATGGATCAGTCATTTCCAATCACCTCAGGGTGTGCTTGCGTGTGTTAAATTGGGGTCCCCCCACTCCTTCTCAAAAAAGGAGGGTATTCCTGCCCAACCCGGTGCCTGATCGATCAAGCAGTCTATGTGTTAATTGTGATTGTTACTCAGCAGGGGGCCCAGTCTCATGATCACAAGGCCAGAGTCCCAATATTCATCCCTGTATCCATTACACATGCATAGCTATTTCTGACATAATGTGTTGTATCATCTCTGACATGAAAAGCATCTAATTAAGACAAATTAACAGCTTGTTAAAATTCTAGGATTGCCATAGTGGTTGGAACGAAAACCAGCGTACACAGGGGGTCCCCAGGACGAGGTTGGGAACCACTGGACTAGAGAGAAGGGATGGTGGCACATTGGCATATCCTTGATGAAGTTTGAAATATTTGTGGCAGCACCTGATAAGATCACTCAAAAAAGATTTGATTTGAATGCAAAAAAAGATTTGACTCTGGAAATGCTGTTGTACGCTGAATTTGCATAAAGTCCACATGACATCCTTCTACCATGATGACAACACGCAGACTGTTTGTACCCAGAGGGTGAGACAGCTGAAGCAGTGAAGTAATACTCTAAGGGCCTGAGGGTGAGACAGCTGAAGCAGTGAAGTAATACTCTAAGGGCCTGAGGGTGAGACAGCTGAAGCAGTGAAGTAATACTCTAAGGGCCTGAGGGTGAGACAGCTGAAGCAGTGAAGTAATACTCTAAGGGCCTGATTTACTAAGACCTTTAGCGTGTGCAAAACCGTTTAGCACACGAAAAACCAATAACATGACAAATGATTGGTCATGGTATTTGCTTTGCACCAATCATTGGGTTTCTTATTAGTTCTGTGTGTGCTAAAGGTTTTTGATCCACTAAAGGTCTTAGTAAATCAGGCCCTAATAATGAATTATTCACCAAAAGTGAACATAACCTAATTTAACTATTTTAAGCAATGCAATTAAAATGGGTATTTATTGTGTTTCCTTTCAAATGGCCAATGTTCATGCAGAAAGAAAATGGGAATGGTATCAAGTATCAAGTATGACAAAAAAAACCCTGAACTTTTGTAAAGACTCCTGAAACAGCAGTTGTGCTAACTGCTGATACAACATACTCATGTCACATCAAGGTCTAAAAGAGAAAATATGTTCTGGAAGAGTGTTTTAAATACTTGCATGTTAGACACGTGACTTTTTAAACAATTGGGCAGTTAGAATATGTTGGCCTTGGGAGATATAGTGTACATGTGTTGATCTAACTACATTACATTACATTACAGTCATTTAGCAGACGCTTTTATCCAAAGCGACATACAGTAAGTGCATACAGAAATGTCATCGAAGTAACTACAGAACAGATAAGATAAAGCACATCCTTCCCATAAAGTAGCAGCTATCCCTAGTAAAGAACATTGAATGCAGTTCACAGTAAACTGGGTAAATCAGCTCTACTATAATTCTATTCTAAATATTATAAACTTTAATACACAGTTAAACAAGAACAAGTACCATGAGAGGTCCTAGATAAGTATCAGTCCAGGTGGAGTCTGAAAAGGTGTGTTTTCAGGCCACGACGGAATGCAGACAGGGTTGGCATAGAACGTAGGGGAATGGGAATTTCATTCCACCACTGGGGAGCTAGGGTGGAAAAGCTCCGCAGTCGGGACGAGCGAGTGCCATTGACACGGAGGGGGGGGGAGTGTGAGTCGCCCTGCTGTAGACGAGTAACTCAATATGTTATCCAGTATCTTTCCATTATCTCACCAGACAGGTGGATGTGAGTTAATTAATATGATTAGCATCATGAACTGTTTCTTGCCCCTTTCTTATGATCTACTCTCGGAAAATGTCAAATCTTCATAACTGTGGTTAAAGAGCAGCATGCTTCAAGGCCTCTCTGAGCACACCCTTATGGGCATTAAACCTAAAGATCAAAGTTAAATATGCCTTTAACATGATATTTGATCATGAACATGCCGTTGTGCTTGCAGGCCTTCACAAACCAATGTTTTTTCGCAGCGATGCAGGTAGAGGTGAGATTGGTTCACCTGTAAAATGCTAAACTTACTGGGGTACACAGTGCCCTTGTGGTAAAATGTTCTCCCTCTGTCTTTGACCACTCTCCAGATTGCCTGTTCAAGGTCTACCCCATGAACCGCTACTCTGCCCAGAAACAGTTCTGGAAAGCCAAGCAAGCAAAGCATGAAAAGGACAAGATCGCTGATGTGGTGCTGCTGCAGAAACTACAGGTAAAAAAACATGGTGGTCCCTGATCCCTGATCTAGTATGGGGAGAAAAAGAAATGCACGATAAAACATAAGAGTAGCTCATGGTCACATGACCCATTCCAAGTCCTTGGGGACTAGATTTTGACTGGCTTTCTTGCTCAAAATATTAGATCTGTGAAAATATGTTATTCTTCATACCTAATTCATCTTAAAAGCTATGTTCCGGTTTCTCTGTATATCTTGGTGTAAATGATTATCTCTGCTCTGTTGTAAATTATTTTCTATGTTCAGGTGTAAATGAGTACCTCAGTAAATTATTATCTCTGCTCTGGTGTAAATGACTATATTGGTGTAAATTGCATCTTGTGTATTCCGGTGTGATGTAAATGCGTATATCTGCTGTTGTGTAAATGCATCTCTCTGGTCTGGTGTGTGTTCTCCATGCAGCATGCGGCTAACCTGGAGCAGAAACAGAATGAGACTGAGAATAAGAAGGTGCACGGGGACGTGGTTAAGTACGGCACCGTCATCCAGGTGCGGATCCCACCTGCACATGTGTGCAGCTTTAAGAACAATGCTGTTGTTTCTCAGCTCCCCAAATGCACCCACTCCCATAATTGTTGTTACTTGACGAATCACCTTTGCACCACCTGCCTTTTGGATTGCGTCCATGTACTTCCGCTTAGGAGCTGAACCCGAATGATTAATGTTAGCCACTTTTCAGATGGATAATATACGTTTGTGTTTCGTACTCTTGGTCTGTACATGCAGCTGTGTAGTCATAAATATAATAGCCTAAGTTTAGCGCTTTTTACAAGTCCATGCCTTGTGCTCTTAATAAACCCACTTCCGATTGAAGAAGATAAGACAGACAAATACAACATATTGGTCACAGCATTCCCATGTGCTGCCGAACTGGAGTCCCCAGTATTTCTTTCCAGTCAGGTCTTTATATGGCATGCTGTCACATGTTTTTGGCTGAGTATGTCACAGTGCTAATGTGTTTTAAAACACGTCCTTCTGTTTGAAATTGAAAGTGTGCCTGATAAACTCCAGTACACTTTCAGAACCCATTGGATCAATGCTGTCTGTCTGAGCTAACGCGGCCTAGTCTTGTGAGGTGAATGGGCTGGATTCCGTTTTAACAGCCCACAGGTGTGTTTTAAACAAACCACAGATGAGTCAGGTTTACCTGATAGCCAAATGTGGAGCGGCTCTCTTGCATGTAAAGACTTGCTTGTGAGTCATCAAACCCGGAGTGCAGTGGCTACAGCAGTTTTTTAACACGTGCATTTATATCTCAGTCTAGAGCAGAGGTGTCCGGTCTTAACAGAAAACAGAAGGTGTGGGTGCAGACTTTTGTTGTAGACCAGTGCTAAAATAATGCTAAATACTCAATATAATCAATCAAGATCAGGTGTTTTCGTGCTGGGCTAGAACAAAGACTGTTCCCACACAGGAACTTCTGTGATAAGATTGAATTTTATTATCTTGATTGTATTATCAAGTAGTATTGATTGTATTAATAGTATTCAATTATTTTCTTGGCCAGATTTAGCCATTTTTAATAAACATGTAAAGTAAGTTTATTCCATCGTAGTTCTTTTAAGGTGAGTTGAGTAATGTGTAATTATGGGTGTGATGTGTCACATGGTATGTACTGCAGAAAGCAGGGCTTCGCATCTTGTCTCATCTGTCAGAGACTTTACTCTGTAAATATTTGCTGTGGAGCATTATCTGAACACAAGCGGTGAAGGCCTGTACGGATTGGGATGTGGGCTTATTGCTGTCCCTTCCTTGATCCGGGAAGGTCCAGATGGGTGTGGCTCACCTCTCTCCTGTGTGACTCACTGACTGGAGAGGGATCGGTCTTCCCTGAAAAAACAAACATCGTCTGTAGGAAATCAATTAAAGTATAATAAGAGTGTGCGTGCGTGTGTGAAAAAATAAATATCCCTCATAGGACCAGGATCATCACAGTGTTACAGCAATACTGCATAAAGGCCATGTTTCAGCTAGTTGTTTTTCTTTGTAGAGGTCATAGGTGCTGTGGTTTAGATTGCCAAAGTGTGCTTTCCTGCCTCTGTAAAGCTCTGTACAGTTTACAGGGCTGGATTTGACTGGAGGTAGGGGCTCAAGTGTAGTGTAGGTGAGTAGAAGGTATGTAGGTGAGGAGAGGGCTCAGGTATAAGATTGGTGAGTAGGTGGCCCCTACTTATCAGACGTTTTGAGATGATTAAAAAAAAATGGCATCTTATCTTAAGACACCATTATCTATAGACTATAGATCATAGTACTTTCTGGAGCATTGGGTTAGGGTACACATTATGCACATCACTGCACATCGCACTTATTTCTGTTTGTGTACCTGTATGCTTTGCTAGCTCCTGCATATGAAGAGTAATAAGTACCTGACTGTGAATAAGCGGCTGCCAGCGCTGCTGGAGAAGAACGCCATGCGGGTGACTCTGGACAGCACGGGAAACGAGGGCTCCTGGCTCTTCATCCAGCCCTTCTGGAAGCTGCGAGCCAATGGGGACAATGTGAGATCCGTGCACGTACCATACTCATATGCACACATGCAGAAATGCGAGCACATGCAGACACACACGTGCATACGTATGTAAACAGTCATACACGCACAAGCAGGTATGCCTGCATGGTGCACACGTACACCTTTGCATACTTGTGTACCCGCATATATGCATGCATGCATTCGCACGCTGACTCACAAGGCTGTGACATGTGGATAATGTCGTTGTCATGTCCCTGCAACCACTGGTTGTCTACGTTTTCCCTTTTGGAACCTTTTCTTTGACTTTTGCCTTTAAAGCAAAATTGAACTTTGGTAGAACTTTGGCTTGTGTAGTTACCTGGCCATGATATGAGTCCAATGGTGGCAAAATATTTTCATTAGTTGCTCTGTGCTCCCCTGGGGTGATAATCCAGAATAGGGTATTTGTCACTCTCCATTCACTTCTATAGCGCAGCTAAAACGGTCTCAAAATTACACTTCTGGCACGTATACGAACGAAGCGGATTCTGTCAATACCTACAATAAGCAGTTCTCTTACGTATTTTTTTGAGAAAATTAAATGCCCCTTTCTTTGCTTTTTCATATTTAATTTGGAATGTAGATATGTTCTTGCGCCAGAAAGCACTCATTGGACCAAATTTCCACGGAAGCGAGCATTCCTGGTAGTAAACAATCTGACCTACCGACATTTTGCTAGTCTTTTCTGGTAGCTTGCTAACAACATAGAAAATAGCACTTTAATAAATAATTTTAATTACACAAAAAGAAAATGTTCGCGTTCGTATACGTGCTAGAAGTGTCATTTTGAGACAGGTAACAGCACAACCAAAGTTCAATGTTGCTTTAAAAGGCATTTTCAAAATTCAGTAGATTATAGTTTTAAAATGCATTTAGGGTTCTCTCTCACTATTTAACATATGTACTTAATCTAAGTTCAATGCAAATCTAAAACAGTCCATTAAAAGAGTGTATTTAAAAAAGTGGATAGTCTAGTTTACAGTTCACTTGATTCTACAGTCTGGCCTCTGGTAAGAAACTAAATGTGCGGGCAAATACAGAGAAGCCACTGTCACCCCTGAAAGCTGTGCAGACATCAGGCTTTAGGAATGTGTGTGTGGGCCAGGGCACCCACAACACATTGGACACAGTTACTGTAAATTCTTGTGCATAAGCCCCTTTCTCTCCATTTTCAGGAGATAAGCTGTACCGTATATGATTTGATCACAACATGCAAAATCTGTTTGAAATACATTGAAAATATTTCTACATATAGTTCATACATTCTAGTCAGATTTTAGTTGCTGTATCATATATTATTAAATAAAAAACATAATAATTTTGTAGAGAAAGGTGATAGTGTAGCGGTATGGATTATGTGTGACTAAATGTCGCCTGGAAATCAAAAGTTTTGACAATCCTCAGAAAAGCAGAGATTCTTCAAACATTTATGATTAATCAATAATTTCAAACCTGAGAATGGTGTAACTGATCCCAGTATTTTCACAATCGTCTGAAGTGAGTTCCATGCCCAGGAGAAGGCCTTTTGCAGTATTAAGTGAGAAGGATAGTCTAGATTTGGCGCACATGTTGTATTTATTGTTCAAATTAACAAGACACTTCATTTTGTCATTTTGGCAAAGAAAGATTACAGAATGTCTCAGATTTTCTGGAATATAGAAACTCCAAAAGTAGCCTACTATACTATCATTCAGATTACTGATGCAACAGACTTGTGTAAGCTTATTAGAAAAATTGTTAAATGTTGAAAAAGTTGTGGAAGGGCATACATACATCAAACTAAGGTGTTTTGGGGGTGTGGTGTGCTCAGTGTTTGGGGGGTTTGGTTTTCTCAGTATTTGGTAGGTAGTAGTAGGTAAGGTTTGCTTAGTGTTTTGGGGGTGTGGCTTGCTCAGTGTGTGGTAGGTAGCAAGTAAATTTTGCTCAGTGTTTTGGGGGTGTGGCTTGCTCAGTGTGTGGTAGGTAGCAAGTAAGTTTTGCTCAAGGTGTGGTTTTTCAGCAGGTGTGGTTTGCTCAGGGTTTCCTCATGTTTTGCTGCAGGTGGTGGTGGGAGATAAAGTTATTATGAACCCAGTGAATGCAGGCCAGCCCCTCCATGCCAGCAACTATGAATTGTCTGACCACCCTGGCTACAAGGAGGTGAGTTTTGAGTAATGGAGGTGAGTTATAGTAATGGAGACGAGTTACTGCCCTAATAGGTAATATTATCAGCAAACTGTCACTTATTGTCAGTGTGATGCTGGTAACATATTTGCCAAACCTAACAACTGATCCTATGAACATAATCTCGATCGGCAAACAGTGCAGTGCTGTGGAACTGTCCCAGCAAACTTTAAATACACCCCTGGTAAAGATGAGTAAAATGAGAAAAAAAAATTCCCTCCCTCAAGAAATAATTGTTTTTAACGAAACCACGTGTGCCACAATTATTGGCACCCCTGCATTTATATATAGAATAAAGTAATCATTTTTAATATTTGGTCACATATCTTTTGCATGCCATCTCTTCCTGATGTCTGTGACCCAACAACATCAAAAGACTTGATATGGTATTTTCTGGTACTCTTACAAGTGATCCTATAACGTCTCTGCATTTGAATGGATCTCTATGGGAGTTGAGGGAAGGGACTAGATTTAGCTGCAGAGAGGTTATAGTATCGCTTGTAACAGTACCTGAAAATAAGATATCGAGAGTCTTTTGATGTTGATTGGTCACAGACTTCAGGAAGTAACAGCATGCAAAGGATATGCGACCAAATATTAAATATGATACTTTAAAAATATGTTAAAGCAAAATATTCTAATTTTCTGAGACACTGAATTTTGGGTTTCATTAGCTGTAAGCCATAATCATCAAAATTACAAGAAATAAAGGCTTGAAATATTTCACTCTATGTGTAATGAATCTATATAATATATGAGTTTCACTTTCTGAAATGAGTGACAAAAAATATTGAACTTTTTCACGATATTCTAATTTTTTGAGCTGCACCTGTATATCCAGCTGTATGAATGGATAAATGTAATAAGAAGTTGTGTAAGTCGCTCTGGATAAGAGCGTCTGCTAAATGCCTCTAATGTAATGAATCCTATGCACCTGATGAGTCATCTCCTCCAGCTGTCCCACACTGGGATATACTGTATAGTGAATCAATAATCAAGAGACCGCACTCCATGTTGGTGCTAGAGCTTTCTTATGTTTATAACAGTTTGGGTTTTAGTATTCATAAAAGCTCTGTAAACTATCATTCAAATATTAATAAGAAGTTAGCTTACTGAACTATATACAGCATATGCATGTAAACAATTATTGTTAAATTCTAGTACATGCATTTTTGTCAATGCTTTTTAGTCTACCTTTGGAAGATATTGTATATACATGAATGAATAAATTCACTGCCACAAATATTAGGTTGTGGTTCATCAGTTAATATCAGTTTGGTTATAATGTCACAGTGGAGACTTTCAGTATGTTGGATGATCCATTGGAACGGAGCACTGATAATTAGACATACAGTGCAATGCTTGTCCATCCACAACTCTCTGTGCTGGTTAAATTCACACATTCTCATGGACCGATCACTATATCATAGAACAGTTATTCACAGGATAACTGGGGTGATCAAAGCATTGTGTAACGGAGGAGGATGTTGAAGCGACATGTGACCGATACATGTGACCACTACACTGTTGCGCTAACGCACTACGAATAGATTCCAAACTATACCGTAAATTGGCAATCAATAACCTTATTTTGCATGTCAGTTTGTTGAGCTGTTAATTAATCTTAATCATTTGTTTGTTTTTATAATATTCCAACACTTTTTGCCCTCACACTGGTGGTAGATAATATTGGAACAAAAAATGAAAAAATTATGTTTAGCTACGCCTGGATAAGGCAGCGCTATGATGTTTAAACAGAAGCACAATCCCAAGCCTTTCTATGAGAGTCTCACCGATGCTGCTGGCTGTAGAACAGGTGCTTAAGCACAGTATATACAGTGAGCACCATAATCTATTGGACCGCACACTGAAATATTAATGTCAGTCTTTATACTCCCACTTGATGTGTCAGGGCCTCTTTGGGAACAAAGCCAGTAAACTAAGATGAATCGACTCATGAATGATTCATGAATTCAGTGCACTGTTATAGCCACTGGGTCCGTCTGTCTCCCCCTGCAGGTGAATTCTGTGAATGGCAACACCAGCTGGAAGATCAACCTGTTCATGATGTTCAGTGACCACAGAGATGAAGTGTTGAAAGGGGTAGGTCCAATCAGTCCCAATTATCAGCACCGGTATTCTCAGAATTCTGATTGTGAAATACTCCTGAATACATATGCATTTTTTGGATGTTTTTGGATTTGCATTCTAAAGGATGTGACTGATTTGTATTATAACGCATTGTAAAACTCTCTGTTATATCCACAAGCTGTATGCAAGGGTATGACACACAGTATTTAATAAGATTATCTTTAAAGCCCAGAGAACTGAGGCTGTTGTGGATTTCTGTTGATGTGTCTGTGTTTGTGATGATTGGATGTTGATGTTGGTGATGATGGATGACGATGATTATGGTGGTTGTGGTGAAGATGGCTATTGGTTCTAGTTATGCTCATGATGGTAGCAGTATTGTTGAATGATGATGGTTGTGATGGTGATGATGATAAAGGTGATGATGTTGAATGATGATGATATTGATGGTGATGATGATGATGGTGGTTGTGATGAAAATGGCTATGCTGGTTGTGGTTATGCTAGTGATGATAACAGTGATGTTGATGCTTATGGTTGTGATGATGATGATGATGGTGATGATGATAGTGATGATGACGGTGATGGTAGTGATGACGATCGTGATGGTGTATGATAATGATGTGACTACTATGTTGCATCAGGGGGAAGTGGTCAGACTGTTCCATGCTGAGCAGGAAAAGTTTCTGACTTGCGATGAGTACAAGGCCAAGCTGCACGTCTTTCTCCGGACCACCCTGCGACAATCTGCCACTTCAGCCACCAGCTCCAATGCATTGTGGGAAGTAGAGGTGAGTGCATGTCTCTCAGGCTGAGGTCCCATGGCAATGTTACTTATTGTCAGTGGTTGCTTGACATATGGTATAATTTTATTTTCGTACGTATTTTTGCATATGTTGTAGGTGTAGGTTATCTGCTGTGGTAGTAAACTTGTCAGAATGGTAATTGGCCTAGTGGTCAGGTGGTCTGTTATGCTAGTAAGCTTGTCAGAGTGGTAATTGGCTTAGTGGTCAGGTGGTCTGTTGTGGTAGCAAACTTGTCAGAGTGGTAATTGGCTTAGTGGTCAGGTGGTCTGTTGTGCTAGCAAACTTGTCAGAGTGGTAATTGGCTTTGTGGTCAGGTGATCTGTTGTGCTAGTAAGCTTGTCAGAGTGGTAATTGGCTTTGTGGTCAGGTGGTCTGTTGTGCTAGCAAACTTGTCAGAGTGGTAATAGGCTTAGTGGTCAGGTGGTCTGTTATGCTAGTAAGCTTGTCAGAGTGGTAATTGGCTTAGTGGTCAGGTGGTCTGTTGTGCTAGCAAACTTGTCAGAGTGGTAATTGGCTTTGTGGTCAGGTGGTCTGTTGTGGTAGCAAACTTGTCAGAGTGGTAATTGGCTTAGTGGTCAGGTGGTCTGTTGTGCTAGCAAACTTGTCAGAGTGGTAATTGGCTTTGTGGTCAGGTGGTCTGTTGTGCTAGCAAACTTGTCAGAGTGGTAATCTGTTGTGCTAGTAAGCTTGTCAGAGTGGTAATTGGCTTAGTGGTCAGGTGGTCTGTTGTGTGAGCAAACTTGTCAGAGTGGTAATTGGCTTAGTGGTCAGGTGGTCTGTTATGCTAGTAAGCTTGTCAGAGTGGTAATTGGCTTAGTGGTCAGGTGGTCTGTTGTGCTAGTAAGCTTGTCAGAGTGGTAATTGGCTTAGTGGTCAGGTGGTCTGTTGTGCGAGCAAACTTGTCAGAGTGGTAATTGGCTTTGTGGTCAGGTGGTCTGTTGTGGTAGCAAACTTGTCAGAGTGGTAATTGGCTTAGTGGTCAGGTGGTCTGTTGTGCTAGCAAACTTGTCAGAGTGGTAATTGGCTTAGTGGTCAGGTGGTCTGTTGTGCTAGTAAGCTTGTCAGAGTGGTAATTGGCTTTGTGGTCAGGTGGTCTATTGTGCTAGCAAACTTGTCAGAGTGGTAATTGACTTTGTGGTCAGGTGGTCTGTTGTGCTAGTAAGCTTGTCAGAGTGGTAATTAGCTTAGTGGTCAGGTGGTCTGTTGTGCTAGCAAACTTGTCAGAGTGGTAATTGGCTTTGTGGTCAGGTGGTCTGTTGTGCTAGTAAGCTTGTCAGAGTGGTAATTGGCTTTGTGGTCAGGTGGTCTATTGTGCTAGCAAACTTGTCAGAGTGGTAATTGGCTTAGTGGTCAGGTGGTCTGTTTTGCTAGTAAGCTTGTCAGAGTGGTAATTGGCTTAGTGGTCAGGTGGTCTGTTGTGCTAGTAAGCTTGTCAGATTGGTAATTGGCTTTTTGGCCAGGTGGTGCATCATGACCCTTGTCGAGGAGGAGCTGGACACTGGAACAGCCTGTACCGCTTCAAACACCTGGCAACTGGCCACTACCTGGCCGCTGAGGTAAGATGACCGCAAAGCATCTAACATACAAATTAGTGCGCCCATGTCTATTGTGGAGTATGTATTGAACACTGAACTCATTTGATTTTGTATTAGTAATGAGTTACCAATACCAATTAGGTAACCATAAAACCATGTTAATCAAAATGTATTTATTGTTCTTTATGTATTGAATGCATTGATGAAAACATTTTAATCTTAATGAATAGTAATGGTCTTAGTTGGGGGTTTGGGGCACATAGCATTGGATAATTATTCAGTTTTTCTGCACAGATGTTCTAAGCCTGAATTCCTGCTGATAACATTAGATTTGTGTGAATTACTTCTGGGAAATCTGACTCATAAATGGCTGCCAGACACTGGAACAGATCAGTGTGTTTATTCTCCAAATCATCCTAGAAATACTGGCTCATCTAGTTAGCACGTTCTGTTAGAGATCATTTCAGAGGTAAATATTAATTGGGGCCCCACTCCCACAAGGTATTAAGTTTATCGTCATGCTGCCTGTTCCCTTGATTATTTCTCAGATATGATATTGCCATATCTGATATTTTTAAGTACATGTGCTTCTACAATTTATGGATTATGGATTATTTCTATCGTTTTCGTGTTTTTTGGTTTTTTTAGGAAAATCCAGGTTACAAAGGGGACAGCACTGAAATGCCAGCTGTTGTGAGTATAAGGTTAACAATACATGACAGGCGTTTGGCAGACGCTCTTATCCAGAGGGACTTACACAGCATTTGCATTTTTTTGCATAGTAACCATTCATACAGCTGGATATATACTCAAGCAGTGCAGGTGAAGTACCTTGCTCAAGGGTACAACAGCAGTTTCCTACCTGGGAATCAAACCTGCAACCTTAAAATCCCTGTTCCTTAACGATCATACTACACTGCCGTTAATTTTAATAGTTTGAGAAACTGATCAGCAACTAGCCAAATTACATAAACATTTACTTCAGTTTTGTCTATATATTCCTCAAGGTCTGAGGCAAGTCACTAAAAAAATCATGAAGTATATTTCCCTCAGATGACATATTGTCTTACTTAAATGGCTGTGACTGTAAAAGGCACGGGATGGGACCCACTCTCACAGACTGGGACCTACTCTCACAGACTGGGACCTATTCTCACAGACTGGGACCTACTCTCACAGGCTCCGTATTGGTTGTGCTATTACTCACTTTGACTCAGTGACCCCTCATTATTTGGTGAATGTAGGAAAGGAGATAGAGAATATGCTCTACACTCTGACATTTTGTTTTTCATGGAAAGTGTACGATAATAGATTTTATTGGAAGAAACAGATTCAAGATGGAAAAATGCAACATTCAGTGAAATTAGGGAACAATTTACAGATGCTATTTATTTGTATTTGTTAATACTTCTTAAAGGGACAGTAGTGCAATCAGCATTAACACTGTTTAAAGGGACAGTAGTGATATCAGTATTAACACTGTTTAAAGGGACAGTAGTGAGATCAGCATTAACACTGTTTAAAGGGACAGTACTGAGATCAGTGTTAACACTGTTTAAAGGGACAGTAGTGAGATCAGCATTAACACTGTTTAAAGGGACAGTACTGAGATCAGCATTAACACTGTTTAAAGGGACAGTACTGAGATCAGCATTAACACTGTTTAAAGGGACAGTACTGAGATCAGCATTAACACTGTTTAAAGGGACAGTACTGAGATCAGCATTAACACTGTTAAAAGGGACAGTAGTGCAATCAGCATTAACACTATTTAAAGGGACAGTACTGAGATCAGCATTAACACTGTTTAAAGGGACAGTACTGAGATCAGCATTAACACTGTTTAAAGGGACAGTACTGAGATCAGCATTAACACTGTTTAAAGGGACAGTAGTGAGATCAGCATTAACACTGTTTAAAGGGACAGTACTGAGATCAGCATTAACACTGTTTAAAGGGACAGTACTGAGATCAGCATTAACACTGTTTAAAGGGACAGTACTGAGATCAGCATTAACACTGTTTAAAGGGACAGTACTGAGATCAGTATAAATGCTGACCCTGCCCTTCTTAGGTGGACAGTGGACGGAGCAATAAGTGGGATCTTGGCGAGCGGGTGAAGTACAAGCTGGTGGCCGTACCTCATGGAAATGACATCGCCTCCCTGTTTGAACTGGACCCAACCACCCTGCAAAAGACTGACTCTTTTGTTCCCAGGTACTGCCCTACTGCTCAGAAAGTTTTCATTACTGAAATATATCTATTTAACCTTTCCATTATTTTTAATCTTACCAAACCACTCTTATACCAATTATGTTAGAAATTATTAGTGGATTCAAAGACAGGATAATGGGAAAGAAGCAATGTGATTTAAATTCAAGGCAGTAATCAACAACATTACTGATTGACTTAACAACACGAGACTTCAGTCTGTCAGTGGTTTCCAGCTCATGCTCTGCTGCTGATAGGGTACATTACAATTCACATCAGGAGGCATTCAATGATATTTGGAGAGCTGAGTTGATTGATTGGGAGCTGGTTAATTGATAAGGAAATTGGTTGATTGATTAACTGATATGAAGCTGGGTTAATTGGTTAATTATGGAGCTAGGTTACATGATAGAACTGGGTTGATTGGTTAATTGACAGGGAGCTGGGTTAATTATGGTGCTAGGTTAATTGATAGAGCTGGGTTGAATGGTTAACTGACAGGGAGCTGAGTTGATTGGGGAGCTTGACTAATTGATAGAGCTGAATTGATTAAGGATAAAGGGCTAGGCTAATTAAAAGATTAGCTGAATTGATTGAAACCATTTTCTTCCATAGAAACTCATATGTGCGCCTCCGCCACTTGTGCACTAACACCTGGATCCAGAGCACCAACGTACCCATTGATATTGATGAAGAGAGGCCCATTAGGCTTATGGTATGTCCCAAACACCTCCCACCCCACCCCGCCAAATAAATAAACAGTAAATGTTTTTAATAATTGGAACTGCTTCTTTCTGACTTATTTCATTATTCCCTTGAATGTTACACACATGCCTCCATTATTAAAACTGCTATATATATACAGTATATACAGTGAGCACCATAATCTATTGGACATTGACACATTTTTTGTTATTTTGGTTCTGTACTCTAGCACTTTGAGTTTGAAAGGATACAATGACAATGGGGTTGAAGTGCAGACTGTCAGTTTTAATTTGAGGGTATTGTCATCCATATTGGATGAACCGTTTAGAAATGATAGAACCTTTTGTACATAGTCCCCCCCCCACATTTTCAGGCATCAAAAAATATTGGACAGTTTAACATAATGTAGAATAAAGTAATAATTTTAAATATTTGGTCACATATCCTTTGCATGCCATGACTTTCTGATGTCTGTATCAAAAGACTCTTGATATCTTATTTTCTGGTACTCCTACAAGCGATACTATAACCTTATTTGAATCGATCTCTGGGAATTAGGGGGTGGGACTAGATTTAGCTTTAAATTATTCAGCAGTATGGTTGGCGAAATGGCTGTAAGTCATCAAGGGTCTGAGGTCAAACGAGCCTCAAACCATCACTCTGCTGCCAGATATGTAGTAGATATGGATGGATCACTTTCACTTTCAGGGTTGTTTCTCCTGACAAATTTTCCTATGGAACTCTATGGAAAAATAAGTCAGGAGAAACAACCCTTCAAGTTATCCATCCATATCTACTGCATATCTGGCAGCAGAGTTTAGCCATTTAGCCAACCATGTGTTCCATACTGTCCCATATATATATGTATGTGTGTATTTCTACTACTGTAATGAATCAATGTTATCTATAATTTCTAACACTTTAGTTTAGTTTCTCTAACACAATAAATCTAACCTTATTAACCTTATTTGGGAGACCAGTAAAACATAACAAGTGATGATTTGTTAATGCTGAATGTAAACAGGAATTACAGTCAAGCCGGAAAGTCTGCCCACCCCTTTCACCTTCTCCACATTTTATTACATTACAGACATATTCTACAATAGATTGAGTTCATTTTTTGTCGCAAAATTCTACACAAAATAGCCCATAATGACAAAGTGAAAACATGTTTTTAGAAATTTTTGCAAATGTATTAAAAATCGAAAACTGAAATCTCTCATTTACATAAGTATTCATACCCTTTGCTTTAACATATTTTTAAAGTATCATATTTAATATTTGGTCATGTATCCTTTGCATGCTGTTACTTCCTGAAGTCTGTGACCAATCAACATCAAAAGACTCTCAATATCTAATTTCCAGGTACTGTTACAAGCGATACTGGATCTCTATGGGAATTGAGGGGTGAGACTAGATTCAGCTGTAAATTACACTGGTACAGTATGGAACACATGGCTGGCTAAATGGCTGTAAGTCATCAAGGGTCTGAGCTATCAAACGAGCTCCAAACCATCACTCTGTTGCCAGATATGGAGTACATGTGGATGGATCACTGCAAGGGTTATTTCTCCTGACTCATTTTCCTATAGAACTCTATGGGGAAAAAAGTCAGGAGAAACAACCCTTAAACTGCTTGTAACAGTACCTGAAAATAGGATGTCGAGAGTCTTTTGATGTTGATTGGTCACAGACTTCAGGAAGTAACAGCATGCAAAGGATGTGCGACCAAATATTAAATATGATACTTTAAAAATATGTTAAAGCAAAGGGTATGTATGAATACTTATGTAAATGAGAGATTTCAGTTTTCGATTTTTAATACATTTGCAAAAATTTCTAAAAACATGTTTTCACTTTGTCATTATGGGCTATTTTGTGTAGAATTTTGCGACAAAAAATGAACTCAATCTATTGTAGAATATGTCTGTAATGTAATAAAATGTGGAGAAGGTGAAAGGGGTGGGCAGACTTTCCGGCTTGACTGTATGTGATATGAATGTTATAAATGCCCAGAGGGACTGTCCCTCTGTGGGACTTTGAACATGCATCTGGTTGTGTGAACCGACTCCCCTTCTGCAGAATAAAGAACACTGATCATTTACAGTTCCTGCATCATATTATTATTATTTATTTTTTTACAAATTATTGGATTCTTATAATTCCATCTGGTTTTCAGCTGGGCACATGCCCTACCAAAGAGGACAAGGAGGCATTTGCCATTGTATCCGTGCCTGTGATGGAGATCCGGGACCTGGACTTTGCCAATGATGCCAGCGCCATGCTAAGTACTGTGGTGGACAAGTTCAATGAAGGCTTCATCAGCCAGAACGACAGGAGGTACACAGCACCATCGCACTGAAAGTGTGTGACACAGAATCCTTGCATCCTGGGTCTAGTGAATCTGCTTTCTCCTGATTCATATCTACCTGACTGGATATACAAGCTCAAGACTGGTCAAGTTCTAATTCATTTCAAAGATCATTCGTTACTTTTAGTCTCAGAATTGGTTTGGAGTTTTAGTCTGTTATTGAGTATGTAGGTGTTTTGGTGTGTCCGGGTGCTGGAATTGGTTGAGTGCTGGGTTTCTGCTGAGTGCAAGTCAGTGTTGGTGTGTCTGGATGCAGGTGAGTGTTGGTGTCTCTTCACACAGGTGAGTGTTGGAGTTTTGTGTGCAGGTGGGTGTTGCTGTGTCTGGTTGCAGGTCAGTATTGGAGTTTTGGCTCAGAGACCTCACTCTCCCTGTTCTCTGCATTTCCAAGGTTTGCCATCAAGCTGCTGGAGGATCTAGTATTTTTTGTGGCAGACACGGCCAACACTGGGCAGCCTGTGCTGGAGGTGTTGATGACTAAGGCCAACCGGGAGCGACAGAAACTGATGCGGGAGCAGAACATACTCAAACAGGTCTGCAATTACAGCCTAAACAATGAGCATGATTTCACACAGGCCAGGTCAGGTCAGATGCTTGCACTATTGAGTGTCATTAGACTAATAGTATCATCAAAGTCAAATTTGAGACAAATTAATGATATGGTAAAATGGAATTAAGAAAAAAACACCCTTTGAATCAAACTATTCCTGTGCAGCTGTAACCCATAGCTGTATATACAGAAATTGAATTGATGACAATCATTTGAAATTTAAAGGAAAAAGCAATAAAAACATAAAAAAGCTATTTAAAATATAAATCAGGTAACCATTAGCTAAATGCATCCAAATTGAGTGCAATATTTTTTATGTTGAAAAAGAAGGTACCGCTGACCTCCCCTCACCCATCAGATCTTTGGGATACTGAAGGCCCCGTTTAAGGACAAGGGGAGTGAGGGGCCACTGCTTCGGCTGGAGGAGCTGTGTGACCAGAAGAACACCCCGTACCAGTACATGTTCCGTCTGTCCTACCGCGTCCTGCGCCACTCACAGGAGGATTACCGCAAGAACCAGGTAAACCATGCTCTCTATCAAACCTTACCCCAAAAATACATCACTGCAATAACCAGGTTCCACTGCACCCCTCCAATGTAGGTTACTGCAAGAAGAGCGCCCCAACCTGACACCTCTATCAAGCAATATTTTCCTTGGGCCCATCTGTTTATGAATGAATGATGCGATGCCTACTGAGGTTATGGATATTGCAGGAATAATCAATGGGACAATTCCCATGGGGAATTGAGGAATACTTAATCCGAGTGCTTCTGCAGTTTAACTGCCATTGAATATATGAATCCAGGTGCGACTCGATCTCCTCTCTCGCAGGAGCACATAGCGAAGCAGTTTGGGCTGATGCAGTCCCAAATCGGCTACGACATCCTGGCAGAGGACACCATCACTGCCCTCCTCCACAACAACCGTAAGCTCCTGGAGAAACACATCACCAAGACGGAAGTGGAGACCTTCGTCAGCCTGGTGCGCAGGAACCGGGAACCCAGGTAACACCTGCCTCACTTGAGAGAGCCTTCTGAGCAAGGAAATGTTGTGTAGTGAGCCTGGCTTATTATTATACAGTGTAAAATAATTAAGGAAATGAGCATCCTCCCATTGATTCCTTGATTGATTCAGCACTGTTCAGTAATTTGTTGTTTTTGCTTGGGTTAGTGCTAAATTTGTGTCCTCTTCTTTGACAGGTTTCTGGATTACCTGTCAGATCTGTGTGTGTCCAATAACATAGCCATTCCAGTGACCCAGGAACTTATCTGTAAGTGTGTGCTGGAGCCAAAGAACCAGGACATCCTCATCAAGACAGAGTAAGTGACCTCTAAAACACACACACACACACACACACACACACTCCCTTAATCGCACACATAATGCACACATTGAACACACACGCCCACAAATTGTTGGTTTTGCGGTTGCATATGTGTTGTATGTGTTCGCATCATCATGTGGGCCTGTGCAGACGGCGAGTCCCCAAGGAGCCGACGCACCCCTCAGTGTACCTGGTGGAGGACTATTCGGAGGAAGACGAGGTATGGCTGGTCTGGACCGATAAGACCAACGAGAAGCAGGAGAAGAGCATCAGGCAGCTGGCTCAGGAGGCCCGGCAAGGCAATACACATGACGAGAATGTGCTGACTTACTACAGGTATACCTGCACAAATACCTGCTCCTTACTATAGGTACACCTCTATGAGTACTTGTTTCTTATGACTGGCATACCTGAGATGTTCTAAATGTGAGAACCCCTTTCTCGGTAGGCTACAAACAGGTAGTGGGCTGATTGACACTAAACCCTTCCCCAGGTATCAGCTGAAGTTGTTTGCTCGCATGTCCCTGGACCGGCAGTACTTGGCTATAGACGAGATCTCTAAGCAGCTGGACGTGGAGCTGATCTTCCTGTGCATGATGGATGAGATGCTGCCCTATGACCTGCGGGCCTCCTTCTGCCGTCTCATGCTGCACACGCATGTGGACCGTGACCCCCAGGAGCTGGTCACGCCTGTCAAATTTGCTCGCCTGTGGACTGAGATCCCCACCTCCATCACCATCAAAGAGTAAGTCATCACCCAGCTATTTCATCTCTGATCTTTCTGGGTAAAGTAGTAGTTACTGGCTCTTAAACTGCGTTTTCAGTGTCTCAACTTCTCTAAACACATGTGACTTTAATTATGAAAAACTATACCTGCAAGTTTTGCTTCAAAAACATGGCTTGGCCGGTTCAGTATTCAGCGTCAACACTTGCTTAATTTTTGCTGTTATTTAGTTAGCTATCTTAGTTAGCTGTTTAAGTTATGGATGAGTCTGCCTGTGTAATTGGAGTGCTGGTCTCAATGTTGGTCTTCCTCTCTTACCATCTCGTAGCTATGACTCCAACATGGACGACTCTCGTGACAACAAAAAGAACAAGTTTGCCAACTCCATGGTATTCATGGAGGAATACCTGAACAATGTGCTGAACGACGACCTGCCTTTCGCCAACGAGGAGAAGAATAAGCTTACCTATGAGGTAGGGCTGAAGGATTAATCAAATTTGTATTCAAATTTGCAATTTGAATGTGTGATTTCACGATCACAAAAGGCTGTGATTCCTGTAATTTTTCGCCCTCAATAAAACTAAACAGAGACGTGGTTGCAAAGAAACATTCAAAACAAGAGAGATGGAGAGATGCGCTTCACTCTGGTCATGCAGTTTTTGCACGCACTGCTAACCAATCGGAAGCTTCTCTTTAGCGTAGAGCAGCTAAATGGAAAGTTTCTACATGTATGTGAACACATTTTCTGTGCAATGGAATGAGTGTGGTGTTCAGTCCATGTCTTATTTCTCTTGCCTTCCCAGGTGGTGAGCTTGGCCAGGCACCTCATTTATTTTGGATTCTACAGCTTCTTTGAGTTACTGAGGCTGACTCGCACCTTACTGGGCATTATTGACTGCATCCCCAGCCCCATGCCAATCAACCCCGTGTTTCCTGACGAGGGCAGCGGTGAGTGGATGGAGGAGGATGGGGGAGGGTTCCTGTTTTCTAGATTATTAGTAACTGTGAGAAAGAGTGAAAAAGCACATATAGAAATTAAATGTATTGTGATGTAGAGGCAGAGAGGGAGAAAGAAACTGAGAAATGATTTAGATAAAGAGAGGGAGGAAGGGAGACAGACAGACAGACAGACAGACAGACAGAGAGACAGACTGCGAATCGCTTTTTTTGTGTTCAGGGAAGAACATGAAGCGCTCCATCCACGGCGTGGGGCAGATGATGTCCACCATGGTGCTGAGTCGGAAGCAGTCTCTGTTTGTGGGCGCGGGACGCCCCGGCATAATCGTGGAGGCTCAGAGCCGCAGCAAGGACAGCATCGACAAGCAGGACGTCACCGTCATGGACACCAAACTCAAGATCCTGGAGATACTGCAGGTCAGTCGTACTGATAAAACATGGCAGAGGCATAGTTTTCCGGACAGAAGTTTATTATGGCCAGGTTTCTGTGCATCAATCCCTGTAAATGGCTTGTCTAATCCAGTATGTACAGAATTACATGTGTTTATGGATTTGAGGAAGCAACCCTTATACATTACCACTTCTTTCTCTACATATCTCCCATAACTAAGACATGTTGTTCACTCCCTGGGTTCCTCCCATGAACAGTTCATACTCAACGTGCGCCTGGACTACCGGCTGTCCTTCCTGCTCTCCATCTTTAAGAAGGAGTTTGTGGAGGTGTACCCCATGGCAGATGCTGACGCCAGCATGGCTGTGGAACAAGCAGGTATTCAGCAGTGTGTGAGGATTCTCAGAGGTGTAGCTCTTACCGAGGCTGTTTCATCCTGGTCTGTAGCTTTGGGTTATTCAGCTCAGCTAGTAACAGTATAGAAAATACTACAGTAGCAGTACTGTTGTGGCGTCGTTTTACAGTAAAAGCTTTTGTGTGGTATAGTACAAACCCCAATTCCAAAAAAGTTTGGACAGTATGTAAAATACACATAAAAGCAGAATGCAGTGATTTGTAAATTCTCTTTTACATATATTTAATTGAAAACAGTACAAAAAAAGATTTTTAATGTTTTACCCAATCAACTTTATAGATTTTTGTAAATATACGCTAATTCCGAATTTGATGCCTGCAACACTGCAACACATTCCACAGGTAAACAGGTGATGCTATCATGACTGGGTATAAACTGTTTTGGAACGTGTTGCAGGCATCCAATTCGGAATTAGCGTATAATTACAAAAATCAATAAAGTTGATAAGGTAAAACATTAAATATCTTTTGTTTTCAATTAAATATATGTAAAATATAATTTACAAATCTGTGATTTCTGTTATTATGTGCATTTTACATACTGTCCCAACTTTTTGGGAATTTGGGGTTTGTACTTTGCTTCTGAACACCAGAAAATCAAAACTTCTGAGAAAGTGAAAATGAAAAAGTATATATTTTGGTGTGTGTATTTATCATTTTCTATGCACTTTTAAACATATTAAAGTATTTCACGTTATCACATTTTGCCATATTCCAAGTAAATTTGATTTGTGTACAATATGTTTATGTTTATCTCACTAAGTCATCGTAAAACAACTTTCAGATCTTTAAGAACCTTGCCAGACCAGTCAGACCTTTTTAGTGACCATGGTTATTGAAATTGGTAGTAAACAAAGTTTAATTTAAGTCAAATCCATCCTATCTACACCTATGAATTCTGCAAGTAAATGATTTAATGAAACTCTAATTTGGGTTTTCCCCTGTCCCTACCGGCCACCTTACCCCAACTCCTAACCCTAACTAATGTGGTCTGTCCTCTATTCCTGCCTAGCTACTTTGAACTTACAGCGTATTGGAGAGCATGCTGAGGCCATGTTTGGAGTGGGGTAGGTGATGATTCCAACAAATACTTGTCTTGTCTTTGTTTTGTCTTGAGGACTTGTCTTTCTCCTGTAAGTCTGTGTTTGTGTGCATATTTGTGTTTACTAGGGGCACAATGGTTCACAAAATTCATGGTTCAGTTCATGGTTTTGGTGCCATGGGTTTGGATTGGTTTTGGTTCCGTACGTTTTCGGTAAAGTAGAGAAAAAAAAGTACCATTGTCAATGCCAATCAAATTTTTATTTACAAAAATATTGTTATCACAGGTTCTTTCAAAAGGAAAAGTACAACTTTGTTATTGTCATATATTGGGTTTTTTAAATGACAGATCTTTGAAATAGAAATAGCCAATATAATATATGCATGAAATTTTTTCCAAAAAGGTTGTGAGTACCTTCTAAAACATAGCTAAACATTAAGTAAGATTTTTTTTAAGCAAGTGAACTGAACCGAAATGAACCGAACAGTGGGTGGCAATGGTTCTTTTTTTTTCTTTCTTTTTTTACATGAACTATGTGTTTCTGTGCTTTCATGATTTTGTGTGCGTGTGTGTGTGTGCGTGTCTGTTCATGTGTGTGCATGTTAACCTGCTTGCATTTTTGTGCATGTGTGTTGAGGAAGAGTGTGTCTGTATGAGCAAAAACAGAACATTTAAATAATGGCAATTATGTTGTTTTTTTAGTTTTTCTTTTACTGTTTACTTTTGATTCACCTCTTCTTTTTGAGCATTTGTAAAGCTTTGCCAACATTTAAATGTGAGTATGTGTCTGTAGTGCTGAGTGTGTGTGTGTGTGTGTGTGTGTGTGTGTCAGCGGTGCTTATACTGACTCTGTAGTGTTGTGTGAGTGTTTGTCTGTAGTGCTGTGTGATTGTGTCCGTAGTGTTGTGTGTGTGTGATTGTGTCCGTAGTGTTGTGTGTGTGTCTGTAGTGCTGTGTGATTGTGTCCGTAGTGTTGTGTGTGTGTCTGTAGTGCTGTGTGATTGTGTCCGTAGTGTTGTGTGAGTGTTTGTCTGTAGTGCTGTGTGATTGTGTCCGTAGTGTTGTGTGTGTGTCTGTAGTGCTGTGTGATTGTGTCCGTAGTGTTGTGTGTGTGTCTGTAGTGCTGTGTGATTGTGTCCGTAGTGTTGTGTGAGTGTTTGTCTGTAGTGCTGTGTGATTGTGTCCGTAGTGTTGTGTGTGTGTCTGTAGTGCTGTGTGATTGTGTCCGTAGTGTTGTGTGAGTGTTTGTCTGTAGTGCTGTGTGATTGTGTCCGTAGTGTTGTGTGTGTGTCTGTAGTGCTGTGTGATTGTGTCCGTAGTGTTGTGTGAGTATGTGTCTGTAGTGCTGAGTGTGTGTGTGTGTGTGTGTGTGTGTGTGTGTCAGCGGTGCTTATACTGACTCTGTAGTGTTGTGTGAGTGTTTGTCTGTAGTGCTGTGTGATTGTGTCCGTAGTGTTGCGTGTGTGTCTGTAGTGCTGTGTGATTGTGTCCGTAGTGTTGTGTGTGTGTCTGTAGTGCTGTGTGATTGTGTCCGTAGTGTTGCGTGTGTGTCTGTAGTGCTGTGTGATTGTGTCCGTAGTGTTGTGTGTGTGTCTGTAGTGCTGTGTGACTGCAGCAGTTGTGCTGACAGCATGTCATTATGCACAGGAAGGGTAACAGTATTCTGGAAGTGGATGATGAGGGTGGGCGTATGTTCCTACGGGTGCTGATCCACCTCACCATGCATGACTATCCCCCGCTGGTTTCTGGGGCTCTTCACCTGCTCTTCAAACATTTCAGCCAGAGGCAAGAAGTCCTGCACACCTTTAAACAGGTACAGTGCCACTGCTGTCAAAAGGTAACAGGCTGCCAAACACAGGCACTGACTCACCTTCACCAAGGTATCCCTGTAACACTAAAACAGCAGTTACTGTGGGCCATTACAATTGAACACAGCAGGGTTTTTTTAAATATACCTGGGAGCCAGATTCTTTTTAAAAATGTGCCAAACATTTTCCACATACTATTTATTAATGTATGATTACAATGTATTGTACACGTATAAACAAAATGGATGCCTTTTTAAAATATGCAGAGCTATTACCTATTATTCTGTCAGTGCTGGAGGCACGCTGACGCTCTGCAGATGTAGACCTGGACATGGTCACAATGCATCCGAACAAGAGTATGTCTCTACTGGGCCTCGGGCTGCCAGCAGAATGGCCCAGGAAATATTATTACATTGAATATAAAATGGGCACAGTTGTCATTTTCTATTGTATTGTCTTTGGCAGCAGCAGCTTAATGGGATATATTTTTTTAAGGGGACATAATGAATGAACAGCTCAGCTCCCCGTACTTTGGTGCCAGTTTAAAAATGCTGAGCAAACTCAGAACAGCACTCCTCCTCACTCCCTCTAACACAGGTTTTAGTATGGGTGGATTTCACACAAGTAGTCACAATGACTTAAATGTTTCCTCCATGAGTGAGAGCTACATAACAATGGCCTCAGTAGAAAAACAGCATCCATTACAAAAATGTCAATGTAGCAACGCATTCTTCAACCGAAAATCTGAACAATTCTCAATTTACCCATAGACGTAAATAATATTAGATCAATTTGATGTGTTATTGATATGAAATAATTGCATTTAAAGTAACTGTCTCTCATTCAGGTCCAGCTGCTGATCTCTGCTCAGGATGTAGACAACTATAAACTGATCAAGAGTAACCTGGACCGTCTGCGCACTATGGTGGAGAAGTCCGAGCTGTGGGTGGAGAAGAAGGGCACCTCTGGAGGAGGGGAAGGAAAGAAGGACAAAAAAGACAAGAAGGAGAAGGCAGAGGTGATGGATTCCTATATTTTATATTCATATTCAACCTCATTTTGGTAGTCTCATAGATTTTAAAGCTGTCATTTGGTTTTGCTTGTTTATAGGATTTCGAGAAAACCCACAAGCTCATTTAGTAAATATGCTTAGAGGTAGACATTTACTCTCTTACTCTTAATATCAGACAGTTTTTTTACGGTGCCAGTGACTCACCTGGGTTGAATATGATGTTGCCTGTATGGAAGGAATTCCAAAAAACAGTCAAGTGACGCAATGTGGTGGCCAAGGCCCTCTATTGTAACCTGCCTGAATTCGGGATTTCTTTCCACAAACGTGCATGTCTTCTTAAGCGAATATGCCAGTAGGCCTAATCTCGTCGTGCTCTTTCTGTTCTAGGCTCCATCTGAAGAACCAGTTCCCAAGAAGGAGAAGGCAGAGAAGAATAATGAAAGCTACCAAATAGTCAAAGAGGTCAGTCTTTGTGCAATAGGATCTGTATTAAACTGTCATTTCAAAATGGCAGTAGGGATATGTCCCGTTACTACAGTACTTAGTTAGCAGCGCCTTCATAACATGCCAGTTATTGAAAG
Organism: Ilyophis sp. 1 JC-2022; assembly: GCA_022702515.1. Lineage (NCBI taxonomy): Eukaryota > Metazoa > Chordata > Actinopteri > Anguilliformes > Synaphobranchidae > Ilyophis > Ilyophis sp. 1 JC-2022. The sequence goes on along the minus strand of CM040402.1, from coordinate 30,194,525 downwards.
GATTAGCAGTTTAGCAGTGTAATTTCCTATGACTGTTGGACATGTAAGGACATTTCTTTCTCTGTGCAGTCATCCCTAAATACCCAGAGAATGTGACCGCAAGCCTGTTACCTTGGCCATTTTAAGCAATGAGAGACACTCCAGTGCTTGGCATGCTCAAACCTAGTCCATGGTTTCAACCCCATATACAGTATGTTCTGGTTATAATGATCGCCTCTTCACCCCTTATTTGCCAGTGCACCCTGACCAGAGCTTCAGCATTCCCTCAACCTCTACTAAATACCCACTGCTTATTCAAACTTTTTAATTCAATATTTATATCTGCTGGGTTATTGAAGATGTTTAGATACATATCTGCACTACTGCAAAATGAGAGGTTCTCTATCATGTCATTTACATCACAAACAGCTGATAAAATAACCATGATTCAGCTGCCAACTGGAGCATTTGACTACAGTTGTCATCAGCAAACATGCTTTGTAGTTCACAATTGTAGGTATATTGCATATAATAGCTATTTATTTAAAACTGTAAAAAATGTAGATTCTATAAAATATTTTTTTTTTAAAAGGATGAATGATATTTATATGGGTGTTTTTGGCTTTTCAGTGATCAGTGTGATAATAATTATGATGATCTGTTTATGTTGAGTAAACTGTGAATACCTCACACATTTTTTGAAGCCTAATTACGTAATCACTTTCATTACACTGATTATGTAAATAAAATTTCAGGATGAAAAAATGTCTGATAAACTGAACACTCATCGGCATATATGCTGGGGTGTCAAACTCCAGTCCTGTTGTGTGGTTTCTTTTCAATTGGCAGCCAATTTAAAAAAAATTTTTTTAAATGTGTGTGGATTCTTTAGGCAATCCATGATGTAAACAAAGCATCTGAAATGCACTAGCAACTGCTGTGGCCCTCCAGAACTGGGACTAAACTTGCGGGCGCTGTGGCCCTCCAGGACAGGCGTCACTTCTGTTAAACACCCTGGATCTGGCTCAGATATGCTGATTTTCACTTCTCATTAAATTTATTTCACCATTTTGAAAAGCATTGGTCTGAATGGCCCCGGTCCACGCAGGGACACAGAGGACTGGGGTGAATGAGCAGCTATGGGCTGAGGATGAGGGCTGCGGTCTCTTTCAGATCCTGGAGCGTTTGAATAAGATGTGCAGCTCAGGGGTGTGGAAGAAGCAGCAGCGCCTGCTGAAGAACATGGGGGCGCACAAGGTGATGCTGGACCTGCTGCAGGTGTCTTATGACAAGGTAACAGACTCACGCTGATGATATTCTCTCGCTGCAACTGTTTGGTCTGCACATATAACAGAGGCCAGCAAACTCAGTTAATCGTGGATTCCAATGTGTTCAATGTTGAATGGTAAAAAGTAGTAATAAATCTACAATACAATTTAAAAAAGACTGCATCTCATTGGGCTCATGCAGAGCCTCTCCACCATTGTACACCATACTATATGTGCAGCCCAATAATCAGCATATTCATATTCACTGCACAAATCCAGCTGTCAGATCAGTTTCAGCAGTCACTGAAAGAATCAGCCCATCCATAAGTAACCATAGCTTACTGCTGCTGATACTTATCAGGATGATAATCATCTCTCTCTCTCTCTCTCTCTCTCTCTCTCTCTCTCTCTCTCAGAATGATGCAAAAATGCAGGAGATCATAAAGTACACCCACCATTTCCTGCAGAAGTTCTGCACAGGAAATGCTGAGAACCAGACCCTTCTCCACAAACACCTGAACCTCTTCCTGAACCCAGGGGTGAGTAGGTGTGCTTTGAGAAGAGAAATGATAAACCCTCAGACTGCTCACAATGCCGGTGCTCACCGAACATAAGAAAAGAACCATGCACAATGACAAGCACAGGCCATTCAGCCCATCAAAGTCCATCAGTTACCCACTAATCCAGCACTGCAGTGTCTATTCAACCCTCGTTGAAATGATAGAATGGCGCAAGAAAGATTTAGCAATGCACTACAGTCACCATACACAGCTTTCTCTCATGCAGTTTATTTAATTTCTCAGCCTTCCTTAACCCACTCTAAGATAAGATAAGATAGTACTTTATTGATCCCGAAGGAAATTGATGTGCAACAGTTGCAAGATTTATCATAGTCAATTCCTCTCCATCATCCTCTACTCTTCTTTAACCTTTCTTCTCATATCTCCCTTCTCCCATCTCTCCTCCCCACACTCTTTCTCCTCGCTTTCCTGCTCCTCCTCCTCCTTCTCACACAGCTCTTGGAGGCAGAGACGGTGCAACATGTTTTCAGCAACAACTACCAGCTCTGCACAGAGATCAGCGAGACTGTGCTGCAGCACTTCATCCACTGCCTGGCCACACACGGCCGTCACGTGCAATACCTCAACTTCCTGCACACTATCATCAAGGCAGAGGGGAAGTACGTCAAGAAATGCCAGGATATGATCATGACAGAGGTGAGAGCGGTGCACAGAGAACCGTCCCTAATAGCAGTCATTTGCTGCCAGAGCTCTCGCCTCACTGCAGCAGAGCCAGAACTAGGTTGCTTTGTTGCCCGTTTGTATTACATGACAACACCGAATGAGAATATCTCATTATCAAATGTATAATTTTCTCTCAGTGTGGATGTGACATTAATGGTATAAGTGGTTTACAGACATTTACTACAGTGTGGATTAGCCAAAGTTAACCTGTGCCTCTTGTGGTCCCAGCTGACCAATGCTGGTGAGGACGTCGTGGTCTTTTACAATGATAAGTCCTCCTTTGCCAAAATGCTGGAGCTGATGGCGGAGTCGCGTGAGGTGGTGCAGGAGCACAGCCCCTTGCGCTACCACATCTCTCTGGTGGAGCTTCTGGCAGCCTGCGCCGAGGGCAAGAATGTCTACACCGAGATCAAATGCACCTCACTGCTGCCCCTAGAGGACGTGGTGCGAGTGGTCACACACGAGGACTGCATAACTGAGGTAAACCCCAGTCATCCACCATAACCGATGTCTGATGCAAAGCACCCTCGTTTTAGCATTGAAATCATCATTACGTGGTTTCAAATAGCCACACTGGGATAAAATTTTCTTCTCATTAACAGATCAAATCAACATTTTTCCTCCCATTACTAAAGTCTTCTGTGAATCACACTGCTGTTAATGAACTTGCATGCATGCATTCAACTGAAAAGCTAAAGATAGCTCATTGACCTACATGGAATGAAGAGAATAGTATCCATACAACTTGATCAACTGCGAAACCTTTTTTCCCTTCCTTATGGAAATGTAATATACTGCAGTATATTTTAAATATATTGTGACGATAATTGTAATATATTTACAATATACTGCAGTATATTAAATTTCCATAAGGGCTGCCAGAAATGACAGGAATGCAGTTGAAGATAACAGATATTGTCTATAATTTTAATTATGGATTTATATTAAGAGAGCAAATAATGGCATTTAATATGAACGATATCAGTAAATGACATGCCTCTTTAGCGTGTTATTTGGGAAGTCCATATGACTAAACCTTCCTTATACACTCCTCTACCTCAGATGTTCTGATGGGTGTTGTACACCGTTTGTCTTTTCCCTAACATAGCCTATTCTGTTCCTTAAATGGAATGTGGTATTCCTTTCAAAATGAGCTGTCCATATACCATGCATAGTTGTATTAATACATAGTATGATAGAAATTGCATTTAGAACTTTGAGATTCTTGTTTGCTAATGCTAGGTGATGTCTTCTGTAGGTGAAGATTGCCTATGTGAATTTTGTAAACCACTGTTATGTGGACACAGAGGTGGAGATGAAAGAGATCTATACCAGCAACCACATCTGGAAGATGTTTGAAAACTTTACTGTGGACATGGCCAGGGTAAGTTTCTTTATTTAAAATAGATAAATAAATCTTGTGCATATTAAAATATTCAAAAATTCTCTGAATTGAAACATGCATGCTGTAAACTTAATCCATAGAATATGTAGAAGGGTTCACTCTGTATAGAATCAGGGTCATTCCAGTTGGTGCACAATGAGAATTGTTCCTTTCCATCCTCTTCCAGGTGTGCAACAAGCGAGAGAAGCGCTACTCAGACCCAGTACTAGAGAAATACGTCATTAACGTGGTGTTAGATACCATCAACGCTTTTTTCAGTTCCCCCTTCTCTGAAAACAGTACCTCTCGACAGGTGAGTGTCCTGGGTCTCAGACAGACTCTGTATTATTATTATTATTATTATTATTAGTACTAGTAGTAGCAGCAGTATTAGCAGTAGCAGTAAGCTACTTGGTGAAAAGTTATGAAAAGGACAGTCTAAGTGAAGAAGTGTGTAATAATAGGCCGGGCTGAAGAGCAAGACAATACATATAGGCCTGATCTGCCCAGTCATTTTAGCATATGAATTGAGCCACATCTAAACAGTAGAAGGGAATTGTTTGGCAGCATCATGGTTATATGGTCACCACCGCTGCCAGCTGCTCCCGCCGCCATCGGCACCCGGTTCCCCACCATCATTGTCGCCACATCTGTACTGTCATCTAGCCGCTGCAAATTCTATTATCATGGACATTGGCTGTTTTGACCATGCTGGTCATTAAGATCTAGACCCTGAGACGACCAGAGGTGGATGGGTTCCCCCCTTGAGTCTGGTTCCTCCCAAGGTTTCTTTCTAGTTTAACCAGGGAGTTTTTTCTTGCCACTGTTGCCTTTGGCTTGCTCTTTTGGGGGTTTAGGCTGGGTGTTTTTGTGAAGCGCATTGTGACAACTAGTTGTGAAACGCGCTATATAAATAAATATTGATTTGATTTGATTTATAGGAAGTTAGATACACTGTTGCTCCAGTCAGAAATAAAGGAAGTGTACTAGCATAATGGTGCCCTTTGGCAGAATGTGTGCAGTCAGGATAACTCCATCTCTTCATCCCTCTCCATCTCTGGCCAGACTCACCACACCATCATGATACAGCTCCTGCAGTCTAACATTCGGCTGCTGGACTGCCTCTGGCTGCAGCAGCAGCAGCGCAGCCTGGTGGAAGCCTGCATTCGAACCCTGGCCATGACCGGTGAGGGGGGAACTGGGCATGGTCTGATGCTGACTGCCGCTCTTCTAATACTACATCTTATTTTTATTAAATGTAATTTTGTATGGTACAGTGTGAGGTGGTAAAAGGTTGAAATGGTATGATGCGGTATAAAAGGATCTAAAGAAGGTGAAAGTGTTAAAATATGGTGATGTATTTTGTGGTAAGTAGTCTAAAGAACCTGGAAGTGATACAAAGAAGTAATTAATTGTGATGAAAGCACTAAAAGGTCATGTCAAATCATCTGGGATAGTATTGTTGGGTCATAACAGTGTTGTAGAGGAAGGCATTGTAATATGTTACTGTCAGGGGGGTCGGGATGGAGGACCAGATGCGACCGATAGGGGTTTCAATAAGTTATCCACAGAGGGTGGAATAACCACAAGTCAGGAAGGATAACACAAACGAAAGGGAGAAAACCCCTCGGTGTATAAGCCGAAAAATAAATTAACCCAGAAAAAATGTTGATGAGAAAGTCACAAAGACTTAGAATAGAAAATAAAGAAATTAAATAATATCAACCCAAAGCTATGGGCAAGACGCTCGCACAAGGGAGCGGAAAATAAAATAGAAAAGAGAGCGGAAAGCCTCAAGCTCGAAAACGAAATTAAACAAGCAGTACAAACAAGGCAACCGCTTTGAAAGAGGTAAACAAACAGAGTGAACCTCAGAGAGGTAGGCATAACGTGGAAAGTAGCGACAGGAGAAAAGATAGATCCTAAGATCTAGCCCTCACTCAAATCAAGTAGGAATTATACTGTTTTCTTTTGAATTCTAAGAAAACAATGTCCCGTAAGCTGACCTTCTTACCGGCTTCGTACTGTGGCAAAACTGACGCGAAAGCGCAGATCCAGGAAGCAGTCACGCTTAAGAAGCCTGCGGACACACAGAACTGGTGTAGACAATGAGTGTCGGGACGGAGGAAAAAACCCGGCACGGACTCCGTCCCGTAGCTGCACGGCAACCTCATATACCGTGACAGTTACAGCATCCACATTCTATTGCATTGGTTTTCAAAATGTGCCTATTGACTCTCATTAATTTTTTTGGTGATAAAAGGTCAATTATCTGAAAAAGTGTATATGGTATAAAGGTAAAAAGTAATAGCAACCTGGAGGGTGTATAAAGCTATAATATGAGGTATGAATGGTGTCGATGGTGTGAATGGTGTAGGACGTTCTCAAAAAGTGGCTAATAATAATAAGTATGGTGAATAACAAAAGGTGTGGTTTCAAAACCACACTTAAATATCACTACATTATGTAGCACTGCTTAAAACATGTGCAACAAGAGCTGTTTTTCAAAGATCCTGGTATTTTTAAATAGACTGAGCATTATAATGGTCCATAATGAAACCAAAATACTGGTCAGACAAAATAGTGACATTAATTGTGTGTTGGTTTTGTCGCTAGATGGTATTTAGATATAAGAGTAATTAACAGTAAATGCGAACGTCTTGTTTGAATTTCACAATTGAGATTTCAGTTACTAAGGCACATTCAGGGCTGAGTTGCATACTGTCCATAATTAAATAACTCTTAGACTGTCAAAACAGTTTACACACAGGTTCACCTTCGTTGATCAAAGGCTCTGGCTGAAGTTTTTTTACATATTTCTTTCACTGTTAAAGCTGCTTCAGAGTTACTTGAAGTGTTTTTTTTTCTTGCTTTATACCATGAATCCATAAATGCCCAGATATCTGCCATTGTAAAGCTGGCAAGTCATCTGAATCTTCTAAGTATCCAAAATGTCCTTCAAAACCAAAAACTATCTGTGCCAATCAAAAACATGCAGGAAACTGACATAACCAAAAACTGTCTGTGCCAATCAAAAACATACAGGAAAACTGAAATATATTCAGGTTGTATTTGTAGGCATATTTCATGGAAGAATATGTACTTCACAAAACATGGTTGTTTTTATCCAGTTTGTATATAAAATGGGACAGGCTAGCTCTATAGCCATAAAATATTAGTTGTTTAACTTGTATTAACCATTGAAACATTTGTAAATATGATTACGCTTTCATTACTTATTCCAGCCTCAAGGTGGCAGTTTCTCCCTTCTGAGGTATGAACATCAAACTGAACATGATCTTCAGATGTAGTGACCCTTCCAGTTCCAGAACTAAACTAAATACCCCCATAAAGGGAAAGCAAACCAACTGACAATTGCATTTCACTTCAACATTTAGTGCATTGCAATTTTTCCTTACTTAAATATGTGACACTTACATCTCTCTCTCTCTCTCTCTCTCTGTTTGCTATGAACAGCACGTTTTATTTGTTCATCTTAGAATATTTATAACACCGTAAAGCAGGTTGCTCATTTTAAATCTGATTTTGAAAAGTACTAAATGCACACCTGAAAAAAGCTAATCACAGGTACATAGGAGAAACACAAACTGAACTAAATGAAACGGTCTACTTTAATCAACATTAGTCGCCTCCTCAAATAACATTTTAATGTATTGCCGAACGGTCTAATACACTACAATCTGATGGTAATTTTCAAAGAACAAAAACACTGCGTTGTCATTCTTATTACATGCTGGATCAAGTGGTAATTGAATGAATGATTAACTGAGATTATTGATATAAATGTTTTAGTTTCTTTTGTTCAGACAATGAGATAATAGATTGTATTTACCTGACAGTTTCGACTGACATCTGCAGTCTTCCTCAAAGCATCACCTGACAGCTGTGATGCGTCGTCAGCTGATGTTTTATCAGGGCGAAATAAGAAGACAAAATGAACTTGATTGAGCTGAGATTATTGATGCAATTATACAATAAAATATATATATAATAATATATATAATAAAAGTCCTCCCCAGTATTTGGTTCCAATCATCTGGATTTGCTAATTCTTCAGCCAGGAGGTAGATGTAATTAGTGAAATCAGCTGGCAGAGTTAATAGGTGGAAGAAACACATGGCAGGACTTTTACTTTGTGACCCCTGGATGTTACACCTCTGGTACCAAAAGTAATGAACATAAATTTAAATAAAGTCATCATATTTTATATGTGGTTGCTTATCCTTTGCATGTCATGACTTTCTGATGTTTGTGACCCAATGACATCAAAAGATAAGCAAACAAATATTAAATATGATACTGATTACTTTTGGTGCCCTAAAATGGCGAGAACTATGTTTAAAAATGGCTACAATTGCTAAAGTAGAAATAGAATTAAATAGAAATAGTAGTTTGTAACATTATCAATGTCTTGACTGTATGTTTTGATAAATTTAATGCTACCTTGGTGATTAAAAGTATCAATTTTTTCAAAAACATAAACATGTCTCATGATTCCGAACTTTTGAACGGTAGTGTAACTACAGCTGATCTTTCAAAACAGAATGTGTAAAAATTATGTGAATATGTGGCCTGTCCTTCTGCACGTAGAGCTACAGTCAATCCCATATTAAACCCAGAATCATTACACTACTTGGGGCCCATGCTAAAACTGACGGACAGGTTATTATCAATGCATTGGATGCAGCCCCGGCTTGTCAATGTTCTTTGTACTTGTCCCTTTTTAAAATAAATGAAATTTAAAAAAAATATTTTATCTCAATGCTTGGCTTATGTCTTCATGTGTAACCAAACAGCTAATATACAGTGTTACTAAAGAAATATCCTGATCTCTGCATGTTATGTTTTGGCAGCAAAGAGCCGTTCCATCACACTTCCGATGGACCTGGACTCCCAAATCACCACCATGCTGAGCTGCAGTGCTCTCAACTCTCTCACCCGCAGTAACCCCAACTACAAGAGCTTAACCCGCTCCAGTCGGCCCAGTGCCCCCAACAACCCCTGGGACTACAAGAACATCATCGAAAAGCTCCAGGTCTGCTCTTTCCCTCCTAACCCTAACCACTAAGCCCTAACCTTTGAGTCTACAAGAAATGTTTTGATCTTCTGTAGTACAGCCATTTGTCTCTCCCTGCATTCTAGTGCAGTACAGCCCTGTTCCGTGCTTCAGTGACTCGTTATTATTTTCCCACTCTCAGGATATCATTAACACTTTGGAGGACAGGCTGAATCCCCTGGTTAATGCAGAGCTGTCGGTGCTGGTGGATGTGCTGCAGCGACCAGAGCTGCTCTTCCTGGAGGGAACTGATGCTCGCTCACGCTGCGAGTCTGGCGGCTTCATATCCAAGTGAGTGTGAATGCGTGAGTGCGTGAGTGAGTGCGTGAGTGCGTGAGTGCGTGAGTGCGTGAGTGCGTGAGTGCGTGAGTGTGTGAATGCGTGAGTGCGTGAGTGCGTGCGTGAGTGCGTGAGTGCGTGAGTGCGTGAGTGCGTGAGTGCGTGAGTGTGTGAATGCGTGAGTGCGTGAGTGACTACAATGAGTGTGAGAGTCAGTGAATGAGTGTGTGCACGCCTACGCTTAGGCTGTTGGTGTGCTCTCAATGCGTTATATCTGCGTTTAGGCTGATCCAGCACACCAAGGATCTTATGGGGTCCGAGGAGAAGCTCTGCATCAAGGTTCTCCGTACCCTGCAGGAGATGCTGATCCGTACCATGGAATTTGATGATAGGGTGAGACGGCAAACGTGCTTGGCAGATCCACAGTGGGTACTGGTAGCCTGGTACTGAGACTGATGTTGTAAGTGTTCAGTAGCCAGCGTCCAGGTACTGAGGCTGATCCTGTCAGTGTTCAGTAGCCAGCATCCAGGTACTGAGGCTGATCTTGTCAGTGTTCAGTAGCCAGCATCCAGGTACTGAGACTGTTGTTGTAAGTGTTCAGTAGCCAGCATCCAGGTACTGAGGCTGATCTTGTCAGTGTTCAGTAGCCAGCGTCCAGGTACTGAGACTAATGTTGTAAGTGTTCAGTAGCCAGCATCCAGGTACTGAGGCTGATCTTGTAAGTGTTCAGTAGCCAGCATCCAGGTACTGAGGCTGATCTTGTGGTGTTCTCCCTCTCAGGGCTCTGCACTACGGAAGGTGCTGCTGCAGAACTATCTCTTCAACAAGAAAAACAACAACAAAGGGGAGATTGTTGAGCTGGGAATAGGAGGTATATCAGGAATAAGGGCTATCGCATTTCAAACCCATTTCCTCTAGATCTATTATGATTTATTTTTGATCTATTATGTTATTGGATTGTTTGTTTGACTATCTGTCCTGTTTGTGACTGCGTTAAATCTCTGTGTCGACTTTGGTGTGTGCTTGTTTCTGTGTGTGTGTGCGTGTGCTTGTTTCTGTGTGCGTGCGTTTGTGTGTGTGTGCGTGTGTGCGTGTGTGTGTAGTGCTGGAGGCGGAGAGGGACTGGGCCGCTGTGGCTGCTGTACAGTGTCGTCTGGACAGAGAGGGGGGCACACGGCTCTTCACTGACCTCATCATGAGCACCAAGAATGAAAAGATCTTCCAGGAGAGCATTCAGCTGGCGATCTGTCTCCTGGAAGGAGGAAACACAGAGATACAGGCAGGAAAACTGTACACACATAATCATTATCACACAAACACACATACAAATACACACACTTACTGTACACACATAATCATTATCACACAAACACACATACAAATACACACACTTGTGCACCATCATTTACATGGGACCTACAGACACATACTGTATACTAGATATTGAGAGTGGGATTCTGAGATATGCCCTGATATTGAGAGTGGGATTCTTAAACACTAAATGGAGGAGATGACCTCTCCATCCCTTACTTTAGAACTCCTTCTACAAGCTGATGATGGGGGACAACAAATCAGAGAAGTTCTTCAAGGTCCTCAATGACCGCATGAAGAACGCTCAGCAGGACATCAAGGCAACTGTGTTGGTCAATGTGGGCGAGATGAGCCACAAAGCTCAGGACGAGAAGGACCTGGACGGTGAGCGGGCCAATGGGAAAATGCAGAGTGTTCCTACACAGACAGTATGACTCAGGGTCTGACAACCTCAAGGGTCTTGCCTGGTTAAGTAAAGGTTAATGAAAACATTTAGGTGGTCCAAATAGCCTTACTTTTACTGCAAAACCTGTGAATGAAGTGCCCTGACTTCATTAAAGATGTATTTAAATGTTCTAATAATAATATTGTAGTAATGCAGTAAGTCAACAAAATGGGATCAGGGGTGGATTCCATATATGCATTCATTCATTGGTTTTATTATAAAATATTGTTTGTTTTATCACTCTTTGTTGAATGTCATAATCAGTGGAAAATCTCCAAATTATGTGTAATGATCCATGATGGGGTATCCATGGGGTGTCTGGTTACTTGCGCGTACAGAGATAGGATTGTACTTATTTTCAACAGTGCTGTTGGTGAATTCTTTCTTGGATACAATTAGCCTGAGCCCAAGCCTGAGCCACCAGTGGTTACGTTAAAGGTTCTTGTGTTGATCACTGTAGGCAAATCAGAACAAAGTTCCTCCGGATTTCTGTTGCTAGAATCGTAATTGAAACAAAGCTGTTATGTAGCAAAATTAGCAATGAATGCAATTGCAGCCACTTCCAGTTTGTTGTCAAGAGCCATTAAAAAGTGTATCCTCTGTCCAGCAGTGTGGTCTTTCTGTACAAAGTATGGTCTTTCTGGCCAGCAGTGTGGTCTTTCTGTCCAACAATATGGTCTTTCTCTCCAGCAGTATGGTCTCTACGTACAGTAGCATGGTCTCTCTCCAGCAGTATGGTTTTTCTCTCCAGCAGGGTCTCCTCAGATGGCGCTCCCCCTGGCTGACTCGGCTCATTGCGGCCAGGCCCCTGCCCCCACCCCCGCGCCCCTCCCTGAGCAGCGGGAGGTGGAGATGGAGATGGGCCCTGCAGTCAGCATCATGAAGCCCATCTTGCGCTTCCTGCAGCTGCTGTGTGAGAACCATAACCACGATCTTCAGGTCAGTCCCACCCGCTGATCTCAGGTCAGCACTTAGCATGACTGCATGTGTGCTGCTGATCTGGGGTCAGCACAGGAAGAGAAAACTGTTTGGAATGCAGCACCTGCACAATGTGATTGTTGTAACATGGCCACCTCCATTTGTAAAATTGAAAGGTGTTGAACCTGTCACTCCTGCCTCAGAACTTCCTGCGCTGCCAGAACAACAAGACGAACTACAACCTGGTGTGCGAGACATTACAGTTCTTGGACATCATGTGTGGTAGCACCACGGGGGGGCTGGGCCTTCTGGGGCTCTACATCAACGAGAGCAATGTGGGACTCATTACCCAGACCCTGGAGACCCTCACGGAGTACTGCCAGGGGCCCTGCCAGGAGAACCAGGTCAGGAGCCACACAGGAAACGCTTCCACCCAGCCGCCTGCTTTCTCAATCGGGTTTTTCAGAGGGAGAGCGGGGCTTGGGAGGGTTGTGGCCGAATACCACGGTGTGACTGTGAAAATGTTCTCTCTCATAGACGTGCATTGTGACCCACGAGTGTAATGGCATTGACATCATTACAGCCCTCATCCTGAACGATATCAGCCCTCTGTGTCGCTACCGCATGGAGATGGTGCTCGAGCTAAAGGTTTGTCCAGTTTTATCCAAGCCTGTATCATGACGTCTCCTTCTCCGTGCCCTTACCTGAGGTGTATCATACCTTTTCTCCTTACCTCAGTCTGCTCTCATACTATCTTTCTTACACAAATCCCATTCTTCTCTGAGCAAGATGAGATTGAGATTGAGACTGAGATTACTTCTCATTTATATCTGTTGTTTCCAGGACAATGCCTCTAAACTGCTGCTAGCCCTGATGGAGAGCAGACATGACAGTGAGAACGCTGAGAGGATTCTGTTTAACCTCCGACCCCGGGAACTGGTCAGTAATATCTCTTCTCCCTCTCCCTCTCCCTCTCTCTCTCTTTGTCTCTGTCTCTCTCACTCTCACTCTCACTCTCACTCTGTCATCTTTTTTTGTCTATCAAGAGAATTTTGGATAAAAGTCTCCTCCCCTTTTCTTATCATTTTCATTTTTGCAAACGCTCATAGTTGATGATTAAGCTGGTAAGAGATTTTGGCATTGTGTTTGTGGGCCAACAGGTGGAGGTGATTAAAAAGGCCTACCTGCAGGAGGTAGAGTGTGATGTTGGGGAGGTGTCACCTCGAGAGGTTGGCCACAATATCTACATCCTGGGCCTTCAGGTACAGCTCTACACCTGTGAATTACTGTATTACATTACTGTTACTGTAGGTTCACATACCAGGAAAGAGAGCTCCATCAGACAGACTCAAGTTTTTTTAAAGTTTTTTTTATCTTGCGTAGAATGGTAGATTCCACTGAGCCAAGTTGACCTCACTGTTTTGCTCTTATGTCTAGTTTTGTTTTTATGGTGCTACACTAATGGAAGAATGAAAACGGGCAGTCAACATAGGCTGCTTTATTGAAATTGTGCATGTCACCAAATTAACAGGGAATTGTGCTGTCTTGTCTATGCATGTATAATAATAATAATAATATTATTATTATTATCATTATTATTATCATTAGTATTAGTAGTGGTGGTGTTGTTATCATTGTCATATAAGATACTGATGCTGCAACTTTGACCCGACTCTGCAGTTAGCTCGGCATAACAAAACCCTGCTGAACCTGCTGAAGCCACCAAAGAGACAGAAGGAGGAAGGCGAGGAGGGCATCTCCTCCATGGTGATTCCCTCTCCCCTGCCCACAGATCACACGCTCACACGTTCATTCATTTCTTTGGCTGGAATCTGGATGAGGTTATTTATATCCATTATGTTCTGTCTGCAGCTAAACCTGAATAACAGGCCCCTGTCTCAGATGCTGAAGTCCACAGGCACAGCTGAGGCCCCAGAGGAAGATCCTCTGGAGTACTATGAAAAGCACACAGCTCAGATTGAGGTGGGCTCTCACTGTCCCCCCTAAAACTGCACGTGTATCAGGTTTCATTTTCTTACCATTGCAGGCATGATTGTTTGACCGTGCTACAGTTAAAACCATTTAGAATGCTACAGTAGTTGATTACTGAATAAGGCAACTGAAGAACCTTACTCCAAAATGCATCGCAATGTGCACCATAAGGGGCCATGGTTTTATTATTGTTACCGTTTTGAAGTCATTCAAATATGTATTATAATGCATCTCTAATCATAGTATATTATTTTTGGTATTAGAAATATGTTCTTAACTTTTGAAGGCCTAGTTCTTATGAGGCTTCAGGACACATGGAAAATGACTTGCTCAATCTACATTTACATGCGTTATGTTTAGGTGTCAAAGCTTTCATTGTTTAAACCCAGCTGTTATGCATTTCATGCTTTTTGTACTGCTTAAAATTATTTATCTCTTTTCTCCATCTGCCCCTCTCTCTCTCTCTCTCTCTCTCTTTCTCAATCTGTCCATTGTGTATATATATATATATAATGGACAGATTGTACGGGACGATCACAGTATGGAGCAGATTGTATTCCCAGTGCACCCCATCTGTGAGTTCCTGACAGAAGAGTCAAAGTTCCGTGTCTTTAACACCACTGAGCAGGATGAGCAGGGCAGCAAGGTCACGCACTTCTTCCAGCAGGCCTCCTTCCTGCACAATGAGATGGAATGGCAGAAAAAACTCAGAAGTAGGTGGATCCAACTCTTTATTACCCCTCCTCATATTTTGGCTCTCATGTGTCTCTTTCTCTCGTCTCTTGTTTTTTCAGTTTGAGTCCCCCCCCCCCCATTTTTTTCTTGCTCGGTACTTATGGCCGTAGAGGCGCTTAAGTACATGCAGTCCTTGCAAAGGTGTTACTTAAGTATGTGTAGTCTATTTTGAAAGGATAGTTCACTTTCTGGGGTTTTCTGATATTATTTCAGTTTAGTGTGTGTTTTCAATTGGCCAGGACAGTGTTTGTTTGCAATGAATGATATTTTTTATATTTAGTGCCTGATTTACGACCTTTAGCATGACTGTGCAAAATCTTTTAGCACATGCAAAATCTATAACGTGACCAATGAATGGCCATGGTATTTGTTTTGCACCAATCATTGGTTGTTATTAGTTTTGCGTGTGCTAAAAGATTTTGCACATCCTACAGGCCTTAGTAAAACAGGAATGATGAGTAAATTATGACTGCTGCAATCAAGCACAGAAGTACCAGCAAAGCCCCACAAACCCAAGAAAAATCTATACCTGCCATTGTGAAGGTGGCCGATCATCAAACTTGTCTAAATATCAAAAATATCCTTCATTGCACACAAAAACCGCCTTGCCAAATCAAAAACATACTCTAAAACTGCAATATTAAAAAAGAAAGTTCCCTTTAAAGTTATTGTTTCTATTTCTGAATTATTTGTTTTGACTGATGTAGCTTCTCCTTGCCTGTATGTCTGTGATAAAGATATATAATGTTTGTTTTAAGATGCAGTAATCACAATATCAAATGTATTCTTGTGCATTGATACCTTTCCATTTGTAGTTTTGTGAAAGCATTTAAAAATCACAGAACGGAGTAGATACTATTTTATTTGATACAATTATAATTAATAGCCTGCATTAACTAACAGAACGTTGTGCCCCCAAGAACTGATTCAGAATCATCAGATGCAAATTTACTCTGGAATCTAATCTGTTCTATTCAGAAAGGTTAAACTGGTCTAGGATTAGAGATTGGGACAGTGAGTGTTTACACCATCTGCCCTTGTATGGATGTTGGAATGTTTTTGGTGAACACTGTCCAACTGACCTGCACACTCTTTGTCTCCCTGCATCTTGTTAGGCATGTCTGTGCTGTATTGGTTCTCTGGCAGGATGACGCTATGGGGCAGCATCTCTTTCAACCTGGCCGTCTTTATCAACTTGATCATTGCCATTTTCTACCCCTTTGACTCAGGGCAAGGTTAGGGAAACTACGTGATATTTGAATGGATTTGGATGGGAATCATTCACAAATGTAATATGTTACCATTGTTCCTGTGCAAAAGCTAGACTAAGCTGCTGAATGGCTGATGTTGTGCTTGTTATATTAGCTGGGCCAATCGACTCCTCAATGCTCTCGATGCTGTTCTGGGGGTTTGCCGGCCTGTCAGTCATGGGCCTATTCTCTCAGCGCTATGGGTTAAGGCCTCTCACCATTGCCCTCATCCTGCGCTCCATCTACTACTTTGGAATCGGCCCCACTCTCATCATGCTGGGAACCCTCAACGTAAGCTTGGCTCACGCCGCACCTCACTGCAACACAGTCTTTTTTCACACCACTCAGTCATGGCACAGACACTGCTGTGCTGACTGTGCGCTCCAAAGGCTAAATTTACCATGAGTTTAAAACACACATTTCATATTTACTCAATAATGCTGAAAAACATATAATTCTGGCTATATCTATGTCTAACTTGTGGGAGGTCTTGTGAGGGCAAGAAGCTGTGTGGAGTGGACATTGTATTTCAAGTATAATTTCTGTTGTATGTGTTGTGTTTCTCTCTGTCCTCACGATTTCCCTCTGATTTAAGTAACTATTTTTGTCCTTTATGTTTTCTCTGTAGCTCATTAATAAGATAATTTTTGTGGTGAGCTTTGTTGGCAACAATGGCACGTTCATCATGGGCTATCGAGCCATGGTGATGGATGTGGAGTTTCTTTACCACCTGGCCTACGTTCTGACCAGCACCCTGGGACTGTGTGTCCATGAGCTCTTCTACAGCATCCTAGTGCGTACCCAATACACACATCTACAGAGCACAATGTGTATATACCACACATCTACAGTGCACAGTGTGTATATGCCACATGTCTACATTGCAGATTGCAGATGTCTATATTTACAAAGCATTCAGAAAGAAATTTGTAATACCCTATAATGTTTTGTCCAGTTTGAGTTTGTGTGCATTATACAGTGTTTTATGAGTTATTGTCCAGTAGTGAATGCAGTAAATGCTTTGTGTCCTATATTAAATTGACACACTACTATGCAGCCAAGTTTGGATAGTTTGTACATATTCCAGGCTTAGAGCGCGTTGGTGTTGGGTTAGGTTGAACACACTTACATACAATAAAGTGATGTTGTAACAAATAATGAGCTCAATTGAGAACCTCAGGTGATCTCAATAAAGCGTTTTTTTTTTATAAAGCTGTTGTAAGCTGATTAAGTACTTTTTCCTACATGTCTGTGTTCTGCAATACAGCTGTTTGACTTAATCTACCGGGAGGAGACTCTTTTCAACGTGATCAAGAGTGTGACACGTAACGGGCGCTCAATCCTGCTCACAGCACTGCTGGCTCTAATTCTGGTGTACCTCTTCTCGATTGTGGGCTTCCTTTGCCTCAAAAGCGACTTCATCATGGAGGTGGATCGTCTGCCCAAACCCCCAGAAGGTGCAGCTGCCCGCAGCGGTGTAAAAGTCTTACACCAACAATTCTGCATAGCATTTATTACTATGTGTTTTCCCCGTAATTCATTTGACTGTAAAGTCTGTGCATACAGACGTGCTCAAATTTGTTGGTACCCCTGGTAAAGATGAGTAAAAAGGGTTATAAAAAAAGGGCTCTAAGTTATCAAGGGTCTCACGTATCAAACAAGCCTCAAACCATCACTCTGCTGCCAGAAATACAGTAGATATGGATGGATAACTTGAATGGTTTCTTCTCCTGACTTATTTTTCCATAGAGTTCAATAAGAAAATTTGTCAGGAGAAACAACCCTTAAAGTGATCCATCCATATCTACTGTATTTCTGGCAGCAGAGTGATGGTTTGAGGCTTGTTTGATACGTGAGACCCTTGATAACTTAGAGCCCTTTAGCCAACTATGTGTTCCTTACTGTTCCAGTGTAATTTACAGCTAAATCTAGTCCCACCCCCCGATTCCCATAGAGATCCATTCAAATGCAGAGACATTTGGTATCGCTTGTAAGAGTACCAGAAAATAAGATATCAAGAGTCTTTTGATGTTGTTGGTTCACAGACATCAGGAAGTCATGGCATGTAAAGGATATGTGACCAAGTATGAAAAATTAATACTTTATTCTATATATAAATGCAGGAGTGCCAATAATTGTGGCCAACATGGTTTTGTTAAAAATAATGATTTCTTGATGAGGGATTTTCTTTTCTCATAATAGATTAACGTCAATTAAAGGTTGGATTTTTCACATATTTTCAGTGTGAGATTAAGCTAATTCACCAAACAGTGAATTTTTTATAACCCTTTTTACTCATCTTTACCAGGGGTACCAACAAATTTGAGCACGTCTGTAGATAAAATGGCCTGATTTGGTTTTTAGGGGGGGGGCGAAAGATTTTATAAGAACATGATTTTGCAGTAGACATTTTAAATGTCATGTTAAAGGTCAATGTCAAGCTGTAATTATGCAGTAATAAGATGTGATTCTGCTGTAATAAGATTTGTTTATGCTGGACCAAGCTGTCATTTTGGGTAACACTTTACATTAAGTTTCACCTATACCTATGTAGTTAAATTTTAACAAGAGGTAATTACTGAGTAACTCCAATGTAGGTAACATGGAACAGCAGTTAGTGGTATTCTTAATTACACATGTGAAACAAGGCCAGCCCTGTTACATCTCTCCTGCTAAAATTAAATAATTCCATATCATCAAGACACATGGTGAAATTAACAGGCAAGGTTTATTTGTTGTGTATCATGAATATGTGGCCTATGAGTGTAAATAAAATATTTCAAAATATTTGCATTTGTAATTATGAATACCGCTAACTGTTGTTCCATGTTACCTACGTTGGAGTTACTCAGTAATAACCTCTTGTTACCAATTTAGTTACAATACAACTACACAAGTATAGGTGCAACTTAATGTAAAGTGTTGCCTAATTTTGTTATAATTATAAATTAAATACGCTGTAATAATGTTGTAATTATTTGTATTACTTTAATACGCTGTAATTATGTTGTAATAAGGTGTAATAAACTGCAATAATTATGCTTTAATGTGTGGTTTTGCTGAGCGATAATTGTGCTGTAATATGCGTGGCTTTGCAGCAACTGGGCCTAATGAGGTTTCCCGGGACGTGCTGAGCACCTGCAGTGGAGATGGGGTCAGCTGCAATGTGAAGGAGAGCCCGATGGCGGGTGAGAACAGTTCAAACACGTGCCTTCAGTACCACAGACGCCTTTCCCATGTCAGGGCCCATACAGTTTGTAGTAATAATATGTGTATATAGATTTAATTTATGGCACAGACTAGTGGATACTGATGATCTTTCTTATTGTGTAGTTGTATAGCGGACATTCAGATTGTGCAAAAGCCAGGAGAAATCCTAAATAATGTTAATGCTCATCCAGGAGTACACAGAACTTCAGTAATGATTAGCTCAGCTGAAATGTAATGTCAGTTCTTGAGAAGTGAAAGTGGATTTCCGTATAGAGGAGTGTTAGAGGTTACAGGGTAAGGCCTAGGGGTTAAGGATGTGTTTTTGTTCGTATTCCCTTGTAGAGGAAGAGGACAATACGGAGCCAGCCTGTGATACCCTGCTGATGTGCATTGTCACGGTGATGAACCATGGGTTGCGGAATGGGGGCGGGGTTGGAGATGTGCTGCGCAGACCCTCTAAAGATGTAAGGAAACACATTAACAAACAAAAACACGCACCAACTCTAGCATTAAGCCAGGGACATATCATTCTGCATGTCTCTCTACAGTATACAATTGTGTCTGTAAAGTATGTGATTCTGCATGTCCTCTAGGAGGCGATGTTCCCAGCACGTGTGATCTATGACCTGCTCTTCTACTTCATCGTCATCATTATTGTTCTCAACCTCATCTTTGGGGTGATCATTGACACCTTTGCTGACCTGCGTAGTGAGAAGCAGAAGAAGGAGGAGACCCTAAAGACGACCTGCTTCATCTGTGGTGAGGGGAAAGAGCCCGACAGAGCACAGCTCTGTTCTGTCTACTGCCTGCACTGATAGAGCACAGCTCTGTTCTGTCTACTGCCTGTACTGATAGAGCACAGCTCTGTTCTGTCTACTGCCTGTGCTGATAGAGCACAGCTCTGTTCTGTCTACTGCCTGTGCTGATAGAGCACAGCTCTGTTCTGTCTACTGCCTGTACTGATAGAGCACAGCTCTGTTCTGTCTACTGCCTGTACTGATAGAGCACAGCTCCGCCCTGTGTGTCTACTGCCTGTACTGATAGAGCACAGCTCTGTTCTGTCTACTGCCTGTACTGATAGAGCACAGCTCTGTTCTGTCTATTGCCTGTACTGATAGAGCACAGCTCTGTTCTGTCTACTGCCTGTGCTGATAGAGCACAGCTCTGTTCTGTCTACTGCCTGTGCTGATAGAGCACAGCTCTGTTCTGTCTACTGCCTGTACTGATAGAGCACAGCTCTGTTCTGTCTACTGCCTGTACTGATAGAGCACAGCTCCGCCCTGTGTGTCTACTGCCTGTACTGATAGAGCACAGCTCTGTTCTGTCTACTGCCTGTACTGATAGAGCACAGCTCTGTTCTGTCTACTGCCTGTACTGATAGAGCACAGCTCTGTTCTGTCTACTGCCTGTACTGATAGAGCACAGCTCTGTTCTGTCTACTGCCTGTACTGATAGAGCACAGCTCTGTTCTGTCTACTGCCTGTACTGATAGAGCACAGCTCTGTTCTGTCTATTGCCTGTACTGATAGAGCACAGCTCTGTTCTGTCTACTGCCTGTGCTGATAGAGCACAGCTCTGTTCTGTCTACTGCCTGTGCTGATAGAGCACAGCTCTGTTCTGTCTACTGCCTGTGCTGATAGAGCACAGCTCCACCCTTGAGTTCTGTGTACTGCCTGTGCTGATAGAGCACAGCTCTGCCCTGAGTTCTGTGTACTGCTTGTATTGATAGAGCACAGCTCTGCCCTGTGCTCTATGACTGTGTAACCCACAGTTTTGTGTCCTAAACCAGGCCTGGAGAGGGACAAATTTGATAATAAGACAGTGTCCTTTGAGGAACATATAAAGGTGGAGCACAACATTTGGAACTACCTGTACTTCATCGTGCTGGTGAGAGAGAAGAACAAGACGGACTACACCGGGCCTGAGAGCTACGTGGGCCTCATGATCAAGGTACTGCTCATATTGTCATACTGTATCTGTGCTTTTGATTCATTTCTTAAAATAGAATAACAGTTGGGTCTGCTGGGTGGCTTGCATCCTAGTGCGCTGTTCTCATTCTCGTGTGTGGATGAGTCACACAGCCTGGGATCGAATCCTGACGTGTGTGGATGAGTCACACAGCCTGGGATCGAATCCTGACGACGATCCTAGTCCCGACTTTTTAGCTGCGGTTTGAGAAGGTGCGGCGGCAGGCATCACGTGCTTCAGAGGGCATGCTTGTCTGCACTCTCCCGATTGATTGATAGTGGAGGTTGCAGTAGTGAGCACCGATGAACAGGATTGGTGACTAAATTGGGTTGAAAATGGGAAGGTAGCATGAAAAAAATAAATGCAAAGGACATGCCTTATATGAAATGATAAAGATGTGTTTAACATGTTTAAAATCTATTCTGTCACATTTTCTCCCATATTTACCCATTTTGAGAAAATCTACATTTTTGTTTATTCTTTTGCATGAAACATCCCTTTTTTATTGTTAAATCCCTAACAATAATAGTGTAAATGTAAAACTGTAAATATTTATATTTATCAGAAAAAGTATAGCCACCTTACTGGAAAAACACTGTTGAATTAAAAAAATTCCCAAAACTGCATAGCACTGTCCTGCTACAATAAGACCATTGATTCAGAACTGTAGAAAAGGTTTTTGAGAAACTTGAGTTCTCATTTGTTATATTTTGGCTGTCTATACAGAAGATTCACCTGATGCCTAGGCATGGCATGTTCAAATGATGATTTGGTTATGATTCTTTAAATGGCCTCCAGAGCAAGAACCTGGACTGGTTCCCGCGCATGCAGGCCATGTCTCTGGTGGTGACGGACTGCGATGGGGAACAGAACGAGATGAGGAACCTGCAGGACAGACTGAGCTCCACTATGAAGCTGGTCACTCTCCTCACAACACAGCTGAGCGAACTCAAGGAGCAGGTAGCATATAATTCTGCAGCATTGGCCTGGCATTCAGCATTTAGTTAAGTCAGATAAAGCACACACACACACACACATTTGGGATTCTAGGAGCACTGAGTTTTATGAAATCCTTTAACCACGTTCAGTTTCTGTGGATAAAACATAATATAATTAGATGAATAGGATCTTGACATGAATATTCAGGGGAAATTACTCTACCCCTAGGTTACCCCAGATTTGTTAGTCACCTCAAGTCATTACCATTAACTCAAATATTTACAATGATCATTTACCTTAAATAAAAATGTTTTCAAATATTACAACATTTTCACTGCAGTTTCAGAGGCTATACTGAATGACATGTTATTTTGTCTAAAGCATACCCTGGTTTGGAAATTAAAATTGATGAACTATTTAAGACATTATTTTAACTACTTTAAAACATACTAACCTTTCTACAAACTGTTTTCACAGCAGTTTGTCATGTTATATCATGTCATATGGGTATTAGCATGTGATATGGTCCAAAATGGTGTTTACACCAAATGATATTGGTAAAGTTAAAAAATGTGGACAAAAACAATTTAGCTACACTACCATTCAAAAGTTTGGAATCACTGAGACATTTTTATATTTTTGAATGAAATGTATACTTTTATTCACCAAAAATCGAGTTTTGTCAAAAAACCAGGTTTGCTAATCGGGATTCAAAAACACGGATTATGACCTTACATAATCAGATAAAGGTGTTTACATGACCATTTCAATAACAAGAGTATTGCCATAACTATGCATGTAAACATACCCAATTTCTTTCATAAACATAAAAATGTCTCAGTGATTCAAAACTGTTGAACGGTAGTGTATATACCCTCACAAAATCAGTGTTGTTATTTTGTGTGTGTATTAGTTATAAATACGATTTACAGGAGACATGATGCCTAGCAGTTGCAACATTGTGAACAGACTATGTTTTCAAAGCCTCAGTTAATTAAAAATAGCTAGCTGTACTCAAAACCCAGAAATTCCAGAAATGTAAAAATTGTGAGTGAGTGAAACACTCAAACAGGTGTGTTTCACCGAGGGCCATTCTTATTCTGTATGTGAGTAGCAGTGTCAGAGTCTTGGCTCTGACAGACTGTCTGGTTTCCCATGAGGCAGCAGAGCCCTAATGTCTGGTTTACGATGCGGCAGCAGAGCCGTAATGTCTAGTTTTCCATGCAGCAGCCGACCTGTAATGTCTGGTTTCCCATACGGCAGCAGAGCTGTAATGTCTGGTTTTCCGTGCGGCAGCAGAGCCGTAATGTCTGGTTTTCCGTGCGGCAGCAGAGCCGTAATGTCTGGTTTTCCGTGCGGCAGCAGAGCTGTAATGTCTGGTTTCCCATGTGGCAGCAGAGCTGTAATGTCTGGTTTCCCATGTGGCAGCAGAGCCGTAATATCTGGTTTTCCGTGTGGGATCAGAGCCGTAATGCGTCTTGTTTTCTATGCAGATGACAGAGCAGAGGAAGAGGCGGCAGAGGATGGGCTTTGTAGATGTGCAGGCGGGGTCCAACTCTGTGCCCCCTACAGGGGCCGGTGGGAGCAATCACCAAATCATCAAAACTTAAAATCTTCCACGTCATGCTACACTGAAGAAAATGGACCCTACTGTTACTCTAGCACTGTTGCAACGTCACTGAAACACTGGGCAGACGTTATACGTTAGCTTTGAGCTTAGTCTCAGGAGAACCCCAAGTGAACAGCTCAGTGACTGGGGCTTTACTTGGCCTTTAACTTGCCCTGCTCAGCTCCCTGCTGTTGTTTCTCAAGCACAGGAAATGCTCTGGATTTTGGTTCATCATTGAGTTTTCACAAAACATTTCAATATAGAGACAGGACTACAACCACATTTCATGGAACTGTGTACAACTTTTATAATCTGCTACCTGATGCATCTCCATGTATGCATCTCCCAGAATGACTTAACACTGACTGCTCTTTATGGACACCCAAGTACTAAAGGGTTAGTAGGGGTGCACAAGTTCAAGATCTCTATATTGTTATTTGCTATTGAATGTGACACCATTCTGTGTTTCTAAATGTGAGATTTCACTTTTTCATATGGGTCTCGATTCTTCTTACATTCACATGTAACACTGTTTTTTTGTTTTTTTAAGAGGAGTGGTTCACTAATTCCAAGGGCCCTAGGTTTGTCATAACTTGCTTTGGTTTGCATACCATAATACTGTTGCCATCTTTGTGTTCTGTTGCCCAAGAGATGGAAGCTCACTGGTTAAGCTTTAGTTAGGAGTGGTGCATCATTATGTTGAATGTTTTTTAGGGTACCGTTCACTTTAAACACACTTCCTGAGTGTAACACCCTGGCCTTAAGGGTCCATAATTCTGTTCTCGTCATTCTTTTAACAACCGTGTGTGTGTGTGTGTGTGTGTGTGTGTGTGTGTGTGTGTGTGAGAGTGTGAGTGTGAGTGTGAGTGTGTGTGTGTGTGTGTGTGTGTGTGTGTGTGAGTGTGAGTGAGTGAGAGAGCGAGAAAGGGAGAAAGGGAGAAACGTTTATGTGGCCATGCCAATAAAAACCGTGAAATTTGAGAATTTTTCAGACTGCTTATAGCTCATCGAGAACAGTGGTGAGGACTGCCAATCACATCTATGCTGTTCTGGGGTTGCATTCATGAAACACCGCATACATTTATAACATCAATCCAATGTAAGTATTTTCTCCATTCATACATTATGTACAGTTGTATTCGAAAGTTTAGTACATAAAGCAAAATATTTATTGGCTAGTGTTAGCAATCACTTACATTTCTTGTTGTTTTTTAGGGTTGATTGAGTCATGTTTCTAGGTCATAATGTTCATTGCCTTCGCTCAGGAGATCTGAAGTGCTCTTCTAAGTGGTTGTAGCAAATACATTTTTTTTCTGGGGCTCCTATCAGATTATTACATTTTTAAGGACTTCACCTCAAACCTTTACAGTGTGGAAAATTGCAAAAGTAGTTAGGGTAGATATGGAGGGAGACAATTTAACACTCGTGACATTTGGCATTTCAATTCCCCCTCATCTCATCGTTGTCAAAGCAAGTCAAGTAATCTATCCACAAGTCTAAGTCCTGCCGTGAGTGATTTAACTACAAGTCTATCTTCATCTATCTGTGTTCTGTGGGGGGTGTACAAGCCCTCTAAAGTTTACTTTGGAAAGGGGGGCCTAGAGACTGCATTTGCACAGGGCACAGGGCCCAGCATTTTGATCCAGCCATGAGAGTTTGAGACAGATGAAAAAAGAGGTGGCCAGGCACCTGTCTCCAAGGTGAGGGGAATTCCAAATAATAAACAGGAAATCCACACCAGACTGTCTACAGCTCCTTATTCCGTACTGACTTGGAATGGAAACGCAAACACGGTGTGTATTTTCTAAATACTGAGTGGCTTTGCACAAACTCATGACCTTATTTTAGCACTGTGACCTTCATAATATGTACAGTTCAAATGTGTATTTCTACTTGTCATTTGCATTACAAATATGTCTACTACTCTGAAAAATTATTATGGACCACAGTAGTCATTCATTCATTGTATATGCAACAGTATACATTCATGTGCAAACTCACCCCACAGTTAGAATACTGGAAATTATAGCATAAAGGTATAACTTAACCTATGTTGGAACTATGTGCATGTAATGACAATACAGGTTATATTAGCTTATTACCTCCAATAGTTGTATCCAGTGTAAAAATCTATACACTGCATAGCACATAGTAAAAATCCATCATTGTACACTGCCTGGCCAAAAAAAAAGTCGCACACTCTAATATTTAGTTGTACCACCTTTAGCTTTGATTACGGCGCGCATTCGTCGTTGCATTGTTTCGACTTATGCAACGTCACAACATTTATTTCCGTCCAGTGTTGCGTTAATTTTTGGACGAGATCTATTGACGACGGGAGAGTCAAACCACTCCGAAAAGTCTTCTCCAGCACATCCCAAAGACTTTCAATAGGGTTAAGGTCAGGACTCATGTGTGAAAATGATTCCTCATGCTCCCTGAACCACTTTCACAATTTGAGCCTGATGAATCTTGGCATTGTTG
Organism: Ilyophis sp. 1 JC-2022; assembly: GCA_022702515.1. Classification (NCBI taxonomy): domain Eukaryota; kingdom Metazoa; phylum Chordata; class Actinopteri; order Anguilliformes; family Synaphobranchidae; genus Ilyophis; species Ilyophis sp. 1 JC-2022. The sequence continues at coordinate 30,168,433 of CM040402.1, read as the reverse complement.
TCCTGGAATACGCCCATTGATGGGATAACCTAATCATTCAGTACATTCAGGTACTCAGCTGACTTCATTTTATTGCTGCATAATGTTGCTGAGCCTAGACCTGACCAATTGAAGCAACCCCATATCATAACACTGCCTTCAGAGGCTTGTACAGTGGGCATTATGCATGACGGCTGCAATGGCGACTTTTTTTTTTTGGCCAGGCAGTGTATAATGCCATTTGCAATGCGATAAATACATGAGAGGCATGTATTCATTGTTAACAAATGACCACCAATTGTTAAAAACCCCAAAGCTTCCTGATTTCCAGCACAGCTCTGAAACCCTAAAGCTGAACCCTCGCTGTTATTAATTGCCTTTCCTCACTTTTAAAATGTAACGACCCCGAGCAGATGCACTGGCACACGAACGGTGGGGGAGTGGTGGGAATGCCCTCTGTCGGCCTTAGTGCTCGGCACAGCAGGGCGGTATGGAGTTACACTCCCTGTCTGCTCTGAACACTAAGCAAAGGGCTAATAATAACCTGCTCCGTGCCAGTCCACTGAGTCCATGCACTCATGGGGTTTCGTTCAGACACGGCAGCATAGGGCACTGCTGCACAAATCCCTTTCACCTGCAACTGCGCAGACAAATATCCAGCGTTTACTCAAATCATCATAGCCCATAAGCCAGAGCTGGGTGGAGCTATAGGAGAGCTTTCTGCAACAGAACTGAATCAACTATCGGCATGTCCAAGTGCTGTATGGGACCTACTGTATAGCTTTGAGCAAGGTGCCTCATAGACACTGTTTCCTTGAATACTCATGGATTTGGACATTTGAGTCTGGTTAGCTACCAATGACGGCTTGAGAAAGTAAATGTTGGGGGAGGTTCCAACATCAGCAAATTTCACAGATTACTGTACACCTGAATTAAACCAATGACCAGCAGGCAGAATTGGTAACAAAATAATTGAAATGGAACAATCTGCAAGTCACTCCCTGCCATGTCATCTCCATTTTCATAAACGCAGAACCAATCAACTATCAATGAACTCACGACCCGCCCCCACCCCCCTGCGATTACTCCTGACCTTTTTATAGTCAAACTCTGAGAGACTTCAGCAGCTGCTCTCTGTCTTGCACCTGCCTTCTGTCTCATTCCCTTCTTTCTACCACTGCTGTGAGTTCTCTCCGAATAGACTTAACTCGAGCCAGCACTTCCTGCACGCATCCACACTCAAAAACACACACACACACACACACTCAAAAACATACAGACGCACATCTGTGCGTACATTCACCAGACCAGCTATGGCAGACAAAAAAGAAGGGAAGACTGCTGGCCGAGTTCCGGTAAAAAAGAAGGAGAAGAAGGCGGAGAAGAAAGTGGAGAAGAAGGCGGAGAAGAAAGTGGAGAAGAAAACAGAAAAGCCCGTGGAGAAAGAGATTGAAAAGGAGAAAAAGCCCGAGCAGGCAGGAGCAGCAGAAGCAGGAGCGGCAGGAGCAGGAGCAGGAGCAGAGAAGCAGGAGGGGAACAAGGAGAAGCCAGAGGAAGCAGCAGCTGAGAATGGGGAGTTTCAGCTGGAGCCCATTGAACTGCCTCCCCTTGAAGTCATTGCTGGGTGAGTACAGTATTGCTGTCATACTTGATACACACCTACTTGAGTAAGTACTAGCACTGTTACACATGTTATGTACTTACCTGAGTGAGTACAGTATCACTGACACATCTGTTACACATCAACCTGAGTGAGTACTAGCACGGTTAGACCTGTTACGCCCTTACTTGAGTGAGTACTAGCACTGTTAGACCTGTTACGCTCTTTCGTGTGTGAGTATTAGCACTGTTAGACCTGTTACGCTCTCACTTGAGTGAGTACAGTATCACTGTCACACGAATTACGCACTAACCTGTGTAGACTAGCACCGCCACACCTGTTACACACCTACCTGAATACTAGCAGCATCAGACCTGTTACGCTCTTGCTGGAGTGAGTACTAGGACTGTAACACTTGTTACAGTTACCTATATGAGTACTAGCACTGTGACACCTGTTACACACTTACCCGAGTCAGTACTAACACTGCCAGTCCTTTTCTGCACTTTCTGAATACTAGCACTGTCACACTTATCTGAGTGAGTACTAGCAGTGTCATACCTGTTACACACCTACCTGAGTAAGTACTAGCACTGTCACACTTATCTGAGTGAGTACTAGCAGTGTCATACCTGTTACACACCTACCTGAGTAAGTACTAGCACTGTCACACTTATCTGAGTGAGTACTAGCAGTGTCATACCTGTTACACACCTACCTGAGTAAGTACTAGCACTGTCACACTTATCTGAGTGAGTACTAGCAGTGTCATACCTGTTACACACCTACCTGAGTAAGTACTAGCACTGTCACACTTATCTGAGTGAGTACTAGCAGTGTCATACCTGTTACACACCTACCTGAGTAAGTACTAGCACTGTCACACTTATCTGAGTGAGTACTAGCAGTGTCATACCTGTTACACACCTACCTGAGTAAGTACTAGCACTGTCACACTTATCTGAGTGAGTACTAGCAGTGTCATACCTGTTACACACCTACCTGAGTAAGTACTAGCACTGTCACACCTGGTATACACTTACCTAAGTGAGTAGAGTATCACTGACACATCTGTTACGCACACCAAACTGAGTGAGTACTAGCATTGTCACACCTGTTGCACCATTTGTCACCAACTGTGACTCCAAAACATTGAATTTTAACTGAAATTATTTTTCAATAAAAACATATTTTTATTTCCATTGTAAAGTTAGAATTTCCTAAAGCAAATGTAGTGTGTGGGTGGTATGCTAGTGCCATACTTATATGTATGAGACTGTGGTCTTCATGTGTCTGGTCAATGTGTGGAATCCTAACTAGTGTTATCTGAAAGTCTGTGTGATGAAGGTTTGATTTAATATTTGTGGTAATGTATGGACTTATTTTGAAGGTGTGCACTATTTCTTTATGATTAACATTTTGTCCTCAAAGATAATACAGTATGTCCGTGCTATATATAAACAGAATCCAGGCGCATTGCACATACCACCAATATACTGTATATTCATGTAGGGCCATTGCTATATTTGTGCATAGAATAAATTATAGATTGGATAGTGCCATATGGTATTTAAAGCATTTGTGTCAATACATTTATTTCTAACAGGAAAGACAGATAAGGCCACCTATTTTAGGCAAGAACTATTTTAGTCCTAGATCCACAAATATTGTTTTTATTATGATAATGTTTTATGGGTGGGTTGTCTTTTGCACAGAATAGTTTGACACTAGGAAGTATGCGTAATTCTGTAAATTTAGAATATTTATTTATTTTATTAATAGAATATATGACGCATGCATTCATGTTGGTTTATCTCAGTATTCTATGGCATGTTATGGGTTTTGTAGGTTATTTTCAGGCACACAATATGCAAGTCATACAAGTGACTGCAATGGTAGTCATGTCAACCACCAAGTCGGCAGGGCACTGACCTATACTGATAAAGCACTGAGGGCCGGATTTACTTAAGGATTGCGACTGCTTTTCCGACACAAAAGCAGTCGCTTAAAAGTCGCAACATCTACGTCGGATTTACTAAACTAAATGGTCGCAATGGGTAAAAATTGCTATTAGGATGTAATTTGCGGGGATAACGTCACCACCTGTGTCTTTTGCCTGCATTATGTTGCAGAAAAGTTGTTCTAAAATCATTCCATCTTTTTTTTAATTCTCTACTGTTCATAAATACATTTTGTACGTGATGTTACTCCAAAATTTGCTCCTCTCCGTTTGTGTTGTAGGCTATTCTTATGTTGTAATACGGCGTTGTGTACCTCATAAATTTAAGTTTTTATTTTTTCGTGCTTATCTCATACTTGCCTCGTTGGTCCGTATTAATTTCTTAGCGCCTTGTAATCTGGACGGGTCATTGTTTCTGATCATTTTTATGGGTGTCTCCTACTGCAAAATTGTGAATGAGGGCATTTAATTTTTTTGATTGCTTAATTGGGACCAGTCATAGTAAAACAGTCATTAATGTGTCTGTATCTGCGACCACAAAAGAGTCGCAATATAGCTTATAGTTTTGCACTGCGACTGTGCCCTTAGTAAATCCAGCTTTTACAACAACAATGACCAATGACTTGCTCCTTAGAAACATGAACTTACTTGCCCCTACCCTCACATAATTTAAAGGGGAATTCCACCAAAATATTATGGCAAGCAGAGATATAGCCCCAAACTACTGCGCATGTACCAAATGCCTGCTTTACTGTGAACTACAATGGCCGATCGCTTACAGGCGGTGTCAGTCAACGCCAGTCTCAGGGAGCCACTCCCACTGAATACATCCGGAGGGGCTGGGCATTACTACTAGTATTGAAGCAGTTCTTTGAGGCTATGTTTCTCGCTGGCAAGCCAGCCTCTAACATTACAGTTCTGCTGAAAAAATATCACCACCATTAGCTGAAGTCTCTAGAAAAATGGGGGAAATACAGCCATTCATTTTTAAAAACACAGCCCTTCATTTATCTACATTTGGTATAATGAAAACATATTAGCAAGCCTAGTCAGAAGTGTGCGACACTTACTCATTTCTCCTCCTGGTCCTCTAATGTTCACTTAGGTCTGGGTGTCTTGCCCAAATAAGAATGTCCAAAGAAGAATGTGTCCAAATGCATGTGGTGTTCAAAATCAGGGTGTGTAACATTAGTCAAACAAGACTTCCCTCTTCATCCACAGATGACAAATTAAACTGTGCCCAGTCCCACTCATTGCAGCAAACATTTCCAAGTGCACTGATTCGGACCATAGACCGTAGAAAAATAGATTCAGCCTGTGAGTTTGGTCAACGCCTCTTTCGTATTGCATGGAAGGTGAGGGGGAGGTATCTCCAAATGTAACTTATCGACCCACTTGACACCACTGTAGTTTTTCAAAAATGAGGAAGAGTAGAGGTATACTGTACATCTTTATGATGTAAACCTCTACCAAATTTTCATCTTTACCTGTGGATATCTCAGTTCAGAAATTGTTTTGGCCCGCCACAAAGAGAGACTTAATTAGTTGCACCTTGATCTGTTAAATAAGGTTCATGTTGTTGTTTGTGGAATTCCCCTTTAATGTCGTACAGCAGCATAAACCACAAACATGGGTTACTTTGCAGTTCTTCCTTTTTTTTCTGCTTCACCATCTTATCCTCTTTCATACAGTATATTTATATTTTATTTGTATTCTGAAGTCTAAATATAAGATTATAATGCTTGTTAAGATTTGGTTTTTGCACTGTGGGTCTTCTGGGGGAAAAGCCGTTGCGCTAACCACTGCATTAAAGATTAATTCACCTTTAGCAGAAGAGTTAAGCCGCCTCAGGTGCGGATCGGTACACTATCCCCCCACTTTCCAAAGAGCGTTACATGCCTGCGGTCGCCCTCATGAGGCACCGCCCCGTCCATCAAGGCACTGCCTTCACTTCGAACACCAATGTAACGACAAGGTTCCGGCTGGGGTCGAACATGGGTCTCTCGGGTGAGAGGCCGTTGCGCTAACCACCGTGCTAAAGATAAAATCACCTTTAGGGGAGCAGTTAGGCTGCCTCAGGAGTGGATCGCTACAGTATTTTAGCTAGTGAATGTTGAAATCATGAAACACAATGACAGGAATACATAAAACACAAACAGAAGACAAGGAAATCCATAACGTTGCTGAAAAAGTGCTTTTGACTGCAGTTACTTGAAGCGTATCGTTTTGTGTTAAAAGAAAAACCTGAAAATGCTCCTATACTGGCCATTATAAAACCAGCAGATCTTCAGAAACCTCTGTAAGTATGCAAAATATCCTTGCACGAAATGTTTCCGACAGACAGCAGTATTTTCAAAATACAAGCTCAGTGTCGATCGCACCTTCACGGTCACTGCCCCCAGACACTGCCCCCTCTGTTGATGTACTGTCTTAAAACTATTTTTTTATTTTATTGTTTATCGTATAATTGTATAATATAATATTGTATAACTGTAATGTAATCGTCTATGATTATCTGGTTGTTTTTTGTATGCGGTTGTTTGTGTATGAAGTTTTTGTGTTTCCATTTGTGTTTTCATTATTTATCTATGTTTATATTGAACAGCACTTTGGTTGACATTGGTTGTGTCTTTTTAAAATGTGCTTTATAAATAAATTTGATTGATTGATTCAGTGAACTATCCCTTCAAGCAATTAACACCATTCCCTGTGAATGCTAAAGTACACGTCAACAATAAGAACCAAAGGAATGAACTCTATTAATAAAAGTTTAGCATATGAGTACGGGCTGGGAAGAATGACTCATTCAGCTTGTTGTTTCCTTGCTAATTGACCCTTCCAACAGAATGTTAACAAGCCTCTTCACCTCTCAAGCTAAAAACAGCCTATGCTCTCCCCCCAAGAATCAGATTATCACCATGGAGCCTGTTCTCAGCTGCCTGCCCAGTTTCATTCAGAATGCTAAAATTAGAGGTGCAGTGTATGATAAATGAGTACGCCTAATCATAACTGTTTTTAACGATAGATGGTGTGCAACTCCGGTGCTAGGGTGGCAGTATTGATTGGCAAACTTGTTTAGTAGGCTATGGGCAGCTTTCAGAGGTCTGAAGAACAAGCGCTGCAATTATGCACCTTTTAACACGCTGTATTTAATTCTTTGTAGATTGTAAATTATTTAAAACGCTCAACATACAGAACAACGCACGAGAGAGGAAGTACAGCAAATGAGACGGAACAAACAAGGCTTCCACAGGCCCAGTAATGGAGGCATGTTAACATTTTCTCACTCCTGTTTTTTTCCAGGGAGAGAATCAACCCCTTTTTCTTCAAGTTCCAGTTCAAAAATGTGGAGTATTCGTCAGGCCGCAACAAGACCTTCCTGTGCTTCCTGGTGGACTCTCAGGGAAATGAGAATCGGGGTATGCGGGGGTACCTGGAGGATGAGCATATTGGCCCGCATTCTGAGGAGGCCTTCTTTCTGCAGGTCCTGCCTGAGTACGACCCCCAGGTGCAGTACCTGGTCACATGGTACGTGTCGTCCAGCCCCTGCACAGCCTGCGCAGCCAAGCTGGTGGAGGTTCTGAAGGGTCGCAAAACCATGCGTCTAGTCATCTACTGCGCCCGCCTCTTCATGTGGGAGGAGCCAGAGATCCAGGAGAGCCTTAAGGCCCTAGCAGGGGCCGGCTGCAAAATCCGCATGATGAAACCCTCCGACTTTGTGTACATCTGGGACACCTTTGTGGAAAACGAGGAGGAGACCTTCACTCCCTGGGAGGACTGCCAAGATAATTTTGAGTTCTACGAGGAGAAGCTGTCTGAAATTCTGCCATGAGGGTACGGCCAACCCAAAATGTACGCATCACAGAATAGGATATATAAACACGCACTGCGGGTCTGCAGTATTAGCAGGTTTCATAGCTGACACAGCTCAGATTCGTTTATACACCTCCTGTCAAATCACTATACAGCCTGTCCACTTTTTACAAATCACATTCTAAAGGCATAATTATATGCATTATGAAATGAAGAACCACGTGTAGTAAGTATTCCAAGCCATTCTTAAAATGTGTTTAACGGTAAAGTTTATGGGTCTGCAATCAGCATGCATTTGTCATACATTTTGAAGGGGAGTATACAGTAGGCTACATCTGCACCATTGCGTATACAGTTCTGAAATCTTACATGCACATTCTGTGCACAACTAGATACATGAATCTACGCATACAGACCCTTTGATCAAAGAATGCTGGTTAAATTGACCTTGTGTACTTGGAATTGTGTTTGTATATCTTTTATCTGTAATGTAAAGTACACTAGTCTATGTACTATGGTCATAATCCAAGAATGTTCATTGTTACCCATATTTTGGTGGTTAACGCCTTAACTAGCATCACATGTATTGGGGCCTAGAAGTGGTTTAGTTTATTTTTACACTAGTTTATTTTTGCCCTGTGGATGGGGGCATTGTCATCCTGGAAGAGACCACTCCCATCAGTATAGAACTGTTTCAGCATAGGATAAAGGTGATCACTCAGAATAACTTTGTATTGCAGTGACCCTTTCCTCTAAGTGGACAAGTGGACCCAAACCATGCCAGGAAAATTCCCACCACAGCATAACAGAGCCACCGGATCCCCTCACTGTAGGGGTTTTTCCTTTAATTTGTTACCCGTCTGTATATATGGAACATTCTACATAATTCAAATCTATCTCATTTTATGAGCAGTTTTTATAGTTAACATTAAAACCTGAAATGGTATTCCAGAGAATACATTTGATGACTCATATTTCAGAAAACATTACTCTGTGGTCAGTTTCTATTCCTGAGCTCTAGCTGTCATACAATTTCTGGTGCACCTCTCGACAAGAGCAGAGTACTGCAACAGAGTGTTGGAAATATGAATGTACTGTAGTGGCCATACAAAGCAGATCTAGAGCTCCACTTACCAGGAACTGGTCAGTGCATGAAGGACAGTACTGTTTTGATGTTTGGAATGATTTCCATATTATAACACATACGCTGTGTCTTATCTTCAGCTTTGTCTTTCTCAGGGCTTGGGAATCCCAGTGCACCAGAAAATCTCCATGGCTCCACCTTCCTCTCCTGTGCTTTTAATGGGGCAATCACTCCTCCTAAATCTGTTCCCCATGATTAATGCCCTGGCAGCCCTACTTGCTTCCAGTGGATTTTCCATGCGCAGCAGTGGAACCTCCTGTTGTGATGAGAGTTGTCACTCAACAGTGCCATCTTATGTTTCAGCAATAATTCTGCATTTGGAATCCTGGCTTCTCTGGTGGCTGTAAATAGAATGTGACACTGATCACAAAAAAACTTGGAATATCGGCCAAAAATAAGAAAGCACATCAGATAATTCCCTTTTTAAAAAAAATCTTAGCTGTGTTTTTAAAGCACGTCACTTTATATGTTAAGAACCGTGTTTTTCAAGTCTTGAGATTTGTTTCAAACTATAATCTCCGAATTGGATATTAGTATATCTGTTTAGGTTGTGCAAGTTATTTTTCTTCTTAGTAGCAAGGATATATTTTTTTGTCTCGCATCAATCAAAATAAAAAAGTAGGGAATATACTTTTTAAATGGCAGATCAAAAGTAAAGGGTGACAGTGGCTTTGTTAATGAAGCATATTCTTCAAAGATTAAATGTGCAATAAATCAAATATTGTATACCACATTTTCTTTCTTAAAATCTACTTGAGTAAATATTAAATTTACTAGAGGTTTCATACTTTTTTTGAGTATGTAATTCACAGTGGGGGAAAAAACCAAACATACTAAAAAAAAACTAAAAAAACAAAGGTGAACTAGATATAGAGATCCAGAAGAAACTGTTTGCTTGCCAGAGGCTCAACTGAAATAATAAATATAATATATTCTTACTTCCAATAAGTAAGTCAGAATTGAAAGTAGTGTAGTAGTAGTAGTGGTAGTGCTATTGATTAACGTAGCGGTCAGTGGTGATAGTAGTAGTGCAGGTAGTTTGTGGTGGTGGTAGTAATAGTAGTAGTGGCTACCCGTTATAGTTATAATCGGTGACTAGTCATTTACTGTAGTTAGCTAGCTGACATCCACATGTTTTCCCCCCAGCTAATACTGTGCAACCTTTAGCTTGCCAACAAGGCATAAGCAATAATAGCTTAAATTTGCATTCACTCTAGTTGAATGACTTATATACTGACTATAGTAGAGTAGAAGTTGGTGTGGAATGAATGCTCAATAACAGCTTTATTCAATCCATATTTCACAACCACCCTTATTGAACAAGTACGTGATTTATAAAGTGGAGGGGAAACTAATCTAGACAACTAACTGTCTTACATTGCTGCAATAATGCAATCTTGCAGGTTTACACTCTATAACATCTGCCAAATCAGACTCTTCCTCATCAGGGATGCTGTCCAGCTCCTGGTTCAAGCTGTCTCTCACATCTCCTGCCTGGACTACTGCGACTCCTCCTGGCCAGGTTCCTGCAGCACTCTCTCCTGCCCTTTCAGCTCCCCAATGGCTGCCGCATTTAATTCAAAACTCTGGTATTGGCGTACAGGCCTACTATAGGAACTGCACACCTTGTACCTTCATAGCATTTGGACAAGTAACATTTACAAAATACAGTTACACTGTATGAAACATCTACAAGATTTATAGCAGGTTGTTGACTAAAACATAGTGTTGACTAGAACCAGTGGATAGCTGCTGCTAGCTAGCCACAAAATGGCAGTGCCCATAACCAAATCAAAGAGAGTAGCGCCCATGTAATTGAGCCTAGCTACTAGCTGAGCCACTACAGTATTCACCGGCTAATATGGCAACGTACCAAGGCTTAGCTGGCAATCAGATGTGATGTAGGCCTACGTAAATAAAATAATTGTAAGCCAGCGGGATAGTACTTCATAAACTATGTTAGATTGTGTTAGGTAACGAGGCTGTTTGGTATGTAGTGAATGAAATAAGAAAAAAGTCTGCACACTGCAAAATTCTCCCTAGTATCAAATTTTATTTAAGGTGACGTTTTGAGCAACCACGCTCTTCATCAGACAAAAAACAAGGGACAAATCACCTCCATTTAAACTATACCAAGAAGGTCATGAGACTGGTCGTCTGAAAAATCATGTGACAGATAATCAAATACAAATATATTTCACACATCTACATATTATAATACATTGGAATACAAAAATAGATATAGCAAAAACCAAAGTGAAATTGGCACCAAATATAATATGTACACTATTTACAATGTCTAAAATATGTAAGTAACTTCACACGATTCATATTGGTAAAATACATGAAGACATCAAGTCAAAATTTTATTTTATATATTTCTGTCCTCACAAACACAGTATCAGTTGTTTAATGGAGGTACCTCTATTTGTGGTATCAATACATATGTACAACAGCGAATACAAAAATTGGATTTTTAAGTTTTATATATATTTTTTTAAATGTTGTTATTTGGACTCTTAAGGCAAGATGAAAGAGAGAAATACATCACCCCAACAAATATAATAATTGAATCGTGAACCTTTCGGCACAACAACAGACCAGAAATTCAGAAGAAAGGCAGCCGATCAAAAGCCTTTGGGAGCTAAGGTGTCAAGTGTGTAAGAATTACACAAGTGTGTAAGCTATTTAAGCTGTTTTTTAGTTAGTAGGGAACTTTCTATTTTTTACTAATTTAATAGCATGTTGTTACAAATTAATCCACTATCTTGCTGACTATTGTTTTATATCAATGTATGTCTACTATATGGCCTATATACACTGCTCAAAGAAATTAAGGGAACACTTAATCAACGCAGTATAACACCAAGTCAATTAAACTTCTGGGATATCGATCTGTTCAGTTAGGAAGCGTAAACGATTGGGAATCAATTTCACCTGCTTTGGTGCAAATGAAAGTGACAACAGATGTCAGGACAGGAGAGACAACAGCAAGACAACCCCCAAAAAGTAAATGGTTTTGCAGGTGGTGGCCACAGACCATTTCTCTTTCCTTATTCTTCCTGACTGATTTTTCTCTAGTTTTGCATTTTGGTAGTACCCTTGTCACTACTGGTAGCATGAGGCGGTACCTGCAGCCCATTCAGGTTGCACAGGTAGTCCAGCTCCTTCAGGATGGCACATCCATATGTGCTGTCGCAAGAAGGTTTGCTGTGTCTCCCAGCACAGTCTCAAGAGCGTGGAGGAAATACCAGGAGACGGGCCATTACACAAGAAGAGCTGGACAGGGCCGTAGAAGGGCAACAACTCAGCGGCAGGACCGGGATCTGCTCCTTTGTGAGAGGAGGAACAGGAGGAGCACTGCCAGAGCCCTACAAAATGACCTCCAGCGGGCTACTCGTGTGCATGTTTCTGACCAAACTGTCAGAAACAGACTCCATGAGGGTGGCATGAGGGCCCGACGTCCTGTAGTGGGACCTGTGCTCACAGCCCAGCACTGTGCAGTTCGATTGGCACTTGCCAGAGAACACCAGAATTGGCAGGTTTGCCATTGGTGCCCCGTTCTCTTCACAGATGAGAGCAGGTTCACACTGAGCACATGTGACAGACGTGAAAGAGTCTGGTGACACCATGGCGAATGTTATGCTGCCTGCAACATTATCCAGCATGACTGGTTTGGTTTAATTGATTTGGTGTTATACTGTGATGATTAAGTGTTCCCTTAATTTTTTGTGTATATACTATACTATATGGGGGGGATCAAATGCATGCTTTCAAATAATAAAACAAAATCTTACATCACATAATGAACGATACATCTGCAAACTATTTAAGAACAGGATGCAAAGCAGTAGGCCTATAGGCTACCTGAGCAAGTAGGATTAAATGATTTTGCCCGGTTCAGAACTAAAACGTTCCCAATAAGAGTGCAAACAATTAAGATCTAAATATGAAAACAGACTTGTGCATGCTACCAATTTTATTTATGCTCAGAGGAAGGATTCAATTTTCTATTTCATAGAACATATACAGATATGTTTTTAAGACAAAACAAAAAGAGGGAAAAGAAAAGGTTAATAATAATAATAAACAGATGTACATATATTAAACATTGTAACCCTTATTACTTTATTACAATAAAATAATTGATCAAAATAAATAAAATAAAATCATACTGCTTTCTATTTTTATTACTTAATATCTTAATTCCACCAACTAGGGTGGTAAAAATGGCTGAAGAACACCCTGACTCACAGCCATATTGTATTACACAGGCATTCCCCAATGATGGGAACGAAGCCACACACTGTATGCAGTTTCAGTTCTGCTTAAGCTCTCAATTATAGCTGATATCTTTGATTTAGCTCCGAATTGAACACTGTACTGGGATCCATTTTAAAATGTGAATAATTTTAAACATGTTTTATTGGATCTGCTGCGCTCGTGTTCCATTATTCATATGCATTCATCACCTGCTCAAGTTTATTGTAGGTTTTGTGAATTCTGCCTAAATGACATTTGGACAACTGAATGAGGTTTATCAGACTGCAATGAGAGAGGGAAATTACTCAAATCAATAAATGTCTTCTAACAGTATCCTAAACTCTTAATTACTCTGCTGCATAAAACCAAGATCTTCATCTGGTTTTTCATGGTAAAGTGGGGTGTAACAATTTGGGCAACCCTGGTCAAAATGCCTTTTACAATTAATATATAAGTGAACAGAAGCTAACCGGACCTCTAAATGGAACCTCAAGTTAAACATGACACATTTCTTCAAATCTTAAAGCAAATCTGAAGTAACTCCATGCCTTCTGAAGCATCCGACTGAGGTGGCTGCTCTGTCTGGTGTTAACAACCAAGGGTTCCTCTAAACAGTTGTCCAAGAATCAAGATAGTTCACTTTCACCAACAAGGAAAAGGCTAAGAACTCTCAACATTTCAAACTACCTATTTCCACTGTCAGAAACATTATCAGAACATGGAAGATAAATGGAACAGTTGAACTCAAGGCAAGATCTGGAAGACCAAGAACAATTTCAGATAGAATGGCCCAAGACCTAGTGAGAAATGCTCAGAAGAAGCCACACATCACTGCAAAAGAGCTGCAAAAAAGAGTAGCAGATGCAGGTCTAGTTGTTCACAGACAACAATACAACGTACTTTAAATAACAAAGACCTACATGGCAGAGTTGCCAGAAAGAAAGAAGCCTTAAAGCATCTGAAGTATGCAAAATAAAGCCTTGAGAAGCCTGAAGCATTTTGGAACAATGTGCTTTGGACTGACAAAGCCAAAATTGAACTTTTTGGCCACAACCAAAGAAGTTATGTTTGTAGAAAAAAGGGTGAGGCATTTTAAGAGAAGAACACCGTGCCAACTGTTACGCATAGAAATGATCCATTATGCTTTGGGGTTGTGTGGCAGCGGGGGGCACAGTAAATATTGTGCGGGTAGAAGGAAGAATGGATTCCACCAAATATCTAAAGATTTTAGAGGCTAATGAAGGTCAGTTCAGACATTTAACTTGGAGAGAGGTTGGGTATTCCAGCAAAACAATGATCCAAAGCATACCTCGAAATAAACCATGAAGTACCTCCAGGAAAGACGGATGAAAGTTTTGGAATGGCCACCACAGTCCAGAAAAACCACAGAAAATCTGTGGAGATCTCAAACGTGCCGTGCATGCAAGGAGGCCGAAGAATATTTCTGAGCTAGAGGTGTTCTGCCAGGAAGAAGGGGGAAAATGAGTTTGCAAGCTGTTATAGTTGCCCGAGGAGGAGTTACAAAGTACTAACTGACAGGGTTCCCAAACTTTTGCGCAGGGCCGTTTTCCTTTTTTTTATTATTTTGAAAATGTAAAAAAAAATAAAAAGTAATCTTGCTTTAAAATTTTAAGAAATGTCTCATGTTTAACTTTGTACCATTTTGAGGTCAGGTTAGTGTCTGTTCACTTAGATAATAATTGTAAAAGGCATTTTGACCAGGGGTGCCAACATTTTTTCACCCCACTGTATGTCAGGCAGTCTTATAGGTAGAAAAAATCCTTGCCTGTGAATGTTTCTCTCAGACGTTCTCTGTACCTTATTGTCCTTCTTGGATGTTTTGCCACATGTCTGCGCCTGAAAAATGCACACATTTTTTGGGAAGCAAGGGGGATTATCTGAATTTTAATCCCAGTATATTGTAATCTTTGTCATGTGATCTAAGTATAAATTGCAGCATGTACAACATAAATGAAATCTTTCAGGATGCAATATAGTGGGATATTAATTAACTCTGCTATCAGTCTTGGCATTGGTTGCACATTCACACTTCGCTTTCCGAAACACTTTTCTGCAAGTGTGAACACCTCATAATTATAATTTATGTCTGTACTGATTATCAACTGATTGCTAACCTTGGGATGTCTACAGGTGACACCTGGAATACATATAAAATTCAGGTTGATAGGCCAGATGGTCATTATTTCTCCAGGCCCAATCTATAATGAGTGAGGGTACATTTAGGCACCCAGTTAAGCTTACATCAGGTTCACCTGTGTAGGATCAGGTTTAAGAGATTGTGTTGTGCGATGTATTCATTTTGTGAGCATGGATACACTTTCACTAGTTTTCCCCCCATATTAACTAGTTAGCTGTCTGTATTGCTTTGTGAAATCAGATATCAATGTCTTTCAACAAGTATCTGAGAGGTGGGGACTCCAGTCAATTTACTTGGACTCGAGTCACACTCGACTTTAGAGACCAAGCAATATACTCACAACAAATCTTGGACTTGGACTCATTTACTTGATGTGATTTGCGATAGAATGGTTTAGACAGAAAAAAAGACAACTGACCTGAATTCATCAAAGCAGTAATTTTATTCACCATCATGCACTGTCAGCGAACAGTGCAATTCTACTTGGTGCACGTGGGAGCATTTTGAAATTCACTCTTCAGAGTAACCACATTCGTTAGCTAGCTAATGTAGTACAGTGCTGCTGGTCATATTACGAGCACTTGCTGCCCAGAGCTGACAGTGAATTTGAGGTATATTCCAGTGATAATGGCAAGACTATGGCTGTGGTGGCAGCATCTACAACAAAAATAATTATGCATAGTTAGAGATTTCACCATCCAAACGTTCGGCAGTGTGTCAACAATGTGGCGTTAAGGTGTTAAGACAGCTTGTCAAGGACAAGCTTCCAACTTCCTGAGGCACACACATGAGGTTCCATCAAGACAGGTAAACTAACATTATCTTAACAGTTATGTAGCTAAATGGCTAGCGAGCTAATTGATGTCATGCACAAAATTACCAGGATTCAGTGAGCCCCTAGAAGATTCTTTGCAGTAGCCTATACATTTACAAGAGCTCCTTAGGAATCTCATCAACATTAAAATAGGTCAGTTGTCTTAAAAAATGTTTAAAATTTTTTAAAGCTCAGTTCATCATCAGTTTCAACACCAAGGTACTTCTCTTTAGTCAATATCCACACCTTAATAGAAGTGCAGGAAACGTGTACCTTCTTTGCCCTTTACAGACTTGTGTTTTATGATATACATCTCGCTTCTGTTAAATTCAATATCTCAAAAGCTTTGGCCACCAAATAACAACATATCTTGATGAAATTTCACTTTCACAATACTAACTGCAAATGCTTATGCGGTAGATCCATACATGGGGATGGAAAGTATTCGGGCAGTGACACAATATTTGTTGTGCCACTTTAACCTCAAACTCACTGTTCCATTTCAAATCCAATGTTCAGGAGGACAGAGCCAAAACAACATTTTGTAGTTTCTGTGAACAAAAACTCAATATCAAACTTGTCTTTTAATGATATGTTTCAATGTTTACTTCAGAAATCCTTACTGTTTATATTTTTAATAGATTGCGTGATCAGATTTTCACTGATCATTCAGAACATCACTGTTATACAAAAGTGCAAAAGGTCACAACTTCCAAAATCAACCAACTAGTCTTTACAAAAAAATATGAATTAGCAACCAAAACACTTTTGCTAAACAAATATTTTTGTTCTAGTTAGTTTAACATTAAATAAAAGATTATTATTAACATTGTAACCAAATATTGGCATTCATTAGGAGAAAGGAAGAAAACATCTTGTACAAAGTCTGATTCATAGCATTGGACTTATGAACATTTTGTATATAAGTGCAAAATCATGAGCGTCATCAAAAACAGCAAAATTCACGAGCTCAGAAAGATCTCAACTGAAATGCTGGAGATTATCAGATACAAATGGCAACAAAAAAAATGTCCAGCAGGGGTCAGGCCCTGATCACACTAGGATGGTCCAGGTGTTCCATTCTCATAGTGTGTACACAGTAATGCAAACACTGGTGTCTCTGAAGAGCTCCTCAATCATCAAAGACACTTTCTCCCACTTCAGACGATCCAATCCACAGCCAATCCTAAGGCCAAAGTGGAGAAACAATTCCACTTTTAATTGGAAGATATTAGTGGTTAATAGTAATAATAATTCCTGTTAACGGCAGAGTACGGTGATGCATATATATTGTGACAATATAAGGTTATCTGAGTAACCTTATTCTTCCACAGAAAAACAGCCATTAGAGCAAAGTTTTTTCCACAGCAACCTGACAATTTATTTTGCAACACATACAAACCTATGCATGTGCTAATGCAGTGATTTTCAACCACTGTGCCGTGGCACACTAGTGTGCCGTGAGAGATCGTCAGGTGTGCCGTGGGAAATTATCCAACTTCACTTAATTAGTAACACTTTTGGTTGGTGGTGTGACTCAGGATTTTTTTAATGTAAAAAATGTGCCTTAGCTCAAAAAAGGTTGAAAAACACTGTGCTAATGTACCTCAGGCAGACAGGGGGATCTACTAGCTACTACAAGTATTCAATATTTTTATGTGAATGAGCAAAATGGTACACTGAGGGATGCAAAAACCAGTGCATCACCCAGGAAAACTAGTACTTGTAGATGATTCACTGATATGTGACAGAATATCTTGATCAATATACACAATATACTCCAGAATCAAATATATCGTTGTAATTTTGGTATCTGAAAGTCTGTATTGTAAAATTCAGTAGTGGGAAATTTGGCTGATGTTTCTCTCCTTCTGTACCGTGGCATGGATAGACTGACGACTCCATTCACCAGGCAATGCAGTTTCATGGCCTCCAGGCTTTGCTGGAGGGTATCATAGGTGGGCTTCTGGTTCGCTTTCTTTTTGGTGATCTAACAGAGTGAGAAAATAAATACAAAGAAAGGGGGAGGGAGAGAGAGAGAGCGAGGTTAGTTAGGTTAGACATTAGTGTATACAGTTGGGCAGGGCTTCATGTCAAGGCCTACTCCCTGCCTTGCCACCTGCTCCAGGCCCCCCTCTTACCAAGTAATATACCCAACGCCTGCCACGCCTCAGCACCGCACAATCTCCAGGTGTCTTCTCTGTGTAAGACAAGGGACAGTTTTTTAAATATTATTTTGTTTATTTATTCATTCATTTATTACAGTTATTTTATACATCAATGACATGTTTCAACAAATCATTGGGACACTGTAGAAAAGACTATGGAACTCTGATCCTGGTCTCATCTGGCCAGTTGCCTTCTGACTGTCTGCGTTTTGAGTTATCTAGCAATGGCAATCTATCGTGATGGAGGGCGAAACAGTTGTCAAACAGCATAAGTGGGAACAGCTATTTAAATTTTTATTTACAGAGGCATTGGTCAATGTAAATATTACTGAAAAAATGATTGTATTCAAGTGGTAAACATAGTAAAACATTGTCCAAGCAGGAAATAAGGTACAGGGAACATCTGAAATATGCATTAGGACAGCAAGGTTATTCTCTACCGATAAGACTGCCTCCCAAGCTATGCAAAAAAGAAATAAACACATGAATTAATTGATTTTAAAAATGGGGAAGTTCAAAATACATTGGGTTTTATTCATATGCTTTAAGAGCTGCTGGAAGACATCTCTCTCGTTGCACAACATGGCGACAGTTGGGATGGGCGAATTTGGGAAAACAACAAATTCAAGTAGCAAATGAGAACACATGGAACATGTGCACAATTTTTAAAGCTTATTACTGTATGTTCCCAAATTGGCATTACAACCATTTCCCAAAACCACCACTTTCGTATACCCGTACAGCTCTTTTGTGCTAAAAAAGAATGACTGATACAATACTCTGAAACTCACGTTGTGCTTTCAGCTCTGCCACACCTGCAAATTTCTTCTTGAAGATTGTGGCGATGCCTGCCCCCATGCGGCAGTCCTCACTGATGCAGTGGGCCAGTGCCTCGTCTGCAGGACTGGAGAACAGGTCACCTGTCACATAGCGCAGACTCCACCCCTTAGAAGCAGGTGGGAGAGGCTGGACAGAAAACCAGTACAACAGTTAATACACCTCTAATTCTGAATCCTGTATGCCTATTCAACTACAGAAAGAATATTGATATCTGGAAAGGTTTGAACAGTAAAGTGATATGAAAAGAAAATTGTGCAGGGCAGTAGTGGAAGAACGCAAAGAAAGCTAAATTAGTCTTAATAGCACAAGAAAGAGTAAATTAATATACACTCTGCCAACTAAGAACAATGGGATAGGAATACAAAAGTTGATAGAAGGCATGGCTGTATATAAGACCAAGCTAAATGACGGTCTAGTGAGGGTGCATCTAAAATAAGGAAGTAAGCAGAATCTTCAGGTTGGAGTTTCTAGCTAAAGCATTAGTTCAGGGGTACCTAACTCTGGTGCTGCAGAGCCACCTGCTGTGCTGTTATTTTTTTGTTTTTGGATACTCAGCATTTGAAGGGGGCGTGGCTTAAATCATTATTTTCCTCTGTGTTTTCCCTTTCAGCCAGAATAATTACTTTTAAATAATCCCCGAATAAATCCAGCATTGCAAACCCATTAAAAATGAAAAGTTGCAAGTTCTATAAATCTAACTATAAATTTAAAGCAAGTTAAAAATAAGCTTCAAGTAACTCAGCTTGTACTAGAACGCTTGTACCTATTCCAGAAAATAGCTGCAGGTGAACCACAAGCAATTCAAGGGCGACTGAAAAGCTTGATTGTGAAACCAAAACTATTCGGTACTTGGGTTTGTTTTTCAGTTAGGCGACAGATAACCCACAAGTACGAAAAAACATTTTAAATACCATCTAACTAAAAAACAAATGACCCACAAGTAAAACAAGTAACCCTAACTAAAAAACAAAGGTAAATTAAAAAGTGGCGACAGATAACCCACAAGTACCAACTATTCTGGTTCGTACACCAAGTGAGCTAAACGAACAAACGAACTATTATTTTGCAAATGCATCCAAGTTACGTTAAATACACATTTTTGTTCTCAAAGAAAGTAAAACTAATTTAAAACCCATTTAAGAACATACGTGTTCGCGAGCCCTATATGCAGCGATATGACAAAGTAGCCTAACGTTAGAGCAATACCTAATGAACCACATAATTGTAGAGCTCATTACGGCTGTCTAACTAACTTTGCTATTTAGCTGGAAAACTCCTGTACAGTTAACTGTTAGCTACTGTAATTTCTAACTAGCTGGTCACTTACATCACTTCTGTCATTATTTTGGTCCTGAAGCTCTTCAGAATTCATTGCACTACACATAACCTGAGGAAGAATTACGAAGAGATATTATTTGTCAAAACGTAAGACTAGTTCACTGTACTACTACTAACTTAGTTAACTAACGTTAATTTCTGCATGTTTTATGAGGACATGGCAAAACCAAAACCGGTTAGGCACAGCAAAACGTGGAAACACAATAATTCACTTCCTGTGTCCGCCACGGGCGAAAACAAAATTCAAAATAAAAGGAAAATCTATTATGAAATTTTAATGTACGCTTTCTTTCCTAATCTTTTCAGTGTCCCCTCTGGTTTTGACGGTATGTTGACTGTCTGGAAAAATAGGAATTGCATGAATTTACTTATTTCGGATGAATCCATTGTAATGTTAGCAATAATGACAGCAAAACTCTTCCTAAGTCTTTCATCATGCAACTGGTTTTAATATAACAGATATTTTCTGGTTCTCATTTACCGGACAGGTCAAATCTAAAAAAATAGTCATATGTCACTACATGCATAACTACTTTTATGCAGCTTCAAAAATGTATGTCATCAGCTGTCATTGGAGCATGGTGTTATTGAAGTACATGTTATTGACCAATGGAAATGTTTAACATTCTTTTCAGATGTCTGAAGGACAAGTGCAACTGCAGAGCTGCATAGCCTTTTGAAGGGGCTGATAAAGACAATCAGAGTGCCAAAGTAATGCTGTTTTTGTCTGCATGGGGCCTGACTGCCAATTTCAAGCAATGCAAGAATGTGAAAATGCTATGGGGAATGTGCTGCTGTAGGTCATATGTTGGGTGCCTTTCTCTGCTTTGTTCCATTGGTGGTCAAGGGTTAAGGGGATTAAACAAGGGATAGTGACCATATGGTTTGTTTTTTAAGCCTAATCAGTGCAAACGAATAGATTAGAGAAATGGATAACTACAAAGTCCTACACTGTGGTTGATATATACAGTATGCAAGCCAACTGTAGAAAATAATTATTTAAGGAAGTTAAATTATTGGAGTAACAGTTTTAAAAGAGGAGATGCATTAATTGGAGTACAGCCTACTTGTGAATTAGTTTAGTTCAACCATCTAAAATATTATCAGTCCTGACATATGCTAAATAAATAATGTCACACAGAAGTACTCAAATTATTAAAAAAGGGAAATATTTATCACAGAATGTATTAAATCTCAGAATGTTTAATATTAAGTGCTATATATACATATAAATTATAAACTAAGATGAAAAGATGTTGACGTTTTAGGAACATAATTGACTAAAAACATTACCTTGCCACAAGATTGTAAGGGCTCGGGACACGAAGACTAGTCACGACCGTGAGGGGATAACCCCACCTAAAAAGTGGATAACCACTAGAAATAGGGAAAAGGGTAGTCCGCGAACAGAGCAGAGAAAAAATAAACAGACGGGAATAAAACTCCTGGAGTAGAGCCAAAGTATAGCGATCCAGATAAGTGGGCGAGAAAAGCTCGCAACGAAACGAGGCAAAAGAATAGAAAATGCAAAAGAGTGAAACAAGCTCCTAAATGGAAACTCTAAATGCACTAGGCAAGTCCCACGTTACTCTTTAGCACAAAGCTTACAAGCAAAGAGGTCGCCTGTATCTATACCGCAGTACCTGGCTTTAGGTGGCTAAGTAAGACACAAAAGCCCAGAACCATGGAGGAAGCGGAACTGATGTAGTGCGGACGCACCTGCGAGTAATAAATCAATTAGTACCGGAGAAGTGGAAACAATGATGGGACCGCACCTGAAGTCAGCGCCCTCCATTGAAAGGCAGAACTCCTCCCTTAGTTCTCCTTTCAAGCTGCTTTAGGCAATAGGTGATATCATTATGACATATACCGTACAGTCTCTGGGGAGATCCAAGTAACAAGTAAGCATTCTGTTAAATAATTACTGTATTTTTCTGATAAACAGTAGCTGGTTATAATGTTATGTCAGGTAATTCTATCTTTGCATTGATACACTTCCCACAGCACCCAGGAGGGCATCTAGATTAGATTGACAGCACAGAGGGAAAGTTGATATATTTTTATGCCCATTATCCTCCATTCACAGTAAAACATTGAAGATAAAAACCTCAAGAGTTATGAACTATAAAGTGAACTGAATGAGATATAACACCAGATGCAGCACACACAATTATATCAAAACAAACCTCTTCCTATCACTGATGCATAAAGTCACGTATTGCACAGAAACAATGCACACTTTCCACTGATAAAAATTGTAAATAAAATCAGAAAGGTGTATTGAAAAAAACAAATCTGCAGCTTTAGTGTAGTTAATTATTTTCAGATGACCTCCTCCATTACAATGTGGGTCCTGCCCTACTGAGAGCTCAGCAAACTATTGTGCTAGATATATAGCCTCGTATTAGTCTAATTTTGTCAGCAGGTGAAGATATGGTTTGCAAAGTAGGTCAGTGTGGGAGAGGTAAATTACCTCAGAATTATTAAATTTATGAGTTGGTGCTTTTTAAGTGATTTTAGATTACTTCTGTTGAGGATGTTTAAAGTAGTGCTTGTGTTTGAACTGAACAATTACAAAATTGATGCCAATGAAGTACAATGAAAATGAAACCACATACAATAAAATATAAAGAACCATACCACTGCCCTAGGGTACTGACTGAGAAGATAAAGACTTTTCTTAAACAGGTTATTGCTTCCAAATTCCAAATAATATATATGGTCTTCTCAAATGTTCACTTTAAAATAAGATGAGAGATGTTGCTTTCAGTGTTGTTGTTAACTTTGGACCCTGATTCAAATATGTGTATAAAGTGCTTTCAATTTTTTTTGTAAATATATTTGAATTTATTACTACGTCAATATACCATTGCATTTATGTCTATTTATGAGAGTATAATGTAACTTTTTTTTTTAACTACAGTAAATGTCAAGTTTGGGAATCATATTTTAAGATTTTTGAAAACTACCTGAAGTGCAATTTGAAAACAATTAGTATTAGTAACAAGTATTAATATTTAATGAAATTATCCAAATGAAAGATAATCTTCAAGCTTCCCCTGTCTGTAGAAGACAGCATACCTTTGTCTCCTTGATATAATTGCCATTTGATTGCACTTCATTGTGCAAAGCAGTCTGTTTAAATATATGCAATGTGCAAACTATAGTACTTATGTTGAACAATGCCATCATAAAACATGTGCCTATCCCATTTTCTATATGTGCCTATCCTATTTCCTATATGTGTCTATCCCATCTCCTATATGTGCCTATCCCATTTTCTATATGTGCCTGTCCCATTTCCTATATGTGCCTGTCCCATTTCCTATGTGTAATGGTACATTTCTTTCCTCCCCCAAAGTGTTCCGTTTCGTGATGACCTCATCAAAGTGTAAGTACTTCTCAGTTCAAAGATCCTAAATCCCAAATTTAGTTGTTGATTCCAATCAAGTAATCCAATGGTTGTGCGCATGTCCTGCTCTTCTTGATCTGCTCCTTCTCCGTGTCCTATTGTTACCTAGTGGTGGCCGGCTGCAAAGCTGCTCAACTAATCCCATTAGGGGTTCAGCTCAAACATGTCCATTTTGCCAGCTGCTCTGAATTAGTGAGCCATTCTCATTGTTCATTGGGTAAAGTGTTATTCTGTCACACTGGCGTAACCTTATAGCAAGGACTCATGGTGCAAACGTTTTTCATGAATAGAGCCTAGGGAAACCTAATAGAGTTCAACTATATTGTGTTAAAACTAGTAAAACACTATTAAAGCCGGTTGAAACATTTGAACTGTACACTGGATCCTTGTGGCTTTTTCATATTGCATGTTGTTGCAGGAATACTTTATGGTAATGAAAGTACACCAGTAGTTAATAATTTTGTATAATATATAACAACAATATTGTTGGTTGCAGCAACCAATTACAAATAAAATTGTGTAATCAAATAGTAAAAACTGTATAAAACTGCTTAACTCATGTTTAATTTTACTATGTTTTATTTAGAAAAAATACAGTAACATGGAAATCGCTTATGTTTTTTGAATAAAGTATACATTCAAGCAATATATCATTATATTGATAGTGTGGTGTGAGTGATGGTTTGGGGCTCATTTGATACCTTAGACTCTTGTTGACGTACAGCCATTTCGCCAGTCATCTGTTCCATACCGTAGTACCCTTACAATTGAACCCCCCAATTCCCCCCCCCCATCCCCCCAAGATCAATCAATGTAGAGAGAGTAGTGTAGAGAGTTGTAAAGTAGAAATAAAATTAAAATAACGAGAGTATTTTGATGAGTACTTCAGCAGACTTTCAGGAAGTAACATAATATATATAATATTAAAATAAAAACTTTAAAAAATAAATTAAAAATAAATTAATGAAAATACTTATGTAAATGAGAGATTTTTTTTTTTTTTTTTTTTAAATTTAAAAACATTTTTAAAAAAAAAAAAATTTTTGTTTTTCACTTGTTGATTATGGAGGCATTGATGTGAGCAAAAAAAAAAAAACAAAAAAATTAAAAATGAAAAAACAAAAAAAAAAAAACAAAAAAAAAAAAAAAGAAAGTAATATTTTCAAAGCACTGTAAATATTGTGGGCTGAAACAAAAAAAACAGTGCATTAAACTGCCTGAAAAAAAAAAAAAAAAATTATTTTATTTATGAAAAATTAGATTTTTTTTTTTTTTTTTTTTTTTTTTCAGTATTTTTATATTTTATTTCTTTTTTAATTTAATTTAATTTATTAATTTCAGATTCTTTCTGTCATTGTCAACAGCTTTTTCACACACTGAAAATTACTTTCTAAGTGAAAAATATTTTTTTTTTTGAGAAAAAAAAAAAAAAACATGAACATGTTTGCATTCAATAAGCTTGAATTAATTGGAACTAGGCTCTTCTGGAAAATAAAGGATTGATAAAACTAAAACCACACATATTAGGGAATTTAACTAATTTAATTGCAAAAATTTCTTTGGCTCATTTTAAAATCATAATAAACATGCACATTAACAAACATGCAACAATCATTAACATCGTTTTGCTATGCAGCATACACACATTATGGCCACATCAGATAAATTACACAAATAAGGAATTTAATGATTTATTTGAAATAAATGTCCTGTACTTTTGCAATCATAATCCCCTTTTGTCTTTCTCCCAGATTTGTCTTTCACATCATTAATTGCATTTATTTTTAAAAAGTTGTAGTTCCTTGCATTCTAGTTAAATTTTTGACTTGACCTTATTAAACTAGAGATTAAACTAGGACTAATGTATTGAGCGCACAAACTAAACATACAGTCAATGCATGCTTACACCTTACTGTCTGGATAAATGACTCACCCAACAGAGATGCAGAGAGAATGAGGTTAGAGTGATCACAGTGAGGTTGGGCTGCAGAACAATGTCAGGGGAAACTAAACACAAATTAAGGGAGACAGGTGTCACCTGCCTTCACGAGCTTGCCTCTTTCTCTCACACTGAACAAGGCCTTCCTGCTTGTATGAAGCTGAAGGTGTGAATCCAATTTTGCAGGATTGTGGATTAGACGGTGCAAACTCCAGGGCTTTACATACATCTCGTTAGTGACTATTTGTGCCAGTAATCGGATGTGCGCAGTTTCCTAGGCCCTTCAAATCCCCCATCGGGTGTGTTGGCAGTTAATCTTAGAAATGATGTTACTGCTTCCTCTCTTCTCACACTTGTATTTATGCTGCAAACATATTTTAAAAATGTATTTTTTATGTTTTGGAGTTGGGGGGCTGTCAAAGTGCATCAGCAGCAGTCATACCTTTATGAAACGATGAGTGCAGCATTGTGTAGATGTACCAGCAGGATCCATTCTTTAGGCAAGGTCAGTCCACCTTTGCTTATATGCACAGGTGGCTCACCAGTTATATCTGAGACACAACCCATCCCATCCTTATATGGACAGCGCTTAAAACTAAATTACTCAGTCACAGGTTCCCCTCAATTATGTTAAGGTTTCTACAAGGTAGACACTCACCCATCATTGTTGCAGTCAAATAAATAGACACTGCACTTGCAGCAAAAAAGACACCTTACTTCAGCAGATAAAGATTACATTTGTTACTATATGGTTTGAGCAATTAGATATGTTTGCAAATATGTGTCACATATAACATTTTAAGTTTGTTTTAATTTGGCTCTGAATTTTCTTTCTGTATATTTAGTTTCACTGTGATTTCAACTCAATGGCCAGTGGTAATATTACTGTGTGGTGTGCTTATGGGTCCAGTAAAATGCATGCAGGAGTCACTTTTGTGCAGACCCCCTGCTGATTGGATGATGTTACAACCAATTCTGTCTCTGTGACTAGGGTTGCTGGGCACAATTAGACCTGGCATGGACATAATTTCATTACAGACCATGGGGTGCATTATTTTAGCTCACAGCCCTCTATGAATGATTTTTATATTTAAATTTCAATATAACCCTGCCCGTGTTGATAAATGAAGTTCATTATTTTGTGCCATGAACTTGTGTGTGCACAAGTGAGGCATGCCTGCTACTTCATAAAGAGCCCAGTCTGTAGTTATTGTTTGCTTTTTCTTTCAAACATGTAGTCAGAGTTGATAGAATCAAGAGGGCCACTCATCGAACGGTCTGCTTGATTTAGCACTTCCAAACATATTTGTGTGTCAAAATGTTTTTATCTTGTCAAGTTTCATTTTCAACAACAGTTTAGCTAATGTTACATTTTTTTAATTGACCATACGTTAATGCTCAGCTTTATATGGGTTCTTAGATGAGTGTTTGTTGTCTTTGGTGGGGAGATGGTTTGCATTTTTGGCTTGTAAAGCACACATCTGTAAACATTTCTTTTTCTGTTTTTCTGTAAGTATTTGCTTAAATAAAGCCATGGTTGATCCCCACACATGATGTACATGTGAGCATTGCCTTCTTTTTGCACACAGGGAGAACTAGCAATGTGTGACAATTGACATTTGACCTTTGGTAACTACAGTAGAGTTGAGTGCATCTCACCAATCAGGATTAGAGGTAAAAGAGAACGAGAAGGTACTTGGGCCAAAAGTAGTTGGTAGTTGGTAAACTGCACCTCAAAATGACAAAAAAGTAATTAACTTTGACAACCTCTACAAAAAATTACCGAAGAACTGTGTTTGAATTTATATATTAAGGTTATAATACAATTGCATGTTCGAAAAGTAGCATGCATGTGCAAAGATAAATATTCCTCAGTGTAAATAAAAAAATTATTAAACATTAAACACTTAAGTTTAAGTGTTTAGCATTAAACACTTAAGTTTAAAAAGAGATTAATTGTTCTATGGTAATGCTGGGATGTATGCAAATTCATATGCAAATGTATTTCTTCTTGAAGCTACAAGCAAATGTAGTTTTTTCAGTCCGCATTAGCAGTTCACAAAAAGTGGTGTTTAAAAGCCTTCTAACACTATTTCTCCCTTGCCAGTCTCCAAATACAGTGTTTCAAGTCATAAAAGTGATGAATTAAAATATCTACTTTTAACGTCAAATACTTCCAAAATTAGCTCACTGCAAGATCCTTTTTTCCACAGGTTGCTAACTATGCTCACACTGGCTCCAGGAATGACAGGTGCATGTATACAGTGAAATGAAACATTTGTGATCTAAGGCATTTTTTAAATTTAGGTTTTAACATAAGAATGTTTTCAAGTTAAAAAAAAATACATTGCTGAAGTTTATGTATAAGTTTTGTGCCTCAGACATTTAACAGTTTCAGTTTTCGTGATCATGAGCTATAGCATGATAATGAGCTCATCTGTAATGCACTGAGTTGCTATCTGTTTTAGCATGTTTACCTGCCCAGCTACCAGAAGTTGAAACCAAATATCACAGCAGTTCCCGGTAAACTTGCCAGAAAAGTTTATAAATATCCTTTAATGACTTAGCCACCCTGGGATACATAAAGTAAGGCCATGAAGATGAAACATTCCATTTTCTTTTGTTTCATTTTGCATTGTGATAGTATTTTTTAGTTTTAAAATGTGTCGGAGACATTGCTTGTAATCTTATTGAGGTGGCTTATATCACAGTGTTACTTCTGGGAGTCCTAGGACTGGGTGAATATGATGAAAGCAAAAGCCTACATACGGATTATAAAATACGTTGACTGAAAAAACAGGTTTGTGTTATAAGTGGCAGAATGCCCAGTCTCAATTACTCTCTTTGTTTAAAATACAGCGATAAATGTAATAATATTATTTGATTTAGTCATTTTTGTAAGTAATATGTTTGAACGCACCATTACCGCCTGTATAAGTCTAACTTTTCCTCAGTCCCTATGTTCTTTACACAAATTGGATTGCAGTGCATGCCCAACATATACAATGATGATATTTTCGCAGCAGCTGCCAAGGACGGAAACAAATTCAAAATAAAATATAACCACCCCACATCAACTGCATATCTGGTGAATGTACGGGGGTTAACACTGACAAACAACATAGCTAGAGGTGATACAAACAATGTGTACATGTCAGTAGAGAATGTAGTATTCTACCATGTTTCTGGTCTAATAATATATGTATGTAGGAATTACAGCCCTACACAGACCACCCAATATAAAAAAATATACAGTGCCCTCCACTATTATTGGCACCTCTGGTAAAGATGAGTAAAAAGGGTTATAAAAAATTCACCGTTTGGTGAATTCGCTTAATGTCACACTGAAAAAAATGGAAAAATCCAACCTTAAATTTATTATTAGAAAGAAAATTCCTCATCAAGAAAAAAATATTTTTAACAAAATCATGTGTGCCACAATTATTGTCACTCCTGCATTTATATATAGAATAAAGTAATACATTTTTATATTTGGTCGCACATCTTTTGCATGCTGTGACTTCTTGATGTCTGTGACCCAACAACATCAAAAGACTCTTGATATCTTATTTTCTGGTACTCTTACAAGCGATACTATAAAGTCTCTGCATTTGAATGGATCTTTATGGGAATTGCGGGGTGGGACTATATTTAGCTGTGAATTAAGCTGGAACAGTATGGAGTACATGGTTGGTAAAATGGCTGTAAGTCATCAAACGAGCCTCAAACCATCACTCTGCTGCCAGATATGCAGTAGATATGGATGGATCACTTTAAGGGTTGTTTCCTGACAAATTTCCCGATTGAACTCTATGGAAAAATAAGTCAGGAGAAAAAAACCCTTCAAGTTATCCATCTACTGTATTTCTGGCAGCAGAGTGATGATTTCAGGCTTGTTTGATACGTCAGACCCTTGATGACTTAGAACCATTTGGCCAACCATGTGTTCCATACTGTTCCAGTGTAATTTACAGCTAAATCTAGTCCCACCTCCGAATTCTCATAGAGATCCATTGAACTGCAGATACGTTATAGTATCGCTTGTAGGAGTACCAGAAATATCAAGATATTAAGAGTCTTTTGATGTTGTTGGGTCACAAACATCAGAAAGTCATGGCATGCAAAGGATATGCGACTAAATATTTAAAATTATTACTTTATTCTATATATAAATGCAGGGGTGCCAATAATTGTGGCACGTGGTTTTGTTAAAAACAATTATTTCTTGATGAGAAATTTTTATCTCAGAATAAATAATTACAGGTTGAATTTATTTCATTTTTTCAATGTGACATAAAGCTAATTCTCCAAACGGTAAATTTATAACCCTTTTTACTCATCTTTACCAGGGGTGCCAATAATAGTGGAGGGTACTGTACATAGTGCCCTCCATAATGTTTGGGACAAAGATGGAAGTCGGTGAAATGCTGTCTAGGCATTCAGGTGAAAACCCTGCTACATTTGGTTGAAAGGCGAAAGTTTTCTAGCCAACTAGGACGTAGCCAGGCTATATCCGAATAAAACCAGAGCTATATTGTCGTTAACTTAGTCCATTTATTTAAAAAAGTTTCTTGACCTAGATTTCCACTCCTCTAGACATCTAGATTCCAGCTTTTGCTCACTGGAAAATCTTTGCTCACTTGGACAATTTAAAAATATGTGTATTTCTTGTTTTCTTGTTTTAAAAATGCCCTAACTTTAATGAGGCCAGCAAAGAAGGCATATTCACTCAGGCAACATCAGAGAAAGTTTATCCAGATCCTGGACGAAAGCAGTTTAATCAACTTGTAAAGCCTAGATTGACAATCATGAAGATTGTAAAAAGAAGACTGGAGAATTAGGGCAAAGAGCTGACCGAGAAACGGACAGCTTCTCTCCTGTCCATGCCGTCCTCTTTCACTCTCTAATTCTTGCAAATCGCAGTGGCAATCCTAGGAAGGCAAAATCAGAAGCCTTAACAACCAAGGTGTAGGTCAAATGGCTGATTATGACCAAACTTAAACCCGTCAGTTTGACTCAATCCCCTTCCTGCTGACAACCCCCCCTCCTGTGTATAATCCCCAGTGAGACTACTTAGAAGGGTATAAAACCACACTCAGGGCACCTGAGAAGCACAGGACTGGCACACCACAGGAGCTGACAGCCAGAGGAGACCTGACTTCTCTCCTCCCCTCCATCGATCTTCTCCCATTCTTTCTCAAGAGCCCAGACAAGTGAAGATGAACGGCACTGAGGGTAAAAACTTCTATATCCCCATGTCCAACCGGACGGGGTTAGTCAGGAGCCCATTCGAATACCCCCAGTACTACCTAGCAGAACCATGGCAGTTCAAGATCATGGGTGCCTACATGTTCCTTCTCATCTGCCTTGGCTTCCCCATCAATGCCCTGACATTGGTGGTAACTGCTCAGCACAAGAAGCTCCGGCAACCTCTCAACTTCATCCTCGTCAACTTGGCAGTAGCTGGTTTGATCATGGTCGTATTTGGGTTCACAATTACCTTCTACACTAGCATGCATGGCTACTTTGTCTTTGGACCCATGGGCTGTGCCATTGAGGGCTTCATGGCAACTCTTGGAGGTAAGACATTTAACCATCTACTAGACTCTATAGAATAAAACCTGCTGTGCTGAGCGACCTAGTTGATTTTGTGCTATTTGAATATTTAAAGCAAACTGATCCTTCTGATGCATTCTATTCTTGCACATTTACACCTTAATTGCTGGTTGTATGTTTACAATATAATCGATTTCAAGGTGCATTAAAACTCAGGTGAAGCATCTTTGTGTAAATTAAATTAAAATACTTTCCTTATGGGCCTGCATATTTTGGAGGATATCCCCTCTCTATGACAATGTTTTTACTGTTATTACAATTTTTCAAGCAGTCCATAATAATCACAAAACAATGTGGACAACCAGCCCAATTGTCAATGTCAAGGATGAATCGGCAACCTCTTTTCAGTCCTTGCTGTACATTGTTAACCACCGCCATCTCTTTTCCCTTGCACAGGTCAGGTGTCTCTCTGGTCCCTGGTAGTGCTGGCCATTGAGAGATACATTGTAGTCTGCAAACCCATGGGCAGCTTCAAATTCACCTCCACCCATGCTATGATTGGCATTATATTCACCTGGATCATGGCTTTATCATGTGCTGCCCCACCCCTTGTTGGCTGGTCCCGGTAAGTCAGGCATTTGATGATAAATCAACAGCCCACACTGCACTTGTACTTTTATATTTGTTATATATGTAGAATTTACTGTAGAAATGGTTAGGCATACACCTTCACAAAGAAACATGTCCTTTCCTCCCTTGCAATACAGATACCTGCCTGAGGGCTTGCAATGCTCCTGCGGACCCGATTACTACACCCTCAATCCAGACTACAACAATGAGTCCTATGTGATGTACATGTTCGTCTGCCACTTCAGTTGTCCCGTCTTCCTCATTTTCTTCACATACGGCAGCCTGGTTTGCACAGTCAAGGCGGTAAGAATCGCACTAAATGTGTAGGGGCAATCGTGGACAAAGAACTCATTCAAGAGATGTGAAGCCATTGCTGTCACTTCCAGTAGATGTAGGAGCCTGGAGAGAGCTTGCAAAGATTTCATGTTAGCATGGTTCCATGAGCAGCCATATTACATCACACATACTGCCTTTTCTACTAGTAGCTAAATTAAGTTTTCTTTGTTTTTTAAAGTATAACTTTTGTTTTACAACATTTAAATGTGCAAATGTGTTATTTATCTGTGATTAGCAGTATAGACAGCTACTATAATGTGTTTGTGCCAAATAGTACTATTTCTTGAGTGTTTAGAATGGTTAACTCTTTTGTAAGACAGTCTTGACTTTGTTTGCTTGCCCTACCCTCTTCCTCCTCAGGCTGCAGCCAGCCAGCAGGAGTCTGCATCCACCCAGAAAGCAGAGAAGGAAGTAACACGTATGGTCATCTTGATGGTGTTTGGTTTCCTGCTGGCATGGGTCCCCTATGCTAGCTATGCTGCTTACATCTTCATTAACAAGGGAATGTCCTTCTCTGCCCAGAGCATGGCTGTCCCAGCCTTTTTCTCCAAGAGCTCAGCATTGTTCAACCCCATCATCTATGTGCTGCTAAACAAACAGGTGAGCCTGGCATTCATGGGAATATAGATATAAGCGAGTCACTATTTTCTCTGCTTTAAAAAATCCAGGTTATTCTTTACATTTAACACTGAATGGCTACTCAGCTCTGGACCAGGAGGGCTACAGTACAATAGGTTACTGGTTCTTTAAACCAGTAACGTTCACCAATGGGGATCAAATGTGTTCAATACAGTCAATTATTGTATCAGGCCATTATGTTCCTGGACAGAATAGAGGCTTAAAGATCGTAACATTAGAACCTGTAGGGCTGATATTACTTTTTTTTTTCTTTACAGTTCCGTAACTGCATGCTGACCACTCTCTTCTGTGGAAAGAACCCAATGGGTGATGATGAGTCTTCCTCTGTATCTTCTTCAAGCAAGACAGAGGTCTCTTCAGTTTCTCCAGCATAGAAACCTACCTCTGTATCCACTCTCATTGTCACCCTTTTCACTATTTTATGAACTGTTTCAAAGAAACTTATATTTCTATGATTCAATGGATATATACACATTTTTAAAAATGCATATATATTGATTTGACATTGAAATTAAGTGCTGATATTTTCAAGAGCTATGGCATCCCATCTCTCAAAAATTATGTAACCCTCTTACCCTGAATCTTGTTGATGTTGCAGCTCTCAAAAGCTCTGGTTTTCTGTTAGCATAAAGGGACTTTGTGACCAAAGGAACAATGTTTTCTAAGGAACAAAAGAAAAAGGTTTTTTTTTTTTTTTACTTTTTTGTTGTGTGCTGTCTTGGGAAACAATGTCATTACAGCTCGCAGACATCTTCCATGGGTTTGCTGGCTTGCATATAATAAATGCAGGACATCAAGCCAAGGTGTTGTGCTGTGATTCCTGCAGTGTTTACTGCTGACACCCCACCCATTTCTAAGCAGTCTCTTTAAGACTGAATCAGCTCTTGTTCCAGGATGCAGAGCTGCATTAATGCATAGCCTTTTAACCAGAGGGGCAGAGAAGACCTTCACTTGCATTAAAAGATGACAAAGAAAGTGGGCAGCACAGGACCTAAGTTAGAGTTAAGGCTGAATTGGAATCTACTTCACGGTAGTTACAACTGCAAGACTGAGAAAGCAGGGTTTCGCCACAAAAACAGGGGCAGGGCAAACCTAAGAGATACACAAGTTAGCCTCTTAGTTATATTCTACATGAAGCAAGGTGAATTTGAAGATCCAGAGCTGATCTTTTACATTTATGTTACACAAAATGGGAGTGTAGTTCACTGCAGCTCTGCTCTTCACTCCACTGTTCCTTTCAATGCTCTGTATAGAATGGGTGGACCTGGCGTCTAAGTGGTGAGACATCGAGGGAGATTGGCAGGTCCACAAGCTGCATTAATGTTTTGTTGGTCTTGATGAAGCTTGTGATTTTATTTTTGTGTCATAATGGGGCTGTCAATTCTTTTGCTGGCTTGATCATGTCATCAATTGCTGTACATATTTTATAAATAAATATAAAAAATAGTACTAGCCCAATAAATTCATGCATCACAAATACTTGTGACTGGTTGTTTATTAATCCATTTGCAAATAATCACACATAAGGATGCAACTTGTCAAAATACATACAAAATGAATCTCATATTGTATAGCTAATATACAAGCTAGAGTGTGTCGAGGTCATTTTCCTTTTTACCCACATTAAGCAAGTCTGATCAAAACAGAACTGTAACAACTTTGTATTATAATATAGAATAATTTGCTTATTTGCAGATAAACAGTGTGAGAGAGTCCTTACCAGAGCTCTCTATCGAACAGGAGGACACACAAGACATTTATACATATCTTTACAGCATTTGCCACAGGGGGCGGATTCCTAAACATGTGAGAAATATAGAGGTGTACGCTTCCCAGTGTTTAGACTATAGATAACCCTTAGCCTTGGCGGCCCCCCTTAGTGAGGAATGTTTCAGCTAGCTACAGACACAAACATTCATCCCACTCTCTGCTGGCCTCCTACAGATATGAGAAACAGACACAGAGAAAACCTGCTTGAGATCCACTCATGTATTTGCAGAAAAAATATGTTTAATTACTTAATTAATTATAATCAAACTAAATAATAATCAAAGAACTTTAATAAATGTTTAGTGTTAATTACGTGATTGTCTCTA
Source organism: Ilyophis sp. 1 JC-2022 (assembly GCA_022702515.1). NCBI lineage: Eukaryota > Metazoa > Chordata > Actinopteri > Anguilliformes > Synaphobranchidae > Ilyophis > Ilyophis sp. 1 JC-2022. Next base: position 30,133,748 of record CM040402.1, on the reverse strand, counting down.
CACACATATTGTAAAACAGAAAATTGCCATCACAAGTGCAAACTACAAACTGATTGGAAAAGTAAGTGTTTGTAATTATAGATAATATGACGCAAATCAAATAGCTTAAAACCCAGTAAATATAAGCTGGCATTTCAGTGAAGAACGGCAGCTGGAAGTATTGCAAGATTATTATGATATCTAGCTACTCCTTATGCATTGCAAGCCGATAAAATGCTAAGCATAAAAAACTAAGAAGCTCATATACAGGTGCAGCTCAAAAAATTAGAATATCGTGAAAAAGTTCAATATTTTTTGTCACTCATTTCAGAAAGTGAAACTCATATATTATATAGATTCATTACACATAGAGTGAAATATTTCAAGCCTTTATTTCTTGTAATTTTGATGATTATGGCTTACAGCTAATGAAACCCAAAATTCAGTGTCTCAGAAAATTAGAATATTTTGCTTTAACATATTTTTAAAGTATCATATTTAATATTTGGTCGCATATCCTTTGCATGCTGTTACTTCCTGAAGTCTGTGACCAATCAACATCAAAAGACTCTCGATATCTTATTTTCAGGTACTGTTACAAGTGATACTATAACCTCTCTGCATTTGAACTGATCTCTATGGGAATCGGGGGGTGAGACTAGACTGTAAATTACACTGGTACAGTATGGAACACATGGCTGGCTAAATGGCTGTAAGTCAACAAGGGTCTGAGCTATCGAACGAGCCCCAAACCATCACTCTGTTGCCAGATATGGAGAAGATGTGGATGGATCACTGCAAGGGTTATTTCTCCTGACTCATTTTCCTATAGAACTCAGGAGAAAGTCAGGAGAAACAACCCTTACAGGAATTGGCCACCCCTGCCTTACAGGGATCCATCCACATCTACTCCATATCTGGCCGCAGAGTGATGGTTTGGGGCTTGTTTGATACTTTAGACCCTTGATGACTGTAGTAGGGGGGCGTGGTTTTAGGCGAGGCCGGCAAGAGAGAGAGTGAACTCAGGTGGTTTATGGAACCGGCACAGCTGTTGGCAATCAGGCAATTGGTGACGATTGATTGTGGTATTGTTTGTATCAATTAACCAATTGCCTTGATTGTTCAACAGTGAGCCTGAGAACCTATAAAAAGGAGCCTTCTGGGAGTTGAGGGGAAGAAATGACTAAGATCTGGAGGTCTTACTGTGTTGGTGTTTGATGGAAAGGATAATAAAAACCCTGTTCTCCTTACCCAAGCTCTGGGCTGGACTCTGACTTTATTCATGCGAGCGGTACAGCTCACTTCGCCACAATGACTTACAGCCATTTCGCCAGTCATGTGTTCCATACTGTACCAGCGTAATTTACAGCTGAATCTAGTCTCACCCCCCAATTCTCATAGAGATCAGTTCAAATGCAGAGAGGTTATAGTATCACTTGTAACAGTACCTGAAAATAAGATATTGAGAGTCTTTTGATGTTGATTGGTCACAGACTTCAGGAAGTAACAGCATGCAAAGGATATTCGACCAAAAAAAGAGTTTCACTTTCTGAAATGAGTGACAAAAAATATAGAACTTTTTCACGATATTCTAATTTTTTGAGCTGCACCTGTATAATATTTTTCACCTCAAGCCCCCCTGCCTTAGCTAACTGGTGTTACCAAGCCAGCTAAGAAGATTTTTAAACTGAAGTGGGAAAAAACTACCTAATTCTTGTTAGCTAGGAAAATGATGCAATATGCTTGCTTGATTTTGTTATATCTATAACAAAATCAAACTAGAAAAGGTTACATTTTCTGAAGAAAATGTGAGTGAGTTTGCTTGCCGAGTCTAAAGCGTATTAATTGGTCATTGTGCTATGATAGCAATAATGGTGGCCCGGGCCAATAGTAGAGAGGGCATTAGGGGTAAAGAGGGCATGGGAGCACAGGGGGCCTGGGCCAATGGTAGGGAGGCATTAGGGGTAGAGAGGGCCAGGGCCAATACCCTTTCACCTTCTCCACATTTTATTACGTTACAGACTTATACTGAAATAGATTGAGTTCATTTTTTGTCTCAAACATCTACACACAATAGCCAATAATGACAAAGTGAAAACAGGTTTACTGACAAAAATAGGTTATTTAGGGGTTGCATATCTGGGCACACCCTTAGCCTAATACTATAATAAGTCTTGGAAAAGAAGCTACGAGCTTGGCACACTTGTTTCTGGACATTTTTGCCCATTCCTCTTGGCATATCCTTGCAAGCTCCGTCAGGTTGGATGGGGAGCGTCGGTACACAGCCATTTTCAGCTCTTTCCACAGATGTTCAATTGGATTCAGGTCTGGGCTCTGGCTGGGCCACTCAAGGACATGCACAGACTTTCTCCGAAGCCACTCCTTTGTTCTCTTGGCTGTGTGCTTTGGGTCGTTGTCATGTTGGAAGGTAAACCTTCGCCCCAGTCTGAGGTCTAGAGCACTCTGGAGCAGGTTTTCTTCAAGGATCTCGGTGTACTTAGCTGCATTCATCTTTCCCTCTATCAGGACTAGTCGCCCCATTCCCGCTGCTGAAAAACATCCCCACATTATGATGCTGCCACCGCCATGCTTCACTGTAGGGACGGTATTAGCCAGGTGATGAGTGGTGTCTGGTTTCCTCCAGACGTGACGCTTGGTATTCAGGCCAAAAAGTTAAATTTAGGTTTCATCAGACCGGAGAATCTTGATTCTCATGGTTTGAGAGTTCTCTAGGTGCCTTTTGGCAAACTCCAAGCGGGCTGTGATGTGCCTTTTACTAAGGCTTCCGTCTGGCCACTCTACCATAAAGGCCTGATTGGTGCAGTGCTGCCTGGATGGTTGATCTTCTGAAAGGTTCTCCCATCTCCACAAGGATATTCTGGAGCTCAGTCAGAGTGACCCTCAGGTTCCTGGTCACCTCCCTGGCCAAAGCCCGTCTTCTCCAATTGCTCAGTTTGGCCGGGCAGCCAGGTCTAGGAAGATTCTTGGTGGTTCCAAACTTCTTCCATTTACAAATGATGGTTGCCACTGTATGGGACCTGTAAAGCTGCATAAGTTTTTCCGTACCCTTCTCCAGATCTATGCCTTGACACAATCCTGTTTCTGAGGTCTGCAGATAATTCCTTTGACCCCATGGCTTGGGGTTTGCTCTGACATGCACTGTCAACTGTGGGACCTTATATAGGCAGGTGTTGGCAATCCCCAATCATGTCCAATCAATTGAATTTATCCCAGGTGGACTCCAATTAAGTTGTAGAAACATCTCAAGCAGTATCAGTGGAAACAAAATGCACCTCAACTCACTTTTGGGTGTCATATCAAAGGGTGTGCACACTTGTGTACATATGATATTTTACATTTAGATTTTTAATAAATTAGCACAAATGTCTAAAAACCTGTTTTCACTTATGGGCTATTTTGTGTAGAATTTTGAGACAAAAATTTAACTCAATCTATTGTAGAATATGTCTGTAACGTAATAAAACGTGAAGATGGTGAAAGGGGTGTGCAGACTTTCCGGCTTGACTGTAAACAATATATATGCGCTGTAATGGCGACATGTAGTCCAGCTGTCTCTCGTGGTCGTGCTTGTTAATTTGAATGTACACTGCTCAAAGAAATGAAGGGAACACTTAATCAACACAGTATAACACCAAGTCAATTAAACTTCTGGGATATCGATCTGTCCAGTTAGGAAGTGTAAACGATTGTGAATCAATTTCACCTGTTTTGCAGGTGGTGGCCACAGACCATTTCTCTCTCCTTATCCTTCCTGACCGATTTTTATCTAGTTTTGCATTTTTCTAGTGCCCTTGTCACTACTGCTAGCATGAGGCAGTACCTGCAGCCCATTCAGGTTGCACAAGTAGTCCAGCTCCTCCAGGATGGCACATCCATACGTGCTGTCGCAAGAAGGTTTGCTGTGTCTACCAGTCTCAAGAGCGTGGAAGAGATACCGGGAGACGGGCCATTACACAATGAGAGCTGGACATAGCCGTTGAAGAGCAACAAACCAGCGGCAGGACCGGTATCCGCTCCTTTGTGCGAGGAGGAACAGGAGGAGCACTGCCAGAGCCCTACAAAATGACCTCCAGCGGGCTACTCGTGTGCATGTTTCTGACCAAACTGTCAGAAACAGACTCCATGAGGGTGGCATGAGGGCCCGACGTCCTATAGTGGGACCTGTGCTCACAGCCCAGCACTGTGCAGTTCGATTGGCATTTGCCAGAGAACCCCAGAATTGGCACCTTCGCCATTGGCGCCCCGTTCTCTTCACAGATGAGAGCAGGTTCACACTGAACACATGTGACAGACGTGAAAGTCTGGAGACACCGTGGCGAATGTTATGCTGTTATGTAAATTTTTTTGAGCAGTGTATTTTGTTGTTTAGTTGTTTTCATGCGCTGTGTGTCTATTGTGGGACGGGGAAGCGGGCTGGAGATTTGTCGGGGCACTCCTGCTGCTCATTTTTATAATATTGACAAATTGTATATTCGGAATAATTTTGTTTGTGGTCGTCACCATGGAGACGCATTCACAACATATGCTCGGGAATGTCCGTTGGATCTGCAGCTACAAAGTTTACCATCGCTCTTCACCGGAGTTGAAGATGTCGGGACTGATCTAGAATTGATCTAGGCGACGAGTGGGAAGGCTGACGCAGTTTGGTGCTCTGTGTCGACAGTGGACATAGACCACAACACTGCGTGTATGGAGGAAAGTCGTGGAGGCGGAGTTTCTGTGTTGGACTGCTTTATAACACTGGACATCTCGGGACAGCAGGGGCTATTTTTAATCATGGCGTTTGGCTGTAGGCTATTACATTTTAATTCACTTAATTAGTTTGATTAATGGAATGATTCTATTGAATGTCATTGTTTGATATGCTTGTTTGTGTGTTGTGGGTCTGCCCCACGGTCTATGTCTTTTTTGTTGTTGCTGGTGGCTACAACTGAAGTTCCCTAGCGGGAAAATAAAAGTTATTCTGGAATAACTCCGGAAGACTTTTTCGCCACCCATTTGCACGAACTGTGTCTGCTCCGTGGAACCGAAGTGACATTGTCGGGAGCAGGGTCATCCGGATATGGTCTTCATGGTCCAGGCACATGATTGACAGTTTGCGGTGGAGAAGCAGTTCTGTGGGAGAAGCCCATGACCTGACCAAACCCACCCTTTTGCAAAACTAACTTGTGGTAAACTTCCTTAAGTTGCTAATGTTTTATAATATAACATTTCATTTTCATCCACAATTTTACTGTGTCATTTATTTGCATTGGATGTGTGGTATTAGTCACATAATTAATGTTCATTCAGTTATGTTAAATTTATATTCAGCTAAAATTAATTTGATTAGCTAGATAGCATAGCCTACCAGCTGAGCTTGGTAGCCAAGCTTGACACTGTAGTGAGGTTTGGTCACTTTTATTCAGAATTAATTAAGTTCAACACTCAATTAGAATTCTATACGTCAGTAGAGCCCAACTTAGTGAAATAACGTAGGCACGACAATGGGTTGGAAAAATTACATATGTTTTATTGGCTACAACTATGAATATGCGAATAATAGAAACAATAATTAATATAACATGAGGAATATATTCTATGACTTAATCTTAATCAGAGGAAATTATAATAATTATGTGATGACTAAATATAGAAGCTAACAGTCCTACCATTTACAAAGGTTAGTTTGTGTTATGGGTTAATGACACGCTAAACTATATTTTGTGGTTAGCTAATTTTATCTCTTTATCTGTCTCATAAATATAATGTTTTACATTACATTACATTAGTTATTTGGCAGACGCTTTTATCCAAAGCGAGGTACAATAAGTGCATATTGAAGGTCATAGACACAATCTACGAAGCAAATCCAACAAAGCACAACTTTCTCACAACGTAGGAGCTATCGCTAGTAATCAACAGAATACAGTCGGCTATACATTCTAAGCTATTAAATATCAAAACCAAATAGAAAATAGAAAATAAACAGAAATAACGTACTATATAATTGGCCTTATATATGTAGTTATTCAAGGTGGAGTCTGAAAAAGTGTGTTTTCAGACCACGACGGAAAACAAACAGCGTTTCAGCTGAGCGCAACGGAGTGGGGAGTTCATTCCACCACTGGGGAGCTAGAGTGGAGAAGCTCCGCAGTCGGGACGAGCGAGTTCCGTTGACACGGAGGGAGGGAAGTGCAAGTCGCCCTGCACCAGCAGAGCGAAGTGGTCGAGCAGGAGCGTAGTGCTGGATCAAGTCCTGTAGGTAGGAGGGGCCTGACCTTTTGGCAGCAGTGTAGGCCAGGGTCAGAACTTTGAACCTGATCCTGGCCACGACTGGAAGCCAGTGGAGTTACCTCAGCCGGGGGGTGACGTGTGTGAACTTCGGGAGGTTGAACACAAGCCGAGCAGCCGCGTTCTGGACCAGTTGAAGGGGCAGAATGGCGCAGGCTGGCAGGCTTGCGAAAAGGGAGTTGCAGTAGTCCAGACGTGAGGTGACCATGGTCTGGACAAGGAGCTGGGCAGAGTAGGTGGTCAGGTATGGCGGAATCCTCCTAATTTTGTACAGGAGGAACCTGCAGGACCGTGCCATTTCCCTGATGTGCTCTCTGAAGTCCAGCTGGTCGTCCAGGACCACCCCCAGGTTTCTTGCAGAGCGGGAGGTGGTCACCATAGTTCCGTCAACGGTGATGGACAGGTCTAGAAGCGGGGATGTCTTGTGTGGCATGAAGAGCAGCTCAGTCTTGTCGAGGTTGAGCTTCAGGTGATGGCTAGACATCCACTCAGAGATGTCAGCCAGGCAAGCAGATATCCTCTCTTTCATCTGTGGGGTAGAGGGAGGGAAAGAGAGAAAGAGTTGTGTGTCATCAGCATAACAATGGTAGGAGAAGCCATGTGAATTAATGACCAAACCAAGAGACTTAGTGTAAATAAAGAACAGCAGAGGACCCAGTACAGATCCCTGCGGGAGATAGAGATAGAGCCCTTCCAGGAGACTTGGTAGGATCTATCTGTGAGATAAGAAGTAAACCAAGAGAGAGCAGTTCCAGAGATGCCCATCTCAGCCAGTGTGGAGATCAGAAGTTTGTGGTTGACCGTATCAAACAGTCCTTGACAGTTTGGGGTATAAAACAGTGTTTAACAGGGTAAAACTAAAAGGTCAAATAAATTGGCTATTCCCAACCGAAACACGCATAGCAAAACAAAATGCAAACAAATAAAGAACCAGGAGTAAAATGGGCATTCCAGGTTTTATGCTAGCCTATCAATTGATGTCAGCGCTAAACAAAATGCGTTTCAATACTTAACGGTAACAAAGGGAGGCCAGTCCCGATTCCATAAGGGATGTCAGCTTGTCAGCTGATCCAAGGTCCCAGCAGGTGCGTGGACTCCTGGAGACTTCTTCACCGAAGTCAGGTCGCGACAGGTTTCCAGTCAGGTCGACGTGGACGTGCACAGATCTCCACATGGGTCTGGCCACAAGGGAGACAGTAGAGGAACAGTTTGAAAAAACGTGTCCTCAAAACAGCTGTTGAAAATAAACCAGCTTGGTTTATTCTTTGGACGGCAGGCTAACTCTGTCTCATGATCAGGCGTGATGCGGTTTGGAAAACGCAGAAGTCCATCAGGGTTTTAGTGGTGCGTCTGGTAGGCGTAAGACAGCGTCTTTACCATCAGAGCAATGTTGGTAAAGTTCCATGGGTTTTTATGCTCAAAAGATCTTTGATCCCAATTGGTAGATGGCCGTAGGGCACCCATACAATAGATGACTCATTCCTTTAATCACCTCAGGGTGTGTGTGTGTTCAATTTGGGTTCTCCCCTTTCTCAAAAGAGGGGGGGGGGGGGGGGGGGTGTTCCTGCCCAAACTGGCGCCTGATCGATCAAGCAGTCTATGTTCATCTCAGAGTCCATTGTTCACATGCTAGCTAATGCTTAGTAGCCTACATTACATCGTAGCTGGCATTAACTTTCATCTGCATCCTGTAACCTAATCACAAACATTGTAAATACTTACAAACGCAGACTCCGTACTCTTTTCCGATAAATTATTGGTTTTATTTTAAATAGTCTTCACTTTGGCTCTATTCGCACATTTTCTTAATTTTTGGGACTTTTATCCAGGTGTAGAAATGTCTGGTTAGGGTTCTAGCTGGAGCAGCTGACTAAGTAATGTTAGTAATGTTAGCTAGGCAATCACAGTAGCTAGCCAACTTATATGGCCAGCCAGCAAGGATGACTTTAAGGAAGTCTGTTAAGGAACTATTAAATTAAAAGGGCTTGTCATAAGCTAGCTAAATGTTAAAACGACTTGCCCTGAGCTATTGTTAGCTTGCTAGCTAGCTAACCCAGCATTGCTAAGCGGGAGTATGACGATTGCGTACGGGAGGGGGTGGAATAGCTAAATTAATATCTAAATTGATAAGGTTATACAGGTATGGAGCAATTGCGTGTTTCCCTCCCTGTCCCAAGCATAGACTGTATAAAGGTCCCAAGATACCAGGGCGCATTTTAGACCATTGATTGTTGTCTTTCCCTTCTGGTCCTGCCCCTCTGAGTGAGGGCAGTGAGAATCCTATAGAACCAATTTTTTGCCATGACCGCATGACTCAACCTGTCCCTCTGATTAGTCCTGAACAAATGTTAATAACCTGTCCAAACGACACAATAATTTTAAAAATCTGCACACGCAGAGGCATTAGATGAAGGAAAGGCACCTATTGCAATAAAAAAAATTTGTGGGAAAAATTTATTGACTGAGTATTTTGACCACATTGCTGCCATTGACTTACATGGTGAAAGACCTATACTGGAGCCAACCCCAGTGGCGCTATTGAGCAACGGCACAATCATGGCCGCTCCCAGCCCAACCAGGAAGTGAGCTTCAAAACGAAAGCCCGGGCTGCGTTCAGATCCGATATTCTTTCTTCCTGTCGTTCCCTTCCCTTGCTTCAAGGGGAGAATCCCCAAAATGCCAGGATGAAATATGGCATTTAAGAAAGGAGAGGGAATAATTATATTCTCTCGCTCCATCGTTTATCCTCCCTTCCACCAAGGGTATAAAATGCAAGCTTCCAGAAGAAGGGAATCCCACAATGCAATGCTCCACAAAAAAAGTGGGCGGTCACCACAGAACTATGTGGCAGTCACATTTCAACTTCTGAAATTTTGCGAGGGCGGTTCGGTTCCCGGGCTGCGTTCGGATCCGAAATGTATCCTTTCTTCCTGTCGTTGCGTTCGCTTGTTTCAAGGGGGGAATCCCCAAAATGCCAGGATGAAATATGGCAGCCACACCAAGTGTGATTTGGATCCAATTTAAAAAAGGGTAGGGAGCAGGCACGTGCACACATAGACCTCAAAGGGGGCTTGAGCACCTGCCGTTTAGCCTGCTATAGAGAAGTGCCCTTTTTCAGTAAAATTTTAAATTTTGTCTTATTGTCTCGATAGCTAGTTAGCTAATGTAATACATAACATGTGAGAATAATTTATTGAAATACACTTCATTTCTTTGCATGTATCATTAATTAACTGTCATGTAGCAGTGTTTGAACCAACCTCATGGGTTTGTTTTAAATAAATAATTTCACGGACCGCCAAAGGGAAATCACGACCGCCAAAATGACAATAATTGAGAAAATGGCAAATAAACTCATATCCAAATGAATAACATTTTTTGGGTGCAATATGGTCTTTCGGCTAGCAGATGGCGATGTATATTGTACTAGTCGCCTTCAAGATTTCAGTACTAGGAGATGAGTAGAAGAAGCAGAACCATAGACTGTATAGAAATGTGGCTCAGCTATTCTGTGGCAGAGTGCAACCTAAATCTTTTTGGGAACACACTCCAATTTTGAATTAGGCTACCTTTGAAGCCCTAACTTGAAAAGGTAAAAGCTTTAACCCAATCCACATTGGCGTCCCATACTATAGTGGTAGATAGTGGTATCGGTCCCAATTACAGTATTTATGTTTGTCTTAAATGATAAACTAGGCTACAGCTTTAAGAAAATCCGCAGGATTGATACTGCAGTGCAATATATTGTATATATTGGGTGATATTCCCGTTTTGCCACTGCACAGACTGTAAAATGCATCGTTTACAAGAATATCATGTTCAGATATAGCTAGAAACAATAATATTTTTTAAAAACATTGTACAAATAGGCCTAAGCATTCGGCGTTTTACATTGCTTACTGTAGGCTACTGGCTACCTGATGCACCTTTGGTTTAGAAGACAAAATCTCTCGTAGCTATAAATATGTTAATGAAACCAAATATCTTACTTGTAGGCTATATGCAGCTACCACTGTGTTATGATTAATCCTGAAGAATTTATTTTGTTACGTTTCGCCAAAGTCCCGTACAGTCGACATTTCCACAGTGACCTATCGCATATAGGGCTGAAATAACTACCTCAACGTAGACTATGTAAAAACACACACAGTGCTTTTGTAAGGTTTTTTTTTTCTTTAATTGTAGCTACACTTGTGTTCTTTATTCATTTTTATATTTGTGCGCTATCAAAATATCATAATTGGTATAATATTCAAATATTCAATTACTTTTGATTTCTAAAACCTAACTCCTAAACACAACCCTACTGGTACTTTACAACCATAGCCTACATATATACTCCAAAAACTGTATTTACGGTCAAATTTATGGAACAGAAATTTGCTGCGTGCGCTCGCATAGCCTACGTACAGCCAAAAACCATATTCTCTGCCAGGAAAAACCATAAATACATACATTTTAATATCCCTTCATTCTAGGCATATATTTATTTAATTATTTGCAAAAATCGCCAGCGTGCCCCTCTAACATCCTCTACACGTGCCTGGGAGGGAGTAATTATATTCCCTCACTCCCTCGTTTATCCTCCCTTCCACCAAGGGTATAAAATGCAAGCTTCCAGAAGAAGGGAATCCCACAATGCAATGCTCCACATAAAAAAAGTTGGTGGTCACCACAGAACTATGTGGCGGTCACATTTCAGAAATGTTTCGAGGGTGATTTGGTTAGTTTTTGTTTGTTTCTCGTCAGCCCTCCCTTGTAGAGCACCTTGCTTGCTGAGTTTGCTTGCTGCACGTAGCAAATTGCATCACAAGATAGCTCCCTCGAGGGAAGACAACAAGGGAAGGGAGTGTGTTAGATTGGACTCGAATGCAGCCCAGATGTCAGGTGAAATCTAATGTAAACAGGTGAGTCTTTAGTCTAGATTTAAGCATAGTAAGTGACTCTGAGGTTTTTAAAAAATCAATTTAAGTTGATTCTATGTATTTAATGATTCTATGTTTGTAACATATTGATGTAGCCTACTCATCTGCCTACTCCTTTTCATTCCCTTTAAATTAGGTTTCAAAAATAATAACCTACGTCATAAGAAAAAAGAAAAAAAAAGACTAAAGTGTGTCCTTTCAGAGATGCCGTAGTAAAAATGTTTTGGGGAAGAAGCTAGACTGGTTTACCGCTTTGGGGTCTCGTAGCTATGGAACCACGAAAATGTCTGTGAATTAAAACGAGAATTTATGTGGGCATGACTGCAGAAGAGATCTGGCAATATTCATTATTTATTTGATTACTTTCAACCATTTGGATTTCTGTGTCGGATTAACAATAGGTTACAGCACACATGGTTTCGTTATCCTGCGAACTATCTGAGTTAGTTTGTTTACATCGGATTTATGAGTAGCCTATGAGTCGTCAAAATAAAGTGTAACGTTAGCCTAATTTGTTATAGCCTAATCATGGATTTTGAGTCCTCCAATCTTTCATTGGATTGCTTGATTTATATTTTTTCATTTCTTGATGAAGACGATTTAATAACAGCTTCTGGGGTCTGTCAGGTAAAAAATAACAGATTTAAACTTTCTATTTATTATCATAGCGTTAGCTATAAAGAACGTTTCATATTAGAATTCATGCTACTTATGTCACTTGATAGATGAAATTTAGCTACCAAGATATAGAAACACAAATATTTAGCTTTAGCATAATGTCTTCCCTTCAACGTCACCAGCCAGTGGGACAGGTATTGCGATGAAGCCCTATACCCTAGCCTAACGTAGCCTACATGTAATTTTCATGACGAACTGCATATTATTCATATTTAGAAGAAGCCGCTAAAAATGTTTGCAAGCTAAAAAAAAGAATAAAAAAGACACCTTAACAGTACTGTAACTAAGTCAGCTATAACATGCTTTCCTTTTTTATTATACCGAACTCAATTCCGGCTCTATGAAGTTTTGGCATGAAGCTGCGGTGACGCCTTGGTTGTGGAGGTGAGTTTTTATTTCAGTGGCATAAGTAAATTAGGAAGTTTGCAACCAAATTGCTAATAGGTGTGCATGACACCAGAATTTGTCCTTGTTTGCCAGCTTGCGTATTTTACATGTTGTCGGGATCCGTTTTATTATTTATTACTTCAGCCTACGTCTGTGTGCACTGCTTATGAAGTTAATTTAAAGCATTTAGCGTAACGTTAGCTGTGCCTAATCTCGCCACTTATTCACAACTCCTGCCTTTAAAAACACATTTTTAAAAAAAAGCAAAGGCACAGGAAGTCACCGTGTGCCCCGTTTTGAAATGTCACTTACTGACCATCAAACTCGGTTACTGTATTTATGCTAGTTTGTTGTTTGTATTTTAAAATAGACTCGATAGACCGTCTTTTATTTGCAATCCCAGAATTTTAACAAGCTGTGAATTGCTATTAACTAGGTGCATTTCATGTTCAGAGGGAGTATTTACCCTTTTAAACCACATTATGTTCGCAATAGCTATGCATGCCATGAAGAAAAAGTCTAATATTCACATTGTGCTATATTACAAATATCTACAAAAAGAGAGGTAAAAAAAAGTTTAACTGATCAAATTAAATACTGAGGTGAATCAATAGGCTCCTAATTGGTGAAATTGTGGACATCTGGCCACTAAAACTAACCATGTGGTAAGTAATGAAGAATTGATAACAATGATAACAAGCAAATGATAACAAGCCAAACCTGCATTGTGTTAATACATTTACGGAAAAAATTATGAAGGCATGTAACACATAATTAGGAGGCTATTGATTTACTTCAGTTAAACTTTTTTTACCTCTCTTTTTGTAGATGTTTTCCATATCAAACTAAGCATAATGTGAACATGGGAATTTCATGTGGCTAAAATCAAACAGAGGGTAACTAATCCCTCTAAACATGAAAAGAACCTAATTAAGAAAAACCGGCTAAAATTCTGGGATTGCAATTGTGCTTGGAACAAAAACCAGCTGGTAAAACTTTGATTGTGGCTGGTAAAAAGGTTAATTTCATACCCTGCAGGGGCCCCCCTGGACTGAGGTTGAGAACCACTGGGTTAAAATATGAGAATGAGAGAAAGATAAGGTGGTAGTCTACTGATGCGCCTTTTACAGTGATTTCTGATTGATTGGTTATGCCTACTCCCATGCAGTAGGGGGAGATTTGCGATACTTTTCCTCATTAACCTCCTAAGACCCGTGTTTGGAATGCGTTTTTAATTTCTCTTATGTGGACAACTGACCCCAGTTAAGCAAAATTAAGTATTATGGTTATACAACCCAAAATGTGATGTCCACGCATGTGGACGCCAGGTCTTAGGAGGTTAATGACAAAACAATTGATGAGGAAATGTGATTTCTCTCCCCCTTTCAGGTATGATATAATCTGTAATACTATTAATGCAGTCAAAACGGAATGTACACCTTTTGTGAATATGTTATTACATTAACCGAGTAGATGTAAAATATTATTGTGAAGTTGGCTTTCTGTCCAAGAGACTCATTGTTTCCCTTCTTCTTTGCCACAGCCAGTGGCGGACTTAGTCATTTTGGGGCCCAAGGCAAACACAGGCATGGGGCCCTCACACATCCCTTGCTCTCCCCCCTTTTCAATCCTTATTTATCTAAGAAAGATCAGTTGTGATGCATGTATCATCATCATCATCATCATTGCTGCTGGAGCAATCTAGGTTGGCACTGCCAGCAGCAGCAATGGGTAACGTTTAGGGATGTTCCTAACGACTAATTTCCCTGAAATTTGAAACCGTTAATCACATTCTTCAATAACCAAATCGTATTTTAAATGCCGTTGAAATGTGTGGCAGTTTGCGCCTTGCATTATGAACATTGCACATTATCCTACAAATCATGACAACTCACTAAATAAAAGTTAACAAATAACATTTATTGAAAACAATATTCAGCGTAACAAAACATTTTTAGGAAACGTGCCTGATTATTACAACGGCATTTTCATTGGGTGAACGCGATCGCATAGCAAATACAGTAAAAAATAATAATCGGTCATCAGAAAAGCTACCAATAATAGGAACACAAAAAAATAACAATTAGGCCTACTGATCGACGTGACATTAGATTCGTTTTATTGGGCTATTCAACAACGCGATAGGCCTACTTACTCTTTCCACCTCGCTGGTTTAACTTGCAGGGCGAACAGGCTAATGCGTTTTGTTTTTTTAAATAATTTTTTTAATCCGGCGTTGTTAACATTAGTAACGGATTCATTATTTTATTTTTTTATAAAGCAACATTTGACCAGGAAAACATGAAATTTCAGTGCAAATTATGTCAATATGTAATTTAAATGTGTACATTAATAAAATAGTAAGTTTAACCGACTAGTATTTCTGGTGCCGACTAGCGAGGGTAGCAACGTTTAATCGGCTAGTCGACTAAACGCGCACATCCCTAGTAACGTTAGCTCCTCTTCGCTAGCATTAGCAATACTAACAACACTAGCAGTCTCAGACTGACTCTGCTCTTCATTAGTGGCATCTGTACTACTACTAGCCGCCGTGAAAAATGTAGTTAGCTTTGGTAGTTTTGCCACAAATTTTTTACTTTCCTCCTGCTTCCTCCTTTTCTCAGCACCGCTTGGGTAGCTTCGCTTCATTTTCACTTTTTAATAATCGCGCCGAGCCGAAACACGAATTGGCTACTGAATAATTTCCGCAGACGGCTCATCATGGAATAGTCCAATGTAGTGGGGACTGAGGGGGGGGCGGGGTGACTAAGACACTCGTGAATTAGGCATTCTGATGCCATTTAGCGCATGAATTTTTAGAAAGACATAATTAATTACTGGGGGGGGGAACGTTTATGAGGCATTTAACGGGGCCCTTTGTAGTATGGGGTCAGCTTGGGGCCCCAGGCAATTGCCGACCTTTGCCTAATGGGTAAGACCGCCTCTGGCCACAGCCAGGGCAAAAGACAAGAGTGGCCTTGGTGTGTGTAAACCCCTGCCTTGCACTGTAAATTGCATGACCACCTTCTCATCTGCCTCTGATAATTTTTTAGGATGGCCCTGCTTAGACCCATAGTTAATGTGGCCATGGCTTTCACCCTGTCATCAATCAAGGGTCTTCCATGGGACATTAAACTTGCCTCGCGGCTGCCACCACCTTCATCGCTCCCTGACATGTTGCCATAGCTCCTACCATATCCTCATCCCTCCACTTTATTGTCTGATGGTTGCTGACTGACATAGCTGGCCTGACAAATCTATCGAGAAGGAATACATGTTTTGCTTAACCTTTTTCATATTCCTTACCCTTCCTCAAGTGTTTTCATGTATTGTAGGAGCAATTGTAGGGTGAAGTCAGCAAAAGTGGGACATTTTTTAGTAGACTGTCTAGAACACAACCTAAATACTGTTTACACACTAGTGGTGTTTTAATTAATTGTTTTGAGTCTATAATATGTCTCATGAAATTGTGCCAAATTATATATTTCTTAGGAATCCAGCCTCCGATCCCCAGCATTGAAACATTTATTTAAACGGCACATGAACCAGCTGGACAGAAACTTTTACTTTTACAAACATTTTTATTTATTATTTAGTGCTGTATTCGAACCTGTTTTTGTGTTTAACCTCCATGTTGCCCTCAGGTCAAAAATGAACCTTCTCTTTGTTTAACTCAGCGAAAAAAACAAAAAAATTACCTACCCTTAGAAAAAGTTAAACATTGGCATTTAAAAAATATTTTTAAAGAAGCGGTACACCATCCAGGTACAACATTGTCTTAAGTCCTTTTAAACCTGCAGTTATGACATCAGAAGTCATAATCAAAATTAAGCGCCACACATCTATTACAGCAAAAAAAAAAAAAATCTATTATGTCTGTTTTTTAGTAAAAATTAGTGGTGTAGACCTGAAGAAATACAGTCTGTCTGGACTGTGAAGTAGGGAATCACAATTATTCACTGATTTATTTGTGAATGACAGGTTGATTCTACATGAAAAATAGTTTTAGGGTTTAAAATTCAATGAAGAAGCTGTATCACAAGGGTGGGTAATTTCTCACCCTGTGGACACGGGGTGCATACATAATATGAATACAACACGGGTTAAACTTTATGTTCTTATCATTTATATTTATGTCTTATGTCCCTCCAGTTTGGGTTTTTAATTTACTGTGAAGCACTTTTAAATTGTTTTTATAAGTTCTATGTAAGTAAATTGTATTATTATTTTACTTAATTCTCTTTATTTTTTATTTTTTAACCAAGCTCATCTTCTCCAGTTAATTTCTCAAACCATAGATGATTGTTGTGGAGAGATTCTGAGATGGTTACTTTTTCCTATTTAAAGATAATCATATTTCACAATTTGTATTAAATAATGACTTAATTCAATACCAAGTTTGTGAACACTATTTAGTAGATACATTTCACATTGCATTACATCATTAATCTTTGTTTTACTACAAACATTTTTGAAAGTAAATATCTTTCACATTTGATTACAAAGAACCAATTTTAATAAAGGTTGTTAATAAATCTGTGAGTTTAGTACCCTTATTATTTTCAAGTGACAAATGTCAGAGCCAGGGCTTCTCTTGTGTATATTCAAATGAGCCTGCGCTGAAGGTTTAACCCTGACCATTACCAAGTACCCCTGTCACAATAACTAAAAGCCAAATTAAGTCATTGACTGTTTATATTTAAAAAGCACAATACCTAGAATCCTATTTGTCCCATTTTACCTGATGTCCCACTTTTTCTGACTTCACCCTATAAGTTTATGGAGAGTATTTATTTCTTGAACGGTAACTAAATATTCTTGACATTGGAATCATGCAGAATTGAGTAATTTCATCAGTTTTATCTCCAATGTCACAAGATGTCACAGGCTCCCACAGAGCAGCCACATATGACATGGCAGTCTCTAATGGCCCAAATGGAAGGCATAGCACTGTGCCAGTGTATTGACTTTAGGGTTAATGTGGGCTTTAAGCACAGTGATGGCAGAATCAAAGGTAGTACTTGAATCTGGAAAGGTTGTAAAACAACCCCTGGCTCTCGGGCCCTAAGCAATGAAGTAGGACCGCTCTTTTGCCCTGGTATTGAGCCAGTCGTACCCTGTTGCACAGGTAACTGTCAAACATTCTTAGGCACATATTGAAGGGCTGGCAAGATTCTCTGGGACATGGCAGTAATAAAGGGAATCAGACATTTGCAGCAGACGTAATTGTAACATCTGCAGCCAGTGGGTAGTGGGCAATGCTCATTGTCAATTTGTTTTCGTGTGCGGTTAGGGATTTCTCAGGAATGGGATTTTAGTTAAATTCCTTTAATTTACATCATGGCTGTCCAGCTGTCATGATGCCATTCTCACCCATGTGTCTACTGTGCTGTATATCAGGTGCACACAATGCACCACACAGCAGATGGACGCTTTTCTGCTACCCTCTAGTGGACAACTTTATGTATAGTCAGTGTGAACGTTATTAAAATGCAACAGAACCCATTCTGTCTGGTGGGAGGAGAACAGTTATACTGTACTTCTGAAAACTCACAGTAATCGCTATCCTGGCCAAGCTTGTGCCGTTGCAGACTACGCCACTAACCCCACCAGTGCCACTGTTATGCAGAATGCAGAAGCAAGTCCAAAGCTCCATGCATCTCAAAGCTGCAGTGCTTAGAACAATATTGACATTACAAACTTTTTCAAGTTTGTGCAACACCCTTTGCAGGTACTTCATTTTAGTTTAGTTTTTAATTAATGCTGAATCCTGTTTCTATATGAGATTGTTGTTACAGGTATTGGATTATTCAAGATGCAGCTCATTGTGAGCTCAATAATTATTACATGGTTTGCAGACATGCTCTAAATTAAATTTGGAACTTTAGCTTTGTTTCTGTAATTAATCATTTGTTTTCACAGATATGGTATGTGGACCTAAGACTAATGAATGCTGAAATAGGCCAGTCTTCTGATTGAAGTTCAAAAATGTGTCATTGCTTGTACTTCCAGAGAAACTTGTTTTTAAAAATGGTAATTGTATTAATGGCTATTGGCATCCAAACTGTACTGAAATTTGACCTTGAAATATTCCTCATCTAGACAGATGTGCCTACAACGGTGGACCTTCTGCAATGTCGCACGATCAGAGTGTGGTAAAGGAACCTGGAAGAGCTATTACCTACAGCGTGCCCAGTTAGAGTGCGGAATGGAGACTGGGCGGTCAGGTGCGGACTATACCTGCAGAAGCCTGAGAGGGCACACAGGTATGACTCGTGTTCTAGCAGCTCATTTAAAATTCTGCCGTTTGAGTTGCATGACTCACCTGTTACTTCTATTTATATTGCACCCGTTTCAGTCATATAAACAAACCTTTTTTATGTGTATGGTATTAATTCAGCTGTTGCCCACAATTTTCTGTGCCTTTATTATTATGTATTCATTCAGCAGATGCTCTCATTCAGGATGCATACAGAGTGGTGCTTATAACAAGACTATGTAAATAGTAGTATACATGCATAAATTATGTCTTGCATAATTGAAATAGTGTCATTGTTTAAAACAATGTTATATAAAGCATTTGTATGTAAAAGTGCCGCAGTGACAGGGGTAGTAAAAGTTTTTGAACGGTCAGTTCTTGTTTGTTGATGCATGGTTGCATAACCACCATAATTTGGTTCACCATTTGGGTATCTTAACAAAAATATGTTGTCATATGGTGAACTGTCCCTAGAAATAATATGAGTTACATTGCAAATTAACAGAGTATTTTTACAGTTGAACTTACATCTTATGAATCACCTAAGTGACATGCAAGTGTTAAGTTTGCTGACTGTAATACAGGTTGTCATGGTAATAGGCTTGTCACTGGGTTACTATTTTGACACCGGTGTTACTTCCCTCTAATACGCTGATGGTAACGGTATTACCAGTATCAACCTTCCGTTTAAATAGATCATTGGTCTCAACCTGTTTTTATTAATTTCTCTTGATTAACAAGTGTGCCAATGATCTGAATAATCAATTTCCAGGTAAACACACAACTTCTTTCTTCACATCATGTTAGGCAGATTAAAGACAAATTCAATTTAGAAATATCAGTTTAAATCACCAAGTACATTTTACAAGAAAATTATACACCACTCTTATCTTATATTAGCTTTCAGCACAACCTGCAATAAAGGCTATCTTTACCTTTAAGCTAACCCGCGCTTGAAGATCGTTTAAATTACTAAATCTATGCATTGCAGATCTTTGCCATGAATATTCTCCAATGTGAGTGCTGAGAACGATGAGTACATGTATCCACAATTTTAAATAATGTTGATAAATTGTGCACAATTTTGCAATGCAAATAAAAATAATTTCATTACTTGCCTAATAGCCTATGAGGAGAGCTGGCTATAACTGATGGTATTGAGTATTATGTGAATATAATGTGCTTATATTAATTTAATAATGTCAATGTTGAAGCTCAAAGTTGATGCACTTTTATTCAATTTTTTAACTTTTATTTAATTTAAAAATTGTAATGACAAAATACCGGGACTGACAGCTTGGAGATAACTACACCATTGTAGACTGTATGATTGCACCATAGAACTCCATCCGGATACTACCCCTACTAGTGGGAGTCTATATTCCTTATCGGCTCCTGAGAGTGCGGCTATGATGGAATATATTGAGGGGGCGTTGGCCAATGGGTTTATAAGGCCATCTACTTCGCCTGCTGGCGCAGGTTTCTTTTTTGTTAAAAAGAAGGATGGAACATTAAGGTCATGTATCAATTATCGCTCTCTAAACGCCATTACCATTAAGAATCAGTATCCCCTTCCCCTGATGAATTTGGCGTTCGAACATCTCCAGGGGGCCACAATTTTTTTTCAAAATTAGACCTCCGCAACGCCTATAACCTGGTGCGCATGCGTGAAGGTGATGACCCACAGCGGCTACTACGAGTATCTGGTCATGCCGTTCGGGCTCACTAGCACCCCCTTTGTGTTTCAACCACTCAGTTGGTGATCAGCCACATGTTCCGCGTACATGGATAACGGCAGGATATAGTGTCGGACCGTGGTCCCCAATTTGTCGCCAGGTTCTGGCGTTCTTTTTGCGCCAAGTTGGGCGCATCGGTTAGTCTATCGTCCGGTTTCCATCCGCAAACTAACGGGCAGACGGAGCGAACTAACCAGCCTATGGAAAACACCCTTCGCTGCTTAGCAGCTCATAATCCTACTTCGTGGAGTTGTTAACTCCCTTGGGCGGAGTATGCCCATAATACTCTGTGCAATGCCTCCACTGGCCTCTCTCCCTTCGAGGCCCAAGTAGGTTATCTGCCTCCACTCTTTCCTGAACTTGAGAGGAAGGTGGAGATTCCCTCTGCTGGCTCTTTTGTTCGGAGGTGTCGTGCGGTGTGGAAACGAGTTCGCGCATCTCTGTTACGAGCGTCGGTGTCCCAAAAAGTTTTGGCCGACAGATACCGCCGGACAGCTCCCTCTTATCGGGTAGGTCAGCAAGTCTGGCTCTCGTCACGAGATTTGCCTTTGAGGGTTGAGTCGCGTAAACTTGCTCCACGTTACATTGGACCATTTAAAATTATCCGTAGGATAAATCCTGTAACGGTGCGTCTTCAATTGCCACGCTCTATGCGGATTCATCCTACGTTTCACGTTTCGCGTTTGAAGCTGCTGCTGATCAGTCCGTTGTCGCCTGCTGAGAGACCCCCTCCTCCTCCTCGGATCGTGGATGGAGGTCCAGTGTATACTGTCCACCGCATTTTAGCGGAGAGACAGGTAGGTAGGGGGTGGCAGTTTTTAGTGGACTGGGAGGGGTATAGTCCCGAGGAATGGTGTTGGGTTCCGGCCAGAGATATTTTGGATGCTAATCTAATGAAGGATTTCCGCAGTAGTCGGTCTGAGGGATCGTCTGCGGTCGTCCCTTAGAGGGGGGGTCCTGTCATGGTTCGTGGGTTTTTATTTTATTTTCCGTTGCGGTTCTTGTTCTTATTTTTTTTCATGTTCCGTTCCGGGGTTTGCTTTCCCTCATCATTGTTTTCACCTGTGCTTCTACCTGCGGGGTATTTAAGTTCCTCACTTCTGCTTCCCCGGTGCTTCTTTGTAATTCCACATTGCATTGAATCAGGTATAGCCAGGTACTAGCGACTTCATGATATTAAACGCTGTTTATGTTCACGGGGGACTTGCTATTCGCTTTTAGGTCATGTATAGGTATTATTCCTCCTGTTAGCGTTCTGTGCTATTTATTTTATTTTTTGCTATTCTCCCTGAGATAGTTTTCTTTCTTTGTTTCATTTGTTTTACATTCTTCAAGCCGTCTGAATTTATGTGCCGAAGGAGTTCTTTTCTTTGCCAAGTTTCTTGTTTTGGCTATAGTATTGAGCTTGGGAGATTTAGTTTGTGTTTCACTCGTTATTCGAGTTCGCCCTATTTTAGTGTGTTGACTTTCGTTTCGTCAAGGAATTAGTTTCCTTATTTTGCTATTCCTTTTATTGGTCCTCACTGCATGAGTGACTTGTCTCTGATCCCCCTACCTTCGCGTTTGATTTTCCGCCACTAAAATCCATTACAAGAACGTTATCGTTCATCAGTGTGGCTGCTCACATTATTATCATT
The DNA here is from genome assembly GCA_022702515.1 of Ilyophis sp. 1 JC-2022. Lineage (NCBI taxonomy): Eukaryota > Metazoa > Chordata > Actinopteri > Anguilliformes > Synaphobranchidae > Ilyophis > Ilyophis sp. 1 JC-2022. Next base: position 30,111,853 of record CM040402.1, on the reverse strand, counting down.
ATAGTTATCGTTTGGTGTGGACGGGCCTTTAGGGTTTCAAAATTCCATGATTTCCAATTTTACATTTTCTAAATAACTTTGTCAAACTTGATTGATTAGCAATTATGAACATCAAACTGTACTTTTAACTAGCCATTCTCTATAATGTGCATATCCATCATATTAAAAAAATTTACATACTGGAACATACTGGGTACATTTTTGATGAATAACATTACAATATCATACACTGCCTGGCCAAAAAAAAAGTTGCCGTTGCACCCGTCATGCATAGTGTGCCCACTGTACAAGCCACTGGAGGCAGTTATGATCTGGGGTTGCTTCAATTGGTCAGGTCTAGACTCAGCAACATTATGCAGCAATGAAATGAAGTCAGCTGAGTACCTGAATGTACTGAATGACCAGGTTATCCCATCTATGGGCATATTCCAGGACAACAATGCCAAGATTCATCGGGCTCAAATTGTGAAAGAGTGTTTCAGGGAGCATGATGAATCATTTTCACACATGAATTGGCCACCAGAGTCCTGACCTTAACCCCATTGAAAGTCTTTGGGATGTGCTGGAGAAGACTTTACGGAGTGGTTAGACTCTCCTGTAGTCAATACAAGATCTCGGCCTAAAATGAATGCAACTCTGGACGGAAATAAATGTTGTGACGTTGCATTGTCGAAGGTTGTCGAAACAATGCCACAACGAATGCACGCTGTAATCAAAGCTAAGGGTGGTCCAACTAAATATTCGAGTGTGCTTTTTTTCTGGCCAGGCATTTCGATAACACTGCATCACCACATGTACCAGTAGCATGTTTCCGGAGCACGGAGGAGAGGAGGTGGTAGTGGAGGAAAGGAGGGTGCATTTATTGTTTCATAATTAAATAAAGATCACTGAACAGAACCATTATGCACTTCAGTTCGTGGTTCCGTCGAACTAAACATCGAACAAAAAGTTCGGAAATTTGTGTTTGGTAGATTATTTCTCTGTTGTAACAATGCTTCTTGGCAATACATTTTATACTGTTGGAAAGCCTGTTTATTTCCCTTTTAAATGGTGCCCCATTTGTAAGGAACATGCATTTGTGGGATGAGCAGCACAGCTGAGTATGTGGGTTGCACCCATGTAAAATTAGCCAAATCTTCTCTGCCAATGCCAAACAGCTTACACCTGCACTGGAACCTGAACATCTGGAGGAACGTTATGTTCAGCGATGAGTCCAGATTCTGCCTACGGAAGTTGGATCGTAGGGTCAAAGTGTGGAGAAGACGGGGAGAACTCTATGCTGATTGCTGCACCGATAGAGTAACACCTTTTGGTGGAGGCAGTGTGATGGTGTGGGGCGGCATCTCCATCACTGGAAAAACGAGGCTTGTCATCATTGGAGGCAATCTCAATGCAGAGAGATATCGAGATGAGATTCTGCAACCAATGGCAATCCCATATCTCCACAGTCTGGGACCGAACTCCATCCTCCAAGATGACAACGCTCGCCCCCACAGAGCGGGGTTTATCAGAAACTACCTCCAGAATTTGGGAGTAGAGAGAATGGAATGGCCTGCCAACAGTCCTGACCTCAACCCAATTGAACACTTGTGGGATCAGCTTGGGTGTGCTGTTCGTGCTAGAGTGACCAACACAACCACATTGGCTGACTTGCGACAAATCCTGGTTGAGGAGTGGAATGCCATCCCACAGCAGTGTGTGACCACGCTGGTGACCAGCATGAGGAGGAGGTGCCAGGCTGTTGTGGCTGTGTATGGTTCTTCCACACGCTACTGAGGCTCCTGACTGTTAAATTAATCAATTGTAAAATTGCCAATATGTCTTGTTTCTTCCTTGTTACTGATAGACTTCAATCATCCAATCCACCAAACAACACCAAACAAGAGTCACTAGCAACAGCAGAATAAGCTGTTTGGCAATGGCAGAGAAGATTTGGCAAATTTTACATGGGCGCAACCCACATACTCAGCTGTGCTGCTCATCCCACAAATGCTTGTTCCTTACAAATGGGGCACCATTTAAAAGGGAAATAAACAGGCTTTCCAACGGTATAAAATGTATTGCCAAGAAGCATTGTTACAACAGAGAAATAATCTACCAAACACAAATTTCCGAACTTTTTGTTCGATGTTTATTAGTGAGAAACACCAAGAGACTACTTCTCGCTGGGGACGCATTAGCCTTTCCTAGCTAGCCGCTAAGCCAGAAAAAATGTCTGTATTGAAAAAAGCTAGAAAAAGCTCAGCCTGGGACCAATTTAAAACAATTGGGGACAATCAAGTGCAGTGCAATATTTGTGATATTAAATTGTCCTACCACGGATCGACCTCGGCAATGATTATCTCAAAAACATCCACAACACAACCATTGTTGAAGAAGCAGAGTCCGGCCCGGTGCAGGCTACGTCTTCTTTCTTGCAAACTCGCAAATATGACAAACCTCGAGCTGAAAAAATATCCGTGAAAATGGCATGCCAAGAACACTAGATAACAGCTTTGTAATCCTTGCAAAGGGTAGGTGCATAAAGTACTGAAAACAGGGAAAACAGCCGTTATTTTGTCGTTTGCGGCTATCCTATTTCATGTGCTTTGGCGTGTTTTGATTATAGCCTATATGTGTGTTTATAGCACATTATAGCCTACTTGTATTTTGAAATTTTGTTCTTTTTTTATTTCATATAAATATGTAATTTTTTTGATCTACGTATTCTATATATTCTATATATTCTATATATAATAAATAGCCTATTTAATATAGCCTAATGCTTCTTGCGTGCGTTTTATTTACGGTCTTTTCTTAAAGCTGTATTTCAGACAAACATGAATACTGTAATTGTGACATATACATCTACCACCAGGGGTCCAACGTGGATCGGGTTAAAGAAATCTGGAAATCAAAGTTGGCTTTAGCGAATTTACCAAGACGAGAAGGGTGACAGCGGGAGGAGGGAGGAGGGTTAAGCCGACACAACCCGCTAGATGAAATAATGTGTTAAGCATTCACTATTTAAGATCAGAAAAATGAAGGCAAATTCATAGGCCTACAATAGTGGCTGCAACAACAATATTGTTGCTTATTTGACGCCTTCTCCATTCAGAGTGACGTGCAGTCGCTTTAACAGGTCAGGAAAACCTACTGCATTTCGCACTTGACAGGTGTCAATTTCTGATCCTGTCGGCACATCCGAATAATCGATTATTCGCTCATACCACCCACTGATTATTCTGCCATGACAAATATGAGTTTTGCACACCCCTACCAGAAATGTTCCCTCCCCGCCTTTTTGACCCTTGTCATACCGTAAGGTTAAAATGTAGAACACGAATTAATAATAAAAACGAATTGTTAATTTGGCCAAAACAAAAGCTTACATATCTGGGCATGGAAGCCAGTGCTATTATTCATGAATCAGAGTATATAGACTGGATGTTTTGATTAAGATCCTGTCATTTTTAAAATCTTTTCTCTTTTTTTAACCTCATAGGGAGTGTATTGGGTTTGGTTTACTTGGTTGGAAATAATGCTGACGTTTCAAAGGACACATCTGTGGTCTGCAGCGCATCCACGGATGGGACAGTACGGGCTTGGAACGTCCAGCAGGTAGGCGGGTGTTCATATGCGGGATGTTATACAGTGGGGAGGGTGTTCTGTGGTAGTAAATATCCTGACTGTGCTGTTATCAGGGGGAGCAGCTGTGGGTCACACCTACTCAAAGACCTCTGTGTGAAATCACAGTGGATCCCAAACTGGGGACACTGTTCACCTCAGACACAGCAGGGAAGGTGTCGGCCTGGGATGGGCTCTCCGGGAAGGAAGTGGCCTCCTTCCCCACCTCCTCATCTGGATGCAAGCTGCTTGCTTACAGCGTGGAGGACCAGTCTGTCCTTGTGGTAAGGATCTCTAGTCAGCAATATGCAGCAACAAAAACACAGTTAAGTCCCTATTTTGGTGATGCAAACACAGCACTCAAACTCAAGATGCAATTGATTAGTTCAGGTAAAAAGAGGTAAGAAAACTCGTTTTTATTTTGCCTATTTATTTGTTTGAAGTTTTCCCCCCAATTATTTTAAATGTTTTTATTTATTTTATTTATTTGTAGTGCCAAACCTACTGCTGCAACCGAATCTGTCAGTTCAAGAGTTAAAACCATATCACAACGATGAGGGCACATGCAATGTGACCGTGCTGACTGATCAACATCACATAAAAATAGGAGAAATATTTAAATTTACCAACGTTTCGACTTTTGTCTTCATCAAGGCATTAACATCACATCACACGCCACATACCCCTGTGCTTATTCTTTGCTGTCAGCGTATGTAACCCTTCTTGTGATTACTGCTTGTCATCCAAACTCATTTATTTTAGCTGTAGCAAATTCGTTTTAGCAAGCTAGCAAGACAACTACTAAGCTTCATCAGTCAGTGACAAAGCGAATGACTGAATGTATGTTATAAATGGTTTCAGGAATATCACAAATTGGCTATTGTAGTATACAGTATTGTAGTATCCAAACCTATTTAAATATGTGACAAAAATCATGATTACAAATTCAACTATTAAAATTAAACAAAGCTGTCCAGTTAATAGCATGTATTGCAATGAATGAACATTAAATGAAGCCTGTTTCTTTTATAGGCTGGGACTAGCAGGGGTTCCCTGTACACTCTGATGAGCCCTTCTCTGTCACAAATATCACATCACATGGTGTTCGATACCTTCAAAATCAACCTTCTGATTTCATCTCCTGACAAAAAATGGCTTTTTGCAGGGACACAGGAGAGCTCCGATACAAGTCCAAAGGTAGTCCTAATGTTTTAGGAGACTGAGGCCAAGGTCTGAGTTAAACATAATGTTTCCTAGATTTAGCCCACACTGAGACACTGTGCTGCTCCAGTTCAATCTTCAGAGAGACATAGTGTTTCTCCAGTTTAGGCCTGAGTGAGACAGTGTTTTTCCATTTTAGATCTCAGTGAGACAGTGTTACGTCAGTTTAGATCTCAGTGAGACAATGTTCCTCCAGTTTAGGTCTCAGAGAGACAGTGTTTTTCCATTTTAGGTCTCAGTGAGACTGTTTTTCCATTTTACGTCTCAGAGAGACAGTGTTTCTCCAGTTCACGTCTCAGTATTTTTCCTGCATACGTTTTACAGGTTTTCTCCAGTGAAAATCTAAGCTGTCCCTCTGATGATGAGTCTCCGCTGTGCCAATCTTTTCCGGTAACAGGCTGTTGTGCGGCTGCTTTTCTACCATCAGAACCAGCCAGATTGGTTCTGATCCACAATACTGAGAATCGGAACAACAATACCGTATCTGTCTTCAATATCTCCATGAAAAAATCTAAATATAAAGTGGACATTTTAGGTGAAGTTCTTTTCCTGGGATTTTTTTAAACTTAAAAAAAAAAAATTTTTTATAAAGAAATGCATTTTAAATGATTCCTTGTTTCACAGCAGCAACATTTGATGTAGCATTAGTGCTTAGCGTATACATTTTAAATTTCAACTTTCAAGGTGTCATATAGCAGGACTGTGCTTGTGGCAAAGTGTTGTGATTCACAAATGTGGCTTTATATCAGACGCCACAGCCGTTTCAAAACGGAACTATTTAATCAAACCACATGAGAAGAATTAATTAATTTTTTACCTTTTAGTTTAAGTACAAAAAATTTAAATAAGCCAAATTGGCTCAAGCATTTTCATAACATCAAAATTGCAAGCCATTATTAATCATAAGTATTCACCTCCATTGACAGGTGCGATTTGGTTACCCTGTAGTGATGGGTATTTTGTATTTTAGTTCAGCAAGTCGAGACGTTTCAATTGGCAGCCGGGGGAAGGCATCCAGAAGTCGTCCTCGAAACCCAAGGGAGCGACACTCTTGTTGTTGCCATGTCAACCATTCTGAGAGTTTACACTTTGAAAGGGGTCATGCTCACGAGTTTCGAGGACCATACGCAACCCATCACAGCACTTTGTGTGGTAAGCCTCATTTGTGTAGTTTGTACCATTTGGTGTGTAGACAGTTCATGACACGCATCTCATTGCTCTGAAACTGACCGTTTTTCTTTAGGATGGTTTCCGCGTGGTCACCGCCTCTCGTGACCTCTCCCTCAGAGTGCTCACATGGAAAAAGGAGAGGAACAAAGGCCGAACCCTCCAGAGCAAATTCCAACTGCTGGGAGGCTCTCACACAATGTCAAGGTACAAAACAAAGTCAGTGACGTCAACTCGTATGACAAATTGTAATTCTTAAATAATGTCATAAAGCAGCAGTGTACTGTTAGTACTACTATCATGTATACACATGCCACACAACAGCAAACCTCAAACGTGGTTCTCCTGTTTTAATAATATAAGTGTATGGTTAGGATCTGAAACTGTACTGTTTTGATAATGTAAGTGTAAGGTTACTATCTGAAGTTGTCTGTTTTTTCCATCCACAGAGGATTCACAAAAGTGGCTTGTGATTATGTAAGCATTGTGGCTTCAGTGCAATCTGTAAACGGAAAGGACGTTCTGAAGGCGTACTCCTTCAACACCTGAGATTATCGCAGCATGAGGCCATCCCCACATATTTAGGATGCAAGAAAATGCAGCTTTGATATAAAACATTTGCCGGGAAAATAATCAACCTGCTTTTGATAATAAAATGTATCCTACCAGTGGCGGCTGGTGATCTAAATATAGGTTGGGGCGCTAGCATTTCTAAAAAAAAATAAATACATCTGACTTTGACTTTAAACAGAAAAAACAAGCTACCGTGTGTCTCAGTTGCATAAGACAGTTTGATTGGCAACAGTGGAGGACAGTTTTTCAAGTAAGACATCACTGAACTAGAGTGCGGATCGGGCCGCATATTTCTGTCCGAACCCGACCGAGCCCGAGATAGTAGTAACCGAGCCCGACCCGAACCCGACAGGAATTCTGCTTTTTATGTCCGAACCCGACCCGAGCCCGACGCAGTTAAGGCACTGAAGCGCTGACATTGTGTTTCCCTGTCACGCAGTTGTTGTTACCATGGTTACAGCTTCTCTGTTTAGTGGTCACTGGGCACCTAAATGACCGTCAAAAGGCATTGTTTTATTGGTAGATAACAGACACACACAATATTCGGTATCATTTTTATTTATTTCACACTATATTTTCACCAAAAACAACTTGAAGCACCATGTGAAGTAAGCTAACCCATCCCAATTAGTACAGTAATACCTTGACATACAAGTTTAATTCGTTCCGTGACCGAGCTCGTTACTCGGTTTACTCGTATATCAAATCAATTTTCCCCATTGAAATTTATTTAAATACCATTAATCCGATCCAGCCCCCCAAAAAACACCCTAATTTCTTTGTTACGTTGTTATAAAAATGAGAAATGTATTTATAAATTATAAATAATTAATACAAAATATAATACAAAGATAATAAAATAGAATATAAAGAAATAAACTGGTTCTAAACTTAATTGCTACATTATTATTCTTCACTTACACTTAATCTTCATCAGTGACGTTTGCATCTTTTTCATAGATTTTTGGCTTTTTCGTCACGCTTTTCTGACTGATCTGCAGGGCGTTTCGATAAAAACCTATCCATGGTGGTTTGTTTCTTCCTTCCCTTCAGAATTTTTCGGAAATGCGAATGCAATTTCCGAAATTGCATTCGCATTCGCAATGCTCCGCTTGCTCGGCTCGTAACTCGGGTCTAGGCTCGTAAGGCGAAACAAGAAATTGCTCGGAATACTCGTAAGTTAGTGCACTCGTATGTCAAGGTTTTACTGTAGTTCAAAAGTAAAATGTTCGCTAGTTGTTCGGCCGCCGTGACCGAGCCCGACCCGTTTCTCCCAATGAACGCCTTGAGAAAGGTTCTTTTTGCAAAGAAATAACCGAATTTTCTTTGCTTTCTGTTCCACTTGAAGAAGCCATTTCGAATTATCTCTCTCGCTTGGTCTAGGACAGGTCTACTTGAATGAATGAGTAGCAGCCGACTGAACCTATCCGTAGTACTTGCGCACTCGCAGTGATATCCTGCTAGATGCCGGCTGGGCGTGATAAACATGCCTTAAATCCAATCAAATAATATCATAAACCATGAGGACTAATCAGAAAAGGGTAGGATAGTCCGGGGCGCACAGGCCTGCGCCCGGGGACTTCCTTTTTTGGCGGCGAATCAGGCAGCAGTATCAGGGGGCTCGCCTGAAAATGAATGAGTGCTCTGATTCACCATAACGTTACCGGCGCCCCGCAGTCCCCGGAACATGCATATGTAATGTATTAAACTTTAGACAACGCAAGGCCAACATATAACATGTTTAAGCTACTAAAAAATTAAATAATAATAAAAAATAATAATAAAAAATAATAATTTTAAGCTACTAAAAAAATTAAATAATAATAAAAAATAAAAAAAAAATTTAAACTTTTTTTAAAATTTGTATGTGGGGGAGGGGGGGCGGCGCCCCAGCGCCCTCTATAGGCCGGCCGCCACTGTATCCTACATTCCTGTGGTGACGAGTTAGCGTTTACAAATATTTATAAAGAGCTTTAACAGAAATGATAAATACACAAATACGTCCCTGACTGCAGTAATCTCACCAAATTAGATTATAATTGATTTGTGTTTCCTAAGCATATGTAATGTGTTTGGAAGCACATGGCGGCAGATTAGACTGAAGTCTCCAAGGCATTTCTATTTAAGCCAAATCTGGTGCACAAAAAAGTTTTAAAATGGGAAACAAACTAGCAGACAAGCAGACAAGAGTCTTGAAAACCTATGGCAGTCAGAAAAACGTATAACTTGAAGGGTTTCTTCTCCTGACTTATTTTTCCATAGAGTTCAATAGGAAAATTTGTCAGGAGAAACAACCCTTCAAGTGATCCATCCATATCTACTGCATATCTGGCAGCAGAGTGATGGTTTGAGGCTCGTTTGATACCTCAGACTCTTGATGACTTACAGCCATTTTGCCAACCATGTATTCCATACTGTTCCAGCATAATTTACAGCTAAATCTAGTCCCACCCCCCAATTCCCATAGAGATCCATTCAAATGCAGAGAGGTTATAGTATCGCTTGTAGGAGTACCACAAAATAAGATATCAAGAGTCTTTTGGTGTTGGGTCACAGACATCAGGAAGTTACGGCATGCAAAGGATATGCGACCAAATGTAAAAAATTATGACTTTATTCTACATTATGTTAAACTGTCCAATATTTTTTAATGCCCAACATGGGGGGGAGACTATGTACAAAAGGTTCTATAATTTCTAAACAGTTCATCCGATATGGATGAAAATACCCTCAAATTAAAGCTGACAGTCTTCAACCTCATTGTCACTGTATCCTTTCAAACTCAAAGTACAGAACCAAAATAACAAAAAAATGTGTCACTGTCCAATGAATTATGGTGCTCACTGTATGTTGGAACATATTAATGGCTAAGGCAAGCTGTTTAACCCATACTGGCTCGTTATTTCACCATCTAAAATAAGCCATTTTTAAAAGCTGATGGATAAAAACAATAAGCAGTAGTTATGATGCACTGTCCAGTTTGGTCCTGAATGGTCTCAGGGTATCCGACCCAAAAACAAGGAAGTGATTCTGTATATACAGTGTAAATATAATGTTGTAATTAAATATTTACATTTAATGAGACTAAAGAAAATAAAGTATTATTGCCTTCATTTTCCTTCTTTTTCTACACGTACCTAGATTGCAGTAACCAATTCTGACAGTATTCTGAATGTGGCATTATTGACCTACAGCCAAACTGTATCTTGTTGTGGGTCTGCCCCACTGTCTGTCTTTTTAGTTGTTGCTGGTGGCTACAACTGAAGTTCCTTTACAGGAAAATAAGTTATTCTATTCAGGATAGAATAAAGTTACCATTAATGGATGATTCTTCAATTTGAATTTACTTTTAACCTTATCCATCAATGATAACTTATCACAAATTGTACCAATAAATGCATTATTAGTATTTGGAGCTTAGAATGTACCTGGGATAACTATACCATCCAACAAAAGTGACAATGGCACAATACAGTGTTGTAATATATGGACTACCATGCACTGTAAAATAATTGCCTTCAGGTGTTCAGTATGGTATGATATTAATAAACCAGCCGTATACCAATTCATATTTGCAACTAGCATGCTTAAAGCGTTTCTCCGGTGAGCGCCATTTGAGGATGGCACAAGTATCACATGACTTATCCTCTGTGTACATTCTTTGCATGTTGGGACCCGAGGTACAACACTCCGAAAAGGTGTTTATCCTCTGCAGGCAGCTTCATTTGAAAGCATTTAAATGAGAGCAAATTCATCCTTAAAAAATATATAATAAATTCATGGCCAGGCATACAGTGCACGAGTTCAGTTGAATGAGATGTCACTGTAGAAAGTCTAGCTAGTGGTGCACTGCGTTTTTGCACACGGGAACACCCGCCTTATGCTCTCACTTAAATCAATTAAGATCATGCCAGCATGTAGCCTCGGTGCACGGTAATATAATAAATATTCATAATCCAATATTTACTTTTCCTTATGCACAGAGCCAGTTTCGCAGTACGCTCTAGCAAGCTCAGATGAATGAGTGAGATGCTATCTCAGCGAAGCTGTATCGGCACACATTTTATTTTTGTTTTCTTATAACGTGGCCAGACAATGTAAAGTTCACTTGAGTGAAGATGTTACCAATTCACAATCAGACATTTGGTGCATCTCCTTATTTTTTATTCCTGTTTTTTTCTGGTACAAGGAGGTGAGTAGGAGGGAAAACCTTATATTACTCTCATAACAATATAAAGTTTATTTTATGTTTACCATCACCCTTATGGGCACAGGCAGACATTCAATAAGTTCTAACAAGTTCACTGAAATGAGTGCCGATGCACCTACCTACCTGCCTATATCAGTTGCTTGGTGCATGGTGTTGCTTATACTTGTTTCCCTGGTGCACAATTGCACAATACATAGTATAAAGCTCAGAAGAGCCGAGAGGTTTCCCGTGCATGGGCTGAAGCAGCGCTGTACCGGAAATTAATGGATGATCCTTGGAAATCACAGAGAGGTGCTGGTCCATGCAAACAGCCAGTGAGGTCGGGCCTCCGTGGCTATATCCTACTGCAAGAGTGGCTCAAAGCATGCAAAGAGCGAGGTTGCCAGGGGAGACTTGCCATAAAAATGGATGGAAACGGACAATCACTGAGTAAAGGAACAGATCATTCACTCTGCTAATGTAGCCTTCCCATCCATTGATTCTCCATGCACTCTTAGCAAATTAAGTGATGTTAGTTGTGAAAAACACAGCACACACTGCTGAAGTACACAAGCACACTTGTGTCAGAGTAATAAACCGTGTGCTCTGAGCTTGTGTTGCTTGAAGAATGCTGTGTATATTGATAACAATACTAATAACAGAGCACAGTATTACGTTTTTTCCAGTTAAGCAGAGTAGCGGGCTCTCCCCTGGGTATGACTCAGCATATGGGCTGAGCCTGGTCCAACAGCAAATTTGATACATTTGTCTAGCCAATCCTGCCATTCAATATGAGTTAACTAGTTAACCACACCCCCTGAAATTAAAGGATACTTCAATCTGTACTGTTAATTACAAATGTAAAATGTGTAAATAAAGCGCATGCATACAGAAGAAATGGTGTGTAACAAAGACACTTCACTCATGCATTCTGTACAAATCTACATATACAATTTACAAATCACTCTTGAGGATCATGGCACACAAATATGGCATATTTATGTTGTAATATTTTTAAGGAATCATTTTGGAATACATTAATCAAAAACAAAATATTGAACAAGAAAATAAATATATTGCAGCACTGACAAATAAAGTGCCCAGACTCCAGTTTGAGGCATTATAGTAATGGGCAAACAGCCCTGCTGCTGAGCAGGCAATGGGAGATGGATTAGAGAAGCACTGCTCCCGCATTTTCTGCATCCCTTACTGTTTTCATCTCATGCAGAACTGAGGCGAGAATACCTCTCACGGTCTTATACACATTCTTCCTTTCTTCTGACTCTCCAGCTTCCATCTAGTTTGGAGAAAAGAAAAAAACATCCATTATACATACAGAAATGTTTAAGTTTAAGGCTCCGTGCTTTATATAGTTATATTATACTATTATTAGTTATGTTATAGACGACGCCTCCCATGCCCTCCACTCTGAACTTCTGCCTCTGGGTCGGCGCTACTGTCAGGATGAGAGTCATATTTGTGCCCGAGGCCATCAGGCTGATCAATGATCACCTCGTCTCTGCACTCTCTGAGCCTCTGTGGCATTAAGTAACTGTACTGTGTATATGTGTAAATACTGTACATGTACTTCACCTAGTTTTATTGCACATATAAAAATTTATTTTGAATTTTTATTGCACCTTATTTGTGTTATTGCTGTTGCTGGAGTTGTGTGTGCTGTTACGTACATTGTGTATGTACGTCCCTTTCTATTGTCTTGGTGTTGACCTCCGTATGCCCAGCAACCAATTGAATAAAGTTTATTGAATTGAATTGAATTGAATTGAATTATGGTACAGCTACTGTAGGACCCCAAGCTTATATGTTCCATACCTGGGACATTCTTTAACTCTTTAGATGGCAGCAAAATTTGAAAACTACAACATGAAATAAGAATTTTGTTGCAAATTCAGTCAGCAGAAAATATACTGGTATGTGAAGGGACGATTTAATGTGGGAAGGCAAACATTTTACCCAGGTCTGGCACCTTTCTTAGCATGAATCTCATTTAGGAACTGTGCACTTAAGCATAGATGTATCGATGTGTGTCTAAATTTAGGAACTATGTGCTTAAGCATAGATATTTTCAAGTGCAACTAATTTGGGAACACTGTGATCATAAATGGATCAGAGGGTGTCTACCTTCATGAAAGCCTTTATTGTTCGATTAAGAAAAGCAGATTCCACCACCTTCGATGGTGGCATCACCTGCGCTGCGCAGTCGAGGATGCACATCAGAGTCTGCCGAGGGCCCTGCAGAACACAGCATTATATAGCGTTAGAAAATACCGAATAATAAGTGCATTGTGTAACGAAGAAGGAAAACAAGATTCTTTTATAGGTACATAAATCTTGTCATATAGTCCTTAACACTGAGTCCTTAACACAGTGTCAGTCAGATCAGTGACGCTGGGAATGACAGATTCACTGTGGATTAGAGGCTCATAAAAATATTTAGATTTTGTTCTAACAAGACCTTCAAATAAATTGAGAAAAACAGACAAAATCATAAACTTCATCATTTTGTCAGTGTTAAAAGCTGTGAATCGAGACACTGATCAAAGGGGCTGGTGTGTATGATGATTTATATTATATGAAGTATTTCATTCTTTTCCTAAGAATGAAATGTAATATGTACAGTCATTAACAAAAAGCTCTGACCTTGCCCAGTGTGTTAAGAACCCTGCTGGGGTCTTTCTGTTGCTCCTCCAGAGCCTGGACGTCCCATCTGCTTAGAACGGGTTCCTTCAGCTGCTCCAGCCAGGACCACATGAGGCCGGAGAGGATGAAGGGGTCACGCTCTGTACACATGCTCTCCCAGACGCCTGCACCAGAGTTCAACTCTGTCTGCAAGCCCCCCAAAACAGCACAGTGAGACTAAAGCTACTAAACACCCTGCTCAAAAATGTTATATTGAAAGTCAGGTGAAAGTGGCCACAACGAAAATATACATTTTGTACAATATTTAAGCAATTGCATAATATCACACTGGATTTCAGGTTACGTATTTCAAAAAATTAAAGTCAAGTAATACTTTATCTAATCTATGGAAATTCCTTTGGAGGCCTTTTCCATGTCTTAGAAAAAAAATCACATTACACAATATGCACTATAAACTGCTCAAAAAAATTAAGGGAACACTTAATCATCACAGTATAACACCAAGTCAATTAAACCAAACCGGTCATGCTGGATGATGTTGCAGGCATCATAACATTCGCCACGGCGTCTCCAGACTCTTTCACGTCTGTCACATGTGCTCAGTGTGAACCTGCTCTCATCTGTGAAGAGAACGGGGCGCCAATGGCGAACCTGCCAATTCTGGTGTTCTCTGGCAAATGCCAATCGAGCTGCATGGTGCTGGGCTGTGAGCACTGGTCCCACTACAGGACGTCGGGCCCTCATGCCACCCTCATGGAGTCTGTTTCTGACAGTTTGGTCAGAAACATGCACACGAGTAGCCCGCTGGAGGTCATTTTGTTGGGCTCTGGCAGTGCTCCTCCTGTTCCTCCTCTCACAAAGGAGCAGATACTGGTCCTGCCGCTGGGTTGTTGCCCTTCTACGGCCCTGTCCAGCTCTCCTCGTGTAATGGCCTGTCTCCCGGTATCTTCACAGCAAACCTTCTTGCGATGGCACATATGGATGTGCCATCCTGGAGGAGCTGGACTAACTGTGCAACCTGAATTGGCTGCAGGTACCGCCGCCTGCTACCAGTAGTGACAAGGGCACTAGCAAAATGCAAAACTAGAGAAAAATCAGTCAAGAAGGATAAGGAGAGAGAAATGGTCTGTGACCACCACCAAAACCATTTACTTTTTGGGGGTTGTCTTGCTGTTGCCTCTCCTGTCCATCTGTTGTCACTTACATTTGCACCAAAGCAGGTGAAATTGATTCCCAATCGTTTATGCTTCCTAACTGGACAGATCGATATCCGAGAAGTTTAATTGACTTGGTGTTATACTGTGTTGATTAAGTGTTCTCTTAATTTCTTTGAGCAGTGTAGAAACACCATATCAACATAACAATAGTTCTCATTGTAAAAATGCTGGAATTAAGTCCCCAAATCTCATGTTGCAAGACGATGCCACTCCCAGTCTACTTTTATTGCATAGTTTGGCATGCACTGGGGTGGTGATTATTGCAGAAAAGCAGAAATCAGTTAAAACCATTGCAAACAGATTTGGGAAGTTTTGTGATGCTTCTAAACTTTCTAAAGTGTCCAAAAGGAAAAAGAGAATTGATATTTAGGAGACGTTTTAGGTGCATTCAATACAAGTTTGAGGTCAACAAGCGCACTTTTCAGAGTGTTAAAGGAGTGCTGCAAGAGGAACTATATGTACAGAATCAGCGATACAGTAGGCTACAGATGTCATCTGCATACAGATGTTCATGGCAACTCATTACAGATGAAATACTATAAATAATATAAATGGTTAAGATTGGACCCAAAATCAATCCCTGTGGAACATTTTTTGCTATTGCTAAAAGCTCAGAATGGATATTTCCAAATTTCACAGATTGTCGTCTCTCAGAGGCAGTTCTGGCACCAGGCACAAGCATTTGAATAAAAACCAACATTACGTAGTTTCTGCAAAGGCAATAGGTGGTCAACAGTGTCAAATGCTTTAGAGAGATGAACAAAAAGTGCAGCACGATGTTTTCTCTTTTCTACAGCAGAGAAAATGTAAGTTGTGACTAAAGTGACAGCGGAGATGGTCCTATGCCCAGCTCTAAAGCCAGATTGATGAGGGCTCAAATATAATTTTTTTGAGTTGATTATTTACCATTGACTACCAGAATCTTTGCTAGGCAGGACAGTTTGGATATGGGTTATTTGGATATCGGTTATAGTGATTAAGATCACTCTTTTCTTCTCCCTTATGTAAAGGTATAACATGAGCGGTTTTCCAAACCCTAGGAACTAGACCAGTAGAAATAAAAAAGATTCAAAATATGAGTTAATTTCTCTGTGATAAATGGAGTGGAAAGCTGAGGGGGAAAAAAAAGATTCAAGTTGTCCTCGCCAATTGAGGAGAGTTTGGAGAGTCTCAATAACTACATTGAAAGAGATGGCATATAAGGAAGATTTTGCACGGTTTGAATACTCTAAGTAATAATCTGATTTGACTTTTCTCACAGAGGAATTTGTTTTCTAAATGCAATCCAATGGGATGCATCCCAGTGCGTCTAGCGAGAAACCAAGCACTGTTTCTTGACATTAACAGCGTTGATAGTTCAGGGGAAAATGAAGGATCTGTCTTTTACTCTAAGATTTTTGAAAGGTGCATGCTTATTAACAACTAAAAGGAAAGTTAATTAAATAATCCGACGCCGTTTCAACATCAGGGGTTTCGGACATAAAATTAATGTCACTATGATAGAGGTCCTTTAAAAAGATTTGTTCATAAAAAATTAGAATTTCTCTTAACAAGAACTTGAGGTATTGTTCTCTTCAATTGTGTATTCCTAATACGTGCTATTGGGCAGTGATCACTTATTCCAAGGTCCAAAACACCAGATGCCATAATTTTGTCACTCCTATTGGATAAGATTAAGTCAATTAAAGTAGATCTCATGTTATTTTTTAAATTTGGCCTGGTAGGTTCAGTGATAAATTGAGATTGCTACAGACCTCTTTAAAATAATCTACATCAAAAACCAATCATAAAACCAATTAATGTTAAAATTACCCAGAATTATCATTGCCGAGCTAACATTTTGAGGAAGTAAATCTGGCAGTTTAACGGAGCTAGCGTCAGCTGACAGGGGCCTATATATCCCTACTACAATAGAATTGTTAGAACCTATATCTATTTTCAAGGCAATGAATTAGAAAATTTTTGGCTCAGTAACAGTATGTAAAATTGAGACAGAACAGCAGAATTTTACATATATGGCCACGTCACCTCCTCTTCTAATTCTGTCTATTCTAAATAAATTGTACTAATTTATGAACACACCCAAATCACTAGTGCTTTTTTAAACCATGTTTCGGTGAGCACCAAAATATCAGGGTCTGCCTGTGAAACGAATACACTATAGAGCCAAAAATATCCGGACACCTCTTGGTCTGGGTCTGTTTTTCATCGTTTGGGCTAGGCCCTTAGTTATCGGAAAAGTTCATGTTAATGCTACAGCACACAATGACATTGTAGAAGATTCTGTTCCAACCTTGTGCCTACAGTTTTGGGGGGGGCTTTTCCTGTTTCAGCATGTCTTGAATCTTGTTTACTTATTGTTTAAATCCATGCAGGTATGTGAAGAAATGTGCAAATATGCAAGGATCCAGAGGGATGCGTATGTGTGCGGGCATATGCATGTATGTCGTGGCTTGTACCGGAATGTGTACTGTACCTGCCACCGGAAGACTCTCTGTCTGTGCTCCTCCTCGCCATCCTGCTCCAGGTCTACAGACAGGGCTTGGGCCACCAGCAACCGTCGAGCTTCTAGAGTGAGTTCAGTCTGAATCAGGATGAAGGGTACCTGAGACGGCCGGTCCTCATCCTCGCGTCCGCAGTGGCACTCATTTCCTCTCCTCAGGCATGGCCTCCCGCCAGCGTGGTCCTGCGTGTGGTCCTGCGTGCGGTCCTGCGTGCGGTCCTGCGTGTGGTCCTGCGTGTGGTCCTGCGTGCGGTCCTGCGTGCGGTCCTGCGTGTGGTCCTGCTGGGGCGTCGCAGGCCTGTGGTCCCAGACGGAGATGGTGGAGCCATACAGGGAGTCTGCGCTAGCTCTCCAGGGCACGGGTTGACCGCCGTCTCTCAGGTCTTTCTGCGATAAGCACTGTCTCTTCTGAACTCTCACCGACAGCTCTTTCCCATCGTTCTCCGGCATGCCGAGCATGGCGTCCAGCCGGCTGTGGCCCGAGTCGCTGTAGCTGAGGCTCCGACGAATGTAGAACAGGGGAGGCTCCGCCTTGCGTAAAGGTGTGGTGGCCGGCCCGGGGAGACTCCGCGGGGGCGCGGCGGTGCCCTTCCATATGGCTTCTCTGTACAGTGGCCGCGCCGCCCGGGGAGACCGGCCATCCTTCTTCTTGGCACAGGGGTCTAGAATGTCCAGGAAGTCCTCCTGCACCACCTGCCGGTTCTCTGCAATGTCCAGCAGCAGCTGGCAGACGAGCCGCACAATCACGGGCGTGTGCCTGAGCCGCCGCGCCTCGTACCCGTGAAGCAGGTGCTGCTGGCGGATCAGGTACTGGGACAGGGTGACGCTGCTGGCTTTGGGCTCCGCGCAGGAGAACACGCTCCGGAGCGGGACCAGGAACTGAGCAAACTGCCGCACGCAGAGGAGCTGTCCCCTGGTCTGGATGGAGTTTGGCCTTTTCGCTCGGACAGACACGATTGCCTGGTCAGCACTAATCCTTGTTGTAAAAACTAAGTAACAGGCCAACAAGACACCTGTAACAGAGACAATATACAATAATTTGTAATACTAGTAATTACTAATTGATAATAAATGATTAATGCCATATAATAGAACAAGTCATGAAGCATCCATTAAAATTTTCATCAACTTCATGTTTCATGCAGAATATGTTTTGCAGACACGTGACTGCTGAGTTTTGATTAATAATGTAATAATGCTTGATCATTGCTACAGGCCAGAGAGTATGGACAAACTTAAAATCTCGTGCAAGAACAGGGTTGGTTTTTTATTTAGGAAAATCACAGGTAATTTTGTTGCACCTGTCCTTCCAAGCCCAGCATGACAGTGAACAGCAATTTTCCCCTCCTGGACAGCAAACGACATCACCTTCACCATGTCAAGGATGGTTGTTAGAGAAGCAACACCGTAGTCCTTCCATCCATAATTGTAATAGTAGACTGGTGTGGAAAAGAACACATTCTGGAGCTGTTACTTTCTCTTGAACTTTCTAAAAGACATTCACGTTCTTACGTGCACAAGTTACCTGGGGGTAAAACAACTGTGAATTAAGGGCTGAAAGCAATCCATGAATACATGTCTTTTAAATAAATGTGCAAGAGCAAGCCAAATCACTGAAACCAAATAAGAACCTGGCACAATTCTTAAATAAATTAAATGTTGCTGCAGGCTCATCCTCTGTGCTTGCAATCTTATCAGCAACCTTATATGCATTTAATCACATCTGTGGCCTAATGTGCTTCATACTGTCTATTCAGTCATATTTGGGCCTTATTTTCTGCTTTATGCATGCAGTTATTGCTGTTCATTCATGGCTTCTAGGAACCAATTAATTTTACTGATTGGTGAATTGGCCGAATGCCATTAGCTGAATAGCTAAGTGGAATGGGCTAATGAGATGGGAGTATGGCTCACTGCCTGCCTCCATAAAAGCTTCAGGGCGGTAGGTGAAGCCACTCTTCTGTTCCAGATCGTTACCGCAGCTGGCATGCTCTCCTGGGCGCTGCAGGTTGATTACTGTCTTTACACCAAACCTGTAGAAAAGTCAACGAAAAACTCTTTGAGATTCTTTGCCGATTGTTTCGCCTGTAGTCACATAGAGCTCATGAGGACTCCTGGACACCCTCCATTTTAAGGAACAGAGTCACGATACAGAAACGGTCAGCACAGAGATATGAATCAACGCAGTCATAATACAGCGGAGACCGTCAAGGCTAATACAAATCAAATATAAAACACGTCATGCTGCTTTTGCTTTTTTATATATGCTTTACCTTTGAAATTGCTCAATGATGTTATATTTTTCAATAATTTCTGTGGAGGGCCTTGCCATTGCCAGCAGTTCATCTGTAATCCTGGAATGAGGAGGATACCGACAGTTTTATCCAGCAGCGTCTTGTGACTGACCATCAAATAGGGCTTATAAATAAATGGTACTGTCAATGTTTCCATGGCAACAGGGGTTGACACTGCCCTTTTGAGTGTTTTCCCATTCATAAACATTGGCTAACAGTGCTTGTTACAGTTGCCATGGCAACCTGTATTACAATCAAAGCTGCCTTGTTTTCATGTTTGCATGTAAATAAGGTGATTCATAAAATATACATACATGCACATGATCTAAGGCAGGTGGAATATCATAGTTGTTTAATGAGTCAATGTGAAAATATGTACTTTTGTGCAGCTGGACTGAAATTCAGTTCATGGATTGCAATATGCTTTCAAATCAGATTGAATATACAGATATATACCTATACAGAAGAGGGGGTGGTTTTAGCAATTTTCAACTGTCTACAATATATAATAAGTGATTAGCTTTACCATTTGGACCATATCAATTTTTAATGTTCCAGTGTTAAAATTAACTGTACATTTAATTGACACAGACCTCAAGTCCAATACTGTTTCAGTTAATTTAAACATGTTATACTGATGAGTGCTTTCAGTCCCTGCAGTACGAGATATGGCTACTAGCCTTTAAAATCTCACTGCACCTCTATTTAAAATGATGGACGGTGCAGTCCCAGCTCTGTCTTATGTGTCTGTGTAAGTAGGTGGGGTTTTACCAGGAGGAATAGAGCCCTTTGATGGCCTGCATGTCCTCGCTCCACTGTGATGGGTCCTCGTATTTGCAGGCACGCCCCCCGCAGGCCATGGAGCACTGCACATGACTGGGGACAACATAGCGTAGTGTCTCCCCCACCACCGTGCACTTGGGCTTGGGAACTCTGCTGTGTGCTGTGGGTCAGTGCAGGCCTGTTATTCTGCATCAAACTCAGTCTAACCATTCATCATCGAGTCATATCATTCTATTTACTAGTCTAATCATTTATTTTTCAGATGAAATAGAAAGGGAAAAGTCCTGAAGGACCACTCCAGGTGGTCCTTCTGTAGTTTCCTAGTAATCAGCAGTCAATTTAGGCAGAAATCAACATGTGTCTTAAGTACTCAAGTGGTGAAATGCAAAATAATAAAAAAACAGCAGATTTTTCAGTCGTCCAGGACTGGAACTAAACCTGCAGAGTGCGGTGGTCCAGAACTTGATTCTTTTTGCGTTGTATCTTTTCAAATTATTGTTGGTTCTTGGCATTTTCTCCAGACTTACCTACTATATCTTTAAAGTCTTAAGCTATTAAACAAGCTGGTAAGTAGGAAGTCCAATGAATAGATGTATAATATGGAATTCAGAGGGGCGGGGTGAAACATCTGGGACTCCAGGTAAGATCAAGGCGTGGGCTTGAACCAGTGGAGGGGCAGGGCTGGAGTGGTCCGTCTGTTTTTGTATTTGAAGGAAAACGACATCGAAGCTGCGCCTCATTTTTAAAAAAATGAAGGCTCACGTCATATTTATGCGACCAAAATGTTTGTGTACTTCTTGAAAAGTGTGCTCCAAAATATACTCAGCGAAACCCCTGAAGTACGTGTGTCATCCAGGTGTTTCAAGTATACTGAAATTTGAAAGATTTTCACCTACTCAACGACTTTCTCGTCCTATCTACTCACGAAGGCTACTCAATAGTCAATGCTCAATAGTGTGGAAGAGTGCCGATTCTGACACGGCCCAAGACTGGGGTCTGACTACCCTGCCTTATAAACATTCATGGCTCTTGGAAGGTTTTTATAAACCCACCCCTACCCCAATCTCATCTTTCCTCTCAATTTGGAATGGCTAATATCATATATCGTATGTCATCACATCACATATAAAATCGGAAGAGTGCAGACCAGCACATATTCTTCTCCAAAGTAAATGTTCCACCTGCTGCTTCTTTTCACTCTGTAGCTCTGCAGCCATTTTACTGGAGGACTGACACAGTAGGCAGACTATAGGCAGTCTGCAAGCACGCAATTCACCAGATGACTTGCCACAAGTTACCCTGCTGATCAAATCTCTCCTTCCCTGTATGATGTCACGGACAATTATAGAGTGTTTATCAATTATTGTCTTTGAATATGAATATTTGAATAGAAAGAATAATGTCACAACACACTGTAGCCACAGACATTGTTACGGACTAACCGGGTGGTCACCTCTGTGTTCTTAGGGTTGAAAGTTATCTCTATCTTCTGCTTATGGTGAAACATTCCAATTGAATGCATCTTCTGAATGTTAATTGAGGGGTGTGATCAAGTACAACAGTGTCAATGGATGTTCTGAAACCCTGGAAACTGGTGAGTTGACCATCTGATTAGTCTATAATATGTGAGCTGAAACTATGTTCATTTCTACAGAACAAGATTCCTGACGTTTAATTCATATGAAGGCGAGGTTTTACCTAGCATCATATGGTAGCAGAAAGTTATTTTATTACGATGTCATAGCCGTCTCCATGTGAGAAAAATGCAGTCTGCTTTCACTAACAAGGTGAGACCAGTCAATCGGCACTCTGTGTCCTGCTCCATGGTTGTGCCTGTGAATTTGAGACAGGTCAGATAGCATAGACCAGGGGGTGTCCAATCTCAACCAAAAAGGGCTGGTGTGGATGCAGGTTTCTGTTTTAGCCCAACACTACGACACCTGATTCAACTAATTAACTATTCAGTCTTCAATCAAGACCTTGATAAGTAGCATCAGGTGTCTTAGTGCTGGGCTAGACCAATAACCTGCATCCATAGCCCTTTCTGGATAAGATTGGACACCCCTGGTATAGAAGTTACAGACATTACAGTACAGACATGCACAATGGCCAGTGTGCTGGGCCTGAATGTTTTAAACAGGTCGGAGTGTAGAGTATGGGTGTATTCAAGTGGCCAACTCAGGAGGATTGTGCCCGAATATACTCAACGAATTGCAGTATACATCTTTGAAGTACATGGATCCAATGTGATGAGCCCAAAAAAAAAAGGATGAGGCACCCGATGATCAGCAACAGATGCAAAGCTGATGTGACCATGACGAATGTGACTGAACTGTAAATTTAATTATATTTTGTCAATAAAGGGTACACTTCTAGATAACTTTTTTTTTTCTTTCTGCAAAGGTGTCTGTATGCCTACCTTATTATGAAACGTATTCATCCATTCCGTTATTTCAACAATTCTGAAAAATTGTATATCAGAAGAAACTGGTAGAAAAGAGTCTTTGTGATGCCCTCTAACAGTTGAAATTCCTTTTCTGCTCCCCATACTGCCCCCGCCACAATCGTGATGTCAGAGTACCTCTTTGGAGGTACCTCTACGTCATATGGATAATTGTCACCCACAACGGAAATAGCTGGCACCTGATTGGTTAGACGCACTACGGTCCTTTTGTTTCGGCTCCAGGTTTTTAAACCGGAACAACGTGGCGTCCCATTCATAAACGCTTTTATTCCACCTAAATAGTCCATTAAAATATTTGAGGTGAAAAATAAGCCATGCAGTTGCTGAATCTTGATTCATATTTGATCTGCAATGCCTAGTTTTACAGTTTAATCCAAGTTATACAATCATTTGTAGCCTACATTGTACATTAATTTATGCAAATTACGATGGACACACCTTAAAATAGAAAACTGATTTTTACATTAAGTATAGTGATTTAGTACAGTGGCAAAAACATGACTTTTTGTAGTAGCATAAACATGCTTCAAAATGTGAAACAATACGTATTTTGTTATCCACAAACTAACAGGAAATTGGTTCTTGCTAGAGAATTTATTTGGCCCAAAGGTTTTGCTAATTGAGTAGACCAACCTGGGATATAATTCAGGTATAGAATCCAGATCAGCTGAATGGCCTGGGGGTTATTTTACAAAGCGGGATTAGGGAGTTAGCCGGCTAATTTAATTTAAGTAAAGTAAATATAAAGTAACCCAGGCTCACATAAAATTCTAAATATTTACAAAATATTATATTCTTACATAGAATACATTACAGTGCCATCTGTTGCTATGCAGCTGAAATGAATACACTTCTTTCACAGAACGTCTTGTAGGAAATTTAAAAACTTTCCAGGCCCCGTGCACAGTTTAATGATCAACTGGACACACAGTTTAATGAACAGTCATGGCCTGACATGCACTGAGCACGTGAGAGCCACGTGCACAGTTTAATTAAAGAAAGCACTCTAAATAATGAAAGGCATATCCACGTGCACAGTTTAATTAACAGTCATGGCCCGACATGCACTGAGCACGTGAGAGAAAGCACGGGAACCCTTTGTATCATGGAAAATCAAGTTGGGAGGGGACGCACTCTAGGTAAACACTCTGCAAAATGAGATAAGGCCTGAAGAGCATATATGAGTCATCACCAGCACAATGGGACACTGATTGTAATTAATGGGTTCCATTACATGACAAGACATGATCACACACACACACACAAGATATACGCGCACAGTCAACTTATAGCAAATATATTGAACTTATAAACAACTATATGTTTATTATCCAAGATTTTAAAGAATATACTGTATCATTCTGGTGTGGTGTTCTAACAAACTTATTAGTTATGTACTTGTATAAATCTGAACTGTATAACAAAATGCAATTGTTGACTTATACTACAGCTGTAACACTGCATTCATTGTACTCAATCTGTTAATATAAGCAACTGTTAAACAACTATAAGCAACTGTTAAACAACTATAAGCAACTGTTAAACAAATGTATAAACAACTATATTAAAAACATATTTTTTGAGGGAATCGAAGGGGAAAAAACCACAATGGAAAAAGCCCAGGAATGACGTAAACGACCGTGGCAAAGCCAAACCCCTTTTTCTAAAAATAAAGGGAAGGTCACATATGTCTGCAGATGTCAGCAGAAAGAGAGTATATAAGGCCTATAAGGACACCAATCGGGGCATTTCGTCTTGCAAGGCGAAGCCGGTTTGTTGGGAACTTGAACCAATAAAAATCTGATTTCTCTGAAGAACTTGCCACTCTGATTTTTGCACGAAGACTGTTTGCTGATTAGTCTGAATTTGGACTTTGATTATTTTAAGAACTTAGAAATTGAACTTTGATATTCTTGTCGAAATTTCCACGACATATTTGGGGGCTCGTCCGGGATCTGGACAAAGGCTGCCAAAATGCTCCTGGCTTTTGGGACTGGGGATGGAGGACTCGGACACCAGACGGCCTGGCCAGCTGGTAGATGAGAAATTTTTATCTCATAAACTGGGACTCCGTTCCCTCCTACCCCATCCCTAACGCTGGGAGCGGCATCCTCCCATACAAAAAACCCGGGAAACTAACACCGAAATTAAGGTAAAGTGGCAATCTCTCCAGAGAACACGCGCAGCGCAGAATAAGAGCATAGAATATATGAATATGTGCATGAGAAATTATGTGTTGTTGCTGTTAACCATTGTTCGTTGATAAAAGAGGAACCGTGGAGTCTGGAGGAGCAAAACCCAAGGAGGGCGACCTACCAGCTCCGGGTAACAAGTAGTTTTAACATTTGTCCTCTGGAGAGTAAGTAAGGAACATTGCGAAATATGCATGCATGATAAACGCTTTGCTTAATATTGGTTTGAAAGAGAACCTGGTTTTGCTTAATATTGGTTTGAAAGAGAACCTGGTTTTGCTTAATATTGGTTTGAAAGAGAACCTGGTCTTGCTTAAATATTGGTTTGAAAGAGAACCTGGTTTTGCTTAAATATTGGTTTGAAAGAGAACCTGGTTTTGCTTAAATATTGGTTTGAAAGAGAACCTGGTTTTGCTTAAATATTGGTTTGAAAGAGAACCTGGTTTTGCTTGACATTGGTTTGAAACAGAACTGGAACGCTGTGCTTGACATTGGTTTGAAACAGAACTGGAACGCTGTGCTTGACATTGGTTTGAAACAGAACTGGAACGCTGTGCTTAACATTGGTTTGAAACAGAACTGAAAGGTTGTGCTTAAAAGAGGGTTGGAAAGAATAACCCAGAGTTTATGTGCATAAAAGTGTATTGCGGTGTGAACTGTATGAATATTATATGTATCATGTGATAAATGTGTCATTATAAATGTATGTGTTAGAATTTATGCAGGCGGAGTAAAAGTAGAAATAAGAGTTAATGTTCTGTCCTCCTCACACTCTGAAGTATGATTTGACAGGCAGCTAAACGCCTTCCCAATCAACGAGACGTGTTCATGAAAATGAGTGTTTTATTGTTAGAAAGGGTAAATCTGTAAAGAAAAAAGTTGAATTCGTATTACTCACGTGAATCAAATACAAACCAAAGATGCTAGCTAACAGACTTCAGTTAACTAAGTGAGCTCTGTGCGTTGATAATGCAGTCCGTAAAGTCATAAACGGATAAATTATTTAAAGTGATAGATTACATTCTCAAATCTGATTCATACACTTGAAATAAACATTTTATAGTATATTACTGTGCAATTCAAGATAACAAAGGCAAGTTAACTAAATTAAGCGAAATGCTAACGAATAGCACACGAGTTAATGATGCCAGACATGAGAAGTGGCTATAGAATAGCCTAAATACCCAAAACAGTATAGACATAATATCTATCATATCTTCTGTAACGTTAACATTAACATATACTCTTATTCACATACCGAAGATGCTGGATAACGGAGTAAAGGAAGCATAAACCCGCAGAAATGCGGAACTGATAGAGAAGTTGCCGTCTTGAAGCACATTTATAAAGTAAACTGCGTAACAAATTTATCGGCGTCTTCAAAAGTAGCCGTACTGAATATCACTCGCTTTCAGAAAACGTTAACGTACAGTAGTTAACGGTCTAGTTAGTTAATTATATAATAAATGCAGAAGTTTTAAAGATATATTAGAGACGGAGCTCTCTGGCTAGCTTCTTACTACCACAGCACGTAAAATCATCTCTTAAAATGGCGATTGCACTGATGTCATATCATCCCGCGCAGCCTGGCGCAGGACTCGCGAGAGTGCAAACAAACACAGAGTAAATCCAGTTGTGGTAACTCTCACCCCAGAGTCACATACGGCTTGAGCTGAGAGATTGGAACGCCCGGTGGATTGCATACAATATCTATGATACTGATACTGGCAGTTCTGGGGAATTGTGTTTGAGTAACGAATAGATTAAAAAGTGAAAATCGTCGGTTAAACTAATTGAAATAACAAAAGAACGTAAATAAAAGAGCAAAATATTAGAATAAAAATGTCGGACCGAGTGGACACACCCGTAACCGAACTAATGAGAGAAAATTTTAACGACAGAGACGAAATCAAAAAGATTTCGGATAAATGGAGTAAGAGAACTGGAAAAAAGGTGACGCAATGGCCAAGGGGCGGAACGTATGATAAACAAATTTGCAGTCAAATGATAGGAGTGGTGGCAAACTATAGAGCTAAAGACAAATCAAAGAAACGAAAGGAAAGAAGAGAAATAGAAATGGAAATTTTAAATATGTTCATACGAAAAGTCAGAAGCGTATAAACAGGCTGTAGAGCCATATAAAGTGAATACAAAGAAATATAAAGTAGGCAAAAGTGCCTCAATATCCGGTAACAAGAGAAGGAAAAACCTGAGGGAAAGGAGAGCGTTAGCAAGTGTAGGAGAAGAGAAGGAGACAAAAGTGCAGATAGTGAAGCTGAGAAGAGCCAGAACCAGCAAGATAAGGAAGAAGCGAGCGAAAGTGAAGGCCTTGAGGAAGGAATAGCGAAGGAGAGGACGAATATGGCTCATCTGATATATAGAGGAAAAAGGGACAAGGAAGAAAGACAAGGTTGTGAGTTACAGCCAGGGACAAGGGCCTGACTACAAGGAGAAACGCTTAAGACGGAAGCCAGAGAAATATATAGATGACTGGAGCCGAAGCAAAAGTTTAAAAAATAAATAAATAAATAAATAAATAAATAAATAAATAATTGCTGTGTGTGTGCAATGTGCATAATACAACGAATGTATAGTCCAGAGAAAACATAAATAAATAAATAAAGAGAACTTGAACAATAAACGTTGTTTAACGTGATGTTGTCTGAAGTTAGTTTATGTGATAGGCTGTGAAAATAAACGCTGTAATTTGTGGCTATGATGGCCTTCTGGCGGCCTGCTCAATATGCCGACAGCATAGTGCTGAATGCCGAACGCATGCACATGAGAGAGAGAGAGAGAGAGAGAGGAGAGAGAGGAACAATTAAGCAGAGCCGACAGACGTTTAAAAGTCCAAACAAAAATATTTACTGACAAGAAGTGATTCTAATCAACTCCATAATTCAAATTAGATTTTTACTAAACGAAAAAAAAAAAAAAATGTGGGCAAGATCAGTTTTACTAAACAACAGGCTTCACTGGTCGAAAAAACTTTATAGAAATAAAAACACAAATCAGACAGACTTCTCCTAAAAAGCAACCTACTAAATGCGGGTAAATTTTAAATAATAAATGAATTATAAATAATTGTAAATATAGATCGAAATGTGCTCAGTTTGGGCTATTTCTCGGTGTTCATTTTCATAATTTAATTAATTAATTAATTTTCGACTATTCGAATAAACGGGTTCGAAAATGTCGTGTACACGTCAGTGCAATTAACAGTTGAAAACATACCTTTTTAATATTGCTTTTAACTAACTCCTTTTAGTTTTAAATTTAAAATTATTTTAACTATTCACCTTACCTATTTTTATTATACTTATGATTTTTGCATTGTATGGAACTATTTTTATGTTTTTTACTTGTGTTACTACTCATTGTATAAAGTAAAGCACTTTGGGCTGCATTCTGTATGAAAAGTGCTATATAAATAATAATAATTATTATTATTATTTACGATTGATGGATGGATAAGGCAAGACGGAGAAAAGTATGCGGATGAGGACAGCAGGCGAAGTGGATGGAAAAAGAAGTTGACTTAGATGAGATGATAGAGAAAGGCAAAGACGAGAGAGACGCGAAACAAGAAGAACTAAATAAAAAACAGGAAGAGTTAAACAAGATAAATGAGAAGAAAAAAAAAAAAATGGAAACAACATTACAGGAATGTGGGGAAGAATTAGACAGCAAATATGTGAAACAGGAAGAACTAGTAGCAGCAATGAAAACACACTGTGATAAATAGCTAAACTGTTAATAAGCGTTAGACGGCAGAATAAAGCACTACAAGAAGGACTAGATGCAGGGCAAGAGCCAATCAAAGTAGAAAAGGAGGATGAGGCAGAGGAAGGCTTGCAAGAAAGCCCCAGGGGAAAAGGAACAGAAATCAGGAGAAAGTGGCTGGGGAAACTAAAAACCAGAAGAAAAAAAATCTAAAAGAAAGGAGTCACAAGCAAAAAAGAGGGCGAAACAGCATTATATATTGAAACACAAAGGTGCATTACGCGGAAGAGGTGAAGGGAAAGGAACAAAGAAAGGGCAAGCCATACCGAAGAAAGGAGAGGGGTCAGAAAGCGGAGAACAAGATGAGGCATTAAAGCACACAGGTGCTCAGGATGAAAACGCCAGTGAGGGAGATGATGAGGAAGTATCTGGCTCAGCATCCAACTCAGAGGGAGAAGTATCAGAGGAAGATGTAGTGGGGAGTAGAGATAACGAGTTTAGCGAATACGGACATAGTATAGGGCCTGTGTTCAAAGAAATTAGCTCAAGAAGGAAGACAGTAAGATATCCAGAAGAAAGAAGTAGCGGGGGCAGTAAAATACTTCCCCTGATAGTGAAGGATGAGGGACAAGCTGCCCGATACATTCCCTGGTCCACCCAAGATATGCAGAATGTAGTGAATTTACTACTCGATCTACAAAATGGTGCTAGTCACTGGATCGGGGTGCTGGAGGAGACGATGATGGGCCGAATTCTGGCGGTGGGGGACCTAAGGGCTCTCCTGGGAAAGGTTGTGGGGACAGAGACAATGATAGAAATCCTTCAGCGCACAGGGTTCAGAAGAGATGAGATAACTGAGCCAGAAATTGATCTGGGACCCCTAAACGAACATAGGGGGCGCATGTGGGCAGCTGAAGGATGACGAACAGCCGGCAACGTATGTACACACGCAGTTGCGGAGGTGGACCCAGATGACGGACCGAGAGGTGCAAGAAGATGCTATAATGACTTCTCTCTTCCGCAAAGCCATAATGGAAGGGGTACCGTCAGGGGCCAAAAGCCGCCTAGAAGAGGTGGTGGGACTGAACACCATGGAACATAGAGAGTTTGTTGACCATGCGGTTCATGCTGTGGAAAAACAGAGAAAAGAGGAAAAAGCTGGAAGATCAGTCAAAAAGAAATCCAGAGAAAACTACTGCAATTACAGCTGGAGGAGCTGAGGGCTAAAGACAAAAGCCAAAAAGAAGCCAAAAAGACTGTTCCGGTAAAAATACAGTATATGAACAGTTCCCCAACGAAGGTGAAAACGAAGGGGAAGGTCTCCTGCCCAACCTAGAAGGGGCCCTGGGAAGACCCCCGCCGGCTATGGTCTACATAGACTTCTCCAGCGGACTCCCTTGTCCGGTGATGATGCAGGGAAACATGCAAGGGGGGTTTCCCCAAAACGGGAACCAAATGAGGGGAGGACCAGGGAATGGAGGGCAGAGGAATCAGTGGAAAGCACCACAAGTGAGCAAATGCAAAACAGTAATGTGAGGCCAATAGGGCCCCCAGCATGGCTGCTGGGACAGGGCCCCACAGGACAGCAGAGACAGGGCTAATAACATGTTATGGATGTGGACAGATAGGGCATATGAAGAGACAGTGCCCGAATAGAATAAATCAGGGACAGGCAGCCCAGGGAGGTTGGGTACCATTTCAGCCACAGCATACCCAGGTATTCCCTCCAGTAGGATCTCTAGCACAGGCTAGTGGACCAGTAAACTACTAAGTGTCAGAACGAGAACCTATGATTAATGTAGAAGTAGAAGGGAGAATAGTCTCTATGATGATAGACACTGAAGCATAAAGGAAACAAAATTGGAAATAGTAATATGTAAAAATTCTCCAGTCAATCTCCTAGGGAGAGATACACTCTTAGCTTGAGGATTAAAGTTAAATTGTAGGGAAGATGGAATTGATCTGCTAGGAATATTCCAGATAAAACAAATAGAATCAAAAATGCCAAACGTATACTGGCTAGGAGACATAGCGACACAAGTAAAAAACCAGGTGTGGAATACTTGGGGAAAATATGTAGATGTACAGATCCCACAGGCAACCGAACCTGAATTCGACCTACACTGTACAATATGGGTAGACCCCACACAAGACCCTGTCCTAGGAAAGGTATGGGACAGGGAAATAGAAAAGATGGAGAGATTGATTTGATACAACTCCATGGGGAAATAACATAACTCAGTTAATCAGGACAGTAAAAGAACAAGTAGAAGAAATCAGGAAAATACAAGTTGAAGAAGAGCATGAACAAGACGAGAATGATTATTATGAGAATGAAAACGTGATATATGTGATAAAAACACTAGCTCCAACTAATTCTCCACAAAATTACGAAAAAGGAAAAGAGGCTGGCTATGCCACTGAAAGCTGGTGTATTGCCTTTGGCATCATCTTTATAATAATGTCGGGTGCGATAGTAGCACCAGCAGGAATGATAGTAGCATGGAAATATGGGAACGCCAAAAACCAATCTGTTGAACTAACCCTGTACACATTTTTGTCAGTAATGGCCTTATTACTAGCTGGTATTGCACTCTTATTATATGGACTGGGGAATAACCCTCCCCAAGATCAAAAAATAAGTCGAAATAGGAGGAGCATAAACATTAGAGAAGCAAGTACCCCTCTGTGGGTACAAACGCAATCTAATAGGAGGTGGAGGTGGGCAAATTACACAGCTAGGAAACATACCTCCGAAACATGCATGGTATGTGCAGAAGCGGAACCACTTCTCACAATCAGCCCAAACCCCAACAATAATTACTTACGGTGTGCAGGACTAAAAGAAAGCACTACGACAGAAATATGTCCCATTCAGTGCATCGAACAGATGGGAACTAAACAGCGAAATATCACCCGTGAGGAGCAGTGTGCAAAATATAATCTAAAGAAAAGTTACAGCAACCCGCACATAAACACTAAAAAATTGCTATTAACTGAAGGAACATATGAATGTTACCATGTAAAATATGGGAAGGCTCCCTTAGGAGCCTTCCCAGGAAGGTGTGCTCTCACATGGATATGTGACGGCTCAGATAGTTCAAAAACCCCTGAACTCAATGATACCTGCGGAAACGACACAAATAGCACTGTGACCCCTGAGTGCCAAAATATTATCCATGCGACTGAAATAGTAGCAGACATGTTCTGGATGTACGGTACAGGTGTGTTTAATAGGTTACCACCACATTGGTCAGGCACTTGTGCGCGACCCTGTCCTTGCGTTAGGTGAAGAATTATACGCAAATAGCAGGATGACGCGTCAGAATCGCTGGGTATTAGATTGGCTGTTGGCAGCAAAGGGGGGAGTATGCGTAATGATGGGAACGGACTGTTGCACTATTATTCCGGATGCCACATCTCCAGAGGGAGTTTTTACTCAGGCAATGAAGGAAGTCAAAAGAGTCCACGCTGAGATAACCGCAAATGCAGGATTTGGTCACCAAGTAGGAGATTGGATGGAACAGATGATGGGACGCTGGGGGAGTTGGCTGGCCAAAGCGGGACTAATAGTGGGAGTGACATTGATGTTAGTGAGACTGTTGCTCTCTTGCTTTCTCCCCCTCTTGAAGTCCTCTCTACAAAAAGCTATAGGGATCCATCTGGTGACCTACCGACAGACCACGCAAATTACCCAGGTGCGTGAGGATCGACCCAGGTTGGAACGGAGGGACACTCCTCTCTACAACACGCCCAGACCTCCGGTGCCGCTGGTGCCAACCAGGGTGGCGTACGAGAACAACTGGGTGGCCCTACGCCAGTTTATCAAACGGAAGCATCCCGATCTGGACCAACAAGGAACTCAGCAAACGAGCAGACAAAAAGAAGAAGACCGGGGCATAGAAGACGCATACGAATCCACCGTTTAACAAATAGACACTACTCACATTTCCCAGTACATAACCACATACTTACATACCACTCCCCTTTCACAACACACCACTAATTGAATGTGGCTCCACTTATTGTCGTGTTTGGTGAACCCAGACACTAACCCCTACTTCCCCTGCCCCACCCTTACTTGAGATAAATAACGGTCATGCTGAAAGGCCTAGTTCCCCCATATACAGAATGGGGGTTCGGGGTCATTCTGACCCCGAAAGGGGGGAAATGTAGGAAATTTAAAAACTTTCCAGGCCCCGTGCACAGTTTAATGATCAACTGGACACACAGTTTAATGAACAGTCATGGCCTGACATGCACTGAGCACGTGAGAGCCACGTGCACAGTTTAATTAAAGAAAGCACTCTAAATAATGAAAGGCATATCCACGTGCACAGTTTAATTAACAGTCATGGCCCGACATGCACTGAGCACGTGAGAGAAAGCACGGGAACCCTTTGTATCATGGAAAATCAAGTTGGGAGGGGACGCACTCTAGGTAAACACTCTGCAAAATGAGATAAGGCCTGAAGAGCATATATGAGTCATCACCAGCACAATGGGACACTGATTGTAATTAATGGGTTCCATTACATGACAAGACATGATCACACACACACACACAAGATATACGCGCACAGTCAACTTATAGCAAATATATTGAACTTATAAACAACTATATGTTTATTATCCAAGATTTTAAAGAATATACTGTATCATTCTGGTGTGGTGTTCTAACAAACTTATTAGTTATGTACTTGTATAAATCTGAACTGTATAACAAAATGCAATTGTTGACTTATACTACAGCTGTAACACTGCATTCATTGTACTCAATCTGTTAATATAAGCAACTGTTAAACAACTATAAGCAACTGTTAAACAACTATAAGCAACTGTTAAACAAATGTATAAACAACTATATTAAAAACATATTTTTTGAGGGAATCGAAGGGGAAAAAACCACAATGGAAAAAGCCCAGGAATGACGTAAACGACCGTGGCAAAGCCAAACCCCTTTTTCTAAAAATAAAGGGAAGGTCACATATGTCTGCAGATGTCAGCAGAAAGAGAGTATATAAGGCCTATAAGGACACCAATCGGGGCATTTCGTCTTGCAAGGCGAAGCCGGTTTGTTGGGAACTTGAACCAATAAAAATCTGATTTCTCTGAAGAACTTGCCACTCTGATTTTTGCACGAAGACTGTTTGCTGATTAGTCTGAATTTGGACTTTGATTATTTTAAGAACTTAGAAATTGAACTTTGATATTCTTGTCAAAATTTCCACGACAGTCTTACGGTCATCAGTTTTTAAAATCATGAAACAGTGGCCCTGTTTAAATGCAAACAGTGGTGGTTTTGAGTTCAGTTATGACAAAAATACACACCGTGTTGCTCATCCTGAATGCCTACTTCCAACAGCTACTAAATAAATAAAAAATTGGGAATTGAAACTTGTTGACAGAACTTGGCACCAAACGGATGTTCAATAACCAAATAAGTACCGTGATGACAATAAGAACATTGAAGACACAGCAAGTATGTGCCATTTTTACACAAATAAACAGTAGCCTACTTACCTGAGACAAGAGTGGGTATGATTAGTTATATTACTATCAACATTAAGCTAAATTCTAGTGCGCAGTCCAGAATAGAAATGTGTATCTTCGGAGTTGATATCTTCCGTTTCAAAAGTTGGGCCCAGGTTCACTCTATGCAGTTGAAGTGGAGGAGTTGGTACTGAACTTCTGAACCAAGCATCTCATCCCAACCCATCTCGATGAGCGTGAGAGAGGAATTCCTGCAGCAGCGCAGTCCCCTTTATTTCCTCTTTTTGAACGCCGGGCACCGTCCCAGCAGACACGTTATGGATATATTCTAATATCACTGGGAAGAGTGGGTGTCCCAGCTCCTCTGCGGTACGACAGTCTTACTCCTGGTGCCTGGGAGCAAGAAATTAGCCTGCTATTTCTGACTGCGGCGGGATTAAACCGCTAATCCTATTATTCCACAAAATACTGCCAAAGCTGTCCTCCATGGCTCAAATGTAAAACAAATATACTCTTTAACTTACATTACATAATAATCATGTATACACCACAGCACTATAATAAAGTTAATTATTAAAGCCTTTCTTTATACAAACTACTTCAGGGTCATTTTTAAATCAAATGTATAACAATGTGCATATACTTTTAATCAAACATTTGATTACGTTTAAAACATGTATTTTTGAAGACAACTCAATATTTACATTTCAATTAGTAAAGTTGCAGTTCTGTAACACCCCCATTCCCCAGTTTTAAGATGTATACATAGAACACATTCATTTTGACTAAAATACAGTGCCCTCCACAATTATTGCCACCCTTGGTAAAGATGAGTAAAAAAGAGTTATAAAAAAATTACCGTTTGGTGAATTAGCTTAATCTCAGACTGAAAAAATGAGAAAAATCCAAATTTATTGTGAGAAAAAAAAAATCCCTCATCAAGAAATAATTATTTTTAACAAAACCACATGTGCCACAGTTATTGGCACCCCTGCATTTAATACTTTGTACAACCTCCCTTTGCAATAAAACAGCACAGGTCTTCTTCCATAACATCAAATAAGGTTGGAGAATACAAAGACCATTCCTCTTTACAGAATCTCTCCAGACCATCCAGAGTCCTAGGTCCTCTCTTGTGCACTCTCCGCTTCAGCTCAGCCCACAGGTTTTCAATGGAGTTTAGGTCAGGGGACTGAGATGGCCATCTTGATTTGTGTTCAGTTAACCATTTTTGTGTTGATTTGGACGTATGTTTTGGATACGACGCCCTAGTTTTAGTTTCCTGGCAGAGGCAGCCAGATTCAGACTTACAATTTCCTGGTATTTCATGGAGTTCATGATGCCATGTACCCTAACCAGGTTCCCAGGGCCTTTGGAGAAAAAATAGCCTCACAACATCACGGAACCTCCATCATACTTAACAGTGGGGATCAGGTTATTTTCGGTATAGCCATCCTTCTTTTTACGCCAAACCCACCTTGAATGTTGGTTGCCGAAAAGCTACATTTTCGTTTAATCTGACAATAGAACACTGTTCCAGTCAAAGTTCCAGTAGCGTTTAGCAAACTCCAGGCACTTACATTTGTGGTGAAATGACAGGAAAGCTTTTTTCTGGCATGCCTTCCAAATAATTAGTTGGCATGGAGGTGACGTCTAATGGTAGTTTTGGAGACCCCCAAGATGCTACGTTCCTCTGTAATTCTCCAACAGTGAATCCACAGGGATTTTTTTGCCTCTCTTACCATCCTCCTGTGTGTGGGGGCAAAATAAACTTGGGTCCTCTTCCAGGCAAGTTTGTAACAGTTCCAGTTTCTTTGAACTTTAAGTATTGCCCTAACAGTAGATATGGGCATTTTCAGGTGAGTAGCTTTTTAAAATGTAAAATAGCCATTTCCTGACTTACGAAGCTCAACCAAGGGGCCAAGACTGGGTTTTTGTTTTGAAGCTCACTTCCTGGTTGGGCTGGGAGCTGCCATTGTGCTGTTGCTCGCTAGCGCCACTGCGGTATGGCTCCAGTATAGGTCTTTCACCATGTAAGTCAATGGCAGCAATGTGGTCAAAATACTCAAAATAAAAAGATTATACTCAAAATAGTCCATTAGCAGTTATCCAAAAATACGGTAGTGGTTTGCTCATTTAAGACTATGGATACAGCTTGCTATCTTTCTAACGGCGCTAGGGACATTTATAATAAAAGTAGTCGTCAAAATAGCATACGTGATTGATTGACCGTCAATATAGTTGATGGAAATAGCGTTACCCTATGTTCGTCCGTATGTGGTGCAGTGCGTCAAGCTTGGCACCGAGCTCAGCTGGTGGTAGGCTATGCTAACTAACGTTAGCTAATCAAATTAGCTGATTTAGCTGAATATAAATTGAAGATGACTGAATGCACGTTAATTATGTGACGAATACCACACATTCAATGCAAATAAATGACAGTAAAATCGAGGATGGAAATTAAATGTTATATTATAAAACATTAGCAACTTAAAAAGAACACGCCAACATTTTGTGAAATTGGCTTATTTGCCATCTTCCCCAGTCGGACAAGATGAATACCCTTTTTTTCTGTGTGCGTGCAGTAAGAAGCAGAGACCCGCACCGTTAGCCTAGCTTAGCCGCA
Organism: Ilyophis sp. 1 JC-2022; assembly: GCA_022702515.1. Lineage (NCBI taxonomy): Eukaryota > Metazoa > Chordata > Actinopteri > Anguilliformes > Synaphobranchidae > Ilyophis > Ilyophis sp. 1 JC-2022. The sequence continues at coordinate 30,075,141 of CM040402.1, read as the reverse complement.
ATCACTGGAAGTGGGTTAGACCAGTTAACCTTATTTACATGTCGTGACTTGTGTATTTACCACGTGTAGAAATAACAATGTAAAATTACATTTTACATAATTTTTTCTAATAAATTTACCTTAAAGGTTGGATTATTCAAATTTTTTCAGTGTGAGATTACGCCAATTCACCGAAAGGAGACTTTATAACCGTTTTTACTCGTCTTTACCAGGAATGCCAATTGTGGAGGGCACTGCATGTCCATGAGGTTGGGCAAGCACACAGAACAAATTCCTGGTTTTATTTCATTTGTAGATCACTGGAATTACTGATGTATTTTATGAAGTCTATGGCTCTGTATGCTGTATATTCACAATGAAAACAAGGATCAAGAATGTGCATGCTATACTACCTGGGGGGGTTCATTTGAAGAAAATTTATCTTTTTGGAAAAAATATTTTTATTCACTCAAGCTGTCCAGTAAAACGGACGTCACAACCTCCAATCAAGAGAGCCAAGCTCACCACCCTGCCAGGGTGTCTGTTCATACCATGCACATTAGGGTTGTTTTGCGTCTAGTGCCGTTTAACCGGCAGTATGGTCTGGGAAAGATCAGTATTACTGTCCACTTTGGACTTGTACAAAGAAGGCTTACCTCCTGATCCGAGACTCGCTCCAAAGAGTCCACAGGGCCAAGGGCCTGGTCAAATAAGGAGATGATTGGCTTACTGACAACTAAGCTAATGAAGGCAGCTTTTTCTGAGGAGAAAATAAGCAGACCATACAATAACGCCACCCCACCAGACACATCCGCAGTCTGACCCTGAGACACGCTGCAGCCATTGAAAGCACCCCTGAAAAGGCGGCAGTAACAAGAGCCCTTACTTTGAGCTTCAAATGCAGCCATTAACTTAATATCATAAAATGAAATCAGCAAAACATTGCCCTTGTCCGGGGTGAGCAGCAGGGCAGGTCATTAAATTATTGAACACAGGTGTGGCTCAGGGGACCTACCGCTATCATTACCTTTTCACTTTTTAGTAAAATTGTACAGTACTGATGGAAATACAAAACATTTTTTAAAGGCCCAGTATTGACGGTTGCATACACAATCCGTAAGTATCAACAAAAATTATGCGCATGGCAAGAATGAAATGTGGGAGAAGACGAACCATGGACATGCATATGTAACAAGACTGGAAAGCACGGTCTCAGCCAAACGAAGCTGTGAAGCCCTGGAAGTAGCTTGTACTGAACACATTCAGTGCAAAACATCAGAGCTCCCATTGAAATTAATAGGGAATATCAGACTTCTGAAGGCAAAATAAAACTTCTGACGGCATTTTGAACAGTTGCTACATTTCCTATGAAAAGCAGATTGTGAAATGTTATTTTTTAGGCGAATGTACAGCAAATGAGTATTTTCCCAAAACCTCTGGACCAAAACAATCATTGTTTCACAAACGGCTACACAATTAAATTTATGATCACAAAAAAATGACCAATGAGATCTTTGGTCGTTAAATCACCTTGGTTTTCTACACTGAATTCAATGGCACTCAACATGAACAGTAGAAGCGCGTTAATTCCTATAGGCTTCACCGCTTGGGCCCCCTCCTACCCTCTCCAGATCCTTTGTATGCTCCGAGATGAACAAGGAAGTGTCGACCCGACACTTATTTTCCCTTTTCCTCCCTCATGAGGATCTTTATCGTTTTTATTAGAATAATTCTATACTATAGTACCATCTGGTTTCAAGTCTGCTACAATTGTTCCAAATATATTGTATGTACTGAACAATATTTAACTATATTTCTTTACATTTTTATAATAAAACAGCTTCTAGCTGCACCATGTACCCTAAATAGAAAAGATGGGCAATACATGAATGGTTTAAAAGGGGAAAAAGTAACGCTCTAACTAACTAACCCAAAAGACGTATTGTGTATGCTTGCAATTGAACATGTAGCCTGTTACATCCTCATGTAACATAAAACTTTACTACCAATAACCCTTTTTATTATGCTTTCCACACACTATACACCAGACATTTAAAACAAACACTTCAATTTAACAAAATGTTCACTTTATTGTTTTTTCCAAGATGACTGATCCAGAATAGAGAGAAATAAGCACTACATATTTTTGTTTTACTTTGTTACAGGGAGTTCTAAAATGGTCAAATGAAAGAACAATTATAATACAATAATCAATACAACATGTGTTAGGGTTATCACACCTGGAGCAGCAGGTCTGTAATGATCATGAGCACAAACTCAATCTGGAACAGCAGAGCATTCCAAAGAGGAAACACTTTTTATTTAAATAATATTTTATCAAAGCTTATTTATATCTTCATAAAATGTTTCTAAAACTTTCTCTTTGTACCTCTTATTTTTTGCATTTCAAAGTTTTTATTTTTTTTATTTGAAATATATTAGTTTTATCTGGTGTTTTTTTTTTTTTTTTTTTTTTGGGTGGGAGTGTGTCCTTGGCTGAGTGTGTGTGTGTTCTGCTCCATATATTAATGTCTCCAATTCAGCAAGACTGCTGGTGGAGGAAGGAGTGAAAAGGTATGCATGTGTGAAAGGGAGAGGGAGACTGAGCCTAGGTTTGTGTGTGTGAGAGAAACTCTGCGAGTATGCGAGTGTGAATGCGTGTGTGTTTGGGTGCGTGAGAGAAAGACCGTGAGAGAGCATGTGCGAGTGTGTGTTAGAGTGTGTATGTGCGTGCACAAGAGACTTTATTAATGTATGTTTGTCAGTAAGGCACAGAGACAGCCGTCAGTCTCTCAGATCCATGCTGGAGCCGAACAGGGCCACCAGCTGCTCCTCATAGTGAGCGATGTTCCTCTTCATGATCTCCTTACAAGGCCCGAACAAGCGCTCAAACGCCTGCACGTCTATAACTGAGGGAGAGAAAGAGAGCATTTATCATACAAACACAGTTTATAATCTCATCTGTACGTCTTAAGAGCATTCAGTGTCAGGGTGTGCGTTTATACATGCGTGTGTGTACGAAATGCATTCTCATTTCGCAAAGGGTCTTACTCAAGCACTTGACCTCTCCCACAGCGTACACTGAAGCGGCACGAGGTTTGTTGGTGACCAGAGCCAGCTCTCCAAAATACTGCCCCCGACTGCAGCGTGCGATCTCCACCTCCGTGTTATCCTGCTGGTCTGCCTTGGTCTGCAGGGAAAGTCAGAGCCAATGTAGCAACCTCAACACTGGTAGGCGTACACACAGGTCTGCTACATTCAATTTTTAAAAATACTTTTTCTTTCTACTCACTTTACTTTTCATCATAATCTTCACCTCTCCCGACTCCACCATGAAGAAACAATCTGCCTTATCCCCCTGAAAGACAATCACAAACATTCATTATATAAGAAAGGCTGAAAAGTAGAGCAGAATTTTAAGAGTTTTTCAAAGGCTTTAGAAAAAGGCTTATAATAAAAGTGATTTATCAGCAGATAAAAGTACAGAGCCTGTGTATACTATAAGAATTTCAGTCAGGCTTTAGCCATTGCTTGCTGTATTTGATTGACCTCATTAAAAAAATATTTAAAAAAATATGATCCCTGTGGGATGTTACATAGACCAACAGCAAGCTTAGGAGTCATGTAAACCATAGGAAACCGCTTTTGAAATGAGTTTTTAACTCCAAATAGTAGATGACATCCAGCTGGGACAGTAGGGAGAACACTAAGGCCACTGGGATACAATGTGGGGGTCCCCCATGGTAGTATTTTCGGTCCATTTTAAAAATTATTTTACTGTAAATTATTTAAATGAAATAAGCATTTCCTTGTCCATCATTTCTAGATGCCAATGACTCCACACTCCTGCCACAGAAATATTTTTTTTTCCATAATTTGCTTCATTAAAGTTGTCAATAGTCAGGTCTGGACCCATTCAAAAATATAGTAGATCCTGCCCTTTTCCAACAGTCTCTACCACTGTCAAATAAATATGAACATTGAAGTACCTGCATGATGATCTTCTCTCCATCCTGAAAAGATCTCATTCCCAAAACATCAACAATCTTCATTCGCTCCGACAGCTAGGACAGAAAGAAAGGGGAGTGAAACCCAAGAAGAGAGGAGGATTACGGAGTGAAATGGCCACATCTGACCAGTGACAGGAGGGCGATTCAAATTGAAGAAATGTTTTAGCAGGAGATAACGACGGCACTCCCCCGCTCGGCCCTCACCTCCAGGGACTTCAGCAGGGGCACAGACTCGATGAAGATCTCGTACATTCTCCTCTTTTTGGCATTGTTTTTCACAATCAGCCTGCGGAATGTGGCCCGGTCCTGAAGAACAGATACAGGTGAAACGGCACCATATGCGATGGGACAAACAAGCCAGGCACGCACAAAAACGTACACACACGCACTGACAGGGACAGAGTACTCAGGAGTAAGAGTGTATTGGAGGCTCGGCTGTCTCACCAGGCCCCACAGCGCCCCCTCTGTGGTGGCGATGATTGTTGCAGCTCGAGGGGTGTTGTACATGAGCGCCAGCTCCCCGAAACTGCCCTTATTATTGTACTGCCCAACACAGCAGCCCCGCACCACAATGTCGAATATGCCCCTATGTGGGAGATAGAGGTAGAGGGAGAATGGGTTCAAGTTTTCCTTCACATTTAATGTACAAAAAGGATTAGTACCAAAGTCAAGAGCAAGCAGAGCTTAACAGACTGAACTCGAAGCATTTCGAAATTGGAGAAAATCTGGAAAGAATGTCAGATCTTCTGGCCTTTCTTTTGAAGATTGAATAATGTACAGTATATACTATATATACACAAGCTTAAATGCTGGAGGTCCTGTTCTACACAAAGTAATAATATCAGCATCAACTTATTAATATTTAATGCCAGAGTACAATTATGGTGCCCATATTACCATTATCCAGCAATAACCAGCATTATGCTCTTGTAGATATGTGTAGATCGACTACACTAAAATATTCAAGTATCATTTGATGCCTTAATCTAGCCAGAGGTTCCCAATCCTGGCTGGCCCTGATCCTTGAGAACACATACTCGCCATTAAATGTTTTTAATTAGACACAGATTGTCTATTCAGGGATAATTTACCCTCTCAATGCCGATTTTAGTCAGAAACAGATGTTGCTGTTCCTGAGAATGAATATTCCGTATTTATTTAAGAACATTTTATTCACACTCAAACAACTAATGCTTTTATTAATGGTGTTTAATTTTTTAATGTGCCGAGGTAAATTATTCCTTTTCAAAGTGGTTACGTTACATCTGAAATCAGTGAAGTCCTGGGTGCTGAAATTTTGAAGAAACAGTCAGGGAAGCTAAACCATTTGTGAAAAATGAGGAGACACAGCAAATGGTAGAACGCCAAACCTGGATTATGTTAAAATCTGTTTCAACGCAAAGGTATGAAACTTAAACTCATGTTTTCAACAACCTTACATAAGATACACTGGTTGAAAGGGAAGTCAGCATACACAGGGGTACTCCAGAACACCATCTAGCCACCCCAAAAAGAGAAATTAACTGTAAAAACTACACGTAGGCAAAAACGTTCCCTTCCCCATTCCTCGCTCTAATTTGGAATATTCAATAAATATATCCATAAATCAGGGAGGGAGCACACCAGCACGTTTCTCCAATACACGTGGTCAGGAAGATCAGCGGGACCCGATGGATCAGATCAAAAGCAGGGGAAACCCGAGCGAGGCCATTTTCAACCGCACATAACCCTGCAGTACCGCAGGCCTCAGCTTCCACTGGCACCATTCAGCTCTGAGCCGCAGGGCTCTCATAACATAACATTACTTTATCAGAGGCTCCTATCCAGAGGGACTTGCAGTGCCAGAGAGCATAAGGGCATCCACCTGAGTTATGTCAGCAACGGGGACCAAGCCAGACAATGCTAACAACATTCCCAGACCAGCAAGTGGGAGTGCAATAAAGCGCAGTTAACTACAGTTAACTACATTTGCAATGGTCGGCTGGCAGAGTTTGGAATTGCAGAATCACTGGTACATTATGGTCATATGAATGTCAGACAAACGTTTTTTTTTTTTGGGTTCAGTCTGTGCTTACGGTATGGGTTCCAAGTACGGATAGGAGTAAAAAATTCTCCAATACCAAATGGCCATTTTTACACTATTGGAATTAAATAAATTTGTGTAGTAACAATATAACAACCTTCATTTAAAAAAAGAAAAGTTCAGAGGGGAGTTTTGGAAGTCTGGAACGCAGATGTGCGCTCTTCTGCAGACCCACCTCTCGATCACGTAGAAGTTGTCGCCGTCGTCCCCCTGGTCGATGACGTGCTCCTGCGGCTGTACTCGCAGCTCGAACATGGCGTCCAGCACTTCTGAAAACTGCTCCTGCAATAGAGACCAAAAGGGCTTAGGGGTGCGCGCGTCATGCAAGTACAGTGCCAAACAATGGCCTTTCAAAGCCACGTTACAGAACCGTACACAAGCCACAGGGTTTGGAATGATCACGGACTGGGAAGAGCGCCAGGAAGGAGAGGGTGTGGAATGTTGTGTGCGCAGAAACCGACGTTGGTATCCCTCCCTTACAGCCAGGAAAGAGAAAGGTTACTACACGACAGAAATGCTCAAAGGAAATGTATGATGGAAATGGAAATATTGTGGATAATGTCCCTGACGGTCTACACATCATGTAGTTAACTGGTGGTTAACTACCGTTATGCCCACACGCACAGCAGCAAGGTGAAAGTGTGTGACCAGGGGTACCTGGTCCAGGGTCTTGAACAGCAGGATGTCTCTGCAGGCCTCCTGCAATCGGCAGCGCTGCTCGTCCGTTTTGGGGTGCACGATCCGTGGTTCGGTGTCCTCCTCTTCATCATCAGGGTTAAAAGCCTCAGCGCACACTGGTGGAACACGTAAACTATAACACACACTGGAAGACGACTTGCATTCACCGGCCACTCAGATAAACCGGTTTGTTAATGTGAATAGTCTGCGAATCATGTGGCTGAAACAGCATATATAAAGCTGCAGACATGAAGGTTTAGTTGTTTCTTCGACCAAACATTAAGATGGGAAAAGTGTGTGATCCAAGTGAACTTAACACATTGTAAAACACACTGGAAGAACACTTTTACTGTAACATGGGGGGGGGGGGACACTGGAGGAATGGCACACAAACACAGGACTCACCTGAAACCCTGCGATTGAACCTGGGAGGAGGAGCTGCAGAGAGAGAGAAAGAAAGAGTGAATGAGTTAAGATTAAAGAAAGCAGTTTGGGGTTTACAAGTTTAGAAGACAGAGTAGCTTTGGAAATTTCAACATCAGTTTTAAAAACGACTTTATTCAATGGTACAGATGAATTAATATGAATTGCAAAAAAGTAACTGCTGTATAAATTATGGCCATTCAGCCACCATTACATTTTAACAAATTAAAAGCAATTTCATATTTAGCATTTCATTATTTTTCTGCAGTACCGAAAACGTACTGAACCATTAAGTCAAAAGGAATGTAAAGAACCAAAATTTTTGTGTACCGTCACACGTCTACTGGGTACCCATTAAGCCCTCACGCTACAGCAACCTCCGCCGTAAATTCTGGAAAGTGCAGACAAGTGTGTGCTCTCCTCCGTAGCATGTGACAGCAGCTGCATCTCATCACCCCCGTAGTTCACAAATCAGGCTCGCAGACGCAGAGACATTAGTCAGAGGAAGATGCTTTGTGTGCAATTCCATAGACGGACAAGCAAGAACCTGATGGACCTGTAGGGGTCGCTAGTGTGCGATGAGGATGTTATCCCAGGCGACTGAAACCCTTCCCATCCCCGACACTAGACCCTGAACCGTGTCGCCCTGCGGGGCTGCTGGTCACATCCGGCACAAACCAGATTCAATACCAAACCATGGGGCCCATCCGTGCCTTAATAGAATGTGCCACACTGCAGCCCTCCCAAGGTATTGATTAATAGAGTTTTTCATTATAAACTAAATGAACAAACTACTTTCCACCATAATGCAGCATTGCTTGGCTGTACATTTATTCCAATACCAGGGAGTGTTTAAAACACTGTCATCATGGAACTGTCTTTTTAAGGTGGTAAATTTAAATGCATAAAAACCCACATTGCCAGCAACCCTACCCACAACAAGTACATTTTCAAACAATGATACTCCATATTAACCTTTAAATGTGCCTGCATTTCCATTAGAAGTACCGTAGAGGTCATAGCTGCAGAACCAATTGAAACCACTTGAACTTTATTGGTAATGTTATCTCCATACTCATTTAATTCAGTAAAGTATGTTAATTTCAAAAAAGAACAAACATTAATGGGATAAAAATTAGAATGGGAGGCATCTGATGTTTCACCACCTCAAAACACTGATCCATTTGGGATATCTTAATTTTTTGCACAGGTATAGTTTTGCCATGTTGGCTCTAACATTACCCCGACAGATTCCCCCCTCAAGACTGAAATGCCTTTGACTGAAACTCCACAACTGAGTTTTTAAAATTACGCACACAGCAGAAAGAGTCTATGTAGAAACAAATTGAGAAGTTAAAAAAAATACAAAATAAATACAATTTTGAGTGGGCTTGTCAATCTTCGTATTGTGGAGGGTGTGCATCAGTATATGGCTGCATGCCTGTCTCACAGGAACATGTCGATATTACAGCCCCTGGCAGTCACGTTATTATTGGGCTGTCGTGGTTCATTAGCTCTGCGGTGTGAACCTGGGCCAGGGGACGCTCATATTTCAGCTCGCCAACACCCACCCTCCTCACGCACCATGTCCATATTTGGAGACCATTATCCTACCCAAAAGTACCCCAGAAAGTCAGAACATTAGAGGTTATTGGTTGTTCAAAGAACTGATAGCATACAGTGCAGTCCAAAAAAATATAATTTGGACAGTGACACATTTTTGTTGTTTTGGCTCTGTACTCCAGCACATTGGATTTGAAATGGAATAGTGACTATGAGGTTGAAGTGCAGACTCAGCTTTAATTTGAGGGTGTTTAAATCTATATCGGGATAACAGTGTTGCAATTGTAGCCCATTTCAAATCCAATGCGCTTACAAAAAAACAAAATGTGTCATTTTCAAAATACTTTTGGACTGCACTGTAGATACCCACTGTACTTATTTAAGATGAATCAATTACTAATAAACCTGTGCAGCTTTAATAAATGCACTAAACCAATACTTATTTTACACATGATATTTTCTGCAATATATTAGTATGCAGAATTATGTACCCCATTGTGCACGTCCATGTAGGCAGTGCTAGTCTCGTTTCACAAAGCTGCCGTTCACACTGCAATCCATCCTCTTTAACAGCAGGGGGCAGAAAAGTACCCAGGGATGACCCCCTCCCTCTTTTGTGTCAAGGTAATTAGTATGGAGGAGGTCATCTTTACTTTATCCGTGTATTATCTAAAGCAATGAAAAGTGAGATGGAGCATTTACTTTAATTACTAATCATAATAAATACATGAATACAAATCTCTGTAAGTGGATATAATACAACATCCTCTATGTTGTGTGTTACAAATTGTACACAGCGCACTGGGGTGCCATGAGGTGAGGTAAAGTGTACAACAAAGACAGACAGGCACACAAACTTGTAAAAATGTTAAATGAATCCTGTTCACAAAATCCAATATCATCGTCATTAATATATAGACCGCTGAATTAAAACATTGAGAGTATGTTGAATGTCAGCTTAAACATGTGTTTGTTGCATTTTTATCAGTAACAACTGCAGTCTGCAACATTGGTTAACAAATTTAGCAAGAATAGCATTGTGAAAAACATGGGCTGACCTCCAATGGTATAGAAGTGATAATGGACCAATTCCCTAATGAAAGACCGCAACAACTACTCCTGACCAATCACCATCACCCTCTTGCAGTTGCAGCAGTAGTGAACACAGGCCATAGGGCAGCAAGAAAGCTGGTGAGTCAATCTGTTTTGTCCAACCGGCTTGCATATTCCGGGAATCCATCTGGTCCTTTTCCCATTACGTGGAAGAAAATCAAACCACACCATGGTTCCAAGCAAACTAAGTATGACCTCTACCAGTCATCCCTTAAGATTTTATTTGTTTGAAAAATCTAACTCAAAACGAAGCATCAACAGCTGTGATGTTATTAGGATTTTACAAAATATGTAACGAATAAAACACAACGGGTAAGGCAATTTCCAAAAAATAACTGCAGGAGGGGTGCACAATACCATGATATTTTTACCAATGGTTATCATTGCAAAAATCTCATAGGGATCCATGCCTAGCTGTGGGTGAAGATTGGGGAAGACTGAGTGCACTGCTCATGCAATTAACTTCCTTTCAATATCAACCAATGAATACACACCTTTTCTGGCCAAAACCAAATTAAATCTTACAATAAAAAATAAATAAATAAATTTAAAAAAACTCTGGACATTGAAAATTCAGTCAGGGAAATAATCTGCTTTTCACAGACTTCGGAAGTGCTTTGCTTTCACTGAATGAGCTGCAGCTATAAAAAAATAAATATATATATATAAAAAATCAATTTGAGTACAAAAAATAATTAAGCTAGAGAGCATCAAAATGCAGTGTAAAGCAGCGAAGACTGAGGTGTGTGCTCTTAATGAAAGCATAACAAAGCAGCAAATTGAAGGTGTTCATTCCACATTAAACCCAAGGCGCCTCGAGCCTCATCTCAGTTGGCAAACAGTGCATGAGCATACATTGGTGAAGTTCTCCACACCGGTATTTTGTAAGTACAATTTAAAAATAAAAAGTAAAAAACAAATAAGTGCATCTGTAGAGCTTAAACTTTGACGTTATTTAATTAATATAATTGTATTCGCATAACAGTCAATGCCACCAGATATAGCCAGTTCTCCTCAATTAGTTTGTTGAGCGAGTACTAAAATTATATTTATATGCATCGCAAAATTGTGCATGATTTATCGACATTTAAAATTGTGGTTACACATACTCTTCATTCGCTGCACTCATAGAATATTCATGGCAAAGATTTTGTAATGTAAACGGTCTTGAAGCTTGCTAAAGCCTTTACTGCAGATGGTGCTGAACATTAACATGTTGGATAAGAGCAGTGTGTATTTTTATGTACATAGTAATTAATATGTTTAAATGTATCGTTTAATTTAGCTAACTGAGCATTTACCTGCTTATGGATTATTCAGACAGTTGACACTTGTTAATCAAGGAAAATGAATGAAGACGTTGAGACCAATGATACATTTAAAATTAAGTAAGTGTTTGTGCAAGTGTGTGTAAAACCATTGGGTTGAGATGTCATGAGGCGCTTTAGCAATCACATCGGAGCGCTTCAGGCAGTGGCTGAAGTTGCCATGGTGACTGAACACATGGAAAATCTCACTGCCTTAACGACCAGACTTCCTCGAAATCACTTCTTAGCAAGCGTCAGTCCGCTGCACAACCTCCCACCCACCCACCTACCCTGCCCAAAGGAGGAGCAGTGAAGGAAGCCAGAGAAAAATAGAAATTCAGCATTCACTTCAGCAGTGATTCTCATGCTCTGGTCCTTGGGCTTTTTTTGCTGAATTCAACTGCGATTGCATGTAAAGTGCACATGCATTTTTTATTTTTTTTATTTATTGCCTGGTTTTAGGATCACAATCTCAAATCCTGGGAGGGCTGGCTGGTGTCCGCTGGTTTTTGATGTGTTCCTGCACTTAAGTGCTTCATTTAGGTCATTGATTGGCTAAAGACAGAGGCTGTGCCAGGAATTTTGGGACGCATGAAAAGTCCTCACATTGGGCCCCACCACCCCAGGCCACCCCATCCCTGCACAATTACTGTCACCACAAATACAAAACCCAATAATCGACTTAAACACCTAAATTATCTCTACCTTTGCAGGCCTGCAGCTCTCTTGTAGTCTGATATTTAGTGTCCAATATTTACTATATTGACAGTGAGCCATGAAAAATATGTTCAGACATGTGTGCAACATTTTGTATACAGTAGAACTCATGATGACAGACTGATACCCTCCATAAATTTTTTTCTAAAAGCCATTTTTCAGTATCTTCAATGGTAACATCTGGACAATTCTCTTAACATTAATTAATAACTTAACTGATAACTTGATATGCATTAACCATTTTGTTTGACTGTCTATTTCAGTGCCATATTAACACTGATATTGACTATAATTTAACACTGGCAGTCACCTTAACATTGACCGACAGTAGCTTTCGGTTAAACATTGGCTGTCACTTTAACATAGTGTCACTCAGGGTGCGTCCCAATAATCAAAAAATGCACCCTCCCTTCCTCCACTACCACCTCCTCTACTCCATGCCCCGGAAACGGATCTTTGCATTTTAATCTAATGTTGCTGATAACATCTTAATTACATATAAATTGTTACATTAATTAATGTCTCAACACAAACCTCAATGCCAGGTACATTGTATACTGTACATGCAAATACTCGCACACAAAACGATCAGGCAGTTTTGCATACTTCCGGGTAGGAGAGGAGTGGTAGTGAGGGAGTGGAGGAAAGAAGGTGGGGAGCGAAGAATATTGGGACGTAGCCTCAATGTTCAAACCATCCAGCGCCCAATACTACGATGGCTGAGAAGTGCAAAACAGAACTGCATTACACAAAACTGTTTAACAAATTAGAAAAGACTAAACTAAGACTAAACAACATTTAGTCTCACACAAAACAAATTGACAAAAGCGAAACATGACCTTTCAGAAAACAACGGCAAAAGCGAAATTTTCATTGTTGATTGGATGTCTACGATCGATGTTACTCTGGGATAAAGGCTCCACTTCTTTCCACTTCAAGTCATTGCACTCGCAAGTTGCATTGCAAAGCTTCCAGTTTTTTTAGTGTACTGTTAAAATAGCCATATTTCAGCTTTCACACTAACCCCTTTGCGCAGATGCCTAGTGACCATGCCGGCGGCAGCAAGATTTTGCTCAACTGAGATATTCGTTGATCCTGCAGCCAAGCTAATAGTGGAAATCACAAACTTTGTGTTTTAACTTTATTGGTAGACGATTCATGCCAAATACGGAGTTTCTAAGTGTCACTATTTTCCCGTAGCAAGTCCATTTAACAAGCAACCCCCGCACCCAGTCTATACCTAACGATGCATGACAGTGTCTATGTTTCAGTTAAAATATATTTATTCATATGAAATTTTAATTCCGACATAGCAACAAGATAAACCCAATAATAGCCTGATCGTATGCCAAAAAACCTGTGAAAAGCCCTGGGGGGTATATTACAAAGCAGGATTACTGAATTAGCTGGATAACTGCTCTGAGTAAAATCCAGAACAGCTCCTATTACTTCAGTCCATGTTCCAGATTTGGGAGGGTTTTGGGTTTTACTCAGTGCAGTTATCCAGCTAACTCAATAATCCTGCTTTGTGGTATAGCCCCCAGCTCACTCAAATGCGTAAATAAATGTGAAATTATTGTCTCATTATACTGCGTATTCTATTATGAATATCGGCTACAATCCTATCATTCGTTTTACACAGAGATGTTCCTTTCAAAATTCAGTACATTTTCTGGTACAATCAGTTTGAGAAATATACAATACTTTATACCGCTATTACACTATCTGAAACTTTGACTCGTAATACACGAGTGCCCTGCAAGCCTGTCTCATTCATTACAGTTCATTCTGGCTTAATTGTTGGCTTTTATCCAATAGAGTACATTATAACCTTAGCAACGGCATATGCAATGTCTTATTTGGTGATTTAAACAATTAATTACAGCCCAACGTAACGCAAGCTCTAGCGAAAACGCGTTCCACGATTGGAGTTTTTCCTTCCCAATACGTAAGTAGCACTGCTTCTAAAACGCGGTTGGTCTCGCTGGTTACATATGTACGTTTGTTTTTCCACTCGAGCACGGTCTTTCCAATATGATTGATAGGCCTATTGTTATTTTCGCATTTTGAGTGCATTTCACATACTGTAGTGCAATCATTAATTTTATGTTCGATGTAGGCTACCGATTTTCATTCAAGATAGAACATTTGGCAGCATTTTGCATATTGTGTCATACCATTTTATTTTCATGTTAACGTACATAATATAGGCTATGGTGTACATACTTGTCACTTAGGGCATGGAAAATGTTAATTCCAATTTACTGTGCACTGATATGTGGTAGATTCATGTAACATTTTTCCTTGGAGTCATTATGAATGAAAACAAATAAAAAAACTACAGAAAAATACAATCCCGGGGCAAAGGTATACATTAAAAGTGACGTTTTATTGAGGTACAAGAGTGAATGATTAGGCTACATATTTATGTGTATGTAACACTGTGATATCAATGTTTTTATCTTAAACCATCAGAAGGGGCAAACATATATGCTTTATAATGGACAAAACTAATTTTATTCATTTTGACATGTTTTGGAAAGGGCTTTGGACCCATAGATAGCTACCCCCCCTATACTGATGAAAATATAGTAATTCCCACTAGAAAATGATGCAAAAGTGAGTTTTATGAGCCAAAACTGTCGATTTGTATTTAAATATCATTATTGCATTTAGGAGCAGTGCACAATTTAGCCTTTGGATAGATTTGGAGACACTAATGGACAAAAGGGTAAACTGCCTATATTTTGCTTCCAATGGACCTCTTGCAACGTTAAGGTTGAGAAATACTCATGTTTACATGCATATCATTACTCTGATCTTATTTGGAAAACTAAAAAACTAATGTTACGATACGATAGAGCGGCAGCCCATGTAAACATCTTATTCCGAAAGGCAAAACCTGACAAAAAAAACATCAAGCAACATGAAATATCCAAATAAAATGTTACATATGCCGATAACCAGAAATTTAAAAGCATGTAAACACGTTAATCCATTTGCAGCTTAAACAGTCTGTGCATGTACAGACTTGCAAGGTGTCTTGGGTGTTGAAACTAGCCAGCTAGTTTATAGTTTAAAAAAAATATTGCAGCAAGCACGCAATCCTCACTTCTGGATCGAATCGACAGAAATCTTAATTACTGTATTAAAGGAAATAAACATTGTGTAATACATGGATTTGTTTAATGCTGTAGCAGATGCAATGAAATACGCAGAGTTCAGTAAAACCTTTAAAGGTTGTTTCTCCTGACTTTTTCCCCCCATAGAGTTCTATAGGAAAATGAGTCAGGAGAAATAACCCTTGCAGTGTTCCATCCACATCTACTCCATATCTGGCAACAGAGTGATGGTTTGGGGCTCGTTCGATAGCTCAGACCCTTGACTTACAGCCATTTAGCCAGCCATGTGTTCCATACTGTACCAGTGTAATTTACAGCTGAATCTAGTCTCACCCCCCAATTCCCATAGAGATCCATTCAAATGCAGAGAGCTTAAATAGTATCGCTCGTAACAGTACCTGGAAATAAGATAGTCTTTTAATGTTGATGGGTCACAGACTTCAGGAAGTAACAGCATGCAAAGGATATGTGACCAAATATTAAATATGATACTTAAAAAATATGTTAAAGCAAAGGGTATGAATACTTATGTAAATGAGATTTCAGTTTTCGATTTTTAATACATTTGCAAAAATGTCTAAAAACATGTTTTCACTGTCATTATGGGCTATTTTGTGTAGAATTTTGAGACAAATTAACACAATCTCTATTGTAGAATATGTCTGTAATGTAATAAAACGTGGAGAAGGTGAAAGGGGTATTCAGACTTTCCGGCTTGACTGTATATACATATATATACACACACATATACACATACCTATATACATATACATACATAGGCTATTTTGGGTTACTTAGAGACACCAATGCTGGTCAGCTAATTTGTGTTTGCTTGGAAAAATAGTAATAATTACCCAATATATAATTACACTACAAAAACAGACATTAGAATAACCTTTTTTTACCAACTCACACCCAGACACAAACAACCCATGCTCATATACATGTTGAGTGAACATTTGTGGGAAGCCCAACAGCAATTTGTTAACAAGCTATGCCTGACAACGAGCAGGATGACAACAGCATTAGAAAATACCGCAAGTCCGCAACCACGATGATTAGCCCAACCTCCACCATAAAACTACACACAGAGGCTCTGGAATTTACTCCCGAAATGTTTACTGCATTTACTGTGTGTGTAACAATTCAAGGGTGATAAAGAAATTCAGTTCCTTAAAACCCACCCGGCCTTTTAACTTCCTCTTCTTAGTCCCTCCTCTCCATGCATACACAGGTATCCCACTCTTAAATTAAAGCAGTAGCATGTTTTTAGGAGTGAATTTTATTTATTTTAGGAGTACACAATATCAAACAGCATGTCGATACATTTGAACACACAGAACCTACTCTTTTAGGCTCATTTTGGCCAACACATTGTCCTGCTCATGAAAGTACAAGCAAAAAAGACAAAGATTTACATAGTAATAGCATTACAAAATGACAAATGACTCATTGGTGTCCAATATTTGATAACTCACTCAATACAGGTTGAGAATTACGATTAGACAATTACCAGTAAACAAGTTGTGGAAAAAGGTCTGCTTAAGGCGGGTATACATTGTGCAATATCAGCAGTCTTTTACCAATGTTGCATGTCAGATTGTATGATGCAGCCCTGATAATATAGTCTTTATTGTAGTCAGACTGTGCAATAAGATCCAAAGCATTCTATCCTAAGTTCAGAGATTCTATCCTACGATTACAGTAGCCTACGTCATCTGACATCCACACGCGGAATTTGATCAAACGCACACTCCAACAGACAGCCTATAACAAACCGTAGCCTTATGCAATGGTTCTACATAACAAGCAGTACCAAAAATAATATTTCTGAATATTTTTATAAAGTTCCCTTTGTTAATTGCCTCCTCCATTTCCCTGTACCTTATAATATAAGTGGAATATATTGCTTTGCACATTAACATTACGATATCCAATACCACTTTCACATGCTGGCGGTTGCTTTATGAATGAAATGTTGAACACGAGCGTTTCACCGACTTTTAAAAACAGAAATGTTCACTGGGAAGAATGCGCACTGACTTAGCAAGTAGGCTACTACACGATGCCGTTTGCTGTTCTCGTGTTTTGAACAAGCCTGCCTAAAATACCTCAATTAAAATCCTTCTCTAAAAAATCCTTCCCTCAAAAAATAACAAAGCTGCCCGTCTCAACTTTGCCAGAAAGCACCTGTAGAAACCTGAAGCTTTATGGAAGTCCATTCTGTGGACAGATGAGTCCAAAATTTAACCGTTTGGTCACAACCAAAACTGCCACGTTTGGCACAAAGTCAACACTGCATACCACCAAAAGAACCTTTTCCCAACAGTGAAGCATGGTGGTGGGAACGTTAAGATCTGGGCCTGCTTTTCTCCCTCGGGACATGGACAACTCCACATAGTCCAGAGAATCATGAATTCTGAGGAATATTGTAAAATCCTGGAACATAACCTCAAGCCGTCAGTTGTGAAGTTAAAGCTTGGCCGAAAATGGATCACGCAACATGATAATGATCCAAAGCATTCCAGCAAAACAGCCGAGGAGGAAGATTAATCGTGTTCTGGATTGGCCCAGTCAAAGTCCAGACCTGAATACAATTGAAATGCTGTGGCGGGACCTGAAGCGGGCAGTTAATGCCAGACACCCATCCAACCTCACTCGACTGGCTACATTCTGCAAGGAGGAGTGGGAAAAAATCCCCCAAAGCAGATGTGAGACCGATTAGTCGCTACAGAAACCGTTTGGTTTAGGTTATTGCTGCGAAGTGGAATACCCTATTAACTGAAGGGGTTCACATATTTTTGCACCCATGAAATCTGAGTTTTTGTTAAATCAATCACTTTTGTTAAATCATGACAATATATCATTTTCTTTAGTTTGAGTCCATTATTTGGAATGTCAGAATCATGAATTGGGGCATAGACTAACATTTCATAAGGTTATTTTAGTATTTTTTACAAAAATACTGACTATCTCTGTAGGGTTCGCAAACTTTCGAGCAACACTGTATATCACCATCCGCTGGCCAAGAAACCATTAAATTAAATTAATTCGGATATGATTTTATTTGCCATTTTCTCAATTATTGTCATTTTGGCGGTCGCGATTTCCCTTTGGCGGTCCGTAAAATCATTTTGGCGGCCGCCAAATAATTTACTATGTAGGAAAAACCCTGACTGGGAGAATACATCAGGCTGGAGAAATTATGTAACCATAACCATTTGTTTACCTACTTCTTAACTATCCATTTCAAGCATTAAGACAAACATAAGATTATAATTCTTAATTACAAATAAAATGATGCAATAAAACATTGAATGATCTCACAGAAGTTTACAGTTTTGTTCCAGTGCTCCCCTTTGTTGTTAGCCGACAGATTTTTTCACATTGGATATTTCATGAAAATGACACCAATTCTTCTCCTTCTCTCTCTCTCTCTCTCTCTCTCTCTCTCTCTCTCTCTCTCTCTCTCTCTCTCTCTCTCTCTCTCTCTCTCTCAAACACACGCGCACAGCACACGCACATGCTATTTCTGACCATTTCTGAGTACCATTCCCATGATGCACCACAGGGACATTCCAAGTTCCTGTGTTCACCACTGGCAAATCTGCACTAAAGAACAATGACCAGATGTGAATAATTAGCCTAATAATTGTGAGGCATAAACCCAATTAGAAATGTTGAATCGTTTGCCTGTGTGTTTGTTTCAATGAACAGACCTGTAGTTTTCTTGAAATGGCAGCAGCAGTGAGCTATTAATATTTTGAAAATGGGGAAATGGCATGTTTGTGTTCACGCCTGTCTGTATGCACGTTTCCAGTAAGTGTGTGTAAAGATTCGACATGATGTATAACTGGTCGAACTGCTGTTCCTGTGAATGCATAAACCACACCCACACACACACACGGCTGTAAAAAGGGTGTGTCTTCTAGTCTGTTCTACTGCTCCATCCTCTCCTGGTTAAAGTCCCTAAAAGGAAGTCTGCTCCCCATCGTCCCACATAAATTAACCACTTCCTGCGTGCCACTGACAAGTAAACCTCTCTTCTGACCTTTCTTCCTGAGTGTGTTCTGGGACATATTTACACCATATTCTCAAACAGACATTTTTATACAATAGCTGCCATGTTTTCTTCTTTGGTCCTTTTTGTCTCAACTAAAAAAATGGTTTTAAGGGTTGTTCCTCCCGACTCATTTTCCTATTACTCTGGAAAAATAAGAAACCCTTAGAAATCCATCCACATCAACTGCATAGCTGGTTGCAGAGTGAAGTTTGAGGCTTGTTTGATACCTCTGACCATTGATGACTTACACCCATTTAGCCAATCATGCGTTCCATACTGTTCCAGTGTTCATTTACAGCTTGAACCGCCTTCAATTCCTATAGAGACCCGTGCAAATGCAGAGGTTATAGTATCGCTTGTAAGAGTACTTTAAAATAATATCAAGAGCATTTGTTGTCACAGACATCAGGAAGTCATGGCATGCAAAGGATATGCAACCAAATATTAAATATGATGACTAAGTTTGTTAATTTGTCCAATTGCCTTTATACAAGCTAGCTAGGATTTGATTTCTATGAAAGGCAAACTAACAAGTAACAAGCTTGTACAACATTGTTTACATATTTAGGTACCCGTGTAGCCAAATGGATCTTGCCCAGATCTAGCATTCCGACTCGACTAGGTCGGGATAAGACAAAGCCAGCATACGATAGAAGATGGACTTCATTAAACTATATTTGCAAACAAATTTTGGATTAATGCTGTGGAACAGAAACTAATTGGACAATGAATGTCATCATATCTATGCTCCAGATAATTTTTTTTGCTAAGCAATTGAAGTCACCAGCTACCCAGGTAGCTAAATGGGTCTGGCCCAGATCTGGCATCCGAATAGTCTCCGATTTTTTACTTGTCCGGAGGCTAAACTTACTTGTCTGAAACTGAAAACAACGGCCTATTAAAAAAATTAATACAACAGACAAATTAGAAAAATTCTTGTGATTTATTAGTTTATTAACAACAATTACACAACGCCCGCACTTGTGCGTGCGTTTGCACCGTACACAAGTTGGACGCATAGCAGTTGGAAAGTTAGATTCTGTAGATTAAACCATGTAGGGTTGTAAATTGGGTGAAGGGCTGCTCTTCTTTGGCTACATAATAAGCAGTGTGCATTATATTGGCCATTTTCACCAACATATTTTCCTCCATCCTGTGAGGACAGGTGATGGTGGGGCATCAGGTCCCCTCTGTCCGATTCTGGCAGCAGCTTCAAGTAAACTAGTGTTGCTCGTCCCTTTGTCAAATTTTGTATTGATTTTAAGATTTTATTGATAACATACAAAGCTCTTCATGGTCTAGCCCCTTTTTATATCTGCAAGCTTTTTATCCCTTACCAGCAGTCACGTAGCCTTAGGTGCAAGGGCAGCGCTCTACTCACTATTCCAAAGTTTAGGTTGAAATGCAAAGGTGATGTGACTTTTGCCGTCAGGGCCCCTAGAATCTGGAACAGCCTTCCAGAAAAAATGGCATTTCATCTTTTAAATCTCAATTGAAAACTCACTTTTATTAACTTGCTTTTAACTGATTATTTTTATATATTGTGCCTTTTATTAGTTAATTGTATTCTATTACATTTTATTATATTGATTTAATTAGGCCTATATTTATTTTTCATTTGTTTATCTTGTATTTCATCTCTATCATGTTTTTTGTTCTTTTATTTCGTAGCCTACAGCACTTTATAACCCAGTGTTTCGAAAAAAGCTATATAAAATAGTTATTATTATTACTTGCATTGTTGGACAACTTTGGAGCTTAACAGCCATATCTTTCAAATAAAGAAGCATTTAGCAAAGAATATGCACAACTAAAGATTCTCCCCATTTGTGAAATAACTCCTGAATCCAATCCCCCAACCTCATGATTTTGTTAACGTTACCTAATATAATGTGTGCTCTCGCGTGACTTGACGCAATGATGTGACAGTCTGCTTGATAATGATTGCCGACCTAATGTTAGCATTTACCTACACAACTTTTATCAACTGCCTGAATGTCAGCCAGGACAATTAACGTTATCTAGCTAACTTAGACTTCACACATACGTTTGTTAACTTTTTAAAGTTCACTTATGTCTGCAATATCGAGCGAATCGCGGCAGCTTGTTCGTTTTACCTCGTAAACTAATCTGGACACAGCGGCCTTCTCAGGAGCGTGTCTTGGGCTTGGTTAGGTTTTGGAGGGTGCTTGTTTCAATCAGTCAATGAGCTTCACAATTGGAATTAAAATTAGGCTACTCACGCCGCAAAAACCTTCCTCCCAATCATTGAACCTAATGATTATGACAGAATGCAGAGAATGACCGTTTTCAGTGCAACACTACGACACTTTCTGATTAGACAGAATTACTAACGTAATTATTATTCAAATTTATTTTTACTTGTCTGTTCACGCAAGTTAAGCTGTATTATGCTTGTCCGACCACTTTTTTATTTTTAAAATACTTATCCCGGACAATTGGACCAGCCCTGACGATATTGGCACCGGGCGATGTGGCCATGAGTCCAGGCTAGCTGTCGAGTCCGTTCTACATCCTATGTGGCGTAACTTAACTGCACCAGCACTGGCCCACAAGTTGCCGGACTCTGGGCAAACCCAGACCAGATCTGGCCAGAGTAGTTTATTTTACTCATTCTTACGAACCCTGAACCCCCCCAGTCTACATCTGTGTGCGGCCTGTAGGGCAGGTCTACATCTGTGTGCGGCCTGTAGGGCAGGTCTACATCTGTGTGCGGCCTGTAGGGCAGGTCTACATCTGTGTGCGGCCTGTAGGGCAGGTCTACATCTGTGTGTGGTGTAGGGCAGGTCTACATCTGTATGCGGCCTGTTGGGCAGGTTTACATCAGTGTGCTGCCCAAAGGTAGATTTGTGCCTCTGTGCGCCAGGTGACTGGCAAGCAGCATTTACAATTAAGGGGTGAAACAAACAAATGAGCTTTGGAATTTTAACTATCACCGAAGTAGTGTGAGGGGTAGGCCTTGCAAATCCTGCCTCAGTGCATATTACATTTACTGGTGTAAAAGAATGTATATGGATTTTTAAATTAAAGTTGACAGATGGCTCTAGCCAACTAATACAGGCATCGGGGGTGACGCCAATTAGTTTGAGCCTTTAGTTTCACCCAGTTTTAAGCTCTACTTTCTTCACTTGCAAGTAAAATAAATAAATAAATCCATTTCACATAATGAGCCCACTTCTTCCAATTGTGGAATGTCATTTCACATATTACCATTCAAAACCTTGTGGTAAATCTGGTTAAGAACAGATGAAGCCTCCCTGGAATGTCCTCCCTCTGATATGTTAAAAATAAGAGGGAAGGGGGGGTTTCTGTCACCTAATAAAAACAATTATGAAATGAATGGGTAGAGCTGCAGATTGTTTCTGCGACAACTGAAAGGAAATATAAAAACATGTAGAATTCAGCGAGACATCCTGTGTTGCATTTGGCATTGTCTCATTACAGGGCAGATTTGTTTTTGTGCCACATATAGAGCAGGTTTATGACAGTGGTACGTATAGTGCAGGTTTTTGTCTATTGTCTGTACTATCCGGGCTGAACTGAAGGTCACAAGCCTCTACTTCTGTAAACAAAAAGAGCTATTGCAAGAGTCATCCTCATAGCAGTGTAAAGATGCCCCTTCTCTAAGCTTCTGTAGCTGTAGACCGAATAAGATGGCAGTTTACGACATGGTACAAACGCGATGTGGATATTACACTGTCGGAGCTGATATTATAGGAGAGGCAGGGGACAAAGAGCAGAGACCGAGGAGGGCTGGATAATGCACTCAAGGCACATGGGAGTTATGGTGCATTTGCTCATTTTGTCAGTTTAGTTTTAATGGTCTTTTATCAACCTTTATTGCTCAATTTGTTTATAGACATGCTTTGGGAACATAAATGGTGGTTTTAAGCGTTTTGAAAAAATTTAAAGCACTGTAGGAAATGGATGACAGGTAAACTATGTGGAAGAACTGAGGGTTTGTTGCAAGTTTTGTGAAATGTCCAATTTGAGACGAACGCAGTTTATGTACACCAATAAAACGGAAGAATATGTTAGTGACGGACAAGGAAAATCCGTAATATGCTTATAACCAGTTATTTATGGCTATTAAAGAATATATTGAGCACCAATTCCATTGCAATCTCATTAAATTTCAGTCCATCTATTTCTCTTTATTCCTGTAAGCTGAAAAAAAAAGGGTGGAATCGAAATGGGTCCAAACCCCAAACAATACATACTTTGCTCTCATTACATAACTCCTACCATAGAGAAGGGCACTGGCCAGTCTTAAATTAGTCCTGAATGCCAGTAAAACTAAGTTTATGAGCTTTTCTATACAGAACATTGACCCCACTGATGCACAATTGACTACTCTGAACAATGTTGAGATTATTTAGGCATCTGGTTAGACTATGAGTTGTCCTTTAGGTCACGTTATAAATTTGGCAAACAAGCTTAAACCCAAAATTGGCTTTCTTTATAAGAATAAGTCTTCTCTCTCTATGGGCAACAGAAAAAGGATTGTGGAGGCGACAATATTGTCAGTTATTGACTATGGTGATACACTTTATATGCAAGCCTCAGCCTCTGTTTTGAAGCCATTGAATGCCATTCATCATAGTGCTCTGCAATTTATTCCGGGCGTTGGGTTTCGGACTCATCATTCTATCCTGTATCATACAGTTGGTTGGTTCTCTCGATCTATGGAGGAAGCTGCATTATATATTATTTATTTACAAAGCTTTACTTGCTAAAGTCCCTCTGTATGCATCTAGTCTTAACATCTCAAACTATGCCACTAGATATCAGGATTGTATCACCCTAAAAACAGCCAGAAATAAGACTGAATGGGGCAAAGCTGCTTTTAGTGTTTCAGCACCCCTTATATGGAATGAATTCCAAGATACAACTAAACTATGTTCTCTGGTGTCTTATAAAATTTTTAAAGAGCTAGTGGTTGAAATATGAGAAATAAAGAGCAATTGTAACTGTTCTTGAAATGTTTGTATGTGTATGTATGGTATACATGTAAGTTTTATGTGTTATACTTGCTTTTTAACTTTGTATTACTTTTAACCTTGTATTGCTGCAGGGCCCCCCTGGAAAAGAGATTTCGGTCTCAGTGGGTCCCCACTGCTAAAATAAAGGTTTGATGATGATAGTTTGAGGCATATAAAACCGCCCTGTCCCACGAAGAAATGCTGTCTGAAGTCTGAAGCAAACGCTAGTTTTGTTTGCCCTTGAGAATAGTTGTTCGCGTTGTTAGCTAAAGTGTTTATTCCTTATCCCTATACAAATTTTATCCCCCTCCCAATCTTTCACCTTTTTATCCATCCCACCGTGGTGCTAGCTAGTGACATTTGCTTGCTCTTTGCACAGCTCAGCATGGAAACGAACAAATCAATCAGGTGTCGTTTTTACTTGATGCACTGCTCATTTGTCAGATAATAATAAAAAAAGAATAGATGGTTAAGATTTTACCAAATAAACCAGGCCTTGGAAATGGTTTTGATGTATTTGTTGTTCAGTGGCTGGTTACAGTAACAAAAATAGACGAGAACCATTATCCACCGAAGTACTTAGTTGCCATGCACATAATTTCCGTTCGATTAGCAACAGAAATTAATGAATGGGCCTTTAAATAAATTTTAAACACTCGATTAAACCTACCATTATTTAATGATTCGTGTGGAACATGCATTTGGTGAAACGTCACCTTGCAATTTAGCTTGCTTTAAATAGACTAACGTTACATCAACGGCTTAGCGTTTAAGTTAACTTAACCGATTGCGAGCTTGCATGTGATATTTATCACTAACAAAGATGTAAACCCCTACAAGATCTTTAGTTATTCTTAATAGGGTCAAGCGATATTTCAATACTGATATTTTTCGATATGAAACTCACATCGATAATGACAATTTCACTAATATTGAAATTAGCGATGCACCGATATGAAAATATCTGGCAGATACCGATTTCCGATCATTTAGGCAAAACATCTGCCAATGCCGATATCTGCTTCCATAGGTTTTATGGTCAAATTTGCAATAAAAAAAAGACTATTTTAATTGCACAACTTTATAGTAATACAACAAAGAACCATTTATTACTGAAATGTCTTCACATTCATCCAACTTAAAATGCATTAACGCACCTGAAAGTGTATTCCTGAAATGTAGAAAATAAAGTGCATTCCTCCAACTGAAAGTGGATTCCTGAAATATCAGTGTTTCCCCTGAACATTTTTAAGCCTGGTGGGATGCAGCAAAACACCCCTAAACAGACGTGGCACACAGGGTGGTATATTGGCGTGGTCGGGTGTTGCAGCAGGCGCTGTGCAATTCATATTTGTTTTAAGTCTTGAATATACAGGGCGAACAGAAATTTGAAAGCAGTGCTCACAAGGACAAAATTACTTAATGCGCTGCATTTATTGCAGAAAAATAAGCAGGTGTAATCTATACCACATAATTAAGATTCCACAATTGCATATAGAGCATTTTACTTCAGTGAGGAAGCTTTTTTTTACTATTTATTATTATAAGTAATAAAAACATTTTTTATTATTATTATTATATTATTTGATTTAGAATTAAATAAATTAAATAAATAAATATTAGATCAAATTAACTTACATAAGATTAAATTAAATTTCTGGTGAGTTGTTGGGGTGTTTATTTCTTAAGCATTGCTATTGGAGGACACACCAGGCAGCTTTACCAAGGTTTTACACACCTTCCGCATTAATGTTAACAATCTTCTGACCTAATGCTAAATATTTGCACATCATGAACATAAGAGAAAAACATATTTGGTTGTCCATCCCCGCGTTAGAGCTTTTCGCTTTAGGCGGTGCCATGGTCACGTTACCTATCGATTCTAGTAACTCCCCGTAAGTTGCATAATGAGGAAATTTGTTCGCAAACTCAACAGATCAATCAACATTAATAGCCAATATTCGGTAGCTAGTTATGAGAGGCAGTATCTGCTTAACACCATCTAGCTAGGTTTAAATCGAGTTGATGCAATAATATGTTGGATTACAGCGGTAGCGTTCAGACATATCGATACAATGCTCATGAACACGCCGTAAAGTTAGGCGGTACTATTGACAGTGCAAACAAGAAACATACAATGGCATCGGGGTTCCATAAGAAAATGGTAAATATCAAAAACGTTCACTTCAGGAAGCCTTGGGCTGTGTCGAAATCAACGGCCATCTATACTATTGAGTATGCTAGTTCAGTACACTGGATGAGAACGTGATTCAAGTAGGCGAAATGTTCTCTAAATGTAGCGTACTTAAAATCCCCTAATTATACACTATATATATATTATTTCTAGGGCTGCCCCCGACTAAAGATTTGCTTAGTCGACCTGTAATTGTTAGTTCAAACCGATAGTCGGCTAACCGTTGCACATTTATGATATTAATTTAAATATGTATTTTTGAGCATCAGAAAATGGTTCGACTTCCATCTGATCTATAGTAAGTTCACTATATTACAGAGAAATACAAAACTGTCATTATGAAAATTGTAAATATCGATTATAGAAACAGACAAAGCGGAAAATTAATGTGTCGGAACAACAAGCAATGATACATTTAACATTGTTATTTTTATTTCCACTCTTTATAACACACAACTTAAAAATTGTGAATAAATAAATATAAAAACAGCCTTTGATATGAAAGTGATATGAAAGAAAAAAAACAATGTAGCTAATTTAACAACTTGACTAGATGGAAAAATGTATTTTTTTTTCTTCTTTTTAAAATGCAAATGGGCTATAAATTATATAAACAAATAAATAAAAAACACAGTAAACTGAAACACTTAAGAGAAATAACAACAGGACAAATTAAAGATTAATTATAATCTATTAGGGGCGTCTCCGGAGCCGAATTTCCGATTCGGGAAAGCACGAATAATACGTTGGAACAGATATGTTTTTGTAACCGAAGTTGCTAGTTAATTTACGGAAATTATTATTAATTTTTTTTTTTAAAGAGAGGCACTAATTCGGCACATCCAGCCATCTGCCAGAGATTCAATTAATTGAGAGTGTCACAAACAAGAGTGATTAACACAAATGCCCCATGTTGGCTCCCTTGGTCTGCGTGGGTTTAAAACACCTTTGTGTAGATGGCCTTTGTGGTGTCTGTGAGCTTGCCCTGACTCTCAGCTATGCAAGCGAAATAATGCCATATTTCGTTTCGTGCGTCCATTTTGTCAACAAGCCGTGGTCGGTCGGCAAGAGCCATGCTTCTCGTTCTGTCACCATGAAAGCCGCGGCGCGCATGTGAGAAAGAAATTACGCATGCAGGTGGAAGCAAAGCACTACACACATACATCCACGCAACTCATAGGAAATACAGCTCTTATTAAAGCACTGTTATTCTTAAAGTATCGGTACTAATACAATGGAGTATTGTACCGTTTTAAAAGGCTGGGTATTGCGATACCTTTCCAGTATCGATGTCCACCCACTAGTACAAAACCACTCAAAATGGTTCTATTTTTTTCCCCCTCTTCTGGCCGGTTCATTTTGTGGTGGCGGAATCTCAGAAACCGCATGGCTCTGGAACTAGTCCTTGTACATCAGAGATGTATGTTTACTTAAGTTGTGCAACATCTATTTGTTTTGTGACCATGACCTACTTTTCCAAGATGGCCACCCTACCGGACAAAAAACTGGTTTTTGCTGATAACTCGAGAATCAGATCGGGACAAACAAAGTATCAACTTGAAGCTTGAGCCAAATGACATGACAACTATATAGGTCAGAGGTCAAGGTGGTCAATTGCAAAAGAGGTGCGACAAAAAAGTCACTTTTGCCCTACAATTGTCTATACTGCATGTCATTGTTCATCAGAGATGTATATATACAGAAGTTGTGCAACATCCATTTGTTTTGTGACCTTAACCTACTTTTTGTTCGATAGGGCAGCCATCTTAGAAAACACATTTTTGCTGATAACTCGAGAACTATATATCTGATCGGGACAAACAAAGTATCAACTTGACACGTGACACTGGGCACATTTCTCAAATGACAACTATATAGGTCAGAGGTCAAGGTCATATGGATAGTCAAGCCGGAAGGTCTGAACATCCCTTTCACCTTCTCCACGTTTCATTACATTAGACATATTCTACAATAGATTGAGTTAAATTTTTGTCTCACAATTCTACACAAAATAGCCCATAATGACAGTGAAAACATGTTTTTAGAAATGTTTGCAAATGTATTAAAAATCAAAAACTGAAATCTCTCATTTACATAAGTAGTAGGGGTGGGACGATTCAATCTCATAACGATTCGATTCGTTTCCAATTCTTTAGGCAAAGGTTCGATGCATCATAATATCTTACGTTTGACCACGATTCGATTCGGTTAATATAAATACTTTAAAAAAAGTAATAGGCATGCTAATGTGATTTGATAACGATACATTCAGCAGTAATTAAATATTCAATTAGAACCTTACACAAAGTTCACAGCATTATGTTTATTGTTAAGGCATGCCATACATTTTGCAGCTGTCTGCAGCAAATAATGCAGCAATAAACATGACTAACAGTGTATTTTCTAAAGTTGCCCTATTTAGGTTATTGTTTTTCAAACAGTGTCAGACATGGTACCCTAATACAGTTCCTTTATTTACTAAATGAAAATGGCAAAATGTATAACAATTACTAAACTGGGGCAAGAAAAATGAAATAGCCTATAGGTTAGTGTCATGCATAGTACTTTCCTAAATCTTAGTACGATCTAGAACTTCGGTGGAGCAAGATGCCCATCCATCCGTAGTTAAAGCTACTCTCGTAGCGTTTTGCAAGGACAGTCGAACAGTTTTCTTCACCTCTTCATACAGAGCAGGTATACATTTTTCAGTAAAATGTTTTCTGCATGGTATGGTGTATCTAGGTTCCACGACATTCATTAAGTGAATCGGACAGTTAACGCAGTAATAATTAATTAAACGTAAGACATTGGAAATAGTCCTTTTTTTATTTTTTTTTTGTCTCGACGTCTGATTTTTTTTTAGAAAAAAAAAAAAAAAATTTAAAATAGAA
Source organism: Ilyophis sp. 1 JC-2022 (assembly GCA_022702515.1). Taxonomy (NCBI): domain Eukaryota; kingdom Metazoa; phylum Chordata; class Actinopteri; order Anguilliformes; family Synaphobranchidae; genus Ilyophis; species Ilyophis sp. 1 JC-2022. The sequence continues at coordinate 30,045,995 of CM040402.1, read as the reverse complement.
AAAAGCACTTTAACAATTAACTGTCTACACATGTGTGTGTAAAAAAAAAAAAAAAAAAACAAAAAAAAAAAAAAAAAAACTGTTTTTTGGCCATTTCTCCAGAAGGGAGGGGGAAGTGAATGACCGAGTTTTTAGCTTTGCTAACGCGCTTGCTGTCCTTCACGTCAATTGTGTATCGTCGGCTCAAATGGTTTATCATGTTTGCAGTGTTGCCTGTGTATCTGATTTCTACTTGGCAGATCTTGCATATTGCAGCGGTTTTGTCAAGTACACCCTCCTTCTTTCTAAACCCGAAATTCTTCCATACCACTGATTTTCTGTTCGGAACATCGCAAGTTCTGTAAGTTTCTGTCTCTTTTGTCGCACTCAGCGAGCACGCAGCTAGCCATTTCGCTCAGATCTGTCCATCTCATTGTCGCTTGATTCCCGCCTGTCCCGACTTTCAACTCACGCTTACGTGGGGGTTGGAGCAGAAACATGGATTGAAGCTGGTCAAAACAGTTTTAAAAGTAGTCGTGTCTTAGAAATATATATTTTAAATAATTTTTGAATAAATGAATACATGTGCACATTCATTTAAAATGCGATATTAATCGATGCTTATCGATTCGAATCTTACAGATCGATGCAGTTGTATTTACACATTCGGATCGATGCACCGCGATGCACCGGTGCATTGTCCCACCCCTAATAAGTAGTCATACACTTTGCTTTAACATATTTTTAAAGTATCATATTTTAAAAGTATCGTTTTATTGCTGACGATATTCAGAGGGTATGTGCCATCAATATTCAATGTTCAGTCAATATTTAGAGGGTGTGACTTAAGATGCATGCAAGTCTGAATCAGGATGTGTTCTTGAGTCAAGTGCATAAAACGTACTCAAGTCTGCACTTAATTCCCCCTTTATAAATACATTTCTGGTAAACGAAAAGGTGGGAGAGAGAACATAATGGTAAAGAATAATAAAGTTAATTGTTACCAAACCATGTAGTGTTTCATTTCCAGTATACACACAATCACATGCCATAGTTAATCATAAAATATTTAACATAATCAATTTAGATATTTTATCATCAATATATTGAAAAATAAATACAATATTCCTGGACCCTAACATTTTATTTTTAATTTTTAATTAATAAGTACTGAAAATGCACCTTTTTAAACTTGACTTTTAGTTGGGTTGCTTTTACTTAATCATCTTAATTTTATTTATTTATTTTATATACTTTCTGGTTTATTGTGTTTATCCTGTTTTATTGCTTCTATTCTGTTCTTATGTCCTGTATTTTTATCTTGATTTTATAGTAAGCACTTTGAATTGCATTTTTTTGTATGAATTGTGCTATATATATATATATATATATATATATATATATATATAAAATATTTTGATTGATAATTTATAATTCTTAAGAGGAGAAAAATAATGCTTCGTTTTAGGGCGATTCCAGAATGCAATTTGTGACAAAAAAAAGTTATGCTTGCATCATTTCTGATATGTCTGTAAGGGACAATATGTTTCGGTTATTCAAAATGACAGCCCTGCTACCCCACCTGCTTGTACTAATGTAACAATACATTATGAATTCTGTTCAAAACTTGCAAAGACTCACACATGGTTTTAAATGCTGAATTAAACAAGGGTCTACAATTAAACGGCAGTTAGCAAACTTGTGACAATGACGTCCGACTGCTTCTCACTGTGGTCAAGATCATAGCCGTTTGGAATATGACAGTCAAGCGGTAACTACATCAGTGCTGAGGTTATGCAAAGCACAGACACACAACAGTGAAGCCAAGTGTCATCAATGCACATGCCCTTTCCCTTTATTATTAGTGGTTAAAGCAACTGAAGACTTGTTGAACTAATACATTTATACAAATTGCATATATATACACACACTTCAAAAAAAAAAAGAAAAAAAAAAAGGGGAACACTTAATCAACACAGTAACACCAAGTCAATTAAACTTCTGGGATATCGATCTGTCCAGTTAGTCCAGTTATTGTGAATGAATTTCACCTGCTTTGGTGCAAATGAAAGTGACAACAGATGGACAGGAGAGGCAACAGCAAGACAACCCCCAAGAAGTAAATGGTTTTGCAGGTGGTGGCCACAGACTATTTCTCTCTCCTTATCCTTCCTGACTGATTTTTCTCTAGTTTTGCATTTTGCTAGTGCCCTTGTCACTACTGGTAGCCTGAGGCAGTACCTGCATCCCATTCAGGATGGCATATCCATACATGCCGTCGCAAGAAGGTTTGCTGTGTCTCCCAGCACAGTCTCAAGAGCGTGGAGGAGATACCGGGAGACAGGCCATTACACGAAGAGAGCTGGACAGGGCCGTAGAAGGACAACAACCCAGCGGCAGGACCGGTATCTGCTCCTTTGTGCGAGGAGGAACAGGAGGAGCACTGCCAGAGCCCGACAAAATGACCTCCAGCAGGCTACTCGTGTGCATGTTCCTGACCAAACTGTCAGAAACAGACCCCATGAGGGTGGCATGAGGGCCCGACGTCCTGTCATGAGACCTGTGCTCAGAGCCCAGCACTGTGCAGCTCGATTGGCATTTGCCAGAGAACACCAGAATTGGCACGTTCGCCATTGGCGCCCCGTTCTCCTCACAGATGAGAGCAGGTTCACACTGAGCACGTGACAGACGTGAAAGAGTCTGGAGACGCTGTGGCGAATGTTATGCTGCCTGCAACATCCTCCAGCATGACCAGTTTGGTTGAATTGACTTGGTGTTATACTGTGACGATTAAGTGTTCCCTTATTTTTTTTGAGCAGTATGTATATATAGACAGATCAGCCACAACATTAAAACCACTGACAGGTGACGTGAATAACATTGATTATCTCGCTGTTATTTAGGTTCTGTACTCTAGCACTGAGTTTGAAACTAGATTTAGCTGTAAATTACATTGGAAAAGTAAGGTTGGCTAAATGGCTGTAAGTCATCAAGGGTCTGACGTATCAAACAAGCCTTAAACCATCCCTCTGCCAGAAATACAGTAGATATAGATGGATAACGAAGGGTTTATTCTCCTGACTTGTTTTTCCATAGAGTTCAATTGGAAAATTTGTCAGGAGAAACAACCCTTAAAGAGATCCATCCATATCTACTGCATACTATGTGCTACTAATCCAAAGGTGAGAGGAAACAGCCTCGTCACTACTGGGAGGGAATTGTTGCATCCTTTATGAGGCCGACCAGTCGAAGCTGGAATCAGTCCTGTCGCTCTGCCCATCGATCTCTGTCCTCAAAACATCACACAGGACTTGCATTTGGAAGTCAGTGGCTGTGCCATTCTCACACTTGACCTGCTACCAGGATCAAACCCACTCAACCCGACCAGGACTCCCATTAGACAGTCTTGAATCACGTTTATGATGGCACAAGCCAGAATTCAGAGACATCACATGAGAAAACAGTTTACAAGTAGGCTCCCAGGCTTTGGAGCTTTAGTTTGGTAGCCTGGACAAAATAATGGTAGTCCTGGATTACCAGACACGAATTGTCGACTGCTGAGCATTACCAGTCAGCCAGGACTCGATCTAGACCAGGGGTGTCAAACTCCGGTCCTGGAGGGCCGCAGTGTCTGCTGGTTTTTGGTGTGTTTCAGCACAAGTGATTAAGTCACTGATTGGCTAAGAAGTCCAAACACCTTGTTCTCAAAGCTTTAACTGGGTGCCAATTAAAAGGAAACCACAAAAACTGCGGCCCTCCAGGACTGGAGTTTGACACCCGTGATCTAGACCATGTGGTGGATGACGACAATAGCAGCAAGCATGTCGGCTGGACACATCAGTAGATTTTAAACATCTCAATTTGTTACCGCTTTCATTTTAAAGCAGTCAATCTGTGGAAGGAGGCTACATTGTAAAAGGACTTCCTGTTTTGCAGTTAAGTATAAATACTTCTTTGACCATTACCTCAAGAGGACAGACAAAAAAAACAGAGTACCTTCGTCGATACTAGTATTTACAGGACTGATGGCAAAAAAAAAAAGAACTGAGGGGGGGAGTGTGTTTGTCCAGCTCAGTTCCTTTATCTATTACAAATTCCATTCTTATCATTACATACCATTTCAGTTTGAGCACTGACTCACAACCATATGCTAATTTCTTTGCATTTTACATGACAGGGCTGTACAGTGCATAACCAATAAAATAAGAAATTAAGAATTCAAGAATCTTACTGAACTCCACATTTCCCCAAAATGATCATCTTTTTAGCAGCAAATGTGATGGATTGATGGATAGCAGCAAATGAAATGAATGTTATGCATTCATTTCAGGCAGCCTGTGAGCTAGTGCTAGTTTTTCTTGGTTATAACAGTTGCTTCCCTTTCGACAAAGGTCACACTACTCTACAAGAAATAATCAATGCAAATCTGTTCCATTTACACTAGTAAACAAACATATTGGTCCAGGGCAGCTGGAAACAAGTCATTCCTATGGCTACCATTTAGGCACACTTGTTCACTTCTTAAAATTTGCCATGTAGCTAGCCAGCAAATTTCTGAGAGCAAGTTGTAATGTTGGCTCGTTGAATGATAAATCAGCCTTATGGCTTACCAAAAAATAAGGACAATTATTATTTTTTTATTTTTTATTTTTTTAATGATTCAATAAATCAAAATATTCTTCCTTGGCAGCCAAGTAGATAAACATGCGTTACTTTAGTAGGCTGGGCACATCTGGAAATCAGTTTGCTGCTTCTCACCTGACAGGTGTAGGGCAGGGTTATGTCAGTCAGGGTTCCCTGGGTTACTGCTGCAATAGCTCTTCTGAAAAATACATATGTTTTCCACACCAGTTAGATACCGGCTCTGGAAAACAGTGATGTGTAGCATGTAGAGTGATGTCACTGGCTTGCAGGAGCGTGCAGAGAACTACACATACTGCTGTGGTGCCTATGCCCTAGTCTGGCGCTGATGCTAGAAGGTTCCGTCAAAGCTCAAACATGCCATTAAGTCACAATAAGAAAACAATGGCAAACTATTTCCACAGCTTCACAGTTTCTCCAATCTCTCAAGATTCATGATTGAAGACAAGAAATGGCAAAAGCCAACAAAATCCAACAATGACTGAATTAGAGATGAACATTTACAGATTCACCAATGCCATATTCAGAATTGTGCTTCATCACAACATTTCATGAAAATGCATTATTAATAGAGATCTATCAATGAATCAATCAATTGCTAATAAGAATTTAATCGATAAGATTTCAAATGAAATGATTAACTGAACAATCTGCGGTCTTGTTTCAACGGGAGTTTTTGTGTGAAATGTAATCGTGATTTAAGGTCTCCACGCGAGAGCGCCTGTGGTTTGCAATACCTGTGGTGCGGTTTTGAAGTATAACTACTTCGTTAATGTAGGCTACCACCTGAAAAGCGTACATCCAACCGTGCTGCCAGGGCAAAGTGGATCGCGACCTACCATCACCTCAGTGTTGCCAAAGAGGGTGTGTGACGATAGACGAGCGGAGGGGAGGCTATTACTCAGAGGGTATGCAACATGGTTGAAAAGGACATGATGGCATTAAGCACCGTTGACGGTGAGGGATTTCGAAAGCTAGTAATCAGGCTGCGCACACGACTCGTTCTTGAATAAAAATACGTAGGTCTATCTAGTATGCATATGAGGAGCCTATTCAAAACATAATAGCCTATGTTTTAAGTTGACTGTTCTAGGCTAGGTCTACTAGTTTAACTGTCGCCTTTCAATTTCAAGAGCGATTATGTTAATGCTGCAAGTGCCTAGCGGAGCAACGGTTTCGCTTGCAACAGATGAGACGGAGCGCAATTTATTTTCTGTTAAAGTAGCCTATACACGCCTTCATATTCTATTTTTGTTATGCAACAATAATGCCTGTTTCTCAAATGTTACAATAAATCTTTGATTGAGGAATATAACATGCATTTTGTATTCTGTCTATCATAAGCTATATTTAGCTTTTATGTTATCAATTAATCGACGATTGTTTGTTAAGGTTAACAACTATCGATTAAGGAAATTCCTTAAAATTTGCATCCCTAATTATTAATATATTGTGCTAAACCACCCCGCTAGCCTAATACCAGCAATTCCTCATGTACAGGAGCGCTCCCATAAGTAACTATACATTTCTATAGAACTATGTTTTATGTCACCCCACCTCCTCACTGTCCACCATCCACTAGCTCTCTGATCTGATAAATTGTATACAATTTAAGATTGCATTATATGGCCATCAGGGGGGAGAGGGGCTAAGAGGGAAAATGGTGACTCAATCTCACACAACAAATGAGCACATTTGTTAGCAAAAATTTAAAGAAATGTCAAGAATGTTCCAGCATATTTATGTTTCATTATGTTTTACAGCAGTTTAATGAAGTTTTATCTCATTAAGCTGCGCACCATCATACTACTTTTCCCCACCCTTAGTTTGCCACCACAACTATGTATCACCAACTTTAGCCCTTGGTCTTAACTGGCAATATAACCCCAGAGTACAGTAATGTTCCGTTCTAATCTCAGAGGCTTGCACTCCGTGCTTAACATCCACCACCCAGTGCCCTCCTCGAACATCTGAAACCACTACAAATACGTTCAAACTATGTAACATTAATTTGATTTCATGCCTTATATACAAAACATAACCTAGGTCTACTTAAACAGCAATGTCATAATTGATCGTTCAGGCACCGTTTTCAGGTACTATTTTCCTGAAAAAATTTTAAAAGCGTGACACGAATAAAACGAAAAAAGGCTGCACCGGCAATTTACGAGCATATTGATTTGAGTCGGTTCTTTTACACAGAATCCAAAGCGAATCTAAAACCAAAGCTACGTTAGCAAGCCAAGCATTAATTTGCATGCGAGGGCTTGAGAAACTGAAGCATCCCTGCTTTCATGTCTGCCTGTTCCTCCATTCGTCCCAAATAGGTGAGGCTGAACTGAAGAGTTGCTTCGTTCTCAACATTGCTGCAAGGTGCAGGAAAAAAACCTGTGTGTTGTGGCAGAGCAGCAGAGGGAAAGCTAACTGTTTACTTGGCATCATAAAAGGACATTTAACTCTCCAATCCCCGATACGAGCACTTAAGGGCCAGATTGGCCCAATACCAACGAGTAGCATTGGTGCAGCGCTATTAACAGTAACGCACATGTGCAGTGAGCCTCACTGGATTTAACGCAGCCCCTCTGTCCCCCAAACCTCAGTGCAGATACTCCAGCATGTGAACAGATTATTAGTCAAAGAAATCCACCATACCTGCCATGAACTGGATCCGCATTTTGTAAGTAAACTGGCAGAACAGGTAAAGGCAGCGCTTTCATTGTTCGCTATACAAAAATGTGTCACTCAGGGCGGACACTCAAACATAAAAATCAACACATCGCTAGGGAAGCATAAAATTACATGGCTGAACAGACGAACAAAGTTAGTGTTTCTGCAATATACATTAAAAATAGGAAAAGGGCTTGGCTTAACAAGACATTGGATATAATACATATATAAACATACTGTATTGTATTATGGAATAAGCAAACAATGACATCTAATAATCTGTTTCAGAGGATACCAACACAAAGATGGTGAACAAATGACAAAAAGTGACAAAGTACAAGAAACAGAAAAATGGCAGATGTTAGGTTGGGATAGGGTTGGAATGGGGTTGGGGTGAGTTTGATGAAGGGTGGAAGAGCGGTAGTACAGGATTGGATTCGTACCTACACTGTGTAGGCATGTATACATATGTGTAGGGGTGGGCGATATGGCAAAAATATATCATATCACATTTTTTTCAGACAGGATCAAGATCCACGATATAATCACTATAATCCACGATGCAACCAAACAAATTTCCCTATTTAAAAAAATATAGCCCTACAAGAAAACCAAACCTAAAAGAAAAAGAACAGAGACCATTTAGGCCAAAGTAAGTTACCTTCTCAAACAGATTTTAATCAAGTGTGCTATTCTACTAAGTATTAACATTCAACAATAATTTTGACATGGTCTAGACTTATATTCAAGTACAATAAGAGACTTTAGCATTAACTCCCAAAACTAACATTGGTTTCAAAAGGTAAACAACGGCACTCAAGTAAAGTGCATTCTTGCTAAATATATATTTTTATTAATCTATTGTTGGTAGGAATTCTGACTAGGAACAGTCAGGTAGCTCATTAGACACAGATCCTCAGCAAAACCAGTCTACACACCTTGTTTTTTGAGGTAGCAGTATGTAACATTCTCATTAACAGGAAGTACAATAAAAATAAACAAAATAACAAGACTTCAATGAGGAAAAAGCCAGGTTCAAACAAGAGTATAAATAAAAAGGTAATTAAAATGTAAACTAACTTCTAATCTCTTAAGTAAATTTAGCATTAATTCTTGTTGCGGCATTCGGAGTGGTATGGCGGTGTTGTAAAAATATTTGCAGCTGGGTAACTCTGCGGATCGACTATTTTGAGCATCGAGCTTCTTTTGCCATGACATTTGTGAAAGACAAACCAGAGAGTTGCAGCGATGGACGCTAAGACAGACAACAACAGTAAACAACTTTCTTGTTCGATCAGTGCTTTCCTCTGGCTTGTCTTTCACAAATGTCATTGGAAAAGAAAAATTGTTTGTGTACCTCAGTGTCCACCTTTGCGTATTTGCGTGAGGTATGTTTCGTTTCGGCCCTAGTTTGTTTTTGGCCTTGTTGCATGTGGCTGCGTGGCGGTGGCTGACGCACTCAAGTGAGAATTGCGCCATGCTCTTTGCAGTGCCTTCTTTTGAGGCGGTTAAAAAGGTTAGTCGTCTTGTAATCTGACGTGCGAAACATAGGGTGTGTCTGTTAGGGAAAGGGCAAAACCGACTAGTGAATAGTGTGATTTGAGGTTTGGCTGAGAACACTTTGGTATGAGCATCAGAATGTGCAGTATCACTGTAGCACGATACTACCGATCTCTCTGTAAAGGCAGATCATGGAGACATATTAATCGTTCACGATCTAATATCATCATATCGCACACCCCTACTTATGTGTGTGTGTATATATAGAGTGCTGCCCAAAAGTTTGTGAACCCTTTAGAATTTTTTGTAAATCTGCATAAATTCGATATAAAATGTGATCACATCTTCATCTAAGTCCTAAAACTTTATAAAGTTAACTCAGCTCAACAAAAAACATTATTCTTTTATAATTTATTTATTGAGCAAAATTATCCAATTATCCAACATTGGGTTGCACAAACAAGGTTTAAATTAATCTAAGATTAGAGGTAATCAGAGTTTAGTAAATCCAGGTTTAAAACTAAACAAAGATGTGTTGCACCACTGAAATTTTATCGTAGATTAGTAAATCTAGATTTGAATGTAGTTGCTTGGCAACTGTGAAAGGTTAACAGAAAATACTGGGGAATCAACAAGTAGGCTCCATGTGTAGCGAGCAAGCCTACCTGGGTGGTTTGTATTTATCAAACAATATAGCAAACTGTTTGGATAACAAAGTAACCAATTATTGGACATGCTGGCAACAATTATAAATGATCATTTCTACATTTAAAAAATAAAAATAAATTTTTAAAAAACTGCACATAGAAAATGCTAAAATCATAAATTTCGTCCTGAAGCAGAAAAAGGAAGTTTGCTGTTGAATGTGAATACTACATTTCCATTCAAGACATTCTTTACTGTTCACAAAATTAATCATGAAAAAAGGAACGCAGGTATTAAATAGTACACAATTTAACTTTTTACTCAGTCTAAAAAAATGCTATTTCCATGAATTAAACTACGTCAACTGTCAATTTAAAGTTAATCCCTAATCAAAGTTTAAATCTGAGATTAAAATGTTGGAGCAACAGGAATAAAGATAATCTAGGATTAAAGCAAAAAATCTAAACCAAGATTAAATTCAAATCAAAATACAATTTAGATTACATTTGAACTAGTTAAGAAATTGGTGCACAATGGTAACAAAAAAATTAAATTTTAATTAGTATTTTAAAAAAAAATAAAAAAAACCAACCAACAACAAACCCTTTGAAATTGTTGTATGGGTATTGAACCCTTATATCGTATTTTATTTTAGTTATTTATTATATTTGGTTATATATCCTTTTGCATTGCTAAATTACACTGGTGGTACAGTATGGAACACGAGTGGCTAAACGGGCTGCAAGTCATCCCAGGTCCAAGGTATCAATCCAGCCCCCCCAACCACATACAGCCAGCAGATGTGGATGAGATGGGATGGGATACTAAGGGTTTTCTCTTCCCTTTTTTCCCCCCCCCCTCATAGAGTTCTATAGAAAAATGAGTCCTGAGAAATAACCCTGGCAGTGATCCATCCATAGACTTGTGATTACATTTTAGATCGAATTTATGCAGATATATAGGTCCTCTTGTGCACTCTCCTCTTCAGCTCAGCCCACAGGTTTTCAATGGGGTTTAGGTCGGGACTGAGATGGCCATGGCAGAAGCTTGATTTTGTGTTCAGTTAACCATTTTTGTGTCGATTTGGATGTATGTTTTGGATCATTGTCCTGCTGGAAGATCAACGACAACCCAGTTTTAGTTTCCTGGCAGAGGCAGGCAGATTCAGATTTCAAATTTCCTGGTATTTCATGGAGTTCATGACGCCATGTACCCTAACAAGGTTCCCAGGGCCTTTGGGAGAAAAAAACAGACCCACAACATGACAACCTCCACCACACTTAACAGTGGGGGATCAGGTTATTTTTGGTATAGCCTTCCTTCTTTTTACGCCAAACCCACCTTGAGTGTTGCTGAAAAGCAATTTTCGTTTCATCTGACCATAGAACATGGTTCCAGTAGCGTTTAGCAAACTCCAGGCGCTTACGTTTGTGGTGAAATGACAGGAAAAGCTTTTTTCTGGCATGCCTTCCAAATAATTAATTGGCATAGAAGTGACGTCTAATGGTAGTTTTGGAGACTTGACCCCAAGATGCAACTTTCCTCTGTAATTCTCCAACAGTGATCCTTGGGGATTTTTTTTGCTCCTCACTGTGCGTGGGGGCAAAATAAACTTTGGTCCTTTTCCAGGCAAGTTTGGAACAGTTCCAGTTGCTTTGAACTTTTTAAGTATTGCTTTAACAGTAGATATGGGCATTGTCAGGTGAGTAGCTATTTTTTTAAATAGCCATTCCCTGACTTATGAAGCTCAAAACACTTTTCCCTCATTTGATTTGTGTGTTCTCTTATCTTTCCCATGTTGATGTATGCATAAGAAAATATGGCCTCTGTCACCTCATATTTATACCCCAGTAAAACAGGAAGTAATGGATTACTGCTTAGAAGTTTCTAAACACTCTGATGAACTTTAAAAAGTAAAATAAATGGAAAAAATGCTTCAGTTATATTTTGTTCATAATTTCTAGGGGCGCCAATAATTGTGGCACACATGGTTTTGTTCAAAATAATTTGAGATTTTTTTCTCAGAATAAATTTACTTCAATTAAATGTTGGATTTTTCTCATTTTTTCAGTGTGAAATTAAGCAAATTCACCAAAAGGTGAATTTTTTATAACCTTTTTTACTCATCTTTAACCAGTGTTAATGTGCCAATAATTGTGTAGGCCACTGTGGGTATATAAATATATATGTGCAAATAGTATCTATTTATTTCATTTATTTATTTTAATAAAAAATTTGATCACAAAAAGAAGAAACCGGAAACAGCACTTAGTTTAACGGTCATCTCACTTACAATCCATCATCAATGACAAGTTAGAATTATTCTCGGGAAAAACACTCAAAGGGCAGATAACACCGGGCCCAATCTTACAACATGCGCTAAGCAGCGCTAACCCAAACGCAAGTGTCTTTGCTAGCTGGCACCCAGCGCAGGGTTCATTATAGCGTCTAGCGCTCACGTCGTTTAAATACCAAGTATTCTCGCTCCCATTGCAAGTGAACTAGGCATGTTGGTCTTAAGATAAGGTGTGGCCAGGATCATTTTTGGCATATTGCTATCTTGAGCCAGGAGAAAGCGATTGTGCTAAAACCACCACAAACCTGGTCTAAAGTCATGTCGCAGTTGTTTGCATATTATTTTAACGGTGCATATCAGTGCGTCAACATAAAAATATCAAGATTCCAATGCAAAATATTATTGTGTAGGCTATATCAAAAAATGTATTATAATAAAAGAGTCCATAGGTCAAAGACCACATACCTGTCCCTCAGTGAAGGGGAATGCCGCGTTAAATAGCTTTTAGCCCACTCCATCCAGGCAATGTGCGATGGTACGTGTAAGGTTACATGTATAGACTATTATCCTGAATTATCCTGGATCAAGCAATGATTTAGCCTATATTTGCTAATAATTCCGGTAATCTTTTAGGGGGACAATCTTCCATTACGGGACAATGGCTATCCATTAAATACTTTGCTGATAACACCTATATCAAGCCTAATGTGCAAATTGTCATTTACACCTAATGCGTGAATTGTCATTCAATGGAAAACTCACGCACTGCAATAGACGGACATTTGAGTTCTGAAAATGCGCTTCAGATGTCATTACAATACCGCTCTCTGCACCTAGGCCTACAACCTGTTAGTAAATAGAATGGTTTTGACTGACTGTTAATTAGTTGAATCAGCTGTGTTAGTGCTGGGCTAACACAAAAACCTGCACCCACACCGGCTCTTTGCGGATGAGGTTCCCCACCCCTGGTTTAATGGCACGAGTGGAGAATTAGTGCCACCAACTTTATCTCGAGGCGCTTAATTAAGCAATATTGTGATTATACAATGGTTACCAACAAAACAAAAATTATAATCAAAATGTGTTCATATTGTTCCTGAAAACAATCAGTCACATCAGTAGACTCCTATGTAATGAAACACTACTCCAGCAAGTAGGCCGACCCTTAGTAACGACCTAGAAACAGAGACTATTTGTAGTCCCTGTTGAGTCAGCCAGCCAATAGTGGGATTTCCAAAACTGAATAAATACCATAAATAAACACAACTGCCTTGCTAGCTCAATCTTGTTGTAACTAAGATATCTGCTGAAAATTTATTTTTCCCCCACAGACAGATTTAGCTACTACGTCCGCGAACTTCACATGCATTTTTATGCTAGTAGCGCCATGTCACCAACGCTGCTCCTAGAGTGGCAGTTACAATGTTGCCATGGAAATGTGTGTAGTTTTAATGGCGGAGTAATATTTATAGTGATGACAATGGGGAATTTTTCATTTGAGCACAGCTAGGTGTGCCGTCATGCTGATTTGATCACGCTCTAAATGTCTAGTTGACCAATCAGATTGCTTGGTCGGAAGTACCTGTTGTATAATTTCTAATATTCGACGACCGCATTTCGATGAGCGTCTATTGACATTAACATCATTGATTTAGTTGCAAAGCCAAACCCCACAGCACTGCTGCGGGCACATTTTGGTTTTAAGCCAAATTTAAAAAGCCCAATAACTTGGACGATTTGTCGGATTTGCAGCAAAAACATGGCGGTCAAAGGCGCTAATACCACAAATGTAAAAAACCATCTGCGGATCCACCACCCCACCAAATTCGCCGAACTTGAAGACAGCCGCAGGCACAGTTCCATCCCGGCAATTGGCTATTCCTGAAGCTTTCCGGACGAGTGTCTAAATATAAACGTGACAGTACCAAATGGCGCACGACGTTAACAGACAGTGTAACGTGGTATATAGCCAAAGAAATGCAGCCGTTCAAAACGGTTGAAAAACCAGCATTTAAATAAATGCTGCAAAAGTTTGACAAGCAGTAGTAGTAAGTAGTACATGTACAGTAGCTACTGCCTCAGAGAATGTTCAGTAAGGTTGGTTACATTGTGAACCGATTGAGATGGTGCCTTAAGCCAGATACGGTCAACATGTTAGTGTTATTTATGTCATATCTGCCCTGTGCAATTTTTGTTACAAAACCTAAAAGGCAAACAGTAATTTTTATTTATATGTTCCAATGTTCAATGCCAATAAATGGTTTATTCATAAGGTGTATGTGTATTATTAAACTATGATTAAACTTATACTATAATAGTGGCATAAAATGATCAGAAATTTAATTGCGATTAAATCATTAATCGCAATTATATGTATGCCAATTAATCAACTAAAATTTCATGATCGTGACAGCCCTAATTGTTTTTCAAATAGCCTAGGCTACAGCGGATTCGCTGTGCATAAGGTTTTTTCAATAGCCTACGGTTAAACAACGGACATAAATGTCACCATGTTAACATGCGTAATATGCGTAAACCTATGGGTAGCCAACCTGACAGCTTTATTGCATTTAGTAGGGGTGGGACGATTCAATCCCATAACGATTCGATTACGATTCTTTCGGCAAAGGTTCAATGCATCATAACATCTTACATTTGACCACGATTCGATAAGATTCGGTTAGATTAATTTTGATACTTTTTAAAAAATGTAATAGGTATGCTAATGTGATTTGATACCGATACATTCAGCAGTAATTAAATATTCAATTAGAACCTTACACCAAGTTCACAGCATTGTTTATTGTTAAGGCATACCATACATTTTGCAGCTGTCTGCAGCAAATAATGCAGCAATAAACATGACTAACAGTGTATTTTCTAAAGTTGCCCTATTTAGGTTATTGTTTTTCAAACAGTGTCAGACATGGTACCCTAATACATTTGCTTTATTTACAAAATGAAAATGGCAAAATGTATAACAATTACTAAACTGGGCCAAGAAAAATGAAATAGCCTATAGGTTAGTATCATGCATAGTACTTTCCTAAATCTTAGTACGATCTAGACCTTCTAGATGGTGGAGCAAGATGCCCATCCATCCGTAGTTAAAACTACTCTCGTAGCGTTTTGCAAGGACAGTCGAACAGTTTTCTTCACCTCTTCATACAGAGCAGGTATACATTTTTCACGAAAATGTTTTCTGCATGGTATGGTGTATCTAGGTTCCACGACATTAAGTGAATCGGACAGTTAACGTAGTAATAATTAATTGAACGTAAGACATTGGAAATAGTCTTACTATTTTTGTTTTTTGTCTCTAACGTCTACTTCATTTTTAATAGAAAATGGTTTAAATTTAAATATCAGAAAGCACTTTACAATTAACTGTATGGACCCAGTATGTGTATAAACTAATAAAAACAATTATACAAAAAAATAGAACTGTTTGGCCATTTATCCAGGAAACTCAGGGGAAGTGTCAATGACTCCCGAGTTTAGCTTGCTAACCCGCTGCTGTCCTTCACGTCATTGGTGTGTCGTCGGCTCAAATGGTTTATCATGTTTGTGGTGTTGCCTGTGTATCCGATTTCTACTTGGCAGATCTTGCATATTGCAGCGGTTTTGTCAAGTACACCCTCCTTTCTAAACCCGAAATGGTTCCATACTACTGATTTTCTGTTCGGAACATCGCAAATTCTGTAAGTTTCTGTCTCTTTTGTCACACTCAGCGAGCACGCAGCTAGCCATTTCGCTCAGATCTGTCCGTCTCATTGTCGCTTGATTCCTGCCTGTCCCTGCTTTCAACTCACGCTTACGTGGGGGTTGGAGCAGAAACATGGATTGAAGCTGGTAAAAACAGTTTTAAAAGTAGTCGTGTCTCAGAAATATACATTTTAAATAATGAAATTAATATTTGTTTTTGAATAAATGAATACATGCGCACATTCATTTAAAATGTGATATTAATCGATGCTTATCAATTCTAATCTTACAGATCGATGCAGTTGTATTTACACATTCAGATCGATGCATTGTCCCACCCCTAGCATTTAGTGTCATCATTAAGGCAAAATAACAATATTTATGTTATTAATCGATATTAGAATACAGGTAATGAATTTCTGATGAAGCTTGAACTTCCAGAACTGATGTTCGACAATGCTTCATTGCAAAATCAAAAAATCATTATGCATATACAGTTAGATTTAAAACAATGTTTTATTGCATAAATTTTTTAAAATGTATTATTTTTTTTATCAACGCACGCACACACAGCAGTATTTCCACTAGTCACATAGCAGATGCAACATGTCGCGACAAGATTCTCAATAATTCAATAATCTGGCTGTCACCGCTACTGTACGCAGCTCTGCTCTGATGAGCGTGAAGTGGCACATTCCTGAGATCACAGCCTATCCGAAGTAATGAAACTGTGGTACACATGCTAATTTAGCAAAGACTTCCCAGAGATCAACTTGCAAACCAACATAGTACCTTATCGCAAGAACGAATGTTACGCTCCGTCCGACTTTACACGTACGCATTCAGCAAGCACACCTTGATACCTGGTGAGACTAGACCAAGAGCGAGGAAGGCAGACAAGCCTGTCGAGCTAACCAATTTAATCAAATGCGATGCTCTATGTTGAGCTATTTTGTACTTAAACATTTACTTTTGCTCTGTGGCTAGCTAAAAATTAGATGCAAAAATGCCTACACGCTAAAATGTATAGGCGACAACTAGGGGTGGGACAATGCACCGGTGCATCGCGATGCATCGATCCGAATGTGTAAATACAACTGCATCGATCTGCAAGATTCGAATCGATAAGCATCGATTAATATCGCATTTTAAATTAATGTACACGTATTCATTTATTCAAAAATTATTTAAAATATATATTTCTGAGACACGATTACTTTTAAAACTCTTTTGACCAGCTTCAATCCATGTTTCTGCTCCAACCCCAACGTAAGCGTGAGTTGAAAGTAGCGACTATGAGACGGACAGATCTGAGCGAAATGGCTAGCTGCGTGCTCGCTGAGTGCGACAAAAGAGACAGAAACTCCGAATTTGCGATGTTCCGAACAGAAAATCAGTGGTATGGAAGCATTTCGGGTTTAGAAAGAAGGAGGGTGTACTTGACAAAACCGCTGCAATATGCAAGATCTGCCAAGTAGAAATCAGATACACAGGCAACACCACAAACATGATAAACCATTTGAGCCGACGATACACAATTGACGTGAAGGACAGCAAGCGCGTTAGCAAGCTGGTAAGCAAGCTAAACTCGGGAGTCATTGATGAGTTTCCTGGAGCAATGGCCAAACAGTTCTATTTTTTTGTATAATTGTTTTTATTCGTTTTTATACACATACCGTGTCCAGACAGTTAATTGTAAAGTGCTTTCTGATATTTAAATTTAAACCATTTTCTATTCAAAATCAAGTAGACGTTAGAGACAAAAAACTAAAATAGTAAGACTATTTCCAATGTCTTACGTTCAATTAATTATTACTACGTTAACTGTCCGATTCACAAAATGAATGTCGTGGAACCTAGATACACCATACCATGCAGAAAATATTTGAGTGAAAAATGTATACCTGCTCTGTATGAAGAGGTGAAGAAAACTGTTCGACATCCCTTGCAAAACGCTACGAGAGTAGCTTTAACTACGGATGGATGGGCATCTTGCTCCACCGAAGTTCTAGATCGTACTAAGATTTAGGAAAGTACTATGCATGACACTAACCTATAGGCTATTTCATTTTTCTTGGCCCAGTTTAGTAATTGTTATACATTTAGCCATTTTCATTTTGTAAATAAAGGAAATGTATTAGAGTACCATGTCTGACACTGTTTGAAAAACAATAACCTAAATAGGGCAACTTTAGAAAATACACTGTTAGTCATGTTTATTGCTGCATTATTTGCTGCAGACAGCTGCAAAATGTATGGCATGCCTTAACAATAAACATAATGCTGTGAACTTGGTGTAAGGTTCTAATTGAATATTTAATTACTGCTGAATGTATCGGTATCAAATCACATTAGCATACCTATTTAAAGTATCTAAATTAATCGAACCGAATCGAATCGAATCGTGGTCAAACGTAAGATATTATGATGCATCGAACCTTTGCCTAAAGAATCGGAAACGAATCGAATCGTGATGGGGTTGAATCGTCCCACCCCTAGCGACAACCATCTGCAGCGAAATGAGGTGGTCTCCAAATTATGCGTGCAACAAGCGAAGGGCCATCTGTTTGGGAATGCACTCCCCCACTGCAGAATAAGGTGAGAAACTTAATATAAAAACTATAAAAACCGCATATCATACAGGGGCAAACTGTATGGCTTGACACCTATGCCATCCACTATCAATTGCCTGTCGCTCACACAAATGCTCCTCTCCACAACTTGCTGGATTTGGAACAAAAAAAACATATTTATAGTGTAAGGTGGAAGGGCGTAGCCAAATGCACCAGTTGGTGTGACATCACATGTACTGCACGTCACATATACTGTACAACAGCCAATAGTAAATTACAACTTCAATAGCCTACGTTTCACCACCAAAACGCGAGTTAGCCAAAATACACTACTCTTCCTATAAAATGCTAAACATTGCAATGAAATATCTCTAGCACATGGATATGTCCAAATATATCAGTAATCAGCTTAAGAAAGGGGTTTTAGGGTGTACTTACCCTTTAAAGTTTAAATAGTCTTATATGTGAGTTTAGATTGCGGCCAATCAGATGTTTATTCCCACCCTCCCTGCTTTGTAATAGAGTTTAAGGGCACGCACAGTGCCTTGGAATCAATTTGACCAAAAATAAATAAATAAATAAAAAAGGTGAAATTTCACACAAAAAACAGGATTCTGATTTTTGAAGGTAAATTCAGCAAAAATTGAATCCTATGAGCCCTATTATTGAAAAGTCACAACATGGTCTGAGCGTTTTGATTGGCCGTCTCATGCAACTAATTGCAAAAGGTTGATTGAGTTTCAACTACATGCAACCTGCTCACTTACACTGAACTTTTCAGTGAATTGCATGGGGTGCTATTCAACTCTGTTGAATGCAAACAAGTTACATGAAAAAAATTGTACGTGTAACGCCGACCTAAGACATTGAGAATGACTGCCTGCATCTCCTAGTTGTACATCTGGGCATAACAACGTGCCAAAAATAGACTGTTGCTGGATACCAGTTCTGCAAAGTGGGTGACCTTTTAAAGTTTTAATCTTCTTTGACATTCTTAGTTCAGAGATTACCACCATGCTGTCAAGGTCACACCCAGTTGTAGAACTTGCTTTTTTGATGTGTATCTCCAGCTTGTTGGCATATCCCTTGGTCATGTTGCCCAACTTAGTATTCCGAAGGTCATGATTACACTAGCCACAATGCTACGATAAAATATGCTTAACAATTTGCTACTGTGAATTGGACTGATTGAAATGCTTTGCTGAAACTGGGCCAAGAGTAAGTAGTCACAATCAGTATTGTTTGTTCATTGCCCGCGCTTGTGTAGCACACTTGTAGTATTTTGTCAAGCATAGCACTGCCCAACAATAAACAGATGGCATATTTGTGCATTTAAACAAGGTGCACGCCTCTAATTACATTATTAAAGCCTTTATGCATCTTTTCAAAGCAACACACATCTCCACCATTTTCTTTGTACTAAATTTGTTACATGCAATGAAAGTTGCTTGGGCACTGCAGTGTTTATTTAGCTCTTCAAATGCAGACTACGACTCAGGATCCTTCCGTCTTTTCTGCACTGGCATTAAATCACGTACTGGCAATTTATTAACAACCTTAATTCACTGCAAATAAAAACAGTACATGCAAATGGTGTGGGACTCATAAAAAATGGGTTGGCAAACTATAAGAACCATTGTCACTGTGATATAGGCCGATTCAGGGCTCGAGACTAACAACATTCCGACGTCCCGGGGACTATCAAAAATGTGTCCGGGAAGAAAAGATCTTAACTGTATATTCCATACACGATGTGTGTTGAGCGCCAAAGTTCAACTTTCCACGGTTTGGGTTTGTTTATTTACCAACCAATGAAATGTGCATGATATGGGGGGGGAAAATAAATAAATAGATTTTCAAAAACCTGCGAGATCAGCATACCACCATTTACTTTCTAGGTATTCACGCCACTTTTTGCGCCACTTCCAACAACGGGCACTCACTCCAAAAAAATACATTTAAAAAAAACTATGCGACAATACAGGAGTCACACAACTAACATTAGAAACTCTGCTGAACACAGGGATCACACATACAGCTACAATTGGATAAAATGTCACATTGTTTCAGTTGTGCAAAAATAAAAATAAAATGTTTTAATAGTTTTGGGGACCCTTCACATGGCCCCCCCCAGTGGGCTTGGAAATAATGGTAGAACCACTAACCAAACACAAAGAATAAGTAACAAGTGATCCTATTGGCTAGCAGATTATATTGAAATAGAAATGTAATGGAAGCCCAACTCCATTGCAAAAAAAATAAAAAATTTGTAACTCCCTTGTGGCAGTATATTTGCTTTATATCACACTATATACAGAAATCCTAAGAGTTAAATTAGGTAATCTGCCAACTTTGGTGATGGCAAAGGAAAGAAACACAAATGCAATGCACACTTCTGAGTTAATTGTCGTGCACAGCTTGTGCAATAGCAAACTACAGTTTAAAGCAAGTTTGTAAGTTTCATTGTTAGTTCCTATGACAGCTATGGTGATTAGATGTCCTGCAGTTTACCTCTTGTCCAAAGTGCTTTAAGGATACAAAGTAACTCATTGTAAATATGAGTTATGAAAATTTCACATTTCAAGAGTAAACACTGCTATCCATTCAATCATTTTTATGTTGTTACTATTAAAATGGTCTAAGTTACATTAACACTGCTAACATTACATTTTCAGTGATGGAATGGCAGTGTGGAAATCTGGATACCTACCAAGGACACTGCCCACCCCTCATTTAGACAAGCCATCAACAGCTGATTCTGGAACTTAATAGCTGGTATCGCCAATACACAACAATGTACCACAGTACATGCGTTGGTCCATGCAAACGCAACCATGCAATTACACAATTTCAAAATCTATCCATTACAAAAAGGAATTTACTTCACAAAAATGAACAAAAGTCTAGTGGTATCCGAGTCCATGTAAATGGGTTTGCATATTGAAGAGGCAATAACATTGGGCCTTGCAGTGGTGTACAAATTAACTGGACTCAACAAACCTGCTATCTAACTGCATAACGTTACTAACGCCAGTTAACTCGTAAGCCACCCTGTGTTTGTCATTTACGACAAGGATCCTGTATATTGTGTGGGAAATTTTTAATTACTCGCATGTATGATCTGTGTTTCTGTGAAGATGGCCGTGTTTAACTTAACGGCATGTGGCTCCAAACGCCAGTCGGAGTACAATCCTCGCAGCTCCCAGCATGCACCGCACCTCGCAGTTCACTGGCAGCTCCCACCTCGCAAGCTTCTAGCAGCTAGTAATAATACCAGTTATTAACGATGTCTCATTTTTCTTCGTCTTTCTGAAATTCCTCACTCCGCATGCTCTTTTGCAGAATTAATGAATCACAATTTTCAAGTTGTTAAATATTTATTTTGGCCTATTTTATTTTGTTATAGCAGCGCCCATAGGCTACAATATTACTACAAGCCTATGAAATACTGTGCAAGTGCAGTAACGTTAGCTAGCAAGCTAGTTAGCCAACTTATCGATGTGGCAAACATCTCAATATGCAAACGCAACTTTCACACTGGTAACGTTAACTTTACCATAACTTGCGAGCTGCTAAAATGCGCAAATCAGGCACGTGTGTTCACAAGCATGCAGATCAACAACACCAGTTTTAAATGATCAATTTCCAGTTTTATTAGTCTTCATTTAGGTGGAAATTAATACTGAATACTTATGCAATATATTTGTTTGGCATAGATTGAAACAGTCAAGTGCTTACTGACCCTTAAACGTGAATACATTTATTAAGAGGCAATTATTTTCTCTACATACTCTGAAGGTAATCATACATTTTTGTCAAATTATTTTTATTATTTTCCATTTAGTCAAATTAGATTTAAAAATAACAATGAGAAGAGGCTCACTCTACATAGGCTACCATAAACTGAAAAATTAAAGTATCGATGTGTAATTTATCCATCTCTTCTCCATGTTCTGGTTTTCACATGTCCTCGTTCTGTGACACAAATATTTCTATTGTGAACCAATATTATTTTTATTTTTTTTATTTTTTTTTAACATATATATATATATAGCTCAGCAGCTGTAACAGAATAATTAAATATGTTGAATAGCTTTATAGCTCAGCTGTGACAGAAAACATTTTTATTTATTTAGATTATTTAAGTTTAAACTGACAAAATATATATATATATTTTTTATTAATAAAAAAACATAAGGAATTTTAAGTTCCATGTTCTGTCATCTACTATATTATTCCATTACTTTTCCTGGTGTTTTAGGTTTTTGTCGTGGTATTGTTTCAGTATCGAGATACTTAGGCAGGTATCGAAGTCATAATTTTGGTGGTATGACAACAGTATTATGCAATTAAACATATGTTTAAAATAACATTTTCAATGTTTACATATTATGTTTAGCACATCAAATGTAGAAATGAATGTTTAAACATGTATATATAATGCCATAAAAGTTACTTGCTTTGATAACTGAGGTATTGCTGCCATGCTTCACTTGTGTGATGTAACTTTTTCAAATGTTAACAAATTGGGCCATACTTGCATCTGATTAGTTAGGGTCTACTAAATAACCAACCAGAAGACCATTATGTAAATCATACATTATCATAGAAAATTTTAAATGTCCATTTCAATGGACGCAGGGTCTGAAGGAGTTAAATCCTGGCCCCAGGATATTGCGTAAAGCCCCAGTGGTGGCCTATACCATGCGTTTTTAAGGCTACTTTCACCGTTTTATGTGACTTGTAAACCGTACTGTTATATTGTCCTTTCGTATAAATAAATAAAAATCTATTACATATATTGTTGGTGCTCCTTACATTTTGGTGGGTGCTCCTAACTTTTTGAAATTAGGAGCACCAATGCAACCAAGTAAAAAAGTTAATTTCGAGCCCTGCTATAGGTGACACTTTACACCATTCAGTAAATCAGTTTGAACAATTAAATAAAATGTATGCAATTTATCAATTAAGTTAGTAGCCTACAATAACACACTTCACACCAGTTAATGTGCATCAGACAATATTTATTGAACAAGATTGTATTGAAAATATTTATGATATGAACAACTTACCACATATTTTACATATATATTTATATAGCCTGTGGAATTATGTACCACATTTCCTACATTACTTTATACACAGCTTTCAAAATAAACACGTGGATAAATGAACAAATTATTTTTAGTTAGATTAGTTTTAACCCTTTTTCTAAACAAAAAAATTGTTCCATTGTAGCTTTTCCTGAGGGGAATATATTTTATTTGCCACCCGGCTACATAAATACTGTTGTTTGAATTATCCATATTGCTGTATTTTAGTTTATATTACTGTAGGCTATCCTTTGTTTTGTCATACCCTTATATATTGAGCGAATGTCAATGCCGTTTTTGTAGGCTATGCAATGCGATTGTCTTTTCAATTAAAAAAACACTGATACTACAACGTAAACACTTTACGTAAATACTTGGTCTTTTAAACATCCAGAGGACGAGCCAATATGCCAAATGCATATTTTATAATGGTCTCATGACAAAAAATATAAAGATAAAATATAGTAACGTTAAAAAAAAGTTCCTACTCCAAAACTTCCTACCTTTAAAGGGTAAGTACACCCTAAAAACACTTCTTTTATTTTTTTGCCGATTACGATTTTTTTAAGCCGGTTTTTCCAACTTTTCGAAGGCAAACGGGCGTATAAGGTTATGCTCCGGAAAATCTAGTCTAATACGCCGCCCCCCTCCCCCAAAACGTTCTTCCATCAACCTGCCCAGGGATTACAGATGAAAATTAGCCCCAATGGCTAAATCTGGCACATTTACATTTATTAATCTGCATTGTCCCCTTCTTAAATAAACCTAAAATTAATTTAATCACAGCAATCACATTTTCTTTCTCCCACTCTGCTATTCTCCCGCTTTGGGAGGCCATGAAGCAGGACTGATCTAAAAATGACAGTAGCCCACAAGATACCTACATTAGTTTAGCTAACAGTTAAAGGGTTATGACTGGTCAATGTTTATGATGATGCAGTTTTGACTAAATTTGATGTTTCTTGAGGTTTTAATGTGGCTATATGACTCAATTTCGTGAAGTTACTACGAGTTTCATTGTATATTAATTCATGGCTAACTTAGCAGTCATTAATAACGTTAACTGTAACTAGAAAATTATCCAAATTAAGATGAGCGCCAAGTTTATAACTAGGCCTATATGTAGCCTACATTCTCCAGTTCTCCGCCCCTGCCACGGTCGCTGCTCCAGGCTCAAGCCGCCTTTCCACTGAATACGACCAAGTTACGCAAGCGACAGTCAGATTGCGCCCCCTAGTGTCAGTAGTTCCACACTATTGAATAGGTCGTATTGAGTCAGTCATTCTGAAAGCACCCGGTACCATCGTTGCCCTGGAGGGGTACAGCCAGGGACATAAACTGTAAAATGGAGCTTGAAAAAGTTCAGGGAGAATAATTTAAACTATTATAAAAAGCATTTAGTCAGAAGTATGGGAACAACCTAGCTGACATTAGCTCCAGTTATGTGCCAGTTATCTTCGATCCATTGCGCCAGTTACGCTCGCTCCCATGTGCGGGTTATCCTTGACACCCCTCTGCGCTGTTCTCGACAGACTTTTGAATGAATTTGGCGCCTCATAGTAGGGGTGTGCAAAACTCATATTTGTAATGGTCGAATAATCAGTGGGTGGTATGAGCGAATAATCGATTATTCGGATGTGCCGACAGGTTCAGAAATGTACACCTGTCAAGTGCGAAATGCAATAGATTTTCTTGACGCGGTAAAACTGAAGCGACTGCACGTCACTCATAATAGAGGAGGCGTCAAATAAGCAGCAATAATTGTTATTGCAGCCACTATTGTAGGCCTATGAATTGCCATTTCATTTTTCTGATCTTAAATAGCGAATGCTTAACACATTATCGTTTCATCTTGCGGCTTCATACGTTGTGCCAGCTTAACCCTCTCCCGTTGTCTCCCTTCTCGTCTTGGTAAATTCGCTAAAGCCAGCTTGGATTTCCAAATTCCTTTAACCCGATCCATGTTGGAAGCCTGGTAGACGTATCTCACAATTACAGTATTCATGTTTGTCTGAAATTATAAACTACAGCTTTAAGAAAAGTCCGTAAATAAAACGCACGCAATAAGCACTATATTAAATAGGCTATTTATTCAAGTGTAGGCCTATTAAAAATGAAATAGTGGCAATTCAGGCAACAAATTTCAAAACACAAAGTAGAAAGTGCTATAAACACATAGGTTAGCCTATATCAAAACACGCCAAAGCACATGAAATAGGATCGTCGCAAATACATAAATAAAATAGCGGCAATAGATCTTAGTTGCTTGGGCTTTTCTCACAGGTTTTTATTAAGGAACAACAGCATGTCCACGTGTGCTGGGAGGAGAGTGGTACGGAGCCTGCTCACTAAAAGACCCGCAGTGGAAAAAACTCGCTCCGAGGGTACAGAAGTGGCAGGAATGGAAAGGTAGGCCTTAGTGATGCGGGACAACTCTGGAAAACGTTGTTGGTTGTTACGCCACCAGACGAGGGGGTCCTGGTCAGGGCTGATGCGGGGTTCTTGAGAATACATCTAGCACGTCCTGTTGCTCTTAGCCGTAAAAATACTCATCCCCGAAAAAGCTTGCCATGGGTCCTCGCTTTTCAGGCAGCTGGGCGTCGTCTTCTCCGGCTGATGAGGAATATGGCAATGGTGGTGCTAACACTGCTGAGCTTGCAGGCTCAAGGGATGTCCGGAAACTCCAGACAGCAGCAGCAACGTGGTCCTTGACTGCGTCTTTCACCTATTGTTTTACAATACTGTATTATAAACTGTTCACAATGATAATAATATGAATAATCACCATGGCCATTTGCCACTAAAATACTTCATTCTGATTAGGCTTTTTCTTGCTCTGCTATAGATCCAGCAACAAAGTTTATATACTGTTAAAAGGCTCCGCTACAGTAGCTACCGTTACCATTAACGTTAGTTACCCCACTAGCAACATTGCAACTACACTGTAGCCTACAATATCTTTTAAACAGGAAAACTGAAAACACACAAACTTCATCGGAAAGGAACAGCAGGTGCTTGTGTTGCGGGTCCAGGTATGAAGCCATAAGGGACAACCTCAGTGTTGCTGTCTCAGTGTCCTCTGGCTCCAGGCGCTTCCTCAGCGAGTCGAAGACCGCACGCTTGTACTCAGACACCTTCCGTGACTCGCCTGGTGATGCAGACAGGTGCTTTGACAGCAGCGTTGTAGTGACTGGGTACACCATGGAGATGGAAAGAGCTGACTCACCGCTCAGTGCCGTAGTGGCGATCGTGAGGTTTTTCAGCACCGGGATGAGCTCCTCCATGATGTGCCAGCTCTCATCCGTGGGTTCAAGGGTGCACGCATCATTCAGTTTGGTGTAGCGCCTATCTGACAGCACTGCTGAAATGGTCCACCTCTGCTCTATTAGCCGCTCAAACATGTCGCAGATGGAGTTCCACCTGGTGCGACAGTGTTGTATTAGGCGATGCTTGGGGAGGTTTTGATCCTCCTGCTTCTTCGGGGCCTGGGTTGCAATCGTGCTATGGTGGAAATGGGTCACCACTCTGCTGGCTGCCGCAACGACGTGGCTTATTGCCCCAACTTTGAGTCCATCGCTTATGGCAAGTAGGAGAGTGTGGGCGAAGCAAGGACATGAGTCCCAATCCAATATGTCGGTATCCGCTATCAAGATATTGCTGGCATTGTCGTGCACGCATGCGATTACTTTACCATCGATGCCCCACTCATCGACAGCTGCTCTGAGCGCATCAGCCAGGTTTGGCTGTGGTGTGCCTCTCCGGCATTGAGCGCGTCCTGCAGAACAGCTCTTCATCACCCAGTTCTCATCGATGAAGTGGCACATTACCGTTAGGTACGATTCCGTGACGAGGGAGGTCCAGGCATCAGTTGTGATTGCGACTTTGTCCATTTTTCTCAGTGCGCGAGTTAAGGATTCAGTGCTGTCACTATACATCTTCCCCAGGCGCGTGGTGAATGTTTTCCTCGAGGGGATAGTATAAATCGGGCTCGATAAGCCATCACTTTCCTGAACCCTTCCCCCTCCACAGTACTGATTGGCAGCATATCCTTGGCGATCATGCCAGCAATCTTTGCGGATATCGTTTCAGATCGAGGTTTGTCACATTTGCGATTCTGCAAGAAAGACATTGTAGCCACAGGGCCGGTCTCTGCTTCTTCAGCGATGGTTGTCTTGTGGATGTTTCTGAGATGGTTCAGCATCGTCGAGGTTGATCCATGGTAGGACAATTTAACGTCATAAATATTGCACTGCACTTGATTGTCCCCGATTTTCTTAAAATGGCCCCAGGCGGAGGTTTTTCTAGCTTTTTTTGGACACGGACATTTTTGCTGGCTTTGCGGCTAGCTAGTAAAGGCCTTCTCCAGCACCTGTGGTCTACAGTCTAGTGTGTATTCTTATATTTATTTATGAAATATGACATAAGAAATATGAATTGTATGTATTTATTCATCCCCAAAACACTTTTCACAAGAAATAAAATATGACATTTTTTGAGCGAAGACTACCAACACAAAATCGTTGCCCCCAGTGTAGCCTAAATGGTAACCTAGGCCTACTTATATTTTATGTCAAAGCATAAAACACTGATTTGTCCGTAGTGGAGTTCAAATTGAAATGGTGACAATCATTTTCATTGATTTAATTACAACACATCCATTTATCTTATAGACAAAAAGAAAGACCGGTCAGTGATTGTTAACTGGCAACTACCGGACTTTGGCCGGTAATGTTTTAAGTCCGCAAATGAAAATAAATGAAATAGTCAATTTTATTTATTTAGCCAAACAAAAATGTAAAATTATCCTTGCGTCTGTCTTTTTTAATTAAACTAGACTGTTGATGAAATGGTTAGAGACAGATGGCCTAAAAGTTATTTATCCTTCTGGCCATCCATCCTGATGGTCTGACGAGTTTGTGTGCCAGCAACCAGTCCAGCGAGCGTCCTCAGTCCAGCGAGTAGTGACTACTATACAGCTATGGATAACTTATGCTAGCAATCTACACATTGCCAAAATGCCTTTTCTTTTGTCAAGAAGCCGAGCAGCACTAATGCAAATAGTGAAATGCAGGCCAGTAGGCCTATAACAGATGTCTCTGAGTTTAGCACATAACTAGCCCACATTTTTGTTTGAATAATACTGGAAAGCAAATACTTTGCTATGTTTTATGCAATAGCCCATGTCATTCATTCAGTTTTCCATTGTTGTAAATTCCGATTTTATTGAGATGGGCTATTCATTAAAAATCCAAAACACGCCGCCGCGGTGGTACAACGGTAAGAGCAGCGCAGTTGTACTCCGAGGATCGGGGTTCGCGCCCCGGTCCTGCCATATCCGAGCGTGGCCGGTGCCCTGTGGAAGCGGCAATTGGCGGCCGCTTCCGGGTGGGGGGAGGGGCTCGGAGAGAATCGCTGCGCACGGACGACCCAGGGCGAGTTGGGGTCACGGTCAGGAGCTCGAGGAGCCGCGCCCTGTAGAGGACGTGGCGCCCTCCTTCCTACTACTAATACCGATTGACGGGGTTGTGTAGCAGTGGTTCTCAAGCGGTTGCTACATGGGGGGGAATTTAATTAGAATAGGGGTTCAATTGGCTACCAAATTGGGAGAAAAAGGGAAAAATCAGAAACAAATTTTTTTTTTTAAATAAAAAAAAAATCCAAAACACAGATTATATGGCAACGTGACAGTTGGGCCAGGTTTGGTCCAAGCATGGCACAGGCACATATGGCACAGTGCCAGCTGGCCGGAATCGGGTTGCATGAATTGGCCCAGGGCCGTAATTCAAGACCGAGGCTGAACCGACTCAGAAGTCAAACCTGGGCCACACCCAAGCCGAATCAGAAGCCGCACACGGGCCATATCTGGGCCACATACATTTGGCTACTTCGGACCCTTCCATGAGTATCTTTCCCACCACCAATTTTGGCATTTTTTGAACCTCAGAGGCGTGGTAGCTCTGAAACAGCCCTTAGAGTTACCCTTTAACCTTTGCATCTTCCAACACTCAGTACAAAAGGTACTAAAAGTCGCCTACTTAAAAAGATACAAACACTACGTCGAGGTGCGAGCTGCGAGGTGCGAGCTGCCAGTGAACTGCGAGGTGCGGTGCATGCTGGGAGCTGCGAGGTCTGCGAGCTCCCAGGCCAGCTCGCACAGAAGGATTGTACCAGATTGTACCCGCTCTCCCAAACGCTGTCCGTAGTGGGTGGTGATGCACGGATATATAGAGTTTTCAATTTCTTACAGCTTTATTCCAATCCAGACTAACGTTACGGGCTAGCGAACAAGCAGAAGTAATGTAGCAATATATTAGGCCTTACAACTAAGCACGCCTTACAAGAATACAATCACAATTATACATTTAGAAAGATAACTCCCTGCAGTTTTGACATACTTGCCAATCCGTTCCAACTCACTATCAATCCAGATACCAACAGGTAACATTACTGGATGAATGCTAATACACAGCTGTGACAGGCCGTCTACCAAGCACCGGTGCTGCCCATCTCAAAAATGCAGATGGATAACGTTAGCTTACTAATGTGTACTTACGCTCAAAATCAGAATCATCGTCCTCGTCTTCGTCATCTCCATTGGATTCAGTCTGCATCGGCTCCCCATCAAACATCACTCCTTTCCCCCCAGTCTTGGATGTAGTACCCGGCTCCGCGCCGTCTTGGGTTCGGTTTTCCCGCAGGCGCGTGAAATAGAGAACGGCGAACTCCACCAAGTCCGGCGGCCTTTGGCGGAGCACTTCCACAGTGTAGCCTTGTAGCAACTCCGTCAAACCAGCTGGTATTTCGATACTCATGGCTACACTTCTGTGATATTAGCTAGCTAGGTTATGGTGTATTAAGTTTCCTTCAAATATGAAGTATTTTATGAGATTTTTAAAATAAAGAAAAAGGACTGCGTCTATCAGTCCATACAAGCTGTATTAGCTTCACAGAAACTGA
This sequence comes from Ilyophis sp. 1 JC-2022, assembly GCA_022702515.1. NCBI lineage: Eukaryota > Metazoa > Chordata > Actinopteri > Anguilliformes > Synaphobranchidae > Ilyophis > Ilyophis sp. 1 JC-2022. Next base: position 30,015,939 of record CM040402.1, on the reverse strand, counting down.
CCTGGAAAACGGTAGGTTAGTTAGCTAAGTTAACGTTAGCTGGCGAACGTTAAAAGATGAGCTAGCACTAGAAGCACAGTAATGTTGCAAACTTAGCAAACCGATGCGAATCCGTTTGTGGCGAACATAACGTTACAAGTTACCTGATGCAACGGGGAAAATATTTGTTTGAAGCCAAGTTAGTCCTCAAGTTGGTCGACTTTGAAACGCAAACTCGACAACTTCAAGCATCCACTCGAGCGACTATGCAATTTTACAAATGTGCGCTTATAAAGGGCTAGCTCGCTAGCATACGAACGTTTACCACTGCCAACCAAAATTGTTGTAAGTTATACCTATAGCTAGCTTGCTATACAAAGACTGAACATATATCAAGCTAATTAGCTTGCAATCCCTTAAACGGACAAGCAACTAGTTGATTCAGAATGTGAATGATCAACGTTAGCTAGCTAGCGACAAACATATGCTGGCTAGGCCGGAACCCAAACCTTCACGACTAAAGACGGCTAGCTAACTATCCAATGTGATGAAAGTTGTAGCTAGTTATCTAACGTTAACGACGTTATCTATTTTTTAGCCTGTAAAATAACATGTAGGACAGGCAAGGTTGGCTAAGTTAGCAGGCTTGATTTTAACCGATAGCCGAGAAGTTTTCCTCAAGTTAATGTTAGTTTCTAGATTGATTCAAATGACTAATTTCAGTACTCATACCAAACTAATTGGCTAACCGGTAGCTATTACATAATTCAATGATTGTATGGCGCTCTAGAAAGATAAATTGTGCACTTCGTTTGACTGGCGCGTATACGTCTTACCTGTGACTAGCTCTCAAGCTAACGTTAGATAGTTTTGTTTATCCGCCTCCTCCACTTACACTTTATATCCTAACTGAAGCTAGCTAATGTTAGCAAAAATACTTCCCTTTTTCCACTGTTTCCTTGCAAGTGCTGCCACCACCTCTAACCACACAGTCTTCTCGGGATTAGCAAGATAAACACTAACGTTTTTTATCGTCCCAGGTATCTTTATAGCGAACTTAGCGGGGAATGCGAATCTAGCACCCACTAAAGAAGAGTAAGGCAGTGACAGCTAACGTTAGCTAAATGAGACCGCTAACCAATGTGCTATGCGGTTTAGGAGCAGCGAAAATTAACTACCAAAATACAAAACGGAAAATTCCTCAAACTAACTAAACGCAGCTAAGTTAAATAATAACCAATTCAGCAACAATAATGTGCCGGCGAAATTATAACTAGCTAGCTCTGTTGTAGCTAAAGGAACGACTGAAAGAAAATCGCAAATTAGTAAACACAATGGTAGCTAACGCAATAAACGTATATCGTTTAACAGATCCGATATCCCGAAAGTATAATGCCTTGATGTCCGATATTAAATGAAATGCCTGGTCGATTAGTTTTAAATATTACTACATATATATACATAAAACATTTAGTGTTTGCCTCGCGGTGAGGCTTTCCCTCTGCTCCACGAGCTTCGCTTCGGAGGCGTGGTCATGAGGACAAGGAGACGACTGTGATATATCATATCCTGAGTGACACACGCTAAAGCCAACCACTGTGTAGAAGGTATGCATTTTTTTTGTATGGTCTATCATTGCGTGTGATGTATGGCTGATTGCGAATGCGCACATCAACGAGGCGTTAACGGTGGCCACGAGTATCTTTTTATATAATTTGGCGCCCAACGCAGGGCTGTGTATTTCCAATTCCCACCCTAATTTGAAATGTACAATTGTCCCACCAACCGCATTCAACTCCACTGCACAGAGCGGAATCTAAGGAAAACCACCCTATGCAGCTGCATGCAGACCACAGGCTTGCCCATTCCCAGCGGGGTTGCCTGAAGAATGCAGGCCGATGAACTCACCCATACCCTGGCCAACTGACAATTGCGTGTCACCCCCCGCGGGGCTAACGGCCACAGTTGGCACTAGCACGATCTGGATTCGAACCCAGACCATGGGGCTCATCCATGCACCACAATGTGCTGCCGCAACCAAATGAGCCAGCCTGCAGCCCAGCTATGGAGCAGTTGAATAGAATGGGTGACAGCTAAAGGCTTAATTGAGAACCTGAACAAGGGATAATAGCTAGGTGATCAGTGCCCACAGCCCATGGCATAGCTTGGGGGATAAAAAATGAAAAAGAAAAAAGGGCCTCAGTAGGTGTGGAATACACAGTTTAGTCAGTAGTGGGTTCCAGGAGGTTCTAAAGACTTAGGATTTATGTTTGAATCAGCAGATTAAACTGATATCAAATATATCCACATAGGGATTCATTAACATTGAGTATAAAGTGCAGTTTTAGGTAGCTGGGACTTGCTTAAGCAACCCAAGTCTTGGGAAGCCATGACACTGTACTGTCACTCACAGGTATTCCATATAACATAATAGAGTGCTACAGTGATGACGTATTTTTGTAGGCCAACCCAAGAGTTTCTTCCACCATGGGTTCTCCATGCTTTTTCCCATAGGGTTTCGGATAAATTAAGAAAATAAGCTCTGTTGCAAACAAGGGCTTATGATATTTACATATTTTGTTCATCAAGATAATCTTCACAAAGCAACACACTTTTTGCAATTTTTGACACTTTTTGCCACCCCCCAGATCCCATAGAGATCCATTCAAATGCAAAGACGTTATAGTATTGCTTGTAAGAGTACCAAAAAATTAGTCTTTTGATGTTGTTGGGTCACAGACATCAGGAAGTCATGGCATGCAAAGGATATGTGACCAAATATAAAAAATTACTTTATTCTATATATATATATATATATATATGCAGGGGTGCCAATAATTGTGGCACACATGGTTTTGTTAAAAATAATTATTTCTTTATGAGGGATTTTTTTTTACTTCAATTAAAGGTTGGATTTTTCTAATTTTTTCAGTGTGAGATTAAGCTCATTCACCAAACGGTGCATTTTTTATAACCCTTTTTACTCATCTTTACCAGGGGTGCCAATAATAGTGGAGGGCACTGTATATAGCATTGCACAATATTATATAGACACAATTATATAATTCAAGACACATTTACCTGAAAAATCTTACCCATGTGTCTGTAGGTTAATGCTGCGCCAGCATTGGCAGGATGGATTCCCCCCTGCATGTCACAGGGCTTGTAAATATAGAGCACCAATTCTATTCCTGCGCCTCCTTACCTCAGAGGGACAGGTAAAGCCGTTGCCATGACCACAAGTTGCAGGCTTAATTCTTCCAAGCAGTTATAACTATTCTTATCTAGAGCACCACTCTCCCTTTAGTGGCTAGTCTCAGTACTGCAAAGTTTAATAGAAGGGAGTGATCTAAAATGTTGACACACGCGTTTGTGTGCATGCGTGCACACGCTATTTGCGGTCCTGAGAGATTGGCACAAAGGTAACTTGCTTTTTTATTTTTTTGTTTCTTCAGTACAGCAGATAATGCTATACTAGTAATCTAAGAAGAACTTGATTCATCCATTTTAATTAAACAATCAATAAATAAGCATTAGCTGATGGAATTGTTTTGTGTGCTCTAAAGACCATTCATTCTTGGTAAGCACAACAAGATCCTTTTATTCAACATCTGAATACCTGATAATTTAATGTTAGCTCAATACTGTTTGATTCTAGATCCTGTTGCAAATATCTTTCTTGAGATATATTAATTTTCAGCTGCCAATGAGAAGACTGTAGCTATCATTCACATTGTTTTCCCCCCTGATCCTGGTTGTTTGGAGCCAAAGTGCTCCTTGTACTATACATGATACTTCTGTCTAGCTGTAAGAACGTGAACCTCAAAAGAATCAGCTTTTTGTCAAATTCTGATGTTCTGTAGCTTTGGATAATTTCTTAAGCATATCGCACAAATTTATATACTTCACTTGCCTTTTTTGGTCAGTCACCCTTTTTCTTGTTTGCTGTTAGTTTATTTTGGCCTGGACGCAGAGCGTGCGGGCCTAAACGAGTGAATGTGGGTAACTGGTTGACTGACTGACTGGCTGGTTGCCTGAGCCCCCGATGTTGAAAAGCGTATGCGCAAATTTTGAGTTTTGAAAAGCACATGTGTAAATTTCGAGTAATTACGGTAAAAAGTTTTCTGTCTAACTCCCCGTCCCCTTTTACTAGTGTAATATTGGATTTAATTTGTTTTCTTTGAAATTTATTTGATGTGAAGGTTTAAATTCTGATTTAATGACAAATACCTTTATCATAAAATATTGTATTCCTGTTTACGTATTACTGCGCAAGGGCAGAGGCGGGTGAAGAGAAAGGAATACGTTGGGTTGTTGTTGGTCCAGGGAAGAGATTAAAACCAAGAGATTAAACTGCCATTCGTTGTGCTGTGTTTTCCTATTGTCTGGAGAAATAACTAAATATTGTCACCTACACCCACGCGTCTTACACTGATGGTAGCTGGTTGTGGTCTTTTTTTTCCTTTATGGCGAGTGACTTTGTTTTGTCGGTGGCATACGAGGTGCACGGAATTCAATGAGGCAACTGCTTCTTTTCTGGAGTAACGTTAATAAAATAGGACTAGGAATAATGACCTGCTTGAATTCTACAGTACCGAGGACTTGGTTTGCATGGAAAAACACAGGCAGACTTTTACTGGTTACAATGGAAAACAAGCTTAAGCTACAGTAGGAGAAACAACTCTGCTAACACGCAAGCTATACGGCTATGGATAAGCTACGTGAACTGACTGTGCATGCCCCTGTGGATACATTGAGAGGTATGTTAGAAGGTTGCAGAGTACAAGTTGTAGCACCCAAAAATCATGAATGAACAACTGTGGATATGTTTAAAGATAGAGGTCAATTTGCTGAAATGTGTAATCGTTCTCATTGTCATTATCGCCCAATCAATATTGTTTAATCAGCAGGAGGGGGACTTCATTGGTATTTAAATTTTACTCACAACTTTTTACGTCAGGGAAGTTAGGCCAGATAGCTATCCAGAAGAAGACATCGCCCACGTTTTAAACTCAATCAATGTCAGAGGAGCAACAAAAGTAAGCAGAGTTCAAAGCAGATTAATTTTTTACATCCCTGGCCCTGCAGATCTCTCCTCCCTTCATTATAAACACGCTAGCTAAACTACGCAATATGCCATGAACGCCCTGTGTTTTACTTTTACTTAATTTCTCCAGTTAAAATGAAAATTATAATGGATTGTGGTACGAGCATAGCTATGAACCATGAATTGTAGATTGCTCTATTGATTGACGTGGACCATAAAATAATTGCTAAAAGTCACGATGGTGAACACTATCTTTTTCATTGTAAAGAGAGGTAAAAAGCAGGCAAAGGGTGTGATATGCAGGTGTCACGAAGCGACAGCATATTAACAGACGTACATTTTTTAAGTGTCAGACCTTTCACTTCGCTTTGTGTCACTTGAAAGATATCCCACCCTCTGCCTGCCAAGGAAAAAGCCCTATCTGTCTCCCCCAATGTTTCATCGACAGAAAAAGCGCCAGTATTATAGCCCATGTACAAGGTTTTATATGGTAATCAGTGGGCGGGGCAACAATGTTGCTCCATTTAGTTACATTATTGGGGCAATAGACAAACAAACTACAATGTAGCAAAGAAGTGTTTAATTTCAGGCAGCACCAGCTGCCTGTTGCAATTATGTAGACTGCGAAGTAGGCTGTATAGTGTGGAAACGTGGGGCTTAGGTTCTGGAAGCAAAAACTCCATTCACTTTTACATGGGCTGTGTTTTTGCATACTAAGTAGTATATTCTTTTTAGTGCACTTGGAAGTACATACTTACTTCCAAGTGCTACTTGAGTACGCAAGTGTGCAATTTGAGGCACAGCCAAAGTGACATACATACTCAGAAAAAAAACTATTAAAACCTAATGCATGTGGTTGACCCTGTGATAACAAAGTATATCTATAATTGGTAATGGTATAATTGGTATAATTAAAGGCCATGATACATTGGCAATATTATAGGCAGAATAGATATTGCCTGCAAGAAGGATGGAGATAAGCAAATGGGACTAAAATCAGCGAGGAAAACATGGTGGGCTCTAATGTGTTGAAAGAATACTGTTAGTCACATTTGTGGGCAAAATTGCCCATTTGCACTGCCTCAAGAAGTTTCCTGTGTATCATGACCTAAATGATTGTGAAGGCAATGGCAATCATCTTTACTGGAATTAAATCCTAGCCACTTATCAAGATCCCTGTTGGGAAAAAATGAAGGGATGAATTAATAGCCTACTGACAACCCCATGTGCCTCTTCTCGTCCCGTTAGCCATGGAAAAATTTATAGAATTGAAAAATCTAAATAATGCATAAACTAGGACAGTGTTATGTTAATCTATGCCAAAAACTGGTCTCTATCAAAGCATAAAATTGGAATAGAAGTGGTATAGGTGTTAAGCTAGCCGTAATGACCAAGGTAGACCAGCCACGCTTAGGCACCACCTAAGCTTATTTTTGAGCCAGGAAAAACCCTAGAAGGGTGTTGAATCCATTAACAGTCTAACGTGAAACACCTTCATGCACACTCGTCTTTACCTGAATCACATTGATTTGCTAGGCATTTCTGAGAATCGTAGCCCATGCTAAAATTAGTCTAATAAAGTGCAGGAAACTTTAGGTCTACATTATATAGAATTTGGTAGAATTTAACAACAAAACCTTTTTTTTAATTTATTATTATTTTGAAACAAAAAATTTTAACTAAATTAATTTCTTTACAATTTAAGAAATATATGTGATGTGTTATGTCCGCCGTTACCTTCCAGTCCACTTTTCTATTGTTTTCCCTGTGTTCCCCATTCCTCTCATTTTATGTCATGTTTTTACTTTTACCCTGCCTGTCTTTTGTGTTGTGCAGGCTGGGTGTGGTTTCCCTCCTCGTTTCCTAATTCCCCTCTCTTAATCTCCCAGCCAATCACTCGCTTTCCCTGTTCACATTCCACACTCACTCTCGTTAGCTCATTCATTCTCGCATACATTCCGCATGCTTTACTCATCAAATCTACCATTTAGGTTCCCTTCTCTGTTCATCCTTTTGCCAGTTTGTTACGTCAAGTCATGTTTGTTGCTCTTGTTAGTCAGCCATTGTTTGTTGTGTTTTGCTAACTTGTCTAGTCTGTCTTTTCCAGTTTACCCGCCAGCCTACATTCCTTGCTCTGCCATTGCCCTCGCCAACCCTGCATCCAGTCTGTCACCGGTTGTCTGCCATTCACCCAGCTCTTCTCCTGTTTCCCTGATCATCTGCCCCTGGTTATCGCCAACCCCGTATCCAGACCCTCATCTCGCTCTTCCTCTTCCTCTTTATTGTTGTAGTCTAGACGGAGCTGAGACAAACAACAAACTGGCTGTGAGTGAATTAAACTGGGGAGTTTAAATAGAGTGAGGAACAGGTGAGAGTACTGATGGAATAATTAAAGTGCGTGCGGGATGTAAGCAGAGGGGGAGAGTGATAGGCTAAATGATACGGCGAGAAAACGAGGAACAAAACGGGGAACCACACCCAGCCTGCACAAACACGGAACAAGACAGACAGGGTGAACTGAAAAACATGACATGAAACATGAGGAATGGGAAAACAAGAGAAACAAAAGGAAGGTGAACTGGAGGGAAACGGCGGATGTGACGATAATCATCGTCATAGTTATCGGCAGAAATCTGAGACTATCCTATTTCTAACTATTATAATACTCAAAATGTCAGCACGCCCCGTCCTCATTTAAAAAAAATCTAATATATGGTCAACCTATACAGTAGGCTACAAAATAAACTAGATGACTACTCTGATAACAACTATAGTAACATAATTAGTATGCTTGCATTTATGCTATTATACTATTGTTATTCTATTGTGAAACCACACTTTTTGTTATTCATCATACTTTATTTTTATTCCGCCACTTTTTGGGAACCTCCTACACCAGGGAAATGTCCTCCTACACCATTCACACCATCAACACATTCATACCTCATATTATACCTTTATACACCCTCCAGGTTGCTATTACTTTTTACCTTCATACCATATACACCTTTTCAGATAATTGACCTTTTATTGCCAAAAGAATGTATTGGAGTCAATGGGCACATTTTGAAAACCGATGCAATAGAATGTGGATGCTGTAACATATTACACTTCAGAAAATGTAAACCTGTCTAGTTTAACGCAAGAGCCAGATGATCTTGAAGAGCAAGATGAATTGAGTAAGGAATCAGAGTCAGGGTCAGCTGTGAATGATGAAGGTAAAGTATACAAACCCCAATTCCAGTATGTAAAATGCACATAAACGCAGAAAGCAGTGATTTGTTCGTTCTCCTTTATATATTTAATTGAAAATGGGACAAAGAAAATATATTTAATGTTTCACCTTATCAACTTTATTGATTTTTGTAAATCTACGCTAATTCCGAATTTGATGCCTGTAACACATTCCCAAAAAATTGGGACGGGCAAAAAAAAACTGGAAAGTTCAAAGATTAAGATTACTAGATTAAGCTGTAAATTACACTGGAATAGTATGGAACCCATGGTTGGCTAAGTGGCTGTAAGTCATCAAGGGTCTGCGGTATCAAACGAGCATCAAACCATCACTCTGCTGCCAAATATGTAGTAGATATGGATTCATCACTTGAAGGGTTGTTTTCCTGATTTATTTTTCCATAGAGTTCAATAGGAAAATAAATCGGGAGAAACAACTCTTAAAGTGATTCATCCATAATTACAAATGGCATCCATTCTACTTTTTTCTAATCATTCAGTCTAATTGTTCAAGTGTTTATTAAATTGGCAAATGAAACTAGGTGAGTTTTGGTGATCACGTGGCCACTGTAGCCTCATCTTCCTGTTCTTAGCAAACAAGAGAGGAACCCAGTGTTGTCGTCTGCTGCTGTAGCCCATCTGCTTCATGGTTTGACATATTGTACATTTAAAGATGCCCTTCTGCACACCCCTGTTGTAAACCGGTGTTATTTGAGCATTTGTAGCCTTTCTATTAGCTTGAACAAGTCTACCCATTCTCCTCTGACCTCTCTCATTAACAAGGTGGTTTTTGTTTTGCCCACAGAACTCCCGATCACTGGATGTGTTTTATTTATCGCACCGTCCTTTGTGAACTCTCGAGACTGCGGTGCGTGCAAATCCCATGGGGCTGTTGTTTCTGAGATGCTGGAACCAGCACATCAGGCACCAAAAATCATACAATGGTCAAAGTCGCTTAGATTATGTGTCTTGCCCATTCTAATGTTTGGTTGAACAACAAAAAAACCTCTTCACATATTTATATATTGAGTTGCAGCCACATGATTAGCTGTTTAGAGGAGCAGGCTATTTGCATTAACAAGCAAGCGTACCTAATAAAGTGGCCACTGAGTGTATATTCGCTTGTTGCACCTTAAGTAAATTTGTGGTGCATTCCTTCATGTTTATAATTGAGCCACATTGGGATATTTTAAATTGCTAAACAAACATGTGGGTGTAACATTTGCACATGAATTTGCGGTAACACTACAATAAGGGAACACACCTCATGCCTGAATTAATGCATGACTCATCATGATTTAATGCATGAATTAATGCATGATGTATCATGAACTCTGTGCGGTTCAATATTAATAAATGATCAAGGCATTATTAGTTCATGTGATTACCGTACACTTAATGTATCATCAATTAATGAACATTAACTCATAGTTAAGTCATACATTAAGTAACATGTCATCAAAGTAGCTGCAAACCAGTTAGGTAGACAAAAGCTTCTCAGACCATCAGTGGTGGATTTATCTATATCGGGGCCGCTAAAACTCAGAAAAAACGACGACAAAGCTGTTCGCTTAAAAATAAATTCTGCTAGTGTGGCTTCTAAGCCCCATCTATCATTTACCTGTGAAAATGGTGACAGTAATATCAAATGCTTTATGTTATTTTAATTTATCTTAGAAAGTGCATAATTAGTATTTATAGTCTATATTTGCCAATATTCAGTCATTCAGACTATGCTTCTGGGCAAACCCTATAGTAGGCCCATCTCTAATGTGTCATAAAAAAATCACGTTTAATAGACTTGATGGTGATCTATGTAAATAATATGGAGTCAATGTGTGTGGATTATGACAGCCATTCATGTTTTAGAGAATGAGTACTTTGTACTTATTTTTCAATTATATAGTTACCAATACTCAAGGTTAATATATACGCTATTTGTTGGAAAAATTGGGTCGGGGTTGAGTGTGATACCCCAAAAATATCAAGTGGCAGTTCTGAGAGCACAAACAACCTTGTTAATGAGAGAGGTCAGAGAAGAATGGCCAGACACATTCAAGCTAACAGAAAGGCCAAAAAGATTATAATTAACAACAGTGGTGAGCAGAGGGGCATCACTGAATGCACATGTTGAACCCTGAAAGGGATGGGCTGCAGCAACAGAACATTAGATAGTACTAGGTAGGTATTCCTAATACAGTGGATACTGAGTGTAAATTGTAAGTTCACCATTTATCATTAAATTTCATCATTATTTCACACATGCAATCACCATTACTTCCTAAGTACTTGGCTGACTTGTGTCCCTCTAAGTAAAGTCATGGCATGATACTAATTTGTAAATGATTACTTAATGTAGATTGATAGGAGGCAAGCATTTGTTAACCATGAGTTCATCATTACTTAATTATGAGTTCAATGAATTGTGACCCTTCAAGTAAAGTCACACACAATTCTTCATATAATAATGATTACCCCATCATCACATCACTATTACTTAATAGCTCAATGATTTCTGCACCCTTGAAAACCTAATATTAAAATAAACCAGTCAAAAGTCGTCCAAATAGAACATCAATGTTTTATTAATTATACATGTGGAACACAATTTAAGACATTCAAAAGGACCTCACTCCCATTTCCTCTCAGTCACCATATCTCATTTTTATAAATCCCCTTAGCCCTCTCTATATTGTGTGTATGTCCCCCACTGTTAGGATCAATAAAGCTCCTGCTGTAGTTAACAATGAAATGTGTGTATCCAGCAGTGGCAACGCCACTGATCACTTATTGTTGTGGTCCCCCGACGAACGTGTCTTCAAAATTTGGGAGCAGTCTTCACCAGTCTCAGAACTGGCCATTTCCTCTGATACCTCAAAATCCCAAAAACCCATTTCCGCCTCCTCCATGTCCTGCCATATCTCCCACGACCCTACTGTTAAAAGAAGATCATTTACAAATCAAAACTAGAATGGCACTCAGATAGACACCAAAAAAAAGTGGGCAATACACTGAACTCTATGATATTGAACAGACTCAACTGCTTGCTTCTATTGCCGAAGTTACAGCAACCAATATGGCTTCCAGTGCACTGCACCTCTCAATTTCCGCTTGGGCTATAATTTAGAAACACCTGCCTTTTTCTACCAAAACTAAAAGGTTAACAGTCATATATTAAAACTAGTTATATCCACAATACATATAAGAATAATAATCAATGCGTGATTATAGTTGACACGATACAAAGCTAGTTGTTGTTTTACTCATCGGAGATTACTCTGGTTGGTCTTCTTGAACACGTGATGATGACTAGCTGACAGAAATCAGTATGAAAAGGTTGAACTACATGTAGGTTTATTACAACATCACGTAAAGTAGTTGAATCTAATTCAGTTCAATATTTCTATATATATATATATATATGTCTGGTGGCAACTGAAGGATAACTAAGTTAGGCTACTGTACATGCTCCTCGCAAAATCAAATTATTTAAATAAGTCCAGTCCTGAGCTCACATGACAGGGTAACGTTAGATACATACAAATTTTACTCCGAAAAGGACATTTCTAAGGGAATTATGCAATTTAACATTTGCCTAACTAGCTACTGTTACAGTTAGCAGCAATATGCAAATCCCTGTGTGTTCTAATACTAATGCCACTGAACTAGCCTAAATAAATTTGACATTGGCAAGCCAGCAAGCAAAATTACAAGTGATAGTAGGCCTCATAGCAGCTAGCTTGCTAGCTATTTGTGTCTGAGATTGATTCGCTGCTACGTCGATTTTTTTGCAAACATAGCCAACATTGAACGCATTTACAATGAGCTAACTAGCTACATAAACTACTTACCGGAACTTAAGTAACATTCATGTAGTTTTTTCAGTTAGCTTAGCAACTAAAGTTACATAACGTATGCTTAGAATGACGCGCATCTGCCCGGCGCTAGCCGGTTTTAAAGTTGGTTTTCGTTGGATAGTCACAATCATAACGGGTTGTAAGTAGTAGTACTGGGCCATGACAACATAGCCATAATCTAAAAAGAAAAGGGAAACTTCATTTCGTCTGTCTGATAATGACCCATTTCAGTGTAAAAACTCCACTGACTTCCATTCATTCAACGAGCGCCTGTTGTCTGTCTAATAGATTTTATTCGTTTACATGGAAGTTCGAACTACCGTATATTACGGTTGTGGTTTTTGTATACGGAAAGCTAAAGGCGACAAAAGTCACAAACAGGTTATCTGGATTGTAAAAAATAAAAACGCTTTTAATAATTTCCTTAGCCTCCAATCAGTAGGTAGTAGATTCACTTCCTATTTTTATTTTTCCTATTTTCACGGTCCTAGCATGCGTGTAATTGTAGGCTAGATTAATCATTATTGTACCCGTTCCCTAATCAGAGTCATATGTTGAGTAAGTCATATGTTGACCAACCAGATGGCTGTTGGCTGTACAATAAGTAAAACATCAATACTATATGTTTGTTATTGTGTCAAGTAAAATCACAGATTGATTATTCTGTATTATGGTATAACTGGGTTGAAAATATGACTAAAGCACCATAGTTTTAGTAGAAACATATTAGAAGTAGGCGTAGGGTTCACCCAGCAGCTTATTAGTCTGAATGATTGAATATTGCAAATAGGCTAATATTGATAAATAATGACAAATCATACATTTCCTAAGATAAATTAAATTAAAATAACATAAAACATGTGATATTGCAAGCCACACAGATCCTGTCTCCTTATATGCACAAGCAATGGGGGGGGGGGGGGTTGTTATAAAAATGGGTGATTTATAAAAATCTGAATTTCTGTTGTTTTAAAAGCGAACAGCTTTGTCAGCACACTGTCAGGAAGAGTTTTGGGGGCCCCAAAATGGATAAATCCACCACTGATGGTCTGAGAAGCTTTTGTCTACCTAACTGGTTTGCAGCTACTTTGATGACATGTTACTTAATGTATGACTTAACTGTGAGTTAATGTTCATTAACTGATGATACATTAAGTGTACAGTAATCACATGAACTAATAATGCCTTGATCATTTATTAATATTGAACCACACAGAGTTCATGATACATCATGCATTAATTCATGCATTAAATCATGATGAAATCATGATGAGTCATGCATTAATTCAGGCATGAGGTGTGTTCTCTTTTTGTAAAGTGTTACCGAATTTGCCATATGTACGCCTTGTTTGCATCCTTTTTAAAGTTAACACCATAATCTCTACAGTTTTAGCAAAAGGAGACTGGAGGTTGGGGTGGGGAGGTTTGACAAACGTATTTCCATTTTAAAAAGGATTACGTAAATATCCACAAGACACTTTTCAGTGTGATTTTGTGTGAGTTCTGTCAATAGAACAAAATAGCACAAATGAGGATTACATACAGCACAAATTGCATACAATGCAAAGTGCCTATACAGTGTGGATTACCCACAGCAATGTTCACATATAATAGGGATTATATTACAATTCATTAGAGTCACATGCAGTTTGTGAATCCCTAGCTTCTGACTGGGGGTCTTGTTCTTTCTCTTTACACATTCATAAAATCTTGTAAAAAAACAACATATCCCTTCTGAAGTATATGTGTTTCCTCATGTTGTTTTGTTTCACCTGTTCCTCGTTGTCTTGTGAGTAATCTGGCATATAAACTCCCGTTTCTTTGTTCTGTGCCAGATCATCTTGTGCCTTGTGCTTGTGTTAAGTCTTTCCAGCAGTTTTGAATCCCTGCCTGCTCCCTGCCTGCTCCCGTGTACCCCTGCCCGCCTGCCCTTCCTCGTCCGAGCCCTGCATCCTCCTGATCCCCTGCTCTGACTGATTCCCCGGTTCTGACCCCTGCCTGTTCCTGAACTTCACTTTTTCCCATCCTGCATTGCCCTGTTCACTGGACTTTGACCCCTGCATTTGACATTTGATTATGTTTCTGCCTGCTCTGTATTGCACGCACTGATTGCTGACCTTGACCCATTTCTGTCTGACCTCGCATAAAGCCAATTCCCATTACTCTGGTGTCTGCGATTGGTTCCGATCTGTTCACATAACAATGATTATTTATGTTGTATTTGTATTTTTGCATAAGTTAACTTGCATTTAGTGCTTTAATAATGTTACACATACACTTGCTTGTGTGTCACTTGCATTGTGGCTAATTAGCATCTGCTAGCTAACTGCACGTAATGTAATTAAAGTCAATCAGTGCAAAGTTGGCTAGTTTAATAAGCTGTCATTAGCAACTTCAAGATTGCTAGCCCTCACATAACATGAATGGTTTCTGTACAGTTCTGTGGTCCAAACAGACGGCACATTCGCTAGATGGTTCGCAGCTTATGAGTCTGCCAACAACAACATAGGCCTATCCAAGATTCTGGGCCAGATTGGTGGTGTTTGTGTAATATCATATGCAATGGTGTATTAATAGTGATTATTAGCTAACTGGTTACCATTTAGCCTACAAAACGTAATGAACATTCAAAACCAGTGTTACAGTTATAGTAATATTAGTGATGACTGAATCGCCAACTAGCTACCTAGTACCTTACTTCACACTGTTTCAAAAAGGACCAGTTTGGCCACAATACATTCTGCTAGTATTGCAAGGTAGCTGTGTCTTAGTGCCAAGCTAAATCAAAAACCTGCACCCACATCGGCCTCCTTTTTGGATAAGATTGCCCACCCAGGTGGGTATACTACAAAGCAGTGCAGTTATCCAGCTAACTCAGTAAATCCTGCTTTGTACAAACCCCAATTCCAAAAAGGTTGGTACAGTGTGTAAAATGCACATAAAAGTAGTGATTTGTAAATTCTTTTACATATATTTACTTGAAAAAAGTATATATAAAAAAAAAGATATTTAATGTTTTACCTTATCAACTTTATTGATTTTTGTAAATATACGCTAATTCTGAATTGTATGCCTGCAACACGTTCCATTAGTTCAATGTATTTAAATTTGAGCAGTGCAACATTACCTTAACTTCTGTTCCATTTCGTCATTCCTGGTGTTTATACAATTTTGTTTTGAGACATAAGTGCTGACAAAACTACTCTACTTGGAGGTCTGGACTTCAATTAATATTCATGCCGTGGGAGGAGCAGAAACAACTTACACGGCACTGAGGAACGTCAAAGTCTGAAAAAGCGTAGATATGGAATCTTGAAGCATGAGAATAGGAAAGAACATTGTGTCAATGGTGACAAAAGTGCTTAAATGAGAGTTAACATCAGGCATTCCTTCCATCAACCGTCTGGTGTTATATCATTACATTTGCAATTTATAGTAACACACATCTGTAATTTGAGGATTGCTTGATTGTATTTTAAAGGTGCCACATTATTTGTTGTCTAGCTGTAAGCGGAAGTGTTATTAAAGCAGTGACGGCATTGTGCAGCAGTCATGTTGTGCATAACAATACATAGGCATAGCTACCTCTCTTTCACATGGGATAACTAATTATCAATTGATCTCATGTAAATTGTGAAAGACCACGCATTAAGCATTTTTACTGGTTGATCACTAGTCAGCATACATTGGCTGTAGTGTGAAGATGATACTAAAGTGTGTGTGTTTGTGTGGTGTGGGGGAGGGTTTAGTGGAACTGTCCTGAGTTTTGTAGAAAAGTAAACTACTCCACCCAGCTGAATGTGTTTCTTTTTGGCTGGCTCCACATGCTATCGTGCAGATCAATGACTGATCCTCGTCCTCAGAAAGGCGTGGTTTATTTTCAAAATTCCAAATAGGTGTCAATGTCCTTTGTCTAACTTTCAAGATAAAGGTTGACATGTGAAATTTAAACTTTCTACTTTAATACTTACCAATATTGTTATGTATTGTTGGAAAAATTGGTGTAATAAACAGTCTATCTCCTTAACTTAATTCAGGGTGAGTAACTTAACATGCGGACCTTGCCACCGGATGGATATGTATAGTTACTCTTGACTTTACACATATTTCAATGTTACAACATATAATTTTATACTTTTTACAGTTCTTTGACACCTGTACTGCTTCACTCAGAAAATGCTGATCCATAAGCTGAGAATTCAGTACTCTATAGAAGGGAGTTCCAAAACTGAAGTTTGGTACTCTGTGGGTCTATGAAGTCCTAAGTGGTCCTCAACAACATATTTTTCCCCCTTTAAGAGTATTTTTTATTTTATTTTTTAGACGTGTCATGGATTATGCATTATAGACTTTGATATGAAGTAGTGTAGTACACATTCATGTTAACTCTGTGATCAGTGTAACACCTAAGTAGGCTAATTATATTTCATTTAACAGCTATAAAACTTATGTAGATCAAGGTTGTGATCAATTCCGTTTTCATTTCAGCCAATTTACAAAATTAATTGAAATTGAAATTCATGTATGATTCTTTGCAAAATGTGCTATATAAATAAAATTTGATTTCATCTGACATGCTTCATGTACTACTGTGCCAAACAGCCTCTGCATCGCAACCTGTTTTGGGTGTTGGATAAACATATAAAAGATGAACCTTTTTACCGAGGTGGGGGTCCTCAGCCACAGGGTGGTTCATTTAGGGGGTGCTGGGATTTAAATGTTGGGTGTTAGTTGTTCTTTTTTTGTTACACTGAAGAAAGCTTGAACCTGAAACGTCTGCGTTTGTCCCTCAGTATTAAATATTATCGCTAAGGCGTATTTGATGCATTTTTTGGTGTGCGGAGCTTTCATTTTGTTCCCTTGGGTATTAGTTGTGTAAACAATGAGTACCACAAGCCAATCAAAGGAGATCGCTAATGTTTTATTGCCTGCACCAAGTACATAAATACATGAGTATGCCAGACCGCATCAGTTAAACATAAAGTACAAAATCATATCCTGTAAGCTGACTATTCCAAACCACATTCTCTAAGCCTAAATGTGACCTTCCTCCAGTCAATGCCATAAAACCACAACCCACAGCTTTCAAATTTTTAAATGTACAATATTTTTAACAGTAATCATGTTACATGTACTAAAATAATAAGTTGTAGGTTAATGTGTTAACACGGTGCCTATGTCAGATGTACTGTAATTGAAGACATTTAAAAAGTGCCTTATCTCCATTGAGAGGATCCAAGCTTTGTGGTACTGGCAGTCACTGTAGACTGCCACAGCCTGATGACCACTCCGTGGGACGCACTCAATTACACACACACAAACACACACAAGGATGAACACGCACTCATGCAAGTACACGTCAGCACACACATACACAAATACAAATACACACACACGCACACAGACCCCTCACACACAGATGCACACAGCCTGATTCAAAAGAAATTCCAGTCCCGCTTGGTTATATTATACACTGTCAACACATATTGCTAATCTTACAATAAATCTATGATAAATAAATTTATTTGACCATATTAACATACTAGAAACAATGACGTACAAGATACTGACGTTGATAAAAAGCACATTCCCCCACCATTAAAGTCATTAGTTATTAGTCTAATTAAGAAAGATGCACAGTAACCAGCATGCAATTCATAGTCCAGGTCACAGCTGGCCTGGCTTCCCTGTGACATAGAACAGTACACATCTTCTGCAGAACTCCTGACGGAGCACCATGTTTGCTTCCTCTAGATATATCAGTTTTCTACATGGAGTTTTTTTTCCTGAAATGTTACCATGGTAACAAGCAGTTCCATTGAATGTGCATGTGAGTTGTCGGCATTACTGCCAGATGACCACCAGGGGGCGCCTATGACAAAAACAGTGCCCTGCTGGCAAGCAAATAAACCTGATTGATTGTGTGAAAAAAATAAAATTTCTGTACAGGGACGTATGACCCACTCCACCACACTGCAGATCTGACATATAGGGAAGTCATTCAATAAATTATTTCTCTCATTAATATACTCTCTCAGTCTGTCTTTTAAATATACAGAACGTCACCTCCTCATTTTAATCCTAGGCACAAAGCTTTTGCCCTCAGAAAAAATTTGAGATGGTTCTTTACCATCTGTGGAGTCAGAGGTCATTCATAAGAGCAACCCACTGACCTTCTTACCTCTCCTTCTGCCTTGTTGGAAGACCTCGGCGGGGTCTGCCAACCTCAAAGCGCAGGACTGAGGCTGACCTGGGGTTGGAATGCAGTTACACTGTATCTGTACTGTGATTGGTGCAGCTGCACTGCTTATGTAACATCATTGCTGGATGTTTGACTGAGTTTAGCAGTTGGTGATTTGTCACCGGGTTTCTCCTGTCAGTACGAATGTAAGTTAACAGTGAAGAGACGCAGATAGTAGACAGACAGGAGCAAGAAAATGGTGGTCGCTCTAGGGGCTGGATGCCGGCTGGCCTGGGATCCGCTCCATGATCCACGCGCTCACCTCCTGCAGAACTGAGTCCACTGTCTCTGGCAGGTCATGGTGAAGGGCATGGTATGCACCATCATACACCTGAGACACACACACTGATCAGTACACCTGAGACACACTGATCAACACACCTGAGACACACACTGACCAGTACACCTGACACACACACACTGATCAATACACCTGAGACACACACTGATCACTACACCTGTAACACACATACTGATCAGCACACCTGAGACACACACTGAATCATACACCTGATCTGCGACACACATACACAAATACACAAACACAGACACTATTCCCCCTCAAACACATGTAAAATATACGCACACAACTTCTCAAACTCAGACATACTGAAGCCCATACACACACATGCACAAATGCAACGGATTGAGTGGGAGGTGGAATGGTATGAATTGTGGCCTGAGCACCTGGAAGTTGTTAGAGTGAGAGAGCAGGGATTCTTTGAACACATTCTTCCATGTAACCACAGACCACATGTTAGGCTTCACATAAATTGCTTTGTAGAATTTGTTCTTCTAATTTTGGCTCAATGAAAATTAAGTTTTATATATTACGAGAAAGACAAGCAGATGGAGGGAGAGATATAGGCGAGAAGACAAGAAGTGTAGAAAGATATAAATAGATACAGAAAAGGCATATAATGCCAAAACACTGTACAAAGGGGCTCTCATTCTACATATTTTAATATTTTTATGCTTGTGTTTGTGTTTGTGTGTGTGTGTGTGTGTGCGCGTGTGGGTGAGTCTGTGTGTGTGTGAGAGAGGGAGACATCCCACCTTCAGCTTTTTGTCAGTGCTCTTAGTGTTTTCCATCATGAGATGTGAGCCGCTGATGTGACACAGTTTGTCAGCGTCACCATGGAGAAGTAGGAAGGGCCAGGTAATGGCAGGAATGACCTTCTCGATCTGTTGCGTGGCAGCGAACAGCTGCATCCCAAACGACACGCGCATACCGCCATGGTGGTTCAGCTCATCTTTGTCATAGGCCTCTACCTTCAGGGGGAAAGGTACTGCTCAGGCCTCAGTGCACCGCATATGCTCACCACAAATAAACCATATGGCCTCACACCACCCATGGTCAGTACTGACCAACGCCTCAAGTTTAGACCCGACCCACACTGGCCCACACCTCACATCATACACGCTCAGTGCCGATCCACACTGCACATTTGCTTGGTGCAATAAACAGTCATTAGGCTCACCTCCTTCTGCTCCCGAGAAATCCATTTGGAATCGATAGATCCCAGACAGAGGCTCGGCATCAAGTGATTTAGAATCTTTGCCATGAACACCTGCAGAGACCATAGACAACAGCTCAAATTGTAATTAAATTTATTACATTTACACATATGAAAAAAAAAGCCCACTCAGTCCATACACCTGACGCCACTCAACCATATATAAGCCTTCCATCAATTATCTATATCCACTTGTCCAATTCAGGAACACGGGCCATATACTGTATAACCTTATATATCAATTCATATTCCATACATGTTATATAACCACTTTGACTAAATCTGGACTAATAGAACTGTGTGATCACAGTATTCTGTGGCAGAACTGTGTGGCTATTATTCCGTTGTAGAATGATGTGACTGTAATAGTCTGCTTTAGAACTATGTAACTGATACACTATATACCTGTGTGAATGCAACATTCCACTGAGAAATCTTGTGTAGGATTCTGTTATAAAACTGTGACTAATATTCTACCCACGGGCTGATATTTGAGGCAGGAGAGTAAAGGTGATAGGGCCGGGGCTCACCTTGATGGGTGTGGCTGATTCTGGGCTCATCTGGACCATGGGTGCAATCAGCACCACTCCAGCAAAATCATTTGGTCTCTCACATGCAGTCAGAATTGAGATCGCCCCACCCTGCAACAGCATACTCTTCTCATAACATCACACTCTACCATACTGACGATGAGGTTATCCAGCATAACCCTCCACTGCACTGACAATGAAGCCATCTCTCGTCACACTCCTCTGTACTGACGATGATGTCATCTAATATCAGCCAGCTGCTCCAGGGAGATACAGAGCCCTGCCCTGAGAGGTGGCATTGCTCTACATGTAGTGCACACTGGTGAGACGGCACATTCGGTGAAGCACACACAAGTGAGTGCTCAGTGAGTGATACACACACACATACACACCCACACATATATACACACACCCATATATAGGTGACACTGGTTAAGTGAGTATTACAGACAGGTATGTAGTATGCAAATGTGAAATTGAAACACACAGGTAAACGCACATACACACAGGTGAAGGGGTGTCAGTGGTCACAGGTAAACACACATACACACAGGTGAAGGGGTGTCAGTGGTCACAGGTAAAAGCACATACACACAGGTGAAGGGGTGTCAGTGGTCACAGGTAAACAGACATACACACAGGTGAAGGGGTGTCAGTGGTCACAGGTAAACACACATACACACAGGTGAAGGGGTGTCAGTGGTCACAGGTAAACACACATACACACAGGTGAAGGGGTGTCAGTGGTCACAGGTAAAAGCACATACACACAGGTGAAGGGGTGTCAGTGGTCACAGGTAAACACACATACACACAGGTGAAGGGGTGTCAGTGGTCACAGGTAAAAGCACATACACACAGGTGAAGGGGTGTCAGTGGTCGCGCCCAGAAGAAGTAAAGATGAAGGAAGCAGAACATAAAGAGTACAAAGGAAGATAAGTGCAAGTGCAGAAAAGATCGGCTCTGTTCTCAGCTGATTGGACACACAAATATCACTCATCTCTACTGAAGCTGGAAGAATACAGCTTTTGTGCACAGACTGAGTCTAGTTGCATGAAACACAAATGCACCATTATATAAGGCCCTGGCAGTTCTGAACTGAACATGGAATTGTGCCAGTCTGCAGAGAGCGGGAGATGAGAGAGGGGTATTCCACAAAATAGACACTCTATTGTGTTTCACTGCACATGCTCTCTCTGCAGGTTCTACTGAATGCGCTTTACGTGTAGAGTTTACTACACATGTTATGTGCTTGGGGTCTACCACACATGTGCTCTCTGAAGATTTCTAACACACATGCTCTCTCTGTAGAGTTATACCACACATGCTCTCTATGTAGAGTTCTACCGCACATGCTCTCTCTGCAAAGTTCTACCACACATGCTCTCTCTGTAGAGTTCTACCGCACATGCTCTCTATGTAGAGTTCTACCACACATGCTCTCTATGTAGAGTTCTACCACACATGCTCTCTCTGCAAAGTTCTACCACACATGCTCTCTCTGTAGAGTTCTACCACACATGCTCTCACACATGCTCTCTCTGTAGAGTTCTACCACACATGCTCTCTCTGTAGAGTTCTACCACACATGCTCTCTCTGTAGAGTTCTACCACACATGCTCTCACACATGCTCTCTCTGTAGAGTTCCACCACATATGCTCTCTCTGTAGAGTCCTACTGCACATGCAATCATGTAGGGCCTACCGCACATGCGGTGGGTGGTTTTGTTAACAGTGAACTGAAAAGTTTTGTTTTGTGAACAGTGAATGATTGCTCGGCTAATCTTACATAGATACAGGAAAAACAGAGTAACATCAGTGATAGTAAAATAAAACTGTACTGTAACTGTTAGTTGGCCTGATGAATGAGTA
Organism: Ilyophis sp. 1 JC-2022; assembly: GCA_022702515.1. Lineage (NCBI taxonomy): Eukaryota > Metazoa > Chordata > Actinopteri > Anguilliformes > Synaphobranchidae > Ilyophis > Ilyophis sp. 1 JC-2022. Next base: position 29,993,662 of record CM040402.1, on the reverse strand, counting down.
TTGAGGTTGCCGCAAAATATTTCCAAATTTACAGCTGCTGCAGTGATTAAATAAGTATGTTTTCATACTGAATTAATGGCCTGTTTCAATATCTCACCATGGAGTGTCCAATGATGAAGACAGGCAGGTCAGGGTACCGCCCCCTCATCAGGTCAATGTGCTGCAGAGAGTCTCTGATGAAGACCTGGAAAGCATCAATCACCATCCTTTCCCCTTCACTCTGGCCATGACCCACTGGGAGAAAGATAGAGAGAGAGAGTGAGAGAGAGAGGAGGGGTCACAGACCAAAACAAGAACGACAAACCAGGAGAGTGTATGTGTATGTTTACATATTGTTGGAAGCAGTGGCGGGCCGTCAGGGCCAGCAAGGCCTTCTCTGCTGGCCTAAACATCATCAGAATATAAATTTAATTTTGATATATTTTTTCCACAAATATGTATTAAATTATTCCCCATAGTCTATTCTCTTCATTTCATAGCTTTCCTCTTGGTTGCGCTGCTTCCAGCCTCAGATCGAGATTTGGAGGGCTGGCCTTTATGTTAGAGCTTTTATCCAATCATATTTCAGCCATAATGTGTTGCCAGGGTCCAAGAAATCTGCCCTTAGGCCTTCAGAATAAACATTGAGGGCGCCTGTAGCTTAAAGTGAACTGAAACAAACCTGTGGTGTTAACCAATCAGATTTCGAGTTGGCGACACCGGGGCCAGCTAGCAGGCGTACGATAACGTCAGCACGTGCACGTCTTTTGATTGGATACGCACTATTGAGAGGCAGAGCTATCGCAGAGCTAGCAAACTGAACTTGAAGGGGCTCATTTGTGTAGATTTCTACAAGCTGTTTTTTTTTCAACCCACAATGGCTGAAGGAGGAGAAGAGATCGATTTGGTCGCAGATATAATTACAACGCCATTTTCAAGACGAACTTTTCAAGAAAAGCTAGACATCGTCAGAAGAGAACGGCCAACCCCGACGCTAGCGAGCCGACGCTAGCGAGTCAAAGTGGACATTCAAGGCTAGGAATACACTTTCACCACTGTCGCAAATATATCCTCGTGAACAAATGCAAATTATTTGTTTGTTTTCTTTTATTTTCAGTGAATAGTTTATGTGTCTTTATCGTCACGTTTCTTAAATGAAACTGCTTTGGGTGCGACAATGCGCTGTTTAGCGAACAAACTTGTTAAAGCTAACATACTGTGGCGAGCGTGCAAGCAAGAATGGAAGGTCCACACAAGTTCTCAGCTGCTTAAGTGACCTGTGCCCCATACACCGCACGACTCCAGGTCACGTGTTTATTTCCAAACAAAGCATGAAGGAACTCGATTAGCTATCCGCTAATAGCGGAGGTACACATTTAACGCACACACATTCATTCACGGTATTCGCATTCATTCACACAAACTACAGTTAGATTAATACAGATAACAATTATAACGTAAACGATTAACAATATGGAAACAACATTGGATCCAAACGGTATAGTTAAACATGAGTTATTACGAGAAATCGCTAACATTCGCGATTTCCCATGGCGCATTGCGCCCACAAGTATGCATTTACATGCGACCCAGCTTCCGGGTCGCTACATAGCCCCCTTCTAAGGGGTCAGTTGTCCCCAACGACCCCATCACCCAATACAAAGTCCCGGTAACGTGCCGGTGGTCGCCGTAGGCGGCCCGGCCGCCTGGAGGGTGCAGGAATTGCTAATGTTGGGGAGCCAACCGGCTCCGTACGGGCAGTGTCCGGGCTGGCCCCCCCCTCCTCAACAGGCGGTACGAGCACAACAGGCGGGGTGAGCACAACAGGCGGGGTGAGCACAACAGGCGGTGAGAGAGGTCGGTAGGGTGCCAGCCTGTCCCGGTGGAGTACCACCAGGCGGCCCCGACCGGGCATACGCACCCGGTACACCACCTCCGACAGTCTCTCCAGGACTTCTCCCGGCCCTTGCCAGTGACTCCGCAGTTTGGGGGAGACCCCCTTCTTGCGGACGGGGCAGTAGATCCAAACTTGATCCTTTGGCGAAAATGCCTGTCCCCGACACCGGGTGTCGTACGCCCGTTTCTGCCGCACCCCAGAATTAGCCTGCGCCTGGCGGGTGTAGTCGTGGACCACCCGGAGACGGTCCCGTAGTTGGCGGAAGTATTCCATTTCCTTTCCCCCAGCGATCTCAGGCTCGGGCGGGGCCCCGAACACCAAGTCCACCGGTGTCCGGAGCTCCCGCCCGAACATGAGAGCAGCAGGGGTACACTGGCTGGACTCCTGCACGGCAGTGCGGTAGGACCACAGGACCAGGGGCAGGTGTCGGTCCCAGTCTCGCTGGTGCTGGCTGGTGAGGATGGCGAGTTGGGTGGTCAGGGTACGGTTGAACCGCTCCACCAGCCCGTCGCTCTGTGGATGGAGCGGTGTCGTCCTGGTTTTACTCACCCCCAGCCGCCGGCAGACCTCGCCGAACACCTGCGCCTCAAAGTTCCACCCTTGGTCGCTGTGTAGTTCGGTGGGGACCCCAAAGCGGGCAAACATTTCCTCGACCAGCCTCTCCGCAGTGGTAGCTGCACTCTGGTCTGGCACCGCGTACGCCTCAGGCCATTTGGTAAAATAGTCCATGGCCACGAGGACGTAGCGGTTGCCGGAGTCAGTCACGGGGAAGGGCCCGAGGATGTCCACCCCCACTCGTTCCATTGGGGCCCCCACCAGATACTGCTGTAGTGGGGCGTGGGAGCGTTGGGTCGGCCCTTTCCGGGCGGTGCAGGAGTCACAGCAGTGGACATGTAGTTCGACGTCCCGCCGACAGCCAGGCCAGTAGAACCGCTCCCGGAGGCGGTGCAGGGTCTTGGAATTCCCGTAGTGCCCCGTCCCCACCGACCCATGGACGAGTTGGAGCACTTGGGAACGGAGCACATGGGGCACCAGCAGTTGGAGGAGGTTGCTTCTTCCTCCAGGGGCCTGCCACCTCCGGTATGCCACCCCGTGGTGCAGCTCGAAATTCCCCCACTGGGAATGGAAGGCCTTCACCTCCGGTCCCAGGGCGGACACTTCCGCCCACTCTGGACGTCGCCCCGCCTCCAGCCAGCCTCTCACCTTGCCCACTGTGTTATCAGCTTCCTGCTGTTGTTGCAGCTGTGATGGGTTTAGCTGGAGCCACCCGTCTTCCGGACGGGTCGCTTGCACGGCTGTCACTGTGAACGCCGGCTGGTCGTGCTCCTCCTGTCGCCGGCAGTAGCGACATTCCATAGCCGCACAGGGACGCCGCGAGAGAGCGTCGGCATTGCCATGGTGTCGCCCCGCTCGGTGCTGGATGTCGAAGTCGTACCCTTGGAGGGCCTCCAGCCAGCGGGCCACCTGGCCTTCGGGGTTCTTGAAATTCAACAGCCAGGTGAGCGAGGCATGGTCCGTGCGGACAAGGAACCGGCTCCCGTGCAGGTAGGGCCGGAAGTGGCGAAGGGCTAGGACTACTGCCAATAGCTCGCGCCGAGTCACACAGTAGTTCCTCTCTGCTCGACTCAAGGCGCGGCTGAAGTACGCCACGGCCCGTTCTCCCTCTTCTCCTGGCTGAGAGAGGACTGCCCCGACCCCCACATTGCTGGCATCGGTGTCCACAATGAAGGTTCTTTTTACGTCGGGGTAGGCCAGCACCGGAGCTTCTACCAGGGCTGCCCTGAGCTGGGCGAAGGCTGTGGCACAGGCGTCGTCCCACTGGAACGGCCGCCCTTTGTCGGTGAGGCGATGGAGCGGGCTGGCGGTAGTGGCAAAGCCTTGGACGAAGCGACGGTAGTAGGAGGCCAGGCCCAGGAAACTCCGCAGTTCGTTGATAGTAGCAGGGGTTGGCCAGTCCCTGACGGCAGCCACTTTAGCAGGGTCGGTAGCAACGCCCTGGGCACTGACCACGTGACCCAGGAAGGCCGTCTCTCTCCGCAGCAGGTGGCACTTCTTGGGGTTTAGTCGCAGCTCGGCTCGTCGGATAGTCGCGAAGACTTCCTGCAGGTTAGCCAGTGCTAGGTCGAAGGCGTTGCCATGCACCAGCAGGTCGTCCAGGTAGACTATACAGCGACTTTGGGGAATGGCTGCCAGTACCCGCTCCATCAGGCGCTCGAAGGTGGCCGGTGCGTTGCAGAGCCCGAAAGGCATTACCCGGAACTGCCACAGCCCCTGCCCAATCGTGAAGGCAGTCTTTGGTTTTGCGTCGGGGGCCAGTTTCACCTGCCAGTAGCCGCTGCGTAGGTCGAGAGAGCTGAACCAGCTGGACCCCGCGATGTGGTCGAGAGCGTCGTCGATGCGGGGAAGCGGGTAGGAGTCTTTCTTAGTGACAGCGTTGAGGCGGCGGTAGTCAACGCAGAACCTCCAGTCGCCGTTCTTCTTCCCCACCAAGACGGCTGGGGCCGCCCAGGGGCTGTCAGAGGGCTCGATTACTCCTGCAGCTGCCATTTCTTTAATCTTTTCCTCTGCTGCCTGTCGTTTTGCGAGTGCCAGGCGGTGTGGCCGCAGCCGGATGGGCTGGGCAGACCCAGTCTCTATGTCGTGCTGGACCAGACCGGTCTGACGGCAGTCCTCGTCACGGGCGGCGAAGATGTCGGCGTAGTCTTCGAGCAGGCGCTTCAACTGGCGGCGTTGCTGGAGGTCGAGCCCCTCGCTGCTGCGGTGCCACAGCTCACTAGTGGCCTCAGACGTCTTGGCGGCGGGACCGGGGGCAGGCTGACTGGTGACCGGTGGGTTGGTTGCGATGGCGGCTCGTTCAGGCTGAGGTCGGGGCAGCGGTGGCAGTGAGGCTGGGACGTGCTGAGCAGCTGCGGCTTGGTGAGGGCCCTGTCGGGTCTTCTTCCCCTCACGATGGTGCTGGAGTGCTATGGTTTCGGTGCCGAGGGTGATGGCTGCCCCCGACACGTCAACACGCGCGCCCCAACGTTTCAACAGGTCCAGGCCAATGATGCAGGGCTCCTGGATGTTGGCGAGCCAAAACTCATGGACGAGTTCTTGTTCGCCAACGCGGATCTGCAGCGCCTTCTTCCCTTTCATGGCCGACGTCTCTCCCGTCACCGTTGTCAGCCGGGTGTTGGTTGGTGACCATGCCGTAGGTAGTGGTCCGGTGGTACCCGGAAGGAGCCCCGGCCGTACCAGGGAGATGGTGGACCCCGTGTCCACTAGGGCCCGGCAAGTGTGGCCGTCGAGCTGGCAGTTCAGGTATAGCCCTTGGGTGTAGCCTAAGCGGCCTACGGGCGTGCATCGGCCGTAGAGAGGGGCTGAAGGCTGGAGTGGCGGTCCCCTCACTGGGCCACTCCGCTGTCGTTTCCCGCCGGCTGTCTGGTTCTCACTTTTGGTGCTGGGGCCGGGCAGTCACGAGCGATGTGCCCCGGCTCGTCGCAGCGGTAACAGCGGTTGGTCAGCCCTGGTTGCCATCGTCGAGTCGCTGAGGGCCAGTTTGCAGACCGTGGGGGTGGTGATCGGGCTCGGCGGACCTCTGCTGTGTCGTCCTCCTCGTTGTAGTCGGCCAGCCTGATGCGTGGCCCTGGGGAGGAGGTTCTCTGTGGGTCGGCCCGGGTGGCGAGTATTGCCTCGGCTCGTTCGGCTTCCTGAATGGCTTCGCTGAGCGTGCGGGGTGTGGTGAGGCGGACGTGCTGGCGCAGTCGCTCTGGCGTGAGTGCCTGTAGGAAGGTGTGGAGGGCTAGCTCTTCTTGAGCCGTTGCGTGGAACTGCGGGTAGCCCCGTTGGGCGTGCAGCTGTACGTCGGCGGCGAAGGTGCCCAGGCTCTCTCCCTCCTGTCGGCGGCGGTTGGCCAGTTCCTCTCGGCTCTGGTCGGCGAATCGGTGCTGTCCGAACCGTCTCTCCAAGGCGGTGGTCAGGGTGTGGTAGTTACGCTGTTCCGTAGGCCCGAGGTCGAGCAGCACCTGTATGGCTTTTCCTTCCAGAGCCAGTGCTAGGTGTGTGGCAGCCTCCTCGCTGCTCCAGCCGTTGTGCCATGCTGCTAGCTGGACCTGGGACAGGTACGGCTCCAGCGGCGTTAGCCCGCCGAATTTGGGCAGTTTGGCTGGCGTTCGGGGTACTGTGGCGATGGGTGGCCGACTGAGTACCGGCGCCCCTGGTGGTAGCTCGTGGGCAGCGGCGGTGGTGATGGGTTGCTGCAGTTCGGCGTTGGCAGCCTCTGTGGTCCTCCAGGCTACTAGGGGGCGCTGTGCAGCAGCGGCGGTGGTGATGGGTTGCTGCAGTTCGGCGTTGGCAGCCTCTGTGGTCCTCCAGGCTACTAGGGGGCGCTGTGCAGCAGTAGGCGGCAGGTCTACCTTACCAGCTCTCAAAAGAGCCTTTGGAATTTTTGCGCTGTACTGCACTGCACTGCCTCCTGCCCCTAGGTGGCGATCTCCATCGGCGATCTTACCAGCTCTCAAAAGAGCTTTTGGACTTTCTGCAATGTCTCCAGCCTCTAGGTGGCGATCTTCATCGGCGATCTTACCAGCTCTCAAAAGAGCTTTTGGGCTTTCTGCACGGTCTCCGACCCCTAGGTGGCGATCTCCAGCAGCGTAGTTTAGTCGCTCATCGTCAGCGGCGGGCTGTGGAGTGGTGTCGCCATTCGTCCTCCTGGTCGCTAGGGGGCAGTAGAGCCGTGGTACGCTGGCGCCGTCAGGCTGGGGTTGCATCCCGCCCACCTTGATTGACTGGCGCCTCTGGATCTGCCGTAACGCTTCCTCCAGTTCGCGGATCTCGTGTTCCATTCTCTGCGTCATCCCACTTCCGGACACCAATGTGGCGAGCGTGCAAGCAAGAATGGAAGGTCCACACAAGTTCTCAGCTGCTTAAGTGACCTGTGCCCCATACACCGCACGACTCCAGGTCACGTGTTTATTTCCAAACAAAGCATGAAGGAACTCGATTAGCTATCCGCTAATAGCGGAGGTACACATTTAACGCACACACATTCATTCACGGTATTCGCATTCATTCACACAAACTACAGTTAGATTAATACAGATAACAATTATAACGTAAACGATTAACAATATGGAAACAACATTGGATCCAAACGGTATAGTTAAACATGAGTTATTCCGAGAAATCGCTAACATTCGCGATTTCCCATGGCGCATTGCGCCCACAAGTATGCATTTACATGCGACCCAGCTTCCGGGTCGCTACAATACTTTTGGTGGACTTAATAAAACTTTGTAGACTAATCCCTTAAAAGCGCCTTTTATTTTAAAGTTTTGACAGTATCCAAGCGATCTTAAAGCTGGTAGTTTAACACTCTTAATTGTAAATGCGGATTTATTGATTATAAATGCTTCGGAAATATTAATATAACTCTGTTGTACTTGACTATGTTAAGGTGATGCAACGCCCGGTTATACTGCGTTTCTGTCTAAATGTATAGTTTCTAGAGCCATGGCGTCATAATGATGGTATTAAGAGGTGGAATAATTCAGGTAGGACTGTGTAGGACATCACTGAAGGCCTAGGTGTGAAATGCACGGCCCGCCACTGGTTGGAAGGAGTAATGCATATAGAAAATGCACACAAATCCATTTTTGTGGCAAAAAAAGAATATATACACTATACCGTTCAAATATTTGGAATCACTGAGACATTTTTATGTTTTTGAAAGAAATTGATACTATTATTCATCAAGGTAGCATTAAATTGATCAAAAAATACAGTCATTGATAATGTTACAAACTACTATTTCCATTTCATTCTATTTCTACTTAAGCAACTGTAGCCATTTTTACATATCATCCCCCCATTTAGGGCACCAAAAGTAATTTTGAACTCTACGGAAAAATAAGTCAGGAGAAACAACCCTTAAAGTGATTCATCCATATCTACTGCATATCTGGCAGCAGAATGATGGTCTGAGGCTCGATTGGTACCTCAGACCCTTGATGACTTACAGCCATTTAGCCAACCATGGGTTCCATACTATTGCCGTGTAATTTACAGCTTAATCTAGTCCCACCCTCCAATTCCCATAGAGATCCATTATTCAAATGCAGAGAGGTTATAGTATCGCTTGTAAGAGTACCTTACAAAAAAAAAAGTTTGAAAAGCGACGCAGAGTTGCCGTGTTTTCTATTGGACCTGTGAGTAAAGTTACCTCTAGTGTATGTCTTGGGTAGCTAACATTAGGTAAGATGGAGTGAAACTGGCAACGTTAGGTTGTAATATTGAAATGCAGCCTAAATTATATCACTGTCAGTTGATTGTTATTTCATCTGCAGCATTTTTGAGCAAGCTAACTTTTTACACTTTTAAATTTCCCATATTGCTATAATGAATGTGAATAATTAATGCAAAACAAACTGTAAATGATACTAACACATATCACGATATTACCCTTTCTTACTACGAACTACAAATGCAAGCATTTCTCTTGGTGTGATTTCACTGGCGCTCAGGTCAGATACATCAGAGCTCTGAAATGATACCTGAATGTCCGACCTATAATTCTGAGTTTCGGATCTCGTTTTTAGCATAAGATTAAATGATGGTAGCGATAATAGTCTACATTTTGGATAGTTATTTTTCCATTGTTAGATGACACCTTATGTAGGCTATTGTGTAATAATGTAAGTGTAATAATCATCTGTAACTCATCTGAATAGGTGTTGCATCTGGTGTAGGCCTATACAAAAAAAATCACTTTTTCGACTCAGCAGCCACAGAATGCGATGGAGATCACTTCCTGAAATCTGTTGTATCCCTTCTAGACACAAAACCACAGCGCTAACATAACAGAATTGCCAAGCTATGTTTTGAGGTCAGTTCCACAAGAGCGCTGCCTGGTGAGTCATGGCGACACTTGAAAAATGTTTTCAATGGTTTTTACATCTTTCATCAAATAAAATTTGCGAGGGTCAAGGTGCCACTCGTTGAGGGTTTGTTGTAAAACTGATCTGTTTAGGCAAAGAAAAATAATTCAATTTAAAAAAAAGTTTTTACCAGATTACGTACGCTTATAATGGTAATATCTGTTTTGCTGATGGCTGTAATATAATAATAATATGAATAATAATAATAATAATAATAATATTGATAATAACCATGTTTGTGCGCTCCTGTAAGCGCCGAATAGCAATATTCGTCAAACCCCGATTAATCAACGCAGGCAAATTAGGCTTATGCACATTCCTACCTCATCTGCGAAACATGGTGGTGGGGGTGTGATGGTTTGGCCATGTATGGCTGCCACACGTGACACACTGGACAACAGCATCTATGTGTGAGATCATACATGTATTTTTTTTTACCACCAAAAATTCGTATTCCATCATAGCTCTGCTGAAAAAGCTCAGTGAAAAGCTCTGCTCACTCAAATGCAAAATAAACATGTGAAATTCTTGTCTAACTATACCACGTCATTCTACTTTCAATATCTGCTACTAAATATGAAATAAATATCCAATTCGACCATTGGTGTTACGCATAGAGATGTCCCCTTCAAAATTCACTGGTCATTTATTGTCCGTTTGAGAAATATACAACATTTTATAACGCTATTACACTATCTGAAACATCAACGCGTAATACCCCCCACAGTCTGCAAACCTGTCTCATTCATTACAGTTCATTCTGGTTTAATTGACGTCTATTTAATCCAACATAGGACATAGTAACCTTAGCAACGGTGTTTGTAATGTGGATGCTGGATGCTTTGAACAATAAATTACAGCCAGGCGTGACAGAATTTGTAGAAAATCCTCGCCTGTTTACATGGATTTTGGAAGTGGGTGAGAAGAACATAACATAGTTACCAAGATACGATAGCATTGATTCTGTCGGAGAATATACCTGAGGGATATGCATGAGGAATATTTTTCTCCTCGATATGCAAGTGTTACTGCTTGTCATATTTCAAATATGTACGTTAGTTTTTCCGACTCGGCCACAGTGTTGTGCCATATGTTCAATATTATTATTTTCGCATTTTGAGAGCATTTCACATACTGTAGTGTAAGCATCCATAGGTGGCACAGTCATGCTTTATGTTTGTTTTGCCCTGAAGCTAGAACATTTACCAGCATTGTCCTGATGCTGGAATATTACTTTATAGTAATCTTATCATACATAATATACACTATGCCATATTAGTATGTCCCTGGGCAATACTTGTCACTTAGGGCATGGAAAATACTAATTCAAATTGACTGTGCATATATGCTAAATTAATGTTAAACTTTTCTTGGAGTGAGTATAAATGTGTATATGCTTTATAATGGGCAAAATGTTGGATAGGTTTTTAGACCCATAGATATCTATCCCCCTATACTGATGAAAAAATAGTAATCCCCACTTTAAAATTATGCAAAAGTGAGTGTTTTGTAGTTGATTTGTAGTTAAATATATGATTATTTTATGATTTACAGCAGTGCACAATTTAGCCATTTTGGATACATTTGGAGACACTAAGGGTACAATGCCTATATTTTGCATCATAGATCTTTAGGAGTTCTGCATATCACCCTCAGATTTTGCACACTTGTGGACACGGAGTTTATGATCCAGGAAATGTATAGTTTTTACCTGTTTCACATATGTAGCTCTCAGTATTTCATCGCAAACTTAAATTTTTCCAAAGTTTCTTTGCATTTGTGGCACTTTATTTTGACCTAAATTATGAAAATAAACTAATCTAAGTTAGTATTGTAAATGGTACAACTGTCTTGTTTCATTTAAGCATTTTAACAAGTTTCTGTGATGCTCACACCTGGGGCTCTATCTTCACGATCTTGGCGCATCTTCTAAAACGTTAAGCGCAAGTGCATTTAGGGCGTGTCCAAGTTCACTTTTGTTAGACAGCGCGTTATTTGAGCGTTGTTTGTGCGATGGGTGTAAGATAGCAAAGACGCTTGCATTTGGGTTAGCGCCGCTTAGCGCCGGGTGTAAGATAGGGCCACGGCCCCTGGAGTCGGTTGCACCAACAGGGCGTACGCCTGGTCGTAACCTAAATTGGTCGTAACTTTCTGGGCGCAACTTTAAGACCGTTGCACCAACTGGTCGTAAACACTATTTTCACTAAGACCGCGCGTAAATTTTATGCCTACCTAAGAGCAGGCGTAAGTGTAATTTTAGAACGTTTCTACGGTAAGGTAGGGTAGATATTGCGGGACGACTTGTTCGCACCACTATAGTTCAGTGGTTCGCAACTTCGCACCCGCATAATAAACACACTAGCCTTAATAAGGTGCAAACTGCCCCATTGATCAGCTGTTCGGCTGTGCTTAAAAATAAAATGATCAGCTGTTTGGGAAATAATTATAGCTAATACTGCACACGTATCTGTAGCCAGTTATTTTCATCGCGTATTAATATTAACGTTACGAAATAAGTTTTTAAAAATTACTTAACATAAGGTCAGTGGCAAGATCCCCCTCTGCAGTCTGTTGGCAGTCACTGCTGTCCACTACAGCCATTCAGCGAAAATAACATTAACGTTAGGGGAATCCTCACCAAACACATCAACAATGATGTCACTGCATTGATATTTTCGGCGAGGGGCCCCAGCCTGTTGGATCACTTGTACTGATTGACACGTCCTTTCTCGCTTTACTGAAAAGGTCCTTCCACTTTTTTCTCACGTCCTGACTACAGTAGCTACGGTGTCCCCCCAAATCGGTAGCTAAGTTTATTTATGGCATCTGTTATAATTTTCCACGTCGACTTTTTTTTATTACTGATAACGCTGCAGTTGCTGCATGTTTTGTGATCAGTGTCGATTTATGCTGGCTATACAGTTCACTATCACTGAAGTAACTTTTTCATCTTTTTTTGGTCCATTTCCAATGTAAATTAGCGCGTTAACAAATTGGCTTATTCTGGCTAGCGGTAGTAGACTAGTGTAGGCTACTCGCGCATAGCAACACGAACAATTTTGCTTAGCAACGCACACTACTTAGCAACCGATATGCTTTCACAGGAACGAGCACTGGTCGTAGCTGCGCCTAAGCGTAACTTTGGTTGGTGCAACAGGCGTAAACCCCTCTCTGAAAATAGGTCTTAGCTACGACCTTTCTGGCAGTTAAGATCGTCTTAGTTAAGACCTGTTGATGCAACCGGACCCAGGAGTTATAAAGCCTTAATTAGAACAGCCCCTAAATTGGTGATAATTGACCAAATTTGGCATCTGCGCGAAGGGGTTAAACAGTTCAATTAAGAGCTATGCAAAGTGTGCTGCGGTCTGTGAAACAGCTGTTTCCATGGTGAGAAAAATAAACCATGTGATCGTTTTCAATTTCTAAACAAAGCATCACACACAGATACACATACACACACAAACACAGGCACACGCACGCAGGCACGCACACACATCTCAGTGTGAACAGTATACAGGAATGATGTAGATGTTGGAATCCTTCAGGAAAGTGGCAATCAGTGCACCACACTGATGTGGTGTGAGGGGCCACCGATTTGTCTGGATTAATGAGCCATTTAGTGTGATTCAAGACTGACTCACTACATCTCCCCACACAGCCCTAAACAGTTCTCTAACTAAATCTGGGCCACAGGAACTAAATTAGCACTCAGGAACACAAGGCTGAATTACAAAATCGAAATTGAGGTTATTCTTCCTTTTTTGAAGAGACTACGTTTGAAATGGTTGCCATTAAATATCCCTGGCCACAAATTAAACTTTGGAATTCTGTTCAATTCACTTTTAATTCTCGTCATGCTTCCTAGCACAAGATCTAAAACATTTCACTCAGGTTCAAATATTCTTCCATATCGTCCACCCAAATGTTTATCTTTTTTAACAAACAAACTTTAGCGTTTAGCTTATTAATTATTGAAGTGAATGCATAACTACAGCCATGTGTTTATCTCTAAATATTTATATCCTAGAAGTAAATATATATAGAACGCCAAGGCCACTTTAATGCCGGTGTTTGTATTTTCTTTATTTGGCAGTGGGACTTGAGATATACTGTATTCACTTTAACATAGGCTTCACTTGGATGTATTTGGAATATACTGTATTTGTTTAAGTGAACGAGAAGCTGTCATTGGTGGTAAATATAAACTATACCAAGTATAGTATCCTGATATATACTATGTAATTACACTGACTTATTTAGGTAAAATTTCAAACAAATTGCTAAAATAAATTGAGCTTAATGGGTACTTGAAATAGTCAATTACTAAGTAGTATTAAAGTTAAATTGTAGAAGAGAATTTACAATGTTACAGTTAAACACACTTTCATTTAACATAAAATTGTTTAAGAAATGTGTGAAGACCAAATTTTAAGATGAATTGATTGAAAATCAGAATGCCAAAAAACTATAAGCCATGGCCCAGAGGTATAGGCCTTCTCTGTGGAAAAAACAATTCCTCACACACTACATTCTGCCTGTTTTCAATTACTCCAAATATGTTATTGTTTAAAAAGTTAAATATACAAAGTGAACTGGGAGAAATAACATTATTATAAATGTGGAGTGAGCAGTTGAGGTCAGGGGTCACTCACCATGGTCATGTGAGAACACCAGCAGGGCATGTCCTAAGAGGGCTTTGGCGAGGTCACTGTACCCCCCACAGTGCTCCCCTGCACCGTGGGCCACAAATACCAGAGCCCTGTTGGGTGAGAAGAAGAGGGTGAGAGTCTGTCACTGCTCTGCAACTTTAAAACAGATGCACACACACATACACACACACACACACACACAAAGCACAGTGCGTAACCCTTCTGCAACAGTGTGTCTAACACTCACACAAGTAGAGAGGACAAAATTAGTTCTAAAATGGCAGACATCTTCTTGCAGTCACTGGAGCAGCAGGCTCAGCTATTTACACAACAGCCAGCTACCCTGACTGTAAAAATGATCTCACAAGCCGCACAGTTTGGACAGAGATAACCTCTCAGAAAACTAGCAAATACCATACATCCCAACAACTTGTATTTAAAGCAGAGGTGCTTTTCAAGAGAACACAGATTCTGAAAGAGCAATTAGTGAAGCTGGAGCCCCTCCGTAACAATGCCTATCACGGCAAGCTGCCATTGGGGGGTTGAAGGCAATGGTCCCAGGGGTTTATAGAGAAAGGAATAGCTGAATGGCTCCCCTGCCCATTGCATAAGGATCAGGGGAGGAAGAGGGCTCACAGCACTAACAGACACTGAACACCTCACTAGGCGAAAGCCCCATGTTTCAATTCTATTAGGATGCCTGGCCCTCTCTGCTCTCTTCTGGCTCCATCCCGTGTCCTGCATTCTCCAGTTGTTTTATCTGGAAGGCGATCCGCGCACCGTGCACGGAAAGCAATTTAAGAACAAAGATTATCATCATAATAGCCGTGCGATGTCCCTGATGAGACGAGCATGTTCTTGAACTACAGTGCACCGACGGGAGCTGGAACTGTGTCTTGCACCGCTCACACGCATGCCAGCAGCAGGTTTTTCCCCTGAGTTCAGGAAGCAGAGGAACTCGTTGGCAACGTTCTGTGTCACGCCACAATAAGCTGTCCTTGTTGTTGTAATAACACATTTTTTGGCGTGGTACTTTATCGAAAGGTTATTTGTCGCTGGTTGATGAAACTGCCTGTTACACCCTACCGTAGGCTACACAGGAATTTTCAAAAATGTCACCGATATATACGGGCCTCTCAGAAGGCGCTTGTAAGACTTGACACACTACACAAGGTCAGGTGTTAAGACAACAGATATCAGTGCGCACATAAGACGTTTCGCCAAGAGTCGCGTTAAACTCTGGAGGGGCATTAAAATAGCTGAATTGGGAATAAACAGTGTAAGAACCATTGAGTTGGAGCTTATACTGTCCTCTGGAACAGATTATTACAGTCCCATGCTCACACTGAATCTCTCACCACCTTTGACCCTACTCAGTGTCTTGTTTATTTTCTCTTATAACAGGACACCTCTGAAAAAAGAGACATCTAAGTCGGACGTCCCTGCATAAATAAATGTTAAATTAAAAATTAAAAATAAAACACACGTATATTTTCCAAACACAAGCACATAGCTTTCATTGGGGATAGGGAGCTCCGTGCTTTTAAAATGGGAAAAATAGATGGGGATGTTACATCACAAAAATGCTTTTCATCCTCAAAATATGTGTTCATTACGTCTATTTGACTCGATTCCATTGCTTTCAAATGCACCTTTCAGATTAAATAACTTGTGGTTTGTGAACTGGGTGTGCTGGAGGCTTTCACGCGCATGTTTTTTGAAAGCTCCGTTTTTTGAAAACTGCTTTGAAAGAAGAAGTGCTTTCCTGTTATTTGTGTGTGGACGTGCTCACATGCTCGTGGCTGCTCTTTTATGCGCCTCGATTCAATGCAATGCATGCATGTGTCAGAGTATATCTGCAAAGTCACAGCGTGGTCCTCTGGACAGGAGCCTTGGCAGGAGATACCGTCTGGGCCCCGTATCCATAAAATGCCTCAGACTACAAGTGCTGATCTAGGATCAGGTTTCCCCTGTCCATTTCCTAATGTTATCCATTGTGATCTAAAAGGCACAACTGATCGTAGATCAACATTCCTATACACTGAGATGCTTGATAAATACAGGCCCCCAGGGTGACTTTACCACTTATGACCACATCCCCTGCCGTGCTGCAGAAACACTTGATGTTCTGTTTATGTCCTGTTTACAGAAGGTCCACTCCCTGCACACCCTGTCATAAAGGTTTTCAAAACCAATAACATGACCAACGATTAGTCATGGTATTTGTTTTTGCACCAATTGTTGGTTGTGTTTTTAGGTTTGCGCGTGTTAAAACGTTTTGCACATGCTAAAGATCTTAATAAACCAGGACCTAAGGGTATTGTTACAGGTGACAAAGCTTTATTTATGGCCTTCCTTTCCATTGTGACAGTAATGTTGGTTTTTCAGAGCCAGGGTGCGGTTACCAGCAGAGTTAAATACAGAACATAACTAATTTCACTGGAATCTGAGATGATTCCCTAGAGTAACACACCCTCTGAGGCCAAGTGCAAACCACACACAGACCAGTGTGTTCTACTTTCATGATTATCCACTCACTGCATGCAGGAGTCCACAGGGATGGGACATCAGTCCTTCTGAGAATTTTGTGATTTGTGACATTTTCTCAGCCAACCCCCAATCTCCCCACCCCCTTCTTCTGCCAGGACGTCCTGTCCCCGTTTCCCTGGCACCCTCAAAAGGATTCATTGTGTGGCAGAAATTTCCCTGAGGGCCGTTGAGAAAGGCCTTCAGTGTATCCGCCATTCAGTCACTCAATAACACCCACAGTCACTCGCACTTCTCTCATACTCACTCACAATTACTCAGACGTTTACTCTCCTTTTTACTCACTAACACATTGGCTCGTACTTTCACTCACACGCACATACACGCAGTCACTCACACGCTCATTCCCACACAAATACACTCACACTTTTGCTCTCGTAATGACTCACACACCCTCACTCAATGATATCTCTGCTAGCCTCTGATTGCGCTAGCATAGCCATAACTTTGCCATATATGTGCTGCTTTGTAAAGCCAGGCTTCAGTAGCCTACTGTGTGGCCTATAGAGAGTGAAATAGCCTCTGGCTTTATGGGCGAGTGCAGCGGAACAGCTCAACTGCGGTGCTCCTGCAGGCACAACTGTCACTTGGGATGTACAACCCACGACTGCAAATTAGGGGAGAAAGAAGAGGATCAAAGCAGTCAAAAAATAATAATTGTTTAGATGTGTAGCTGTACCAATTGTATGGATTAATTTAGATTCTTAACCATGCAAAGTAAAAATGTAACTCCACTTTGGTATATTGTTTTACCCATGGGTTAATTCATTTTATAGCTATGGTTGGTGTTCCACCTGCCCTCGTTTCACTCTCTCATTAATATTTGAAACAAAGTTTACACTGGCACCAGCGGGGGTCATCACAGGGTTACTGAGTGCCCTGTGGTATCTTTTCAAAACCTAACCACACCAGTGCCGCTGGCTACGAGCCAGCAGCACTGCAGGGTTGCGCATAATTGGCTGTAGCGTTGCCCAGAGATGGAGGGTTTCGGTTGGGATTCCACCTCTCTCCTTCTTATTACAACTATCTTGCTGTCTGTTGTGACTTTCTCCTTCTTATTACAACTATCTTGCTGTCTGTTGTGACTCGCCTGGTCAATGGGCAGCTGCAGTCTTTTGGTGATGCACACAGAGTGCTCCACCAGCATTACGACTGCGCAGTGAAAAAAGATGGCAGCACGCGCCTAGGAGGGGAACGCACACTCGCCCAAACTGGAGACACAGCATTCTTACTTCTTAGTGTACCTATTGTTGTAATAGGGCATGTCTTGGTCTGTCAGTGTGGAAATCATTCTGTGTATTTAGCTGACTAATTTTTCCTCTGGTTGGTAGAGAAAACTATATTAGGCTAAAACACAACAGAAACTAAGATGGCACAAAACCACTGAAATATTTACAATCCTGTGCATCTAGGTTGCCTGCGTGAGAGTATTTGCTCTCATCAAATATTTAGCTATGTGGAAGACACAGATAGCAAGGGTGACACCTGTAAGAAGCCTAGATATTTGGAGTAGCAACGGACAGCCAATATCTGATAATGCAATTAAAGTGATCTAGGCAAGAAACTAGCCAAAAATTGTATTTATAAGGTGTTAATCCTCATCAAGTTAGCTAATTAGCTATGCTTAGCTGGAGACTGGGACAATGTTAAGTTTTTCGAGTTAGCTATAGCCTTGCCAAACAGCTTAAACTGTCAAATGTACCAGACATACATGACACACAGTTAATATAAAATGTACCAGATTTACAGGAGACACAGTTAATATAAAATGTACCTGAGTTAATAAGGGCTGCAACAGCAGTAGAGCAGAAGATTGTCGTTGACAGAATGATGGTTTAAGGCTTGTTTGATACGTCAGACCCTTGATGACTTACAGACCTTTTACCAAACATGTGTTCCATACTGTTCCAGTGTAATTTACAGCTAAATCTAGTCCCACCCCCCAATTCCCATAGAGATCAATTCAAATGCAGAGATGTTATATTATCGCTTGTAAGAGTACCAGAAAAAAAGATATCAAGAATCTTTCGATGTTGTTGGGTTACAGACATCAGGAAGTCAAGGCATGCAAAAAATATGCAACCAAATATTTAAAATTATTACTTTATTCTATATATAAATCATTTTCATTCTCCAGACACCTGTAGCAGTAGAATGTGTAAGTCAGGAATCCTCCATTTCAAGATCAATGCTGTTGACACAGGCTGTGAGCACACTTTGAGTGGTTAGCAAGCCCTGGCCCCTCCCCAGGTATGCCCCAGCCACACCCACCACACCACAACCACGCCAATGTCCTGCCTTTCTTTTCACTCAGTAGTAGGACATCAGGCATCAAGCCAAAAGAAATCAGAAATTATGAAAATTTTGAAAATGAGATCAGCTTTTTTTGCTTCAGAATCTATTGTGCTACATAAATATGTATGTCATTTAATCATCAGAGGCATTGACATTTTTAGAAGTAATTTATTTACTGTCAAGAGAGCATAGAATCTCATTCATCAAAATAAAGCCAGAGGGAACTTTGCTCCTACATGAGACAGAAGTCCCAGTCACATGCTTTGGTTCCGGCCTATAGCAATGGGTTAGTCACATGAAAGAGCTCATACCACCTGTCCTTGGGTGAAAAATAATATACATTTTGGCAATAATATCTGGAATTGACCTTTAAGAACAGATAACTTTATTTACTTACTTACTTACTTACTTACTTACTTACTTACTTACTTACTTACCTATTTGATAAGGACAGATACAAATACACATT
This sequence comes from Ilyophis sp. 1 JC-2022, assembly GCA_022702515.1. Taxonomy (NCBI): domain Eukaryota; kingdom Metazoa; phylum Chordata; class Actinopteri; order Anguilliformes; family Synaphobranchidae; genus Ilyophis; species Ilyophis sp. 1 JC-2022. The sequence goes on along the minus strand of CM040402.1, from coordinate 29,974,912 downwards.
GACAAATTTAATACACAATTATCAGATGTGTTGCACCATAGTGTTTGTAGCTTATGTTCATTTTCAACACCCGTCCCTAGAAGGGCTTTTGATAACAACAAATTTACGACATAAGGTACAGCAACATCTTATACAGTACATCAGATTTAAATATAATTATACAAGAGTTTTCACATAACTGAAATGAGAATTCTGATGTACTTTTATGCATTCAAATTTAGACATGACTGCATACTTGTTGGATCAGCCATGACTAGGGGCCCTATCTTACACCCAGCGCTAAGCGGCGCTAACCCAAACGCAAGTGTCTTTGCTATCTTACACCCGGCGCAGGGTTCATTATAGCGCCTAGCGCTCACGTCGTTTAAATACCATGTATTCTTGCGCCCATTGCAAGTGAACTGGGTGTGTTGGTCTTAAGATGAGGAGTGGCGAGGATACGTTGTGGCGTATTACTATCTTGAGCCAGCAGAAAGCACTAGCGCCAAAATCACCACAAACCTGGTCTAAAGTCTTGTCGCAGTTGTTTACATGTTATTTTAAGGGCGCATATAAGTGCGTCTACATAGGTGTGTGCAAAACGCACGTACACCCTCCTGTCAATTACACACACGCACAAGCATGACTAAAAATATCAAGCTCTGTGAGATATGCAGTAGATATGGATGGATCACTTTAAGGGTAGTTCCTCCTGACAAATTTTCCTTTTGAACTCTATGGAAAAATAAGTCAGGAGAAGAAACCCTTCAAGTTATTCATCCATATCTACTGTACGTCTGGCAGCAGAGTGATGGTTTAAGGCTTGTTTGATACGTCAGACCCTTGATGACGTACAGCCATTTAGCCAAATATGTGTTCCATACTGTTCCAGTGTAATTTACAGCTAAATCTAGTCCCACCCCCCAATTCCCATAGAGATTCATTCAAATGCAGAGGTTATAGTATCACTTGTAGGAGTACCAGAAAATAAGATATCAAGAGTCTTTTGATATTGTTGGGTCACAGACATCAGCACTAAGATCGCCAAGATAGAGCCATGGGTGTTTCTCTTAAAATCATAAAAATTTTCGACTAATTTCAGGTGATCAGGTAATGAATTCCAGAACTTTGCACCTTTCACAGAAAAAGATGACTGGCCAAGAGATGTTTTACAAAATGGAACACTACAGTTACCATTTGCAGCCCCTCGAGTAAGTCTAACACAGCTTTGCAATCGCTTCACATATTTGCAAAGACATTGTGAAGCAAGGCCATTAAAACATTTTTTTTAAAATATTTTCATATATGCAAACACTTATACTTTGTTAAAATGTGGCAGTGACGGTACCTGTTTATGCTTGTTATCCAGGATTTTCAGAGCCCGATTGTAAAGTGCCTCTATAGACCTGTTTACTGTCTGGTCAGTCTGAGACCATGAAGTTAAACAATAAGACAAATGTGAGAACACCATTGAATTTAAAAACAACAAGGCACTATCAAAAGGCAAGCACTATTTTTATCAATCTAAACTGTCAAATGAACAAACTCAGTTTCACTTCTTAAAACCCACTGTGGTTTACAGAGGAGCAGTCATCACTCGAATTGCACACATAACTCTGACCATACACATCTCATACTACCAGAGTCAATTCAATTTCCAGTCAGTCAGTTCAAGCAATCAACAGAAATTCAAATTATGAACTGAAAAATTCCATCAATCTTCTATGAGGATTTTTCTATTAATTTGTTTAATTTCAGTTCATTTCCTCAATTGACTGAACTGAAGTTGAACTTCCCCCAACCCTGCTGACGGCATATACGTCACAATGAGCCTAGACATCTCCCTGGCTATACACATCACTCTCAATACACACATGTGATTCTGATAATCATTTATTTTAGACTTAATTGGTAACTGATTGTTCCAGTCACAGGGGACATGGATTTAAGCACTGGTATCATATTACTAGCTAGCTGGCAATTCAAGTCACTCTATTTGACATTGCAGTATTTTGCCCTTGGTCTGCAAGTGATCTTTAAATCCAACTTTATGATGACTGAGTACAAGTGACATTACAAGAGTCTGGTAAGTTAGTAAGGGGGATATGGATATGTGTAGTTGTGTACCCCCATACGTTCTACTGGTAACATTTACTGTCTACACAATATATCTGGTGCAGATAAACCTAGAATTGAAAAGAAGTGATGCAAGTAAAGTTAGATATTTTTACAGAACTACCGTCCATAACTGATAAGCATGGTCAAATAAACTAATGGGGCACTTGGTGGATTTACCTCTGACTAAGACACATGACTATATAACTAACGTGCCAACAATTTGAATCTTTTTAAAGTACAGGCATTACACTGACCACAGGTATCGCTCTGACTATATACTTCTCTGTATTTACACACATCCTCTATATGTGCAAACGCTGTGGGTCTCCGTTTCTCTGATCTAGCTGTAATAGTAAGCTGTGGCTGCTGAATTCTTTCTTTTAATAAGATTAGAGGGACTGAGCTGCTGCTCTCTGGGCCACACAGAAAAAAAACACATAGCAGGGGCAGGTCCTCTGGGCAGTTGGGTGAATGCCTTACAAGGACAGCAGTGCAAACAGTAAGTCTGGGCATGCATGCAAGCGCATGAGGGCATGCTTAAGGGGAGACAGACTTAAGCATATTGGACATATTTATCCAGATTCCATAAACCTTCAAATAAACATCTGCACTAGTGACTGCCCTGAGGCTCTGTTTATGTTTCCTGAAAAGAACACAGCATACCCAGCTACAAATATACTGACAAACACACACACACACACGTACACACAACCTCTGGCTTCAGGAGTTCAATGCCCCTAACTGAGAGTTTTGTCAATCATTAAAGAACTTCTCTTTAAATAACTATTTCTGACTTCACTGAAGTTCACTTCCCATTCTGTAAAATGCACTTCCTGTAATTACTGCTCTTAGCGCTCTAGTTTCTCCTTACTTGAGGCAGAAGCAATGCTGTTACTCCTTTTTGGATTCAGTCAGTGTACTGTATTTGAGTGATATCATCAACCTGCGAAATCCCTGAAAGCAGTCCAAAACAGTGTAATTACACAAATAAACTGACTGAATGAATAGAATGGTTTTGTGGTTTTTACAGTTACTCTCTAGGGACTAGCTGTTATTTTAAGAAGAGTTCAATTTCACTTGATTACTGATTGGTATTTAAACCAAGTAAATAAATGCTGAATTCGCATAAAAAACAGCATCATCATCAAATCAACACCATTTTTATTTACAACTCTGATCCTAATTCTTGCTTAGAGTTTTTTGTTTATTTTCACTAATTGGATGATGTTATTCGCCTTGCTATAGAAGCATGTTTGTATCTTTGTTTTTTGGCAAAGCAGTACTCCTCAACACATACAAGGTTGTCCAGGACACCTTTGAAGGTTGCTACTTGTTACGGTGTAACGGGCAAAGTTGATGGTGCTGGACCAGTAACTGGACCTGGTGCTAAAAGGGGACACCATTCATTGGAGACATGGAGGTAGTTGCCAACATCTTTCTATGTGAACAAACTCGCTTTCTTTGTTTTCAGCTAGGACCTGTATGAAGGCTGTGGGGGGCACGGGCGCTAGTTCACACAGGCTGTTTGTTTTCAGCCAGGACCTGTATGAAGGCTGTGGGGGGCACGGGCGCTAGTTCACACAGGCTGTTTGTTTTCAGCCAGGACCTGTATGAAGGCTGTGGGGGGCACGGGCGCTAGTTCACACAGGCTGTTTGTTTTCAGCCAGGACCTGTATGAAGGCTGTGGGGGGCACGGGCGCTAGTTCACACAGGCTGTTTGTTTTCAGCCAGGACCTGTATGAAGGCTGTGGGGGGCACGGGCGCTAGTTCACACAGGCTGTTTGTTTTCAGCCAGGACCTGTATGAAGGCTGTGGGGGGCACGGGCGCTAGTTCACACAGGCTGTTTGTTTTCAGCCAGGACCTGTATGAAGGCTGTGGGGGGCACGGGCGCTAGTTCACACAGGCTGTTTGTTTTCAGCCAGGACCTGTATGAAGGCTGTGGGGGGCACGGGCGCTAGTTCACACAGGCTGTTTGTTTTCAGCCAGGACCTGTATGAAGGCTGTGGGGGGCACGGGCGCTAGTTCACACAGGCTGTTTGTTTTCAGCCAGGACCTGTATGAAGGCTGTGGGGGGCATGGGCGCTAGTTCACACAGGCTGTTTGTTTTCAGCCAGGACCTGTATGAAGGCTGTGGGGGGCACGGGCGCTAGTTCACACAGGCTGTTTGTTTTCAGCCAGGACCTGTATGAAGGCTGTGGGGGGCACGGGCGCTAGTTCACACAGGCTGTTTGTTTTCAGCCAGGACCTGTATGAAGGCTGTGGGGGGCACGGGCGCTAGTTCACACAGGTTGAAGGCTGCTGCTGTTTAATTCTGCACAAACACACGTGGCAAATGTAATCGTCCGACCTGTACAAACACACTTAAGAGTGATGTCGTCAACCTGAGGCATCCATCAAAGCAGTTAAAGGTCAGAGTCTCTTCAGCCCAATCAGATCTAATATAGATCTGTTATTTCTCAAAAGCATGTACAAACCCCAATTCCAAAAAAGTTGGGACAGTGTGTAAAATGCACATAAAAGCAGAGAGCAGTGATTTGTAAATTCCCGTTTACATATATTTAATTGAAAACGGTACAAAGAAAATATATGTCATGTTTTACCTTATCAACGTTATTGATTTTTGTAAATAGACACTAATTCCGAATTTGATACCTGCAACATGTTCCAAAAAAGTTGGGACAGGGGCAAAAAAAAAAACTGGGAAGTTCAAAAAACACCTGTTTGGAACATTCCACAGGTAAACAGGTGATGCTATCATGACTGGGTATAAAAGGATATCAAAAAACTCTTGATATCTTATTTGCAGGTACTCTTACAAGTGATACTATAATCTCAATTAATTTGAATGGATCTCTATGGGAATTGGGGCTGGAACTCCAGTTGTAGTCAAAAGTTTACATACACTTAGGTTGAAGTCATTAAAACTAATTTTTAACCACTCCACAAGTCATAATATAGTGGCTAATCAAGTCAGGACACAAGTCTTTTTTGTGCACACAAGTCATTTTTTTTTCAAAACAATTGTTTAGACAGATTTTATTTTAATTCAATTAATTCACAATTCACAAGTCCAGAAGAAGAGTTTACATACACTAAGACTGTGACTTTACTTAAAATTTTTTTTTTGGCAAAGCAGTACTCCTCAGCACAGGGGAAAGGGTAACGGGCAAAGTTGATGGTACTGGACCAGTAATTGGGACACTTTTCCATGCTAAAAGGGGACACAAACTCGCTTTCTTTATTTTCAGCCAGGACCTGTATAAAATAAAATAAAATATATTTTCTTTGTACTGTTTTCAATTAAATAGATTGAGCAGAAAACACTGCTTTCTGCTTTTATGTGCATTTTACATATTGTCCTAACTTTTTCGGAATTGGGGTTTGTATTTCTATATGCTAGCAGACTTCCCTCTCTCTGCTGCATCAAAAGGCACAGAAAGAGCACCAACCGTTTATCAAACACTTTCACCATTACACAGTCTACAGACGGAGCTTGATCGACACAAAAGGCTCAAACCTGCAATTTAATTTGTATAATAAGAGAATGAAATGGTTGCTATGGTTACATACATCCTATGCTGTACAGAGGATGAATGGTTTCCATGGATACTATAGCTTTGTATGGCTGGAAATGTCTTTCCGTGTTGCTATATTCCCCAGAAACAGAAAAATGTCACGCTGCACTTATCACACCTGAAGTAGGCTAGTGAAGACCCCTCTACATCTGACAGACAGTATTTCAAGGACATACAGAGGCCATGACATAGTGGAAATAAACTTATCAACGTTCAGAATATGTCTTGGCTGGAAATGCAAACAGTGATTAAATATATTACGTATCATAATATAATTATAGTTACTGCTAACTGCTAAACCTTAACCTACTACTGTTTTCCAAGATTATTATTTTGTTATGTTAGCCTATAATTCACGGGTTTACTGGCAGATGCTTTCCTTTACTGGGTGAAATTATATTTTATTTGAAGAAATACACCTGTCATTGGTGCATACGAGAGCAACAGGACTTTACACAAATAGCTAACATGACAACTGCTATGCAGGCTATGTTTAAATGCGCTATCAGGATTTAATAACTGCCCCTTTAACTGTCAGCGTTACATTAAAAAATAATTAACGCGGCGGGATGTAGCCTAGTTTATGGTACAAATATACACTGACCTTGGGGGGCCTTCAGGCTCCCAGTAGCGGCAGAACAAGTGTCGTCCATCGGCGTTAACGATGTGCTGCAGATCCGTGTAAGGGACACCTTGCGGACTCCGGTGTTCCACTACAGATTCTGGCATGCTGGTGCCGAAAACTTTGTCTACGACATAAATGCGACAGACTGTCAGGAGGTCGCTACTGTACAAGTAAGAGACGGCCGCGAAAAACAAGCAAGTGACCAAAACATTCATTGTTTACGTTTCATTCATCTGTGGAAAAGCTGTTCACGGCTCCGACGGAATGTTTTCAATTACAACCACCTACGTCAGAGCCTGTAAGCCAATGTCCGCTCCGTTACCCAGGCAGCGCGACAGCGGTCACATTCACACGCGTGCTCTCCTTCTTGGTCCGACATTCACAGTTGTGAAAACGGAGAGCAAAGACATTCATTCAATTATACAGCAAATAATTGTAGCAATAGGAGTAGATAACCTAAACATGGTTAATTATTGTTTACTTAGTGTCCCAATAACCCACTAAACAGAGTCATTCTCACATAATTTACAGTGCTGCACAGGAGTAGGTTAATGTTGTAACTGTGCAAGTAGGTTATTGCTTATGACGGTAGGCTGTTTCATATGGGCATCCACTGATGCGCATGGCAACAAGCTCGTCTTTTTCTTCTTCATAATAATAATAATAACAATAATAATAATAATAATAATAATAATAATAATAATGGCAACAACGATACGAAGAATGTGAATAATAAGAATAATTGATTCCATGCTAATCATGACCCTCAACCTCCCCAAATAGGCTATCGCATAGTTTGGATTACCAGTAAAATACAGGCAAGCCTATATGTAGGCAAAAAAAATAAAATAAATGAAACGAATTTTAAAATGCTATTCTGTCCCACAACAAGCTTCTGTTATGAATGTTGTGACACAGGGTCATGCATGTTTTCTATATTTATAGTGCCTGGTTTGGATGAGATCCTGAAAGAGACATTTAAAAGTTAGCCTATGTTGTAGCTACTGATAATGGACTGATATTGCCGGTTATGGATGGTTTTTTGATGATGATTATTATTTTATTTTATTTTTTTGCGCAGAATTGCTAGTCGAATTGTTTTGGCTACTTCGACACACTTTTATAAATGTTCTACTAAATCGATCCTTCTAATTGAATGGACTAAAACATTAAAAATGTTACAATCCTGCCCAGTGGATACTCATTGAAACTGTTTCAGTATCGATTTATGACTCCCCGTTGGCTAAAGCTAGCAACTAACCTGATGTCCTGAAATGTTCCCCTGGACGCTTCTCACACTTGTTTGGCGCTGGTCCCGCAGCTGATTCGCACACTGGCATGACGTGTTCTATACTGGGCAAGACACAGAAACTCGCTTGAGGGAAGCTGCTGTAGGCGGGGGGAGACTTTCTACCAACCAATCCTTCTCTCGGACCTCACTACTTCTTTTAGCTCTCGAAGGAGGTTAAGTCCAAGGCACCACCCTGTAGCCTACAGTCGAAACATTTGTTCAATGTTTGGGGAAAACGTAAAAACTAAACAGGACGTGCGTTTTATTACGTTATCTGAGCGATTCACAGTAAGATCGATGTTTAATGTTAAATTAAATCTGATAAGAGCATCTTTTCCTCTGATAAACCAGCATAGGCTACGGATCCCTCTTGTACTCACATAAACTTCGTTAGAGCTTAAAAGAAAGAAATAAAACCCAGTTAATTTAGCCTAACATTGAACACGTGGCCACGAAAATGATAACTACGCCACAGCACAAGTTATTGAACAAGTTTTTATTTTTATTTAATTTTTTCGTCTGAGCTTTCTTCATTCACGGTTCAATAATCAGAGTTGCGGATTTCGCAACATGCGTTTCGGGTGGGTGTTAGAATAACAACAGAAAACTAAGAAACAATATGCCTTTTACTCCTTTAAGACGGCAGTGTAGCATGAACGGGGCTTGTAAATTAAAGGTTGTGGGTCTTATTTCAAGCTGTAGCAACGCTGTTGTATCTTCCTCTAAGAAAGGTTCTTAATCTGAATGGCTTCAGTAAGAATATCCAGCGGTGTAGATGGCTCGTATTTTTGTAGATGTAATCTGTGTGGCTCTGGATAAGAGCGTCTGCTAAAATGCTGAAATTTAATTTACAGTAAATCAATAATTTTTAAATGATTAAAACATTCAATATGGTTAGATGTTAGGTACACCCTTGTTCGTGTTATGTATGCATTAACACACAAGAAGGACTAGGCTATTGTTACATTATGTTTAATAATTAGTTACTTTTTTCTTTTCTTTAAAATAAGTCCATATTCTGGGTAAAGTGTTGTATATTAAGTTAAACGTGGTATAGATACAAGTGCAGAAATCACCTATAAGTACAGAGTGAAGTTTAAATAGACTACAAATAGGCCTAACGAGAAAGCATTGACCAATTAAAATAAAGAATGAAAGCTTAGCAAATAGTGCAGTGCGTGACTTAGACTGCAAGCACTTCCCTTTATGTTATACGTATGGCTACTATGGTTTTTAAAAATTCTGTTATTGTGTACACTTTTTTGCTGTTCATATTTTGCTAACAAGTGCAACTAGTGCTTTCTTAACAGTGTTATCAAACTGATGGATAGGAAAGGATCTGCTGTTCTAGTTTCCTATATATGATTATGTACTACTTACAACAAAACTTTCTTATACACACTGCTTAGTTCAGCATACTTATTGGTGATCATTCATGACCAAATACACAGACTGATCATAGGAAAACAATAACTATTCCATACATATTTGAACCAGACCAATGTAGAAGATAATACACATGTTCATATATATTCTGTCCTTACTACAAATGAAACTGGCATAAATAGATTTGGATCACATTTTCTGTCCTAAACGTCCACTAGATTCAAAGTGTTGAGATCAAGGTTGTTTGCTTACAAACCTTTATGCAGTGTTTCAGTTTTGTGAGACATACAGTGGTGTACAAATAAATAGTGCGTTAAAAAAAGTGAATATTTTTTAATAGCTTTTAGTTCCATATTTCAAATGTAGTGGAAACATTACACATTCAATTCCAAATCAAAGCATTAACAAATTTTATCAAGTCTGCATTATTCTTTTACAGGAAGCAAAAAAAAAGGAATATTAATCTGTTAAAAAAAATAGCAGTGTTGACACTTTTCTCTTCAAACTCAAGCACTTACTTTATAAACTGAAGACATTTTTCAAGATTTAACTTCATTTTAAATGACTGAACTAATATTTAGTTGCATAACCATTGTTTTTGATAACTGCTGCGCATCTGCGTTGCATCGAGTCAACCAACTTCTGGCACCTAGAAACAGGTATTTCACCCCAGGATGAACGAACTACATTCCACAGTTCCTGTGAATTTTTGGGTTTTGCTTCAGGGGCATTTCCTCTTCGGCATACGGCAACATAATCGCTTCAAGTATTTTGATGTATTCAAACTGATCCATGATCCCTGGTATACGATAAATAGGCCCAACACCATAGTATCCCCATATCATGATTTTTGCGCCACCATGCTTCACTGTCTTCACAGTGTACTGTGGCTTGAATTCAGTACCCGGGGGTCGTCTGACGTACTGTCAACGACCACTAGACCCGAAAATAACTATTTTACTTTCATCAGTCACCAGAATGTTATGCCATTTCTCTTTGGGCCAATCGATGTGTTTCTTGGCAAATTTGAACCGATTCTGCACATGCCGTTTTTTCAACAATGGTGCTTTACGGGGGCTTCTTGCTGATAGCTTAGCTTCGATCAAACGTCTTCTGACTGTAACAGCACTTACAGGTAATTTTAGATCATCTTTGATCTTTCTGGAGGTGATGATTGGCTGAATCTTTGCCATTCTGACTATTCTTTGATCCATTTTAACAGTAGTTGCTTGTTTTCTTCCACGTGTTTCGGGTTTTTGTTGCCATTTTAAAGCATTTGAGATCTTTTTAGCTGAGCATCCTATAATTTGCTGCACTTATTTATACGTTTTCCCCTCTCCAATCAACTTTTTAATCAAATTAAGTTGTTCCTCCGAACAATGTTTGGAATGGCCCATTTTACTTTGCAATTCAGAAGGAAATATATTTTATAACAATGTGTGAAACATTTGCTTCTCTTCTTCCTTAATAAAGGACAATTAATGACACCTGTTTTTTCACAGAATTAATTAATTCTCTAATTAAATTCCACACTGCTATTATTTTGAACACACCCCTTTCAATGAATGAGTCAATTACTCAGAACAAGCAGCGTGCATGTCATGACAGTTGGGTCTGTTGTTTTTCTATTACACTACTACATCTACAAGTAAATTATTTGCCATGCAGAAATATCACTACTACTAATAACAGTGGTTCATCAGGTTACTGATGTTGTACTGCTTTTTTTTTTTTTACACAACTGTAGAAACATATTTTGGCAGGAGGACCACTCTTAAGGTGCTATTGAGACAATGATGCTGAGGGATAGGTTCATGTTTTAGATCATTCTTTTGTTTGCCATTTTACACTCGTTTGTGGATACAAGATCTACATTTGAATTTGAAACTGCTTATGGCAGCCAGACAATCAGCAAACACCGTTTTTCTGTACACTGCTAGACTGCAGCCTCAACTCATCTGGTTTTGCAGTTTTTAAGTTTTTTCACATTCTCTCTTTCTGGGTTTCCTTATATCAGAAAGTGGCAACGGCGAAGCTTAAGTCCAGAGATGAAAGCGCTCATCTACAAATGGAAATGGATCTCTATTTATTTTTTCTCTGCTACATATAACACATGTACACATACTGCAAGTTAGGCCTTAAACTTTTTTTAAAAGCCTTCACTGCTAGGTTTTTTTTTTTGTATAGTTTGGGTCCTCTGGTCCATATAGTTAGGGTCAAAAGGAATAGGTTGTAACACCGTCTGCATATTGTAAAGATCAGCATCTGTGCAGTGCGATTGCAATAAACAAACAGCATTGTTTCAGCCCGGCTATTTTATCAGCAGGGGAAATGTGGGCGCTATTGTTTACAGACATACTTTGAGTTTCAGGTGGCTTAGCTCTGTTGTCTTCAGGTATCAATGAGAAGACAGCATAGCAGTAGAAAACTAAGAAACAATGTCGTTCTACCGGTTTAACAACAGCCGTAGAGACTACTCTACAGCACAGTACACACCCCATTCTCCCACTTTTCATTGTATTTACAGTATCATTTAAAATTATTTGAAAATGTAATTCAATATTGTTGGATGTTAATTTTAAATTTAATATAGTTAAATAGTTAAATATAAATAAATCGTTAAAAATAGTTATATATAGGTTACAAAACTATACTACCACTCTGGATGATACACCCTTTTTCATGTAATGCATGCATTTGATCACACACAAGGACAAATGGGCTATATTATAGTTACATAATTAAATACATAGTTAAATAATGTGTTATTTATTATGAACTATTACATCAGCAGACAAATATGGGTTTTAAATTAGATGTTTTAAAATTTTTGTAGAATTTTTAGTTTAATATTTTTCAGTTTGGTGAGATATTCTGTTTGATACATTGCATTCAGTTACATTTAGGCATATAGTAGACACTCTTACCCAGAGCAGCTTACATACAGTCCATTCATACAGCTGGAAAATTACTTAAGCAATTCAGGTTAAGTACCTTACTCAAGGGTACAACATGGGAATCGAACCCATGACCTTTATGCATCATACCTGGTTTCCTAACCATTATCGCTGCCTCATATAAAATAATATTATAGTTAAAATTTCGCAATCTTTTGCACTTTACAATTAAATAATCTAATAACAAGTTAATAAAAATGTACTAAAACAGGTCACAGGCTACTTTGACAAACAAATTGGAGCCAAACAGTGGCACAAAACAGGCCCTAAACAGCCTGACACAATCCAAGCAACCCAAGTTCCTTCTTCCCCTCAGCATGTCCACCCACAGAGACAGCAAAAGGCAGTGGTAATTTGCTCAGTCATCATTACAAATGTCTATCCTTGTAAGGACATAAACACAGAACTTCTCCTATACTGTAAAATTGTTGAATAGATGTTCTGTTGAATAGAAGGTTCAGTCTAGATCTGTAACTGTGTGGAGTAGAACAGCACCAGGGTCCGGGCCAGTTGCTGAAACATGAGCCACCTTTCACAGTTCCTCTGTGGTTGTTTATTACCACCGCCAGATTGACGACTGAATAGTGTGAATAGAGCTGAATTCATTGATAGCATTTTTTTTCTTTCCTACACTGATCCATAAAATTAGGTGTCACGTATACCAGATGGCTTAGCCTAAACAGCAGAAAACAGGTTTATATTCTACTGTATACTTCCTGTCTGTGTGGTTAAAAGCTCCTGTGCAGCACAGATGGTTTATTCAGCTGCTGTGTTTAATAGTCCCCTGAATGTGGCTTCATTCAACTTCCAGTACTTTATTTTAGCATACTTCAACCAGCTCAGAATTTCTTGTGATTGTGACTGTTCCTTGTAAGCGTTACATAGTTCATGCATACACGTAGGTTTGTGAGACTTGACGTTTGACTACGCGGTCCGGCAGTGTGTTTCTCCCAAAGTTGAAATGAAACCTATGCGTTCATGAATAGATACATAAATTTTTGTTTCTTTGCAAATTATTCAAAACTGCCTCTGGAGGGCTCTGTAGGAAAAGTTTGCAAAATAAAACTATTTTCATCATAAAAATAATCAAGAGTGTTCTGTGACTCTCTAAACACAACAATCAAGTACGAATTTTTTAAAAAAAAATAAAATAAAATAACAGGTGTCTTTGAAGGCAGGCTTTTGTAAGCAGTCTGAGCTTTAAAAAAATGTAGAAAAATAAAATAAAAAAGATGTAAGGTTTTGAAAATTAATCTTTATTGTCAGGTTCTTAGGAAGACACACAATTAGTTAATTTATTATTTGTGCCCGATATGTGCACAGTCCATTCCCAAGGGCAAAATTTAAACTGGAAGAACGACAAGTAGTGAAGCAACACATCTGTTGCCTTGTTTGCTTTTTAGATTTTTAATTCAGGTTTGGTTAATCATATGCAAGACTGAATTAAGGACGCTGGGTACCGAGGCAACCAAATCAAATCAGTTATTTCATTGTATACGAGTTGGCAAACCATTTCATGCTAAATACATGCACATGGCTCTTGAACCTTAACATTCTTGGCTTATGTGAAATCATGTGACACAGCTGAGAGACTTATGAACTCCCAAAGGAGTCATAGTATCAAAGACACAACAAAGGTTTCAGAGATCTAGAAATGAGTATGCATTCACATGCTCATGTTTAAAGTTTCTTTCAAATGTATCTAAAGTATCCTTAGATTCCCCAAAGATTGCAAAGTCTTCTAGCCCATGTCACAAATAAAGCCGTATGATTTAATAAGGACAGCTTGAAGGGACGTCTCACACAACGCACACACACATACAAACGCCTTTTATTTTCTTTTTGGCAGGTGTTGCAAATGGCGTGATGCAATGAAGGTGCTACCTGATGGGAGTTTAAGAGAAAGAACCAGGTCAAGTGCCAGCAGTTTTTAAAACTGGCCTCTTGATTTTTTAGCTTGCTTTGTGTGGGATTCGTTTTAGTTTACACATTACATATTTTTGGCTGAAGCCCTGTATGATAGTGATTTAAAACTAAAAACAAACTGCACCTTTAAAATAGAGAAAAGCAGGAAAACACCAGGCCCTTTGAAGCGGTCTGAAAACTGGGCTGGCGTGGGCCTATAGGGACAGTTTTCTATGGCCGGGGTGAGTCCACCTTATTCACTGTTTAGATTGAGGGAGCTGACTTGCCTGTGTTTTGATTTTGTTTTTTTGCACGTTTTGTTCCGTTCACATACACACACCTTTGTTAGGCCTTCTTTTTTGGTAGCCAATTCTGGACTGTACACATCTTGGCATCTAAAGGGACCGTTGTAACAAAACTGTTATTATGAGATCATTACCACCATCTTTCACAAGAAAAAAAGACCTAACCCTTACATTTAGTCTAAGAAGGATCTTTCATAGGAGCCAGATTGTTTGTGCAGGCAGTCACATTTTCTACTTTCTATTTACAGAACAATATGTGTATACATTGTATGCAATAAATGGCATATGCACACTTAAAATATGCATAGCTATTATTGATCATATTCACAATAAACCATCCATATGGACCTAGGGGCATTATTGATGCATATTAAATAAAGATTATATTGTCTCACAATGAACAAAGAGCCAACAGTTAGGCCACAGAGGAATGTATTTGGCCCCTGGCCCTTCCTAGTCTATAGACTTTTTAAAACTTTGTAGTTAAAGGAAAATTCTGTTTGTTTGACCTATTTTAAAGAACTATTTCCACCATGCTGATCGGTAATAATAATGTAGTCACAGTATGGTGGAAATAATTCTTAAAAATAGGTCCAAGTTTAAGAGGTCTGGTGAAAACCAGCCTCTCTTTTACTGCAATGCTATATTTAAGCTCATTGGATCAGTGGCTGCAGAACTCTGCTAGAGCAGTAAGTAGAAACAAAAATCACTGTGACTATTATATGATAAGATGATTTATGTAAACTCAGCTTTTAACCCATAGGTGCCAAAGGTGCATGGTGATAAGTAGGGTTTGCAGATGATGTGTACAGAGCCAGAGGTAAGGGTTGCTCCTTTCAGCAGCAGGAACAATACGTCAGGCTATACTTACAAAGGCAGAAACAGTGCATTCCTTTTTAAAAACATTTATTATTCTAAATAATAAATACACAAATACAAAATACTAAAATATCTTTTTAAGATATTTAAAAAAAACTCCAGCTGAAACATTAAAAAATGGCAAACTGGTCTGTGCATTCTCAATGTGCATTCAATGTTTACCAGTGTATCTACCTGTGTGGCAGGCTTTTAAAAATAGGTTCCTTCAATTTCCTGTCAAACAGAGAGAGAAAAGAGTAGATAAGGTCAGATAGAGTAAACTGTTTTCATATTTTCATAAATAAATCTACAGTATACATTTTTTTTTTGTACTAAACATTTCTTTGTTTCATTGATATGTCTTTCACATATTTTATTTTCAAACCAATTTAGGAATGCCCAATCATATACAGTAGGTGCCAAAAGTCTGAGGACACTACCAACAAGAACTGAATGTTTTCATTATTTATCAAGGGCTAATACAATTATGATACTCCATTTATACTTTTTATTCAAGAGTACATTATTTTTTAATAATAGAAGTTAAAAAAGTATGTAGGTATTTATAATGTAAAAGCACTAGCAGTAGCAACATTAACAGGAAGAATACTTTTAATAGATGGTTTTAGTTATTAATAGCCCAGATATTTGCATATTGTGCTTTAAGTACACACATTTGTTATAATTTTAATGGAATAAAAGATGTGTGCCATCCCTGCCAACTGAAACCCTGGCAGGGCTGCTGGTCACAGTTTACAGTGGCATGGCCCGGATTTGATACCACACCGTGGGGCCCATCTATGCACCACAACAGTGCCTTAACAGAATGAGCCACCCAGCAGCCCCTACATTCCTCAAATTGAATGAGAATTCTAGCATTGCGCATGTATTACACATACCATTAGACTGTCCTATAACACAGGTCAGAAAACCTATTGTAAGACTGCTCCACTGACTACTACACATTTGTAGGCAGATAAACCTAGGGTAAGTGCCTTTGTCCTTCTGTGCCACCAATAACATAAAAGGAACAAAATATTTAATGTTTACATTTCTCTTGGTTCCTCTGGGAGCTGGGCCCAGTTTTTCTCTGTCTCACCTGAGCGGGGTGTGTGCAAGGAGGTATCTTTGAGGTATTACCTGAGAGAGGTGAGGGGAGGTCTCTCTATGGCTCACCTGAGTAGTTAGAAAGGAGGTATCTCTCTGACAGTGGAGGACAGCATCATGCACCGTGGAGAATATGGTAGCCTTGGTCACTTTATCACTGAAGAATCCTCCTCTTTCTAAGTTTTCCACCACACAGTCTGTAAGGAGAAGAAGAAGGGAGAGAATAGAATAGCTGGAGACAGAAATTGAAATGGAGAAAAACAGAACAGCTAAAAAAGGTTTATAGCTGGCTAACCTCATCAAAGGTAGATACAAAGCTAGCTAGCTACCATCTGGGGAACTAACACAATCAGAAACCTTTATATTTCAGTACATCCACTACTAACATACTGGCTTCTTACTTGAGTGAAACAGGAATCTTTTAGTGCTATTTTAGTTAGTTAATCCTCTTCATCCCATGTGGGACATAAAGCTACAATGAGTTCCTCCCATTGATCCCTATCCTCGGCAATGTGCTGTGCCTCGCCCCAAAAGAGTTTCAGCTCATCATTCACAGTTCTATGCCAGGGCATCTCCCTCCCGGATTTCTTTTTGCCTGGTGGAGTCCAACACAGCAATTTTTGGGATGCGATCTGAGAACATGGCTTATTTCAGTAGCGATGTTTCGGCTTTTGGTCTTCTTGTAGAGTTTCTGATTGCTGATCTTATTTGGCTAGAAGATGCAGCAGATTCTTCTAAGGCAACCATTGTGGAATGCCTCAACTGTTCACATCATTTTTGACAACCCGCAAGCATTCAGACCCATAGAACAGGATGGACTGCACAGTGCTACTTTAGTAGTAGCAAACAATTAAAAAAAATACTTCAGCTTTTTTGAAACAGGAGGCATGGGAATTAAATTTCTTCATGTCATCTTAAAAGGGTAGAAACAAAGCTAAACCCATATATACTGTTCATCCCAGTATGTTTTTAAACAAAATGCTCCAGTTTGATACAAAGAAGCAGAGAAGAATACCAGAAAGCATTTAAGTCAAAGTCAAAGTGTTTTATTTATCAAGTGCACAGTATAACACAAGGTCATTCTGAACAATGAAATTCTTAGGACATGGCAAGCAACAACTATGTAGTAGGCATTAAAAACAAACAAAATAAATAAAATAAAAAAAATAAAAAATAAAAAAAAATATATATATATATATATATTAAATTGTTAAAAAGAGTCAAATAAGGGCAAGAATAACATAAATATAAATATACATAGCAGTAAAACACTAGCAGCAGTTCCAGATATGGACAGTAGGAGTAGGAGTATTAAATATAAAGTGTGGAGGTGCCGATAGACATGTACAATAAATTAAATTAAGGTGATGTACAAGAAGTGCCTAGAGCATACAATGAGGTGAGATGAATGAGATTAATGTTGCTGGTTGAGAAGCCTGATGGCCTGGGGGAAAAAACTGTTTGTGAGTCTGGTAGTCCGTGCCCGAATGCTCCGGTAACGTCTACCAGACGGCAGCAGCGAGAACAGTCCATAGCCTGGGTGGCTGTAGTCTTTTATGATTTTCTGTGCTTTCTTAAGGCATCGTGTGTGGTAGATGCCTTGCACAGAGGGGAGGTGGCAGCCAATGATGCGCTCCGCTGTCTTCACCACCCTCTGAAGGGCCTTGCGATCAGCAGCGGAGCAGCTGCCGTACCAGGTAGTAATGCAGCCAGTGAGAATGCACTCAATGGTGCACCTGTAGAAGTTGGTGAGAGTTTTGGCAGACATGCCAAACTTCTTGAGTCTCCTCAGGAAGTATAGGCGCTTTTGGGCAGTTTTTACTGCCGCGACCGATTGCCCGGACCAGGAGAGGTCATCACTGATGAACACACCGAGGAACTTGAAGCAGGAGACTCTCTCCACTTCAGCTCCATCGATGTGAATGGGGGCGTGGGGGGGCCCCCCCCCCCCCCCCCCCCTGTCGCTTCCTGAAGTCCACGATCATCTCCTTAGTCTTGCAGACGTTGAGAGAGAGGTTGTTGGCCTGGCACCATGTTGCTAAGATGCTGACCTCCTCTCTGTAGGCGGTCTCATCATTGTTGGAGATGAGACCCAGGATGGTGGTGTCGTCTGCAAACTTAAGGATGGCGTTGGAGCTGCGCGTGGCCACACAGTCGTGTGTGAACAGGGCGTACAGGAGGGGACTGAGTACGCAGCCCTGAGGGGCTCCGGTGCTCAGGGTCAGTGCAGAGGAGAAGCGGTTACCCATTCTCACCACCTGGGGTCTGCCCGTCAGGAAGTCCAGGATCCAGTTGCAAAGGGAGGTGTTAAGACCCAGGACCCTGAGCTTGGGAATGAGCTTAGCGGGCACAATTGTGTTGAATGCTGAGCTGTAGTCTATAAACAGCATCCTCACGTATGTGTTACCCTTATCCAGGTGGGAGAGGGCGGTGTGCACTGTCAGGGTGATGGCATCGTCCGTAGATCTGTTGGGACGGTATGCGAATTGAAGGGGGTCCAAGGTGTCAGGAAGGGAGGAGCAAATGTGGGTTCTGACTAACCGCTCGAAGCACTTCATGATGATGGAGGTCAGTGCTACAGGGCGGTAGTCATTCAGGCAGGTGATGGAAGGTTTTTTTGGTACGGGGACAATGGTTGTCTGTTTGAAGCAGGTGGGGACTGCAGACTGTTTCAGGGAGAGGTTGAATATAGAGGTGAATACCTCCGCTAGCTGGTCAGCGCACACTCTGAGGACACGGCCTGGAATGCCATCTGGCCCTGGTGACTTCCGAGGGTTTACTCTTTTAAAAGCTCTCCTCACGTCAGCTATCGATATGTACAGAGTGCAGTCATCCTGGTCCTCAGCTAGTTTTACAATAGGGATGGTGTTGCTCACCTCAAACCGTGCGTAAAAGGTGTTGAGCTTGTCTGGAAGAGAGGCGGTGGGCCTGGCATCACTGCTATTTCTCCCTTTGTAGTCTGTGATGGAGCGCAGTCCACACCACATGCGTCTGGGGTCGGAACTGTGGTAGTTGGACTCCAACTTGTCCCTGTAGGCTCTTTTGGCATCTCTGATGGTTTTCCGTAGGTCATATCTGGACTTCCTCAAGGCCTCCAGGTCCCCAGATCTATAGGCAGAAGACCGTGCTCTGAGTTTAGCACGGACATCACCATTAACCCAGGGCTTTTGGCTGGGGAAAGTCCTAACATTGACTCTCGGGACAACGTCATCTATGCACTTGGAGATGTAGGCTGAGACAGAGTCTGTGTATTCATCAATGTCCCCATCAGCTGCAACACAGAACATCTGCCAGTCTGTGGTTTCAAAACAGTCCTGCAGAGTGGCAATGGATTCCTCACTCCAGCGTTGAACTGCTCGAAAAACCAGTTTTTCCTGTTTTAGACGTTGTCTGTAGGTTGGGAGGAGAAGAATGGAGGTGTGATCCGCCTTACCAAAGGCAGGGCGGGGGAGGGGTTTATAGCTTTCCCGTAGTTGAGAATAACAATGGTCAAGAGTCTGATCACCACGGGTAGGAATGTTAATATGCTGGTGATATTTAGGCAATACTTTCCTCATATTAGCCCTGTTGAAGTCGCCAACAACAATAGAAGCTGCCTCAGGGTGAGCATTCTCTAGTCCATTAATTACTCCGTAAAGGTCCTCTAGTGCGCGCGTTTTATCCGCCTGCGGGGGAATGTAAACTACTGTGATTATAGCGGAGCTGAATTCCCGAGGGAGGTAGAAGGGACGGACTTTTATAATTAAGAGCTCCAGGTCTGGTGAGCAGTGTTTTGTAAGTACTGCTACATCCGAACCCCAGCGAGAGTTAACCATAATGCAGACCCCACCGCCTCTGCGTTTGCCGGACTCCGTAGTTCTGTCCTGCCGGTAGATGGAAAATCCAGCCGGGGTAGCGGCCGAGTCAGGTACCATCGGGTCTAGCCAGGTCTCAGTAAACGCCAGCACGCAGCAGTTCGCAATGTCCCGCTGGAAGTTAATCCGTGCGTGTAGTTCGTCCATTTTCTTGTCCAGGGATTGAACATTTGCCAGTAAAATGCTCGGTAACGGCGGTTTGCAGTATCTCGTCCGTGATCTGCATAGGATACCGGCCCGTTTGCCTCTTCTCTTTCTCCTCCGTCGGCGTATTGGTAAACACAACGGCGGCAGGACAAAGGAATCACAGCACGTACTCCGGTAAATTGAGAAAAAGTCCGTGTCCAGTGACGAACGAACTTCCAAAAGTGCTTGTCGATCATACTGTATGAGCGACAGTGTAGTACGTACAAAAATAAAAACAATACAAATAATAATAAGCAAAAAGCTACTAGTTGAATGCGGAGCCATTGTCAATGCGACCTTCCACCGGCGCACCATACACGATAAGCATCCATAAATAAAAATACCTTTTTGGCCACCAAATATCCTCACAGAAAGAGAGGATTAAATTTGCCTATGCTAAATATTCATCACATTTCTGGAAAAACTACTGAAAGTCAAATTACACAATGTCACACAATCAAATTAAAGAAACTACACAAGAGAATCAGCTTGATTCATATTGTGAAATTATAAGGAAATAAAAAGAACCAAAATGTGAAAAGCTGTCCATACAAAGGGCAGAGATCCAAACAACCCAGATTAACGCCTTAATTTGAAACAGAAAGAACCTAGTTCTGAACACTGAAATTCACTTAACACCTGAAAAGGAAAGCCCTCCTTATGGATACTTACCTTGACACCCTGAGAGAAACATGTCGATGCCCACATCCCCGTAGTCACGGCAAATCTGAAACAGCACCACATTACGATCAGAGGGGACAAGACTATAACCACACAGCTGGATGAACCAATAGATCAGACCTTGGTCAAATAAATATTTTAAACATTACCCCTTTCACACCAGAACATTTCTGCAGACGCTGACAATTTAAAAAAAAAAATATTTTTATGACTATTCAGAGCAAAATCCCTCTTACCTAGGATTATACACTGTGATTGGTAACACTGTATGATTGCAGATT
Organism: Ilyophis sp. 1 JC-2022; assembly: GCA_022702515.1. NCBI lineage: Eukaryota > Metazoa > Chordata > Actinopteri > Anguilliformes > Synaphobranchidae > Ilyophis > Ilyophis sp. 1 JC-2022. The sequence goes on along the minus strand of CM040402.1, from coordinate 29,953,803 downwards.
GTGTTCGGTAGCAATATGAATATACGATTGAATTGTACATTGTGGTTGGTTGGTGATTCATAAAAAATTCTCAGGGATGAGCAGGAAGTTTTTAAAGCTTAACAGCACCTATTATTATTTCAAATACATGTTCAAACTAAGTCTCAAACAGGCAGAGGTACAGATGGACAGAGGTACCCAACAGATACAGGTACAGACAAGTAGACAGAGGCACAGCCTAATATGTGGAGTTTCAGACGGACACATGGATGGATGGTTTCTCTTACGCTGCGCAGCGTCTTCACTCCCACAGTATCCAGAAAGTTGACTGGGCTCAAATCCAGAATGATGGCACTCGGAAGGGCGGGGCCAGGCTGAGGCCCCTCCTCCACAGTTGCCTCATTTTTCTGCGTATTTTGGGGCTCCTCCTGTGATATCGGGGACAAGTAGGTCTGGTCATGCAAGTCTGGATTTTCAAAGAACAGATATATTTGTAATGCTTTTACATTTGTGCTGTTAACAAACTGGCATGTGCACGCTTTTCTTGCTCAGATGATGCACTCTCGTGCACACAGTTTTACAAATAAAAACTTAAAACTGGGACTTGGAAAGAAAATATAAGGGAATTAAAGGTGTATAAAATTTACATATTGCTTCACACTCACACAGAAACACACAGATGCGCCCGTGTCTATATATATACAGTGTATATCTAAAGTATATATATATATAGTCAAGCCAGAAAGTCTGCACACCCCTTTCACCTTCTCCACGTTTTATTATGTTACAGACATATTCTACAATAGATTGAGTTCATTTTTTGTCTCAAAATTCTACACAAAGTGAAAACAGGTTTTTAGACATTTGTGCTAATTTATTAAAAATCTAAATGTAAAATATCATATGTACACAAGTGTGCACACCCTTTGATATGACACCCAAAACTGAGCTTAGGTGCATTTTGTTTCCACTGATACTGCTTGAGATGTTTCTACAACTTAATTGGAGTCCACCTGTGATAAATTCAATTGATTGGACATGATTGGGGATTGCTAACACCTGCCTATATAAGGTCCCACAGTTGACAGTGCATGTCAGAGCAAACTCCAAGTCATGGGGTCAAAGGAATTATCTGCAGACCTCAGAAACAGGATTGTGTCAAGGCATAGATCTGGAGAAGGGTACGGAAAAATCTCTGCAGCTTTACAGGTCCCAAAAAGCACAGTGGCCACCATCATTCGTAAATGGAAGAAGTTAGGAACCACCAATAATCTTTCTAGACCTGGCTGCCCGGCCAAACTGAGCAATCGGGGAAGACGGGCCTTGGCCAGGGAGGTGAGCAGGAACCCGAGAGTCACTCTGACAGAGCTCCAGTGTATCCTTGTGGTGATGGGAGAACCTTTCAGAAAATCAACCATCCAGGCAGCACTCCACCAATCAGGCTTTTATGGTAGAGTGGCCAGACGGAAGCCCCTCCTTAGTAAAAGGCACATCACAGCCCGCTTGGAGTTTGCCAAAAGGCACCTAGAGGACTCTCAAACCATGAGAATCAAGATTCTCTGGTCTGATGAAACCAAAAGTGAACTTTTTGGCCTGAATAACAAGCATCACGTCTGGAGGAAACCAGGCACTGCTCATCACCTGGCTAATACCAGTGAAGCATGGCGGTGGCAGTATCATGATGTGGGGATGTTTTTCAGCAGCGGGAACGGGGCGACTAGTCCTGATAGAGGGAAAGATGAATGCAGCTAAGTACACTGAGATCCTTGAAAAAAACCTGCTCCAGAGCGCTCTGGACCTCAGACTGGGGCGAAGGTTTACCTTCCAACATGACAACGACCCGAAGCACACAGCCAAGAGAACAAAGGAGTGGCTTTGGAGAACGTTTGTGCATGTCCTTGAGTGGCCCAGCCAGAGCCCAGACCTGAATCCAATTAAACATCTGTGGAAAAAGGTGAAAATGGCAGTGCACCGACGCTCCCCATCCAACCTGACGGAGCTTGCAAGGATATGCCAAGAAGAATGGGCAAAAATGTCCAGAAACAAGTGTGCCAAGCACGTAGCTTCTTTCCCAAGACGCCTTGAAGCTGTAATCACTGCCAAAGGTGCAGCAACCAAGTATTAGGCTAAGGGTGTGTACAGATATGTAACCCCTAAATAACCTATTTTTTTCAGTAAAATAAAATAGCATATTTTCTAAAAACTTGTTTTCACTTTGTCATTATTGGCTATTGTGTGTAGATGTTTGAGGCAAAAAATGAACTCAATCTATTGTAGTATAAGTCTGTAACGTAATAAAACATGGCGAAGGTGAAAGGAGTGTGCAGACTTTCCGGCTTGACTGTATATATACATATATAAATTTCCTCATTCCCCGGTTCCACTTCTTACCATCTCTCGTCCCTCCCTCTCAGCCTCTTTCATTTCTTTCTTTAGCTTCTTAGCCTCCCTCTTCTCTCTGCGCAGTTGCTTGGCTTGCTGCTTCTTCTTGAGGGACAGAATCTTTGTGATGTCAATCCCAGTCTGCAACCCCAAAAAAGAACATTTCACCATTATTCTTCTATCATACAACATATAAACTACTCTTTAAGCCTTCTATATGATAAGAAATAGAGCACCTCTTATTCTTTCTATACGATAGGAAAGAGACCACCCCTCACTCCATCCATACAATATTACCCCTTACTACTTCCATATAATGCACTAGAGACCATCCCTTACTACTTCCAAACAATACACTACAAACTACCTTATACTCCTATCATACAATGTGTACATGAATCTATACCCATAGCATACAGTACAGAATACAGAAAACTTAGTGTAAAGTGGGTTGCGCTTGAATATGACTCGCAGTGTGAGGGAGGAACAGACATGCTTTGAAACGTCACGCAGACGTGTGTGCACCCAGAACCATACTATACACACACCCAAAGTGAGACTACACACACCCGCAGCACCAACACCTAGCATAAATTCACTTCCATGTATGAGATGATGTAATGCCATGTAACAAAAACCAGTGAACATCAATTGCCAATTCCTACAGAGCACAGATTAAATGTATTTTATGACCAAAATAATTGGATTAACCATATGTATGTGTTACCTTTCAGACAGTATACAGTGCCGTGAAAAAGTTTTTGCCCCTTCCTGATGTCCTCTATTGTTGCATATTTCTCGCACTGGATGTTTTCAGATCTTTAGACAAAATATAATATTGATTTTAGGAAACCTTAGTGAACAAATGACACATTTGTTTTTTACTTATTTCATTTATTTAATTAACAAAAAAATCCCAACACCCATTTCTGTTGTGTGAAAAAGTAATTGCCCCTTTACAATAACTGCAGCCAATGTAGAATAAAGTAATAATTTTTAATATTTGGCCACATATCCTGTGCATGCCATGACATCCTGATGTCTGTGACCCAACAATATCAAAAAACTCTTGATATCTTATTTTCTGGTACTCCTACAAGCGATACTATAACCTCTCTGCATTTGAATGGATCTCTATGGGAATTGGGGGGTGGGACTGGTTGTTTCTCCTGACAAATTTTCCTATTGAACTCTATGGAAAAATAAGTCAGGAGAAGAAACCCTTCAAGTTATCCATCCATATCTCCTGTATTTCTGGCAGCAAAGTGATGGTTTAAGACTTATTTGATACTTCAGACCCTTGATGACTTACAGCCATTTAGCCAACCATGTGTTCCATACTGTTCCAGTGTAATTTACAGCTATATTTAGTCCCACCCGCCAATTCTCATAGACATCCATTAAAATGCAGAGAGGTTATAGTATCGCTTGTAGGAGTACCAGAAAATAAGATATCAAGAGTCTTTTGATATTGTTGGGTCACAGACATCAGGAAGTCATGGCATGCAAAGGATATGCGACCAAATATTAAAAATTATTACTTTATTCTACATTGGCTGCAGTTATTGTAAAGGGGCAATTAATTTTTCACACAACGGAAATGGGTGTTGGGATTTTTTGTTCATTAAATAAATGAAATAAGTAAAAAACAAATGTGTCATTTGTTTACTCAGGTTCCCTAAAATCAATATTATATTTTGTCTAAAGATCTGAAAACATCCAGTGCGAGAAATATGCAACAATAGAGAAAATCAGGAAGGAGGCAACAACCTTTTCACGGCATTGTATGTGGTTGTATTTGTTATTTTTCCACTTAAATTGCTTTTTAATATAATGTAATGTAGTGTAGCGTAACACAGTATATAGTAAAACATAATGGAGTGCAGAGCAGTGTAGACAATTGTATTGTAATGCAGTGCAGTATAGTGTATTTAAGTGTTACAGTACAGCATAATTTAAGGCAAGTAAAGGTGCAAGTATGGCACAGTGAAGTGTGATACAGTGTATTAGTAGTGCAATTGGGTACAGAACAAACAGTGATGTGCAGTGTCATTTAAAAAAGCATGATAAAACACCATACGTCTAGTGTAGTGTTTACGGTTTAATTGCAGTGTAATTTAGTGTAGTGCAATAGTGTACTGTAGTGTAGTGTGGTGAAGATTAATACAGTGTAATTTACTGTAGTGTAAACTAGTCTAGTCTGGTGTGGTGCAGTGCAATGCAGTGTAGTGGCCTCACCTTCTCTGCCAGGGCATCGACATACATCTCAGCATTGGCAAAGTAGAGAGTAGCTGAGGACCGGAAAATGACCACGCCTTGTATCTGCTTCACCTGTAGGAACATACACCCCTTACATATACCTAGTTATACTTGAAATAAGGCCAAAACTGCTCTTACCTATATACAGCTAAACACCAGATAAGTGCACATGAATGTGTAGCAGTGCAGGTCTATTTGTCACAAAAGGTCAGGTATCCTAACTGAGCCCCCATTACAATTTGTGAATGTCAGCATATTTACCAGCCTGTATTCTTCCACAGGTTTGTAGATATCAGTTCCTGGGACCTGCCCAAGGATGGAGTACTGTGGCCTGAAGACAGACAGGCAGCCAAGCAGACATTGAATACAGATTTACAACATGGGAGAGAGATTTAGAGAAGTGGGGCTGATTTAGAAGAGTGGGATGAGATTTAACACAGCGGTGGGTGAGATATAGTGTAGCACGGAGGGAGATTGAGATGGGAGGGGTGGGATTTAGAGTAAGTGGTTTGGTTCTGTTCTCACAGCTGAGTCCTGAAGATGACAGTAAGCATTGAGAAACCAATGGAGGCAGCCAGGCCCATGTCAGGGTTGAAGAGCACAGTCAGAATGAAGGTCGCCACCCACACCACCTGGAGCGAGACAGGACAGGCCCTGGGTTAGAGGCTTGTTTCTCTGACAACTCATCATCTTCATGCTTCCCCTCTGCATTATCTCATTCCTCTATCATTCACTCATCCTCCCTCCTGTGCTCTCTCGTTGCCCTCCAGTTTTGCCTTAATTTTGCCCCTAATTCTCGCCTAACTATTTTTAATTACTCAGCCACACCATATGCCCGGCTTATGTTTAACCTCCCGAAATTTTCACATGTCATCCCCCTGTTGAGGTCACTCCACTGGCTGCCAGTTGCAGCTAGGATCAGGTTCAAAGTTCTGACCCTGGCCCACACTGCAGCTAATAGGACAGGCCCTGTCTACCTGCAGGACCTGATCCAGACCTATGTTCCTGCTCGACCACTTCGCTCATCTACAGCAGGGCGCCTCGCACTCCCCCCCTCCGTGTCAATGGCGCTCGCTCGTCCCGACTGCTGAGCTTTTCCACCCTAGCTCCCCAGTGGTGGAACGAACTTCCCATTCCCCTACGCTCAATACCAACCCTGCCTGCTTTCCGTCGTGGCCTGAAAACACACCTTTTCAGGCTCCACCTGGACTAATACTTTTCTAGGACCTCATGGTATGTCTTCTTGTTGAACTGTGTATTCAAGTTTATACTATCTAGAATAGAATTGTAGTAGAGCTGATTTACCCAGTTCACTGAACTGCATTGTGTTCATTACTAGGGATAGCTGCTACTGTATGGGAAGAATGTGCTTTCTTATCTGTTCTGTAGTTACTTCGATGACCTTTCTATATGCACCTACTGTATGTCGCTTTGGATAAAAGCGTCTGCTAAATGACTGTAATATGCCCACCATTTCAATATGCCAATTTGTTTATCCCTAATTTGTCCCCCCCCCTCACCATGTCCACTCGGTTGCTCCTCCACAGTAAGCGGACATCCATAAACTGTTTCATCATCCCATGGAGGTTGACATAGATGATGGCAGCAAGCACAGCCTGGGAACAGAACACTGTCAGTCAGTATTTGTACCATTTAGTGCACATGCCTTTTTCACACACACACGCACACGCACACAGACACACTCTCTCTTTCTCTCTCATGCATACAGATACAAACGCATAAACACACACACACTAAAGTACCTTAGGCAGCTGCTGGAAGAGCTCCCCAATCTTTAGCATGATGATCAGGATCACTAGAGCAGAGAGACCACTTGCCACCTAGTGTGAAAGATAAAGAGAGATAAAGTGAGAGAGAGAGAGAGAGAGGGGGGAGCATAAAAGAGAGGGAGCAATTAAGAGGGAGAGAGAAAATACGTTTTGACAATTTTTTTAAATTGTGTGTAGTATACACATGTATACACGTCATATATGGTTGTTCTCTTAACTTTGGACTGAGGAGTGAGGCAGGGCAATAGCTAGACTAAAGCATGGTCTTGTTCAAAATCGTGGATCACCAGCAGACCTTGGCCTCATAATTCATGTTAATGACAGTCATAATCTTTGTTGCTAACCAGAGACCATGCTCAAAATGAGCTCTAACAGAACTGGCTCTATTGGAGAAATACTGTCATACATGGGCCCTGGCTGTAAATATTATGGAAACATGTAAATAAAAAAAAGCTTTACCTGTGTATTCCCTCCAGTGCTCACCTGGACCATAGTGCGGGACATGGAGCAGCTGATGGCAAAGCACTGAAATACCCCCCCGATTGAGTTACTGAGGCCCAAGGCCAGCAGTTCCTGCATTAAGAAGAGACCAGTTATTATACTGAACAGGAGGACCACAGGCAGATACAGATGCAGTACAACCCATTCGTGATATACAGACAAACTCACACAAACAAGTAACACACGTGAAAATATTGAAATTCCTACCTGATTGCTGTCCACTTTGTAACCATATTTTAGAGCAAAAATTCGACCCAAGGAGATAGCAATGCCGTATCCCACTACAGACAGAGCAAAAGCATCACCTATCACCTCCCCAAATAGAGATACTGTGGGCAGGACTGGGGGCTGGAGGCTGGGGGAAAGAGCAGTTATGCTTTTGTGAAGTTGTGTTGTTATCTGGTGGTGGTGTGTGACTGCAGTTCAGTGGGTAAGCTCAGATGCACTGTTCTTACCCAGAGGGGATCTCTCCCACCACCTCCACACCAAACTGACTGTACAAACTGAACTGCCAGGAGATCACTGTGGCAATGATGATCTGAGAAAACACAGGGGGCTGGGTTAGGATTGGAGGTACAGTTGGGGCTGGGGATGGGTTGGGGTAAGGGCCCAGGTCTTTTGTCAGACTCACAGTTAGCAGTTCAACAGGTATGGGGACAGGAAGCTTGCGGGCCAGCAGGGTGTTGACCTCCTTTGCAGCGATGAGGGCAATCACTGATACAGCACACACCACAAGAGTCCCAATGTTTGTCTCCGGCAAGAGAGAACAAATCTCTATCACTGTCTAGAGAGAGAGAGAGAGAGAGAGAGATAGAGAGAGAGAATAATATTAGCAATGGCATTTAATTTATATTCAGACTATTAAGACTATAAACTGATAAATATAAACAACTTCATAAATATGTTTATATATCTGTAGTTTCTACATGATGAACTAAAAGACAAAGTGAAAAGCAGCCCTGAAACAGACTGCACGGCACTGTGAAACACTTCTTTTTAAAAAAAAAGATCTGATTTTTTCCCCTTTTTTCTCCCAATTTAGTAGCCAATTGAACCCCTATTCTAATTCAATTCCCCCCATGTAGCAACCGCTTGAGAACCACCGCTATACAACCCTGTCAGCTGGTAGAAGGAAGGAGGGCGCCACGTCCTCTACAGGGCGCGACTCCTCGAGCTCCTGACCGTGATTCCAACTCGCCCAGGGCCATTTTGTGCGCAGCGATTCTTTCCGAGCCCCCCCCCCCCCACCCGGAAGCAGCCGCCAATTTCCGCTTCCACAGGGCACCGGCCACGCTCGGATATGGCAGGACCGGGGCGCGAACCCCGATCCTCGGAGTACAACTGCGCTCTTACCGTTTGTGAAACACTTCTGAAACAGACTGCACTGCACTGTGAAACACTTCTGAAGCAGACTGTACTAAACTGTGACATTTGTGAAACATGAAACGGACAAACTTCGGCAGTGCGCGCCAAGGATCCCATCATAGCCTGCAGCAATAAGTTCTAACTGATAAAAACAAAGCAGTGCCAACTGTGGAACTGACTACCCAGGGCCCCAAGGTGGAGAGGGGCCCTCAGAAGGCCTGAAATTAAAGGTTTGCATTGGGAAGGGGGCCCACAGAGACTGCATTTGCACGGGCCCCAGAATTACGCCCTAGTTACAGTACACAAAAGCATTTGTCACTCAATCATTTATGTGGTCAGTTATACACAGCCATCTATGAAGCCATAGAGATATACCAACATTTATTTTGTAAAATATTTAGACTACTCTTATTTTTGGGTGGGAAATATAGTAATCCATTTTAAAACGTGACATTGTTTCACATGCAGTACTCACATAAATCAAGGAGAAGGGGCCACTGAAGCGACGGGGGGAAATGCCGAAGGTGTATTTCAGCTGGGAAACGATGACATGGATGGCTGCTCCAGTGGTGTATCCTCGAATCAGGGGCTCTGAGAGGTAGGTCACCACAAAACCAAACTGCACCAGGCCCAGCAGAATCTACACACACACACACACACACACACACACATTACATTACATTACATTATAGGCATTTAGCAGACGCTCTTATCCAGAGCGACTTACACAGCATTTTAGCATTTATACATAGTATCCATTTACAGCTGGATATATACTGAAGCAATTCAGGTGAAGTACCTTGCTCAGGGGTACAACGGCAGTGTCCTACGTGGGACTCGAACCTGCAACCTTTCGGTTACAAACCCAGTTCCTTAACCACTGTACTACACTGCCGCACACACACACACATGAACAAACACACACAGATATACACAAGCACACACACACACACACACACACACACACACACACATATACATACACACAAGTATGCATACTCATGTGCTAAGCCCCATTTGGACAGAATTAATATTCCAATAAATATTAATGTGGGTAATAAAATATTAGCCAGGCCCCTCAGTAATTATACTCATCATTCCAGACAGCCTTTTGGCCTGTGTGAAATTACAGGAGGTGGTTTGACACACACTCCCAGGATAATCATGTGACTCGCATCACCATCAAGCTTCCATCAAGTATATGCAGGCGACAGAGACGCCTGCATATACTTAAATGGATCTTTCTGAATGCCTATTGATATCCTTTTTGAGAAATAAACCAGCTGGTGTCTGTCAGGTCATGTGTATACTACACATAAAATCACTTATAGGCAGACAGCCAGCCTAGATAGAATGCCTACCTGTAGCTGACATTACAACAGCCTATTTTATGAGCTTGTCTGGCCATCCTAACTGTACGTAACGGTACATATGCATGTATGTATGTGTGTAAATGGGTTCATATAAAAAACCCTTTCAAATTCCTCCATTACACCTCCCAGGACTAAAATTGTGTTCTGATCTGAAGAAATTTTAAAAAAGGAATGGATCGTTGGCTCAGAAATAATCAGAGATACACTTTCAAAAACAAAGTGTCCATCCGGGCGGGACATAATTATCGGAGGACCAACGAGCACGCTGAAAAACAGTAGGTATTTCGGACTGGAATTAGGGGGGAAAAGTCAGAGACATGTGCGCTCCGAAAGGGATTAAAATTACTGAATGGCGCCTGTAATACTAAAGTCACCTTACCTCCCCTAAAGAAATAAATCCTGTCCGAATGGGGCTTTAGTGTGTAAAATATCATTGGTTACTGTTTACTGGGTCTGTGTGTATTGTTTATATTGGTGTTAATATAATATATTAATGTGTCTTGCTTAATGTGTCAGTGCATCTTATATTAGTGTGTATTTTTTTAACGCGTCAGTGTGTAATATATTAGTGTGCATTTTTTCATGTGTCAGCACGTATTCAATAAGTGTGTATTTTTTCATGCGTCTGCGTATTATATTAGTGTGTATTTTTTTATATGTCAGTGTGTAATATATTAGTGTGCATTTTTTTACATGTCAGTGTGTATTAGTTATGCGTTGTTTCATGTGTCAGTGTGTAATATAGTAATGTTTATACAACGAGATCCAAACTAGTAACACGATTGGCCAAGACGCATTCCACCAGCGCTAGTATTTAGCATAACCGCACTGCCAGGGTGTAGACGCATTCTATAGAGTGTTGCCAAGAAAACATAAACAACAGCAACAGGGTGCTAGCAATTTGGCGAATCTGAAATAAAAAATTAGCTAATCAAAAGTAATTGTTTCAATATATTTTCATTCCTTACTAAACGTTTGTAAACATTGTGGTTTAAAAACAATAGATCACTTGAGGTTTGTGCGTTATTGGATATAATCACTGCTGAGAGTACTTCCCAACTCGATCTGCGGTCAGGTTGCTGCGACATCACAGCAGTGATTATTATTTCAAATAATGCACTTCCTCTCATGATCTATTGCTTAATTATTGTTAAAGGTCTCTGTGTGTAATATATTAATGAGTATTGTGTGTGTCACTATATTAGTGTGTACTGTTTAATGTGTTGGTGTCAATGGGCAATGCATCAGTGTGTGTGAGTTTACCTGGAAGAGGCCCGAGAGGCAGGTGACAGCAGCAGCGACCCTGACCCTCTCAGCGTCACGTGACACCATGTCCACCTCACTCCCATTCGTTTCATTATTCCACATTAGAAAGTCAGAGTCTGGAGCCAAGCGTTCCGTCACCCCTCCTATCATTACACTCATCACAGCATATGTACCTGTAAGAGAAAGAGCAGAGCAGGCCTCAGAGCAGCAGTGTGGAGCAGTGCTCAGTGTGTTGTGCTCAGAGCAGCAGTGTGGAGCAGTGTTCAGTGTGTTGTGCTCAGAGCAGCAGTGTGGAGCAGTGTTCAGTGTGTTGTGCTCAGAGCAGCAGTGTGGAGCAGTGTTCAGTGTGTTGTGCTCAGAGCAGCAGTGTGGAGCAGTGCTCAGTGTGTTGTGTTCAGAGCAGCAGTGTGGAGCAGTGCTCAGTGTGTTGTGCTCAGACAAGCGGTGTAGAGCAGTGTTCAGTGTGTTGTGCTCAGAGCAGCGGTGTGGAGCAGTGCTCAGTGTGTTGTGCTCAGAGCAGCAGTGTGGAGCAGTGTTCAGTGTGTTGTGTTCAGAGCAGCGCTGTGGAGCAGTGTTCAGTGTGATCTGCTCAGAGCAGCAGAGTGGAGCAGTGCTCAGAACATTAGTGTTGGGCAGTGGTCAGAGCAGAAGTAGTACAGCAAACAGACAGGATAAGTTGAAAATAGACTCACCCACTGAGATATGACGGGAGGTCCCAAAGATGAAGTAAACCAAGATGGGGTAGAATGAGGAGTAGAGTCCAAATACAGGCGGAACCGCAGCCAGCAGAGCATATGCCATTCCTATCGACAAATACAGAGAAAGTGCACACACGCACGCGCACACACACACACACACACACACACACACACACACACACACACACAAACGGCAAACAATCACATGTAAGAATTAGAGACATATGTCAAAATGGTATGGCAACTATGCAACTTCCAGCCATTATGTAAAAGAATTGCTGGGTTGCCACATACTGAGGCCATAACCCACCATGAGAGGTGACTATGCATGTTCTATGTTATCCTAACTATTTTTTCACTTACATAACTGAAAATGATAATTAGTCCTATAGCCTTCAGACGGCTATTGAGGAAATAACTTAGCTATGTAGTGAGAGCACTAAATAATTTTCCATATACCAGACTGTCCTACCATCTGTATCCAAGCTGCTAAAAAAACTTAAAATACATAGTTCCGATGGTTTTAGATTGCATAGAGAGAGGGAGATATAGCAAGACTGAGAGAGTGGTATGAAAGAAGGGGGTTGTGGATTCATGTGTGACTCAGGTGTGCAGTCTCACCCTGAGGCAGGTGCATGATGCCCACACTGATGCCAGACACAAGGTCCCCGGCAGCCCATTCTCGAAAGGAATAACGTGGCAGCCAGGAGAGAACAGGAACGCACCCCAACAGGCATCGCTTCACCCTCGGACCTGAGCAACTGGAAACCAATGACACGGAATCTCGCTGTGACACTGACGCACTGAGACTGAGATAAACGGAATCTGAGACTAATTAAGAACCACTGAGACTGAGAGACACTGAGACTTTCTTAGACTGAGATATAATGAAACGGAGACTCATTGACACATACTAAGATGAAAGACAGTGATATTCACCAAGACATAGAAATACAGACTGACACTACAGCACACTGAGACACATTAAAACTGAGGACACTGAGAATGTACAATCATAATGCTGGTGTTGTTGGTAGCTTTGCAAAGGTATGGTATGAAAGGTATGAACCATACAAGAAGAGGCATGCAACCTGTGTTACACACTGAGACTGTGATGCGCAGACTGAATCATAGACACGTACACTAAGACTGAGACACACTGGGACAGAAGCAGTTCAGCTTGGTTATTTAGCACCTGAGAACCATTGACCTCTGAGGGGCATGTCAAATGTGGTCACTGTCTTTGAAACACTAATTAACAAAACGACTATTAATTCACAAAAGTAAAAATGCAAAGTATATAGTCACAAAATCAAACCTAATTATTTAGCAGTGGGTGCAATTAGCATTGAGACGCTTTAAAAATAACAAAGATCTCTATTATAAAAAATCTACACTGCCTGGCCAAAGAAAAAAGTTGCACAATCTAATATTTAATTGGAGTGCCTTTAGCTTTGATTACGGCGCGCATTCGTCGTGGCGTTGTTTCGATAACCTTATGCAACGTCACAACATTTATTTCCATGCAGAGTTGCGTACATTTTTGGCCGAGATCTTGTATTGACAACTTGACAACTGTATTGCATTGTCGACTTTTTTTTTGGTCAAGCAGAGTAGTTTTACCCAAAGCATCATGTGTTTCACGGTTCAGACAACAGAAATAAAACAGAAAAAGGGCATGGCTAAGCAAAAATTAAGAAACAGCACATAACACAGAATTTGAAATTTAACAGTAAATGAACAGACTTATGATCTTTCATTGTGATACCTCACCCAAAAAATAAATCCAGTGCGGTTTCAGGTGTAGCTAATACAATTATGAACATGAGAGACAAATAAATTATGACAAGATACTAACTGGCACATGAAACAAATAAATAGTAATACTGATATCTGTTGCATATATTTTTTTCATGTGTATCTTGGTGTCATGCAATCTCATTTTTACTGTGTCACCATTATCCACCACTTTAAGCACAAGAAGTATAACAAACGATGAACATGTCACTGTTAAAGCCATTACAGGGACTAGACTACCTGGGAACAACTGACACTGGATTTCTCTGTCACTGACATGCTGAGACAGAAACACTTTGATGCACACAAACTAAGACTTGGGAGTGCGATGCGCTGATTATGGCCTTACCGCAGTGATTCTCTGAGTTTTCCTGAGAGTGAGACTTTGCTGTCGAACTTCTCTGCCACTTCTTCAACACTCAACTCATCCAGCACATCCCTCTCGATTCTATAACTCACACGCCGTCTCTCCGCCATGGCCCTAGCTCTGTTTGGACACAATTTAAAAATCACTTCCCCTGAACTACTGTCACTCGCTGATGGCAACACAGTCCTCCACAAGCACCAAAAGCTCACAAATGCATTCCCAGACACTAGTAAACAGTGAAGTAATCCAGTTGAAGGTCACAGGAACTCTGAGAAACTCTGGCCAAGCTCTATATAAGGATACCTGAGTACCCTTATCTCTCTGATAAGATAGTGTTAATCATGTCAGGGAAATACTCAAAGAAGCCATTTTTTTGAAAGACGGTTTTACGCAATACACACAAGTTTGATGGCACTTAATAATAAATTAATGAATAATGGGAATGTTTTTTTTTCTTTGAAATGAGTGTCAAATAGTAATCAGAAAACAAATCACAAAACCTATAGATGTTCAGACTGACTAAGTGATAATGCTGCTAATTTTTAAACTAATTAACCAGGAACTTTCAAATAAAATAAGTTAAATTGCTCATGATACGACATATACTACATAATAAACATTAAACATTTAAGATCCTTCGCTTTCTCAGAGTGAGTTTACTGATTAAAGAAAAACATTTACAACAAAGTGTTCCAAAATGATAAAACCCAGAAACACAGAATTGATGATTAATGGTAAATGATTTGTAGCAACATTGGAACAATAAGACACTATGAAGAACAATACTGCAAAAAACAGACATAAGACAGGTATGCAGGTATTTTTTCTTCTTCCCTGGCTTCATTTCAGAGATATAAAATCAACGAGTAAATTAGAATTTATGTAATAAAATAATCTAAATCCGTATCATACTCAGTTATTTCCTGGTTAATAACCTAGTATGATACGTTACTGTGATCTAAAAGACAAAGGAAAACAGGAGTGGAAATGTAGTTATTGTTCCTGTTGAAGGTGGTGACATACAGTAGATACCATTTGCGTTCAGCTATTACTGCTTTCAATGTTGTTACAGCCCGTTCCCTTGTATTTGAGTAGAAAATTTAGTAAAAAGTGAAAAACAAAAGAAAAAACCTTGTTGTTAAAGCACTTGTTTGCCTGAGGTTTTCACAAACACACAGATTATCAGAGCTGCACATGCATCAATCCCCAGTGAGCTTTGAACAGGAATCTCTCCCCCGGCTAACCTCAAAGTAGTGTTTATTTGCTCTTATCAGGGTGTGTGTGTGTGTGTGTGTGTGTGTGTGTGTGTGTGTGTGTGTGTGTGTGTGGTGTGTGTGTGTGCGCGCAAGAGTAGAAGAGGGAGAGTTGGGAGGAGAGGGGGTAATTCACTTCAGCTGTATTTGTTGGTATGAGGGGTGGTGCAGTCCATAAGTAGGCTCACTCTCAGGCCATATATGACCCCCCCCCTCCCAGTTGGGGGTTCAATCCCATGCCGTGGCACCTTCTGTACTGTAGAAATATCACTGGTGTTACGCAATACATACAAGTTTGATGGCACTTTGAGAGTAGGCCTAATGGGCTGCTTTATTTTTAAACAGTTTTTTTCCCTTTAAAATTAGTGTCAAATATTTTCCTTGGCACCTTCTTTGCTGTACAAATACACATCACTGACATGATAAATATTTGTCTTATACCAACGTAAAATACAAAATTACAAAACTTTCAGGGCCGGATTTACTAAGGACACAGTCACAACGCAAAACTATAACCTATATTGCGACTCTTTTGCGGTCGCAAATACTGCCACACTAACGACCGATTTACTATCACTGGTCCTAATTACATAATCAAAAAAATTAAACACCCCCATTCGCAATGTTTGCGGCAGGACATCTATAAATATGCGGTAGGAGACATCTTCTGACGACCAGACACAATAGAACCCAAAAAGGCGGACTCGAAGCCAGACGTAAAATAAAACTCCCGAAGGAGATTTTATTACACACAGTAGCACGGTACAGACCGTTAGGCAGTTCGTAGTAGGTTCAATGCAAAGGTCAAAAACACAGGCAGGCAATCCGTAAATGCAAAGTACAAAAATAAGAAAGCAAGGCTCGTGGTTAAAGTCCAGGCAAGGGTCGAGATCCACGATATCTGTCAGCGGAGGCACGGTACTGAAAACGGCAGGCAGGCGAACATAACAGGTAGGCAATCCGCGAAGGCAAAGGTATAGATATACGCTAGGCAAACTCGTAGTCAAGAAAACAAAACAGGGTCAAGAATAGAACGGGCAGAAGACGTGGTCGTAAAGAAGCCAAGTCAAAACGTGGAATCAAAACAATGGAAAACCACTCAAAAGTGCGAACAGTATCAACTGTAGCGAGTAGAAGAGTTAACGAGGAAATCAGGAAAGAGAATAGTGACAGCAAAGGCGGAAAGAAGAAACAGCTGTAGCAAATAGAGAAGATGACGTTAGATAATTAGTAGATTAGTAGAAACCCTCATTTCTATGAGGTTAGTAGATTAGTAATCATTAGTACTGAAAAAAGAAAATAGCAGGAAATTACAGAGAACACTGAATTTACCGAAAACACAGGGAAACGTGTGACGGAGTGGGAACACAAACGGAACAGTACCTCAATGGGAGCCTCCAGGCATTAGGTTTTTCAGGGTGGTCGTGGTGAAAGTATTTTATCAGGGAAGGGTCGAGAATGAGTTTGGGGGAGATCCAGTGTCGTTCCTCCAGACTGTAGCCCTCCCAGTCTATGAGGTACTGGTAACCCTGCCCTTTGCGGCGAATATCAAGTAGTTTGCATACCGTGTACGCGGGGTGGTCGTCAATGATGCGGGAAAGAGAGGGCTGATGAAAACTGGCTTCAACTGGGAGACATGAAAAGTGGGATGGATCTTAAGAGATGTGGGAAGCTGGAGTCTGACTGCAGTGGAGTTGATGATCTGGATGACTTTAAAGGGACCGATAAATCTAGGCTGAAGCTTGCGGGATTCTGACTGTAAGGGAATGTTTCTGGTGGACAGCCAGACCTTGTCACCACGCTTTTAGTTGGGTGCGGATGTCCGGTGACGGTCAGTAATACACCGATCGCGGTCAGCAGTGCTTGCCAGTGCCATTCTCGTATCACTCCAAAGCTTGTGACAGCAACGCAGGTGAGCTTGAAGTGACAGTACAATGATCTCCTTTTTTTGGTCCGGAAATAAGGGTGGTTGGTAGCCTAAGGAATTCTTGAATGGGGATTTCCCAGTAGCCACACAGGTCATAAAGTTGTGGGCATACTCTACCCATGGTATCATCTTGCTCCACTGCATCGGGTTGCGGGCCGTGATGCAACAGAGAGCGGCTCAAAGGTCTCGATTGGCCCTCTCCGTCTGGTCGTTAGACTGCGGGTGGTAACCGGAAGTTAGACTGACTGTGGCTCCTAGGGCACAACAGAAAGCTTTCCAAACTTGGGAAATAAACTGCGGACCTCGGTCCGACATGATGTCAGCAGGGATGCCGTGGATCCGAAACACATGGTAAACGAGAGAATCCACCGTCTCCTTGGCTGTGGGTAACTTGGGGAGTGGCACGAAATGCACGACCTTGGAAAATCGGTCAACGACCGTAAGGATGGTGGTGTTGCCGTCAGAGAGAGAGAGTCCCATAACAAAGTCCACACCAATGTGGCTCCACAGGTGACTGGGGATGGGTAGGGATTGGAGGAGACCCGCGGGGGCCTGATGGGAGGCTTTGTTGCGGGCACAGGTGGAACAGGCCTGCACAAATCTTCGAATGTCCGAATTCATGGCATTTCATCAGAACCTCCATCTGATGATGGATAGGGTGTGTGCAGCTCCTGGGTGGCAGGAAAAATGAGAAGAATGAGCCCACTGAAGAGGTCATAGAAGCGAGTCGAAGAGGGTCCCGCTCAGCGGGAGAGAGCTTCCGTGAAAAGAATGCACATGGATGGAGACGGTTGTTTGTTGCGGATAGTTGGGACAAAAACGCCCCGACCCCACTGTCAGAAGCATCCACTTCAACGATAAATTGTCTCTTGGGGTCGGGATGGATGAGAATAGGTGCTGTGGCAAACTGTTTTACATGGTTCTCGTGATCCTCAGAGGTCTTGAAAAAAATTTGAATGTTGTCGAGATACACAAATAAAAAAAAAAAGGAAAAAAGCACATCAGACGCATGAGCCTTAGAGCCTGAGGAGGTTGGGAGTTTTAGTGAGGAAATAAAAATTTAAAATAAAATAAAAAATCCTGAGGGAGTGTGTTGCTGTGTTTTTTTCGTTTCGTATATGTATGGTTGGCAGACCAGTGGGGTGGTTACGAGGTGGTGGTGGCTAAAAAATGATGGTGATGGGAAGGGGGGGGTGGTTTTAAAGTCGATTAAAGGCAGAGGATGTTGATGTTGTTGATGTGGTTTGTTTCCCCCCGGTTTTGTGGTCCGGGTGATTTTTTTTTTTTTTTTTTCAAAAAAAAAAAACCCGACAGAGAGGAGGAGAGGGGGGATATTAAAGTAGCAAGAGAGAGAGAAGAAGTAAGTCTCCATAGCCTCCCTCTCCGGCCTAGACACATTGTAGAGACGACTGGAGGGTAGTGGAGCGCCAGAAAGCAGTTTAATGGCGCAGTCATAAGGTCTGTGAGGGGGCATTGCTTGAGCTTGATCCTTGCTAAAAACTTGACTCAGTTCATGGTATTTCCTTGGAACGAACTTGAGACATGGAGTGAAAGATTCAGATGGAGCACGGGTGCCCTGTGCTGGTGCAGAAGCGGACTTTAGGCAGAGACTATGACAGTTCTTACTCCAGTTCAGAATCTTGCTGGTGGATCAGTCAATGTGAGGGTTGTGTTGTTTGAGCCAAAGAAATAAAAAGAAGAAAATATCAGGAAATTACAGAGAACACCGAATTCACAGGGAAACTTGTGACGGAGTGGGAACACAAACACAACACATCTATAACAATGCGCTAATAAATGTATACGAAGAAACCAGGCACAATTCGCGATATAAGCACACGAAACATAAAACTTAAATTTACGAGGTAGGCTACACAATGCCGTATAACCTAGAAGGAGGGGCGCCGCATGTGGGGGGGATAGGACGATTCTAAGGGCCCCTGACTGACAGGGGTCCTAAAAAATTATTAGAACATTAGGTACATTTTTTTCAATATTAAATTATTTACCTATCATTAATATAATATTTTATTTACAATGTACTAATAAAACTAACGGTTTCTTTTTCTTTTCTTGTTTTTGGAAAAAAATTAAACATCCAGAGAGCCTCTGTATTGCCCAACCCCCCCTCTATTTACATAAAACGGTTTGGTTCTGCGGTACTTGCTAGCCTTGCAGTGAAAATTGTGAGTGAGGAGTGCCGGTGGGCGGTGGAGCATCATGTCTCAGTTTCCTAAAAAAAATCTGGCTTCAAAAAACGAAAAGAAAGACAGGAGAAAGAAAATAAAGGGCGACAGTATGTCACCCAATTTTTCACAAAGGAAGGTGGGTGGCAGCCGTTCGATACGATCGATTTCCCTTTCATGTTACTCAATCGGCAGTCCATGAAATTACAGATAACCTACTCTAACCTATATATTTAATGTGCTTGTTATAATCGAACAGTATGGCTTGTTTATAGGCTTACGCTACGTCAATCTTGCGAAATAAAAAAGAAACAAAACATTCAAGACGTGATAGTCTACTATGTTATCCATTTAATGCTATTCGCTTTAATTTAGCTGTGCCTAATCTCGCCACTTTTTCAGAACGGATAAACACATTTTAAGAAAGCAATGGAACCGCTCATTTATATTTTTTAACTCAATAGATAGACCGACCGTATGTTCCGCCTCTGTATTGAGTCCGGCTGTGTAATCAATTCCTTCAATCTCGCCATTCCATAAACCCAAACTCGCCACGTAATTAATAAAATGAAAATAGAACGTTTCACACCGCAGGAAAAATGTTTGATCAAGGCTTGTCGCTGTGTTCGGTTCATATTAAAAGCATATCCAGAGACGTTTTTGTCCAATTTTTTTAATTAAAAACTGTTCAGGTGTTCTATAGAGCTTTGTTGTTACTGCTAGCTCAGAAATGCATCTTGTTGGACTGTTCATTTTAGTTTTTTCATTTATAGTGTATATTCCCATTGCATCATTAGGCTATAATCATTAAGGCTTCTTCTTGCATTTTATAAAGCACAATAATAATATAATAATAATAATAATAATAATGTATTTCTACTAAAAAAAATTGGGAATTGATATTGGCCCGAAAAATCTTGATCATAGCATACTATATATTATTTTCTTGTCTTCATTTAGCTTACTACAAGTTTGAATTATTATATACACATATTTTAAGGTCGTTTGTGAATAAAAAATGGTTGAAAATTGGGAAAACTGAAAAAAAATACGAGAAATGGCGCAGAGTTGGCGTGGCCTGGGGTGGTGGGGCCCAATGTGATATATATTTTCATGGGGCCCAAAATCCCTGGTGGCGCCCCTGAGAAGATGTAAAAAAATATATGGTGTGATTTTAGAAACTTTTCTGCAACATAATGTGGGAAAATGACAAAGGTGGTGGTCCAACTAAAGAAAGAACGATGGGTGGAAGGTATGCAAAATGAGCATAAAGTGAAAAAGTCCTGGGAGTGGAAAGAATAGACACGTGTGAACTTGTGACAGGAAGAAGACCACTGAGTGTCGGAAGGTAACATGTAGGCTATTCACAATGCATACTGTAAGCCCTACTTGATGCTTTGCTGCATCGCAGTCGCAGTAAATCTGGCCCTCAATTTATAAGAATACAGTAGTTAACAGCTAGAAAAACAAAAAGATGGCTAGAACATGAACAATCATGAGCATGATGAATAAAATAGCATATTTAGATAATGCGCAATCAATGACAGAGATGAATAAAATCATAATGTGTGTTACACTCACCTAGAGTAGTGTGTTACACTACCCCATAATACAGTATGTTACACTCACCCAGAAAACAGTGTGTTACACTACCCCAGAATACAGTATGTTACACTCACCTAGAAAACAGTGTGTTACACTACCCCAAAGTACAATGTGTTGCACACACCCAGAGTATGTAGTTAAAATACCTCAAGTCACAGAAATGGCGAGGAAGCAGAATTCAGTAATTACATTTTAATTTTATTCTTTGTGGGGATGAAACATTTCGTGAAACATACTTGATTTAATAAGAATGAAAACTGCATGGATATACAACACAAAAAATACAAAGATGAAAGTAATGTTCCATTTGGAAATAATAATTTTAAGTAATTGTATTTAATATACCCAATTAATGTTGTTTTGTTGATTTCACTTCCGAGGGATGTCATCAGCACAGATGAGCATTGAGCCTTCCAACAGCACTGGTTTATTTTCATACTCTCAGAGATCAGAGGACAAAGGTGATGTGAGAGGTTGGGTTAAATCACTGAGTTCTCTGTTTGAGTCCTGTGAACAGTCAGGTAAATTTATGGTTAGTGGAGGCAGTAAACAGAAGCAGAAAGACAGGAAGCCACATAGTGTGGACTCACAGAGTGAAGTCGTCTTTGATGTCGCTGGACAGCATGGTGGACAGAGGGGAAGAGGTGGGACCATGGGAGAAATTCTGGAACAATCCCCTGTGTCTGGAGCTGTGACCTCACTGTATCTGGAGAGCAGGTCAGGCGTCAGTAGAATGTACTCACTCTTTTAATGTGTACTTATAAATGTGGAACATAGTCCAGTCCACTACACTACACTACACAGAAGGAAGGCTTGAACTCAAACAGTGCTAAATGGGATTCTGCATCCAACAGAAAGCATAAAAACATGCAATAAATACAAAGGAAAACAGCAGACCCTGAATACCAAGCTAAGAGAAGAGTAAGAGAGAGAGAGAGAGAGAGAGGTGTGCGGTGTGAGACAAGTGTGATTCAGCAGAGGGGGGACTGACCAGGACAGCCAACCATAAACACTACAATGCCCTGGTCCTTCCAATCCTGCAACACCTGAAACAAACACACACAGATATGGATAATCAGGGACAACATCAAAGTGCATGGAGTGTTATAACATTACTGTTTTGCAGAACATCTAACTTGTCAGTTTCATACCTATGAGCCTCACTTGCCTCTGTCTCTAATGTGGTATAACCCCAGTCATTTTGAGTATGTACTTTAGCCTCTGTCTCTAATGTGGTATAACCCCAGTCATTTTGAGTATGTACTTTGCAAATAAACTAACAGTCAGTGACTGGCGGAATTGCAAATCACAGGCAGTGATACAAAGCCAGAACATTCTCTGGTGGCGCTTCTGCAAATGATGTACACACTAGCCACACTTCTCAGGCTCGTAACTGTCCAGACACCATAACGAGGGACACCAGTTTATCTCACCTGCAATTCAGTCATCACTCAGCAAGAGGTCGATAGAGGCTGCTTGTCAGTGAGTTATCACATTGCCCTCCGACAGTAATCTTTATCAATTGACATTAATTAACCACAATGACTGGCAATGTTCTCACATGCTGCTTTCCGTATGTAGAACTGCAGACAGCTCTCCCTGAGTGTCCGTACAGTGCCTTGGTTGTGTGCCAATAATTGGCAATCAAATAATTCAGATGTACAGGTCCTGGAATTGAGTCGAGAGGGAGTCCATAAAGGGAAGTTTTATGGTCAAGCCTGGACCTTGCTCTATCGCACTCCTCAGATGCACAATATAGTGTAACTTCCTGCTTGAACAATGCTTGAAAATATTTCTGACT
Source organism: Ilyophis sp. 1 JC-2022 (assembly GCA_022702515.1). Classification (NCBI taxonomy): domain Eukaryota; kingdom Metazoa; phylum Chordata; class Actinopteri; order Anguilliformes; family Synaphobranchidae; genus Ilyophis; species Ilyophis sp. 1 JC-2022. The sequence goes on along the minus strand of CM040402.1, from coordinate 29,931,254 downwards.
ACTGTAATGAATTTTTTTACTTCTGGGGAACTGCTAGCCGAAATGCCACTTGTAAGAGCCACAATGCAAACATTGCATTGTAAATAGACTGCATTTGGCATCAAGCCTTTGAAGGTTTCATTGTATGTTTTCAACTTATATTTTCCAAGACAAATATAGTCACATTGTTAAAATCAACCTCAACGCTCAATAGGTGTTGTTTGATGATATCCGCAACTGAATCATAGCATACAACAAAGATAAACAATGTCAGCAGGAATAATCTTTACCACAAACATGATGTAGCTGGCTTGACCAGCGCCTTTATCTTCATTTTCGCAAGTCAGCAGCCTACGGAATGTACGTAGTTTTACAGACGAAATAGCCCCGCCATTTCTTAAATGTGTATTTTAAAATGCACATCATTTAAGATGTTCAACTTTTTCAGATGGAATCTCTGCACGCAAAAATACATCTGTCAATTCTCAGACGACATTTCTGCCACTCAATTCTGCTTTTTTTCACTGATAGAGGATTCCCCCTCGTTGTTTATTTCACACCGCGATTGATGCTCTTTGTCTGGATTTATTTTTTTGTTGCCAGTAGGCCTACGGATTCATTCACTGTATGGTTTCTGTTGCTCCCGCTCAAATATTGTATTTTGCTTGACATTGCATCCATGTAACATTCCATCCTCTAACCCGATGTATTACAATTATTACAATTACCATTACAATTACAATGAAATGCTTTTATTATGATCATTACTGATCACTAATCATATAATTAGACGATTGTGACAATCCAAATGACCCCTCAGGGATTTAGATGGTAAGGCAAGTTGAAATCATTCTGGGTCATGTGCCCTAGATAAACTGGTGTCCCGAACCATAACATGTGATTCACCTGAAAGGCTGGTAGGAGTGCTTAGTTAAGAAAGAAGAATGTCAGCCAATCAAAAAAGACCCCTAACATTGTGAGTACTTAATTCATGGCCATGACAACGGCACACAACCAGTTCCACTTATCCAAAAACATGTACAAAACTGTTCTTTACCATTACCGATATCTTAATGTATGCAGCCGATAAACCCTTTTCCTTCAAACATTTCACTTGTTCCTCCATAACTGAAGTAAATATAACAAACCAATAGCATTCTCTGGGTATTGCTGCGTAATTTTCAAATCAAAAACTGCACAGGTGGCCAGGCTCGATAGATAAAACCTTTTCACATCCCATTGGCAGGCATTCGCTTTCTTAATTCAAAATAAATGGTGCTGCAATGGCTTCAAAGCAGGGATGCAATAAATACTGCAACCTGTGCAAAAGTAGACTCAAAATTATCTTCAGAAATTTCCATATTAGTGAAGCGCAAGATGATTATCATCCAACAATGCTAGTTGTGCCAAGTGGGGAAGATCAATAACACTCACACATCAAGGGGTGAATGGGCACTCAGTCTCAGGTGAGCGTGTGTGAAATGAAAAACCACCCAGCCAACCAAATCCATTATCAGAATTCTGCTGGCATCAATCAGATTGCAGAAAGCCTATGCCAGAAAAGTTTTCCAGGTGCTATATTTGAGATTGAGAGTCTGGAATAGAACTACAGCATGTAATAATGTTCTTCAGTGCCCCATAGTACATTGCAGCATATTTCAGTGTGGTGTCGCATATTGCAGTGTACTATATCCAGGTCACTTCTCTCACTCTGTTCAGTACACTGATGGACACCGTATCCATGAAGACGACAGCGCTGAGCTCCAGGATCACACAGTGTCTATCTCTGGCCTCCTGGCCTAGATCACACTCATGTACAGAATTCTGTTCTCTCCCTCGCATTGCAGCCTGCACACAAACACACATAGGAACATAGGAACACGTGATTGTGTTTACGGGTGTGTATGGTTATATGACAGTGTTTGCAGGTGTGTATGATGATATGATTGTGTATACACATGTGTACAGCTGCGTGACTGGGTTTACAGGGGTGTATGGCTAATTCATTGTGTTTAAATACAGTTTGTGTATGTTTACAATTCAATTCAATGCAATTTATTTTGTATAGCGCTTTTTACAGAGAATTGTCGCAAAGACGCTGTACAGAGAAACAGAAGGAGAATTGGGCAAAAACCAGGCCTGAACCCCCGAACAGCAAACGAGGTAAAAAAACTCCCCAGTGGGAAGAAAAACACTCAAACGGTGGCGAAAAAAAACTCCCTTATGGGAAGAAATCTCAGAAGGAACCTGACTAGTGAGGGGGAGCCCATCCTTCATTGGCCGGGCCGGTTTAAACTAAAGGTAGAATGGATGGTAACAGAATTTAATGAGGGATCTAACACAGTAAATAATCAAGTGGGTTGAGAATTTTACAGTCTGAGATAGTACACTAGCTGGTAGAAAAAAAAGGGGTGTACAGTTGTGTATGTTGAGTTGAAATGTGAGTGTGTGCAGGTGTGTGGAAATATATGCAGGTACATATGGATGTATGTACAGATATGAATGATTGTGTGCATGTGTCTGCAGGTGTGTGTGTGTGTACCTCACTCAGACTGCTGAAGTACATATCAGCATTAGCAAAGTAGAGTGGGTTGGAGCAGGAGAATATGGTCACCCCAGGAATCTGCTTTGCCTTGAAAAACAGTGAACACAGGGTTAAATTCAACCAAGTGACAGTGTGACAATATAGGAGAGAGTGTTCAGGGTTGGGAGCAGTTACCTTAGAGTAAAGTCTGAGATCTCTGTAGCAGTCAGTTCCAGGGATATGTCCAAGGAGAGTGTAGTGGGCACTGGGCGTAAGACAGAGAGACCAGTTTTAACAGGGTATCTTCTGACAGGCATGCACACACACACACACACACACGTGCACCCAGACATGCACACACAGACATGTGCACACACACGCACAGGCACACACACACACACACAAAGTTGACTCACTGTTGTGTTCTGAAGACAACAGTCAGGAGAGAGAAGGCCATAGAAGCTGCTAGGCCCAGATCCAGGTTGAACAGTAGAGTGGAAACCAGGCTCACCACCCATACCAGCTGGAGAGACACAAAGGAAAGGTCCTGAACCTGAGACCTACGTATATCCTGATTTATGTACAGAGGTGGGATAGGTAGATATTAGAAAAAATGGTGGCAAGGGAGAAGTGGAGTAGATGTATATTTATTGTAAATGTATTATACATTATCAGTATATTGACTGATTGGAAACTTGAATTACACAGTTGAAGGCGCAATGCTTACCAGATCCATGCGGTCAGAGGCATAGAGAGAGCACATGTCTCTGAACTGTACAAACATTCCTTGCAGATTGACCAAGATGACTGCAGCTAACACTGCCTACAACAAACACAGTCTTAGACACAAGCGCGCACACACACACACACACTTCAACAAACAAATACTTACGCAAGCATTTACACATATAATTCTACAACAAACACAGGGTTACACAAGTAGACATGTATACCAATGACAAAAGCAGTCTTACACAAGTATGCAGACAGACAGGCACATGCACGCTTACACACTACCTTAGGCAGCTGCTGGAAGAGGTCCCCAATCTTTAACAAGATGATGAGAATCACCAGAACGGAGATAGCACCTGCCACCTATACAGTGTGTGTGTTTGTGTGTGTGAGAGACAGAAAGAGAGAGATATATATGTAGATGACAGAACCGAATGCAGATGCAATAAATATTGTCAGTCCTGGCAGTAAATATTATAAAAAAGGTAAAATTTTAAATTATGTATAATAATACCTGAGTTTTGCCACCAGTGCTTTCCTGGACCACACTGCGGGACATGGAGCAGCTGATGGCAAAGCACTGAAACACTGCCCCGATTGAGTTACTGAGGCCCAAGGCTAACAGCTCCTGCATTAGGGGGAAACCACTCTTATGATCTAGATGAGACTCAATTCATAAAATAAAAACATATTAATCTGGTACAATCGAAATGCTTTAACCTTCTATTGTGAAATTACATCAAAGGTCACATGACCTGAATTTAAAGCATGCAGAATCCTGTTATGGTACACCAGGCCTCTAATGATAGAGCTTACGGTTGCCTGGTTGCTAAGTGTTACCTGGTTGCTGTCCACGCTATAGCCATGTTTGAAAGCAAATGTTTTCCCCATGGAGACAGTGAATCCAAAGCCAACCACAGCCAGGGCCAGGGCTGGCGCAAACAGCTCTGCAAGCCGAGCGAAAGAAGAAAAATTGGGGAGCACAGGGAGTGAAAGCCTGGGGGCCAAATATACACAAATTACATTTTATTCCAGACACACGCATACTGTTTTACACATACATAAACACGCACGCACGCGCACACATACACACACTCATACCTACACACATGCACATAGACACATGCACACTCACGCACACACACACTCTCTCTCTTACACACACAGACACACTCTTACACACACATACATGGACCCTCTTATATATACACACATACACGCGCACACACTCTCATACCTACACACATGCACACACATACAGTACCAATCAAAAGTTTGGACAGACCTACTCATAGAAGGGGTTTTCTTTATTTTTACTATTTTTACAGTTTAGAACAATAGGAAAGACATAAAAACTATTAAATAACATAAATTGAATTATGTAGTGACCAAAAACGTGTTAAACAAATCAAAATGTATCTTAGATTCTTCAAAGTAGCCACACTTTGCCTTGATACCAGCTTTGCACTCTTGGCATTCTCTCAACCAACTTCAAGAGGTAGCCACCTGGGATGCTTTTCCAACAATCTTGAAGGAATTCCCACATATGCAGGGCATTTGGCTGATTTTCCTTCACTCTCCGGTCCAACTCATCCCAAACCATCTCTATTGGGTTTAGGTTGGGTGTTAGATTAGGTCATCTGATGCACTACTCTATCACTCTCCTTCTTTGTGCAATAGCTCTTACACAGCCTGGAGGTGTGTTTTGGGTCATTGTCCTGCTGAAAATTAAATGAGGGCCCAACTAAAGTGCAAGCCAGATGGGATGGCGTGTCACTGCAGAATGCTGTGGTAGACTTGCTGGTTAAGTGTGCCTTCAATTCTAGATAACTCGTCCAACAGTGTCCCCAGCAAAGCAACCCCACAGCATCAAAAAAAATTATCCATAGGCATCAACTTCACTATTTATATTTGTCTAAGAAAAAAATTCAAGCATTTAAGCATAAGCCTTTAGATCAAAACGTCTCTAAGATAATGAGAAAGATACATTCAATAAACTGTGTCCAAACTTTTGACTGGTACTGTACATACACACCACACAAACTAACCAACAGACTAACAGACATAAAGACTCCCCCCCACAGGCTCTCTGTCATGCTGACCCAGTAGGTATTTCCCCAACAGTCTGCACAGCGTACTTTCGTGACAGGTCCAGCTGCACTGACAGCACTGTGCCCAGAGCAATCTGCCCAGAGAGAAAGGGAGTGAGAATCAGAGAGAGATTTATTATCATTTTCATCTATTTTATTTATATTGTTACTCAGCTATGAACGGCTAGTCATCTTATGTTTCCATTTCATAAAATGCTTTAGTAACTATCGCCGATAATGCTAATAAATCCTCTTTAGATCCCTTGAATCCTTGAAATAAAGAGTAAGAGAGCAAGATGATTATATCTTGGTTGATTATTATTTATTTCTTTTTTATTGTAATAAAAAATTTGCCATCTCCTATCCCACTTGAATTTAGATTGTCCAAATCACAAACTATGGACAAGCATACTCATAAACGCCCCCTAGTGCCGGTTCAGGAGAGTGAGGACAACTCACGGTTACAACGTATGGTGCCAGCTGGCTGCTTGTTTTCACACATTCAATCAACTGTGTCCAAACTGTTGACTGGTACTGTAGTAATGATAAATGATGTGCAAAACACACCAACGTAAGATCCCAAAGGCACCCACGGGCCCGATTTGTAGGAGTGACCTGATTTGTCATGGCCCCGGCCACAGTGGCCAATGGCTCGGTTTGAATATCTTCCGAGACCGTGGTGCTCACTAATGCACCCCAAGCGAGGCTTTTACAGAGTGAGGTACCCAGTAGCCCCTTATTATTATTATTATTATTATTATTATTATTTGTGTACCAAGGCTGCCTCCCAGGGTATTTGTATGGGTAGCTGGGTCTTGAAGTGACTGTTCAGCATTTTGCCCCCCATCAGTGTTACTATGGAAACTGCAGAAACTGCTAGAGTCCCAAATGAGATTTCATTCACACGTGACAATATGCTGACCAGAGTCTGAAACAGACAAAAAAATGAGAGTGAGAGACAGACACAGAATAATAGACATTATACATTATATAATAATGTATAATTATTTTATACATTGCACAGATGCACAGCTTCCCAGAAGCAACCCTCTTACCCTGCCGATGGGGAAAACCCCTGTGTGTCTGCCCACCCTGATGCCTGTGATCAGGGGCAGCTGGTGCACGGTGACGTAGAGGGCGGCTGCAGTGGTATAACCTCTCACCAGGGGACGAGAGAGCCAGCGAGACACACCCCCTGCCCCCACCAGCCACAGAGCCATCTACAGGGAGAGGACAGAGTGACATATGCTCACACACATACACACACACACACACACACACACACAAACACACACACACACACACACAATTACAAGCACACATGCACATAATGAATGCACCTGCACACAGTTACACACAGATACGCACTCATGCACACACACCCCATGCACACCGCATGTTTACCTGTATCACTCCTGACAGAAAGGTGAGTTGAGATGCCAATGCGACTCTGGCTGCATCTTCGTTACCATCAATACTCTCCCATGACACCCCTTCAGTCCTGTTCCCTGGCAACATCAAGTCTTCCGTAGCTGAGCCAACCATGATGGCTAGTATGGCAAAAGTACCTGTCAATCACAAACAAAGCTTGAGATAAAAATGCGGCAACTTCCTTTCACAATGTTTTCTCTCAGTCTTATCACTTAAGCAGAGTGGGCAGGCCTAAAAGACTGAATGTGGGTAACTGACTGGCTGGCTGGCTGTCTGCTCCCTGATGTTGAAAAGAGCAATGGCAAATTTTGAGTGTTGAAAAGCTATGTGTAAATCTTTGAGTAATTACAGGGAAAAGTTGAAAAGTGCATGCGTAGATTTTTGAGTAATTAAGATAAAAATTTTGCTGTTAACTCCCCGTCCCCTTTTACTACTGTAATATGGAATTTATTTTGATCAAATTAGTTTTCTTTGTATTTTATGTGAAGATTTAAATTCTTATTTAATGACATTTTATCATGAAATATTGTATTCCTGTTTATGTATTGCTCTACTGCGTAAGGGCAGAGGCAGGAGAAGAGAAAGAAATAAGTTAAAGTTGTTGTTGATCCCGGGAAAATGGAAAGGATGCCATACTTAGGCTGCCATACGTTGTGCTATGTTTTCCTGTTGTCCAGAGAAATAACTAAATATAGCTATACGGATAAGGTTAAGCTACATCACTGACTGTATGCTGCTATGGATAGCCTACATTGAGAGGTAGGCTACGTTGAAAGCAAATTGAGTAGGTGGCTAGCTAGCTATCTGTTACAGAAAACATACTGTGAAACTATTGACACAAAATAAAATAGAATTCGATACTAAGTTATGCAAGTGACAGCAAACCTTTCATAACGTTGGCTTGCTCTTATGAAAGTGGGATTCCCAGCTGGCAAGCTAGCTCACAATGTAGAAATGGAGACTTACATTGCAGTGAGCTGGCCATTAGATTTAAAAAGTAAAAGGTCTTGCTGCATGGTTATATGTTCATGTCGTAAAGACACAGGTTGATATTGATCACAGAGCTGCTGGAAGCAGAGGTGCATGATTTTGCCTGTTTTGTAAAAATAAATGACACAGAGGGTGAACGCGGGCGTGGATTACTATGACCAGGGATTCACGGAACCTAAAAACATGAGAGTTTTCTGTGCATACACGGGAAGAAAAACTGGGTGGGTACATGGGTAATAATGTCCCAGTGAGAAAAAGCCGGAATCTAGATTTATAGAGGGGTGTAAATCTTGAAAAAAGTTTTGACATAGACGGACTAGGTTAACGTTAGCTCAGGCTTTACCAAGATACTGTATAACCCACATCCTAGTCGACTATAGAAAACTTTCACATTTCAACCAAGCCGGTTTTTCAGCTGACTGCTATAGGCGTTTCACCAACGTTTCAGCACAAAAATGTTTGGTGGGGTTTGTGTCTATCCTCTCCCAGACGAGTAGCCAAGGCTAGCTATTCAAAATTTTAAATCATCATACTAATTAATACTGCGTAGCTCTCGAATTGTATGGAAATTGTGCAAACATTATTTATTTTTTGCCAGGGGGTGCCCTAAAATAAATTCAATCTCAGGCAAAAAACATTTTTTAAAAACCTTATAGCCTATTTCTGACTGTTTTGTTTTCATATCATTCAGTTTGTTTGTTATTGCATAGGAAACACAACCTAAAATGCTTCACGTTAACCCCGGTCCTTTCAAAACAATATAATATTTTCTGTATAGCCTATGCAATATGTCACATTTTATCCTATGTTCATACAGTTGAATGCCTCCGGCAAATAGCCTAACTAAAAAATAGTTGACTCTTCAATCGTGGCACATCAAACTTTAACACTCAAGCTGCCTTCTGTTCAAAAGTTTTTTTCTCCCTCATTCTCGTAAGCTATGACTGAGAAATAATAACATCATTTCAATCTATTTCTGCATTTACTGTCTTTTACCAAAGCAATTTAGGCTATTATATTTAGCATCATTTACCGTATCCTAGGCTACATATTTCATGTCTGAGGCAAAGTGTCCAATAAAACAGTGCATCCCATAGTGCTCACTCACTCTCACTCTAATTAAATTACGTCCGCTTCCCCTCCTCGCTCGCTCCCGCTCACATACTCTAACACACACACCTTTGAACATCAGATGCACTCCATCGCCCCGGTATGCAGGTCAACCTGCATGCTCCAGAACAATATCTGCCGTGCCTAGTCAAATGTTCCCCACTGGCTGAATACAGGCGTCCGGGCTGAGCTAGGTTTGCCTAGTCTTGTTTTGATTTTCCATATGTATTGTTAGCAACTGTGGTCTAAGACTGGAACTGCATTGTTGATCTTTTTTTCCTAATTGAAATAAATATGATGCAGCTGCGTCGGCCCATTCACTGAGTGTGAAAATGGAAAAGGACAAAGCTTTTGATTGGATAATTGGTCTGAAGTCACACATAAAGGGACACACGAGGAAGAAAGAGAATCAGCTGTGAGAGGCAGGGCAGGGGCAGGGCAGGGCATGTGTGCAGATGACTGGTGTCAGTGACGTTCAAGGCCGTCAAAAGTGAACAAAATGCACTTGGCTTTACTCTCCCATTTTTGGAAATGAATGTGATTGCAGTTTCCATGCTTTAAAAAGCAATCACAATACAAAATACAATTTATTTTAATAACATGTAAAAATATGACAGCAACACAACAACATACTAATTCTCATTAGTGTAAAACCTTATGGCTGGAGGAATATCTCCCCATATCTCCTTTATAATTTGTGCTGCAGTAGACTGCCACTCCCCTCTCTATTTTTACTGTATAGTTTGGTGCGCACTGGGTGTGGGTGGCACATTGCTGAAGACTTGCCTGACCTTATATATCTCGGCCACAGTCACTTGGTCTGTGCCAATTATCTTACTCGTAATCCTAGTAGCAAAACAAATAAGGCAGAGGGGAATGATGCTTTACAGTGCACTTTTATAAAAAAGCTCTTTTAAAACCTTATCAACACTAACAGTTTTTGTCTTAAAAAGTAAAAATGTTGCACTATTTTCTTGAATTTTGACTTTGTGCCGGTTCCAAATTTAGGTTTATTGTCAATTTCAAACCAAGGTACTTAAATGATCTCAATATCCACACTGTAAATGGAACTCTAAATCGCTTACATACTCATACATACAAGACATACAGACAGACTGAAGATGTGGTACGGGGCAAACAAACTCACCCACTGAAATGTGGCGGGATGTTCCAAAAATGAAGTAAACCAAGATGGGGTAGAATGAGGTGTAGAGTCCAAATACAGGAGGAACTTTGGCCAGCAGGGCATTGGCCATCCCTACAGAGCAGTGAAGGCTTCAGGTGTTTGACAGGTATGGGCGTAATGTGCAGGTGTGATTCATGTTTCAGACAGGCATGGACAGTTATGATTCAGATTTGATCTGGGTTTGGGACAAGCATGACTTAGATTTGAGAGACAGGTATGGAGCAGATGTGAGGTTTTGCACAAGTGAGAGACAGGTGTGATTCATGTGTGACTCAGGTGTGCAGTCTTACCCTGAGGCAGGTGCACGATGCCCACACTGATGCCAGACACAAGGTCCCCGGCAGCCCATTCTCGAAAGGAATAACGTGGCAGCCAGGAGAGAACAGGAACGCACCTCAACACGCATCGCTTCACCCTGGGACCTGAGCACCTGAAAACCAATGACACGGACGCACAACGTAACTCACTGAGACTGAGATAAACTGAAACTGAGACTAAATAATAAACACTGAGACTCAGAGACTATCAAGATGTACAGAGACAAACTGAGACTGAGGCAAAAAAATACTTGCATTAATGTCAGAATTGTCTGATCTGAAATCCACTCTATTAATCCCATTTAAAATATTCTAAAACCACACCCCTTTAGACTCCTTTTGGTAAGACTAAAGGGATAGGTCACATTCTGGAGTTTTAAAAATATATATTATTTCAGTTTTTGTGTATGTATTCATTTCACAAATAGAGTTTTTATGTGTGGTGACGGATATTTTAGATACTTTATAATTGCTAGTTTAGGGTCATATGCAACTCTGTGGTTTAAAGCAAGAAATTTTTTTTTTCCTGTACATCGGAACACATTATTTGACAGCGTTTATTCACAATTAATATAAATATCCATGTATATATCAGGCTAGTACTTCTTTCCTTGACTGCGGCGCATTCAGCTTGCCATGGAAAATATTTACAACAGAAAATAAGATTAAATGGAATTTGTAAGAAGTAATCAGGCAATATACATCCTGGAGTGTGCAACCGGAGGCAAAACATCACTGTCCAAGCTGCTCTTTCTTTGAATTACTTCACGTATATTTTCTTGTTTTAAATCACCACTCGCAAATGCCCCTATAACAGCCATAATAAAGCCAGCAGTCATCATACACTTCTGTAAGTATAAAATATATTTCATCGCACACAAATACTTGGCCAATGAAAACACACTGTTCTTATTGTGTATTGTACCATTGTGTATTATTATTTTTTTATTTAACCTTTATTTAACCAGGTAAAAGTGATTGAGAACTAATTTTCAATTTACAACACTGACCTGGCCTGGTGTCAACATACAAGAGTACATACTTTGTATAAAACTGCATAGTCAAATATAAAACATGTAAAAATAAAAACATATAACATCAATACACATAAAACATGGTATATAACAGTGGTCACAAGGGGATGGGAGGGTTAGCAGGTGAAAAGATCAGAAAAAGTGTTCCTTAAGAGTCTTATAAATGAATTTATAGATGTGTTAAGATTGGGAAGTTTGAGAGTTGATTGTAGGGTATTCCAGTCATGGGAAGCAGATAAGTAAAATGAGTTATGACCAAAGTTCGTTGAGGTTTTGGGGATGGACAATGTGATATAATTGGTGGATCTAAGGTTATAGGAGTTATGGGAATAATGCAGGAGATTATAAAGGTAGGGAGGTGTAATGTAAGATTTATAGAATAACAAGTGCCAGTGAATGAGTCTTCTGGTGTGAAGAGATGGCCAGTCAACAAGGTGCAGTGTATAAGGTGCAGTGGTGTGTAATGAAAGGGGCATTGGTGATGAAGTGAATAGCAGTGTGATATACGTAGCTCATTGAGTTTGCTTAACAAAGTTTTAGAGGCAGTCCGGTAAACAATGTCACAGTAATCAAAAATGGGAAGTATGGACATCTTGACCAGAGTAAGTTGTAGCAGTGTGGGTGAATGATGCTGTGTTGCGATAAAGAAATCCCAGTCTAGCCTTAACTTTGTCTTGTACATTGTAGGGATGTGCGCGTTTAGTCGACTAGTCGATTAAACGTTGCTACCCTCGCTAGTCGGCACCAGAAATACTAGTCGGTTAAACTTATTATTTTATTAATGTACACATTTAAATTAAATATTGACATAATTTGCACTGAAATGTCATGTTTTCCTGGTAAAATGTTGCTTTATAAAAAAACGAGCATCCGTTACTAATGTTAACAACGCCGGATTCAAATTTATTTATTTTTTTAAACGAAGGAAAAAAACAAAACGCATTAGCCTGTTCGCCCTGCAAGTTAAACCAGCAAGGTGGAAAGAGTAAGTAGGCCTATCGCGTTGTTGAATAGCGCAATAAAACAAATCTAATGTCACGTCAATCAGTAGGCCTAATTGTTATTTTTTTGTGGGCCTATTATTGGTAGTTTTTCTGATGACCGATTATTATTTTTTACTGTATTTGCTATGCGATCGCGTTTACCCAATGAAAATGCCGTTGTAATAATCAGGCACGTTTCCTAAAAAAGTTTTGTTACGTTGAATATTGTTTTCAATAAATGTTATTGGTTAACTTTTATTTAGTGAGTTGTTGTCATGTTTTGTAGGATCATGTGCAATGTTCATAATGCAAGGCGCAAAGTGCCACATTTCAGCGGCATTTAAAATACGATTTGGTTATTGAAGTATGTGATTAACGGTTTCAAATGGCTCTTATAATATACGCAATATTTTTTCGGACAATGTTTAACCTTATAGATTAAATTGTGCTCAATTTTGATTTCTGTTTTCTGAGTGTTTTCTTACTTTTAGACTAGTCGACTAGTTTAAGTTTAAACTTCCGTTTAACCGTCAGGGAAATTAGTCGTTAGGAATATCCCTAGTACGTTGTTGATTTTGAAATGTAAGAGAAAAATCAAGCCAAAGTCCGAGATATTTGTACGAAGTGACGAATTCCAAAGTTGAGCCATCCAGGGTGGTTACTTTAGTGATATTTTCCAAACTGTTTTTCTTTGTTGAAGATCATGCATTTAGTTCTTAGTGTTAAGTTTAAGGTGTAGATTGGTGAATTATGACCGGTTATTAAATCCCACATGCATTTGTTGACACTACTGCCCACAATGAACGAGTAACACATTTAAAAAAACTGTCTGCCAGAAACTCAGACTGTAAGGGCGGGTGGAAAAGAGGGATCCAGTAGCAAGGAGGGAGAACCAAAAAAACCGAAGTTTTTTTTTTTTAATAATGGGCAACGGTACAAAAAACAGAATCCAAAGAAAGGTCAAAAAACAGGCAGAGGTCGGAACCGGGAAGACACAGCAGAGTCCAAAAATCAGGGTCGCGAGAACACAGGCAGGAGTCGAAACCAGGAAATCCAGGAACAGAAAAATAAACAGCAACGAATGGACAAGGAAAACGAATACAAAAACTGACAGAAACTCGGAACAGCAGACTAGGAAAAAAACAAAGACTCGGGGGGGGAATAGATACTCAGAACCGACTCGAAGATAGAGGCAAAAACCAATGACGCTATCAAAGGTGAGGAACTCGCAACAAAAAACTGAATATATATAATAAAATAACAAGGGAACATGTAATACGTGGAACGGATTCACACATAACACAGACTTGAACATGAACTGGGCAAGTGCATACAATTAGAGAATGGAAAGCGGAAACGAGAGTCAGCTGTAGTTAATAGAGAAATCAAAGAAAAACAATTATTGATAGAATAGGCAGAACGAGAGACAACTGCAGTGAGGAAAGATGACATTAGTAAATCAGTAGATTAGTAGAAACCCCTGATTCTATGGCGTTAGTAGATTAGTATTATATACAAGTTAGTCATTAGTAGATTAGTAGACCCTAATTCTAAGATGCTAGTGGTTGTTAGTTAATTAGTATTATTTACAATTAAGTAATTAGTAAATGAAGGAAGAAATGATAGAGGAAATACAGAGAAAACCGAAATTCCCACCAGACTCCCGAAAAGTGTGACAAAGACAGGGAGTGACAGTAATACAAAACACTGAACAGTGAAACCACAAATAATCAGAAAAATAAATACCTGAATGAAAATGAAAATAAAAATACAGACAGAACTCAGAATCTCAGAACATAACACAGACACTGTCAGACACCATAAGACACAAAACATGATGTCATTAAATGTGGCCTTAGGTCTATGGGTCTCAAGGATCAATACATCTCATTGGCACCACCCACATCAGAAACAAAATTCTGACAGGCTGCAGGTGTATGAGAGCCTGTCACTCACCAGCACCTTGCTTTCGCTCTGTCCCATAGTGGCAGGGCCTCCTTTCTCCCACGGACCCCGAGGATGTCCAGCTGTGCTTCATCGAGGATAAGTGAGTGCCTGGGGGTTTCCTGAGCTTCCATCTGTACAATAAATACAGCAGCCTGACTGACAGCTTTCACTCAAACACCTCCTGATTCTATGTTCAATGCTCACCAGCAAAATTCTACAATAAAACAGTGATTTAGGAATCTACCAATTTCTGCGTGAGTAAGCATGTGCTTGTAACAGCATGTGTCATTTTAACCATAGAAGTGTGTTCGACTGAGTGTTTGTGTGGGCCTTGAACCTGACTGCTATTGTATCTGCCTACTGCTCCCCGTACTTTGAACTTCCATCCAATAGTTGCAGGAACATCAAAGAATTATCTATCCTACTGCTACTGACATTGACAAAAGAAACTTGTTTATCCGGTATTAACATTGCACTTTATGACAGGGTTGTCACATGGCTCCAAAACAATCCTTGCCTGGAGCAATGCTGATAGTCATGCAGTACTGTGGACTTGTGACTCATATAAAAAACTAGCTTCTGTTGAGCACAACGGCACAATCCTATCAGCACATGTCTGTAGGCGTGTAAAGGTGTATGCACATCCAGGTGCGTACAAACGTAGACAATGGAGTGTGATACATTCTCTTCAAAGACGCTTAATTTTCTTGCACTATACTTTGCATGACTACCTTGCACAAGGCTGTCTTGTGCATTAATGTGTTGTAGTTCTTATGTTCTACGCAGAGGAAGATGCAAGAATCTTACCTGTTTGTTGGTTTAAAAACTTGTCTTCAATTCAATTTTATTTGTATAGCGCTTTTTTATAGAGAACTGTGACAACAACGCTGTACAGAGACAAGGAAAATTAGGCAAAAACCAGGTCTTAACCCCCAAAAAAGCAAACGAGGTAAAAAAATACCCCAGTGGGGAGAAAAACACTCAAACAGTGGTGAGAAAAAACTCCCCAATGGGAAGACATCCTGGGAGGAACCAGGCGAGAGAGGTGGAACCCATCCTCTGCTGGCTGGCCCGGTTTAACCAAAGGTGGAATGGATGGGGACAAAATGTAATGAGGTATTTATCACAGCAATTATGGGTTAGGCAGGTTAAAGTCTGAGATATTATCTGGTTAGTAGAACGTCCAATAAAAAAAGATATACAGGTGCAGCTCAAAAAATTAGAATATCGTGAAAAAGTTCAATATTTTTTGTCACTCATTTCAGAAAGTGAAACTCATATATTATATAGATTCATTACACATAGAGTGAAATATTTCAAGCCTTTATTTCTTGTAATTTTGATGATTATGGCTTACAGCTAATGAAAACCCAAATTCAGTGTCTCAGAAAATTAGAATATTGTGAAAATATTATGTGATTCAGAGGAGTGGGGTGACACACCCGGGACTCCAGGTTGCATCAAAGAGTGGGTTTGGGACACAGGAAGGCTGGAGCAGTCCATAAACTCAGGGTGAGGGGCAGGGCTGGAGCAGTCCACAACACAGTACCCCAACACAAGCAAGCCTGAGCATTCACATGCAGTAGCAGGGCAACAGCACAGTCAGCTCAGCTCAGGTCCTGATTTACCCCCTCCAGACATCTTTAACTATGGGATTGACTAAAGAGATACATTTTGAGCCTACAATTAAAGACAGAAAGTGTATATGAATCCCGAACATGCATAGGAAGATTTTTCAAATAGCTGGCACCTTGTGAAATAAGTAATCTTGGAGGACAGTAAAGAATAAGTAACCCAATAAGATATTCTGGATCCAAACTATTTAAAGCTTTATACATTAAAAGTAAAATCTTGTAGTCAATTCAGAATTTCACAGGCAGTCAATGAAACGTTTTGAGCAGCAGGCTGATATGCTCACATTTCTTAGTTCTAGTAAGTACCCTAGCACATGTATTCTGTACAAGTTGGAGACTATTCAGGGCTGAGTTAGTGCAACCAGACAATAAACATTACAATAATCCAGCCGATAGGTTCCAAAAGCACGTGGCTTTTTTCAGTATCCTCCAAAGACAATATCTTCCTTAATTTAGATATATTCCTCAAGTGGAAGAAGGCCGCTCTTCTTATATTATTAATGTGGGCTTTAAGGGATAGGTCTGAATTGATAGTTGGGTCATTCCTGGCTATTGGTGACTTATCAATGTGCTAACTTTTGTGGAAAAAAGAATACATTTTTCGTGTTTTTATTATTATATCAGGTAAATTACATGTTTAACCTTCATGAGCTTTTATTGATAGAGCTTAAGCATTTAAATAATAATAATTATGGGTGGATTGTTCAGACATGGACTGTGAGAGAGTTCCACCCTGTTAGGGACATATTCATAGGTACTGCAAAGTGTTAATCATGTAAATATTTAACAATACTTAGTTTTTATAACACCTTATGTGTCCCTTATTACATCATATAAGTTTGTTTTCTTCTGTGAATAATAATGAAACAAGAATTGTTAAGTAGAATGTGTGTTCGTTGTTTAGGACCATCACAATTTTGTACCCGATTTACCCATATGGGTAAATAATAGCAAATTTGCTCAAAAAACATATGTATGCTGTCAATCCCTTTCAGCTCTGCAAATTAACATAAAAACATGCAAAATATTTAACAAAGTTGTTATGTTATTTTTAAAAAAAAGTGACTAACAGGGTGGAAAGGACACTAACAGGGTGGAAAGGATCCTAACAGGGTGGAATTATCAACACAATGACTCAGTGAGTTTCAACAATGATTTTATTAAACACACATTAACATTAACATTAAACACATTAATTAATTCATTTATTATTAATTAATTCATTAGAGACATAAAAATGATAATAATAATAACAATAATAATAATACATTTTATTAATATAGCACTTTTAAAATTAAGTACAAAGTTCTTTACAATAAAAGCAGTGTGTGTGTGTGTGTGTGTGTGTGTGTGTGTGTGTGCGTGCGTGTGTCAGCGTGTGTGTGTGTGTGTCTATTGTGTGACCAACCTATATAAAATTGTTGCTAAACAGCATGTCATGGGAACTTTAAAACTGTTGTGTCGTCTTTGTGAAAATTCCTCTGTTCCACAGCCAAATTTGAACATATAAAGCAGAACATGTTGGCAGAATGCTCAATTTATACTTAGAAGTCCAGTATATATTTTCTCTGACATAAGAGGTAACCTGCCTACTGTGCCATATGTTCTTCAACATATCTCCATGTTGCCATGTCCAGTTGCACTGACCTTTTGTTTAGTGCTTGAGGCTCTTCAATCAGGCACAGTACCTGACTGTCAGCATACCAGCTGACATCTTTGCGAGGGCCAGGCCAGAAGAATTTGTTGACACCATTTCTATGCATGCAGTTCACCTGGATGTTGTTATCTTCAACAGCCATTATGATGCCAGGGTAGGGATCATCATCATACCTCAGCACACACCACCTCCCAACATGGCCGCTGGTAATAACCTCTGGACGCCACAGGGGTTCAGTGGTAGGGACATCTGATGCCACAACATCTTGCAGAGTTGCTTCTTTGATATCAAAGCATGGGCAATCCATAACCCCTGCCACTGGTTGGGGTGTTGTAGGTGGAGATGCCTTCAGCCTTTCCCTGAGTTTTGCCTCCCTCTTCCTCTGTCTCCATTTCTTCCTCTGTGCACACTGCTCACGCTTACTGAGGTCCCTAATTTGTTTTTTTTCCCCGTCTCCCTGTCTTTCTGCCATTTCTCCCTCTCTTTCCTGAGATACTCTTCTCTTCTGTCTGTATCAGAGTCGCGCCTTGCTCTGTAGCGACGCTGCATCTCTGCTGCACTTAGTGCTGGAGCCATTTCCTAACAAATACATAATGTAACTTTATATTATCATGTAAATTGTATAGACCACACAATAATGATCAATTACTGTTTGAATGCATACTGATTACACACAAGAGGGTGTGATCAATTGATAATTGATCATGGCTGTGTTGCGGCATGACAAGTAAAGCCAAATAAATGTTTAATAACTTATTGTGTAAAGTGTAAGTGTAGTGTAAACCTTTTATACATACTGGTAAATTACAAAAACAGTTTAAATGACATTTGAATATGTATATATCAGCATTTATATGCATTTCTTTACATTTTGTAATAGATTTTCCACCCTGTTAGGTGCATGTTCCACCCTGTTAGGTTTGTATGGCTAACAGGGTGGAACCTAACAGGGTGGAATTTTGTTAACCAAATAGCTATAGCTCTGTGAAGCAGCCATCTTTAGCTAGCTAACTGCACACAAACAGTACTTTAGTAAATATATCAAACATGTTTGTGATTATTTCAAAATGTTGCTTACTTTCTTCATAATTTAGCATGACAGGGTGGAAAGTTGAGAGTAGGACATACAGGTCAACATCATAAAACTTGTAAAAAAAAGACAGATAGAAAGTTGGGACTCACCTCTCTTTGTTCTTTTGAATTCCCGCCAAAAGAGTGATCGCACTTCCTGAATGTGGCTTCATGGGAATTGTAGTTTTTTTGTTGAGAAGGTGAAAAACCACAAACTAACAGGGTGGAACACGATTTTGAGGACACAAGTAAATTATAAAAATGATAAATAATAACAATTGTTTCCATTGATATATATTTATAAGTAGAGAGATTTTAACTTGATTTATACAATAATAAAGGCACATTTCTATTCATTTATAATTATAATTATAATTATAATTATTGAAACAGAAAATTTGCTTTGGGGACATTGTAAAAAGGAGTGTATGTCCCAAAAAAAGGGTAATTAAAATTAAAATAAATATATTTAGCATGCATTATTTTGTGTTAATCTTATAAAGAAGACCTCAATCTATAATAAAAGCTTTTCATCATAAATATTTCATTTATTTTAAATAAAATATAAACATTTATTTCCTGGGGACAGAAAAGTCACCAATATCCAGGAATGACCCAGTTATGCCAAGGTTTTAAACAACTGGGCCAAGTAAAACAAGAATGAAAATAAAGCCACAGTCCAGAGAGAGAAACAAATACCCCATTGGGCTGTCTCAGGGCTATGGTGCTTCCTAAACACAAATTAAAACCTTTCATAATATGTTATTAGCCTGTAAAAATGAAGAAAGCTGTTGAGCTAAACATTTCTCAAGGATCTTTGATAAAAATAGGAGGTTTGAAATGGGTCTATAATTAGCCAGGTCAGTAGGATCCAAAATTGGTTTATTGAGTAAAGTCTTTATTTCTGCCATCTTAAAGGATGTAAGAACGTGACCTGATAACATTGAATTGTTAATTGTGTAAAGAATTGGTTTGACAAAAAGGCAATAGCTTCTTCAGTAGCTTTGTGGGTATGGGGTATGGGGTCTTGATGTTCTCACCTCTCTCCTTCCCAATTAATCTGGACCACTGCCCACAAGCTCAGCCACTGTGGCAACAGACCCACACAATGACAGAATGCCTGTGTGCTGAACCTCCAAAAAACACTGAAAATGATGCCAGGGAGTCTATAAACTGTGCACCTACACAGGTGCTAAAGTTCCCCACCTACACACAAGTGTCACTGTTCATTTGTGTACAAAGACATTCACAGGCAGGTCTCAGTGTCTGTGCATTATACAACCATGCATGCACAAGTGGCAAGTCTAGCTCAGCCCAGACGCCTGTATGCAGCCAGTGAGGAACATGTGACAGGGCACGACGGATAGTGGTCTGAAGCATGCAGGTTGGCCTGCATACTCCAGACGACGGAGTGCATCTGATTCTCAAAGGCAGGTTAGGCAGTGTATGGGAGCGGAAGTGAGCAAAGAGGGGAAGCGGACGTAAATTAATTTGAGTGATGAGCACTATTAGAACGTTACCACTCCGCAAGCTCCAGTTCGCTCCAGTACCGCTCAGCCTACAATGTCTTGCTTCTGCCAATAGTTCTATAT
Organism: Ilyophis sp. 1 JC-2022; assembly: GCA_022702515.1. Classification (NCBI taxonomy): domain Eukaryota; kingdom Metazoa; phylum Chordata; class Actinopteri; order Anguilliformes; family Synaphobranchidae; genus Ilyophis; species Ilyophis sp. 1 JC-2022. Next base: position 29,910,977 of record CM040402.1, on the reverse strand, counting down.
AGATATAGCCTACTGCACCTGACACTGAATAACAGAAGGCTATACACAGGAATTACTGGTTAACGTCCACTAACATTGTTTACACGCAGAATAATGATGTAAATCATACCACACTGACAGAAATCTGTTTTTTTACAAAACGTATGTATTTAATTATAATGCATACCAAGTAACCATCTTTGTTCATTTCAACATGTGGATTTTTAATGGCATCGTCAGCTCATCGTTGTCATATTTATTTTTTGGTCTCTCGGATTAACGTTTCTCTGTTTCTCTCAGTTTCATGTTCAGTGCTTTTTTCGAGCATGCGCTGCGTTACGACAAGCAGCACTGATCACTGTGAGTGAATGTGAAGCCTATAGGCTTGATATGCGATTATGATGACCAAAATATGGAAACTTAAAACTCAAAAAAGGAAACGTTGTCAGCAAATGGGACCAATGCACGATTTGTTTTGGTAGCCTAAGTGTGGTCTAATCTTAGTCAGCTAACACTGGAAAGAAACGGATAGCTCTATCAAATCGGTCGTTCGGTTCTGTGCAGGGAAGCAAGAAACATTTTTAAGTGGGGGCGCTGGGGAAGTTCATGCCTATGTTAGGCTCCTAATGTGGCTATAGTTACTATTGCCACACATCACAACATTTTCTTTCTTCATCTGCATTGTTAAACTTCATGATTGATACACGTAAAATATAAATTATAGCCTGTAGCTAACAGCAACACAACCAGGGGTGGATTTAGCCTGGCCTATATCCCGTCACTTGTTTCGCGTGTTTTCTTTCCCCCCATTGTCTAGGTCAGTGTTTTTCAACCTTTTTTGAGCCAAGGCACATTTTTTACATAAAAAAAAATCCTGTGTCACACCACCAACCAAAAGTGTTACTAATTAAGTGAAGTTAATAGGATAAGATAATTTCTCACGGCACACCTGACGATCTCTCACGGCACCCACAGTGGTTGAAAATCACTGGTCTAGGTGACGCTTGATTTCCGAGTCCTGCTGTAGTAGGCTATGCTTCTGAAAAAATATTTAAGACCAGACCAACGAAATCAAACATTACACTGGGGGTACAGAGACACACCAGTGTACATAAACTGGGGCTATCTATCCATGCACTATAGCCTTTTATCTGTTTTATTGTTTTTATCTTATTTCCTTTTATATTGTCTTTTAAATGTTCTCATTTTAATTCTTCCCTTTTTTAATGTATTTTAATGTACTCTCCTAACGTCATTCTGTGAAGCACTTTGAATTGCATTCAGTCGTATGAATATATTGTATTATGTATATATACAAATTATATATTATGTGCTCTTTCAAGTCTGTCACATGAGCCACAGCCGCCCCGTCAGTCATCAACACGGTATGATGATTGTTTCCGACATTCCTTCATGGATATGAACAGGGATATTAGGCTATGTATGCTATCTAGCTAGGTTAGCTGTGGGCGTTTTCTGACAATAGCTGTGAAGCGTGTCCGTGTGAAAGAATTTAAGATTTCATCTGGACCTTGATTTATCTTCAGAAACTGGTAGTGGTGTTTGGTAAATAACAGAAAAAACTTACACGGAGAAAAACAGTAGGCTAACATATGTGAGGTGTTCTATAGCACTTTTGAACGTTTGGAGGCTAACGTTATAGCCAGCGTGTTACAAAATATGCTGCTTTTGCGGAAACAAGCTCGTGAAAGTTATTCGGTTTAGTTTCGTTTTTTCGGCTCTGAGACCCAGCCAGTTTCTCTCCTAACGTCAAAAACATGGTTTGATTGCATTCCAAATATAATGGAAAATAACTCGCTTGATATTTGGATTTTTTGTTATCTGATACGCTTCCTGTAAATTCCCCATTAATTTAGAGCATAGACATCAACTAAAACTTACTTTTAAACCATTTCTAGTGATTATGTCTTACCATCAATTTCCTGGATTGTTCAATATAACGCCCGTTCGCAAACTATGTTGTTTTTCTGGACCAGCTTCGAGTATATTTTACATTTCAGTATTTTTTTGTGAATATACCAGCGCTGCCGCTGTTTAAAAACTCGACGTCCCATAATTTCCTCCAGACGAGCAGCGTTGTCTCCAAACGTTGTCATATAACGTTAGCCAGCAGTAGCACAAAGCTCCATTTTTAAACACTTTTTTCTAACGTTAGCTAGCTAGCTTGAAGGACTAAAAGCTATAATTGCTTTATGTGGTTAACATAGCATAGATTTCAAGAAATAGTCGATAGTCTCCGATGCCCGTTCTATCTGTCATAGGGAATTTACTTCTGAAACCAGACTCCGCCCACGTCTGACGTACTCACTTGAGTACTCTATTCGATCAATGCCAGTCGATGCAGAATGCCAGTGGGATCCAATCCATGTGCCTGTAAGGGGGAGGCGGGGTGACGGCAAGGTCCCGACCACGCCCACACAATCCTTAGATTTTTTCAATACAGATTTTATGTCTGACTTGAGATGTGTGTTACTGTTTATTATATTTATTGACATTACTTTGAATAGATATTTGGTGGATATGTAGTGGATGCATCCCTCTGTGATAATTTATAGTTATTTTAACTACTTTTCAGGCCCTTTACAATCCCTTTGAGATATAAAGCCTTACTGTAAAAAGCTACCCATAAAGTATGTATATGAATTTTATTTTAATTTGAATTGAAAATCTACACCATGTTTTCTGCTTCAATTCAAATTCTAGAATAGAATTGGAATTAAAAAGTCATTCACAATTCAATTCTGAATGGTGCACAACTCTGTTATACACTGTGACAAGTTACAAATTAATTATCCATATGTATCTGGGTTAGTTTTATGCAAAATATGTCATGACCGTATGTCTATATTACTGTGTCAGTGTTAGTATTCTTTGAATATATTCTGTTGAAAAAACAGACAGCAGGGCTGGGGTGTGTTGTGTTCTCATTACTGGAATGTGGTTATTAGTGATAATTGTGTAGTGTTTTGTGGTCAGTGGGGTGATGCGCCTGTCACTAAGGTCAGTTTCAGGCTAATATATAATCCGTTTCAGTTGGGCCTGCACTTGCATTGCAATATAGCCTACATCATTACAACTTGCTGATAATGATTTGCGGTGACGTTCACATTTAGGGTGCATCCCAATACTCAAAAAATGCATCCTCCTTTTCTCCACTACCACCTCGTCTCCTCCGTGCCCCGGAAACCGATCTTTGTGTTTTAATCAAATGTTGCTGAGTGAAGAATATTGGGACACACCCCCAGTCCCCAATTGTGGGAGGCATTATGGGTAATAACTGGTAAACACAAGAGCAGCAATACAATTTGAATCAAATTATGGTGAAAATGGTACAAGGGAGCAGACTGTTAAGCAGAGATGAGAGAAGAGCATCCGGGAGAAAAGACACTTCAAACATCATGACTGAGATGTATTGTGCATATTCAAGATGAATGTGAAATGTATTTATAGTGCATATTCAAGATGAATGTGAAATGTATTTATAGTGCATATTCAAGATGAATGTGAAATGTATTTATAGTGCATATTCAAGATGTGAAATGTATGTATTGTGCATATTCCAGATGAATGTGAAATGTATTTATTGTGCATATTCAAGATGAATGTGAAATGTATGTATTGTGCATATTCCAGATGAATGTGAAATTTATTTATTGTGCATATTCAAGATGAATGTGAAATGTATGTATTGTGCATATTCCAGATGAATGTAAAATTTATTTATTGTGCATATTCAAGGTGAATGTGAAATGTATTTATTGTGCATATTCAAGGTGAATGTGAAATGTATTTTGTATGTTCAATAGGGATATCATAACTGGTATACAGCTGTATTCACAGACATAATAACATAAGGACTATGGTCAAGGAGCCATTGTACACATCAGGTGCAAGGAGTTAAGGTAGGGTGACCATATTTTGGATTTCAAAAAAAGAGGGCCGGGTGAGACAGGCATTATGAACATAATACTAGGCTATTTTTTGTTTATATATGGCCTATGGAACAAAACAATCCTAAACACATTCTACAAATTTTGAAATTCCGCCTGGACGGATATTTTCGGTCCCAAAAAAAATAAATGTCTGGTCACCCTAGCTAAGGGCTCATACCACTTGGCCTTAAATAGCTAACTTAGATTACAAGACTTCCCACATTCACTTACAAAATGCTCTAGGTTTTTTTTCCTGATATTTATTCACAGAAAATCCATTTATGATTGGAATGCTTGTGCAATATTCTTCCCACAAGCCCAGTGGCTAAATGCTATCCACCAATCAGGTGGATGAACAAAACTGAAGAGATGGGAAACATCAAACATTTCACTGGTGTAGTTATACAGAATGTTTCACAAAGACAGTAGATTGAACCATGACATACGTACGTAAATAAATGAAATGGCTCAACAATGAATAACTTCAACAATTCATAATACTCAAGTTTACCTTATTTCACATTTGACATTGCACCTACATATTGTGACCTAAAAATAAATAAGAACTACATTTCGAAATGTGGTTAGTGTCCGTCTACTTTCTACTGTTTATCTGTGGTTGTATAGTGGTCAGTCATCTGCATCTCTGATGGAAATGCGGTTAGACATTTGTGTGTATGTAGTTGTACATTGTCAGTGGTCTGTATGCTTGGTTTAATTGCAGTCAGTCATTTGTGAGCATGGCTGAATTGCAGTCAGTGGTCTGTGCTTTTGGTTGAACTACGGTTAGTGGACTGTGCTTTTGGTTGAGATGTGGCCAGTGGTTTGTACTTGTGGTTGAGTTGAGGTCAGTGGTCAGTGTGCATGGCTGAAATGCGGTCTGTATGTGTGGTAGGACTGTGCTTTTGGTTGAGATGTGGCCAGTGGTTTGTACTTGTGGTTGAGTTGAGGTCAGTGGTCAGTGTGCATGGCTGAAATGCGGTCTGTATGTGCGGTAGGACTGTGGTCAGTACTGGATCTGGCGCAGCAGTAGAGAGACGTGGCGCATGCGATCAGCCCTGCAGCGAGGCGACTGGTGTAGCGGCAGCTCAAAGAAGGAAAAAGTGAAACTGCGAGAGAAGCTGAGGTTGGTGACGGGGCGCAAGGGGGGGAGACGGGGAGTGTGGGGCGGGCGGTGCGGGGGGAGGGGCCCGCGTCTGCCCCGGGAAACCTTCTTTGGGTCCTGCGGTGGGCTGGCTGGGAGGGAGGGGGCGTGGCTCTTCACAATGATTTCCTTACGGGGAGAGTGGGGAGCATGAGGAGGAAGAGGAGGGGCGGGGAGAGCAGGGGGCGGCGGGGGGATGCTGGTGAAGGACGACTCTGACAGAGACAAACCCCCCCAGGGGGTCATGGTGTCTGAGTGTCCAGTTGAAGGCATGGCTGGAGGGGCACGCTTCCTCCTCCCGGCCTGAGGGAGGCGCTGCAGGCCAGATTGGGTGGGTTTAATCACTGCAAACCACATGAAAAACAATTGCAGTTCATTAATCAAACCAGGAGCCTGTTTCACAAAGCAGGATTACTGGATTGAGTAAAACCCAGATCTGCTCTTTTTACTTCAGTCCACATTCCTGTCCACATACCTTCAGTCCTAGATTTGGGAAGGTGCTGGGTTTTACTCAGTGTGGTTATCCAGATAACTCAGTATTTCAGCTTTGTTATACAGGCAGGCCCCAGATAATGGCAATGGACTATCTAAAGTACACCTTATCTTTTTAAAAATTTTTTTAGATGTTTGTTCTTATCAAAGCACCCAATGTCAATAATAACAGTAAAATGTAGCACTAAACAGTATTGTATTGTGCAGAGCTATGCTAAGCTGTATTGTATAGTGCCGAGCGGTGTTGAGCTGTGCCATGCAGTGCTGGGCTGTACTGTATATTGTTGAGCAGTACCTCTGCTAATAGCATCATGTTTATGATGACAGGCCAACGGAAATAAACCATTCAGATTGAACAGAAGAAAAACTGCTATATATAACATACACACACACACACGACCAGTGCTCACACAAAGATTCTTTCACTGCTCTAGAATGCACATATATACGCTGAGACACACTGTAATACTGAGACTATTACAATACAATAACCATGACACACATTAGGCACCTATGCCTATACACCAGTGCATGAGAAAAGTTACCTGTGAATGTGTTTAAGTTACAGGTTTTACCTGTGAGTGTGTGTGTGTGTGGAGGCATACATATGTGACCTGTCAGTATGAAAGCAAGCAACAGCACTGTCCCTGTTTTCATGATCCATGGAAGTCTGGCATGCAGAGGTATACCAGTTGTACCCATATGTCTAAACTTGACCAGGAGTGTGTTTGAGGTACAGGTTTTACGTGCATTGACGTGCACAGGTTTTACACGTGAGTCAATGTTGTTTATTGTACAGTAGAAATAGGAACATCCATCCAACATGCGAGACTATCCAAGATTATAGGAAAGGCCATTTTGATAGATTTTTTAAAATATTAGGCAAAGATAAACCAAAATGGTTCTGGCTGCAGTGGTTGTTTTTAAATTGTATTCAGTTATCCAGCTTAATCACAATAATCAGTAGTAACTCTGGTCGCAACATCCAGGATTATACTATAGTACCTGCACATCATTTGTGTCACATTGATAATGTCACTGTGGTAATCTCATTACCTGCTGTCCTGCCTGAAGAGCCAATCAGTGGCAGCCTGTTCCGTGACATCACTGGCCTGTAGTGAAGCAAGTACAATGCTTGATAACACTGTCACACATTATTTCCCTCTATGGTACACCATACCAAAAATAGTACACACCATATTATGGTTAAGAGTCAGTTACAGCATTCATAGCAGTAGTCATAGTTACTGCATTCAGAACACATAGTTGCTAATGTATTCAGCAGTAATAGGGATCATGTTTACTGTATTCATGAGTACTCAGTAACGGTATTCAGCAGTTATGGTTACATAACAGCGGTCGGTACTAGTTTTCATCAGTGATGATACTCAGCGTTAACAGTAGTCAGCATTCACAGTAGACAGTTGTAGTATTTGGGCACTGCAACACACACTAGAAAAGTGTTACCTCTGTCACAGAAGCTGGTCTGTGGGGTGAAGCTAGGATCTCGGGATGCGTTTCCAAGTCTAGCAGCCTCTTCCACTAAGATGTCTCCCACATTGCACTCACGCAAAGAATCCCTCAGAAAAGGTGGAACATGACCAGACTCTTTCTTCATTTCTCTTTCTCTCTCTCAGGTGAGGAATCCCTCACAGTGGAACTTAACCTCTTTCCCTTTCTTTCTCTCTCTCCCCGCCACTTAAGAGTAAGCGGAGTTTCAGACACGCTGGCACACACAGACGCTGGACAAAAGGCAACTTGAAGCATCATCAAATATGCATGCTGACCTGAGGGCCCCAGTCATTTACATAACGGCACGTACAGCACTGACCTGCACTCTACGCATGACATATGTGCTTTATTTCACAATTATAATCGGTCAACAATAATACAAGCGCATGTGATTAAGAGTTTGGTTGCAGTCCAGACAAACCCACCCACTAGAGCATCACCTCTATGTCATTCGGTACCTTTCTGTACTGGTCGTATACAATTAAGTCAAATATGCACATTACATTTCAGTACAATTTCCAGTCTTTTTGTTCACACCGACCATGGCGCAGAAAACACAGTCTGGCCTTGCAATGTTGGTCATTTATTTGCACGGTTAGTGTGGGAGGAGTATTTCTGTGTGAATAGCGTGCTTACACATGTCTATGGTGTATGTTGCGTTTGCGCGTTTGCGTAAGTGTGAGTGACTGACTGTAGAGGCGAGAATCAGAGGTGATTAATCTCCGTCTACTGCAGAGTTTTCCAGCGTCCTCCAGGCCAGCTGTGAGCATGGAGTACATGGAGAGGGCATAGGCTCTGACCTCTGTGTTCCCACACCCACCCTTTCACTCCCTCACTCCTTTGTAATTTCCCTATTCTCTCCTCTGATTCGCAGCAGCTGTAATCCCTGACCGCAAACCACCGCCCAGGCTTCGCCTTCCTGCCCGACCCCAGGCCACGTTGCCAGGCCCGCTGCGTCGGCCACGTGCGAGAAGAGCGTTCCCTGCTGGTGAAGGGCGGGACCCAACTGGTGTGGGGCGGGGTCATGTTGGTGAGGGGCGGGGCTGCTCAGTCTCCAGAGGCACACACGTTGGTCGGGAGAGGTGGAGATCAGCAGGCCGGGACCCAGACGCTGAAGGGCTGTTAGCGGGGCAGCGTGAGCCAGGGACACAGTGGAGCGTGACTGCAACTGCACAGACACAGCACTGCCCTCTACCTGCTGCTGGTGGAACTGCAGCCTAAAATTAATCACTGACAACTGCCCGTCATCTCCTCCACTCGCCACGGTCATCCAGGCTGCTTCTTCCTCCCCATGCTCCTGCTCCTGCTCCTCATGCTCCGCCTCCTCCCAATGTTCCCCATGCCCCTCCCACACAACCAGACTGTTCACACCACTCTGATGGACAGTCACTGTGAAGCAGGGACTGCCTGGACCTGGAAAAAAACTGAAATGTAACATACCAACACACACCCAAAATGCTAAGTATTTAAAACAATGAATCGCCCCAATTCTGGCACACACACAAAAGAACAGTTTTGTGCTATAAATACCAGTCCAGGTGAGGTCCGCAGCAGAACTGGCTCTCCAGGCTGTAAGTGTGCTCATATCCCACAATGCCACACTTCCATCTGTGGCTCCACTGAACACAAACAGCCTCCTGAGGGAGGGAGGGAGGGAGAGAGAGAAAGAGAGAGAGAGAGAAAAAGCAGGGAGAGAGAGGAAAGAGGAGGAGGTGAGAAAGAGAAAAATGAGAGAAGAGGAGGGAGAGAAAAAAAGGATAATGGAATGGAGGAGGGAAAAAGCAAAACAAACAGGTATATTATTATTATTAAAAATTATTATTTTGCACGTGAAAAATGCCAAAGTTATCATTATCCGTCAGGATTACTTATTAACTCATAGTTTGAAGTAGTAACCCTGAGTTCATAAGTTAGTCATTTATGTCTAACTTCACTCACACAACTTCAACTGCTACCTGTCAGATAAAGATATACTGCATTACTGTCTGATAACAGCACAAAATGACAAGGATTGCAACTTTTACAACAGCCTACATCCTAGCACAACCTATGTAGCCTTTATCACCATACAGTATATCACTTTTAACTGATACGTATATATTTGATAGATTATTTATATGGGAGAAATATAGAAGCAACCGTCATTCCCAACATTCCATTTTACACCCGGTCTGGCGATATACTATCAACAATTATTAATAACTACTGTGTGTTACAACTTCACTTCTTTTCAATTTTACTTCCAGAGACACTTAAAAACCCAGATAATACTAGACACATCCCACAGTGAACACACGCTTCTCTAACTTAACATTCTCCTCTCACCGATTGCCCAGGGAGTCCTTCAAGCAACAGTGGGCCACACTGAGCACACACCTCTGGTGATAGAAACTCTCCCAAAGCAGCTGGAACCTGCCGTCCACTTCACTCACTGAGAAAAGTCTAAGAGGAAGGGAGGGAGAGACACAGGGAGAAGGACAGAAGAGAGCGAGGGATATACAGAGGTAGGGGGGTTAATGAGTTCTGGCTGCTTCCAGGATACTGGGGGTGCGTCCCAAATTAATACTCGAAAAATGCATCCTCCTTTCCTCCACTACCACCTCCTCTCCTCCATGCCCTGGAAACGGATCTTTGTGTCCTAATCTAATGTTGCTGATTACATATGAATTAATGTCTCGACGCAAACTGCAATGTCAGGTACATCGTATACTGTACATGCAACTACTTGTAATTGAAACGTACAGGCTGTTTCGCATACTTCCGGACAGGGTTCGAATTGTAAAATGTTAACAAGGGGAACGCTGTTTGTTGACGGGCGAGGAGGGGGGTAAGCGATTGCTATACATTAGCCGCAGTCAGGCACACACAATCCAATCTTTCCAATCTCCGTTCCTTTTAATTTATTATAAATAATAAACAAAAGCCACGTTTATTCATGAAAAAAAGAGGCTAAAACACATTAGTTATGTGCGTAAACATATTACTGACATTTTTGTTTCCCATATCATTCAGTGTGTTTTTTACTAGGAAACGCAACCTTCAATGCTTAACGTTAAGCCATTCAAAAATATAGCCTATTTTTCCGTATGTAGCCTATCCATTATGTCACGTTTAGACTATGATTATAATTATGTTCATACAGTTGCATCCAGCAAATAACTCCGGTTCATACAGTTGAATGCATCCAGCAAAAAATAAATAATGAAAATGGTTTGATTAATTAATTTGTAATTAAGATGCAATCAGCAACATTAGATTAAAACACAAAAGTCAGTTTCCGGGGCACGGAGGAGAGGAGGGTGCATTTTTCAAGTATTGGGACGCACCCCCTGGGTTTTACGTTGTAATTCGAAGTGAGATCCACCACTCACCTCACAGCTCCATCACTGCAACCCACAGCTAGGAGGACCCCCGCTGGCCCATCATGCAGCACTGCCAAAGACATGTACCTGCAACCACAGATCCTCAAACCTATGCAACACACATGTCATAATCCCCCACAGCAGACATAGAGCACACACCCGAGTTTCAGGGCATGTATGCAGCACATGTGGGATTCAGCACGTATATTCACTTTGACCTTTTTCCTTTCCACTGTATGGTGCTGCATTGCTATTCTGTTATATATACAGTGCCCGCCATAATGTTTGGGACTAAGGCTTTTTTTCATTTTTTTTCTTGATTTGGCTCTGTACTGTACAATTTTAGATTCATAATCAAACAACTCACACATGGTGAAAGTGCAGATTCTCAGCCTTTATTCAAGGGTATTTGTATAAATTTTGGTTTCACCATGTAGAAGTGACAGCGCTTTTTTTATGCATAGCCTCCCCCTCCCTTTTCAGGGCACCATAATGTTTGGGACATATTAAAGTTACGTAAATGAAAGTTGTCATGTTTAGTACTTTGTCGCATATCCTTTCCATGCAATGACTGCTTGAAGTCTATATGTATAAAAAGTGCTGTAACATCATGTGTAAAAAAAATTATTTGATAAAATACCCTTTAATAAAAGATGAGTATCTGAACTTTATCCACATGTTAATTGTTTGATTACGAATCTGAAATTGTGGAGTGCAGAGCCAAATCAAGAAGAAATGTCTGTCCCAAATATTATGGATGGCACTGTTTATATGCTGTACATACATTTGTATTGCTCTGAGATTGGCGATACAAACATATGTATTGCATATAATATGAGTCGGGTGTGCTGTTGCACCTTGTTCTGTCCTTTTTTACGTAGATTAGTTGCAGGTGCGGAAGTCACAATAGAGGGCTAAACGAGGTACACTCGCACACCACAAACTGGAAAAAAGGAAAAACTATTTAAGACGAGGCTACAAAAATATATCCTTTATTAGACCATGTTCAGAGCAAAATAGTGCTGACAAACGTTTCGATCACAAGACACTGATGATGATCTTGTGATCGGAAAGTTTGTCAGCACTATTTTGCAGGGAGCACTTTTACATTCATAAGGAGTTTTTCCGTTTTTCCCAGTTTGTGGTGTGCGAATCTACCTTGTGTAATCCTCATTGCATATAATATGCACACAGATAAAGTAAACAGAGTTGAAAATCTAAATTTGTCTATGAGACAGTGCGCATGTGTGTGTGAAAGAGTGTATAAAGTATTTGTAGCTGATATTATATTACATATCATGTAGCTGATATGTTATTTATAGTTGATTTCCATTTCACGTACTATGCCAATATGTGTTCATGCCAATAAAGCATATTTTAACTTGAAATTGACTGTGAGAAAGTGTATGACAGATTGTGAGTGCATGTGGTTGATAGTAAAGCCAATACCTGGTCTCAGGGTCCATTTTGACTGTCTTGTGTCGGTTCCGCTTTCTTTCCCACTGCTCATCCAATCGGTGGCTGGCTACCTGGATCACCTGACAGGTGGGTGGACTGAGCTGTGAGCCCGAACCAATCAGCAGCCGGTAGCACTGCAGCTGAGCTCTGCCCCCAGCTGAAATCAGCAGGGTTGAGAGGGAGGCTGCAGTCTGTCCCTCCGACTTACTGCAGCCGTGTTTGTGTCCGTCCGTCCGACTGAGGCCGCGCTCCTGTCCGTCGGTTGGCGCGGCCCCGCGCGGGACCGTGGCGAGGGCGCGGACGCTGGAGATGTGGTCGGTGATGACGGACAGCACCCTGTGTTCTCCGCTGAGGGGCTGCAGGGCCAGCACACTCAGGGTGGTGTCCTCTCCTCCAGATGCCAAAATCTCCCAGTGCCCCACGCAGCCCAGGCGACACACGCACCCAATGCCCCTGCCATGCAGCCCCGGCCTCAGCCCCCGGCTCTCCACCCCCTGGGAGTCCCGGGACGCCTGTGTGGCCAGCACCGCCCCCTGCTTCACAAACACCAGGGCGGCCCCCGATCCCCGGGAGCCGGAGGGGGGGCAGTAACTCCAGGACCGATGACCCCCCCCGCACGCCACTGACAGCAGCCGCTCCTGCCGCACCAGGTCCCACACCATGAAAAACACTGAATGGAACCCCAAAACCACCATCCGCCCCCTGCCTCGCCCTCCCTCCTGCTCCTCTGCCCCCTCTTCAGGATCGAGAAACAGGACCCTCTCCACCCACTCCATCCCCCGGCACGCACGCTCCACCCTCAGGACCTCCAGCCTGTCCGCTCCCCCCACCCTCAGCTCTCGCACGCAGCCGTCCCTCCCGCAGCTGTACAGCGCCCCCTGGTGCTCACACACCCACGTCACACCCTGCTTCCCGTGTGCCCCAAACAAAGTCCACACTGGCTGCAGTACTCCGACTTTCTCTACCTCTCCCTCTTCTCCCTTTCTTTCTTCTCTTGTATCCCCCTCTCCCCCTCTCCCATTCAGCTCCCCATCTCCCCCTCCCTCATTGGCCGCACTGTCCCTCTCTTCCCCCTTCCCCTCTGTCTCATCCCCCTCTCCTTCTCTCCGGTCTCTGTAGAGCAAAAGTGAGCCCCTCCTGTCTCCGCAGAACCACAGCGCCCCCTGTGGTCGGGTCAGGAATGCCACGGCAGTGAGCCAGCGTTTAGCACAGGGGGGCAGGAGGAGGGAGGGGAGGGGCATCGCATTGATCACCAGGCCCCGCCCATCTGACTCCACCTCCAGGTGCCAGCGATGCACCTGCCCCGCCGTGCCCGAGGCCAGCAGGTACGCCTGTGACTCACCTGGCCCTGCCCACAACACGCTGTGAACCTTTCCCTCCCCCGCGCTCAGGTGTACCTGCATGCCGGGCTGAGATAAGGCGAACACACACACCGCCCCGGTCAGACTGCCCACGGCACACAGACCCGCCACATCCCCGCCCATATTCAGCAGCTCCATCACGCTGTAGGACTGGAACTCCGGGCCTCCGGTCCACACCAGCCTCCAGCCTCCTCCCTCCCAGAGGTACACCTCCCCCTGGTCTGTGCTCACCACCACCCCACCATCCCTCCAGCCACCGGACCCCACCACACGCACCACCTTGGGGCTCCCTCTGCCATTGAACCCCAGTTCCACCAGTCCATGGGTTTCAGCAACCCCCTTCCCCTCCTCCTCCTTCTCCTCCCACACCCTCCAGAGCCTGATCCCTCCGTCCGCCCCACCGGTAGAGACCCACCTCCGCTGCCCCGCCCCGCCCTCGCTGAGGGCCAGCGCCCGGACCCCCCCTGCTCTGTGCCCCTTTAGGGTGCGCTCCAGACGCCCGCTGTCCCAGTCCCACTGCAAACAGGTCCCGTCCTCTCCCGCGCTGAACACCCGGCCGGACGAGAGGCGCACCGAGAACACCCGGGCCTGGTGCCCGTACAGCACGCGCAGACAGGGCGGGGCTTGGTCCCCGGAGTCCGTCGCCCCGCCCAGCATTCCCACCCCCCACAGCCGAACGCTGCGGTCGTCGGACGCCGAGGCCAGCCAGCCGCGCTTGCGCTGGTACGCCAGACTGAAGATCACCCCGCTGTGACCTGACAGGCGCTTTTCCACCGGAGCCCTCTGCTCAGCCTCGCCCCCCAGCAGGCCCCTCCCCTTTCCCCCTCCGGGCCTCCAGATGACCAGCTGGTTGAAAACTGTCCCACCCACAACAACCACATGATCCCAGTGTTGTCCCAGCAACAGAGCCGAGTACAACAGGCAGCCTTCCTGACAGGAGCGGAGCGCTAAGCTCCGCCCCTTCCCTGCCTCCAACAGCAGAACAGCATTGTGGGCCAGAGCCACGGCCAGAAGAGGAGCCCCGCCCCTGAGCCATCGCACATCACACACCCAGTCCTGCAGCTCGTGCACAGGGCCCAGGGCCTGAAGTAAGGGGGCCCCGCCCCCTGTCTCCTTAAAGCCCACCACCCTCACAGCTTTCCCCCCAAACACTGCCGACACCACGCTCCTGACCCCGCCGGACTGTTGCCATGGAGATGACTCCAAGTCCTCCTCCTCGGAGAAGGCGGCACTTGTTCCCCGCTCCTGTTGCCACGGTGATGCCTCTAACTCCTCCTCCTCTGTGAGAGCGGCACATGCTCCTCGTCCCTGTTGCCATGGATCCAGGCGGATGCCATGGATGCGCTGATTTCGGAGCACGGTCAGTGAGGCACAGATGACGGGTGGAATGTGAAGGCTGTAGACAGACAGGATTGGGCCCTCACCTACAACAGACATGGGCAGCATATATTGAAAAGCACTGCTTTTTCAGCGGGACTAACGCCATAACAAAGCTGTTGGAAAATAACATCCTCACATTACTCAACCCTCAACTCAGCCCCACCCCTTTCCCTCACCTGCCAGCAGGTAGTCCTCCCCCAGGAACTCCAGGGCTGTGACAGGAGCGACAAGCATTACAGACTCCATCACTGTGCCACGCCTCCCGTCAGTCATCTTACACTCTGACACACACACAGATACACACGGGGACAAGGACAGACCGCATCATGTTTACTGTTTTCTCAATATCCTCCTCAGACCCAGCAGAAATGATCTTGGATTATGAAAACATGTTGCAGTGAAAATATTTCCAAAAATATTAGGACAATATGTCCCTTGTCATGTACGTTTCAGCATAGTAGCATATATGGCTCTTGAGATTAAGACCAGAGAATCATATCCCTGACAGGACAAAAATGAATGGCGTAATATACTTAGGAGTATATTAAGAAACTTCTGCAACTCACTGTCCACATCAGACTTGAAAACATATTCCTAATTATTAATATATCTTCAAAAATATATTTAAAATGTTTAACAATTCAATAATTTTAAAATTTAAAATTTTATGTAAATCAAAAATATATATATATAGTAACCCTAAAAACATTACATTACACTGTAATACAATCAGACATATGGCCTTATTCAGAATAGCTAACTGAGTAAAGCTTGAATAAATAACTTTCTTTACATGTTGAAGCCTAAAGAGTAAAAATCCATCAGAATCATCGTATTCTCGCCACTTCCCGTGTGACTGCAAAAAATTATTTCAGAACAAGTACTTTAGCAGAGACAGTGAGTGAGGGACAGTGCGTTCAAAGAAACTGGCCCACGTTTTCCGCTCCATTGAGTAGGCTACTACTGCCGTTGATCCGGCGTCTTTAGAAATACAGCTTTTTTATATATCGTGATGACATTTAGCAGAGTTAGTGGCTCTGGATATATGTGGTTTTTTGCTTCCTACAGTAGGAAAAGAACGTATTAGGCAGTCCATGAATCTGCCTAAAACATACCATCCAGCACACACAATGTGCTGCTCAAGAATGCATACGGCTATATTGCACACACGTTACTGCGATATGGTTTATGCTATACTACTTGGATATGGACATGCTGATGTTAGAGGTAAAGGGCAAGACATTTCCTTTATAGCTAGGCAACTTGCTGGTTGCGATACTCACACGGATAAACCCCCGCGACACTTTCTGATCCTACTTTCTGAATTAAAGCAACTAGCTCTGCGCTGCAAATGTGTGCCGTTTCATATTTGGTCCCCTTGTCTAACAACGAAAGTATCCACTAGCTGGTCAGAAATGTACACCGATTATATACTTGGACATCACACACTACTACGACAAATAAATAACCACGTTACTTCACACGTTCCTCCACAAGCCGACTTCAAGTTTCCCTTTATCCAATCAGAACCGGCTACCTTGGAAGGACATTTTTCTTCTTCTTTGATTTAATACCGGTAGTTGTCAAACATATACATGTATATCGCCATCTACTGTTTTGGGGTGTGGAGTAGAAAATATTGAAGGTACCTCGGGTGCCTCCCAATACAAAAAAAATGCACCCTCCTTTCCTCCACTACCACCTCCTCTCATCCGTGCCCCAGAAATGGATTGTTGTGTTTTAATATAATGTTGCTGATTACATCTTAATTACGTATTAATGGTTACATATAAATTAATGTCTCGAAGCAAACCGCAATACCAGGTATATTGTATACTGTACATACAACTATTTGTACTTGAAGCGTACAGACAGTTTTGCATATTTCCGTGTAGGAGACGAGTGGAGGAAAGGAGGTGGGGAGTGAAAAATATTGGGACGCAGCCCATATCTATTTTTTTATGGTCAATATACCATATACAGTATCCACTTTGGTATCCCTACTCAATTACCCTGAACTTGACCCAGTATCACACCTAGTGTCAGTTCTGCAATTCCTACTGAATGTTATTTTGGCTATAAGTCTATACTGCTAATATAAATAAACATTCTATCATATCCGGCACTGTGCAATAATACACCTTTATTGCATGGATTGCACATTTCTGCTTAATATTTTCCCATCCTGTGTAGTGATACATTCAGCCCTGTATATCATAAGTCTAGTTTTGTAATAAATACCTCACTTATTCCTGATATACTTACCTTTGATGACAGTAATCGTCGTGTGTGCAATATAGACTTTATAAAGTTGCTTTTTCTTTATCACTTTGCCCCTGCTATTTGTTCAATGTTCCTTATAGCCTCTCCTAAACTCTACAGTCCCTCAGTATCAATGCTATTTAACTGTCACCCACTTTGGCAGTATGCTATACAGCATTCTCTTTAAAGACCATGTGCAATAAAAATAATAATTTTTAAGTTATATAATATACGATGAACCAAATAAAACAAATGCTATATGATATTAAGCCCATTTCATTCAGTTGAGATTTAAAACCAGTTTAGTTTATTATGCTGAAAGTAACAAAGTTCTTACATTTCTCACTAGAGGAGGATAATGGAAATTAGAAGACCTTGTTTAATTGTGTAATAAAATTTTATTTTTAACCAATCACAGGCGACCCCTTTAGTGGGCCGCCAATCAGAAGTGATCTTTGCATGAATATTCTTGTAGAACAGGTACATCATGCTTTCGTGTGTAGAATTGACACACTTTGCACCTAAATTATGTTTTATTATATGTTTATAACTGAAAACAGTTAATATAGATCTTATGGCTTGCAGAAAACTTTACATCAGGGAAAAAAATTATTGCAGAGGGTCTTTAACCCCCACATGTGATACATTTGAGATATACTTGATCTCAGTGATTAGATTCATTTGACAGTATTCTTGCATACTGGCAATATGGGTGATCCATGTTGGAATTACAGCCCTTTTTATGTATAGTCCCCCATTTTTAGGGGAGCAAAATGAATGGGACATTTGGCTGCTCAGATGTTTTGTGGCCAGTTGTGTTTTTTGCATAATTAGCCCAAGCACAAGAAAGCTAACAAAATGTCTAGAGTTGATTCTAGGTGTGGAATTTGCATTTGGAGTCTGCTGCTGTTGTCTCTCAGCATGAGGACAAGTCTCTCTAAGTGACAGTGACAGGAAAGCAGGCCATCACGAATTCCTAGATTATCAGGGACACAGCCAAAACACTGGGGGTGTCAAAATCAACTGTTTGATACATTTTTAAGAAGCAAGAACACACTGGTGAGCTCAGCAATAGCAAACGACCGGGCAGACCACGGAAGACCACTGCAGTGGATGATCAAAAAATTGTGATAAACTCCTTTTCATCTGTGTAACAAATCAAAAACACTGTCCAGAATGTAGGCATAGATGTGTGAAAGACTACCATAAAGAGAAGAAAACACCAGCATAACCATAACACCAGAGGGTTCACCGCAAGATGGAAACCACAGATAAGCCTCAAGGCCAGGTTAGCGTTTG
The DNA here is from genome assembly GCA_022702515.1 of Ilyophis sp. 1 JC-2022. Taxonomy (NCBI): domain Eukaryota; kingdom Metazoa; phylum Chordata; class Actinopteri; order Anguilliformes; family Synaphobranchidae; genus Ilyophis; species Ilyophis sp. 1 JC-2022. Next base: position 29,892,775 of record CM040402.1, on the reverse strand, counting down.
CTAAAAATAAACTACATCAAAAAACTGTTCAGGTACAAAGTCCTTGGACAGATTAGAGCCGTATTACCAAAGGGATGGAAAGAGGGAAGTGTGGAGAAAGAAAGGAACTGCTTATAATCCAAAAACCCACCCCCCTTGAAACATGGTGGAGATAGTGTTATGGCTTGGGCATGTACAGCTGGACCTGGCTCACTTGTCTTCGTTGATGATGTGACAGCTGATGGTAGCAGCAGGATGAATTCTGGTGTACAGAAATATTTTATTTGCTCAGATCCAATCAACTGCCTCAAAACTCATTGGACATCACTTTACCTTGCAGCAGGACAGCCAGCGGCTGGTGATTCAGACAGTACTAAATTTATTTCAGATTATGTACATTTGTCCTATTACTTTTGCCCCCGTAAAACTGGTGGACTATGCATAAAAACACTGCAATTCCTACATGGATCACGCAAAATGTATGTAAATAAGCTCAAATTAAGGCTGACAGTCCGCAGTTTGACTGCTTATTCATCGTTTTATTTCAAATACAATGTGCTGGAGTACAGAGCCAAAACAACCAAAGTTCACTGTCTCAAAATACTGTCCCAATACATTTGCATTTATATGCAATATAATTATTATATTATATATATATATATATATACAGTTAAATGCAAATGTATTGGGACAGTATTATATATAATTAGTATATATACATACATATATATATATGTATATATAATTAATTTTCAGGAGTACTTGCTGAATATTGTTATACATTTTTTGTCATCGCAGGGCGATTCAGATGATTTCTCTCTCAAATAAAACATAGAATAACACCATTTGTGTTGTCAGAATTATTTTTTCTTTTTAATGTCCAACATTTCTTTTGTACAGTTGCTATGGAAACTGAGGAATAACGGCTTTCCTTGCGTCTCTGGGGCAGCCCCCCACAACACAAAAAAAAAATAGAAAACACAAAACAACACATACAGACCTCTATATATATCCTTCCATCTCTCCCTCTCTCTCACATTCTCTCTTGCTCTCTCTTTCTCTCAACATTTTCTTACCAGGCTTACATTTTCTTACCAGAATTACATGAAATAGACAAACACCCACACACATACATACTCACGCTCACACAAACACACATTCATTTAGATTTAAGTGAGTATGCACATACACACACAACCTCACAAAGGCGCAGGGTTCTGAATGTGCACATACATGCAATGATAAAGTAATAAATTAATTTAAATTTATATAAATTAAATAAATAAATCTGTCTGTACATGATAAAGGGAGTGGAATGGACAGTCCCACGCTGAAGAACAGACAGGGAGATTTTTGGCAATTTGTTTTTTTTATCATTTCATTTAGTGGCACAACAAAAGGAAGAGAATGAAGGTCAGTCATACACCCATACCACACTGGGCACACGTGCACGTGCACGGGTGTGCATAACTGCATATGAGTGTATGTGTGTGAGCAAGTACACGGGCATGTGCATGTGTGTGTGAGTCAGCAGTTGGATGTGCCCACGCATTTGCATGAATGTGTGCATGTGTATGGTGTGAGTATATAGGTGTGTGTGCATGCTGCATATGCAAGTGTGCATGCATGGCTGTATGTGAATGTGTAATGTGTGGGTGCATGTGTACTGTATGTGTGCATGTGTGGGTGCATGTGTACTGTATGTGTGCATGTGTGGGTGCATGTGTACTGTATGTGTAATGTGTGGGTGCATGTGTACTGTATGTGTAATGTGTGGGTGCATGTGTACTGTATGTGTGGGTTGCATGTGTACTGTATGTGTAATGTGTGGGTGCATGTGTACTGTATGTGTGCATGTGTGGGTTGCATGTGTACTGTATGTGTGCATGTGTGGGTTGCATGTGTACTGTATGTGTAATGTGTGGGTTGCATGTGTACTGTATGTGTAATGTGTGGGTGCATGTGTACTGTATGTGTGCATGTGTGGGTTGCATGTGTACTGTATGTGTGCATGTGTGGGTTGCATGTGTACTGTATGTGTAATGTGTGGGTTGCATGTGTACTGTATGTGTAATGTGTGGGTGCATGTGTACTGTATGTGTGCATGTGTGGGTTGCATGTGTACTGTATGTGTAATGTGTGGGTGCATGTGTACTGTATGTGTGCATGTGTGGGTTGCATGTGTACTGTATGTGTAATGTGTGGGTTGCATGTGTACTGTATGTGTAATGTGTGGGTGCATGTGTACTGTATGTGTGCATGTGTGGGTGCATGTTTGCATTTGTGTTTTAACCCTGTTCCTCTGTTGATGTCTTCCCTTTAAATCATTCTATTCTTCCTTTTCTCCACCATTCCAGTTTCCCCACCAGCTTGTTGCTCCTAACCTTCTTCGTCCACAAAATAATTTGAAGTTGTTTAAACCCTTCTACAAAACCTGTTTTTGCAGAATCACCTTCTAAGCTAGGTTTTCTGTGTTATATTTAGATGGAGAGACAGAGGGCCGGAGCGATGCATGTGTGCTGCGGTATTGTGACATTCTCATGTAGTTTGTAGCATTGGTGCTTCCGTAAGCATCCATTAAACCATCACAAATAAATACCCCTCTGCTCAGCCCCTCCCCCCATCCCAACAATCAAAACACTCCATTCACAATGTCCTGTAATGCAACCCTATCCCTGGTAAAGTGTAATGTCAGGTTCTCTGGCCACGCCCCAGCCTTAGACCCAAAGCCAGTTTTAAAGCCAAGAGAACCTGAAGAGACAATCCTAGACATAAGCCAAAGAAAGATGTGTTTCCATATTAAAAAAATAGATAAATAAATAATTAAACAGTATGTCAGAAACAAATAATACATCATGTGTTTTTTTTCTCTCTATACAGCTGATAAACCACCTTCCCTCTTAGTATCAGAGCATAAGACATATCATTCTGTAGTTCAAATGCTGGGGATAACAGTTCTGTAGTCCAAATACAGCAACATTTGGGCCTGTGTTGATGTTTGTTTAAAATAGAACAATTATGAATTAAATAAAAAAAATAAGATTTCATGTGTATTTGATGTGCATTTATGATTTATGCTCGGTTTTTGACTGCTTTGACTCCCATATAAAAAAATATGTGGCACTATCATAAGGAAAATGTATTTTAGAAAGGAAGTGGCATACATAGGTAGTTTACCAGCATATCAGAGTTTCAAACACAGACACACCCCAAAGATAGAGTCCACTGTACAGATTTCATTCTTCAATGTTGTATGAGGTTGTGTTTCATTAGGGTTAGCTTCCAGAGAAAAGGTCAGAGTTTGTGTTATCCAATGTTATAACCCCCTCCCCCCCAAACCAGACAGCATTACACACTTCTCATACCCTTCGCTGGACAATATCTTCAAATTTAAAAACAACACAATAGAAATGTTTTTTTCCCATCTCTGATGAAAAAGATACAAAATGTATAAAAAAACGTATTTACAGATTTGTTTTTAAACTGTTGCTCTCCTCTTTTGTGTGTGTAGTGCGTCAGGTCAAAAGGACATCACGGTGTAAATACCATACTTTACTCCCTCTCTTCCTTTTTTCTCTCCTTCCATCCTTCCATCATTTCCTGCTCACATCCTTTCAATTGTGGCATGCAAAAAGTCCTCCAATATCCCAGGATGCCTCCGTGGTCTCTGTCCTGCTGTACCCTGTGCTGTGGTACAGACACAGTGCATTGTGGGATATGGGTGTGTCATCAAGACTGCCCTTCACTTCTGTTCACTCTGTGAGTGGAGCCAGAAAGACAGGAATTATTAATGAGGAAGAACTACATTACTACTCAGTACAACCATGCACTTACACGCAACAGTAGAACTACATAGCATTGCAGAATACACATGCACATACATACTTAAAGGTTTGTATGGTAGCAATATCCAGGAGAAAATAGCTCAGAGGTTTGTAAAAAATAAGAAAAAATAGACAGGAAGGAGAGATAGAAAAAAAGAGGAAGGGTGTGGGAGCAGGACTTACTCAGTGTCCGGGGAGATTTCAGAGATGCTGTGGGAGGTAGTAGAGTGAGGGGGAGAGGGGGAGGGTCCCAGAGGGGGTGGGGTGGGAGGGGCAAGCACTGAGGAGCTGAAGGAGGCCAGGATAGAGGACAGAATATCCAGGTGCTCGTTGGACGGGTGTCGGCTGGGCGGAGCAGGGGGGGAGGGGTACCTACAGGGTGGGGCCGAATCCAGTCTGCCACGTCGAGGGGGGGGATCCTGAGGCTCCTGCTGCTCAGCGATGGGGGGAGGGGGTGAGGGGGGGTGGGTCTGCTCCGGGTGCGAGGTCTGGCGGGGGGGCAGGGTGCGGAGCCACTCCCTGCAGGGCGCGGCCCCGCCCCCGCCGTTGCTTTCCAGCTGCTCCCGGGAGCGGCTGCTGATGAGCGCCCCGCCCAGCTGCTCGCGGGAGGCCTGCCGCTGCATCAGGGGGTGCGGCTGCGCGCGGGACCCCGCCAGGTCCTCCCGCGAGGCGTGCGCGCTGGGGGCGTCCAGCCGGTCCCGCGAGCCGCCTACGTCCTCCCGCCACGGGCGCTCCAGCCCAGGGTCCCGTCGCCGTGGCAGCAGGTCCAGGTTGTCCCGCGAGCCGTGCCGGCTTGGGGGTGCGTGCTCCAGGTTGTCCCGGGAACCTCCCGCCTGGCGCCCCAGAGGGTCGCGGGAGAGCTGCCGGCGGGCCAGCGAGTCCAGGTGTTCGCGGGAGGAGTAGCGGGAAGCCGGTTGCGACAGAGACCCCGTCCCAGAGTACATGCGCCCGTACGAGGCCGCCGGCACCGCCCGGTGACCCAAGGTGGAGGTCCGGTACCAGGAGAGCTCGCTTGGGACACGCCCCATAGAGGACAGGCCCTGCAGGGCAGGGGGGCAGCCCAAACGATTCTTCAGAATGCCTGAGCAGGGAGGGAAAGAGCAAGTTATACACTGGCCTGTGTGTGTGTATATGTGTGTGTGTATGCGCGTGTGAATATTGATCTGTGTGTATGAGTGTTGTGTACATGTATGAATATGTATGAGAGTGAATGAGGTAGTGTCTGTCTAGGAGTATGAATGTACATGTGTATGTATGTGTGTATATGTATGAGGTCTGCACGGGCATTGAATTGAAGCCCAAACAAGGCCTGTACCCGAAACCTTGAGACCGAAACCGACGAGCCTGAATGGTACTGCCAAATTTGAAACCCGAACCCGACCCAAACCTGAAATCGCTCAGACGCGGTTTTACAATGCTTCACTCAGCTGTTATGAGCATGAGTTATAGCAATAATTATCATGTTGCATTAGGCTATATCATATTTCCCTATGCACTGCAAAAAATGTCAGTGAATTTTTACGGTAAAAGAAAATTTAATTGTAAACAGGTGAAATGTAAATAATTGCATTATTCACGGTGAAACATCCGTGATATAATTAGATATACAGCCTGTTGCAGTATGCTTAACGTATTGTTACATTATTTATACAATGTAAAAATGTTTTTATAAATAACGGTAACAACGCATTAAGCACATTATGTTAAGCAGGCTGTATAGTGAAACACCGTATTATAGTGAAACACCATAGCCTAAACAATACGTTACATTTCGTACCTTCGCTGTATAAAAACTGCACCCGACCTGGCCCGAAACCCGATACTTTGTCGGGGCCCGTTGGGCTCGGGTCGTGTAGCAATCCTTAAGCTATGAGTGTGAATGTGTACGCGTGTATCTGTGTATGTACCCTTGCGGTGGCGGTGGGGTTGTGTGAGTCCGCTTTCGTCTCCACTGGTTAGAGCTGCATCGGGCTGGTTGTTGTTGGCGGCGTCCTTACTGAAATCCGCCCCTAGGCGGCGCTCTGAGCCCCACTTCTGTAACGAGTGAGCCTCACACTCTTCCAACGCTGGCCAATAGGAGAGCAAGTCGTTCCCATCTAGGTCTGATACACCCAAACACAACAAACTCACTGGGTCAAAGGTAATGAAACTAAAGGATTGCATTGTCTGCATCTGTAGATGTAGAGTATATGTATGATTATGCACATGCTAATGCACATGTTTGTGTGAATGAATATATTAATTCATATTTATGTATATGGATGAGCATAGGTGTCTGTTTATAAAAGTGTTTGTGTATATGAATGTACATGGGTATGTGTGAATGTACGAGTGTGTGTGAGTGTGTGTGAGAGAGTACCTTTGGTGCCATTGTGGGCAGGTTCTGTGAGCAGCCGCTCACTGTGATTGGACCGTTTGAACCTTCGCTGGATGCGTCCACGGAGACGAACGTTGTCCTCGCTCTCAGAGGACGGAATGGACAGACTACACTCCTCATCCTGAGAGAGATCAGAGTCTGAGTCCGAATCTTCACCTGTGGGGGAAGTGGGGGGGGGGGGGGGGGGGGGGGGGGTGAGAAGCTTGTGTGTGTGTGTGTGTATATCCTTGTGCGTGTGAATACTGTATATGTGTATGAGTGTGTATGTTTCTGTATCTTTGTATCTGCGTACGTGTGTGTGTGTGTCTGAGTGTGTGAGAGCGTGTGAGTATGTTTTTTTTCCTTTCAAAATTTGCCGCCCAACCCAGGGCTGTTTAAATCCAATTCCCACTCCAATCCGGAATGGCCAATTGCCTGCAACCACAGCTGCTTTCCATGCGTGAACTACCCTGCCAATTTGAGAGAACTGGGACAGCTCCAACAGCTGCTTCTTTTCACGTCGCAGACCGCAGCTAAGCTTGCACAGAGCGGTGCAGGCGGAAGAATCTTTTATACGCGGCTTTGACATGCAGTCTTACGAGAGCCCTTATCGGCCAGCAGGGATCGCCCAAGAGTTATGAAACGCAGACCCCTGTCTGACTGAACCCTCCCATACCCTGGGCAATGCAGGCGCCAATTGTGTGTCGCCCTGTGGAGCTCCCAGCCACAGTTGGCACGGGCGCGGTCTGGATTCGACCCGGGGCTGTGTGTGTGTTTGTGTACGGGTATGTTTGCGTTTACCTCCGTCTCGGTGAAACATGGCTACGTCCAGGTCAGTGGCTCCTGTGTGACTTAGGAGGTTCTGCTCCAAGGTTTGTCTGGCCAGTAGGTTCTCTCTGTAAAGAAAGATACATTTTACTTTCAAAAGTTGATCATACCTCTGTTTGATTAACTACAGCTTTTCACCCTAAATCACCCACTTATTCCACACATATCACTGTTCTGTCCATATCCAGGCCACATTTCACCAACATCTATCCTCATTCACCCACATCAACCCACACTCCATCCGCATATACCCCACATCAATCCCACTCTATCTTTGAGGACACACCGTGCACTGCTGACTGAAGAGATAGTGGAGGTTCCCAGGGTGATGCGATGCAATCCACTCTGTTCCAGCAAGGAGGCGCTGTTGTATGGATTTGGACCCTGTATGCACATAATGGAGAGAAGGGGAGAGGAAGGAGAGCTATGAATGATTGACCTGTGTTGAACTGCAGGTATAGTGCTGAAGGAGGTGCATCGTGTGATGCCAGGAGAGAGAGAGAAAGAGAGAGAGAGAGAGGTGCATTGAGAGAGGCTGGTGCCTTGTGGGATGCTGCTGAGTGAGGTGCATTGTGGGATTGTGGCTCACAGTGATCTGGGTGGTGTGTGGTGGGTCCTCAGCTGGGCTCTTCTTCCCCAAACAGGAGAGTTTCCAGGCCTCCTGCACCTCTACATTCAGCAGGCAAAACACCAGCAACACCGCCACACCCTGGAAACCAGAAACACAGTAAAACACTCAAACACACACAGAAAACCAGAAACACAGTAACACACTCAAACACACACACACAGAAAACCAGAAACACAGTAACACACTCAAACACACACACACAGGAAACCAGAAACACAGTAAAACACTCAAACACACACACACACACACAGAAAACCAGAAACACAGTAACACACTCAAACACACACACACAGAAAACCAGAAACACAGTAACACACACAAACACACACACACACACACACACACACAAGAAACCAGAAACACAGTAACACACTCAAACACACACACACACAAGAAACCAGAAACACAGTAACACACTCAAACACACACACCCTGGAAACCAGAAGCACAGTAGCACACTCAAACACACACACCATGGAACCCAGAAGCACAGTAACACACTCAAACCCACCCACCCTGAAAACCAGAAACACAGTAACACACACTAATACACACACACACACACTCTCTCTTTCTTTCACAAACAAACAAACAAACAAACAAACAAACAAACAAACACACACACACACACACACACACACACACACACACCTGCAGGCAGCATAGAACAGTGTAGAGGTAGTGGAAGGCCAGAACACTATTATTCACAGCCATCAGCCCAAAAAACCAGGTGGAGCTGGCCAGGACAAGCAGGATGGTGGCACTGCGTATGGTGGTACTGCAGAGAGAGAGAAAGAGAGAGGGAAAGGGGGGAGGGGGGGTAGGTGTGTTTAAGACCATTGTAAATGTCAGACATCAGACATCACAAATAAAAGTTAAAGACATTAAATGTTAAACAACAATGAAATGCCAACTTGTATATTTGATTGACAAACTTTCAAATGCTCAAACACAATATTCAGATTAGTTATGACCTGTGGAAAGAGACGTGAGGAGCAAACAGCTGTTTATCAAGGCAGAATTCAGCTCTGTAGTTCGTATGCACGTACTATATGGTTTCAAATGCTGCAGTGCAGTGAGTGCATAAACCCATATTTATAGCGATACACATCTCTCTCTCTCATACTCACACAACTGACTGTTTCTTGGTTTCCTTCTGTGAGGGGCTGCAGGACATGCGCGCAACAATCATAAACATCCCGCCATTCATCTGCAACACAGACAGAGGGCAGCACTCAGACACAGCAACACACAGACACCAGAAATGACACAGAGTAACAGACAAACAAGAAGCAGCGCGAATGTGGAACAAACAAACATAAGGCAGCACCGACCCAGACCAACAGACAAACATGAGGCAGCACTGACCCAGAGCAACAGACAAACATGAGGCAGCACTGACCCAGAGCAACAGACAAACATGAGGCAGCACTGACCCAGAGCAACAGACAAACATGAGGCAGCACTGACCCAGAGCAACAGACAAACATGAGGCAGCACTGACCCAGATCAACAGACAAACATGAGGCAACACTGACCCAGAGCAACAGACAAACATGAGGCAGCACTGACCCAGAGCAACAGACAAACATGAGGCAGCACTGACCCAGAGCAACAGACAAACATGAGGCAGCACTGACCCAGAGCAACAGACAAACATGAGGCAGCACTGACCCAGAGCAACAGACAAAAATGAGGCAGCACTGACCCAGCTCAACAGACAAACATGAGGCAGCACTGACCCAGAGCAACAGACAAACATGAGGCAGCACTGACCCAGAGCAACAGACAAACATGAGGCAGCACTGACCCAGAGCAACAGACAAACATGAGGCAGCACTGACCCAGAGCAACAGACAAACATGAGGCAGCACTGACCCAGAGCAACAGACAAACATGAGGCAGCACTGACCCAGAGCAACAGACAAACATGAGGCAGCACTGACCCAGAGCAACAGACAAACATGAGGCAGCACTGACCCAGAGCAACAGACAAACATGAGGCAGCACTGACCCAGAGCAACAGACAAAAATGAGGCAGCACTGACCCAGAGCAACAGACAAACATGAGGCAGCACTGACCCAGAGCAACAGACAAACATGAGGCAGCACTGACTCAGAGCAACAGACAAACATGAGGCAGCACTGACCCAGAGCAACAGAGGCCAGCCGTACATACTGTAGCTCCACCAAGAAAAATACAAACAGGCAGAGACAGAAAAAGAGAGAGACAGATAGAGCAGACAGACAGAAAAGCAGACAGACGGACAGACAGACAGACAGATCTGCAGTACCACAATAACGATGCCAATGGGTCCAGCAAAGCTCCAGATGAGCTTGTCATGGACAGAGATCCAGCAGAAGTCAGGGTTCCCGTAGCCTTCAGGATCCAGTCCCACAGCCAGACCTGCAGCGGCGGGGAGTAACAAGTCAGTCCTGTCAGTCATGCGTGGTCCAGATCATGATTGGTTGCATCTGTGTGTCTCAGTCTCAGTTTGCGACTGTGTGGAATGCTTGTACCTGTGATGATGGCTGGCACACCCCAGCCAATGGCGTAGTAGAACCTCATGGCTCCATAATTGATGTTCCGCACTTCCGTCTGCATGCGGTAGATGTGCAGCCCCTCCACAAACAGCCAGGCAAAAGTGGCCATGAAGAAGTAATGAAGCAGGATGGCAATAACAGTGCAGAGGAACTGAGAAAGAGCGAGAGTGAGAAACACCAATCAGGATAAAGGAAATGAGAAAGAGACACCAATCAGCACACAAGAAATGACAGAGCGAGAAACATGCCTATTAGTGCATGGTAACAGATAGTGGCATACAGACCATGTAACTACTTTGTCATGAGCATGTACACACATGTCATGGGCAACACACACACAGACACACAGACACACATGCACACCCATGCAATCAAACACCTGTCGCTCAGTCTGGTTGATGCCCAACAGGAAGACCAGTTCAGACAGAAAGATGGCAGCGGCCATGTTGGAGTGGATGCTGCGGGTGTTGGATTTCAGTCCTCTCAGACAAGAGAGGACCATGACCGTCAGAAGCAGAGCCAACAGGGAAACCGACAGGGAGGTATATGTCACCACTGCCAGGGTCTCCAAATCCCCCTCCAACTGCTGCTTACCAAGAAGACAGAGCAGACAGTGGCAGGGTTAGATTGGCTCATGGTCTATTTTCTGTACAATTAGTGTAAGTAGCATCAAATATTGGGGTACACAAACTGACAGTGATGGGTGTTGGTGTGTACAGAGAGATGAGTGTTGGGGTGTGATAGAAACAGTTGTTAAGGTCTATATAGTGACAGTTGTTGGGGCCGTCATAGTGACAGTGAGCGGTGTTGGGGTTTACAGAGTGACAGGTGTCGAGGTGTACAGAGTTACAGGTGTTGTGGTGAATATAGTAACGGGTGTTGGGGTGTTTGGGGTGCATATAGCAACAGGTATTGGGGTGTACGGAGTGACAGTGGTACCTCACGCTGGGAGCTGTCCATCAGTACCCCGAACGTGCCCAGTCTCTGACACTGGCAGCGAACATGTGATGTGTTTCTGTACACAACACTGCAGTCTCTGACTGTCCAGCAGCCTCCTACTTCCAACCTGCAGAGACAAAGAATCATACACATATTCATGCACACACACACACACACACACACAAGCATACATATAATATATAAACACACACACAAGCACACAAACACACGCATGCACACAAACACACACATGCATATATATATATATATATATAAACACAGACTCACACACATATATATATACATATATAAACACACACTCACACACACACACACACACACACACACACACACACACAAGCATACATATAATATATAAACACACACACAAGCACACAAACACACAAACACACGCATGCACACAAACACACACACGCATATATATATATATATATATAAACACAGACTCACACACATATATAAACACACACGCACACACACACACACACACACACACACACACACACAAGCACACAAACACACAAACACACAAACACACGCATGCACACAAACACACACACGCATATATATATATATATATAAACACAGACTCACACACATATATATATACATATATAAACACACACGCACAAGCACACACACACACACACACACTATAAACGGACACTCACAGGCTGCTGTGGTTCCACTGTACACACAGAGGCTTGCTGCGGTTGGCGATTTGTAGGAGACGGAACTCCAGCAGAAGAGGGGACTCTAGCACCCCCTCCAGGAAGGATTGGTTATTGTAGACCGAAACGCTTACGATGGGAGAGTTCATCACAGGGTGCCTGGGGAGTCTGATCACCAGAGAAGCACAGTTAGAGAGATTACGGTCAGCTCAAAGAGAACATAATAAGACACGGTACAGCCAGAGAAAATGTGGTCATAGACAGCACGGTCAAACACGTAGAGAAACAGCACTGTCAGAAAACATGACCGGAAACAGCACTGTCAGAGACCATGGTCAGTCCAGGCACAGTCAGCCCTGTACAGTTACAGCCTGTACACACAGTGTCTGACCTGACTCCACGCCGGTCGGTGTGATACTTGGCAGGGAGAGCCAAGCCCAGGCTGCGGTAGATTAGCAGTATTACGATGGTGATCGGTGGGTCTGGCGGAGCAACAGTGTGCTTGGGCACAGAGATCTCTGCGGTGTGATTGGTCGAGATTCTGACTGGCGTATGGAGACCACTGGGGTAGGGTACTGTAGGACACAGATCAGAGGGACACAGTGCAGATACCAGTGAGACTGAGAATATGCACATATCAGCGACTGTGTATTTGTCAAGTGTGTATTTGTGTATTTCTATGTGTTTGTGCTTGTTTGTGCATCGTGGCATGTGTGTATATCACTAAGTGTTTGTAGATGTTGTATGTGTGTATTACAGTGTGTGTGTAAACGTTGTATGTGTGTATTACTGAGTGTGTGTGACTGTTGTATAAACCCCAATTCCAAAAACGTTGAAACAGTATGTAAAATGCACATAAAAGCAGAAAGCAGTGATTTGTAAATGTTCTTTTACATATATTTAATTGAAAACAGTACAAAAAATTTTTTTTGAATGTTTTACCTTATCAACTTTATTGATTTTTGTAAATATACGCTAATTCTGAATTTGATGCCTGCAACACCTTCCAAAAAAGTTGGGACAGGGGCAAAAAAAAGACTGGGAAGTTCAAAAAACACCTGTTTGGAACATTCCACAGGTAAACAGGTGATGCTATCATGACTGGGTATAAAAGGATATCTTGATATCTTATTTTCAGGTACTCTTACAAGCGATACTATAACCTCTCTGCATTTGAATGGATCTAGATTAAGCTGTAAATTACATAGGAATAGTATGGAACCCATGGTTGGCTAAATGGCTGTAAGTCATCAAGGGTCTGCAGTATCATACAAGCCTCAAACCATCACTCTGCTGCCAGAAATGCAGTATATGGATGAATCATTTGAAGGGTGGTTTCTCCTGACTTGTTTTTCCATAGAGTTCAATAGGAAAATGAGTCAGTAAAAACAACCCTTAAAGTGATCTTTCTATATCTACTGCATATCTGGCAGCAAAGTGATGGTTTGAGGCGCGCTTGATACCTCAGACCCTCAGTCCCAACGTTTTTGGAATTTGGGTTTGTATGTTTGTATCATTACGTGTGTGTTGTATGTGTGTTGTATGTGCATTTCTCTGTCACTGAGCATGTAAATGTTGTATGTGTGTATTACTGAGTGTGTAAAGATCATGTATGTGTCTATAACTGAATTTGTGTAAATGTTGCATGCATGTGAGTGTATGTGAAAGTATTTCTCACTGGAGGGTCGTTGTGGGACCAGGACAGCAGGGGGCAGCACCACATGTGTGTGCGGGTCCCAGAGAGCCTGGCCCCGGAACAGACTGCTGTGGTACCGAGGGAAACGCCTACGAATATGAGTGTGGTTCTCCACACGGTCCAGACTCATCACTAAAACACAAAATAGAGTCAAACACACAAATATATAGTTAACAGATGCAATTATCAATTGAATCTATTAACATATACAGAAGTTAATAGATACAATTATACAACTTGGCAAACACATACAAACACTCACACACACTTGCACACACAGCTCACCAATGTTGGGTGCCACCAGGGCCACAGGATTCAGATAGGTGAGTTTCATATTCTGGGCCAGGGTTCGAGCGTAGAGCTCCAACAGCTCTGTGAGGCCAGCGGCTCCCCGCTCGCCAATCCCACTCTGTCCACGCCACAGTGCCGAGCTGCCTGGGCCAAACAGCGCACTGCAGCCCCGCAGCACATTCTGACAAACACAGGAAAACATACTGATAGCAACTCACTGATAATTCAAGATAAGAAAACAAAACATTTTCCTGTTATAAAGATTCCAAAAGGCAATTGGTCTGTCATAAAGGGTGATCTATGAACTTATCTGAATTGTTGACATTTTTTTTAGGGGGGGGGGGGGGGGGGGGGTGAGGTGTAAAGTCTACGGATATGACTATAGCAACAAAGGGAAAGATTTCTTAACTCAGGAAGGTGAAAGAACTGAAGCTTGGGTGATTCTACATCTGACAAAGTGTTGAAATCCACAACCCCCATTATACATTATACACCGGTACTGTTAATACAGGAAAAAACTACAACACACCTGCGGAATAGAATACTGTCAGAATAGAACCCACATATGACAAAAACTAAATGGTATCGACCAAAAAAAAGGTCTCTGGCTGTTAAACATGCAAGAAATGCAATTACATGAAGTACCTTCAAACATATCCCTTTTTATTTTGAGTAACAATACATTTTGCTGCCATCTACTGCAAAAAAAACAAAGTGTCTGGAATTGCATTTTAGGCTTTTGATCAAGCGGTTTTTATGACTTTTGCGTGTTTGAAATTCACATAAGCAATTACGTTTAATAATAATTAAAATGTTGTGTCTACAAACCGCCTAAACATTTTATGATTTGATATATGATTTTTGGGAGTAACTGCAGGGGCATGCAGGCATATTCTCTAAATACTATCTGAGAAAATAGTAAGCAGATGATAGTCATCGTCACCACAACTTGGTTGTTCATCCTCTGTGCTACCATCATGAAATGCACATGAAAGTTAGAGAATAAAACCTAAAGGTATAACATCTTTGTCTTTGAAAAATCACACTACATGCAAATGTAAGCAATATTTATGAAGCACTCTTTTGTTGTATTGCGGCAAATAGAAATCCTCCAATACAGCGTTATGTAAAACAAAAAGCAAGGAAGACACGGTACACCGAGCAGGAAACTCCGCATAATGTGGCAAGAAACTGTATAATTATCGTCACCCAATGGAAAAAGGGAAGGAGAGATACATGACTAAGACAGAAAAAGAGGGAGAGAAAAGATTTATACAACTAATTTTGAAAAAAAGATTATCGCAGACCTTGGGCATCAGAAAGCAATCCCCTATTAGATCAACAATCTACAGTACATCTGACATTTTACAACATTTTATAAACGGAATATTCTTCCTTATTTTTCTCCCAAATTTGCAATGGCGCATTGCGATTGCAGGTCCCACCAACATTCTCTGCCAATTTGGCAGAGCACAGGCATCAAATGAAACATGCACAGCCAGCTAGCACTTATTTAAATATCTGCAATCTGTCAGCTGT
The DNA here is from genome assembly GCA_022702515.1 of Ilyophis sp. 1 JC-2022. Taxonomy (NCBI): domain Eukaryota; kingdom Metazoa; phylum Chordata; class Actinopteri; order Anguilliformes; family Synaphobranchidae; genus Ilyophis; species Ilyophis sp. 1 JC-2022. Next base: position 29,877,456 of record CM040402.1, on the reverse strand, counting down.
ACTGCAATTATTGTGGCCAGGCATTGTTCAGCTGATGCAGCTGGCAAAAGCATATCATAGAAGTCCAATAAATTCTAGGTGTTGTTATTGCATAACAAAGCAATGGGGAATTTCCGTTGAACTAAAACCCCCACTTACTTGCCAGTGTATGGGCAATCAATTGTGGGTCAAACCAGAGGAGTCTTAACCACAGTTAATACTGGTACGTTCAGGAATTTATCAAATCATGGTGCACAAAACTGTACAAGAGCAAGCCTCTCGCCTGGATACACAACCTATTTATTGGAAATGGACTTCACCTCATTGAAGTGGGCATCTTGTGTAGCAGTCAGGCCAAAGCCGCTCTGTCGACTCTCAAAGGTGAGCAGACGGGACAGCAGCCGCTCGGCTATCTGTAGGTCATTTCCATAGAGACGGGACGTGGCTTCTGAGACATCACGCAGCTGATGAGCCAGTTTCTTCTCCGCAATGGTGCTGAGCTCTGTCTCATTCCTCTCCACCGACTCCAGCTACACACACACACACACACAAACATACACAGTTCATCACCAATATACCCCAAGCAAAATTTGGGGTATATTGGTGCTTCCCATGGTGCTTTGGCATGCAGACCCAGGGCTCAATTGACCAGTGGGAGTTGCGGAAGAGTGATGAAACTTGGACCGCTGACTAACTGAACCCTCCCGTTCCTGGGAGATGCAATCCGCAATTTGCGCATTACCCCGCGATACTACCACCCACAGTCGGCACTGACAGGGCCCAGATTCAACCCGTGACCGTCAATTTATTTTTAATAGTTTTCCACATACTGTTACTAACATTGTCAATTATCTTTAAAATGTACAATCGCTAAGTCAGAAATAATTTTATTAAACTCCGGAAATACATTTTCTACCTGCTTAATGCCCATGGCCAAGTGCTATATTTCACGCTAATTTGTGGTGATGGATTTTTATATTTTCTGGTGTATTTCTTTGTATTTGTGCAAATTCCAAATTGGTATGAAATCCTACTAGCACAAGCTTCACTTTGTTGTGTCACTATGGAGTGGGGTTTTGTAAATTTTGTATTATGATAATTTGTCATGCTTGCAACCCAATATCTAAAAATATATGCAAACTTTGCACTAAATTCAACATAAAATTAAATTTCTTGACATACAGGACTAAAATGCCCTGAGGTGATGGTTTCTTCTCTGGCAGTGAAGAAGCTTTCCTGTATCTGGAAATTAGATGAGCTTGCAGTACCATCACAAGGCCACAAGGTGCTTACCGCTGCATTGAGCTCCACAAATGGAGGGGAGGTGCAGTTAAACAGATCAGGATCCACCCAGCCCCTCTCCACATCACAATGCCTTATAGCTGCACCTGAAAAAGAGAGAACAGGCTGAAAATACACACACACACACACACACACACACACACACACACACACTCACATAAACACACACACGTGTATGTGCATGTGTATTAGCCCCTCCATATGTCTCCTGTAGTGCTGGGGTTTCTGCTTAATGCACTCACCCACAGAGCCTTTGGGACAAGGCACAGCTGCTGGGAGACTGAACTTTGTCCGGGGCCACCAGATCCCAGAGGTAATGGTCTTAGGGCATCCATCATAGATCACTGCAGAGGCAGTTTCATGAACATTTATGAGAACATCACCTGACTCATTTAAACAAATTATGAAAACAGAAGAGCAAAGTATCATTTGAATGCTTTGAGTTCTCTGTTTTTAATTCTATGGTAGCCAGGCAAAAATCTAAATAATTAAAAAATCCTAATTAATGAATGCATTTTTAAAGCAAAAAACAAAACTCCAAAAACCACACTTTTAACCTCACTCCTATTACCCAAAGGCATTTAAGCCCCTCCCAAGAGCTGAGTCGAGAAAAGATCTGAGGGGTATACTACGAAGCAAGATTAAGGGGATAGCGAGCTAAATTAAGCTTCAACCCTGGGTTTTCTGTATCATGAAGACGACTCACTTTTAATCGGGGTATATTGCCACGGCAACTTACTCTGCACGGCTAACCAGCTCCGGGGCAGGTTATATTCAGGATAACACATTGAAACATATAAAATCACTGCCCTTTGACCAATCAACTCCTTGGCGTTGGAAAAAGGTGTCTCCATTCCAAAGGATACCCCACTAACACCAATCAGCATCATTACCCCACTAACACCAATCAGCATCATTACCCCACTAACACCAATCAGCATCATTACCCCACTAACACCAATCAGCATCATTACCCCACTAACACCAATCAGCATCATTACCCCACTAACACCAATCAGCATCATTACCCCACTAACACCAATCAGCCCCAGTACCCCAATAACACCAATCAGCCCAAGTACCCCACTAACACCAATAAGTCTCAGTACCCCATTCACACCAATCAGCCCAAATACCCCACGAACACAAATCAGTCTCAGTATCCCACTAACACCAATCAGCATAATTACCCCACGAACACAAATCAGTCTCAGTACCCCACAAACACCAATCAGCATTACCCCACTAAGACCAATCAGCCCAAGTACCCCGCTAACACCAATCAGCATCAGTATCCCACTAACACCAATCAGCATCAGTATCCCACTAACACCAATCAGCATCAGTATCCCACTAACACCAATGGCGGATAACTGACATCCTGTCTGCAGCGGAAGTAGTTAACTTACGTGCTAAATACGAATCAACTGAACAAAACATTAGCGATTCTACCCCACTAACACCAATCAACCTAAGTACCCCACAAACACCAATCAGCATCAGAATCCCACTAACACCAATCAGCACCATTACCCCGCTAACACCAATCAGCATCAGAATCCCACTAACACCAATCAGCACCATTACCCCGCTAACACCAATCAGCATCAGAATCCCACTAACACCAATCAGCACCATTACCCCGCTAACACCAATCAGCATCAGAATCCCACTAACACCAATCAGCACCATTACCCCGCTAACACCAATCAGCATCAGAATCCCACTAACACCAATCAGCATCATTACCCCACTAACACCAATCAGCATCATTACCCCACTAACACCAATCAGCATCATTACCCCACTAACACCAATCAGCATTAGTGGTGTAACGGATCGTAGTTGATCCGTGATCCGTACGGATCGCCCCCCACGGTTCGGCACGCATGTGAACCGCGGATTAATTGCGAAATTTAACCATCATAGTGAATTACAGTTTTACTGCCGCTAGTACTTTTTAAAGTAATAATTCCCTAAATCTCGATGCAGAGTTGCAGTGAAAAGACAGATGCGTGCTGTGTTTTACTCTGAAGCGCATTGGACCTATCGCTAAGCCCCGCCCCTCTTCGCAGGGGGAGACAGTTTGAGAGCCAGCTCACCCACTGTAATGTAATTTTCACGGATTTAACACATTAAATACTCGTTCATTTTTGGAACCAGAGCTACGAAATCTCTTCCAAATCCGTCAACAAGGCCTGCCGTATGCACTGTAAAAATGTGTGCATGACTATTTTTAAAAAAACGGAGTTTTATGATTACAACTTAGCTCTGGTCCATAGCGTTAGCAGGAGCGTCTCCTTAACGCTATGTTACTTTCCAGTCTGTGCTTCGCCTCGTCAAACAATATGTAATGGAGCCCGGGGTATTTAATGTTGTTATTCATATGGATAAGGCAAGGCTAGTGATGTTAACACCACTGTTCTAATTATTAATTATAACGTTATATATATGGCTAACTAGCCTTGTTGGTACAAGCCTGACCGTCTTGATCCAAGGCTATGGCTAATGTTAACCAAGCCAGACTCACCTAAAGTATAATATTAACGTCAACGTTTACACAGGCTATTTTTTCATTCACTACCATGTTTAAAGGAAGAAGGTATCATGCCTCATATTGCACTTTGATTTAACAATTGAGTATTGAATATTTTATATATTTTAAGATTTTACTTAAACATTGGACATCTTGAATGTTGTTTTCATTTAAGACCATGGGCAAAAGTTCCTTGCTTTAAGTGTTTTACAGAATAAATGGAAAGCAAAGATATACTTGTCTCCCTTTTTTTTTTTTGCTGATCCGAAAAATGATCCGATCCGTGACTCAAAACCGTGATACGATCCGAACCGTGAGTTTTGTGATCCGTTGCACCCCTAATCAGCATCATTACCCCACTAACACCAATCAGCATCATTACCCCACTAACACCAATCAGCATCATTACCCCACTAACACCAATCAGCCCCAGTACCCCACTAACACCAATCAGCCCAAGTACCCCACTAACACCAATAAGTCTCAGTACCCCATTCACACCAATCAGCCCAAATACCCCACGAACACAAATCAGTCTCAGTATCCCACTAACACCAATCAGCATAATTACCCCACGAACACAAATCAGTCTCAGTACCCCACAAACACCAATCAGCATCATTACCCCACTAAGACCAATCAGCCCAAGTACCCCACTAACACCAATCAGCCCAAGTACCCCACTAACACCAATAAGTCTCAGTACCCCATTCACACCAATCAGCCCAAATACCCCACAAACACAAATCAGTCTCAGTATCCCACTAACACCAATCAGCATAATTACCCCACGAACACAAATCAGTCTCAGTACCCCACAAACACCAATCAGCACCATTACCCCGCTAACACCAATCAGCATCAGAATCCCACTAACACCAATCAGCATCATTACCCCACTAACACCAATCAGCATCATTACCCCACTAACACCAATCAGCATCATTACCCCACTAACACCAATCAGCCCCAGTACCCCACTAACACCAATCAGCCCAAGTACCCCACTAACACCAATAAGTCTCAGTACCCCATTCACACCAATCAGCCCAAATACCCCACGAACACAAATCAGTCTCAGTATCCCACTAACACCAATCAGCATAATTACCCCACGAACACAAATCAGTCTCAGTACCCCACAAACACCAATCAGCATCATTACCCCACTAAGACCAATCAGCCCAAGTACCCCACTAACACCAATCAGCATCAGTATCCCACTAACACCAATGGCGGATAACTGACATCCTGTCTGCAGCGGAAGTAGTTAACTTACGTGCTAAATACGAATCAACTGAACAAAACATTAGCGATTCTACCCCACTAACACCAATCAGCCTAAGTACCCCACAAACACCAATCAGCATCAGAATCCCACTAACACCAATCAGCACCATTACCCCGCTAACACCAATCAGCATCAGAATCCCACTAACACCAATCAGCACCATTACCCCGCTAACACCAATCAGCATCAGAATCCCACTAACACCAATCAGCCCAAGTACCCCACAAACACCAACCAGTCTCAGTATTTCACTAACACCAATCAGCATCAGTACCTCACTAACACCAATCAACATTAGTAGCCTACCTCACTAACACCAATCAGCCCAAGTACCCCGGTAACACCAATCAGCATTAGTACCCCACTAACACCAATCAGCCCAAGTACCCCGCTAACACCAATCGGCATCAGTATCCCACTAACACCAACCAGCATTAGTACCCCACTAACACCAATCAGCATCAATGCCACACTAAAACCAATTAGCCCAAGTACCCCACTAATACGACTAATCAGAATGTTTGTAAACAAAGGTCACCAAGATACTTTTCCGGGTGGATAACTGACATCCTGTCAGCAGCGGAAGTAGTTAATTTATGTGGTAAGTACGAATCAACTGAACAAAACATTAGCGATTATGCCGAAATCGTGTTGTGTTTGCGGTTACAATGCCAAATGTATCCAGGCACATAATGGATTAGGTTTAGGCTTTTTCCGTTTTCCCGCTGTAAAGTCTAAATCGACCCAACGGAACCTGTGGATAGAGATTAAGACGGGGGGCTCATGTTAACGCAGATCCTACAGCCTTAGTACGATTACCGGGCGGTAATCTACTAAACTGGGAACAGGCTGGCAACACCAACCACTCATGACCGGATAAGTGGAAAACATTTTCTCACAGGTAATTTATAAAAGTTTTTGTTGGGTTGCATAACGGTAGCTAGCATAACGTTGGGTAGCATAACGTGCAAACTTGCTAGAGTGCTACAAGTCCCGTTATTGTAAACAAACCACACAGTGGCGTGATCTGAGGGGTATACTACGAAACGAGATTAATTAAGGGGATAGCGAGCTAAATTAAGGTTCAACCCTGGATTTTCTGTATCACGAAGACGACTCACATTTAATCGAGGTATATTGCTACGGCAATTTACACTGCACGGTTAACCTGCGCCGGGGCAGGTTGTGTTCGGGATAACAGATTGAAACATGTATAAAGCACCGCCCTTTCACTAATCAACTCCTTGGCTTTGGAAAAAGGCGTCTCCTTTCCAAAGCATCCCGTTGCGATATGTACGGATACTGAGTGAATATCTTCGCAGGGCGAGCTTAGTGAGTTCCGCAAAAGATTTTCTGAGTTCCGGAAAATGCTTGAGATACTTTTTTATAAATGTGATGTGATTGCTTCAGCAATATTTTAAACGTGCTGTATCAAGTTTAAAGTTTAGGAAGAATGTTGTAGTACGGAAATAAACTGTATGACAATGTACTGAGAGTATAGATTTATTTGTTACGAGTGGTAAAATGAATAAGGTATTAACTAGCCTAACGAATTTAACCTATATGATGAGCTTTTTTTTTTTTTGTTTTGTGTGCAAAAGCTCCTTTCTGATTTTGTTGGAGGCAACAGTGTTCCTTTTTGCTCATATTCTGTTTTTATCCGTCCATTCTGTCCGTATCATTTTTTTCCCCACAGGCGAGAAATACGTTGCTGCACCGCTAGGCTCGTAGTTGTAGACACCGCCTCTTTTATGGGAACGGGCAAGTACCTTGATTAATAAAGTCCGTGTTCATTTAGCAAGCGGATAACCACGTTCGTAAAACCGGTTAAACCAGATTGCGGTGTTTAGGCTTTCTGAAGCCAGCTAACGCAAATAAACCCTGGCTATGTTAAACGTCCTTCGTAGTATACCCTCCAGGGACCTTACGGCCGGGGAGATGGAATATGGGATGATGTAACCAATTTCTTCGGACATTTAAACAGGCGAATATTGCAGGGATGAATGGACAGGATTGCATGTTTGTATTGGTGTATGTACGGCGGGGCAGAGCCTTGTATATAAGGCTCTGCGAAGGGGGAGATTGGTGCTCTTTCAAAGGCGCGTGATGTGCAGTGAGGATATTAACGTTATTCAACAGCAACGACGTCAGGAACGTCCAGTAGTTCAGTGGACAGACAGAATTACATAATGTTGTATGATCTTGTGATTAGAACAGATGTGTTCGTACCTTGGTTAAATGACATGGAAAATACTGTCTGCTGTTTATATTCCGACTGGCTACTGTTTACTAGCGGTGACTTTATTCACCTGGAATTAAGTTATTTGTTGTTGGGACGTCACGCTGAATCGTCGTATACTACTCAATCTCACTATCCACTGATACCAATCAGCCTTGATCTCCTACACAGAGAATTACAGCCAAATCTTAACTCGGCACAAATGCTATATTTCATAACCTCATGGGACATCGACACAAGAGCACAAAATTAAATGTTGGTGACTGCCGACCTACTGAAAGTCAAATAAATTAAGTGGAATAATAATTTATCTATGGCCCAGCGATCTGGAATAAGCCATGCTAAACCTCACTGAACCAATGCACCATCTTAACAGGATCTGTGAGTTTCAATCATTATTAATAATACGCAGATACTGACTGTTCTGTGAAATAATGTGTCATACTTATATCTGGGGTGAAATGTACTGTGTTCAGGTGCTTGAACTATATAATATTTGTTAGGGTCATAAAGTTATGAGGGAGGGTAGAGACTCACCCTCACAGCCTGCCTGCGTGACCTCAGCAAAGGGGTTATCACACATGTTACACTGGCGGCCGATCACACCAGGCCGACACTGGCACTGCCCATTCTCTGGGTCACATGAACGGGAAAAGGACCCCACCGGGTAACAGTCACAAGGCAGACAGGTATCGCTGCTCCGTGGGCGGTAATGGAACTCCTAGAGGACAAAAGAGAAACACAAGTTTTGTCAGGTTCTTTCTGGAAGACATGCTGAATGAAATCCTGTTCTATCTGGAGAAAATTAAACTGAACCAAAGTTTTGCTGGACAGAAGATTATGCTCAGTAATCATTTGGAAAGTTTTAAACAATGTTCTTGGTGTTGCTATGGCTACAGGCTGTGTCACCACATGGTCAGCTCAGAGCTGTTGCCAGAAACTACCAGAAACCAGACAGCTAGGGAAGAGCATCATCGCAGTATAAAAAAAAAACAAGACTTTCTTTGTAAAATTTTTAAATAATAAAGGACTTGCACAATTTAAATTTATGAAAATTTATTTCACACCCCTGCTGATATATAATACTATATATAAATCTAATAGCTTTTTCACTTCTTAACCTCAACCATCACCCCCCATATCCCCAGCTTCTCTGCAGATGATTTTGCGTTCCACTTCAGTAAGATGATCACAGTGACTCACTGTGGTCATTAAAGATCCCATGACACTTATCGCAAAGAGTAGGGGTTTCCCCGGTGTCCTGGCTAAACTCCCAACCTGGCTCTTTCAATCTGCTCCCTAATCATCCCCCAGTTTAATTGGCTAATAAATTGTTCTCTCCCTTTCCACCTCAGCTGATATGCGGTTAGCATTCTGGTGCAAAATGGCTGCCGTTGCATCACCCAGGTGGGTGCTGCATATTGGTGGTGGCAGAGGCGAGTTTTGCCCTCATCATTGTAAAGTGCTTTGTGTGTGAGAAATGTGCTATATAAATGCCAGGAATTATCATTATTATTATTATTATTACATAGCTCCAATGCTCCATAGCTCTTCCAAGGCATCACATCTCATTCTATCCACCCACTCTTCTCCTTTCACCTACCTTTTTTTCTAAGTTTTCTCCCCTTACAGATGTTCATATAGCGCACCTTCTGACATTACATCATCCAACATCCTGTACATCTTCCCTCTCTTCTTTTCTGATCCTACTGGATCTTTCTGCAGCTTTTGTCACTGTAGACTTCATTCTCCCACACTGACCTAATTTGAGATCTTGGGCACTGCTCTTAAGTGGACTACATCCAACATCAATGTCCTTTTGGCTTCCCTGGGATGGTGGCTTTTCTCTTGCTCAGAAATGTCCAAAAGGTGTACCCCAAGACTTCATACTTAACCCCCTCCTCTTTTATCTTTATGGACAATTTCTTGTCTGTCATCTTCCTCCCATACATTCTCATACCATTTCTATGCTGAGGGCTCACTGATTTTCCTTGCTTGCTTGTATGTGTATCCATATGTGAAGCGGAGACTGAGTGTGACACTGAGTTGAATGATGGAAGAGCTCTTCTCCTGCAACAAGCTATATGGTAACGCTGGATGACAAACTCTTCTTTTTGTCTAGTGGCAGTGGAGCATGTATATTCTTTCTACACAACATCCAAAGAATCTTCCTAGCCTATGCCCTGGTACTCTTATGCCTGGACTATTGCAATCCCCTTCTTGCAGCTAATAAAGAACACGGCAACATGACTTGTACATGCGTGGGATTATATTAATTTAACACCCCTTCTCATCCCGCTTCACTGACCACCTATTACAGCTTGAATCAAGTTTAAAACCTTTGATCTTTGTTAGGGGAGTGTGCTTTTATGAGTCTCTTGGGGCACTTGTTAAGGGAACTGGAAACATGAACTCCAAACATGAGCAAGTACCAAGGAATTTTGACTCAAACTGGTATCCCCCCATCCCAAGAAGCACAAACATGGCTGCAAACTGATCTTTCTGTAAGACAATGATCTCAAGCGTTACTCAAAATCAATAAATAAATTATTAATTGATCATAAAATAACTGTTTTGCAATGGCCATCTCAGACTGCAGACTGAACTGCAGAAATGGGGGGCTGCACAAAGTACTAAAAACAGGGGCACCAATAATTTTGACACCTATCTTGACACATAGTAAAATGTTCAGTGTTACATCAACTCTTACAGAATACATATGGTCCCTATTGGACTCATACTGTGCCAAAAAAAATATAGTCACCCAAAACCCCTTAGTCACCCATCAACATGGGGAAGATCAGAGTACACACAAATTAAATGAGACAAAAGGTTGTTGACTGTCATAAATCAGGAATGGCTATAGAGAAATTGCTTAAAGTCTGAGACTACGTATTTCCACCATTGGGGCAATAATTAAGAAGTTTAAAGCAACTGGAGCTTTGATGAACCTGCATGGAAGAGGACATAAGTGTAGTTTGCCCCCATGCACAGTGAGGAGGATGTTTCCAGAGGCAAACATTTCTCCAAAGATCACAGTTTGAGAATTGCTCAGAAGTTTTGCAGAAGTTGGTTGCATCCTGGGGTCACCAAGTCTACCAAAGTACAATTAGATGCCAACTCTATGCCAACAAGCTATTTAGAAGGCTTGCCAGAAGAAAGTGTCTGCCATCATCATACTACAAACATAAGTGTTGGAGTTTGCTAAATGTAACCAAAATTTTGATTGGAACTGGGTACCATAGTCAGACGAGACAAAAAACTGAGAGTTTGGTGTAATAAGAGGCATAGATATGCAGAAAAGAGCCCCACTGTGAAGTGTTGTGGTGGATCTGTGATGTTGTGGGACTGTTTTCCCTCCAAAGGCCCTGGTAACCTTGTTAGGATACATGGCATCATAGACTCAAATTCCAGAAGATTTTAGACCAAAATCTCACTGCCTCTGCCAGAAGGCTAAAAGTGGGATGTGGTTGGATCTTCCAGCATGACAATCCAAAGTATACCTCTAAATCAACACAAAAATGGTTCACTGAACAAAGAATCAAGGTTTGCAATGGTTATCCTTGTCCCCTGACCTGGACTCCATTGAAAACCTGTGGGGTGAGCTGATGAGGACAGTCCAGAAATGGAGGAATGGTCTCAAATCTCTTGCTATTTGCTCTCCAACCTCACCAAACATTACAGGACTATCTTGGCAAATGGAGGGAGGGTGCACAAAGTACTAAATACAGCGATGGCAATAATTGTGACATGCAGCTTCTGCAAAATAAAAATGAATTTGCATAGATTTGTTTTTCCTCTGATTAGTGGTATCACAATTAAACTATATAATTGTCTAATTTCTCTTCAATTGTCTCACTTTTTGCTCATATTAATTGAGGTTGCCAATGATTCTGGTGGGCACTGTATGCACTCTGAGTTGAATTAACACTGGACATTTTACTTTACAAAAACAGACAGTTGAACTAAAACACTACTCCTTAGGGCAATAATGCATTCCATGGTCTTGATTAAAATGATGACTGTGCCTCTTCGACAACGGCTAGGAGTCCTGCAGGGTGACACTTACTGTGTCATAGTGTCGCATAAGGCAGGGGCATTTCAGCTGGCTGGGTTTACACTGCCGCATTGTGTAGCAGTGGCTCTTTTAGCCAATTAGGCACCCGCAGTCTGCCTATGCTAACCACGGAGGACAGTGGAGGAGAGAGCAGCACAAAAAGAGAACATAGCACTGGGGCGCAAGGAGCACTGCAAGCTACTGCATGCAGCATGCAGCAGCAGCATGGGTGGGGTGGGGAGTTTACCTTGCAGAGACACAGGCCACTGGTTTTATTGCAGTCAGGATCAAAGCCTTTACTGGCATCACAGTGGCAGGGTCCACATGTGGGGGTGCCCCACCATCCACGAGGGCACTGCTGGTCAATCCTTTATACAGAAATACACACACACACACACACACGCAAATACAAACACAGAAAGGCATTAAATACATTGAATGCATTCTGTAACATATACCTAGGAATACTTTAAAAGTCAGTTTTCAAACAGTGGTTTGATATATGAATGTGTGTACAGGTGAAAAACGGCAAGTACAGGTGATTGAAGATGTTAGGAAGCGCTCACTTGTTCTGGCAGTACTGTCCAAAGTGGTTGTCCCCACAGTCACAGACATAGCCATGGGATGAGCTGGGCTTACGGTGGCACTGGGCCTCATTCTCACACGGGTTCAACTGGCACGCATCTGTGCAGCTCTTACCATAATAACCTACACACACAAACACTTCTTACCTCAAAACTTATGTACATACAGATAGCTTTTACCATAGACAACAGCACACATAGATACTGTAGCTTTTCACCACATAAATCTCTACACAGACAGCTATTACCATAGAAACCTGCAGACACAGGCAGGTTTTAACAGTTTTACAAAGTCATATAGTTTTCCCTGACAAGTTCTGGCATGATCCTCTAACTATACCATTGTGCATGGCAGTGTGTCAGAGCCTAATTCATGTTTCATGACTAAATTAGTGGCCAAGGATGAGAAGGAATAATTTACCACATTCAGATTATTAAAACATTATTATTGCCTCCTGGATGTTGGTTCCCGAGGCCTCTCGTTAATGAATAATGCGCTGATGAATATTTCTTTAATATGATAATGAAGAGGTGTTTGTTTTTGATAATGTTGCAGGCTGTTTGTACCTCTACCTTCCTCGTCCTTCTCATACTGCTCTCCTTCCTCACTCTGTTCTTCCTTCCCCCTCTCTCCATCTATATTTCTTAACATTCCCCCTCTTTGAATTAATGCTTATTTTAAGAGAACAATCACTGCATTATTTATAGTTTTAATGACTGAAATTCAATGATAATAAAAGAAACATATTTTATGCATTTTTCCCCTTTTCAAGTTCAAGTTCTTTTATTGTCACTTTACAGTTTACACAGGTGTAGACAGAGAGTGAAAAACTTTATGTGCAAACGCCCGACAATGAACAGCAGTTATAAAAAAAAATTATAAAAAAAAAATATGTTAAAAATCTAAGTTAAAGAGCTATGTCAATTAAAATATACAATGTTCAAAACAGTAAGTAAATAAAACATAAAAAATAAATTGAAAGGAGCAATATATATATATGTAAATCAATGTGATAAATTATGCATTGTTATAAATTACAGTTTCATCCCTACACACACACACACACACACACACACACACACACACACACAAACGCGCAAGCGTGCATACTCACAAACACACACATGTCCTTAAACGCACACAGTACACACTGACAAACAAAGTATGTACCTGGCTCGCACACACAGGAGTGGCGTTCCCATTGGTCAGCACATTGGCTATGGGCAGGGCAGGGGGAGGAGCTGCATGGGTTTCCTACACTGCAGCCAACCTCGACCTTCACAGCTCGGGTTGGGCGGGGCAGGGGGGGTGCATCAGGCCTAACCCCCAAACGTACCCCCTAGAGACAGAGAAAACATATAATTACACTCTCTCTCTCTCTCTCTCTCACACATACAAAGTGATGGGTCATTCACACAGCGGGAGGTAGACGGCAGGACGAAACCGGATGTCATTGTTTTCTATGAGACAACGACGGCAAGACGGCAGTCAACGGCAAAATCACAGACGACAGGACGAACTTGCCGTCGGAATTGAAAATATTCGTATTTTTGCCGTCTACCACGGCGGTAGGGTCACGTGCCGATCGAACGGAAGTGGTCCGTTTCAAAATGGATGAGAAGTTTGTGCAACTTTGTGGTAGAGAACGAGAGAGGTGGGAGAAAATATCAAACCAAAATGTAAAAAAATACAGAGATCTTGACAAAAAGGCTGCAGCACGGAGTGTTGTAAGCACTGACATGCAGATTCCAGGTACACATCATTATTAGCTGTATTTTCAGAAGCTTTTCTGTGTATGATTTGAAGTGTAACTAACTAGCTAGCAAAGCTACCTAAACTAGCTGACATTATGATACATACACACACCGCCCATTTATGAAGACGCAGATTGAAACAACGCAGTAATACACACACACAATGTATAAATACACTTTCAGTCACGTTTCAGGCGCTCTTTGGTACACCGGTAATCTGTCGTGCGGACCGTAAATATGGCAACGGATATAAACAATGGCTGTGTCTCAAATCGCATACTTCCATGCTCCGAGCACGCACAGTGAGCACGTGCATCCATGTGAGTTCATAGCGAAGTATGGTAGTATGCGATTTGGGACACAGCTAATGCGTTACCGCGACAGACATTTCTGTGCCGTCAACTACGTCCCTGCCGTCTACCGCCCGATTCGTGAACGTCGCATGAGCAGTAACAGAATCATAATAAGTATGATAATAGAGTTTTTATATCCTATACATTAAAATCATCGCATAACAGGCAGAATAAAGTGGGTTGTTAGGCATGGTTGCCATGGTGACTGACCTGGATGCAGCCTCTTATTCCACTCTGCACCTCTCCTGCTCCTAGGACTCCACCCACATGCAGGTGTTTCACCTTCAGACTGTGCAGTTCATTACCCACAATCACCGTACCCTGACAACACAAAGAGGGAGAGAAAGAGAGAATGGAGGGCAAAAGAAAGAAATGGAGGTAATGAGAGAGAGAAAGTGATACAGTATGCAGTAGAGCAGTGAGTGATTGATGGATCATCCCATCAGGTATAGTTGGCTGCTGAAGGTAAGAGATAAAGCTTTCTCAAACTGTCTCTATGTTCCTAACTCTAAGCATTTCTCACCACGTCTCTGCATTTTCCACACTGCGTACCTGGAAGAGGCCGAAGTCCAGGCGGACTGTGGCCACGTAGCGAGTCTCAGAGCCGCTGCGGACGTCTCTAAGCTCCAGCTGCAGGTCGTGCCAGCGTCCGTCGCTCACTTGCACCTGGTCGAGACGCAGGCGCGCTGCCCGAGTGGAGCCCCGGCTGATGGAGAACACCAGCTGGCCGCCCATCACCTGTGCCATGCAAACAGAGTCAAAGGCACATTTACTCACAAGCACAGCTTCTGGCACACAACACTGAGCAGGATGAGGCTTCTGCTTACTCATCACTGCCTTGTTATTGGACAGGATGTAGACTGGTCCGGAGTGATCACTGCCTTGTTATTGGACAGTGTGTAGACTGGTCAGGAGTGATCACTGCCTTGTTATTGGACAGTGTGTAGACTGGTCAGGAGTGATCACTGCCTTGTTATTGGACAGTGTGTAGACTGGTCAGGAGTGATCACTGCCTTGTTATTGGACAGGATGTACACTGGTCAGTAGTGATCAGTGCCTTGTTATTGGTCATTGAAAACTAAATACTGGCTAAATGCCAATACCAAGCTATTATTAACTGAACAAACATTGAACATATTTCAATTGGATAATTGATTGATTAACAATCAGTTAAAGAAAAAGTACTCAATAGTTAAAATATTTTAACTATTTAATATTTTAAATATTTTAACAAAAATATAGATAACATATTTCAACTTTTGAATACGCCATTTAAAAAAAATTGCTTTATAACTGTCAACTTATTGAATGTCCTTGATGTGACAACTGCCAAATGATCTGGGTTCTATTTCTGACAAGGCACGTTAATCTTTTAACTTTTTCATCAGTCCATTTTTTTTTTTTTTTTTTTTTGTGTGTGTGGTTCGTTTGTTTTTTTGAAAAAACCCCCAATGTTGTTTTTCCTCCTCCAGAACACAGTACTATTATTAACCAGCCTTGTATAGGGGTATACTTGTGTTTCAATTAAACTTAAAGCTAAAAACAATGGCATTTTCAGAGTGGCATGATATTGTGCACAAGTATGTCTGTTCCATATGGAATGTATAATCTGTTTGATGGTTTACAAATTTTGTGCGTTTTTAACTGTCCTGGTTTTTTGCATTACATTACATTACATTCATTCTGACAGTGTAAAGGTCCCCTGTATGACATGATGAGTATGTGTTGTTTGGGTCAGTGGTTAGTGGTCAGTGTGGCTGTTTTGGGCAGAAAGCACAGACCTGGAATATCAGGCTGGTGTACTGTCCAGCCTGCGCCTGCAGCAGCACCCCTTCCCGCCCCCGTGTGCGGAACACCAGGCCCAGGTACCAGGGGGTGGAGATGGTAACGTCACTTTTCAGGTCCCACCAGAGAGCGCTATTTCCCAGAAAACGGTGAGGGTGAGGCATTACTGAGAAAGAGTGAGAAAAAATGTATAGATCATTTATAGATATTATGTAAAATCACAAGCCAATATCAGCTGAATAGTTTGTTTCATCACCAACTTTCGTGTGTCCTTGTGTTCTTAAAGGGTAGGCCTGTGTATTTGTGTGTCTGAGAATATAGATGTGTGTGTGTGTGTGTGTCTGTGCGTCCACGCAAGTGCAAGTGTGCATTTGCATGTGTCTGTGTTTAGATGTGTGTGTGTGTGTGTGTGTGTGTGTGAGAGTTGGGGGTCTGTGTGTGAGCTGGTGGACTCACCATGGCTGCAGTCCTTCCCCCCAAACCCTAGGGGGCAGTCACAGGAAAATGTTTCCCAGCTCACTCGACATGTTCCTCCATTTTGGCAGGGGTTGGACTTACAGAAGGGAAGCTTGGCACTGCAGCCTATCAGGACAATAGAAATAGGCTCAGTCCTCTGACAGCATTTTTACAACACTGTCTATCATCACTGTACTGTGAATATGTCATGGTGTGTTCATGTTTGACTGACAAAGAAGTACAGTTTGGCAGAGGCAAGAGGCAGAAAGACAGCCAATCACAGGTGGCCACACACCAGGGAGGGTGCCGTTGTTGGCAATGTAGCCAGCCAGGTCCAGGGGCCGGTTATCAATGTGTAAATCCTTCATGCAGCCAATGAACTCGCGAGTCACAAAGAGAAAGCTCTCAGGCAAATTTGGCACGCCTCCCAGAAACAGGGGTCCTGTGAGATCCAGAGACCTGAGAGAGAAAGAAAGAGAAAGAGATACTGCAACTGTTTTTGCTTGCTCAGTATGTCATCATTTAGCAGCATCATCGATCAATACCCATTTTTTTCCGTGTTAATTTAACACATTTTCATGACTTTTCTAAAAACTTTCCCCATTAGCGCTATTTCTCACTAGCTACATCAAGATGTATACATGAATGTGAAACCTGCTGCCCATGCAAGTGGGGGCTCATAAAAATATTGACTTTATTAAAGCTCATAAAAACATCGTGCCTGCTAAAACGTTTTTATGTTGCTCAGAATTCTCTCCTGGGAAGCGGACATTTAGGGAACCCTTATGTCAGCCAGCAGGATAGTTATTGGTATGTGTGCTTTCAGTTAATTTACTTATAAGTGTTGAGAGGGTTAGAGAAGCAAAGGAACCAGTCAACTCTGTTTCCAATTTCTGTATGTTACAGAGAACTGCATTGGACTAGGTGGAGCTACCAGGCACTGAAATGCTCCAGAAAATATCTAGCTCTATAATTGATAATATAAAAGAATTGTATCTTTGCAGGCCTGTATCACCCCCATCACCCCCCCCCCCCCCTCCTGCCCCATTATTTGCTGAACAAACAAAACCTAGATTTAATTAAGACAAATTCTGCTGGAAAACTACTGCCAGAACTTGGCCCTGAAGAGAAGGAAAACAAGGATTTTGCAGAAAATTGCACACTTGGGAATATTTAGAAATATTGAAAACTATATATTTGGGACTAAGAACAGATTTAACATTGAGTTTGAACTTAGGAACGAATGAAGCAAATGAGAAATGATCGTTTCCTGCTGCATTTTGTTACTGGACGTGTGGTGACAGTATTCCATTAAACATTCTGCGTCTCAATGATACTTTACTTTTAACTGAAAGGCATAGAAGCCTAGCCCCCCCCCCCCCAACCACACAAACCTACCCCAAAAAGTACAGCAGCATTACTCGGATCATAACCCTATAGGGTCACACCACTGCTCCTACACACTGGCCAAGGTGAATACTGCTCTACGCCTCTGTGACTCACTTCTTGGAACTGGTCTGCCGGCCCTGGGCGGCACAGCTGTAGTTTCCCAGGTGGTGAGCGAATCTCAGGGCCACGGCCGTGTCGCAGTCATCCACACTGACCACGGCCACCTTCTCATCTGATGGGCCCTGGCCCTCTCCGCTCATGCTCCACTTGGGCTGTGAGACAGCGTAAGGGATAGTCACACACACACACGCTCAGTCACACACACACACACACACACCTGCATGTATACAGTTCAACACACATCTGCACAACCACAGAGTTGCACCTCTAGATAAGAGCGTCTGCTAAGCCATTGTAATGTAATATTACATGCACACACCTGCGCAAGCACTGAGTTAAACACAACTGGACACCTACAGATACATGCAAACTTTACACATGAAGCTATACGCACACATCAGCACACTCACACTCCTGCACAGTCAAAGAGTTACACACATAATCATACATGTCGTTACACACCCACACATTTTATTTACACCCACACATTTTACTGTGCCCACATACATTTAGACACAGAGCTATATACAGGCTTACACGTAGACACACAAACACACACTGACTCATACCTTATTGTAGTAGTGGATGTGGACGGTGTGCCAGTCGCCATCGCTAACGCCTCCTGGTATGTAAGGGCTCACCTGGGTGGAGGACTCACCTGGAAAGGGGTCATTTGTTGATCAATTATGTCAAATATTTTAATTTTAGCCTGCAGGCAGACATAAGCCCATACCGACACTCACACAAACACACATACACACACACACACTCATGTACACAAACATACACATAGCAACACACAACTCTCACAACGCACAAACATGTACACACCTGTGGAGTACGTCAGCTGCACCTGTCCGTCCAGGATCTCTAGCGCCAGGAAGTCATGTTTCTCATTGAAACGGCCATTATACAGCAGTAGGCCTCTGCTCTCCAGTGTGGCAAAGCTGCAGCACAGGACACATCAGACAGTAACTCCTGTCATTGGCTTTACTGTTGTCTGTTATGTGTCAAATTTGGGGGGGGGGGGGGGGGGGACACTGCTGGACCACCTAGTTTCACATAGTCAAACATCAAGTCTCGTAGCGAGTCTAGCAACTAATTCATATGAAAATATTGGGGGTCACATGTCTCCCTGTCTGCCACCAAAACTATGTGTATGGTCCAAAGAGAGAGAAGAGGACAGGGCTGAAGGCAGTCATTATATATAACAACAACATACACAGAGAACAGGAGTAGCTGGAGAAGAACAGATTTGCTCATGCTGGGATGTGGAAACAGATCTGTGGCTTGGGTCCATCATCGGTGAATCAGAGCAACATCTGTGGAACAATGTTCAGTCCCTGATCTCACTGTAAACGATGAAGCTGCAGAACTCAGATAATGAAGATGACCTGATTCTGCAGTGGCCATTTTAAAATAGGCTGCAACAGAGTCTGGCTCTGCTGAAGTACTTCCAGGCACGAAAAATAAAGTTAAGAAAAAATATAAATGTAGCTAGGAATAATTGTACACATTTCTGCAATCGTACCTATAAAAACACATTAGGAACAAATATTCAGTCGAACATAACAAAGGCAATTCTTACTATCTGCAAAAATGGTGGTGTGGAGTAGTTACATTAGGGGTTAAGGCTAATAAGCAGAAGCAGACTTGGGTGTACTGAACTACTTAACAAATACCCAGTATCAAAACATATAAAATCTAATTCAGCTTTAATAAGCACTATGCAAAAAACATAATTACATGGTAGTTCATTCCGCACAACATTTTGCTAAATTATTAAATTTTGCAGCAATTCCAATATGGAATATAGACCAAGATTTGTTCAAATGAAACATGGAAGGCTTTGTTAAGTTAACACATGAATAGTGAGGATAATTCAAAACATCTACAGGGAGGAAGTACGCCCATCTTGATTTCTAATCAAAATGTTAAAAACAGGCAAATTTATTTTGGAAACAAAAACTGGCAAATGCATTTTGAAAACACTAAAATATCCCCCTCCCCCCTCCCAATTCAGCACTCCCATTAGTTCATTTATAGTGAGAGCTGAGTCCACAGAATTCTTCTAGCCAGCTGGTCCTCACATCTCCAGTGACCGTATACAGGCACAGCACCACACCATCCGTACAAATATACTCAGTCAACCAAATTATACCACAGACCAAATAAAATGACGTTACCTATTGGGACGCATATAAAAACCAACAGTAAACCTTACAACTATCAGCTCCGAGAGGACACTGTGGTAGACTGGCGGGTGATGGTAACTCATAAAAACTAATTAAAAACACAAAGAGGACCTTAACCTAACACAGGCAGATCAAACACGGTCTGTTCAATGAGAGCAGACATCACAGGCAGCCCAAGCAGGACGGTCTTTCTTAGAGGGAGCAGGCTGTGCTCACAGAGTCACAGAGAAAGTATTGACCCAATGTACATAATTCTATAGTTCACTGTGGATATTTCATCACTGCCACCACACTATTGTTGAATTTATTTGTCACTTGTGGCAAAAGGCTTCTGCTGAGAACAGATGAAGATAAAGACACGTCTTAAGTCATTTGTATTTCCTTTGCGAATCTATGTTTGGATGCTGTTTATTGTTTCTTTGTGTTTCTTTCATAAATGTATGTTTGAAACCCTCATAATGCTTGTGGAATTACAACAATGATGAATTGACTGTGAAAGCATAACTAAAGATATCATAAGATTAATTGCACCCTTCATACGACTGCTGTAGCCCAAAGTGCTCAGAGTGATGATTTAGGAAGTGCTGTAAAGAAAGCAGAGAGCACTTAGCAAGAAGGTCTGGAGTACGTTATTGGGCCTGTTAGGGAATGTATTCAGCTGCTGCTGAAATCCAATAAATTTAAAAGGGCATTAAGGGCCCTGACTCCCCGAAACCCATTTTTTTTTTTTTTTTTTTTTTTTTTGTTTTGTACACACAGCAAAGTGAAGTGAGTAAGCGCTTCTTCTTCGGCTACGTGTTGTGGTGTGAATCACCACGCACTGCACTGGCGGCTCCATTATATTCAGAGCCAGCACCACAAACACAAATTTTTTTTTTTTGTGGAGTGGGCGCGGGGCGCGGCTCGAATTAATGGAAAAAAATGCTCAGAAGTCGAGCCAGCGCGGCTCTGGAACGGGTCGAATGTGCAAGTGGAAACAAGACATTAGTTGGCCTGTTAGGGATCATGTTAGTTGGCCTGTTAGGGATCATGTTAGTTGACTTGTTAGGAAGTATGTTAGTGAGCCTGTTAGAGAATGTATTAGTGGGACTATTAGAGAGTATGTTAGATAGCCTGTTAGGGAATGTATTAGTGGGACTATTAGAGAGTATGTTAGTTGGCCTGTTAGGAAGTATGTTAGTGGGCATGTTAGGAAGTATGTTAGGTTTCCTATTATGGAGTATGTCAGCATTGTAAGGAATATGCTAAAGAGTATGTTAGTAAGCATGTTTAAAAGTATTCTGGAGAGCATGTTACTGAGGGAGGATGTTAAGGTCCATGTTAGGGATGCCGACTAGTTTCTTTGCGAACATGTGAGTGGATGAAACAATTAAAAATAAATTCATTTAATTGTTAATTGTGTAAACATTCAATACATCTCTCCTAAGTCCATACGCCTTACTAGTTTTGACAAATAGCGATAGATGAGGATGAAGAGAAGCTTAAGCACATTGCGATGTTGTGATGTCACGTATAATTAGTGCATGATACTTACGAGAGGGAGATGGTGAGGTGAAATCTCTGTCGGAGGCCGCGGAACATGATGAAGGATTTTGGGGGAAAGGAGCGTGTGGTGATGGCGCAATCCGGACGCTCGTAGCCTCCAGCGGGGCACTCACAGCGGAAACCCCCCTTGGACTCCTCCCGACACGTCCCGCCGTTTCGGCACACCCCCGGAACACAGCGACCCTGCCGCCGGTCCCACTGACAGTGCTCACCTGCAGGAGAGAGATACATACTTAGTACATTGCATGCACACAGACACACACACACACACACACACACACACACATACTCACACAAGTACATTACACACACAAACACACACACACGCACGCATGTTTCTTCTTCTTCTTCCACTTTGACCTCCTTCTTATCCACTTCTCACTCATCCTTTCACTCCCCCCCCTCAGTCACTTCCTCTTCCCACTCCCCCGCTTGCTTGCTTCCTCTTCATTCCCCTCTCTCTTCCTTTCCTCCTATGATGTAGCTGAATATCTCCCTCTCTTTTCTTAAATCATTCACACCCCAGCCCATATGGGATGTTTTATTCATCAAAGTTCTCTCAGCACCCCCCCCAACTGCTGCTTTACGTCCCCTTGGGCCACCTCTGTTTAATTTATCCTCTCTCTCTCTCTCTCTCTCTCTCTCTCTCTCTCTCTCTCTCTCTCTCTCTCTCTCTCTCTCCCTCCCTCCCTCAGAAAAACTCCTCAGTTCGTGTTTCTCAGCTCTTAATTTCTGAGAAGAACGTTCTTCATTACAGTGAAGGACTGGCACTGGAATGAGAACATTCATGCTGTTCCGCCACGTTTCACACAAAAAGCGCCTCACCTTAAAGAGTTAAAGAGCTGCTCCTTTTGTCTGTGAAGCCACAGCACAGGGCAAAGAGCGGCAAATTGTTCTGAGATCATTGCTTTTCAATTTGTGCCTTTTCCAAAACCTCCCCCATTTTAATTGAATTAATTTATTGAGATTTACTCCTTCGGCATCCATATTTATTCATGCATTGCACATGTTCACAAACCTTCCCAATAACAGCTGACAAAATTTGACAAAAGAAGCCAAAAGATCATCAGGCGTTAAAAAGTATTTGTCCGACTGGGTAATGATAATCATGAGCCCCCTGAAAACAGAGACGGTTACAGTAACCATGAGCAAACCCCGCCTTTTCAGGCAAAAGGCTAAACTCAAAATAGCACAACTGCTCTCAGACGAGAGCCTATTAGCATAATTAGAATAATTACATCGAACACAGTACAATATGGTATGTCATGCATACAAAACGGCACCCGAGCCCTTTTATGGTACTTCATATGAAAAAAACCTAATCTGAAATGTGTACAGATTAGATATTTTTTCATTCTAAATTATGAATGGCCTCATTAATATTTAGATGCCCAGACAAGAGAGACTGGGCTAAGGGACACACTGAGTGTAGCCAGACACACAGAGTGACCGTCGCAAACACAGGTGGGTGGAGCACAGAGAGGCTTCGCTGACCTGTGTAGCTTTCGCGACAAATGCAGGTGTAGCCCCCCTCTCGGCGGGCGCACACGCCCCCGTTCAGGCAGGGGTTGGAGTAGCAGAGGTTGATCTCGGTCTCACAATAATCCCCAGTGAAGCCCACCGGGCAGCGGCAGCGCAGGCCAGCGATCGGGTGGATGGGCCGGAACAGAATGGTGGGGGAGGCGATGAAAGGGGCGGAGCTGTTGAAGCGCAGGACGGAGATGCACTTCATGTAGTTCTGACACGGCTCGCGAAGGCACACGTTGTCATCAAACGGGAGCACCTGTTGGCAAGAAAACCAGAATAACGTGACCACTCGTGCCTGTTCTATCATATACTTCTCTTTAAAGGCCATTCATCACACTGCCTTCTGACGTCATCGTTTGTGCTCCATCGCCTCAATCACGATCTACTGTGTTATCTTCTGATATCATCATCTTCCGCACTGCTGTCTGACATCATCATCTGCCGCACTACCTAGTGTATCACCATCTGCCGCACTGCCCTCTGACATCATCCTCATCTGCCGCTCTACCATCTGACATCATAATCCATATTGCTTTCTTACATCTGTGTTCGTGTCTGTGACGTTCAATAATTTCATCATACTAAATAGACTGCAATAAAACGATGTGTGCTATACGTTTCCCCACCTCCATCTGGGCCATGGAGGTGAGGCGCGGCCGGCTCAGGTACAGCCGCTCCTCCAGGGCTTCGGAGGGAAAGAACTGGCCCCCCGGCAGCGCGGCAGAAAAGCTGACGTTCAGGACACCCCCCGCCTCCACATCGGGCTGGATGTTGAACACAAATACGTCCTCCTGGGGCACGGACAGCACGGCCGACACCCCCTCCAGGAAGTGACCGAGCAGCGGAGACAGGAAGTGCTCCTGGGACATGTTCTGCAGGCGCACCGTCACGCTGCTGCTCAGCATGTCCTCGGTGATGATCAACACTCTGAGAATACACTGTGCAGAAACACTGTGGATCCCATCTGAGCGAGAAAGAGAGAGAGAGAGATAGAGAGAGAGAGAGAGAGAGAGAGAGGGCAGGGGGAGTCGCAGTTGTAATATTGTCATTTCAGTGTTCACCTCATAGCCATTCTTGCCTAGAGCAGAGCATAGAGATATACTTTATAGTCAGAACATAAACTCATTCACAAAGACCTTAAATGCACAAGCACACATGCACACACACACACACACACACATACAGACACCCGCACACACACATTCTTCCCTTTAACGCATGACACTTCCCCACCAGTTTGAGATAATCAGAACATTAATATTTATTAAAATATTTACAGTTTTTTACTGTAGGAACATTAGCCATTCACATTTATGTGTTCCAGTAGGCAAGATAATCCTATCTGTAAACAATTGATTTTGACAAAAGAAATAATAATAAAAATTAATAGTTTAATTGAATATTTATTTAACCCTCTCTTGTATGTACAGGATTACAAGAAAAATGGGTAGAGAGTGGGGGGGTCAGCTGGGTTGATTATTACAGGATTACAGTCCAGCTGAACCTTTACTGACCTCAGCACACACACACACACACACGCACACACACACATACACACACACGCACACACACACACGCACACACAAACACACACACGTGTGCACACACACACATGCACACCCACACACACACACATGCAAACACACACACATGCGCACACACACGCAAACACAAACATGCAAACACACACAAACACGCATACGCACACACACACACACACGCAAACACACACAGACATGTGCACACAAACACACACACACACAAACACGCACACGTGCACACACACACACGCAAACACACACCCACGCAAACACACACCCATGCACACACACACACACACCCACACACACAAACACACACACACACACGCAAACACACACCCACGCAAACACACACACGCATGCACAAAAACACACACGCGTGCCCACACACACGCAAACACACACACAAACACACACACACACACACACACAAACACACACAAGCAGGGGCACCACTAGGTATTTTGGGCCCCATGAAAATATTTCATATTGGACCCCAAATTGAATGACGTTATATACAATCCTCCTGTATTTTTTGCCCCCCCTAGAATTCTTACCACCTTTCTCTGCACTTTCAACGGCACAGCACATGCACAGACATGTGCACACACGCACACACACATGCTCACATGCAGACACACATACACACAAAATACAGTCTCAGATAATCACATACACATCCTCACACGCACACACCCATTCACACATATGTATACATACATGTATAAATGCATCACATGCACATACCCATAAACATACAGAACCACACAAATTTAGTCTCACACAGTTACATACACTTACTCATGCACATACAGCATTTCACACAATCACAGAAACATGCCCACACTCATACACACAAATACAAACATTCAGTCTTACACTATCACACAAGACCAAACTCACCCATTCATATGACACATGGCTTCTCATATAATCATACTCAGCGACCCAAACACTCATGCAAGCAAATGCACATAGACACACACTTATACTCACGTATACATTTGCACACACACACACACACACTCATTCGGACTTACTCGCTCACTCACTTCACTCACTCTATCTCTTCACTCACACACACAGTCTCATACAACAGTGTGACACATACTCACAGACATGCAGAAAATCACACACACAGTCTCACACAATCTCTTAGACACAAATCACGGATTCAGTCAATCCCACACATACACATGCACGCACACACTCTCACACATATACACACACACATACGCACACGCACACGCACACACAAATGCACACACACACACACACACACACACACACACACACACACAGACACACACACACACATAAACATACCCACACTCACACACAAATGCTCACACAAGCACATACACACACATACACACAAAAATGCACACACACAAACAAGAACACACAAAAACACACACACACACACATATGCACACATAAACAAACATACACACATACACACATGCACACAAAAATGCACACACACAATCACAATCACATATACACACATAGACAAGCACACACACACACACAAGCGCATGTACACAAACACACACACACGCACACACACATGCACACACACGTAAACACACACACGTGCGCACACACACACACATGCACACACGCACACACAAGCACATGCACACACACATACAAACACACACACACACACACACATAAGCACATGCACACAAACACACACACACACAAATGCACACACACACATGCAAACACACACACACAAACAGACCAGCTGCAACACAGCACTCAGAGCGCCATTATCACGTTTTAATCTCCTGACTCTTTGTGGAGGGGGGAGAACAAAGGGGGGGAGGGGGATTAAAGCCAGCGGGTTCTCCTCAAACCCCCGCCCTTGCACCACATGCTCCTCATCTCCCCAACAGCATTACCAGGACAGCACCAGTAAAACCACCAGCGCTATTCATAACAACACAGAGCAGCCATTAGCTTTAGTTCAGCTCTCCACCCTCTGAAATACACACCAGTTCCTTACTGCTACACTGAACCCCCCAACCTTACACCAGCCCCACCCATCCACTAGCTAACAACCCCCATCTCATATCAGCACTCCTAAATCGACAGCAGTTCCCTAATCTTTCTCCAATACGCTACCAACCCCCCCCTCCCCCACTTTACCAACCTCCCCAAGCCCTTTCTCAGCCTCCACCCCTACATTGCCTCTCCAACATCATCTAAATGTATGTTTCCCACCCCCCTCCCTAGTCTTTCTATCGCAGTCCTACCTGAGACGATGACCAGCATGTTGGCAGTGAGTGGCCGGTTGTTGTCCAGTTTGCGGCTCAGTCTAATCTCGCCGCTGCTGTGGTTAAGCAGCAGCAGGTGCAGCTCGTTGCCGCGCTGGATGGAGTAGTGCAGCCGGTCAGAGACGTCCGGGTCGTGTGCCGGCACGCGCCCAATCACACTGTTTGGGAAGCTGTTGGAGCGGTTAGACACAAAGTTGTTGAAGATGATCTGGAAGTCTTGGAGCAGCGGCCCGTTGTCGTTCTGGTCCACCAGGCGGATGCGCACTGTGGCTCGACTCACCAAGGGGGCCGAGGTAGCCTGCACCACAATCACATACTCTGACCGCGCCTCGTAGTCCAAGTCAATCAGTGAGGTCAGCTCCCCGGAGAAGATGTCCATTTGGAAGATCTCTGGAATGTTCCCCTCCACGATCTGGTACATGATCTGTGCGTTGGGGCCCTCGTCCGGGTCGCTGGCCGTGATCTGAGCCACCACAGACCCAACCACGCTGTTCTCCTTCACCAGAACCTCAAAGTCGTCTGCCGGGAAGACGGGCGCATTGTCGTTGACATCCAGCACAGTCACCTGGATGTGCACGGGAGTGCGCTGTGGGGGGACCCCACGGTCCACCGCGTAGGCTGTCAGTTCATAAAACGGCACGCTCTCGCGGTCCAGCCGACGCACGGTGCGCACAATGCCAGAGGTGGGCTCAATGGTAAAGTCGCCATCCCCGTCCTCACCATTCTGGAAGGTGTACTGCACACGGCCATTGGCATGAGCATCGCGGTCGGTGGCAGAGATCTGGAGGACACTGGTGAAAGGCGGGGCATCCTCACTGACCGTGCCTTGGTACCGCGGGCTCAGGAACTGCGGTGCGTTGTCGTTCACATCGTTCACATTCACCTCCACGTAGGTTGTGTCGGACTTCTGCGGGATTCCGTTGTCACGTGCAGTGATCGCCAGCGTGTAGGTCATCTGGTCCTCGTAGTCTAGCTCGGTCAGCAGTGTGATGGCGCCATTCCCAGGGTCGATGCGGAACTGCGGGATGTTGTCCTCTAAAAAGTAGGTGATGCGGGCGTTCTCGCCAACGTCTTCGTCTGTGGCACTGATGACTACGACCGTGCTGCCTGGCGGTCGGTCTTCGTTCACGCTCACCGAGTAGTGCGCACTCTGGAACACGGGCCGGTGCGTGTTGGCATCTGTGATGTTGACGTGCACCTGGCAGGTGTCGTGCAGCGTGCGGTCAGAGGCGGTCAAGGTCAGCACGTAGCGCCGCTCCTGCTTGTAGTCGAGTGGCAGCGCCAGGGAGAGCTGCCCTGCCCCGCCCGCCGCACTGATGGAGAAGCGGTTACGCGTGTTGCCCCCCGTGATTTGGTAGGTGACTGCGCTGTTGACGTCGCGGTCGATGGCAGTCACGCTGACCACGCTCGTGCCTACGGTTGCATCTTCATTCAAACGAACAAAGTACTCCTTCTGTAGAAACTCAGGCCGATTGTCGTTCACGTCCATAACGGTGATGGTGACGCTGGCAGAGGCTGAGAGGGGCGGGGCTCCATAGTCTCTGGCCTCCACGCCAAAGAAATAGTGCTCCACCGCCTCACGGTCCAGCTCTGAGCTCACAGTCACCCAACCTGTGGCCGAGTTTATCACAAAAGGTGTATCCGAACTGGTGCCCGTCAGCCGGTACTCCAGCCGAGCGTTGTCACCAGAGTCGGTGTCGATAGCCTGGACGTGCAGGATGGAGTGGCCTACGGGGGCGCTCTCGAGCACGGTGGCCTGGAAGGGGGTGGAGACAAAGATGGGTGGGTTGTCGTTGACGTCGGTCACCTGCACGCTGACGATTCCCGTGTTGTTGGAAAGAGGTGGGCGACCGTTGTCTTGTGCCCGCACTCTGAGCGTGTACTCCCTCTCTGCCTCAAAGTCCAAGGGCGCCACCACCTGGATGTCGCCAGTCACACTGTCGATGGAAAACTGGCCGCGGCTGTTTCCGCTGATGATGTTGTAGTGCACGGCTGCGTTGCTGTCTTTGTCGTGGTCCGTGGCGCTGACGCGCAGAATCTCTGAGTGCGGCCGCATGTCCTCGCGCACTGCCACCACATAGCGCTTTTCTGTGAACTGCGGCACATTGTCGTTTTCGTCTAGCACGGTGATGTACACCCTGACTGTGGCCGAGCGTGGGCCGGGCTCTTTGCCCTGGTCACTGGCCTCCACCTGCAGGGTGTAGCGCTCCATGCTTTCACGGTCAACAGGGCCACGCGTGGCAATCAGCCCCGACCGCGGGTCGATCTCAAAGGCAGCCCGTGCAGCCGCGGCGTCGCCCACGAATCGATAGCGGATGTTGGCATTGGAGGGGGCGTCCAGATCGGTGGCGCGCAGCTGCAGGATGGGGTATCCCTCCTCTACATTCTCGCGGATGGTCTCGCGGTACTCGCTCTGCTCGAACACAGGCGAGTGGTCATTGCGGTCCGACACGGTGATGGCGACCATGGTGGTGCCGGACAGGCGCGGCGAGCCGTGATCCACTGCGGTCACGCGGAAGTAGTGCAGGTCCATGTGCTCACGGTCCAGCACCTGTGTGGTGGTCATCAGGCCCGTGGTGGGGTCCATGTGGAAGAAGTCCGTGGATCTGCTGTTCATGAGCGGCGCTATGCTGTAGCTGAGTCGCCCCGCATCCCCAGCGTCGGGGTCCTGTGCTGACATCCCAATGACCGAGGTGCCGGGCGGCTGGTTCTCTGCCACCTGCACCTGAAAATTATACTGAGAAAAATGGGGGTGCCTGTTCGCTGCTCGCCGGGAACGGCCCGGGGCAATGGACAAATTCTGTCTCTTTCTGTCCCCCTCTTCTCCTCTCTCTTTATACATACCTCCCCCTCTCTCAATGTCCTCATATACTTCACTCTCATAGTTTTCATCCCTCTTTCTTTTTATTTTCCTGTCCTCATCACCCTCTCCCTCTCTCTCTCCATCCTCATATCCCTCTCTCGCTCTGTTCTCATCCACTTCTCCTTCCCTCTCTCTATGCTCATGTCCCTCTGTTCCCCCTCTCCATTTCTCACTGTTTTTTCCTCCCTCTGCCTCTGTGCTGTTTTTATGACCTTTCTCTTCTTCTCTTTGCTCAATCACGTCTGTCCATTTTGTTGCCTTTGTTTTTCCTGGACCCTGCCACTCCCCCTCCCCCTCCTCCCCACCCTCTCTCCTCTGCCCCTCAGCCTTGCGACCCAGCTGCTCTTGCGGCTGACTGACACCTCTGTGCTGTAATGCGACTAATTTCCCGGGTTTTAATTGCAGTCGCGTGACTCCCTCATCGGTGTTTAAGCTGTTGCGAGTTGCGGTGTCGACACACGTGGCGTGGCAGCTCTCCTTCGGGACCTGCTCCCCTGGTGTCTGCTGGGAAGGTATGCGCCGAGTCACTCCCTGCCTTCCATCTGCACCTAAACCTGCATTGCTCAGATTTTTGTTCTTCTCATCGGCATCCTCCTTTGTGGTGTTATTGCTGTTTTTGTTGTTGTTGTTGTTGTTGCTGTTCAGGTTATTTGTAATCCTACAATGTATTACATCTGAAAGTGTGTTTTCTTCCAGCCATGTGCGATGAGGCAAACTTGTGATGGGAGCTGTCCATTGGACTGGTGGTGCTGATTGCGTTATGTTACCAGTGCGAGCCGTGGAGTACAGCGCCTGTTCTGAGGGGTGCTGATTTCTAGAGTGCAGAACTTCAGAAAGCTCAGTCAGATTTAATGCGAGAGTAACAGCAGGGCCTGTTTTGATGACATCATCGTTAGCAACAGTTTCAACAGCAGCAAGAAGAGCTGACACTAGAGCAGACGGATCAGCATTGGGGTTGAAGGGGGAGCCCGCATAGTGGGAGAAAGGAGAAATTTCAGGAAAAACAGAAGATTGAGTTGTGGAAATAGCAGTAGACACAGAATGGCCATTAGCCGTAGTATGGGCAGCAAGCTCTGTGTTGACTTCATTTGTGACATTAGTGGGAATATGACAGTGGTTCTGGGAGTCTAGATTACTCACTAACACATGACACTTGGGGCGCCTCTGGTGGGATGGAATCCCCTGGGACAAGCCTTTGCATCGAGTTGGGATACCCCTTTCCCCGCCAGTCTGTGTACTCCCTGTGCTTCTCCTGCTGTCAGGCAGAGAGACAAGCAAACGCTCCCCCTTCTCTGGAGTTGTTCTGCTGTTTGGGTCTGTTGTTACAGTCGCGCCGCGAGCATTATTGATCGGATGAAATAAAATACTTCTGTTTGTTTGCGTTTTCACTCCATCCACGGCGAGACAGAGGCAGACATGTCGGTGGGCACAATGAATACGCGCGACAGCGCGCTTCATAATCAGGTGCGACTCTGAGCAGCCGCTCGCGTTGTCTGCTTCTGCTGAGGACACAGAGCTCGGGCAGGGCCCGCGCGCGCTGCTCCCAGTGTCACAAGCTGTAGCGATTGAATAAATACAACCCTTGCCGACGACATCGATAAAACTGTAACTGCCACAATTACATACGTCATTTTCGCCAGTGTCCACCTCAAAATATAGATTGGGGATAAAGTGACAGTCTGAAAGCAGCCAGTGGGGATTCTTCTGTGCTACGGGACTGGCCCAACAGCTGGGCCCAGGATGCTGGGCGCTGGCCCGTGTAAAAACAAGCAGCAAGCCGCTCACATCGCTTTCACCTCCCAAGCGTTGGTCACTCACAATGACTCCTCCCGTGGCGACATTAGCAAAGGGAGAAAGCAGCTGAAGAAGGGGTAACTGGGTGTTCGTTCTAGTCCTTTGCACAGACGGCTTTTTGCCATATTGTATTGGGGATGAGAGAAAATGTAAAACAACGCCCCTTCCCCCGCGGCTCCTCGTACCTGACAGGAGATGACGGTACACAGTCCATGGCCGCTGTCCCCAAGCTGCTCTTTGTGCATCTCCGAATCCAGAGCATAAAGGTGTTAGTGCGCACGGACACCGACACGCGCCCTCCCGACAAATGCAGCCCCAGACGTGACATTTTGAGGCACAGTAGTCGGACTGTAAAATCCACCACGGACGGATCTCTGAATCGACTCCGGCCAAGACCACCGGTCCACCGCAATCGTTCGCTCTCTTGTCGGGTCCAGGGATGGGGTACGAGCCCAAAGTCCGGCTGCAGCGCGCCGCTCCCCTCCCCAGTCCGTCGGCAAACAAAGAGCTGAGAGGCAGAAGGAACAGGAGTCGAAAGAGCAGGCGGAATCCCACTAGCAGTGCAGCCATTAGTCTGGTAAGATCCCTACTATCCCCCTTTCTCCCTCTCGCTCTCTCTCGCTTCCTCACTGATTGTGTGTGGCTCTCTCTCTCTGTCTTTCCCGTCCCCGGCTAGGTCGCCAACACCGCCGCCACCGCCCGACACCTTCCCCCGTGCTCCCCAGTCTTTCGGTGGCCCCGGGAAGGTTGCATTTACTCCCTGTGTTCAACTGGACTCGGGCTCGCGGCGTCAGGGGCGCAGCATCTCTGCCTTTCATTCATCTCCAACATGGCTCTCAGCAGACTCATTGGTACCATCCATCCTCGGACTACAATCCCATCCCCACCCCTCCCCCCGTCATCCTTTCAGTATTCACAGAAATATTGGAGAATGGTTTATTCCAGTGCGCAAGACTGCTACACCTCCTGCGGCCGCTGCCAGTGCAATATCCATTCTCAGCGGGAGACTTTTTACAATTAATTTACGCCCATTAATATTTTTTATTAACCTCATGCTAGTATGTGGTTTGTAGCTAATGTATTGCAAAGAGCGTACGCTATGGATGCTCGCTTTAAAGTGTCTATTATCAGTATGATCCAGACCATGTAAGCTTCACTATTTCACCTGTATGGTGGGGATATATATTTTTATCGGTTTGCCTGGGCCTCACAGAACAACTCACACGCTAACGAAAGCAATCAAAACTCACACGTGAACTCAGGAAATGTACGCATATCTCTCCTCTTCTATCATGCCATAGCCGTGTATTCATTTTAACTGCTGAATACGTTCTAGTGGTCTGAGGTAAATATTAAATAATGTAACATGTAGAGCTGTTTCCCACTCGTTAGGAAAGGTGCTTAAATGTATAGGTAGCCTACCTCTTAAACATGAAAACCCAAATAACACAAAGCAGGATATGACACAGGCGGCTGCGCGAAGAGCATGCAGGGTATGCATGGGAGTTATTTTAATAAAACAGTCAATGTTTGCGCTGGAAGGTATTACTGCGAGTCACGAATCCAAGTTTTGAATCTTGAGTGCTTCAACATCGTTTGTAAAAATAATGAATGCTGATTTGTTCAAGTGAGGCTATCTAAAACGGCCACTATATTTATTTTTCCACTTATTATTATTATTATTATTATTATTATTATTATTATTATTAATCATCATCATCATCTTAAACATTATTTAAAGAACAACTTTCATACACGGAAAAAAGAATAGCCTACATAAAATAACATTCTAAATCAAAAATAATTTGAATAATGAAAACATACAAAAAAATGTTTTACATGCAAAAAAATATTTTCATGTGTGGCAAACTGTCCCAGACTATAGTTTTGGCACATAGCCTACAGAAAAGGACGCGTCATTCGCACATAATTCATTTGTGGAACACATAAGAGCTTTGACGTAGCAGATCTATTCGCTCTGGTTAGCTGATGATACAAGAAAACATAAATTAAATTTATTACAGTATATCCTAAACTAGTAAAAAAAAACAAATAAAAAAAAAAAACGTTAAAATCGGTTATAAAACTAAACTGACACGTATAACTAATGGAGTTACTTCAGTACAGGAGAAGTGTATTCTCTTTTTGGTACGGGTAAGAATTGCATTATGTACAAGTTGCAGCTGTTCTGTTAATTTATTTGGAAGACCCAAGAACAGAGCATAGTAATCTAACCGGCTAATATTAACTACGGCGTCGGCCTGTGGCAAAAACAGTCTAACTTGAGAAAAATTTGCCACACATGCACGCCTCTCATTCTCTCGGCTTTGTGTAATTTGGATTTGTTGCATTGTACTTTCTCATAATAGCTAACATTCTATATCCGGAACAACTGATACAAGTGCATTCATTTTGAGAGCAACAGGATTCGAATGGTCAAATATTAATTTGCAACCGCAAGTTAGTTGACTATTTAGCATAAAATAAGTCTGAATTGCTGACGGGATAAATTTGGAAGATGGAATTGAATTGCTGTGGCACAGTTTACTGAAGACGGCAGTACACACTTAACTAGTAAAGTACTCTATTATATTTTACTTAATCATAAAATTGTAAATGTAAATATTATCATTATAATTTAGATAGTAGACATAACAATTATAATAACACCATGCAAAGATTAATCAGAGTTATTGATCAATTGATGCATTTCATTTCCATGAATACTTCATTAAAAAAAAACATTTGATGCCGTGAACGGTCATAATTTGCTTTGAGCATTTGAACAGAGTAGACATACAGACGTCTTAAATGAAGTAACATGTTGATTTTACATTTAAGGTAGGTGCAGAAGGCAATGTAATAACAACGGATAAAGTATAGGCCTAGTGTTTGAATAGCAAATAGAGTTAAACTAAAATGAGACTCTTTCATTGAACGAAATGTATTTGGTTACGTAGGCCAATCGCTGAATTTAAGCACTTCATTGGAACGAACAAGTAGGGCAACGCTGGGGGAAAAGGGCATCAACCGATTAATTAAATGAATTCAAACAATTGGAAAAATCCAGTATGGAAAACGTTTATATTTCGATTAGATTAACGAGCAAGTGTGAATTGGCGTGTGGGTGACACCCTTCCTTAGAATGAGTCTCTGGATCAATATCCGCTCGCGCCACACCGGATTCTTTACTGTGCCACAGGCCGCCAGGACACAGCTAGTCGGCAGTATGAGTTACCATGGGAACTAGGAAAGTGGGGGTTGGGGAAGGGAAGGGGGGCTCCTTGGGTCTTTTTGCCTGCTAGCCAGAGATATACCGTAATTACACGCTCGCACCCCACCCCGCCCTTCTCTGCCTGTAGACACTCTATGTCACCTCGTGCTAACCCCTCCCCAAAGTCTCGGCGGCAGGGGGTGGGAGCACGGTGTACATCTGGCTGACACGACAACGATGCGCTAATGCATATTCACGAGAGAGTGTGAGCGCGAACAACAAAAACGCCTATTGTTATCGACATCCCCAATTTATTCGAAAGAGCCGTCCTGTCACTCTGAGGGGGCTACTCCCCGTGCTCCCTCGTGAAAGTGATTGAGACATATGGCGGGGGCAGCTGCACAACGCATGCGGGTGATTGTATATTTCTTACCGACGGAGGGTGCGCATGAAAGAGCCACGCAGGGTGAAAGGAACAGAAAACAGCCGTGATGCTGAACCCACAGCACATACCACCCTTGATCTACGTGAACCTACCTGTAAACTCGTACAAACACGCATACACTCACACATGTACACACACATGCACTGAACCATTCAACACAGGGTGGGATTTAATTGAAAATGATGTCATCTGTGATTTGGGCAGATTATGTGATTATGGGGCCTGGTTGGATGTTTGCTTATTGGATTCGGACATAGAGCTCTGGCAATTTGAGCATTTAATTACATTTCCCTCCCACCCTCCCACAAGCACTTATTGTTTCTGTATGCATGTATACACACTGTAAAATGTTCAGTGTTAATTGGACTCTTACAGAGTGGACTCATATGTACTCTGTTATAGTTTAATTAACACTATATACACAGTGCAGTCCGTAAGTATTCGGACAGTGACATAATTTTTGTTGTTCTGGCTCTGTATGCCAGCACATTGGATTTGAAATGAAACATTTAATATTAGGTTACAGTTCAGACTGTCAGCTTTAATTGAAGGCTATTTGCATCAAAATCCAGTGATCCATGTACAAATTATGGCCCTTTTACACATAACCCTCCCTTTTTAGGGGGCCAAAAGTAATTGGACCAGTGAACGTAATCTTAAATAAAGTCATCATATTTAGTACTTGGCTGCAAATCCTTTGCATTTGATGACTACCTGAAGTCTGCGACGCATTGAAATTACCAAAGCTGGGTATGTTCCTTGGTGATGCTCTGCCAGCCCTGTGCTGTAGCCATACGCAGTTCCTGTTTGTTTCTGGAGCGTTTTTCCTTCAGTCCTGTCTTCAGAAAGTGAAATAAATGTTCAATTGGATTCAGATCGGGTGATTGACTTGGCCAGTCAAAAACATTGCACTTTTTGGCCCAGAAAAACGTTTTGGTTGCTTCAGCAGTGTGTTCGTGGTCATTGCCCTGCTTCAAGGTAAAGCACCGTCCAATGTGTTTTGAGGCATTTGGTTGGATCTGAGCAGGTAAGATGATTCTGTACACTTTAGAATTCATCCCGCTGCTACCATCAGCAGTCACATGATCAATAAAAACAAAAAAGCCAGTTCCAGCGGCAACCATACATGCACAAGCCATAACACGACTTCCACCATGTTTCAAAGATGAGCGTGTGCTTTGGATAATGAGCAGTTTCTTTCTTTATCCACATATTCCTCCTTTCATCACTTTGGTACAGGTTAATACTCATCTGTCCATAAGAGTTTATTCCAGAGCTCTGTAGTTTTTTTAAATGTACTTTTTATTCAACTTTAACCTGACCTTTCTGTTCATGAGGTTTACCAGTGGTTTGCATCTCGCAGTAAACTTAAAAAGAGGTTATGTTTGTGTCGTATTTGCTTTATGGTAATCTTTGACACATTTATGCTTACATCCTGGAGAGTGTTCTTTATCTGTCCAACAGTTGAAAAGTGTTTTTTTCTTCACAATTGAAAGTATACTTCAGTCACCCACTACAGTGGTCTTCCATGATCTACCGGGTTGTTTGCTATTGCTGAGATCACCAGTGTGTTCTTTCTTCCTAACAATGTATCAAACATTGGTTTTTTCCACCCACGATGTTTAGGCTATGTCTCTGATCTATTTATTCTGATTTTCAGCCTCATGATGGCCTGTTTTCCTGTCATTGACAATTATTTGGTCCTCATGTTGAGAGACAACAGTAACAGGCTCCAAATGCAAGTTTCACACCTAAAATCAACTATAGACATAGACATGTTATCATTCTTGTGCAAGAACTAATGATGCAAAAACACACAGCTGACCAATAAATAGCTGAGCAGCCAACTGTCCAATTACTTTAGCTTCCCTAAAATGGGAGACAACATATGAAAAGGCCTATAATTCATATATGGATCACATGATATCGATGTAAATACCCTCAAATTAAAGCTGGGAGTCTGCACTTTAACCAGCATTGTTTTATTTAAAATCTAATGTGCTGGGATACACAGCAAAACGACACAGATTATGTCACTGTCACAATACTTTTGCATTTAACACTATATATACTATATGTATGTATGTACCTATATATATATATATGGTAGACACACACACAAGCAGGATGTCTCTCTCACTCACTCTGTCTCTCAAACACACACAAACACAGTTATCCAGGTCACAGGGTTTTGTTTGTGAAAAAAGAGTAAATGAGCGTGAGAGAGGAAGAGAGAAAGGGAGATGGTGAGCAAGATAAAGGAGGATAGAGCTTATTTCAGTGTGGGCAAACTGTAAACAAATGAGAGAGGGAGAGTGAGTGTGTGCATCTATGGGTGTGAGTGTGTTTGTATGGGGGAGTGAAGGTTTATAGGCCAGCTGTGCATAGTCTCTTAGTCAGCCACTGACCCAAATCACAGTGAGAGAGTGAGCAAGACAAAAAGAGAGAGAGAAAGAGAGAGAGAGACTCAGGGCTGACATTTATATGAAAACAATCTAAAATAATTACACTATTGCTTGCAGCAATTGTATTTTCCTTGTTCATTCTAGAGTCATTGTTTTTAGTAAATACTCTCTGAGGTGACATACATAGTGTTTAAAGTTGTTTACATTTTAGGATCAAGAATGAGTTGAAACATAATGCACATAGCATTCTATACTATATCACTTTCTGCATTTCTGAGGAAGCAGATTATAGTCTGTATCTGTGCAATATATCTGTATATGTATACACTATATATACAAACGGGGGGGCATTTTCCTGGCATGGTTTGGGTCGACCTGTCCCCTTAGAGAGAAGGGTCACTGCAAATCAATACAAAGTTATTCTGAGTGATGAAATGAAACATTTCTATCCTGATGGGAGTGGTCTATTCCAGGATGACAATGCCCCCATCCACAGGGCACGAGGGGTCACTAAATGGATTAATGAGTATGAAAATGATGTGATTCATGTGTTATGGCCTTCGCAGTCACCAGAGCTCAACCCAATTGAACAACTATGGGAGATGGACTGACGTGTTTGACATCCAACTCCATCACCCTCATCAAAGCACCAAATGAGGGAATAACTTTTGGAAGAATGGTGTTCCATCCCTCCAGTAAAGTTCCAGATATTAGAATCTATGCTAGACTAGAGGTAGAATCTATGCTAGACTAGAGGTAGAATCTATGCCAAGGTCCATTGAAGCTGTTCTGGTGACTTATGGTGGCCCAACACCTTACTAAGACACTTTATGTTGGTTTTTCCTTTAATGAATTCCTTTAATTCCTTTTATTTAATATATATACATGAAGAGGCCGGTCTCGTACAGTGTTTTCTGGTTTTTGTGCTTTCATTTCAGTCAGTAGTCAATTTAGGCCTTGGATTGAATTTAACTTTTTAGCTAATCAGTCACTTAAATGAAGCAACCAGCAGACTTTGCAGTCCTTCAAGATTTGAGTTTGAAATCCTTGATTTGGAGGATCACTGGCAGAACAAAAAATGAGGATTCATCACAAAACGTAGTCCTATTCTTTATGGCATAAAACCTTGTGGCATAGTTTGGCAGAAACATACCAAATACATATTATCCATCACATTAATCATAGCTAAATTTGCAAGGAAGCTACTGCTTTGTAGGCGATGTTTTAACATAAAATTTCTGATATTCACTCAGTCGTGATTTTTTATGACATGTCAAAGCAAATCCCAAACCTGAGAAAGTTCAGGCATGAGTTAGCTATAACAAAACATACCATAAAAACATAATGCAATTGTGTGGGTTGGCACCACCTAAACAGTTGACAGCTATGTAAGATGGAAATTGATTATAATGCCCAATTTTTCCACTATAGGTTTCTACAACTTTTACCTGACTAAATTTGTGATACAATTTATGCAGATAGGAAACATAGTTAGAAGCTAGGCAGCAGCTTAGTGGTGAAAAAACAAAAAACAAAACTGAAACATTAGCTCATTAGCTAGCCAAGTTTGTTTCACTGGTATATATCATCACCATATTCGAAATATCTAATAGAGAACTGGAGACATACTTCTCTAAATTATGCATATGGTTGCCATGGAGAGTACCTAACAATAGTTTCAGCTTGTTTTCTGTCAGTAATTTCAGTAATGGTGACAAAAGAGGAAATGTGAGTTTTCACTGTAAATGAGAAACTAAAAAAAATATGAAAAAAATGATCCGTAGAACACCCATCTGGCGCTTGCAAAGTATGTGAATATATCTGCAAAGCTACGATGTAATTTTCTTGCAAGGAAACCATAAGTGTAATCATAACCATAAACATAACCATAGATAATCCTGGCAGATAACAGCAACCTGGCTGGTTTCACATGTAGCCCTAATGACAGGGTTTAATTTTACAGCAGACCCTGGACAACTCCCATCACATTCTATTTCCTGTCTGCCCACACCCTGGACAACTCTCACCACATTATATCTCCTGCCTGCCCACACCCTGGACAACTCCCACCACATTCTATCTCCTGCCTGCCCACACCCTGGACAACTCCCACCACATTCTGTCTCCTGTCTGCCCACACCCTGGACAACTCCCACCACATTATATCTCATGTCAGCCCACACCCTGGACAACTCCCACCACATTCTATCTCCTGTCTGCCCAGACCCTGGACAACTCCCACCACATTCTGTCTCCTGTCTGCCCAGACCCTGCACAACTCCCACCACATTATATCTCCTGTCTGCCCACACCCTGGACAACTCCCACCACATTCTGTCTCCTGTCTGCCCAGACCCTGGACAACTCAGACCACATTCTATCTCCTGTCTGCCCACACCCTGGACAACTCCCACCACATTCTATCTCCTGTCTGCCCAGACCCGGTCACCTTCTCCAGCTCTCTTTCTAATGTGCTTCCCTGCAGCCATATATTTACCTCCCACCAAGCTAGCATGTCTATCCCTGACAAACAGGGTCAATATTTTTGCATATTGATATACAGAGGGCACAGTGGCAAACACCTCAAAGTTACTTTTACAGTGGTACCAACATAATCTATTAAGGTTTAAAAATGTTTTAATCTAATGATTTAATTTGAGATAAACAAGAACTGTTGCTTATTTTTTGAGGAGAAGCAATGTATTCGCAATTTCAACCAACTAACATTTTTCCTTTACTTTGGATTTACAAATAAATGGTAGTGTTTGTTTATCTTTTATACCTTTTGGTGAGGTCATTTCTGTGATGACTGAACTTGCTGAACTGTGAAAAAACACAACCTCACAGCAGGGTTTTGCCATACTTAAGCAGTCTAACTCTTCCAACCTTAACCAATTAACTACCAATTAATCTACTCCAACTTAAAGTATACTTCTTTATTAAACTAGTGGATTTACTCATGTATACGTAAATATGCATATTATTTAGACTCCTGCCAACAGCTTGGCACAACGTACAGATGTAGTATCTGTACACATACATATGTGAGTTTGAACAGAAGAGGCAGTTAATCTCTTTAAGAAGGCATCCAGATACAGTTCCGTAGAGATATTTACCAGCTGGTGAAAGCTTTGATTAAAACAGTCAGTCTTGCCAACTCAATTTTAAGGCTAAACATGGCTCATGTTATTGTGGCACAAACTGTATCAGCAAGGAGGGTAATCTGGACACAGGCAATCCTGAAACTATAAAAGACAATATAATTTGGGTTATACTGCCATGGAGGTGGGGTGAATTCCGAGGTCAATCATTTTTGTCATATTGTATGCATTACATTTTTTTGTTTACACATTTTGTATTTTACTGGTACTGCAATAGAAAGACTGCAGGCAGAAAAAGGTAGATACAGAGAAAGAGTGTGTGTGTGTGTGTGTGGGGGGGGTGGGGGGGGGGGGTGTCAGGGGACAAGGTATGGGAGGAAAGGCCGACAGCTGTTGCATTTAGAGTCGATCTGATTAAACTCCCCCTTCCACTCCCCTATAAATTCAATGAACCACCACACAAAAAAGATAAAACAAAAAAAGATATGCCACTTTGGGATCACTGTGAACTATATAATAGTGTTAAATTGTGTATTGCTGTATTGCTTTAGGTACATTCATTTAATTAATGAATTACACACACATACGCACACTGTATATATATCTGATACCTTCTCCACAGCGAATCTCAGTTCCCACCCCCAAACTCTCACGCTGTCATTTGTAGTCATGAGAATCCAACCAGAATCTAAAGCTCGTTAAAATGCATCAATATCAGTAACCTACACCCCTCCACCCCTACCCCCTCAAATCACTCAACTCTCAGGGGTATTTCTGACCTCATTCACTCTCTTCACCCCTCCCCCATCCCCCCTGCCTCCTGAAAGCTGAAAGACAGTAGATCTGCTCACAACAACCCGCCTTCTCATTCAATACCTTTTTATTTTATTCTGCACTTGTTTCCATTGGCTACTCATTCCTGTTTTCCTCTCTTTCTCTATTGTGTCTGCTCTGCACTGGTTGCCGTGAAATGACTGACAGGCTGGCAGGCTCTGCCACAGAAGAGGAAGTGGGTGGTTACCGTAGGTTCCGTTGGATGATAGTTATATTTTTTACAGCATGGCACAAGGCCTCCACTTTGTGGAGGATCTGAGGAATTGCACTATCATGCAAAACCGGTTTGGCCAATTTCAGACCACAAAATTCAAAAAGAACTTTAACATTGAAGTAACTAGAGATCACAATTACAGCTACAGAGGTGAGTCATATTAAGTAGAATGCCAAATATGTAGCTGTCAGCGATAAAAGAGGTCTAACAATCTGCACTTACATATGTGAGTTTTCAAAGCAATGAGGCAACTAACAGAAAGTTTAAAGGGCCAAATGGCCAAATAGTCCACGTCTGAATTGCAGGTGAATCGTCACAAAAAATCACAAAATTATTAAATGTGGTAAGGGGAACAGTATCGATAATTATCACAACAAATGCTGAACATGCGCAAAATGCATGGGCAAAGAGTGCTGGCAAGTTTAAGTTTAACGGTACAACAGCAAATACACCAAAACTATGGCCTCAAATATTTCCAGAGAATTTAACCAGCACCTCTGTGAACCAGTCTCTATAAAAACTGTACATTGTGAGTGAGCTTCACAAAGCTAGTATTCATGACAGGGCCACCATTTAGAAACTGCTTCTTTCAAAGTCCAATGCACAGACGAATGAACTGGTGTAAGAAGCAGTCTAAAAAAATAATAAAATCTGGACCCCAGAGCAACAAAAATATAACATGATCTGATGAGTTTTCATTTACTCTTTTTACCTACATCTGGATGGATTTTATGTTTAGATAATGCCAAAGGAAGCCTTTAACCCACTTTATTTCCATCTGTCAAACATGGTCATGGCTCTGTAATGGTATGGGCAGCCATCTCATGGAAGTCACTGGTCCGATGACTGTATTGCATGGTCACATAACAGCCAAGGAATGTGAAGCCGTTTTGCAAGGCCATGCAGGTGCAGTCTAGGGTGCAAACACTGTTGAACCCTCATGATGTGCCCATATTCCAAGAGGATAACGCCCCATAGGCT
Organism: Ilyophis sp. 1 JC-2022; assembly: GCA_022702515.1. Classification (NCBI taxonomy): domain Eukaryota; kingdom Metazoa; phylum Chordata; class Actinopteri; order Anguilliformes; family Synaphobranchidae; genus Ilyophis; species Ilyophis sp. 1 JC-2022. The sequence goes on along the minus strand of CM040402.1, from coordinate 29,834,666 downwards.
ACACTCTGCTAAACAAATTGAAGAGTGTTTTTTTTTTGAGCGCCAGGATTAAATCAAATGCCCTCCATGAACTCCACAATCACCTGGATCTAACGTCCCATTGAACCTTTATGGAAAGGCCTGGAGCCTAGAATGCAAAGTAGATTTACACCTGCTTCATCCCGCAAAGGTTTGGAGGCTTTCCTTCTTGAAGAATGGTCCAATATCCCACAACCACAAGCTGTTCTGAAGTTGAAGGGTGGTCCAATATCCCACAACCACAAGCTGTTCTGAAGTTGAAGGGTGGTCCCACTCCTTATTAGTTACTTGATATTCACATAATGTTGGACATACTAATACCCATTATAATACCTGTAATGCCTGTATTTCAGTGTCACTTGCATGATGCATTTGTAACCAACATCCATTCCAGGTACTCTAACATTTGATTTACACATTGTAGACAGTATCTATTCTCAGGCCCTGTGTAGTTTTCAGTGAGGACAGTTGTCGCAGTTGACTATCTTCACTGAAATCAGCATACGCTCCTAGACATTTAACTCAACTTCTGTCCTATTAACCAAGGCTTCAACTGCAAAATGACACCATCTGAAAAATGTCAAAATTACAGCAAGCTAAATTAATTCAGTGGACATTAAATATGAAAATTGTAACCGCTGTTCTGTGAAGCTGTTAATATTTATCATCTTTATAAATGCAGTAAGGCGCCCAAAGACAATGAAATGTTGCACTGTTGCAAACGATGTGTGCTCGGTACTGCCATATGAACACATCGTAGCAATGCAGTGTATTGTAATAGTTAAGGAACTGGTTGCAGATTTAATTCCCATGTAGGCTACTACTATTGTACCATTGAGCAAGGTACTTTACCTGATTTGCTTGAGTCCATATCCAGCAATATAAATGGATACTATGTGATTTGCTTGAGTCCATATCCAGCAATATAAATGGATACTATGTGATTTGCTTGAGTCCATATCCAGCAATATAAATGGATACTATGTGATTTGCTTGAGTCCATATCCAGCAATATAAATGGATACTATGTGATTTGCTTGAGTCCATATCCAGCAATATAAATGGATACTATGTGATTTGCTTGAGTCCATATCCAGCGATATAAATGGATACTATGTAAAAGTGGATAAGAACATCTACTAAATGCCTAAAATGCAAATGTGATGTAAACTTTTATTTTTAATTTTTTTTACCCAACGTGAGTCTGAGCATATCCAATTCCCACTACAATTTGGAATCATCTGCAACTGCAGCCACATTCATGCTCTGACCTCTCGGTCGATTCGGGAGAGTGTAGACGTCCGTGGTTTTCCTCGGAATCCTCTGAAGCACGTGCTGTCGCCGCAATGCTTCTTTTGACAATGCATACTACAGCTAGAGCGGTGTCGGACGAAGACATTTCAGATGTGGCTTTAGCATGCAGTCCACAGACACCCACACAACCAGCGAGGGTCGCTAGATAGAGATGAACGCAGACCCTTATCCAACTGAACCTTCCCGTACCCTGGGCGACGCAATCGCCAATTGCATGTCGCCCTGTGGAACTACTGGCCACAGTCTGCACTGGCATTGTCTGGATTCAATCAGAGTCCGTGAGGCTCATCCGTGCACCACAGTGTGGTGCCTTAACTTGAGCCTTGTAATACAAACATTATCAAAACACAGGTGCACGCAGAAAGAAAGGAGAGGGGTAGAGAGTTGTACATGACAAAAGAGAAACCTTTATCTTCGACAGAATAATTTTTATCTTTATTTAATTTTTCCCTCACAAGAATTCCATAGAATAATAATACAACAGAAGTCTGGATAATTTTGGTGAATTAGTTTCTATGCATGGTCATAATCATCATCATTATCATTAAAGCTAAGAATATATCATACACAAGATACACAGCACTACCCAAGGGCTTGGAGAGTATCACAAGACATACCATAACATACCATACACCACTAACAAGAACGTATCTGAATGGCATATTCCAAAGAGGACCAGGGAGGAGAGAGAGAGAAGGGAGGGTGCACATTGTCAGTCTGATTATCTCAAAATATAAAACCTTGACTTGAAATAAACAGAGCTGAGCTTTTCAGTAAAAATTATTATCCCGTAAAGATGTTTTTTATCCCTCTGAATCCACCGTATTGATTAATTTTGTCCCACCATGCATTGGGACACTGCTGGTCCTCATATACATCCAAACAAAAGAGAGTGGCATTGTGGGATATCATCTTCTGGGAAGAGATTTCTGCTGCAGAGGTAAGGCAGGGAGTGTTACATAGTGCTACTGTACCTTAATCAGTGTGGCTATTTGGTCTAACCACTGATAAGTGATCATGGTACAGAAATTAATCTGAGTACCATTGTGCAGTCAGTAATTATACAAAAAAAACCTGCCACAGGACACTGAGCTCCTACTGGTCTGAACCCACGGCCCTTTAAGAGAATGTGCTGGTCAGAATGACCCCTGGTTAATGTGACATGTGTTCCAGTGTAAAAGAAGTCCCTGTCCAGTTATCAGACAGGGATAGACCGGATATAGACTGGCCATACAGACAGGCTACAACATCAAATTGTAATCAGAAATTACACTACTTAACTACTTGTCATAAAGCCTACATAACTGGCATGGTCATGGCATAATACCTGCCATAACCAGTCATGAGTCTATTACATCTTATAAAATCTCATAACACTGTCATAATTTATGCAGCAAAAACAATTGTAAATGTTATTTTGATTCTGTTTTGTAAAACTTGGTGAAGAGATTATTGAATTATGACAGTGTTATGAAATTTAAAATAGACTGGTTATGACAGGTGTCATGTCATGATTATGACAAAGTTATATAGGTTTTATGAAATATAGTTAAAGTAAATTGTAACCAAATTCTCCTAATGCATTTTTGATCAGGGTTTTCAAGCCTGGCAAATCTGGGATCGCTATATCACCTCAACTACAGAAACATGGAATAGTATCTTTATATTGCGACATCAGGCCCATTCATACAATCAAAGTACTTCATATTAAATATAACTACCTTAATTACTACGTAAGCTTCCATAGCTTTTACATACAATGTATGTATTACATGAATCAAACATGCATAACCACTGACGACCTTGTTTAAAGAAACAGTACAGCCGTAATACACAAACTAATGAAATGACTAACTAAATCATAAATATGCATATAAATAAGTGAAATATTAATATTGAGTAGCAGAATGAGAAGGATACGTTGCTCTGTGATGTTGTAGTTTCAAGTGTATTATTCTGGTTTAGCCATTCCCTGTTCTGCTCAACATTCCAACACACCAGCTCTACACAGTAAAATGTTTGGTGTTCAGTCAACTCTTACAGAGTTTATACGAGTCCACTGTAGCCAGAGTGGGCTCATATAAACTCTTCTGTTGGAGTTGAATTCACACTGGACATTTTACTGTGTACTCTGCATACCTGCTCTGCTCTTTCTAACTCCTGTTGCGCATTCTTGCTTTGTTGTGTGCAAACTCTCTCTCTGCCCTGCAGTGATTGTGTCCTGCTCTTTGTACCTACTCTCTGCCTGCTCTGTATCCCTGATCTGCTCAATTTCCCTGCACTGTTCACACACTCCTTTTCTGCTCTGTGTCCCTGCTCTGCTTTGAGGTCCTGCTCTCTTCTCAGAGAAAGGATTACTGGATCTAACATCATGCATGCACTCAAAAGTGAAGAGCATTACATGCAAATTAATCTGAGAGTAAGATAACTTTATAATCACAGTCTAAGCGACTTATATCTTTAACATTAGGCATATAAATCAGCTGAAACACCATTTATTAAAACATGTTCTATCATTTTAATAGCATGTGTATTACAGATGTGCTAAAGGTGTTCTACAGGTTAAGAGGTCTTGTTATGCTGGTCACCAAATTGTTCGAACACTGAATATTTGTTAAAATAGATTAACATGTGTGAGTGTTTGTGTGTATAAAAGAATAACTTATTAAACAAAGTGGGTATCTAAACACCATTTCTACACAAGGGTGATGACCTCTGGTGCCCACAAAAAATAATGGACAACACCAAGAAACAATATAATAAACTGTTAAAGGTTTTTATCCTTTTAGAATTTCACCATAAAAAAAAAGTTGCAGATAAACACTAGAGGAGCACAGCGGCAGTCCTAGAACACGGCAGTAGCATACATATCAGTGTTTCTCATGCTAATTATGGATATTACCATCATACGTGCCTGGGATTTTACATGGCAGATATCGGTAGCTTTCTGCAAATACAGTTCACCTTGATAAGATAATTATATGACACAAAATATGTTTTGTTAGCATAATATAAACAATAGGCAAAAACAAGTGCATACAAATAATAAGTCAATAAATTCATTGGACTTCTGTACTTGGTAGCCTTAGTAACCCTATCCTCACTACCTCATGACCTCTGCATTAGAAAAATGTCAAATCTAATGCTAAATAAAATCCAGAACATTGGAATTGTACAATATATATGGTAATATAAAATGAACATACGCCTTATCAGAAATGTTGAATAAAAAACAAAATTAAATAAAACAGTAGAACAATGTAACTGCAAGAAGTGCTGACTGCTAAAAACAACTGCATTTTGGCTGAATCATTACTGGAATCACTAAGCTCCTAACCAGAACTGAAATACAGCAGAATAATGCCCTACATAACAATACTAGTATATATATATTTATATTTATAGATTTGTTATATTGATATTTATACAGCACAGACAAATACATTCTCTCAAGTTTATTATTACTATTATCAATTTTATTCATTTAAAATCTCAATTTTTTTTGTCTTTTTGGTACTGCGTTCAAGTTATTCTTTGTGTGATCGGTCTTTTTTTTCTCTTTTGGATACAACACAATAATAAACAGCACATTGAATATCCCTTTCCCTGGTGTCTTAGCCCCACCCTACCCTCCCTCCCTCCCTCTTGTTATTGGCAGACAGACAGACACACAGACAGACATACAGGGAGGAGTGTGGAATTATGGGAAGGCCTCAGGCATGGCTTTGCCCAGTACCACTGCCGTCCTCCTCCTGTTGTGAAAGAGGGAAGCGCAGTTTATGCAATGATGGGAGAACAATGCTTTTGCTTTTTCTGGGACAATGCACATGATTCTTACCATTCAGAAGGGATCGATATTAATATACATCTGTATATTTAGCAAAGGATGATACATATACCTGACAATACATAATGTACATGATATATGATATATAATCACAATATATCCTGACACAAGACTATATATTATTTCGCTTTTATGCTTTATGTGTTGAATGCATAGCTGTGTTGGGTCCAGAGGTAGCCAATCCAGGGGTCAGAAAGTAAAAGTCCTACCATGTGTTTCACCAGCCATGAACTCAGCCAGCAGATTTCACTAATTAGTTCTACCTCCTGGCTGAAGAATTGTGCCAGCAATGGTGGTGGAGACTACTCCTCTGCTGTTGAGGAGAAGTAGTCGACCACCTTCCGCTCCTGGTCCCCCTTACAGGTGGGGACATCAATTAGCAAATCCAGAAGACTGGAACAAAATACTGTGTGGACTCTTATTTTCTGAATCTCGACTTTTTCAAATCTCCACCTCTGGTTGGGTCAGTGAAAATGGTCAGTGTTATGTTGGGTAGGTGGGAGCGAGCTGCTGTGTTGGTCAGTGTGAATGATCTGCAATGCTGGTCAGTGGTAATGGTCAGTGGCTGTGTTGGGTTATTGGGAATGATCTGCAATGCTGGTTAGTGGTAGTGCTAAGTGCTCTGTTGGGTTAGTGAGAATGGTCTGCTATGCTGGTCAGTGGTACTGGTCAGTGGCTGTGTTGGGTTATTGGGAATGATCTGCAATGCTGGTTAGTGGTAGTGCTAAGTGCTCTGTTGGGTTAGTGAGAATGGTCTGCTATGCTGGTCAGTGGTAATGGTCAGTGGCTGTGTTGGGTTATTTGGAATGGTCTGCTGTACTGGTGAGTGGTAATGGTCAGTGCTGCGTTGGGTTAGTGAGAATGGTCTGCTATGCTGGTCAGTGGTAATGGTCAGTGGCTGTGTTGGGTTATTGGGAATGGTCTGCTGTACTGGTGAGTGGTAATGGTCAGTGCTGTGTTGGGTTAGTGAGAATGATCTGCTATGCTGGTCAGTGGTAATGGTCAGTGGCTGTGTTGGGTTATTGGGAATGGTCTGCTGTACTGGTGTGTGGTAATGGTCAGTGCTGCATTGGGTTAGTGAGAATGGTCTGCTATGCTGGTCAGTGGTAATGGTCAGTGGCTGTGTTGGGTTCTTGGGAATGGTCTGCTGTACTGGTGTGTGGTAATGGTAAGTGTTGCATTGGGTTAGTGAGAATGGTCTGCTATGCTGGTGAGTGGTAATGGTCAGTGCTGCATTTGTTCTGGCTGTTACTCACCAGGGCTGGCTGTCTGGCTCACATCTGGTTTGAAAAGGAGGTTGGTGCCGCCGGCTGGCCGTATCCTCCTTGTCCGTATTCCCCACCCTGATTGTAACCACCACCCTGCTGCTGCTGGCTGTACTCTGGCTGGTAGCCCCCCTGGGAGCTGGCGTAGGGGTCCTCCTGGCTGTACCCTCCCGGCTGGCCGAATGACTCGGGGGCAGGCTGCTTCTCTTGGGCAGGGGGGGGGCGCATGAAGGGAGCAACGATGCCCGTCTCTTTAAACACAAACCACAGGTTTCCTGCCCACAGGATCAAATTCAGGAAACCAAACACCTGCGGAAAAAGTCAAAAGTCAGAAGATGAGGTTAGAGGTCATTCCTAAAAAATCAATGAGCAAATGTGGTCTCTGCAAACAGAGACCATTCAAAGTGAGCGGTGGACTTTTGGGCTTTCTTGATTCAACAGGGATGCGACACACAAGACACACTACTGATTGGCTGAAGGGAAGATCAAGCTTTACAATAAAATGTGAGAAGCATGTGTGTACCCATATGCTATTCAAACTGCGTTTTAAAAAATTAAAAACACAGTCCGACTTTTGAGACTGCAAATCCCCACTCCCTCACCACAATGGTGAGCATGACTGAGGGTCGCGACTCACCACAGAGGTGTTGAGGCCGGACATGACGGGGTCGTGGACCTCACGACACTGGTTCTCCACTTTGTCGCAGGCGTTGATGAGGGTCACCACACGCTCGGGGTCGGTGGCCATCTTCACGTCGGAGAGGCCCTTAGCCCACGCGGCCGAGCTCACCAGCCACATGAAGGTGAACACACACGTCACGCCAAAATCCTGCCGTGCATTCAGGGCGTAAGCACAAGGCCGAAAGAAAGAAGTTTTAAAAATGACTGAATGTTACCCAGTCACACACGTTAGCTCCACTCACAAAAATGGACTGGAACGTATGCCACACCGAACTGAAACTGTACGGTCGGAAATTTCAAAAAGTCTTTACTCACAATCAGTGGCGCCTTGTTGTTCTCGCGGTATTTTTCAAAAGCGAAAACGTAAACGGCCAGTGCAGCCATAGAGTAGAGAAAGGAAAAGACACCGATGGTGACGAAGAACTCTGCTGAGGAGGAGTAGTCTCCCACCAGGAACAGGCGCTCCTGGCTCCCCGAACAGGTAGGGGCATCAAAATACACCTGGTGCAGTCTGCAAAGGGCATCAGACAGACAGACAGGCAGGCAAACAAACACAGAGACAGAGGTTACAATGGGGTCCTACAGCACAGGGCGCCCACCTGAACACACACAGCACTGACCTGAACACACACAGAAGCTACCTGCACACACACACACACACACACACACCGCTGACCTAAACACACACAAAGCACTGACCCAAACACACACACCACTGACCTGGAAACACACACAGCACTCACCGGAATACATACAAAACTAATCTGAACACACAAACACTCACCTGAAGGGGTACTGAAATTCCACCGCAATGTTCAGGTTGCTGTCACTCTTGTTCTTACAATCCACACTCATCTTAAACATCCCAGAGTAACTGCCGCACGTTGCAAAGGCAAAGATTGCAAAAATCTGAGAGAGAAAGAGAAAGAGACTGACTGATACTGAAGCTGGCTGATGCGTTGATACTGCTGCATTTATATTAACACTGAACCAATATCTATACACACATTCAGTCTACAGCCAATGAATGTGCATGAACAATCTCCATTATTCCACAGACGGAGAAATATTGTGTGTGTGTGTGTGTGTATGTATGTGTATGTTTTAAACTCCTCAGAGGACTGATGTTCTTAAAGCAGAAACATCAGATAGGAGCAGACCCTATCATCTATAACTGAGAAAGGGCTCACATACAGTAGATTTATTCTGTCTAGTTTGGTCAAAAATCAGTGGTGTAACTTCATGAAATTAATTTTAAAGACAAAATACACATGCTATTAGTTAATTGCTGAATAAATTAACATTTGGGAACATTCATGCCCGAAACAAATGAATCAACAAGGTAGATGCATTAGCTTTGAAGCAACTCAGAAATACATTATTTGCATTAGTGGTATTAACCAATATTATCAGTGTTCATGATATCAATAAAGTCAAATTTAACTCACCTTTAAAAATGAGTTATTAAATGCATCATCTAATCGTTTTTAAATGCATCATTTTCATATCTATCTGGGGGAGTGGCTGGTATTTGGATTATAAAGGTGGCAGTATGAGGTGAAGTCCGTGTACCACGATCAGTGTTCACAGTGAAGGGTTAACATGTTAACATCAATAATAATAATATAACATCAATATTATTATTAGTATTACATTATATTTTACAGGTTATATAAAATTATGTATTCTGTCCTATTCAACATTGCTTGTTATTTTCCATCCGATAAGTACTGGCTGAGTAACTGAGTGAGTCAGGGCCTATCCTCAACTCCTACAAGCCTTGAGCAGAAAGCACAAAGGGAGTATGCAGCTGGACAGTAGAAAACTAGGTTTTACTTTTCTACCTAATGAGGCGAGTGTCCTTGGTACTGATACACACAGCCTGCACAGCCTGCACAGCCTTTATGGAAGGGTACAAAGGATCGTTGTAAATAATGCTATTTTAGCACGGCGATGACTCTGTCAGCAGGCGTACTCTTTTTGCAGAAATACCCTTATAATTGGAGCTAGGTTGAAGTGTTTTCCTGACTGGGGGGGTTGCAGTGTGGGTTTAAGGAAAAAGGCACAGCACAGCATGTGTGTGTGGAGTGATGAGAGGGCTTAGGAAATTTTTCTATCACCAAGGGTTGGAGGGGGGTTGGGGGGGGGGGGGGGGGGGGGGGGGGGGCTGACCGAAAAAGTTTGGAAACCACTATAGCCAATCAGGTTTATGGGTGATTATCGTGTAGAGATAGTTTTGCGTGAATTTGATGTCCCTAGGACTTCCACTGTTTTCTGGAGAGAAGCAGCACTAAGTTGCAGGTAGGCTATGTGCAGACTTCAGAAATGTTCTCACCGGAGGCTAAAAACCTTTGTTCACCGTCTAGCTTAATCGTTGCAGTTAAGCATAATATTGTCACTACTGATACTTGGAAAAAGTCGCTACTTCATTACATAATGTTAATACGCGCATCAGATGTAATCTACTATAGGCTAAAACTATATAAATGCTGTTTCTCCTGCTTTGACTTTTAACACATTTTATAAGTAGGCTATATTGTTGCGTGCGAAAATGGATATCAATATGGTACAAAAATGATACCACTCTTTTAATGCAGACAGTGGTCTTACCTGTAGTTTGCTATGTTCTATGTTCAATCTTCAGGATAGCCTAATTAAGTGTCACAGCAGTAGAGCAGCTAATATCACTGTTAACCCTTTCCAGCCCAAATTTGTTTCTACAGTTCAGAAAATTTTCCCTTTGGTTCACATGCTCAAAGTAGGCCAAAAAACACAAATCAGAAAAAAATATTGTGTAATATATTTTATTTTTGAGAAAAAAAATGATGCCATATGGCATCATTGTGCTGCAATGGTCAATTTCAATTTTTTCCAGGATCATTATAATTTTGTATTCAGGCTGGTAGTTTCAAACTTAATAACCATTTCAACACACATCAAATGTAACACTTGTAGAAATAATGCATTTAAACATTAACATTTCATTAGAGGGGGTCAGAGGCCAATGGTAGAGAGGGCATTAGGGGCAGAGAGGGCCAGAACAGGGCCAATGGCAGAAAGGGCATTAGGGGCAGATGGGGCCAGGGCCAATGTTAGAGAGGGCATTCGGGTCAGAAAAAGCCAGGCCATGGTCAATAGTAGAGAGGGCATTAGAGGCAGAGAGGGCCATGGTCAATAGTAGAGAGGGCATTAGAGGCAGAGAGGGCCATGGCCAATAGTAGAGAGGGCATTAGGGGCAGAGAGGGCCATGGCCAATAGTAGAGAGGGCATTAGGGGCAGAGAGGGCCATGGCCAATAGTAGAGAGGGCATTAGAGGCAGAGAGGGCCATGGCCAATGTTAGAGAGGGCGTTAGGGGTGGAGGGGGACAGGGCCAATAGTAGAGAGGGCATAAGGGCCAATGGTAGAGAGGGCACTAGGAGCAGAGCAAGACTATGAAAACATGGATTACTGTATGCACAATTACTAATGCTTTGACAGAAATCATTTAATAAAATTAAATACAATACTTAGTCATAATTAATTATGGCTCAAATGAATACGTAATTACACTTAAATTCATAAAATGATGTTTCTTAAGTTCAGAATATATGTTTTTGAAAAATGTTTAATTTAAATAATCAATGCTGTAAAGTATGCTGTGCACCAAGTGATATAATACAACAGTTGCCTCAATCATCAGAACTTTCCGCCATGAGAACCGGTAAGTCTTCACCATGCACAATACATTACTCTCAATTATAAAATTACTGTATATTGCATGCCGCTGCATACCACAGAGTAGTTGATGTGACTGAATGTGTTCTTCATTTTCCCTGCAGAATTGAGACATGGGCAATTGGGGGAGGCAGAGGACGAATTCTGACTGACTAACAGAAGCGGGCTGTGGTCAATTTGGTCTGGGAAAGAAATTAAATTTGCCTTTGTGAAATCCAACTGCACATCATTGAAAATAACAATGTGGAGGCCATGAGTCAGCCGACATTTGCACACATGCTGAAAAGGCACCAGGTATCTATAAAACAGCAATACCTTGTGCCTTTTGAGAAAAATGTGGACAGAGTGAAGCAACAGCGGACTGAGTATGTTCAGGTATGTTCAGTTTCAAGATTCCTGTTGTGAAAAATTCTAAATGTATCTACATAATTTTACTGTAATATGTAAGGTTATGAGCTACATGAGGTCTGTCAAGCTGAGGGAGTGATCTATGTAATTGTATGTGATAATGTCAGGTTCCACCATGCTGAAATAGTGCAAGCATGGTTTCAGTCCCATCCACAGTTTATCACCCTGTACTTGCCCCCATACTCTCCTTTCCTGAACCCAATTGAAGAATTCTTCTCTGCATGGAGGTGGAAGGTTTATGATCGGCGCCCTCACGAACATGCCACCCTCCTCCAGGCTATGGATCAAGCATGCAATGATATCACGGCAGAACAATGCCAGGCCTGGATTCGCCATGCCCGAAGGTTTTCCCCCCGATGTTTGGTGAATGAAAACATCCATTGTGATGTGGATGAAAACTTGTGGCCAAATCCACAGACAGGGTCGATGAAAAATGATATTATAAAAATTAGGTTTGTTTGAATAATAAAATATGTTGTGATTGTATTTCATAAATACATTTCATTTTGTTCAATGATTCCACAGTGTCTCTTGTATGCTCTCTACTACTCCTTTGAAACATACAGTCAAGTCGGAAAGTCTGCACACCCCTTTCACCTTCTCCACGTTGTATTACGTTACAGACATATTCTACAATAGATTGAGTTCATTTTTTGTCTCAAAATAATTCAACACAAAATAGCCCATAATGACAAAGTGAAAACAGGTTTTTAGACATTTGTGCTAATTTATTTAAAATTTTAATGTAAAATATCATATGTACACAAGTGTGCACACCCTTTGATATGACACCCAAAAGTGAGCTGAGGTGCATTTTGTTTCCACTGATACTGCTTGAGATGTTTCTACAACTTAATTGGAGTCCACCTGTATTGGATTGCCAACACCTGCCTATATAAGGTTCCACAGTTGACAGTGCATGTCAGAGCAAACTCCAAGCCATGGGGTCAAAGGAATTATCTGCAGACCTCAGAAACAGGATTGTGTCAAGGCATAGATCTGTAGAAGGGTACAGAAAAATCTCTGCAGCTTTACATGTCCCAAAGAGCACAGTGGCCACCATCATTCGTAAATGGAAGAAGTTTGGAACCACTAAGAATCTTCCTAGACCTGGCCTTCCGGCCAAACTGAGCAAACGGGGAAGACGGGCCTTGACCAGGGAGGTGAGCAGGAACCAGAGGGTCACTCTGACAGAGCTCCAGCGTATCCTTGTGGAGATGGGAGAACCTTTAAGAAGATCAACCATCCAGGCAGCACTCCACCAATCAGGCCTTTATGGTAGAGTGGCCAGACGGAAGCCCCTCCTTAGTAAAAGGCACATCACAGCCCGCTTGGAGTTTGCCAAAAGGCGCCTAGAGGACTCTCAAACCATGAAAATCAAGATTCTCTGGTCTGATGAAACCAAAATTGAACTTTTTGTCCTGAATACCAAGTGTCACGTCTGGAGGAAACCAGGCACCTGGCTAATACCATCCCTACAGTGAAGCATGGCGGTGGCAGCATCATGATGTGGGGATGTTTTTCAGCAGCGGGAACGGGGCGACTAGTCCTGATAGAGGGAAAGATGAATGCAGCTAAGTACACCGAGATCCTTGAAGAAAACCTGCTCCAGCACTCTGGACCTCAGACTGGGGCGAAGGTTTACCTTCCAACATGACAACGACCCGAAGCACACAGCCAAGAGAACAAAGGAGTGGCTACGGAGAAAGTCTGTGCATGTCCTTGAGTGGCCCAGCCAGAGCCCAGACCTGAATCCAATTGAACATCTGTGGAAAGAGCTGAAAATGGCTGTGTACCGACGCTCCCCATCCAACCTGACGAAGCTTGCAAGGATATGCCATGGGGAATGGGCAAAAATGTCCAGAAACTAGTGTGCCAAGCTTGTATCTTCTTTCCTAAGATGCCTTGAAGCTGTAATCGCTGCCAAAGGTGCAGCAACCAAGTATAAGAGTGTGTGCAGATATGTAACCCCTAAATAACCTATTTTTGTCAGTAAAATAAAATTGCATATTTTCTAAAAACCTGTTTTCACTTCGTCATTATTGGCTATTGTCTGTAGATGTTTGAAGCAAAAAATTTACTCAATCTATTGCAGTATAAGTCTGTAATGTAATAAAACGTGGAGAAGGTGAAAGGGGTGTGCAGACTTTCCGGCTTGACTTTATATAGTATTTTATACTTCAATATTTAAGGATTGTACAAACAACTAAACAGTGAAGCTATCGGTATCTTTTGTGTGGGTGATCTAAACTAATGTTCTTATGGTATTTCATGATATATGAGTTATTTGAACCAATGATTGTGCAAGTGCAAGGTTTCTTCAAAGATATGAATGCACAATGCAAGTTTTTGAACAGAGGACAGCCTGTGTTACAAGTGGTGACCGTTTTGAGTGTTGTGTCTAAGGTTTTGAAAAATGAGCACAAGCTACCAGGCTTTCATTTTATAGCTGAATCGAATTGATGCACCTCAGTACACATTGTACACATATACAGTAGATGGGTCATGTTCATTCACCTTGGCGTTCTCATGAGCCACCTGGCTCTTCCATTGTGACTTACCCATTGCAGGACTTTTATGAACCCCAGGGGTACTTTGAGAATACGGAACTGCCCGGTGGCGACCAGCTGTCAACACACAAATGAACAGTTAACACAAACTTAGTACTCACACTAAAAAGTGCCAGAGTGACAAGTGCTATTGGTTATTTTGATTAATCAGGGGTACACAGCACAACCTGATCTGTTTTAGTGTATCTACCATCTTTGGTTCTTCATTATTATGTAATTATTCAAATAATTTACTTGATCTGGTATTTTTAAACAGCCATGAACTGCATCTGAATACGGAACCTGTAGCCTATCCTTGGGAAAAAAGTAGGCTACTGTAGGCTACAGTTCCACTCCTGGCTCATATTTTATCAGACAGCATGTCTCCTTAACGTGAAGAACTCTGCACAGGAATTGCAACAAGTAGGAAGTGTCTGCGTATATTCATTCTTGACATTGTAAAAAATGTTTTTTTAAAACGCGTGATCTTTGCAAAGTCTTTGGATTAATTAAACAATAGTCATCCATCATCACGTGAAAAGTAGTTAACTTAAGTAGTTAACTTTTTTGTGACGTTCTCGAATCACGTGATACCAACTTTCCTACAGAATGCATTTTTGAAGTACAGTTTCGGGGTAGGGTAATAGCGATGGACTACGTCCGTTATGTAGGCCTATACTTGCGGTTCGGAACAAACACATGACAAACAATATGCGACCGTAATTGCGACGCGTCTTAACTAGAACAGAAGTAGGCTATGCATAACGGAACACAGCCATTGTTCCTAGCGCTCCAGGGAACATTTGTTGCAACAATAAAATACGTAGCTATTGATCAAATGAAGAAAAAACGAAGAGTATGTGTGCCTGAGGAACGAACTGCGGAGCAAAGAATGCATGAAACGATAACCGCACAATGGACAGTGACAGTTATACCAAATTACAACTCAGTGCTATAATATGCTTGAAATGTTTTCTTGCATTATGGCTTCTGGAGTTGCCAAATAGGGTGAAAACTATATGAACGCCTTATATGAGATAAGGGTAGACAAAGCCTACTGTGAACATACACATATATACGGTTCTGAAGCGCAGCTGCTCGCACATCTTCTTTAGTGCGTGCACTTGGGTGCGGTACAGCTAGTGCTACAGCATATGTGATAGAAATTTGTGACATCCCTGCAAAGTAAATTGATTTGTTGCCATCATATTAAATAAAGCGCACATGTTGATAATATATGTATTCTCAGAACACAATCTAAAAATATATTTTGGTCCTATTTTCTGTCTGAAATGATATAGGCTATACGACATTAATGGGTTTAGGCATGCAGGGAGAGGTAGCCTAACAGTCCAATGTAGCGGAGGGGAACTGACAAAGCTGTTTTTCCATCACGACCTTTACATAGAAAATCAAACGCACTGCACTGTGCAAGTAACATACGAGTATATTTCGAATTATTCGTTTATTTGCTGATTCAAGTGTGGCTGCCGTCGCTGGCAAGGTGTGGTGTAATACGACGCCAACATCCCTACGCCTAAGGTTTATTCGTCTAAACCTATCAGCATCACTCATTATTCTCATCACCTCCATTTCTCCCCCGTTACCTTCCAGTTTTTAAAGACATCTGTGAATATACCAGTGGCGATATGATAAAGCTTGACATAGGCCATACTGCATGGTTTACTCATTCTCGCATCAATACATTGTGTTACCTCAAAAATAATTTCCATTTATAACCTCCTGCACAAAGCAAAATTTCCCATCCCCCTCCTGAATACCATACCGACAAATCTCCATATTTTAATCAGACCGATGGTGCAACAGGCCTAACCGAATTCAGAACGATATTGCTAAATAATTTGAGAAGGATAAATATGAGCTGCCATTTTAACGTGGAATCGCAACCATTACATAGGCCTATATGTACCAAAGCTGACTCAGTATTTCACATATTTTTTATTTTACGTGGTTTAAATATAGGCATAATAGCCTAAATATACAAATATCATATTTTTAATACAACTAACCACAAAAGTTCTCACAAATAAGCGGTTATATGTATGCGTTACCCTGCACCATATCACATTTAGGACTGTGGTGTGTCAACAATCTTACTACTTGTAAATATTTGTTATGTCATTATAATAAATTGCGTATACTGGTATTACGCGGTTATCTTCGTCCAATATTGGCAGAATTGTTTAACATTCAGATATTTAGCAGGTGGCTTTGTATTGCGGCGTTTTTTCTCCTCCTCGGCTCAGACGAACACGAACACACGGACACCGCTCTGGCGCTTTTCAAAGCGCTGCATTCTGTTAAAGCGCAGTTTCCCCGACCTCACCGTTACCCTTTAGCCAAAATTCACAATTCTTTATTAGGCTATGAGCTGCGGTGCTTCTCACAATTATATTAATATATACTGTAATTTGTTTTTCAGAGACCTACCTGGTTTACGGTTTCCATCTTGCTCGCAGATAGAGGACCAGTAGAATACGGGGAGGGGGCGTCGCATCCGGAACAGCCGACGGTGGGCGCAAGACAAGGAGACGGGAACAGCGTTATTGCGTCACAAAGTGGTTTAGGGCGTTGAACGTGATATAGGATTGTGTAGCTGGATGCATACACCAATGATACTGTATGCTCCCGTTTTTGGTAATGAAAATAATCTTGTTCAACACTCAAATTACAATGAAGATTGTTTTTAAATGAAGACTGTTTGAGGATAATGCAACGTGAAATAGGCTATTTTAAACATGCACAATTATATTTCCTTGTGTCACATCAACTAAAATATCAAACCTTGTGAAAATTCAGCTGAGCTTTATTATGAGGGGCTAACAGTGAGACACCCACCTCTACCTCCCTGACTCTACCTTAACTCTCACTGACCACACCAGCACTCATTTCACTCATATTCACTTTGACACCCAAGCGAATATGCCTACACTAACAGCATGCATACTCACTCACACCCACGCTCACTCACAACCACACTAACACCTACACACACTCACTCACACCCAAAAACACCCACACTCACGCCGGCACTAACACCCACGCATACTTAAACTCATCCGCGCTCAAACAAACACTCGTCACACCTACACACACTCTCACAGCCCACACATTCAAACTGATACTCACATTCAGTCACATATTCATACTCACACCCACATTGTTGTGCCCTGGTCTTTACAGAGACACCTTGTGCATGATTCTGAAGGGCCTTAGAGGCAGGCATCTGTGTGTGTTGGGGTGCATCTGTCTCTACTGTAATTACACATCCTGATACACGTTCTCATCTTTTCTGCCCCAGATATATGTTCATCTCAAGGTAAATTGTGGGATAATGACGACTGATTACTTTGGTAATTTGTGTCTAAAATCACAAGGAGCAACTTGGCTCCAACAGCCATGTTGGACGAGGTGGTGAAGCTTTATGGCCAGAAGCCAAACAAAACATGCTAATCTCAAGTATGCTTTTTTGGGTGTCTGAACAGAGACCTTGCTTTCCATTTACTGGTGTTCCATACTCTGTTATTTTTGTTCATACGGTAATCCTCTGCAGGGGTTGATTTGAAGTGCATGCCATATGGCTGCAAGTTCAGTTTGAATGTTTTCAGATGGTATCAGAGGTTTGAGAGCTGGCTTACTGGATTTCCCCCTAACACTCGCACGCATGCACTTTGGCTGTCATTGCTCCCAAAGTCAAACCAAAACTACATTTTTTATTTTTGTTGGTTTTAGGTTAAATGATTAGTATATTTTCAAAATACATATACATACATTAATACATAATACATTACATACTGGGACAGTATGTAAAATCCATGTAAAAGCAGAAAGCAGTGATTTGTAAATTCTCTTTTACATATATTTAATTGAAAACAGTACAAAAAAAAAGATATTTAATGTTTTACCTTATCAACTTTATTGATTTTTGTAAATGTATGCTAATTCCGAATTTGATGCCTGCAACACGTTCCAAAAAAGTTGTGACAGGGGCAAAAAAAAAAGACTGGGAATTTTACAAAACACCTGTTTGGAACATTTCACAGGGAAACAGGTGATGCTATCATGACTGTGTATAAAAGGACATCAAAATACTCTTGCTATCTTATTTTCAGGTACTCTTACAAGCGCTACTATAACCTCTCTGCATTTGAATGTATCTCTATGGAAATTGGGGGGTGGGACTAGATTAAACTGTAAATTACAGGGAAATAGTATAGAACCCATGTTTGGCTAAATGGCTGTAAGTCATCAAGGGTCTGAGGTATCAAATGAGCCTCAACCTATCACTCTGCTGCCAGATATGCAGTAGATATGGATGGATCACTTTAAGGGTTTTTTCTCCTGACTCATTTTCTTATTTAATTCTATGGAAAAATAAATCAGGAGAAACAATCCTAATTTAATCTGGATGGAAAGTGTGGAGAAAGAAAGGAACTGCTCATGATCCAAAGCACCCACATCATCTGTGAAAAATGGTGGATGTCGTGTTGGCTTGGGCATGTATGGCTGCCACTGGAACTGGCTCACTTGTCTTCATTGATGATGTGACTGCTTACAGAAGCAGAAGGTTGAATTCTGTAAGTACAGAAACATCTTATCTGCTCAGATCCAACCAGATGCCCCAAAACTCATTGGACAGCACTTCCCCTTGCAGCAGGACAATGACCTCAAAACAACCAAAAAGTTTTTGTTGTTGACTGGTCAAGTCAATCACCCATCCTGGCTGCAACTGGACATGCGTTTTACTTGCTATAAGTTGCTAAAGACAAGCCTGAAACAAACAGGAACTGTAGTACAGGCGTGGCAGAGAATCACTACGGAAGATGCCCAGCGTCTTGTGATGTCTATGGGTCGCAGACTTCAGGCAGTCATCGAATGCACCAAGTACTAAATACAATGACTTTATTTCAGATTATGTTCATTTGTCCAGTTACTTTTGGTTCCCTGAAATGTTTTTTTAAATAGGGCTACAATTCCTAAAAGGATCACTCAATATGGGTGTAAATTAAACCTCAAATTAAAGCTGACAGTCTGTACTTTAACCTCATATTCATTGTTTTAGTCCAAATCCAATGTGCTGGAGTACAGAACCAAAAACACAAAAATGGAGTCACTGTCCCGATACCTTTGCATTTAACTGTATACCTGCATTTGTACTTCAATAAGCATAAAGCACAACAAAATTAAAAACATAAGTATCGGAAAAAATCTCTTTAAAGATTGATCCAGCCTGTAAATTAAAAAATGAAAATAAAATGGACATCTTGTTCAATAAAAAAACATTACCCTTTGTTTTTTTTTCATATTTATAAACACATTTCATTCATTACCAAAGCAAAATTCTCTGTCTGACAGGATGTAATTTACACAGTTACAAACTGATTCAAATCTTAGCTCAATCTATAATGCAACAATCATAGCAAAGTATCTGAACAAAACTAAATCATGACAATTAGGTGAAAAAACCATTATGCAAATCTACGTGTGTTAAACACAACTAACACAATTTAGGATTAATGTGTCAGACTGTGCTTTGTGTTAGCACTGCAGTGCATATCTGTCCAGAGGTTTTAGAGGCAGAATCCTCAGTGACCCCAGCCTTAGAGGCTACAGAATCTAGGGGATTGGCTGTAGGGCCTTGTTCTCAGCAGTTGTATAGGCTATAATATCAGTGAGCACAGCTGTACAGCTGTAGAGGCCAAAGCCTTAGTGACTGTAGAGGTTGTGTCCTTAGTAACTGTGGAGGCTGTAGAGGCCATAACCTTAGTGACTGTAGAGGTTGTATCCTTAGTAACTGTGGAGGCTGTAGAGGCCATAACCTTAGTGACTGTAGAGGTTGTGTCCTTAGTAACTGTGGAGGCTGTAGAGGCCATAGCCTCAGTGACTGTAAAGGTTGTGTCCTTAGTAACTGTGGAGGCTGTAGAGGCCAAAGCCTTAGTGACTGTAGAGGTTGTGTCCTTAGTAACTGTGGAGACTGTAGAGGCCATAACCTTAGTGACTGTAGAGGTTGTGTCCTTAGTAACTGTGGAGGCTGTAGAGGCCATAGCCTTAGTGACTGTAGAGGTTGTGTCCTTAGTAACTGTGGAGACTGTAGAGGCCATAACCTTAGTGACTGTAGAGGTTGTGTCCTTAGTAACTGTGGAGGCTGTAGAGGCCATAGCCTTAGTGACTGTAGAGGTTGTGTCCTTAGTAACTGTGGAGACTGTAGAGGCCATAACCTTAGTGACTGTAGAGGTTGTGTCCTTAGTAACTGTGGAGGCTGTAGAGGCCATAACCTTAGTGACTGTAGAGGTTGTGTCCTTAGTAACTGTGGAGGCTGTAGAGGCCATAGCCTCAGTGACTGTAAAGGTTGTGTCCTTAGTAACTGTGGAGACTGTAGAGGCCATAACCTTAGTGACTGTAGAGGTTGTATCCTTAGTAACTGTGGAGGCTGTAGAGGCCATAACCTTAGTGACTGTAGAGGTTGTGTCCTTAGTAACTGTGGAGGCTGTAGAGGCCATAGCCTCAGTGACTGTAGAGGTTGTGTCCTTAGTAACTGTGGAGACTGTAGAGGCCATAACCTTAGTGACTGTAGAGGTTGTATCCTTAGTAACTGTGGAGGCTGTAGAGGCCATAACCTTAGTGACTGTAGAGGTTGTGTCCTTAGTAACTGTGGAGGCTGTAGAGGCCATAACCTTAGTGACTGTAGGGGTTGTATCCTTAGTAACTGTGGAGGCTGTAGAGGCTATAGCCTCAGTGACTGTAGAGGTTGTGTCCTTAGTAACTGTGGAGGCTGTAGAGGCCATAACCTTAGTGACTGTAGAGGTTGTATCCTTAGTAACTGTGGAGGCTGTAGAGGCCATAACCTCAGTGACTGTAGAGGTTGTATCCTTAGTAACTGTGGAGGCTGTAGAGGCCATAACCTTAGTGACTGTAGAGGTTGTGTCCTTAGTAACTGTGGAGGCTGTAGAGGCCATAGCCTCAGTGACTGTAAAGGTTGTGTCCTTAGTAACTGTGGAGACTGTAGAGGCCATAACCTTAGTGACTGTAGAGGTTGTGTCCTTAGTAACTGTGGAGGCTGTAGAGGCCATAGCCTTAGTGACTGTAGAGGTTGTGTCCTTAGTAACTGTGGAGGCTGTAGAGGCCATAACCTTAGTGACTGTAGAGGTTGTGTCCTTAGTAACTGTGGAGGCTGTAGAGGCCATAGCCTTAGTGACTGTAGATGTTGTGTCCTTAGTAACTGTGGAGGCTGTAGAGGCCATAGCCTTAGTGACTGTAGAGGTTGTGTCCTTAGTAACTGTGGAGGCTGTAGAGGCCATAACCTTAGTGACTGTAGAGGTTGTGTCCTTAGTAACTGTGGAGGCTGTAGAGGCCATAGCCTTAGTGACTGTAGATGTTGTGTCCTTAGTAACTGTGGAGACTGTAGAGGCCATAACCTTAGTGACTGTAGAGGTTGTATCCTTAGTAACTGTGGAGGCTGTAGAGGCCATAACCTTAGTGACTGTAGAGGTTGTGTCCTTAGTAACTGTGGAGGCTGTAGAGGCCATAACCTTAGTGACTGTAGGGGTTGTATCCTTAGTAACTGTGGAGGCTGTAGAGGCCATAACCTCAGTGACTGTAGAGGTTGTATCCTTAGTAACTGTGGAGGCTGTAGAGGCCATAACCTTAGTGACTGTAGAGGTTGTGTCCTTAGTAACTGTGGAGGCTGTAGAGGCCATAGCCTCAGTGACTGTAAAGGTTGTGTCCTTAGTAACTGTGGAGACTGTAGAGGCCATAACCTTAGTGACTGTAGAGGTTGTGTCCTTAGTAACTGTGGAGGCTGTAGAGGCCATAACCTTAGTGACTGTAGAGGTTGTGTCCTTAGTAACTGTGGAGGCTGTAGAGGCCATAGCCTTAGTGACTGTAGATGTTGTGTCCTTAGTAACTGTGGAGACTGTAGAGGCCATAACCTTAGTGACTGTAGAGGTTGTGTCCTTAGTAACTGTGGAGGCTGTAGAGGCCATAACCTTAGTGACTGTAGAGGTTGTGTCCTTAGTAACTGTGGAGGCTGTAGAGGCCATAGCCTCAGTGACTGTAAAGGTTGTGTCCTTAGTAACTGTGGAGACTGTAGAGGCCATAACCTTAGTGACTGTAGAGGTTGTGTCCTTAGTAACTGTGGAGGCTGTAGAGGCCATAACCTTAGTGACTGTAGAGGTTGTGTCCTTAGTAACTGTGGAGGCTGTAGAGGCCATAGCCTTAGTGACTGTAGAGGTTGTGTCCTTAGTAACTGTGGAGGCTGTAGAGGCCATAACCTTAGTGACTGTAGATGTTGTGTCCTTAGTAACTGTGGAGACTGTAGAGGCCATAACCTTAGTGACTGTAGAGGTTGTGTCCTTAGTAACTGTGGAGGCTGTAGAGGCCATAGCCTTAGTGACTGTAGAGGTTGTGTCCTTAGTAACTGTGGAGGCTGTAGAGGCCATAGCCTTAGTGACTGTAGAGGTTGTGTCCTTAGTAACTGTGGAGACTGTAGAGGCCATAGCCTTAGTGACTGTAGAGGTTGTGTCCTTAGTAACTGTGGAGGCTGTAGAGGCCATAACCTTAGTGACTGTAGATGTTGTGTCCTTAGTAGCTGTGGAGACTGTAGAGGCCATAACCTTAGTGACTGTAGAGGTTGTGTCCTTAGTAACTGTGGAGGCTGTAGAGGCCATAGCCTTAGTGACTGTAGAGGTTGTGTCCTTAGTAACTGTGGAGGCTGTAGAGGCCATAGCCTTAGTGACTGTAGAGGTTGTGTCCTTAGTAACTGTGGAGGCTGTAGAGGCCATAACCTTAGTGACTGTAGAGGTTGTGTCCTTAGTAACTGTGGAGGCTGTAGAGGCCATAGCCTTAGTGACTGTAGAGGTTGTGTCCTTAGTAACTGTGGAGACTGTAGAGGCCATAACCTTAGTGACTGTAAAGGTTGTGTCCTTAGTAACTGTGGAGGCTGGAGAGGTTGTATCTTTAGTAACTGTGGAGGCTACTGTGGAGGCTGTAGAGGCCATAACCTTAGTGACTGCAGAAGTTGTATTCTCATCAGCTGTTGAGGCCTACATTGACAGTACTGCTGATATGACAAGTTTTTCCAAACATGCATAATACATCTGAGCTCTTTAATATGAATGTCTGCATGCACAGCATAAAACCCTTTATTTATTCACATCCCATTATTACTTAATTTACTGTGTTTTTATATGGGGAACAAATATTTGAGAACTGAAATTATGAAATTCTATGAGTCAACTATTCATGCTGGTCAGGGGTAAGGTACTACTGAAAAATCCTTTTGACTAAAGAGTTTTTGAAATCTGTCGTTCTGATATGAATGTAAAGTGCAAAAAATGCAATGTAATGCCACACACACGTAATGTTATGACGTTAAAATGGTACAAGACACCACAGAACACAGTGTAATGTACAGCAATACAGAGCTGAGCAGGGATTGAAGCATCACCTTTCACTAAAAAAATAAGATAAATGATTACAAATTGAATCATTGTATATTTCCATGCTTATGCCGATTCCATTCAGCAATTAGATTAAATCAAAAGATGAGTACAATTACCATTTTGAAAGTATTGTACCAGTAACCAATAAAGTATTGCAGTTGTCTCCAGTAAAGAGCCAAATTTCCACATGCATAAAAAGAGCATCTGTACCTTTGTTTCCATCTCACCTTCCCTGTGCCTCGCACACAGGTGTTTTACTTCTTGTCTGGTGCTCACAGCTGTCTCACCATTTAGTTTCACACCAGTCTGTGTGTCTGGTTTATAATTATCCTGCCACCTCTAGATCTCCATCTAACTCTGTATTTCAAAATTTTTATTCAGCTCTTCACCCTCCTCTTCTTCAATTCTGGTATCGCAGCGCAGTGACACAGGAGCATATTGGGTCCTCTGCTGCCCCCCTGTGGCTCTCAGAAAGAGGTAACACATGTCATCTCGTCAGCCAGCTCCTCCTCGTCCCGGCTCCTAATTGGCTCCTCATCACTGTACAAAGGCCCCATGTCGGGGTGGTTGAGGAAACTGCTGTTGCCCCCTCCACCCCCCCGGCTCAGGAGGTCGCTGGCTGCGCTCTCCATTTCGTCTATGGTCATGTGACAGGCGTCAGCGATCTCCCGCTTGGCGAAGGCCACAAATTTGGGATCCTTTGCGTAGAGCCCCAGTCCCTCTGAGATGAGGACCTGCAGAGGTGGAAGTTGGAGAAAAGAACACTGAATCTCTGATAACAAGACCAGGGACTGCCCCACCAAACTTAGCCACCTCACAAATGTTTCCATGGAAATGTGTTACAATAGTGAAGTTCCCATGGCCAATGTTACAGTGCTAATGTTTCCATGGTGATTGTTAAGTCACAAACACTCACACACCATGTGTCACCACACTAACGTTTCTATAGCAAATGTTACAGTACAAAAGTTTCCACTGTCTATATCAGGACTGCCCAGTCCTGTTCCTGGAGATATACCATCCTGTAGGTTTTCATTTCAACCCTAAATTTGACACACCTGATTCAACTAATTAGCAGCTCAACGAGCTCTCTAGGCGTTGAATGAGGAGCACTTTGTTTGGGTTGGAGTGAAAACCTACAGGACGTTAGACCTCCAGGAACAGTGGGCAGCCCTGGTTTACATTACATGCAAATAATTTCCAAATTTCCATGGCATATGGCATAATACTAATGTTTCCATTGCATGTGTTGCATGGGCAACATCACCAGGTTGTGCATGAAATCACAGAGGGTTCTCCAAGGTAAGTTACATCTGTAATGTTTTTGTGCTGTGTGATATGTCGCTAAGAGCAGAGTCTCACCGCTTCTACCAGGCTGTCGGCACTTCCCCTCTTGTCGCTGTAGTGGGGGCGGAGCTGGTTGGGGACCCTCAGGGTGGTGTATGCTCGGTAGGGCTGGGAGCCAGGGTCCACTGTGGGCCCCGTGTACCAACCTGGCTGGCTGCTGCCACTCAGCTTCTTGTCCCCCCATGCACCCACAGCCCCGCCCTCTGCCCCATCCTCCTCCACCAGGATCAGAGGGGCGTAGAGCAGGCGGCCACGTCGATGGCCAGGGTTGGCCCAGGAAGCACAAGAGCTACTACTGCTGCGCCGAGAATCATAACTGCCATACGTCTGAGAGGGAGGGAGAGAGAGAGAGCGAGCGAGAGAGAGAGAGTGAGAGAAAGAGAAAGAGAATGAGAAAGAGTGCGAGAGAGAGTGAAAGAGTGAGAGAAAGATAGTGAGAGAGAAAGAGAGAGAGAGCGAGAAAGAGAGAGTGCATCAATAGAAAATGAGTGATAGACCATGGTGACTGATAGAATACTGAAAAAGAGTTGGATAGGGTACAGACTAAGTGAGCACAGTCTGGCCATAAAGACTGACCAGCCTATTTGCCCAGAGAGGACATAGTACCATCAACCCCCAAATCACTCTGTTGCTCCAATTTCTATTTTCCAATTTAATTTCAAATATGCTTTATTGGCATAGCCTATATAGGCCATATATCATCACTTCAGATAAAAGCATCTGCCAAACTAATGTAATGTAATGTAGACAGAGTCTCACCAAAGTAATAATTTGAATTAAATTTACATCAACAATAACAGCAACTATGTAATGCGTACATTGTAACAACCTATAAGTAACTGAAGATGATAATTATTATTATCATTAATAATAACCATTTGAATTTTTAAGTTCAATTTACTTACAGACCTTCAGGTTATGGCATGCCATCACATTCTGGGCTGAAAGTGGTGCTCTGTTTCTATAATATAATTTTTCCTAATACTGAAAAACAGTCCATCGTTCTAGTGGAGGGGAGGAAGTGCATTATGCTGCCTGTCAGAGCCTGAGGGACAGTGACGACTAAAGCACCTTCCTAAAACGTCCTGATAAAGATATGCATGGAACGACACATTTTTGTGCCCCATAAAGAACATTTGAGCCTTTTAATGGTTAGATAATGCACAACCTTATATGTTTTATTCTTATTGTATGTTCCACTACGCAGGTATAATCTGGAAGTATTTTATGGTTTGTATTTCGTACCAGTAACACATTTAAAATAAGTGGCATACTGTTTATATAAGTGACATTTTTATAAGTGGCATACTGCAGAATGCTGGCGGGTTGTGTGGTGTGCATGGCGCTACCTGTGTGTGTACACGGCAGGGGGGAGAGTTCTGATGGTACGTCCCAGGAATGGGGAGGTCATCACTGCTGTCTTGACGCCGCAGACACTGTATATTAAAGGCAGGCTTACGCCCTGTGGGAGAAATAGAGAGATACACATGAGACTGATCACATACGCTGTATATTAAAGGCAGGCTTACGCCCTGTATGTGAGAGACATAAAAGAGAAACACATGAGACTGATCACAGACACTGTATATTAAAGGCAGGCTTACACCCTGTATGTGAGAGACGTAAAGAGATACACATGAGACTGATCACAGACACTGTATATTAAAGGCAGGCTTACGCCCTGTATGTGAGAGACATAAAAGAGAAACACATGAGACTGATCACAGACACTGTATATTAAAGGCAGGCTTACGCCCTGTGAGAGAAATAGAGAGATACACATGAGACTGATCACATACGCTGTATATTAAAGGCAGGCTTACGCCCTGTATGTGAGAGACGTAAAGAGATACACATGAGACTGATCACAGACACTGCTTATTACAGGCAGGCTTACACCCTGTAGTTAGACATACAGAGATACACTTGAGGCTGATCACAGACATTGGATATTAAAGGCTGGCTTGCCCCTGAATGTGTGAGACACAAAGACACACACAAAACCTCATCACAAACACTGGATACTAAAGGCAGGCTTACATCCTTTATGTGTGAGACATAGAAAGACACACATGAGACTGATCACAGACGCTGGATATTAAAGGCAGGCGTATGCTCTGTACGTGTGAGACAGAGAGATAAACATGAGACCGATCACAGTTACTGAATATTAAAGACAGGCTTACGCCCCGGAATGTGTGTGACAGAGAGACACACAACATGAGACTGGTCACAGACAGTGGATATTAAAGGCAGGCTTACATCCTGTATGTGTGAGACATAGAGAGATAGACATGAGACTGATCACAGACACTGTATATAAAAGAACGGCTTGCCTCTGAATGCGTGATACACACATAAGACTGGTCACAGAGAGTGGATATCAAAGGCAAGCTCACCCCTTGCTCAAAGGCAAGCTCAAGTATAAATTGTGTTGAATGAAAAGCAATATTTGCATTATGTACAAATGAATTTCCAACTATAGGAATCCCGGGAAAATGTAATAGAACGCCCTTTCAACTAGAAGTTCCATGTCTGAAATCAGGGTTCGGGAAATCAACCCCGACCTCCCAATTCGGAAGAACTTGACATCACATCATGGCAGCTCACACCGCGACCCACATTGTGAACAGTAAACAAACATCCCAGATAGCAAGGAAACATTGAATCAATGTTGAATTAACATAAGATGAAGCATTGATTCAATGTTGATTCTGCGTCCAGGTGCTCATCGAGTTTACGTTGAATCAATGCATTGAAATAATGTTGAAACAATGTTGATGTTAACAATATAAATAAACGTAACTGATGTGAAATCAAATTATTATCAATGTAATCTAGCATAGCTAATGATAGCTACTAAAATAAATAACACACTGACATAAATTTTTTAAATGCAAACATCTTTAATTATTTTAAACCGCTGCTTAACGGACACAATACATGCAATAGCTAGCTATAGTTTCATGCTGAAAAACGAAGGTTGAAGTGTCTCGTCTAAAAATAATGTTTGTTTACTGTTCGGTCGCGGTGTGAGCTGCCATGATGATGTGATGTCAAGTTCTTCCTAGTCGGAAGGTCGGGTTAGATTTCTCAATCCCTGATTTCCGACATGGAACTCCTAGCTGAAAGGGTGTTTCCTACATTTAGTCGGATATCGGGATTCCTAATTGGAAATGAATAAACAAATGCAGCATTAGCATCAACAACAAATACGCTTTGCTGTTCAGTCTCATTTTGTTTATTTTCTACGTCACCTTCGTCGTAGCAACTAGAACTTTGAATTTAACCAAAAAAATAATAATTCACCTCCCACATAACATACACATAGGCTACAGTAGCTATATACGAGTGTAGCCTGTAGGCTACAGCAGCGACCGCAGAAACAGGTAGTGAATAATTCTAACGGTTTTTTTATTTGAAAATGAAAGCGCACCTGAATCTGATTAATCTGATCAAAAATCTATGTTATTTATCAGTATCATGACCTTGGTTGTTATTGTTACATTGATACAATGTTTCAATTTCAACCTAATACATCGGTGACCATTACCATCAGAAAGTGAATATTGAGTCGACCATTGAAATAGGTTGATGACCATTTTTCAACATGAAACTATAACTACTATTGCATGTATTGTGTCCATTAAGCAGAGGTTTAAAATCAATAAATCAAATTTGCATTTTTAAAATTGATGTCAATGTGTTATCTATTTTAGTACTCAAAAGTATTTTGATTAGTTTTTTTGTAGATTTTGACTACTTTGAGCAAGAATTAGTTACTTTGAGCAATGTAAATGTATGAATGAATAATTCTTTTTTTTATTTTAAAAATTTGTTTCTGATTTTTCCCATTTTTCTCACAATTTAGTAGCCAATTGAACCCATATTCTAATTCAATTCCCCCCGTGTAGCAACCGCTAGAGAATCACCGCTGCACAACCCCGTCAGCCGGCAGTAGAGCGGAGGTCGCCACGCTCTTTTTCAGAGCGCGACTCCTCCAAGCCTGACCGTGATTCCAACCCGCCCGGGGCTGCTATATGCGCAGCGATTCTCTCCGAGCCCCTCCCCCCACCCGGAAGCAGCCGCCAATGGAGGCCTGTCACATAGAACTAGAACTGTCGTTACCAATGGTTACAGGGACGCGCCGCCATGTTGGAGGTCCATCCCTAACAGAGACGCTTAACGTTACCACTGAACTAGTAGTGTTCGCTACTCCATGAAACGAGTTTCATGCTAACGCTACTATGATTGCTGTCCTACAATGACGAACTTCTGCACTGCGTACTGATGTGCGAATAAAACTGTGGAAAGGCGAAAATGTCCTTTTACATGATAATTTGAGGACTCACCATAGTAGCTAAACCACCAGGCAGGGTGAACGAACTCAATTTTACGACCGAAAGAAGAGACTGGTGGTTGAAAGGGTGAGCAGGGTTTAGACAGCATAGGCTCGGATCATTAATGGTAAATTACGTTTTATGAACAAATTATAAAGTTAGCCAGTTAATATAGCTGGCCTAATGTACATCTATGTGCATTATCTTAATGTTAGAAAGTTAAAAGTGAATTAATCGCTTGGTTTAGCTAACGTTAGTAGCTATATCATTTGTGTGAACGACTGCTACGCCTGCGAAACATTAATGTTAACCTAATGCGATACGTTAAGCATATTGTGAACATCAAAACAGTGTTCATTTGAACTATTATTACATTGCTAGGGGTGCTACGTTGTACGATGTCTCACAAATAGACTGGATAAACTGTAAACATTAGCTACCTTGTGCTGGCCAGGCAGGGTGCGAGCAATATGAGAATCCAGAAGAGGGCGAAAATAAAATGTAACGTTACGATATTAAGCAATAATGAATAATATTGAAAGTAATAATGAAAGTAACGGTAAATGTACTTTATGTGTTGAACTGATTTGCCTTTTATTGTGTCTACAACTGAAGTTCCCTATCGGGGAAAAAAGTTATTATATTCTATCCATCGAGCTAAAATGTTTTATTGCTGAAGTAGGCTACTGTAGCCTACCTAACATGTAACGTATCGCTTTGCTCCCATATTAACTGCACAAGCACTTTACTTACCAAGGTGGTATACTACAAAGCAGGATTACTGAGTTAGTACTATCTGGATAACTCAATAAAACACAGAACAGCTCTTTCTACTTCAGCCCATGCATGTTCCAGATTTGGGAGGGTTCCGGGGTTTACTATAATTAATCTTACTTCGTACGTACACCCCCGCGATACTCCTTATAATATTTGTTTATGTTGGTATTATTAGAATAGAATAGAATAACTTTTATTTCCCGGCAGGGAACTTCAGTTGTAGCCCCAGCAACAACAAAAAAGACATAGACAGTGGGACCCACAACATACAAACAAACATATCAAACAAAGATATCCAACAGAATCATTACATCAATCAAGTGAATGAAAGTGCAATACAGCCATGATTAAAAATGGCCCCCGCTGTCCCGAGATGTCCAGTGTCACCAAGCAGTCCAACGCACAAACTCCACATCCACGAATTTCCTCCATACATGCAGTGTAGAGGGTGGATACCCGACCCGAACCCGACGGGACCCGACGGGTCGGGCCGGGTTCGGACTAAACTTTTAAAATGATGTTCGGGCTCGGGTCGGGCTCGGTCACGGCGGCCGAACAACTAGCGAACATTTTACTTTTGAACTACAGTAAAACCTTGACATACGAGTGAACTTACGAGTATTCCGAGTTACGAGCCGTTGCTCGGACAATTTCTTGCTTCGCCTTACGAGCCTAGACCCGAGTTACGCATTCGCATTTCCGAAAAATTCTGCAGGGAAGGAAGAAACAAACCACCATGGATAGGTTTTTATCGAAATGCCCTGCAGATCAGAGTCAGAAAAGCGTGACGAAAAAGCCAAAAATCAATGAAAAAGATGCAAACGTCACTGATGAAGATTAAGTGTAAGTGAAGAATAATAATGTAGCAATTAAGTTTAGAACCAGTTTATTTCTTTATATTCTATTTTATTATCTTTGTATTATGTTTTGTATTAATTATTTATTATTTATAAATACATTTCTCATTTTTATAACTACGTAACAAAGAAATTAGGGTGTTTTTTGGGGGGCTGGAACGGATTAATGGTATTTAAATTAATTTCAATGGGGAAAATTGATTTGATATACGAGTAAACCGAGTTACGAGCTCGGTCACGGAACGAATTAAACTTGTATGTCAAGGTATTACTGTACTAATTAGGATGGGTTAGCTTACTTCACATGGTGCTTCAAGTTGTTTTTGGTGAAAATATAGTGTGAAATAAAAAAAAATGATACCGAATATTGTGTGTGTGTCTGTTATCTACCAATAAAACAATGCCTTTTGACGGTCATTTAGGTGCCCAGTGACCACTAAACAGAGAAGTTGTAACTATGGTAACAACAACTGCGTGACAGGGAAACACAATGTCAGCGCTTCAGTGCCTTACATTAACAGTGTCGGGCTCGGGTCGGGTTCGGACATAAAAAGCAGAATTCCTGTCGGGTTCGGGTCGGGCTCGGTTACTACTATCTCGGGCTCGGTCGGGTTCGGACAGAAATATGCGGCCCGATCCGCACTCTAATGCAGTGCCGCGGTCTCTGTACACCGCCAAACTGAGAAATTGTTTCGTTATGTTGTGCACTGTATATTTTGTATATTGCTGAACTACCTGTAAGCATTGCGCAAAGCAAATTCCGATGATGGCAATCAAGGGAAATTAAGCAACCTCCCGATTAAATGTGATAGCCTATTAGTTTGGTTTGCATAACGTTATGGAACACCGGCATTTGGTCTTCCAGTAAGGCGGTTTGCGTTAAAAGTGGGCGTGTCTGGCCAAATTGTGACGTAGGTGACAGGCCTCCATTGCTGCTCCCACAGGGCACTGGCCATGCTCGGAATTGGCAGGTAAGGGCGCGAACCCCGATCCTCGGAGTACAACTACGCATGAATGAATAATTCTAACGGTTTTTTATTTGAAAATGAAAGCGCAACTGATGCTTATAACACAATATCAATGTTGATTCAATACTTCCTTACTATGGGTAGCGACTTCTACTCTCCATGTCAGGTGTCACCTCTTTAAGTGTCCTCCGGAAACACTTCCGTTGTGTTGTCAACTTTTGCTGCGCGTTTGTCCTTTTGCAGCACGTTTTGGTAAATGCGTTTGTTTTTGAATTTGCAGCGTTTATGAATTTTCAGCGCATTTCTGTTAATGTATTTGCTTTGACTTTTTGCAGTACTAATGTGTCTATTTAAAATAAATATTTACATAGCGCAAAAATCATGGGTTCTTAAACTCAATCCTGTGGGACAATTGTGGATGCTGTTTTAATCAAATGAAAGTTACTGATACCAAGTACCATAATTGGGTATGTTAATGATTACATGGAAAGCCAGGTAATCTGTATTTAACAGCGGTATCATTTAGTAGCAGAAATCCTGAACACAGTTGGACACACTCCTACACAAATTAACAGCAGCTGAAGCTACATATTTTCACCAGTGGGCGTAGCAGGAAGGAGGCGTCGCCGAGCTGTCCGTCTGCCTTCACCGTAGCCGTTGCCATAGTGAGCACCATAGAGTGTGTGGCCAGGGGTGTGTGAGTCATAGAGGTTCTCATGTTGTCCGGGGTATACTGGGGGCTTGTCAGCACCAAGGGGCCTGAGACATAGACAGGAAGAGCAATGGGAGTGAATAGAGAGAGAGAGAGAGACCAACAGAGAGATCGATAAAGCAATGTCTCACACAGTGATGTCATAATCTCATTGATGCACGCTTACAGCAATATCATCATGGGAAGCTATACCATTAATATAAAAATATGAAGAGTAAAGCACTTGTCTCCAGCTATTAAAAAAATGTACCAGTCTCTGAGGTCTGTGCTCTCAGTCTCCACTTCCCTGTAATATCCCTCCTCTTCTCCGTCCATCACGCCTTCCTGTCGGTGAGCCGAGGGGAGGTATCCCTCACTGGAGTCCCTGCTGGAAGAAGAAATAAGACAAAAAGAAAAAACACAAAGGGACAAAATTGGTTTCAAAAAGGCCTGAAAACACAGATGTTTCTGGCATCACTACTGTGGCCTACACTGAAATCCAAACAGAGCAGGAGAGGAGAGGAGTGGAGAGAGACAGTGATGGGAAAAAGGAGGGTAAAAGAGAGAGAGAGATGGCAAAAATCTTACCTGAGGTACTTATCATAGTAGCGAACTCTGCTGTAAAACAGGAAAGAGGCCATTCATAGTGGTGTTAAGCATTACTGACAATACATATTCATAATTTTGGATTTCAGATGACGAGTTTATCACCATAATCTTTACCCTAGCAGTGCAACACTGTAGATGTAACATGGCATAAATGACATTATAATAACATACCTCCATAACAACTTTCTCTACTGCCTTAAACCTAAAATAGGTTTAATTGCACAGTGTGTCATATGTATGAAATCCTACTGATTGCACCAAGTTGGGGGGGGGGGTTCGATGGTAATATCACTGATAATTATACTTTGAGTTATGAGGTAAAGATAAGTAGAATTGTAAGTGTGTGTAGCATCTGTGTTTGACAAGGGTCCTTTTTAAACTTTTGAATTCCTAATTTTTTCTTATCTCCCCCAATCCAGATTGCCAAATAGCTGTTGTGAACTGCTGTTGTCTGTCACTGCACCAGCTTCCATCCACCCAGAAGGGGCATAAACCGGAACGTGTGGCTGAAACGCGTGCAGCCAGCCCCCGCCTTTTTAAACTGCGCATTACATCAGCTGAACTGCGCAGCCACTGCTGCTAGAGGACCATGCAGCCAGCCGGCACGGCGCAGGCTAATCGCAGGTGCCCGATCAACCAGAGGGGGTGCTATTGAGAGATGAGTTGGGGACTGCCCTTGCTTGGTGACGCTGTGGCCAGTTACACATTGCAGGACTCGAGTTGTATTGGGCCATTTGTAGGGCTGGGAGGGAATTTGCAGCGCTGTCCCCCTGCTGTATTGACCTGTTGGAGATGGGCTTGGGTGGAGGCGCGATGGGATGGTGAGGGGGGTGATGGACAGCAGAAGGCCGGTCGCTATCCAGCCCTCCCGTGCCCTCAACGTCCCTCACTCTTCCGCCATTGGACACTTTGCTAAGGCCAGAAAGAGACCTGTGAGACAAGCCCCCATTGGACAGGCCCTCCCCTGGCACCGCCCCTGGGGTACTGGGAGATGACGGGACCGCAGAGCTGCGCCTGTCTTTAGAGGTGGGGTCACTGTGATCTGCAAACAATCCGTCTTTCTGTCGGGAAAATGAATGAGAGAGAGAACGTGAGCTTTGTTCAGGCCTAGAATAAAAAAAATGTTAAAAATGCCCCCCCCCCCCCCCCACAGAGTACAGCTTTATTTGTACAATGATATACATACCCCCCCCCCCACCCCCCTCCCCTAATCTAAGACAAACAGACAAAACTCAT
Organism: Ilyophis sp. 1 JC-2022; assembly: GCA_022702515.1. Classification (NCBI taxonomy): domain Eukaryota; kingdom Metazoa; phylum Chordata; class Actinopteri; order Anguilliformes; family Synaphobranchidae; genus Ilyophis; species Ilyophis sp. 1 JC-2022. Next base: position 29,800,583 of record CM040402.1, on the reverse strand, counting down.
GAACACGATGAGTAGATGAAGACACCCAGGACAGACAGAAAGGTATAATGTGTAACGTGTGTGTGTGTGTATCTGTGTGCGTTAGGGTCTATGTACGTGGCAATAGTTGATATTGTAATTGTAATAATTTATATTGTGTGGAATGTGTGAGTTCAGGCATTAGCTAGCAGGCAGATTGGAATGTAAATTTAGAAAAGTTATGAATGGCGATTAAGATTTCTTAAGTGAGACGGGTATTTTTTCCATTAATATATGTTTAGAAGGTTTAGCCATTGTGTGTTGCTTAATGAATTTCTATTTTCTGTTGCTTAATGAATTTTTTCACAAAACACAACCATAGCAAGGCAGGCACTTTTTGTCCAGTCTTATTCTTATTGTGTATATTCATGCAAAACTGGGGATAAAAAAAGCTAAAAATAGCATACTTTTACATTTTGAATCTAAACCAGTCTAGATAGCTACAAATTGGCCTTTCCATGTTCATATATACCCTGTAGCGTCTACCTGAAATCCTACAGGACCGAAATTGCATCCACTTGCACATTTTCATAAATGATGAGGTGAAGGACTAAATTGTTTTTCTGGGGTTGCTGAGTGGCTGCGTGAAGGTGCTTGCTTTTACGAGCCGTCCAGAGGAAGTGAACAGAACAGGACAGAGAAGGGCAGTGTGTAGAGAACAGGGAGGGGTCACAAGTCACAGACCTTGTTGTGACCCGCATGCTCCTCTGGCTCCTTCTCCAAAATCTCCTCTTCCTCCTCTTCTTCTTCTTCCATGTCGCAGGACATTGCCAGTCTCATCTCTGGCCCGAGATCCTGCAGAGTACGCAGCCCTGCCTGACACAGATACACGCGAAAAGAGAGAGGGAGGCACAGTATATATGCTGTATAACACACACAACGTTCACACACACACACACGCATACAGTCAGCTCCAAATTATTGATCCTACCAAGTCTCCTGGAAGGCTCCTGCACCTCATACTCTTTCTACAGGGATCTGTACTGGGTCGTCTGCTGTTCTCTATTTACACTAAGTCTCTTGGTTTGGTTTTTAATTTACATGGCTTCTCTTACCATTGTTATGCTGATGACACTGAACTCTTCCTCTCTTTCCCTCCCTCTACCCCACAGATTAAAGAGAGGATATCTGCTTGCCTGGCTGACATCTCTGAGTGGATGTCTAGCCATCACCTGAAGCTCAACCTCAACAAGACTGAGCTCCTCTTCATGCCATACAAGACCTTCCCGCTTCTAGGTCTGTCCATCTCCGTCGACGGAACTATGGTGACCGCCTTCCGCTCTGCAAGAAACCTGGGGGTGGTCCTGGATGACCAGCTGGACTTCAGAGAGCATATCAGGGCAACGGCACGGTCCTGCAGGTTCCTCCTGGACAACCTACTCCTTGTCCAGACCATGGTCACCTCACGTCTGGACCACTGCAACTCCCTTCTCGCAAGCCTGCCAGCCTGCGCCATTCTGCCTCCACCTTAACTAACTACCTATATAGGGCCAATTATATAGTACGTACTTCCTGTATTTATTTTATTTTATTTTATATTTGGTTTCTTGCTATTTTATAGCTTAGAAGGTATAGCCGACTGTATTCTATGTTCATTACTAGGGATAGCTCCTATGTTGTGAGAAAGTTGTGCTTCATCAGATTTGCTTTGTAGTTGTGTCAATGACCTTCAGTATGCACTTATTGTACGTCGCTTTGGATAAAAGCGTCTGCCAAATAACTGTAATGTAATGTAAAATAAAACATCTTTTAAAATCCTTCAGATCCCTCTTGTGATTGTGGACTGCCCTCTTCAATTCAAATCACAAATTTTTGATCAGGTTCAAGTCTGGAGACTGAGATGGTGACTGCAATACAGTGTTTTTTTGAATAGTCAACCATTTCAGAAGTGACGTTCTAGCGAATCCAGAAGTAGTACTGTGGGGAACACAGAAAATCATTCTACCTGCAGAGCAGAGGAGTTGTTCGCATCAGGTTCTCCCAGCCCACACTTCTCTTTCCTCTTACGGAACTTCCTGAAGTAGTCCTGGATCAAGAAGGTGGCGTAGAATTTACCTACTGTCACCTCCTCCTCTGTAGAAAGAGAGAGAGAGAGAGAGCTTGTACACTTTAGACATACAGAGATTTACTATTTGAATAGAATAGAATACAAGACAATAGAATAAAATAACTATTTTTCCCAGGGGGAACTTCAATAATACTTTACATTATTTACACACCTGTAGTTTATGCTAATGAACAAATCTGAAATTTAATTTCTGCGTGTGTAGCCTACATCTCAAATGTGCACGTACATTTATGTATGAAATGAGTTGGTACGAAAAATTTACACCAGATCAAACTGTGTGGGAAAGACAAATATTTTCATATTCACGTACATATGTTCATACATGCCCATTCATCGTCAATTAAATTAAATTAATGATGTTATTTTGTGATTATCATAAATCCACTCCCCTGAAATGCCTTATATGGAGGTTGTCACTTTCATTTAAAGGTCCATACAAAGTCAAAATCGCCCAGAAAAAGCAACAAAAAAAAAAATTCCCACACTGAAATCGTTTTATTAGCAGATATTCAATCAAGGAAAAATTATAGTTTAGTATAGCCTACATAAAAGACCTGGCAGGATATAACATGCAAAAAAATACAGAATCTCCCGTCACACAAGCTGTTAAAGTTCAAGCCTCTCTGCATCTGCCAAGCAGTAGGCTGCGGGCTTTCTTGCAGCCTGAAAATAAATACAAATTTTTATTTATTAATTTAATCACTTTGTTGGTGTTCTGTGCATGCGAGAGGTGGTTTGAAATCCCAGTGTGGTAGGGGGGCGTGGTTTTAGGCGCAGCTAGCAAGAGAGAGAGTGAACACGGGTGGTTTAGGCAGCCGGCACAGCTGTCGGCAATCAGGCAATTGGGGACGATTGATTATAGGATTATTGTTATCAATTAACCAATTGCCTTGATTGTTCAACAGTGAGCCTGAGAGCCTTGAATTTGTGTACAGCGTGCCTGTGTATTTGTGTGTGTGTGTGTATTGAATCGATTGTGTAAGTAGTGTACTCTACCCTCATGAGGGGGGATAACTTCATCCAAGATTTTGGGTTTCATCCGTTTCCAGATTTTCTTGATGATGACCCGGAGCTCCTCATTCTCTTGATCATAGTTTCCTGTGGAGGGTTTATACCCACAGTGAGGGGGGGTTATTTTCCCAGTGAGGAGACGTGTTATACTTACAGTAAGAAGAGATTGGGGGGGGTGTATTATTGTTTGTAGGGACTCTCCAGTCTAATTGACTCACCTTCAGTTTTTATTTTAAGGGCTGTTCTAACCAGAGCAAACAGCGTGGCATTAAAGGTCACTGTACCATCTGAGTTCAATGGCATGTTCATGGCCACAAGCCGCTGTCAGATGGGAGAGATCACAAACACTCATGTGGTTAGTGACATGTAAACTCCCCGTACTGGCTGCATGCCTGTATATTTCATTTTTCATATCTAGTGAAGTGAAACTGTGCCTGAAAAGCAGTCATACATATACAGGTGCAGCTCAAAATATTAGAATATCGTGAAAAAGTTCAATATTTTTTGTCACTCATGTCAGAAAGTGAAACTCATATATTATATAGATTCATTACACAGAGTGAAATATTTCAAGCCTTTATTTCTTGTAATTTTGATGATTATGGCTTACAGCTAATGAAAACCCAAATTCAGTGTCTCAGAAAATTAGAATATTACATAAGATCAATAAAAAAGGATATTTTAAACAGAAATGTCAGCCTTCTGAAAAGTATGTTCATTTCTATGCACTCAATACTTGGTTGGGGCTCCTTTTGCATGAATTACTGCATCAATGCGGCGTGGCATGGAGGCGATCAGCCTGCGGCACTGCTGAGGTGTAATGGAAGCCCAGGTTGCTTTGATAGCGGCCTTCAGGTCGTCTGCATTGTTGGGTCTGGTGTCTCTCATCTTCCTCTTGACAATAGACGCTTCTGACGTTGTCTCTGGTTCAGGAGTGGCTTGACACGAGGAATGCGACATTTGTAGCCCATGTCCTGGATTCGTCTGTGCGTGGTGGCTCTTGATGCACTGACTCCAGCCTCAGTCCACTTCTTGTGAAGCTCCCCCAAATTCTTGAATGGATTTTGCTTGACAATCCTCTCAAGGCTGCGGTTATCCCTGTTGCTTGTGCGCCTTTTCCTACCACACTTTTTCCTTCCACTCAACTTTCTTTGAATATGCTTGGATACAGCACTCTGTGAACAACCAGCTTCTTTAGCAATGACCTTTTGTGGCTTACCCTCCTTGTGGAGGGTGTCAATGACTGTCTTCTGGACATCTGTCAAGTCAGCAGTCTTCCCCATAATTGTGTAGCCTACTGAACCAGACTGAGAGACCATTTAAAGGCTCAGGAAACCTTTGCAGATGTTTTGAGTTAATTAGCTGATTAGAGTGTGACACCATGAGTTTCCAATATTGAACTTTTTCACAATATTCAAATTTTCTGAGACACTGAATTTGGGTTTTCATTAGCTGTAAGCCATAATCATCAAAATTACAAGAAATAAAGGCTTGAAATATTTCACTCTATGTCTAATGAATCTATATATGAGTTTCACTTTCTGAAATGAGTGACAAAAATATTGAACTTTTTCACGATATTCTAATTTTTTGAGCTGCACCTGTATATTCTCATTTAATGCATTTTATTTCATAGAGCAATCCCACCCAACATACACAGACACACACACACACACACAGGTACACACACATGCGCATGCCAACACACACGCACACATGTGCACATGAGTCACTAATTTGGCCAGGCAATGATGCCAGATGGTGTTTATTGTGAGCCCTCCTCTTTGGATTATCAAAGTGTGTTTGATCTCAGACATTATTTGTAGCTGCGTTTTTGATTCCTATTTCAAATGTTCTGTAGTAGTCACTGACTATTGCCGTCACAAAGAAGAAGCCTCGTGTGGTCTGGTCTCAGTCATACCTCTGTGGTTAGTCACACCGGGAGTGGGGGTCCGGTGTGTTCAGCCACACTAAAAAGAGCGGCCCTGTTCTGTCTTACCTTGCAGGCGACGCGGTGAGGACACAGTTTTCCAAAACCTAGAGGGGGCTGGATTCTGCGCAGCAATGCAACGACGTCTAGATGCTTAATACGACCCCTAAAATACAAACGCATGCCTCTGAAACACTGCAGTTAGCACATCCACACGTACTCCCACACAACAACAAACAACCACACACCTTACACATAATGACACACACTACCCAAAAAAAACAACCACTAAACAAAACTAGCACTTTGAGTGTGAGAAAGGCGCTATATAAATGCAAAGCATTTTTATTAACCACATACTGTTAAACAATCACACGCACTGCTAAACATCCAGAAACAATAACACACATGTGAAACACAACCACTTACACAACCACACACACCTTAAATATAATCGCACACACTCGTAGAGACCAGCACGGAAACAAATAGTGCAGAACGCTAACAGGAGGAACACAATCCTATACCTGAATACAGCTATAAGCAAGTCCCTCGTGAACATAAGCAAGTTAATATCACAAGGTCGCTTAAACCTGACTATACCTGGCTCAATGTATAATTTAATGACAAAGAAGCACCAGGGAAGCAGAAGTGAGGAACTTAAATACCCCGCAGGTAGAAGCACAGGTGAACTGAATAACGAGCATGAGGAAACAAAACCCCGGACCGGAACGTGAAAAAGAAATCGGGAAAACAGGACAAGAATCGCATCGGAAAAAGAAACAATAACCCACAAACCATGACATCATGGACCTTAAACACAACCACGCACTCTACATAACCTTTACATAAGCAGCACACATCCTTACTTGGCCTCAGGATCATACTCTGACCAGATCCTTTTAAACTCATCCAGGTGGTGTGGGCCCAGGATGGACCAATCACGTGTCAGGTAGTCAAAGTTGTCCATGATGACAGCAACAAATAGATTAATTATCTGCAAAACACATGTGAACATGAATAATGTCATATATAAACACACTCTCCTCCACCAGCCAAAATACAGTGCAGAATGGGTACAGGTATGTGTGTAGGGACTGTGGAGACTGCATGTAGTAACATGTTGGGATTGTGTACAGTGCGTGTACACTGTGAAAAGCCTGTGAAAAGCCATCACATGCACTGAGTATATGTATCGTATGTGTGTAGAGCACATGTCCCATGTATGTAGGGCATATGTGCAGTACTAGAGCGTGTGGAGAGCATGCATAGAGTACACGTATGATACATGTACAGCGTACGGTATGTGAATAGAATGAGTGGAGCTGTGTAAGTTTTTCTGGATAATACTACTAAACACTGAAAAGAAATGTAAAGTCATGTAGTGAGTACCAGGAATGCGCAGAGCATGAAGAAGCTGATGAAGTAAACAATGGCAAAGTTGCTCCCGCAGGTGAACTCCTCTCCCGGCTCATAGTCGGACTCGGGGTCACACCGCTTCCCTGGCAAGCTGGCCAGCATAATCTCCTGCCATGCTTCTCCTGTAGCGCACCTGAAAACACCAGCTACCAGCATTGCCCACTGCCCCTGAGGATTGTGTGAGCTGTAGCCTGTAGTGAGTGTTACCTGAACAGTAGCAGTACTGAGGATTGTGGGAGGTGTAGTTTATGTTGAGTGTTACCTCAAGTAGCAGTACTGAGGATTTGGCAACTGTAGTTTATGATCAGAATTACATGAACAGTAGCAGTATTGAAGATTGTGGGAGCTGTAGTTTTATTAGTGTTACCTGAACAATCGCAGTAGTGAGGATTGTGGGAGCTGTAATTTATGATGAGTGTTACCTGAACAATAGCAGTAGTGAGGATTGTGGGAGCTGTAATTTATGATGAGTGTTACCTGAACAGTAGCAGTAGTGAGGATTGTGGGAGCTGTAGTTTAGGATGAGTGTTACCTGAACAGTAGCAGTACTGCCTGTGGAAAGGTCTGGAAGTTGTTGTTTCTGTTGATCTGGGTGTAGTCCTGCATGGCTATCTTTCCAAAGGTCTAGAGCAGAGAGTAGGGGAAATTATTATTATTATTATTTAAATAATAACAATAATAACTGCTGCTTCTGCAGATCCTAGCAATATTTCCCACGTAGACAGAATTATGATTAATTGAGAGATATAATGAGAGAGACCCACTTGCATGCCAATGACAGCATAAATGAAGAAGATCATAGCAATGAGGAGGGCGACGTATGGCAGGGCCTGTGTATGAAAAAGAAAGAGAGACAGAATGGTAGAAGATAAAATGAGAGATTTGGGATTAATATAGTGTATCTGAAACACTTATATTTCTGAAACACACAGAAGAGCACCAAATACAGGACATACTAAAGACAGTGTAGAAAATTACTCCCTTAGAGGAAAAACAGTAATTTGTGTGTGTGTGTGTGTCTACTCATGTGTGGGCTGAATCTGTGATGACAGTTTATGTAAAGGGGTAATTTGTTCAGAGGATAATTTGCTCCGGATAATTTGTTTTCCCTAGCGCTTCAAAAAATTAAATATTAATTCAACATGTATCAAATATAAATGCACCACTGCATTAGTTTTTGATGTGTCATGTTCAGCAGTAAAGTGTTGTGTAAAAGAATAACGTGCTGTTCACACTCACAACATTTTTACAGTGCCTTAATTATAGCCTGGTTATAATCAAACTCTGACCTGGAGGGATTTCACAAAGGTCCACAGCAGTGTGCGAATGCCCTCCCCCTTGCTCAACAATTTAACCAATCGCATTACTCGAAACAAACGAAAGAAAGTGATGGACACTCGGGAGCTGTCCTCAGAGCTCTGAAAGATGAAGAAATAGAGACAGGGGGGGGGGGGGAAGAAAAGAAAGAAGTTTAAAATGCAACAAAGTAAATATCTGTCCCTTTCTGATACATAGAAACATACTGTTTTCGTTTTTGCCTTTCCACCGTGAAAAAAAATATTCAAGTGAGAAAGATGGTGACGAAGATGAGGAAGGGATGAAGGATCAACATAACAGTAAACAGAGTATGGTCAAGGTAATCTGAATAAGTAACTCTTCATTAATTTAGAGGATTAAACATACAAAATGTTACAGCATACAAATGCTAAAACTAAACTGGACAAACATCATGTGAACAAGCGGTCTCTATAACAATGATAAAAAAATAAATTGACAAGTAATCAGACTCACACTAAACTCTGTGACCACGATGTCCACGACACTGCCCACCACAATAAGAGCATCAAATGAGTTCCAGGCATCAGCAAAATAGTGCTATAGGAGAGAAACACACAGAGTAATTCAATATTAACAAAAAATATACATAACTGGCATCAGCATTTGGGCAGTCTGCTACCTTGAGTTTTACTTTACATAACACTGATAATAATGAACATGGTATATAGATGAGCAGTTCCCACTGTCCCACACAGAAGTGGTGGGCAGCTGAGCACAGCTGTTAGAGCAGTACTGCCAGACATAGGCCCCGTCAGCCACTTTGGACCAAATCTGTAGTCTTCCAGAAAAAATCCTGATCTCACGCAAGTGCTATTGAACTCTGGGCAATACAGTTTTAGAACTACACAATATACATACCCTGGGTCTGAGGGCAAGGATTTTGAGGACCATTTCAATGGTGAAAAGCCCAGTGAAGACCATGTTGAGGATGTCCATAGTATAGTTGAATGGTTTTGACTGCTCATAGTGCTGAGTGACACAGAAACACCATCATCTTCCACCACCCTGTTTCTAAATAACAACTGCCACATTAGAAACAGTAATGTTCCACTGCCCTTTTTCTAAATAACTACTGCCATATCACATTCAGTAATGTTCCACTGCCCTTTTTCGAAATAACTACTGCCATATCACATTCAATAATGTTCCACTGCCCTTTTTCGAAATAACTACTGCCATATCACATTCAGTAATGTTCCACTGCCCTTTTTCTAAATAACAACTGCCATATCACATTCAGTAATGTTCCACTGCCCTGTTTCTAAATAACAACAGCCATATCACATTCAGTGATGTTATATTGCACCTTCTCTAAATCTGCCATATCACATACAATAATGTTCCACTTCCCTGTTAGTGAAGCATAATTCAGTCATGAATACCTGCACAGCCAACGTCACTGTGTTGAGCAGAATCAGGACAAACATAATGTACTCGAATGCCGCGGAGTTCACTATGGACCAGAACTTGTACTGGACCGGGTTTTTAGGAATGTACAGCTTCAGAGGCTGGGCCTTCAGGGCATACTCTACACACTGCCTCTAAGAGAGAAAGAGAAAAAGAGGAGGGGGGAGCATTATTACACCAATATTACACCATCTAATCACATGTAAGACAAGTAAACAGCTATAATACTGTACCAAAATAAGAGCATACATATTTACAATTACAAACCCCAATTCCAAAAAAGTTTGGACAGTAGGTAAAATTCACATAAAAGCAGAAATCTGTGATTTGTAAATTCAAACAGTAAAAAAAAAAGAAGATATTTAATGTTTTACCTTATCTGCTTTATTGATTTTTGTAAATATACGCTAATTCCGAATTTGATGCCTGCAACACATTCCAAAAAAAGTTGATAAAAGGTTTTTGATATGTTATTTTCAGGTACTCATAGAAGCGATACTATAACCTTTCTGCATTTGAATTGATCTCTATGGGAATTAACCTGCATTCCACAGGTTAACAGATGATGCTATCATGAATGTAATGTAAATTACACAGGAATAGTATGGAACACATGGTTGGCTAAATGGCTCTAAGTCATCAAGGGTCTGCGGTATCAAACGAGCCTCAAATCATCGCTCTGTTGCCAGATATGCTGTAGATATGGATGGATCACTTGAAGGGTTGTTTCTCCTGACTTATTTTTCCATAGAGTTCAATAAAAAAATGAGGCAGGAGAAACCACCCTTAAAGTGATCCATCCATATCTACTGCATATCTGGCAGCAGAGTGATGGTTTGAAGCTCGTTTGATACCTCAGACCCTTGATGACTTACAGCCATTTAGCCAACTATGGGTTTCATACTATTCCTGTGTAATTTACATTACATTCATGATAGCATCATCTGGTAACCTGTGGAATATTCCAAACAGGTGTTTTTTAAACATCCAGTCTTTTTTTTTTGCCCCTGTACCAAGTTTTATGGACCGTGTTGCAGGCATCAAATTTGGAATTAATGTATTTACAAAAATCAATAAGATAAGGTAAAACATTAAATATCTTTTCTTTGTACTGTTTTCAATTAAATATATGTAAACAAAATGTTTACAAACTGTCCCACCTTTTTTGGAATTGGGGTTTGTATATCCCCTTCGTGCAGATGCTCAATTTTCACCTATTTAGGGGGTGTTCTATTTAAGGCTTTATAACTCCAGGGGTCACATGTATAAACAGTGCTCAGCAGAAAAATGCCCTCAGAAAGCCGCGTAAGCGAGTTTCCATGCAGAAAGTCAGATGTATAATATAACACATGCTGTGAGAATATGCGTACCTCTATGGAGGTAGATTTCTATCAAAAATAAACAAACACAAAAGTATAATCCACAATTATTTTTTTCCATCCACACACACATACCTCTCAATTTGTGTTCGTAGGTATAATCCACAAATGTGTTTTTGCCATCCACACACAAACACCTCTCAACTTGAGTTTCGTAAATCATGATTTGGATGAATGCAAAAATTATATTCACAAATGCAAATAACATTTTCAGATATGTTTCCAATGTTCACATTTACAAATCAAAAGCTTGGCTTGCGAACTGGCGAATCTACATTTGGCGATCAAAGCACACGCTTGATTTGCTTGGATTTACGTACGGAATTTTGAGACAAATATTCCGCTGTTTTTCCCCGTGTCGATTCACACATGATTCACTTGTGATTCACACGCACAACTTCTTCTTCTTCTGCGCTACCTAAAAAGGCGATGTGTTTTCGGCTCATCTTTTCTAACTATCTTTTCATCAGTATAGGGAGATAAATATCTATGAGTCTAAACACCTATCCAAAACCTGCCATAAAATGAATACAATATTTTGTGTCCATTATAAAGCATATACACATTCATACTCCCTCCAAGAAAAATTTTACATAACATCTAGCACATTTGCACAGTACATTTGAATGAGTATTTTTCATTCCCTGAGTGACAAGTATTGCCCAGGGAGATACTACGCCATACAGTGCATATTATGTACGCTAAGATTACAATAAAATAATATTTCACCATCAAAAAAATGCTGGAAAATGTTCTAGCTTCTGGGCAAATCAAACATAAAACATGACTGAGCCACCTACAGTCAAGCCGGAAAGTCTGCACACCCCTTTCACCTTTTCCACGTTTTATTATGTTACAGACTTATACTACAATAGATTGAGTTAATTTTTTGCCTCAAACATCTACACACAATAGCCAATAATGACGAAGTGAAAACAGGTTTTTAGAAAATATGCTATTTTATTTTACTGACAAAAATAGGTTATTTAGGGGTTACATATCTGTACACACCCTTAGCCTAATATTTAGTTGCTGCACCTTACAGCGATTACAGCTTCAAGGCGTTTTGGGAAAGAAGCTACGAGCTTGGCACACTTGTTTCTGGACATTTTTGCCCATTCCTCTTGGCATATCCTTGCAAGCTCCGTCAGGTTGGATGGGGAGCGTCGGTACACAGCCATTTTCTGCTCTTTCCATAGATGTTCAATTGGATTCAGGTCTGGGCTCTGGCTGGGCCAGTCAAGGACATGCACAGACTTTCTCTGAAGCCACTCCTTTGTTCTCTTGGCTGTGTGCTTTGGGTCGTTGTCATGTTGGAAGGTAAACCTTGAGAGTGCTCTGGAGCAGGTTTTCTTCAAGGATCTCGGTGTACTTAGCTGCATTCATCTTTCCCTCTATCAGGACTAGTCGCCCCGTTCCCACTGCTGAAAAACATCCCCACATCATGATGCTGCCACCGCCATGCTTCACTGTAGGGATGGTATTAGCCAGGTGATGAGCGGTGCCTGGTTTCCTCCAGACGTGGCGCTTGGTATTCAGGCCAAAAAGTTACATTTTGGTTTCATCAGACCAGAGAATCTTGATTCTCATGGTTTGAGAGTCCTCTAGGTGCCTTTTGGCAAACTCCAAGCTGGCTGTGATGTGCCTTTTACAAAGGAGGGGCTTCCGTCTGGCCACTCTACCATAAAGGCCTGATTGGTGGAGTGCTGCCTGGATGGTTGATCTTCTGAAAGGTTCTCCCATCTCTACAAAGATACGCTGGAGCTCTGTCAGAGTGACCCTCGGGTTCCTGCTCACCTCCCTGGCTAAGGCCCGTCTTCCCCGATTGCTCAGTTTGGCCGGGCGGCCAGGTCTAGAAAGATTCTTGGTGGTTCCAAACTTCTTCCACTTACGAATGATGGTGGCCACTGTGCTCTTTGGGACCTGTAAAGCTGCAAGAAAAGTTCCGTACCCTTCTCCAGATCTATGCCTTGACACAATCCTGTTTTTGAGGTCTGTAGATAATTCCTTTGACCCCATGGCTTGGAGTTTGCTCTGACATGCACTGTCAACTGTGGGACCTTATATAGGCAGGTGTTGGCAATCCCCAATCATGTCCAATCAATTGAATTTATCACAGGTGGACATTTAGATTTGTAATAAATTAGTACAAATGTCTAAAAACCTGTTTTCACTTTGTGATTATGGGCTATTTTGTGTAGAATTTTGAGACAAAAAATTAACTCAATCTATTGTAGAATATGTCTGTAACGTAATAAAATGCGGAGAAGGTGAAAGGACTGTGCAGACTTTCCGGCTTGACTGTATGAAAACTTACAGTACACTACAATATGTGAAATGCACTCAAAATGTAAAAATAATAATGTCGAACATATGGCACAACCATTCCCAAAATCCATGTAACCAGATGAGGATTTTCTCTTGCCTTGCTGACGAGTTAGTAAATTAGTAAAAACTTGCGAAAATAACAGGAAACCACTATTATGCTTCGGCAAGCAAATGTACATTATAAGTTAAACTAAACTGATAAAACTAGAAATTCTGTTACGCCCGGCTGTAATTTATTGTTCAAAGCATCCAATAAGATATTGCAAACATCTTTGCTAAGGTAATAATGTCCTATATTGGATAAAAGAATAGTCAATGAAACCAGAATGAACTGGAATGAATGAGACAGGTTTGCAGAGTGTGGGGTGTATTATGCATTGACGTTTCAGATAGAGTTATAAAGTGTTGTTTATATCTCACGCGGATTGTCCCAGACAATAATTGAAAGGGACATCTTAGTGCATAAAACCAATGGTAGATCTAGATATCTATTTCATATTTAGTAGCAGATATTGATAGTAGAATGATGTGGTATAATTACACAAGGATTTCATGTTTATTTTGCATTTGAGTGAGCAGAGCTTTTCACGGCTTTTTTGGCATACGATCAGGCTATTGTTGGGTTTATCTCGTTGCTATGACGGAAATACGAATTTTATGTGATGAAGAAATATATTTATGAACTCACACATAGACGCTATTGTCCACTATGTCTCACATGGGTAGGTATAGTTGCAGGCGAGACTGGGTGGGGGGTTGCTTTTTAAATGCACTTGCTACGGGACAATAGTGACACTTAGAAACTCCATATTTGACACAAATTGTGTACTAATAATGCTAAAACACAGAGTTTGTTGTTTCCACTCATAGTTTGGTTGCAGAAGAAATGAATATATTGGTGCCGGCGGGGGATCTGCGTGAAGGGGATATTCTATTTTTTTTTAAAGAAATTTACAATTATGTTATTAATTATTTTTGAAGTCAGTTTTCAAAGACATTTGAATAAATATTACTTTGTCGTCCATTATGACACAAGACATTATGTCAAAGGTAAACTACTGATAGTGTTTCTGCGGTCTGGAAGTGAGAACAAACCTGGTTTTTATCCAGCTCACAGTTCTTGTACTCCTGCTCCCCCTGCTCACGGAACGTGATAATTACGAAGCCCACAAAGATGTTCATCATGAAGAAGGCGATGATGATGATGTAGACAATGAAGAATATGGAGATCTCTATACGGTAGTTATAGATGGGACCGTGGTTCTCACCGTTGGCATCAATGGCCTTGTACAAAAGTCTGACGGAAAGAGGAAAGTGAAGCAGTTGATACAGGAACATATAGCGGCTTTTCCTATATTTCTATACACAAAATGGCTAAGATGTCTGCAAGCGATCAGTGCTTCATCGCTCACTATTAATGGTAATACTGCCAGGAATGGACCTGGACTGGTATGAATGCATTCTGGACTATCCACTTTCACATACAGCTGAAAACCTGCACACACTCACGCTGGCCAGCCCTCGAAGGTAGACACGGTAAACAGCGCCATCATGCCCATGAGCACGTTATCAAAGTTGAAGTCGCTGTTCATCCAGATTCTTTCCCTCACCATGGGGTGCGTCACGTCCCCGTCCTTGTACACGACAAACGTCCCCCTGGAAGAGAAACCCGAATGCATGACACAGGGAGGGAGGGGCCACAGTGTTGCTGGGGAACGGTAACGGCCTTGACGTTTGTGGTTGTGGTGTTGCGTGGTATGGTGGAGGTGTTGGGGGGTACAGTCACAATGCTGGGGGTATGGTTACAGTGTTGGGGTAGAGAATGACTCACTTGCACTGTTCTGGGGTATATTTTGCCTCATCAGTACAGCGGTAAAATTTCCCCTGGAACACAAAGTAATAGAGGAAATATGTGAAGACAAGAGTAACTGAGGTAATGTGGGACTGCGAGTGTGTGTAGCGTAATCATATTAACTGCAATCACACTTTCTAATATAATATTGCCACGCAATTAGACAGTCTAGTGCAAACATACTGAAGTATAATTGTATATCAACTGTAGGCAGACTATTCTAATGCACTAAATGCAGGGGTTTTCAACCTTTTCTGATCCAGGGATCCCCACCCAGGCTCAAAGGCATCCAGGGGACTCCCATCATAAGTTAAGAATTTAAAAAAATTCCCTAATCTATAAATCTATAATCTGGCCAGGGACCGCCTACTGTACCTTCAAGGACCCCCAGAGGTCCGGAAACCTTTTGGTGAAAACCCAAGGTCTAATGTAATATTGTATATTCACACTGCCTGTAGCACAATCATAATGCAGTGTGGTGTAACGGCAACTGCAATCAAACTGTTGTACGTTGTATTAGTGTATTATAAACAGACTGTCTCTAGTGCAATCATACTTTCAGGTGTAATACTGCAGAATAATCAAACTATTTTGTGTGATCATGTTGTGATGTAATCATTCTGCCGATGGTTTGTGTTGTAGTAGCAATCAAGCTTTTCTGTAAGAACAGACTGATTACCTTTAAGAGCTGCACTCCGATGCAGGCAAACATAAACTGCAGCAGTGTGGTGACAATCATGATATTCCCGATGGTCCTGATGGCCACAAAGACGCACTGCACCACATGCTGTACACACAACCACATGCGCGCACACACGCACACACCCGCACACACACACACACGCACACACACACACACACACACACACACACACACACGCACACACACACGCACACACACGCACACACGCACACACACGCACACACCTGTTAGACATAATCTTTAAACTGTTAAGACATTCTAAGAGCCAAAAAAAAGATGCACACTCATACACGGTCAGCATATGCATTCGTACTATCAAAAACCACCACCAGCCCCCCACACACACACTGTACCTTCAGGCCCTTGGCTCTGTTCATGCACTATACCTTTAAGGCCCTTGCACCCTCCCACACACACACACACACACACACACAGTACCTTCAGGCCCTTGGCTCTGTTAATTGCTGGCCCCCACCACACACACACACCCAGAGGTTTTTACATGAAAATCTTGCATTTGGTGTGCGTGACTGCGTGCGTAATGTTTTCTCAACAAAAGAAGTCTTGATTTTGCATCATTAGTTTATTGTAACACATTTTTCTTCAGAATAATGACCAATAACCTCATTTTGAATAACGATTTGAACATTTCTTTACTCCAAGGCAAATTGCAGAGTTGTGGAAGATGCTATAAAAAAAATAGCCAGCAACGTCACGTGATAATTAGGATCCGACCTAACGTTAACGAACAACGCTTTCAGGAAAGTCAGACCAGATTTTCGCATCTTAACCATGTGTATTTCAATTTTCATTCAGTCCTGAAACCTCTCGTTTTATTACCTTCAGGCAGCGCAGAGGGAACTTCCACTTCTGGCTCTGGGTCAGCTAATCTAGCCTGCATTTCATTATTTCTATTAGTGTTAGAACCGAAATATGTAAGAGAAGATTGTTTAGCCATTATTGAATGTTAGCTCACAAGCAGCTACACCACACATGCTAGTCCAGACGATGATTTGAAATAGCGGATTTTGTGAGAGTAGCGTTGTCTGATTTGCAGTGATAATAGGCCTAATAATAAATTTCTGTGGTTTTGAGACTAAATATGTTAAATTACTATATTGCAAAGTGACATTTTTTTGTTTTTTTACCGGCCCGAATGTCCGGAGGGAATTAAATTTTCCGGCCTTTGTCTTAAAAAAAACGGTCAAAACCGGCAATTTCCGGCCTAACACGAGACCAGACACACCCACACACACACATACTCTGTTAATGCACTGTACCTTCAGGCCCTTGGCTCTGTTAATTGCTGGCCCCCACCACACACACACACACACACTGTACCTTCCAGCCCTTGGCTCTGTTAATCCCTCGTGCCCCCCCCCACACACACACACACACACACACTGTACCTTCAGGCCCTTGGCTCTGTTAATCGCTCGAAGAGGCCTGAGAACTCTGAGGACCCTGAGGATCTTTACCACGGAGATGGCGCTTGAGCTGAGAAAAAGGGAGGAGAGAGTGGGAGTTTAAACGGCTTTCTCACATTCTTTCTTCCCTATGGCCACTGAGTCACTCAGAGTTGTGTACTACCTCTGTTACATGGGCTGAACGCTCTATATCTTATGCCAGTTTAAAAAACATCAAACACTCACCACACAAAAATATAAACCACACCTGTCCCCAATGTATATAATATTGCCCTGACCTCTGTTGCCTATAGTTTTCATAAAATCCCACAAATCTAACTGTGCTGGAAATCATTTTAACTTCACTGGTAAATAACAAGGCAGATGCTATGCAAACTGAATGTGCCCACACCCCTTTGATAAACACAGAAACACATACTCACAGGTCTAAAAAACCTTTTAGCGCACTAAAACACAATGATTGGTAATGGTATTTGTTTTGCACCAATCATTGGTTATGTTATTAGTTTTGCATGTGTTCAACGGTTTTGGACATGCTAAAGTAGTTTTAGTAAAGCAGGCCCTAAGTCCTAACCATCAATCAATCACTCATCAAATGGGAGTTTCAGGTGTAGTACATGCATTTATCCAACAGAGGTCACCTTTAAGTCTTGAGTGCAGCATTCAGTGCCCTCCAAAATTACTCAGTGGAATCAACCAAAATTTTCACAAATATTTACAACTTTGTTTTCAGTACTTATAGTACTTGCATTGTTTATTTTATGCAGACTACCTTGCTCACTTAGGGTGTGAGTCATTTTGGAGGGCATAGTACACCCTGTTTGAATTTTATGATATTTTTTCTGCCTTTTGTTATATTGCTTTCCCCAATGGACAGTTTGTGCATACGATAAAAACAAAGCGAAATACAAGACCTCCAGGCAGCGCTGATTGAAAATGCAGTTAATCGTGTTCATGTTGTGTCGCAGTGACACCAGGACCCGTTCCTGTCGATGGTGATCTTAACTGTGATCAGTAATGAGAACTGGACGTGTTTCTCACTCACTGAAGGAAGAAGGAGACCAGCGACACACTGACGACCAGGAGGTCCAAAAGGTTGAACCAGTTCCTGCAGAAAGAACCCTGATGCAAAAAAGCACCATGTACGGTCATCTGGACAGAAAAGACAAGAGGTCAACACACTGGCCGTTACATCACTTTACACATTTTTCCATCTGTGTGGTAATGTTAAAGGCTAAAGGTTGGAAACTGAGAGAGTTTGTCAGTTGGTAAAGTTTGTCATTGGTAACTGCGTAACCACAGAGATGATTCAGCAGTAAAATACGTAAGGCCATAGGCCGTTTTACCTTCAGCAAGATTTCAACAGTGAATATGGATGTAAAGGCATAATCAGCATAGCCTAGGACCTGTTGGGAGAAATACAGTGAAGATGATTCTATCGACACCTCAGCAGCCAATCAGTGATGAATATCATCTCAAACTCCAGCTCAGTGCATTCAGAACCAATCACTATATTCAACAAATCTGCTCTCTCCCTTTTACAGAACAGTTTGATCACTCTAAGGAACACATACTAATTTAATTGTGTATACATGACAAATAACATACACCTGACAGTTTATATAGGCTAGTCATGACAAATGGCACTTTGACAAAGGCTGAACATCGATCTTGTAAAAATCACAAATCAGAATAAAGTGTTATTGGTAACCTGATTCCTGAATTCCTTACATTGTTCCTGAAGGAGTGAGCTCTAATTGGATCCTCTGCAGCCAATGAAATGCTGCTGAGGATGATGAAGACCAGAATGAGGTTGGTGAAGATGTGGTGATGAATCAAGGCGTGGCAGCCAACTCTAATCCTGAGAGGCAGAGAGAGGAAACAGAGGCACACAGTAGGCAGAAAGATAAGAGTGGGATGGAGAAAGTGAGGGAGAGATGAAGTGTGAGAGCTGGTAAATGAGAAAGCAGCACACTACAGCAAGATGTGTATTATGTTAGCAAAACAGCATCACTTTAAAATTTTACTTTAAAATAGTGTGTGTGCAGCATGAGTAGTGTGTGGACTGTGTGTGCAGTGTGCGTGTATGTGTTTGTGCAGAATATGTGTTGTTTGTGCTGGCATATGTGGTGTAGTGTGTCTGCAATGTGAGTGTAGCGTATGTGTACTTTGTGTGCAGTAACTCACAGATTAGTGTTGCTGAGGCAGAAGAAGGCACTTCCTTCAGGAATAGGGATAACTTTTTCTTTGGGGGGGGCAAAATCAGCCACATTTAAATTCAGCTGATTACCCCTCTCATCTGGGGGGAGACAGAGCATATGTGAGAACAACAAAAACACAGTCACCTCCCCTCAACCACCTTACAACAACACAGTCACTTCTGCTCAAACACCTTAGTGTGATGGGTTTAGTAGCGGTGAATCAAATGCGAAGGTAAGGGGGTTCAGAACAAGTCACCCACACAGGTGAGGACCACTAAGGGAGTAAAAACTACTAATAAGTAGAAAGAAAAAAGGAATAAATCCTAGTAGCTAAACAGCCAAATAATAATCAACCCAGGAAATAGGGCGAACTCGAAAACACGAGTGAGAGCACAAAACCACGTCTCCCGAGCTCAATACTAGAGCTAACATGGGAAACTAGAAAGGAAAAGAACACCTTAGGCACGTAACACTAAGACGACCGGTAGAAGGTGAAACAAAAGTTAAACCACCAAAAAAAACCTGTCTCAGTGAGAACAGCATGGAAAAAATAGCACAGTGAAGCTAACAGGAGGAAAAATAATCCTATACCTGAATAATAAAGCTAAGAAGCAAGTCCCTCATGAACATAAAACAAGTTTAATATCACAAGGTCGCTTGTACCTGGCTATACCTGGCTTAATGTAATATGGAATGACAAAGAAGCACCGGGGAAGCGGAAGTGAAGAGCTTAAATACCACGCAGGCTGTAGCACAGAAAAAAATAGTAATAGGCCAGGTGATTCAAAACCCCGGAACGTAACGCGGAAAAAATAATAAATAACCCACAAACGATGACACACAGTCACCTCGGCTTATACAAACACAGTCACCTCTGCGTATGTAAACACAGCCACCTCAATTCAAACGCCTTACACAGAGTCATCTCTCCTCAAATACTTTATAATGACAGATATGGTTATGCTACAACATTCTCTCCTGTACATGCTTCTTTCTCTCACACTCACCTCCCTCTTCACCCTCTTCTACCTCTTCACCCTCTTGTAGTGCTTCTAGCTCTTCCTCTTCATCATACTCATCAATATCAACCTGCAGAGAGAAAGAGTAAATACCAGAGGGAGAAGGTTCACTTATACTACAGAGTAACTATAGAAGAGGCCACAGACCATTGTACCCTCAGCCCAGAACCTTCAGACTTCATTAGGGTTCAACTAATAAAAAGGTTACTCCATTGATAGTAAAGAGTAAATATTGGATACGAATACTAGACGAAATACAATAAGAGTGTCTTCACTAATACTAAAGAGTAAATATAAGAGGGGTAATCCTCCTAATATTAATTATTAATAAATATTAATAATTACCAGGAATACTGAAGACTAATACTGAAGAGTAAATATAGAAGGGGTTACTCCACTAATACTGAAGAGTAAATATAGGAGAGGGTTACTCCACTAATACTAAAAAGTAAATACAGGAGGGGTTACTCCACTAATACTAAAGAGTAAATATAAGAGTGGTTACTCCACTAATACTAAAGAGTTAATACAAGAGGGGTTACTCCACTAATACTAAAAGGTAAATACAAGAGGGGTTACTCCACTAATACTGAAGAGTAAATATAGAAGAGGGTTACTCCACTAATACTGAAGAGTTAATATAAGAGTGGTTACTCCACTAATACTAAAGAGCAAACACAGGAGGGGTTACTCCACTAATACTAAAGAGTAAATACAGGAGGGGTTACTCCACTAATACTGAAGAGTTAATACAAGAGGGGTTACTCCAGTAATACTAAAAGGTAAATACAAGAGGGGTTACTCCACTAATACTAAAAGGTAAATACAAGAGGGGTTACTCCAGTAATACTGAAGAGTAAATATAGAAGAGGGTTACTCCACTAATACTAAAGAGCAAATACAGGAGGGGTTACTCCACTAATACTGAAGAGTTAATATAAGAGTGGCTACTCCACTAATACTAAAGAGTAAATACAGGAGGGGTTACTCCACTAATACTAAAGAGTAAATACAGGAGGGGCTACTCCACTAATACTGAAGAGTTAATATAGAAGAGGGTTACTCCACTAATACTAAAGAGCAAATACAGGAGGGGTTACTCCACTAATACTGAAGAGTTAATATAAGAGTGGCTACTCCACTAATACTAAAGAGTAAATACAGGAGGGGTTACTCCACTAATACTAAAGAGTAAATACAGGAGGGGTTACTCCACTAATACTAAAGAGTAAATATAGAAGAGGGTTACTCCACTAATACTAAAGAGCAAATACAGGAGGGGTTACTCCACTAATACTGAAGAGTTAATATAAGAGTGGCTACTCCACTAATACTAAAGAGTAAATACATGTGGGTTACTCCACTAATACTAAAGAGTAAATACAGGAGGGGTTACTCCACTAATACTAAAGAGCAAATACAGGAGGGGTTACTCCACTAATACTGAAGAGTTAATATAAGAGTGGCTACTCCACTAATACTAAAGAGTAAATACAGGAGGGGTTACTCCACTAATACTAAAGAGTAAATACAGGAGGGGTTACTCCACTAATACTAAAGAGTAAATATAGAAGAGGGTTACTCCACTAACACTAAAGAGTAAATACAGGAGGGGCTACTCCACTAATACTGAAGAGTTAATACAAGAGGGGTTACTCCAGTAATACTAAAAGGTAAATACAAGAGGGGTTACTCCACTAATACTAAAAGGTAAATACAAGAGGGGTTACTCCAGTAATACTGAAGAGTAAATATAGAAGAGGGTTACTCCACTAATACTAAAGAGCAAATACAGGAGGGGTTACTCCACTAATACTGAAGAGTTAATATAAGAGTGGCTACTCCACTAATACTAAAGAGTAAATACAGGAGGGGTTACTCCACTAATACTAAAGAGTAAATACAGGAGGGGCTACTCCACTAATACTGAAGAGTTAATACAAGAGGGGTTACTCCACTAATACTAAAAGGTAAATACAAGAGGGGTTACTCCACAAATACTAAAAGGTAAATACAAGAGGGGTTACTCCACTAATACTGAAGAGTAAACATAGAAGAGGGTTACTCCACTAATACTAAAGAGCAAATACAGGAGGGGTTACTCCACTAATACTGAAGAGTTAATATAAGAGTGGCTACTCCACTAATAATAAAGAGTAAATATAGGAGGGGTTACTCAACTAATGCTAAAAGGTAAATACAAGAGGGGTTACTCCACTAATACTAAGAGGTAAATACAAGAGGGGTTACTCCACTAATACTGAAGAGTAAATATAGAAGAGGGTTACTCCACTAATACTAAAGAGTAAATACAGGAGGGGTTACTCCACTAATACTGAAGAGTTAATATAAGAGTGGCTACTCCACTAATACTAAAGAGTAAATACAGGAGGGGTTACTCCACTAATACTAAAGAGTAAATACAGGAGGGGCTACTCCACTAATACTGAAGAGTTAATATAGAAGAGGGTTACTCCACTAATACTAAAGAGCAAATACAGGAGGGGTTACTCCACTAATACTGAAGAGTTAATATAAGAGTGGCTACTCCACTAATACTAAAGAGTAAATACAGGAGGGGTTACTCCACTAATACTAAAGAGTAAATACAGGAGGGGTTACTCCACTAATACTAAAGAGTAAATATAGAAGAGGGTTACTCCACTAATACTAAAGAGCAAATACAGGAGGGGTTACTCCACTAATACTGAAGAGTTAATATAAGAGTGGCTACTCCACTAATACTAAAGAGTAAATACAGGAGGGGTTACTCCACTAATACTAAAGAGTAAATACAGGAGGGGTTACTCCACTAATACTAAAGAGCAAATACAGGAGGGGTTACTCCACTAATACTGAAGAGTTAATATAAGAGTGGCTACTCCACTAATACTAAAGAGTAAATACAGGAGGGGTTACTCCACTAATACTAAAGAGTAAATACAGGAGGGGTTACTCCACTAATACTAAAGAGTAAATATAGAAGAGGGTTACTCCACTAACACTAAAGAGTAAATACAGGAGGGGCTACTCCACTAATACTGAAGAGTTAATACAAGAGGGGTTACTCCAGTAATACTAAAAGGTAAATACAAGAGGGGTTACTCCACTAATACTAAAAGGTAAATACAAGAGGGGTTACTCCAGTAATACTGAAGAGTAAATATAGAAGAGGGTTACTCCACTAATACTAAAGAGCAAATACAGGAGGGGTTACTCCACTAATACTGAAGAGTTAATATAAGAGTGGCTACTCCACTAATACTAAAGAGTAAATACAGGAGGGGTTACTCCACTAATACTAAAGAGTAAATACAGGAGGGGCTACTCCACTAATACTGAAGAGTTAATACAAGAGGGGTTACTCCACTAATACTAAAAGGTAAATACAAGAGGGGTTACTCCACAAATACTAAAAGGTAAATACAAGAGGGGTTACTCCACTAATACTGAAGAGTAAACATAGAAGAGGGTTACTCCACTAATACTAAAGAGCAAATACAGGAGGGGTTACTCCACTAATACTGAAGAGTTAATATAAGAGTGGCTACTCCACTAATAATAAAGAGTAAATATAGGAGAGGTTACTCAACTAATACTAAAAGGTAAATACAAGAGGGGTTACTCCACTAATACTAAGAGGTAAATACAAGAGGGGTTACTCCACTAATACTGAAGAGTAAATATAGAAGAGGGTTACTCCACTAATACTAAAGAGCAAATACAGGAGGGGTTACTCCACTAATACTGAAGAGTTAATATAAGAGTGGCTACTCCACTAATACTAAAGAGTAAATACAGGAGGGGTTACTCCACTAATACTAAAGAGTAAATACAGGAGGGGCTACTCCACTAATACTGAAGAGTTAATACAAGAGGGGTTACTCCACTAATACTAAAAGGTAAATACAAGAGGGGTTACTCCACAAATACTAAAAGGTAAATACAAGAGGGGTTACTCCACTAATACTGAAGAGTAAACATAGAAGAGGGTTACTCCACTAATACTAAAGAGCAAATACAGGAGGGGTTACTCCACTAATACTGAAGAGTTAATATAAGAGTGGCTACTCCACTAATAATAAAGAGTAAATACAGGAGGGGTTACTCCACTAATACTGAAGAGTTAATATAAGAGTGGCTACTCCACTAATACTAAAGAGTAAATACAGGAGGGGTTACTCCACTAATACTAAAGAGCAAATACAGGAGGGGTTACTCCACTAATACTGAAGAGTTAATATAAGAGTGGTTACTCCACTAATACTAAAGAGTAAATACAGGAGGGGTTACTCCACTAATACTAAAGAGTAAATACAGGAGGGGTTACTCCACTAATACTAAAAAGCAAATACAGGGGTGTGTCTATGGGTGGGCTGGGGTGGGCATTGCCCGCCCAGAGATAAGCCTTGCCCACCCAGAGTAATCGTCTGCCCATCCAATAAAAACTGAAAAAATCACCGTTATAGCTATTTTTTTTAGCGTTCATAGTTTTATGTAATTTTGTCATTGGTCATCAAAAAATGCACTGCTTTCTTATTGGCCATTTTGAAGCCAAATCCAGAAATCCACATTTCTCTAATATCTGATTGGTTGATTTGGCCATATAAAACATGGAGACGCAACAAGAGAGAAATAGGTAAGTTTCTTTGACCAATCTATGCTGTCTCTTCTTGATAACTGTAACTGTTACGCATTGCTTAGGATATAATATTCGCTAGCCTAGCTTACTCAGTGAGTTGAGGATAGTGGCGAGAATCTCCGTCTGGGAGATTTGATTTTAAATAGATTGATTACATGTTGCATCTAGCCTAGTTATAGCTGCGATTCTGCTAAACATCTGCAGCATTGCACTAGCTGGCTGCACTTGTGTGTGTGGCGCCCATGTGTGTGTGTGTGTTAGCTAGCCTACTGCTGTGTTTTTAGCTAGTCAGTGGAGTGGCTAAAATATAAATGATGATGAAAATGACGAGCCAGTTACAGTAACGTAGTTTCACATGTAAATAGAAAATAGCACTTGTTTCCAAGATTAGATAATGATTTGATATTGTTGGGCATAAATACAGTTGTCCTCCTATAACTTGAGGGGGGGGGGGGGGGGGGGGGGGGGGGGGAATAAAATTATCGTATCCACTAATATACTGATTAGCCTACACTTTAGCTTTATATGAAAGCATCTCAAATCTCATCTCATCAAGGCTTTGAAAATAAAAATCTTCAAAATGTTAATAAATTAAACATTTTATTTTAGAAAATGCCCTGTGTGAGGTTGTGTAGAAATGCAGGAAATTAGTTTTAATAGACTCAAATTTTTCTGGATTCAGATTAGGGTAGCACCACAGGGGGACAGCTTTTCTACTGCAGAAACACGTTTACCTTTATGTCTTCAACCTCCCCCTCTTTCTTATCTCTGAAAAACAAAAGCAGCACCATTCCTCAGCACAGAACCCAGTTTCAGCCGGCTGTCTGAACACATCTGTGCTCTCAGCTCTCTCTCTCTCTATCTCTCAGCACTTCCCCTGACACGCTGCTCGCAGCAGTCACCACTCCCATCTCGCCCTCCCTGTCTGCCCTCCCTCCATCACATCCTCCCCAGATTCCACTCAGCCTCTTCGCTCTCACTACGTACTTTTTCTTTTTGCCACCTCCATCTCCCCCGGCCAAGTTATCCACAGCAATGGCCAAGAAAACGTTTAGCAAGATGTCTGACAGGGGCGGTCAAGGAACCCATTGAGACAGCGGGAGATGGAGTGAGAAATGACATTACATCACATTACGTTACAATCACATTACATTACAATCACTTAGCAGACGTTCTTGTCCAGAGAGACTTTCAGAAGTGGAGAACATTAGCATTAGTCATAGAAATACAAAAGTGTGATATATCTAAGAAGGCGCAGAAGGCCCATTTACAATCGATAAGCAAAATATTAACCTCAGATACCAACAACTTGTATAGTAACAAAAGTAAATGCTACTAGACCATTATCTCAAAAGGCAATCCAAAGAAAGAAAGATAGCTAAAGAGGGTCAGGGGAGCCATGGTGAAGAGGAGGTTCTTCAGTCTGTGTTGTAAGATGGGCAGGGTTTCTGCTGTCCTGACTGTAGTAAAAAACCCTACTCCACCAATGGGAGACCAGAATATATAGCAGACGTAACCTGGAAGTACAGGTAAGTGGGGGGGGGGGACGGGCCAGGCCAGGGTCAGGAGACAGACAGGTGGGCACAGAGGGATAGAGGAGCACGGGTGACTTGGAGAAGTGGAGGATACAGTTGCCGCAGATGAACAGAATGACAAAGTAAACGCACACAATCATCCCTGGGAAGTAGGGGCCTCCGTACGCCATGATGCCATCGTACATCACCACATTCCAGTCCTCTCCCGTCAGGATCTGTGCATACAAAAAATCTGGTTTGAAATTAATTAAAGATACCTATTTATAATAGTGATGAAAAAAAAAAATTGCTAGGAGACAGGGAATAGAAGAAAGAGGTTTAACAGGGTCATGTACAAAGATAAAAATGTAACTATATCAGTAGAGCAGAACTAAAGGGCCCTGCAGGAATTACACAGGCAGTCAGTTGGAGAAATCACAGAACGTCCTGTTTCCATTGGATTCCATTGGACTGATACTGTAATGCCTCTATTTCAATATGCTTAACCAGCCATATGCTGCATGTAATGTGTCAATGATAACACACAGTATATACTGGTGAAATACATCCTCTATATTTACTAATTACAAGATGCAGGATATTTATGGACCTTCACCTATGGGATGTTGGGGGGGGGGTTGGGTGTATACGGATGAGTTTGGTCACCTGGAAGCAGGTAAGCAGGGCCTGTGGGAAGGTGTCGAAGGTGCTGCGCTTGGTCTGTGTCTCATCAAAGTTGAACTTCCCGCCAAAGAGCTGCATCCCAAGGAGGGCGAAGATGATGAGGAAGAGGAAGAGAAGCAGTAGCAGTGAGGCAATGGATTTCATGGAGTTCAGCAGCGAAGCCACCAGGTTGGACAGAGCCGTCCAGTGACTGGGAGAAGCAAACGACAGGGGTCAGAGGTCAAGGGTCAGCTAAACGGGCAAGAATGTTTGCATGTCATCGGGTTTTATTTTTAATTCAGGCGCTGCTCAGATCCACTAATTCTACATCATATGAATGTATCAATCAAGCCATTGGCCTGTGCAGGCGAAAGGCTATTATTCAGAGCAGCGACAGCCAATCAGAGCCCTCATAACATACCGTGTGACCTTAAATATGCGCAGCAGACGCACACATCGCAGCACAGAGATCCCCAGAGGAGGCATGATTTCCAGCTCCACCAGGATTGTCTCCACGATGCCCCCACACACCACGAAGCAGTCAAAGCGGTTAAAAAATGCCACAAAGTACACCTGCAGCCCCAAACTGTACATTTTCAGCAACATCTCCAATGTGAACAGAGACAGCAGCACCTTATTGGCAATGTCTGGAGGAGAGATAGAGAAATACAGAGAGAGAGAGTTATTGAGTGGTGCAGGCACACAGTTATTTGGTGGTGCAGGCACACAGATATTTGGTGGTGCAGGCACACAGTTATTTGGTGGTGCAGGCACACAGTTATTTGGTGGTGCAGGCACACAGTTATTTGGTGGTGCAAGCACACAGTTATTTGGTGGTGCAGGCACACAGTTATTTGGTGGTGCAGGCACACAGTTATTTGGTGGTGCAGGCACACAGTTATTTGGTGGTGCAGGCACACAGTTATTTGGTGGTGCAGGCACACAGTTATTTGGTGGTGCAAGCACACAGTTATTTGGTGGTGCAAGCACACAGTTATTTGGTGGTGCAGGCACACAGTTATTGGGTGGTGCAGGCACACAGATATTTGGTGGTGCAGGCACACAGTTATTTGGTGGTGCAGGCACACAGTTATTGGGTGGTGCAGGCACACAGTTATTAGAGACATGCACAGAGGACAGTACCCACCCTGGACCTCTGTGAGCCAGTTAGGTTGGTTGTAATGCTCAGAAGCACTGGTGACAGTGTTGAGGAACACAAGGAGCAGCACCAGCCAGTAGAAGGTGACTGACTTCACCGCAACTCTGCAGTTCCTACGGCATGCGCGATTCCAACGACGCATCATCCGGCTGAACACAATAATCCAAAGTCAACACGCGCTAACAGGACCCCAAGTGTTAACAGTGCCCCATGAGCTAACAGGATCCCAAATGCTAAAAAAAAACCCACACACAAACAGGATTCCACATCAGCACATGACCACACAACCCTGCAGTAACACACACTAACAGAACCACACACGCTAACAGGGCCTCCTATGATAACAGAACCCCACAAAATAGGACTAAAAAAGACCCCCACATTAGGACACATTAACAAGCTCCCACAGCCTAACAGGGTCAAACATCAGTATATGCCAAGATGAGCAAACATAAGCACACACTAAATATCCACATCGGACTCACCAGAGAGGGTTTTTCATAATTCGAGCACTGGCAGCAATATTGAAAATAAATGAATGAATAAATAAATAAAAGCCATTAGGAAAAATGAAATGAAACAAAACATATAACAATTTTCAACATCCATACAGATACAACCCTGAATTATCTTTGGTAATTATCCTTGGTGATTAATTTATTCAGGCATTTTCCCTTCAAAACAACAGCTTTGATTGAACTATGAATATGAAAAAATAGGTGGGGGGTAGAGTGTTCAAGTGGGGGTAGAGGGTTCAGGTGTGGGCAAAATGTTCAGATGGGGGTTCAGGTGGGGGCAGAGTGTTCCCGTGGGGGTATAGTGTTCAGGTTGGGGCAGAGTGTTCAGGTGGGGGCAGAGTGTTCAGGGGTGTTACCAGCAGGCTGCACAGCAGTCTGTGTGGTCTTCATCAATGTTCTCAGTGTTCTCAGACGCTGTATCACTGGGAGGAAGACTTGCTGAATGAGTGAGAGAGAGAGTGAGAATGAGAGTGTGAGAGAGAGAACAGGGTCAGGTCACTGGTTATCTCTGGTCAGATATATAAAAAAGCAGCGCAACATGTGTGTTAATCGGGGCTGAACACAGTGAAATAAACACTCAACTCAGTCAGTGTCAGCCTTACTAAGACAAGTTGAAGTCAGTAACGTTACTGTAATTTTGTTTTTCTAACTGTAACGTTAGAACTCTGACAACAGTAGACTTAGTTACCCTGGTTACAGCGCCGCAATGATTTATGGGAGTTGGGGCTTGAACGGCTGAGAAATATCAGTGCAGGCTGTCTATAAATAAACATTTCTTAATGTTTTCAATACAAAATGTAACTACATTTAATGAGAAGAAAACAAAAGTGGCTACACATTTATCCTGGTTATGTTATGATACAAAAATACTAGCCGTGTTTTACAGCCATACGAAAATATTAATTTCCATATTAGTTCACAGCATCCATGCTCATAGCAGCTATCAACAGAGAAAAAGCTTGAAAAATTGCTGAAACTTTTCAGAAGTCCTAAAATATTGGCCTAAAGGTTCATTACAGTGAACTACCCCTTTACATCTCCACATTCTGTACACAGTGCAATTGATTTTAATCTTCATTTTAGATTTTTTCTTCCTTTTTGTCTCATTCCTTTCCTTTTTTTCTCATTTTATGAGACGCACATTGAATTGTAATTGTTACATTACATTACAGACATTTAGCAGACGCTCTTATTCAGAGTGACTTACACAACTTCTTATTACATCTTATTACATTTATCCTTTCATACAGCTGGATATATTCTGGAGCGGTTCAGGGTAAGTACCTTGCTCAAGGGTACAACAGCAGTGTCCTACCTGGAAATCGAACCTGCAACCTTTCGGTTACAAGGCCAGTTCCTTAACCACTATACTACACTGCTGCCCCTATTTCCCCATCCTCAATTGTTGTATGAAATGTGCTATATAAATAAGATTTGATTGATTTGACTGATAGTCATAGACAGAGAGGAAAATAATAGTGAAAATACCATGTGTTTCATTGGAGTGACTGAACCAGCCAAACTTTCCTCTCTTCTTATCAGCCAGGTCCCCCAATGTGACACCTACAGAGAGAGCAGCACTGAGTCAGAGTGAGGAGAGAGAGCAGCACTGAGTCAGAGTGAGGAGAGAGAGCAGCACTGAGTCAGAGTGAGGAGAGAGCAGCACTGAGTCAGAGTGAAGAGAGAGCAGCACTGAGTCAGAGTGAGGAAAGAGAGCAGCACTGAGTCAGAGTGAGCAGCACTGAGTCAAAGTGAAGAGAGAGCAGCACTGAGTCAGAGTGAAGACTGATGAGAGAACAGCACTGAGTCAGAGTAAAAAGAGAGAGCAGCACTGAGTCAGAGTGGGGACTGAAGAGAGAGCAGCACTGAGTCAGAGTGGGGACTGAAGAGAGAGCAGCACTGAGTCAGAGTGAGGACTGAGGAGAGAACAGCACTGAGTCAGAGTGAAGACTGAGGAGAGAACAGCACTGAGTCAGAGTGAGGACTGAAGAGAGAACAGCACTGAGTCTGAGTGAAGAGAGAGCAGCACTGAGTCAGAGTGAGGAGAGAGAGCAGCACTGAGTCAGAGTGAGGAGAGAGAGCAGCACTGAGTCAGAGTGAAGAGAGAGCAGCACTGAGTCAGAGTGAAGAGAGAGCAGCGCTGAGTCAGAGTGAAGAGAGAGCAGCACTGAGTCAGAGTGAAGAGAGAGCAGCACTGAGTCAGAGTGAAGAGAGAGCAGTGCTGAGTCAGAGTGAGGAGAGAGAGCAGCACTGAGTCAGAGTGAAGATAGAGCAGCACTGAGTCAGAGTGAAGAGAGAGCAGCACTGAGTCAGAGTGAGGAGAGAGAGCAGCACTGAGTCAGAGTGAGGAGAGAGCAGCACTGAGTCAGAGTGAAGAGAGAGCAGCACTGAGTCAGAGTGAAGAGAGAGCAGTGCTGAGTCAGAGTGAAGAGAGAGCAGCACTGAGTCAGAGTGAGGACTGAGGAAAGAACAGCACTGAGTCAGAGTTAGGACTGAAGAGAGAGCAGCACTGAGTCAGAGTGAGGACTGAGGAGAGAACAGCACTGAGTCAGAGTTAGGACTGAGGAGAGCAGCACTGAGTTAGAGTGAGGACTGAGGAGAGAACAGCACTGAGTCAGAGTGAGGACTGAGGAGAGAGCAGCACTGAGTCAGAGTGAGGACTGAGGAGAGAGCAGCACTGAGTCAGAGTGAGGACTGAGGAGAGAGCAGCGCTGAGTCAGAGTGAGGACTGAGGAGAGAATAGCACTGAGTCTGAGTGAGAAGAGAGAGCAGCTCTGAGACAGTGAGGAATCACAAACTGGGCGAGGTTACACTCACGTCTACTGCCATCCTCATCATCCTCGTCCACGTCTTCGGCCTGAGTGATCCACTCCATGTATCCGCACAGATCCTCCTCCATCTGTTGCTTCTCACGCAGTTTCTGAAAATCTCCACGAGCCTTCGCCTTCTCCCTCTCTTTAGAGAACTCTCTGGGGAAACAACAGCCCATTATACATACAAACACACACACACACACACACACACACACACAAACATTGATTCGATTTTTGAGAGTTTTAGGAAACTTACCCGCTCAGCACACCCAACACCAGGTTGAGCACAAAGAAAGAGCCAAAAATGACCAGGCTGACAAAGTAGATGCAAGGTAACTCAATGCCAATAGCATCATTCATCTAAAGGGAGAAACAGAGAGATACAATACATTTCATATTATCATTATTGATGTGTATGTGTGTATGTATGTATGTATGTATGCATTTGTTTTTGCAGTTGCATTATTATCTACCCGTTCTTCATGTATGAATGTATTTCAATTTTTTTCTTTATTTAGTATTGTACAAAGGTAAAGATGTTACCAGTTACCTGCTTTGGCAATATTGTTTTGATACATTCATGCCATGAGAGAAAGAGAGCTAGAAAAACATTACCCAACAGACTCAAAAAGAGATACAGGAACACATGGACACAGGGGCATTACCCAGTACAGCACGTCAGTCCAGCCCTCCATGGTGATGCACTGGAAGACCGTCAGCATGGCAAAGAAGAAGTTATCAAAGTTGGTGATGCCCCCATTCGGCCCGTCCCACTTTCCTCTGCACTCCGAGCCGTTTACCATACACTGCCGGCCGTGACCGGCGAACGCACACGGAACAGGGTCATCTTCCACATTGATATCTAAAAAAGAAACAGCCTCAGACAGCATGCACGTATGCTACTTTCTGTTACTCGGGTTCTGATCATTGTGACAGAAAGAATGGCATGGCTACGATGCTACAATAGAACAATATTATACTGTTTACAACGCTGCCATAATTGCACACTACAGAGTGTTTAATAATGAGTTCTTCTATAAGCACCTTTCAGCGGAAATGAGTCCATACATAATTATACTGAGGTGGCAATGTTGTATAATTGTTAGGGAACTGGGCTGGTAACCTAAAAGTTAGGTTCTGTTCCCTGGTAGGATAGTGCCATTGTACCCTTGAGGTACTTAACCTGAACTGCTTCAGTATACATCCAGTTGTATATTGTTTAAAAAGCCGGGTAAGCCCTGGGTAAGAGCGTCTGCTAAATGCCAGTAATATAATGTACTGAGACTATGCCAATAAAAGAGAAAGGCCTTCATCATTATCGGAAACATGTGGAATCAGAGCTTTAAAGTGTGACAAAACAGTCACATGACCACACAGTCACATGACCCATCCCTCAGATAGCACATGTCTGAATACGATGGATGTTTGAAGGGTGAAGCAGATGCTGGACCTGAACCGATGTAGTAGCAAGTCTTGTGCATCCTGCCGATGAAGAGTTCCAGGCCGATGATGGCGTAGATGATGATGACGAACAGCACCAGCAGGGCGATGTGCAGCAGAGGCACCATGGCCTTCATAATGGAGTTCAACACAATCTGAAGACCTGGATACACACACACACATGCACACACACATTCATTTTTCTTTCTGTATTTGGAATCACACCTAAAAATAAGGCAGAATATTTATTTATTCCTGATGTCACAGATGCCTTTGACTTTGCATTTACCCAATGTTAATGTCAATACACATTCAAAGATCCACTGCACATACAGTGCCCTCCACTATTATTGGCACCCCTGGTAAAGATGAGTAAAAAGGGTTATAAAAAATGCACCGTTTGGTGAATTAGCTTAATCTCACACTGAAAAAATGACAAAAATCCAAACTTTAATTGAAGTAAATTTATTATGAGAAAAAAAAATCCCTCATCAAAAAATAATAATTTTTAACAAAACCACGTGTGCCACAATTCTTGGCACCCCTACATTTATATATAGAATAAAGTAATCAGTTTTAATATTTGGTCGCATATCCTTTGCAAGCCATGACTTCCTGATGTCTGTGGCCCAACAATATCAA
Source organism: Ilyophis sp. 1 JC-2022 (assembly GCA_022702515.1). Taxonomy (NCBI): domain Eukaryota; kingdom Metazoa; phylum Chordata; class Actinopteri; order Anguilliformes; family Synaphobranchidae; genus Ilyophis; species Ilyophis sp. 1 JC-2022. Next base: position 29,767,092 of record CM040402.1, on the reverse strand, counting down.
AAGACTCTTGATATCTTATTTCCTGGTACTCTTACAAGCGATACTATAACGTCTCTGCATTTGAATGGATCTCTATGGGAATTGGGGGGTAGATTTAGCTGTAAATTATGCTGGAACAGTACGGGATACATGGTTGGTAAAATGGCTGTAAGTCATCAAGGGTTTGATGTATTAAACAAGCTTCAAACCATCACTCTGCTGCCAGATATGCAGTAGAGATAGATAGTTGGATCACTTTAAGGGTTGTTTCTCCTGACACAATTTCCTATTGAACTCTATGGAAAAATAAGTCAGGAGAAGAAACCCTTCAAGTTATCCATCCATATCTACTGTATTTCTGACAGCAGAGTGATGGTTTAAGGCTTGTTTGATACAACTGACCCTTGATGACTTAGAGCCATTTAGCCAACCATGTGTTCCATACTGTTCCAGTATAATTTACAGCTAAATCTAGTCCCACCTCCCAATTCCCATAGAGATCCATTCAAATGCAGAAACGTTATAGGAGACTAATGTCACAAACATCAGAAAATCATGGCATGCAAAGAATATGTGACCAAATATAAAAAATTATTACTTTATTCTATATATAAATGCAGGGGTGCCAATAATTGTGGCACACGTGGTTTTGTTAAAAATAATAATTTCTTGATGAGGGATTTTTTTTTCTCATAATAAATTTACTTCAATTAAAGGTTGGATTTTTCTCATTTTTTCAGTGTGAGATTAAGCTAATTCACCAAACGGTGAATTTTTTATAACCCTTTTTACTCATCTTTACCAGGGGTGCTAATAATAGTGGAGGGCACTGTATATCCACACCTAAAACCACACCAAAAACACAGAGAACACAGCAGTGAGTGAGTGTGTGTGAGGTGAGTGAGTGTGTGTGAGGTGAGTGTGTGAGTGTGTGTTGCAGGTTATTCAGTAATTGGTGTGTGAGTGTGTGTGCGCGCGAGTGTGTGTGTGTTTTGTTGGTTATTCAGTAATTAGTGTGTGTGTGTGTGTGTGTGTGTGTGTGTGTGTGTATGCGTGTGTGTGTGTGTGTGTGTGTGTATGCGTGTGTGTGTGTGTGTGTGTGTGTGTGCGCGGAGGGGAAAGAGCAGCGGAGACGCACTGGGCACTCCGGAGACCAGTCGCAGGGGTCGCAGTACTCTGAACGCTCTCAGAGCCTTAACATCCAGACCGCCCGGCTTCCCGGCCATGTGATGAGCATCTCCTGGCTTATGAGTCATCGTCTCCAGCACCACACTAAACAACCTGCAACACACACACACACACACACACACACACACACACACACACACACACACACACACACACACACACATACACCAATTACTGAATAACCGGAAACACACACACACACACCAGTCCCTCAAGACCCCTTCCTTTACCTGGCTGAAAAGCACGTTTCCATACCATGCAGTTTACAGTGATTCTAATGAAAGGGAAGAGGTACACAACACCAGCCTCCCATTGCTATTTACATTTTAGACTTACCAGAGACATAAAACATTTTTAACACAGGCAGTGTACCAGTATACACACAGGCTGCTTATTTTGCAGTTTTGAGACGAGTGAAGATATAACATATTTATCTTGCCAGTATACTTGTAGGCTATAAATGCATTGGTATAACAGATGTAGTCAGTTAGTTGTAATACCTGAACGAGACATCAATTAATTTGTTAATGCGCTCTTGTTCACATTAGTACACGTGAACGAGCATTAAGGAAAAATGCATCACAATACACAAAAAAATTATTATAATCAACGACTCCTTACCCAGACAACTTAAATTGGGACTAACCGGAAGTGGAGCACACAGAGCTCCCTGTTCACTATAAATGTATTTTGTTCTGAGCTCTGTGTCCTCCAGCTTTCCTTATTTCAGGTGAATCCCAGTGAAGTTGTCCGGGTAAAAAGTCCTCTATTACAGTTGGTTGTTGAGCATCTATTTAGTCCTCTATTCTACAGCTGGCCTGTAGCGTGTCTTGGACAAGCACACATTTTTTTTACTATCTACACACAATAATACAAACAACCAGAGCATGTAATGCAGTGCTTGAAAAAATGGCGCTCCTACAATTGAGACAAATTACACAGCTGGAAAGAACTGATGAACAACCCATCATTTGTACATGTGCTTGTCCTTATCAATTGAGCATTTCCGCCAGTCAATATGAAATTCGTATCCTTTGAACTTCATTTGAAAGACAACATGCACAGCCAGTTTCATGTTTCCCTGTCCTCATAGTTCAATGCAAAGCCTATGATGTCATATACTGTATCGGAAAGAGACAAACTTCCCCCCCCGCCCCCTGCGCGTCCTCATAATTACACTTATCACTTATAATTACACTTATAATTATACACTTACATTTTCTAGCTATAACTTTGCCTTACATCCGATTCTCTTCTGTCTGATGGTTAATCTGAATGCATTAATGGCAACCAAAAACTTGCAGTTGGTGAAATGCTTCACGGAGCTGTATTACTATGCAAAATTGCTAGGCACAACATAATTAAAAAAATGTGTTTATATTTTTATACCATATGAGATCGAGTCAAGCTATATCATTATAGGGGTGTGCTGACTTGTCATAAAATACAATGATCATTACTTCTTTGGACACTATTACAACCAGGATTATCAGAACCATTTTGGAGTTATTGATTATCAGGGGGAGAAAAGGCTGAATATTTCAGAGAAAATTTAATTGAAAACCAGCAAGTAATTTGAAATTCCATTTTAATTGGATAGAATTGCTGCCAATCAATAAACGAGCATTGTGACTGTAGTGCGTATCTCCTACGCCCCGCCTTTATTCTGTCCATGCACCAGGCTTGACTCACACGCGCACACACCTCAGTGATTCTCCGATTGCGGTTGGCAAGGGACCGGCGGTGGGGATTTAGCATGGATAAACGGGCGTTGCTGCTCTTCACATCATATTATTAAGGGAATCATTTTAATGAGTATATTGTCATCCCTGAAATATTTGATTTTGCACATAAGCGTGCAATATGAAAAACGCTAACTCCCCCAAAACTCAATTTCTAATGGCAGTGAAGGCCAGGCAGTGTAAGGGAACTGGCCTGTGAATTTGGACTGCAGTGCCCACTCCAGTAATACTCAGTTCCAATGAATGGCATTGGACTAATGCAGACTTATCTGCCATGTAAAAACCTTCTGAGGGCCATGAGGAACTGGGGGAGAACTGAGCGGAGAGCCGAGTACAGTATGTGTACATCAGATTAACAGAGAAAAGGGACGAAGGGAAAAGAGATTTTACAGAGAGTTTAGAGAGAGGGATAGACAAGGAGAAAGGGATTGGTCTCTGTGCCACTCTGACTAATGGACACATCGGGTCAGATAATCTGAGGAAGAGAGCTAAAGAGGAGTGGGAGGAAAGGGGAGGACAGGAGAGCGGTCAGAGAAAAGATGTGAGACAGGAAAGGGGGAGAAAGGAGGGGAGACAGGAAAGGGGGAGGAAAGCATAGCGTACCCCACGATGACGATGACAAAATCCAGCATGTTCCAGCCGTTGCGGATGTAGGAGGTGGGGTGCATGACTAACCCATACGCCAGAATCTTCAGAAATGTCTCCAAGGTGAAGATGATCAGAAACACATACTCCACTTGTTCCTACAGGGACACAGAGATACACTCTTGGCCTGATGAATTAACCCGTCCTATTCGATTCAGTTCAATTCAATTGAATTTCATTCATCCTTAGCCATCTACAGAAGGTTAAGATGAAACTCACTGTTCCAGTCATTTGCTTTCAATTACAAGACACTCAGTCTTGTCACTTATTGGCTTTACGTATATATCAGCTGGGATGTCAGGATTTAAAGAGATGGAGATAAAGTTAAAATATGTGATTAGCATGTGCTCTGGCTCTAATTATTCAGCAGGTGAATTTTCTGAATAAAAAGCATTCCCTGCAGACAGAGAGCAGCTCGGTGTAGCTCGGTGTAAGGTGGTGTAGGTGGGTCCAGGATGGTGTTTTTTGGTGGTGGTGTAGGTGTGTGCAGAGCAGGGAGGTGTACCTAAGTGTAAGGTGGTGTAGGTGGGTCCAGGATGGTGTATTTGGGTGGTGGTATATGTGGGAGCAGGGCAGGGAGGTGTAGTTGGGTGCAGGGCAGTAAATGCAACCCAGAGGGGAGTTTAATATAGACTTCCAGAGGATTACCAATCTGTCATCATCCTGTTCAGACTGGTACATGCACACACACACACACACACACACACATGCACACGCACACACGCACGCACGCACGCACGTGCACACACGCGCACACACACACTGTTCTGTTCTGCGCACAGCCTGGCCACACACAATCTCACACACACCAAAAAAGAGAGATTCAGACAGATCGAAAGAGAGGAAGAGATGTACTGAGATAGAGGAGGGGGGAGAAGCAGAGAGAGAGATGGACAGCAGAGGGGAGGGAGAGATGGAGAGGAGGAGAGAGAGCGGGAGAGGGAGGGGAGAATAAGCTGCTTATCGAGGCCCACAGCAGCCAAGCGAACAAGCAGTTACAATCTTTCCCAAACCCCGTACTCTCTCTCTCCCTCTTTCCTGTAACTCGCTCCATCACCCTGTCCCTCACCCCAACCCCTCATTTTCAATCCCTCTATTTAAACTCTCACTCTCTCCCCCCTCCAACGTGTCATCCATCCTATCTCCCTGACTATCATCCTGACTGCTCTCAGTCCTGGGGAGGAGGGGGGGGGGGATTCCTGTGGAAAAACTGGATTAATGCAAATGTACGTGCTTTCTATATGGAACCCAACAGAAAATATGAAAGCAAAAAAAACTAAGAAAACCACAGGGTTTTGACTCATTTACAATCTGCATTAATACAGTCAGGCTCTGAATCCCAGATGGGCTTTAGAGATAAACTAAAGCATAATTGTTCATTATTATCAGTGATTTGAGACGGCGTCTTCCCCAAGAATATGACTTATTATTGAAACAATGTACAGTATGTGGTGTATAATAAACTCTAATAGACTCATAACAGTTGTGGGTCACGTGTGCCACATTTCCTCCATGTTTGATAGAATCCCTCCTAGATACGATCGGTTTCTTGGAGTTTCCAAAGAAAATGAGTCCGCATCCTATTTATTTACATAACCTTTGCAGTTTGTTTCAAAGCGACATTACCGAACAAGCTAGCTAGAACTGGCTATCTTTAAATTGAAGCAGTGGAAAATGATCTGGTTTGGAGTGCTTTGGCGACAGGTTAGATAACTAGCTAATGTTAGCCAACAATATTCAATACAAAAAGCTATATATTAACTTCTTTATTGTAATTATTTACAAAAGCACATGACAGATTAATTACCCAGCACTAGCCAACTTTAAATAAATATATTTGAAAAAATATATACTTTCGTGTTTTCCCACAGAAACCAATATTTGATCTTGTTCATTTGTGAGTCTGCATTTAAGACTGCTGTCCCATTTGTGTTGGGGTGATGGAATTCTACTGGGTAGAGATACTACTGGGTTAGCAAAGTTTTTCAGAAATCATCAGAAAGTAATGGGAGGAAATGGGCACAAGCAAATAAAACCAAATCTACAGTACAAATGTGTTTTCACAAAGAGGAAGCAGCTGCTAAGACTCCACAAGAGAACATTCTGAAGTCTCCTGGAACACCTGAACTTAATAAACCAATGAGGCTTGGATGTAACATGCACAATTAATTTCTGCATTGTTACAATATAAAATTAGTAAACACAGCAATTCCAAAATATCTGAGATATGTACAGTAATAAAGATATTAAAAATAACAATAATAATAATAATACTAATAATGATGTCAGATAAGAAATTATTTGATTAATGGCTGTTAATAATCAAATAGGCTGTTTATGCCCCCCCCAGCCAAGATGTCACAGTGTGTGCCTTTATATGGTAAAAGTGGGATATCCATTGGTTTATTATTAAATGGTGCCATGCTTAGTAGAGAATGTGAAAATAGCGCTAAGAATAGACCAAGAACGTATCAATGGCAAGCTTCTTGCGTTCCGTGTCCAAAGCAGAAATGCATTTTCACTGAGATGGACAGTGCTAGTGTCAAATAACATGCATAAAAACAGCTGTAACGGGGTGCAATGTAATGTAATGGACTTTTATGTGGTGTAATGGGTTTTTTGTGGTGTAATGAGCTTTGTGTGGTGTTGTGGGCTTTGTGGGGTGTAATGGGTTTTTTTGTGGTGTAATGGGCTTTGTGTGGTGTAGTGGGCTTTGTGTGGTGTAATGGGCTTTGTGTGGTGTAATGGGCTTTGTGTGGTGTAATGGGCTTTGTGTGGTGTAATGGGCTTTGTGTGGTGTAGTGGGCTTTGTGTGGTGTAATGGGCTTTGTGTGGTGTAGTGGGCTTTGTGTGATGTTGTGGGCTTTGTGGGGTGTAAGTAGGGTTGCGAGATGTAACCCCACAGCTGCACAGGGATGGGCAAAATGAGGACGATCTCTTTATTGGATCAAATTTAAATGAAGCATGTGGGATTATTATTCAACACAGGCACAAATTCCATCAAATGGGATTAAAGTGAAGAAAAAAATAATTATTAAACGTAGAAAGGGAATGTGCAAAACATAATGTCATCACATCTTGACGCTCAGATACTTCATTTTTGTGTTTTCATTACAAAACATGCCAATTCTTGTTTTCTGCCATTTTCACTCCGGTAATCGTTGTTGCACAGTAATTATCACTCTTTTATTGCATCTAATAATTATTATTATTATGAGTGACTACAAACATGCCATAAAATTCACAACCAGAAAAATAAACAGATGACTAACCGTATCATCAGTCCCACCACCGCCACCCTCATCATCACCATCACCGCCACCGCCACCGCATCATCATCATCATCATCATCATCGGTACTCACCAGGTCATGGTTGGTAGCGTTTGAGTCATCCTCCGGAAAGGGTTTTGACACGCCCAGAGCCACACAGTTAGCAAAGATGGCGATAAGGATGAAGACATCAAAGGGTCTGCAGAGCACATTTAAGGAAACCAACCAACTCCAACAAGAGCGTGCAGGGACTCTAGATATGTTACTTGCCATGTCCAACCAACTCCAACAAGAGCGTGCAGGGACTCTAGATATGTTACTTGCCATGTCCTGCATCTGAAAGCGTTTACTCTGCTCTGCTCCTCATTTACTCTGCTCTCTGTTGCTCCTACATTGAGAGTGGGTTTGGCTGCTAAACTCGTTACTTGGGAAGATTTTTCCTGGAAGGGGCATGAATATCCAGAAGATCCAGTATATTGTTTCTGGCGTATTTTATGAAACTTATTATCAGTGGACATTTACCTGTGAAAATTGTTTTTTTTTGCGAAATTCTAAATTGTTTGACAAGCTTACTTCTGCAGTTCTACTTCACCTACCTTTATTTATTTGTTTCCACCAATCGTGAAGCTTTACTGTAATAATTCAGAATACTGTACACAACACATTTGTAGTCATTCACAATATAAACGTATGGGTGCTTTCATGGTATTGAACCAATTTTAAAATCACACAACTTTGTAATTACTCACTATTGAACAAAACTCCTGACATGTATCCCAGGTGTTTGGGGTCGCTGTCAGCAGCTACTATATTACCATTAGTATTTACTGCATAATACATAGCTACTGTACTATCACTGTCAGCATCTACCTTATCAAGGGCAATTATATCACTCTCAATATGTAGTATGTCAGCATCCACTATATCACCACTAGTATCTGCTGTATCAATTATATTGACTATATTTCAATTAGTATCTTCCGTATCATAATTTATCATCTACTGTATCGCCACTGCCAGTATTTACTCTATCCCTATCAATATTACTTTATCACCGCTGTCAGTATCTACTGTGTCACCACTGTCAGTATCTACTGTGTCACCGCTGTCAGTATCTACTGTGTCACCGCTGTCAGTATCTACTGTGTCACCGCTGTCAGTATCTACTGTGTCACCGCTGTCAGTATCTACTGTGTCACCGCTGTCAGTATCTACTGTGTCACCACTGTCAGTATCTACTGTGTCACCACTGTCAGTATCTACTGTGTCACCACTGTCAGTATCTACTGTGTCACCACTGTCAGTATCTACTGTGTCACCACTGTCAGTATCTACTGTGTCACCACTGTCAGTATATACTGTGTCACCACTGTCATATGTACTTTATCAACTTGGATACTTCCACTCCACGATGGAGAGTGCCGCTCTGCGGATGGGGTTATTGAGGCGGAGGCAAAAGAGGGCACGTGGTGCACGCAGCACCGCGCTGCCGCCCTGCACCTGCTTCTTGGCGTGCCCGCTCTTCTTCCGCTGTGTGCCGGTGGAGCTGGTGGTGGAGTTCATCGTGTCAGTTCTGTTCATCTTCCTCCTTCCGTTTTCCTCCGAGTCCTGCCATGCCATATCTGCATTCTCGTCTTCCCCTTCATCGTCCCCCTCTCCCTCCGCCTCTTCCTCCTCTCCTCCACCTTCTGCCTCACTGGCGTTGGAGAATCCTTCCAGTCCATTGCCTGAGGAACAGAAGAGAACATCTGCTCAGCACCTTTCTACGTACACCCACCTCAGAGCGACACTGACACACACGTGCCGAGGGGAGACACTGACATGAACCGCAGTAATGATACACACACCTCAGAGAATCACTGCCACTAACTGCAGTACTGATACACCTCAGAGAGTCACAGCCACTAACTGCAGTACTGATACACACACCTCAGAAAGTCACTGCCACTAACTGCAGTACTGATACACCTCAGAGAGTCACAGCCACTAACTGCAGTACTGATACACCTCAGAGAGTCACAGCCACTAACTGCAGTACTGATACACCTCAGAGAGTCACAGCCACTAACTGCAGTACTGATACACACACCTCAGAAAGTCACTGCCACTAACTGCAGTACTGATACACCTCAGAGAGTCACAGCCACTAACCGCAGCACTGATACACACACCTCAGAGGGTCACTGCCACTAACCGCAGTACTGATACACCTCAGAGAGTCACAGCCACTAACTGCAGTACTGATACACCTCAGAGAGTCACAGCCACTAACCGCAGCACTGATACACACACCTCAGAGGGTCACTGCCACTAACCGCAGTACTGATACACCTCAGAGAGTCACAGCCACTAACTGCAGTACTGACACACCTCAGAGAGTCACAGCCACTAACCGCAGCACTGATACACACACCTCAGAGGGTCACTGCCACTAACCGCAGTACTGACACATTTTCAGAGGTGGAAAGTCCAGGGGTCAGAAAGTAAGAGTCCTGCCATGTGTTTCTTCCACCCATGAACTGAGCTGATTTCACTAATTAGTTCTACCTCCTGGCTGAAGGATTGTGCTAATTAGCAAATCCAGGCGATTGGAACCAAATACTGGGGTGGACTTTTACTTTCTGAACCCGGATTTTACACCGCTGCACATTTTAGAGGGAGGGAGACTGCCTCCACCAAAGGACATGCATAAACCAACCACAAAGGTGTAAGAAAATGAGTCAGGGATTCCTTTTAAAATTTAATCAAATACAAATTCTGTGATTCATAGAAAACTGGTCATTTTCAAAGTTAATAAAGTTTCAGGTTTAGGCAAAGACCACTGAGCTGTTTCTGAACATTACACATCAATTTTGCTTTGGAAAGGTTATTCATTCATTCACATAAAATAGCATAAATATGTGAAAATAAGAATCACATTAAAAAAAGGTAGTGCAGATGAAGTGACACAGAACGAATGTGAGACAATGCAAAGCAACGGACAGACAGATGAGTGAAAGACTGTAGCAGAGGCTGAAAAGCTGCGCTGTGGAGAACAGCTGTGACCTACTTCTGTGCTTGAACAGTGAGCGCGAACAGCATTCTGGGAATGAATGGCATTCTGGGACAGGGTTTGTGTGCTAGTACCTGTGTCCCAAGAGCACAAACCAGCCAATGGTATTGAGCCCAGCAGACCAAGGTTAACAGTCTCTCTCTCTCTCTCTCTCTTTCTGCTCTCTCTACACACACATGCATATACAACTACTCTAAGGACTTATTATAATTATATTATTGCCATACGGCCTGACCCACAGAGCGTAAATCCTATTAGACAGCGATGAGACGACGTGGTGTGAAATCTTTGTAAAATGAGCAGAGGAAACAGGTAAGGGGGACAGGTGCCAAAGATTCACCGGTCCTGGTGTCTCCTTCTCCCCCATGTTTCAGCGTGGTCATGCCCACGACACGTCCATGACACTGCCACTGGCACTGAGCAATAAGGAGACTGACAGCATTCTTCACCATTACGCAAGCCTCACCCTTTCTTTTCATATACCATCAGGGAGGCACATATCGAAAGTGAAGTGTGAGGTTCCCTGGCTGTAACACTGAAAACATAAATCACATTGAAACTGAGGAGAGGGCTGAACCACAGGCATCTTCCTTCAAAATGATGGAAATGCACTGATTTATTATTACAGCCAATATGACAAGGTGGTTGTAATAAATTTGTGTTTATATGACCATTTCGACATGCAATGTAAGTCGGAACTTTCAATCCACTCTGTACAGTAAAAGTTATGGTACCAGAAAAAAAAGACCAAAACATGAACACACACGGCTCTGTTGCAGGCATAGCGCAACATCACAACTTTAATTTTAAATTAATTTGAAATTAATTTTCAAGACCTGTGTCTGAAACAGTGCTTCCTGGTCCCCTAAGTGACAATTGGGACCAGTAGACAGTTAGACACACACAAATAATGCATCACAAATTGTGGCTCCCATATTGCCCAAGCACATATTCACAAATAAATTGTGAAATAATTACCAAACACTCTTGACAACACTGGGCCGTGTTCCGAACACCAAACTTAAAGCCGGTCACATACTATTTATCTCTCAATTCAATGTTTTCAAGTAGGGATCAATAAAATGTCAGTGAATATCATCAGTTTTTTTTTCAGTTAAACAGCCATGACATATTTATATACTACAGACAGGTGACAGATTAAAGAAAAAACCAACATAAAGTGTCTTAGTAAGGTGTTGGGCCACCACGAGTTGCCAGAACAGCTTCAATGCGCCTTGGCATTCCTCTAGTCTAGCATAGATTCTAGTCTCTGGAACTCTACTGGAGGAATGGAACACCATTCTTCCAAAAGTTATTCCCTCATTTGGTGTTTTGATGATGGTGGTGGAGAACGCTAAGGGTGGATTTACACGTTTACACGTCGGTCCAAAATCTCCCATAGGTGTTCAATTGGGTTGAGATCTGGTGACTGCGAAGGTCATAGCATATGATTCATATAATTTTCATACTCATCAAAGCACTTAGTGACCTCTCGTGCCCTGTTGATGGGGGCATTGTCATCCTGGAAGAGACCACACCCATCAGGGTACAAATGTTTCATCATAGGTTAAAGCTGATCACTCAGAATCACTTGGTATTGATTTACAGTGACCCTTCCCGGTAAGGGGACAAGTGGACCCCAGGAAAATGCCCCCCACAGCATAACAGAGCCACCGGACCCTCTCACTGTAGGGGTTTTTTCTTTTAATTTGTCACCAGTCTGTGTATATATATTATTGTATATACATATATTGTATATGTTTACTATAAATGCTTAAAATTAAAACGTGCAAGTGACAGGTTTAACGCGATTGAGTCCAAATCGAAGAAATTAAGTCAAATACCCAATACTGGTGTTATCTGCTTATTTTGGCCCTATATTGTCCCTTGTTTCCCAACAGAAAATATTTGTAAAAAGATAGCCAAGTTAGCACGTTAGCCATCTTTAGGTAGTTTTGAACACCCTGGCTAATATGTCCAATTAATACATTGGATCCATCAGTAATACATCATTAGAACAAGCTGAATACGCACCATTTAAACGCACATAAAAATTTTAAATAAAAAAAAACACGCAGAGCATTGTGACCTCAGATAGTACCGGGTTAGAATATTAGCCTAGGATCTATCTCTTGCCATTATTCACAGTAGGCTACAAACATTAAACAATGGTATTTCAGTTCTAAATGATGTAAATAAAAGTAATGATGTTGCACAACACGTTCAGCATTCTTACTTTTGCGATTTTTGTCATACATGTCGGTCTTCGGCCAGGGGATCCTGTTCTCTCCACTTCACAGTGAAAAAAACATGCTCCTTTTTAGTTTCTCGGGGTAAAATAATTTCATATGAAATACATTGTTATAAAACATAACATCGATACAGTAGGCTATAAAAATAACATTTGTTTCAATCTTCAGTTCCGCCAACTCCTAATGCGTTTGGATGGAGCGCTCCACATGACACTTCTCAGTAAGAAATACATTTAGTTAAGTTTCTGTTCTTGCGACCAGAATCGTAACTATCTTTTAAAAGATAACGAGCTGGACAATTTTGTTGGAGCAAAAAAAATGTTAGAAGAAAAAAATCAAACGTAGGCTAAGGTTGGAATCTCCCGTCCTCCCAGGGTTCCCTATACCTATCCCCGCATTTAAACCATCAATTCAGGATTACAGACAAATTGAATCCTTTAAAGGGGATGGTAGCCTAGAAACTTATTAAAGGGAAGGGGCGGTCAGGCATTATGTCAAATTAAAAGTCGACCGAAAATTTTGGACAACCTCTGAAAAGTGCTAAAATATTGTAATATATTTAATCTGTATGCATTGAATTTTTTTTTAAATTAGTAACTTTTTTTTATACATAAATAGTTTACATACATATATAAACATATTTTATCAACATTTCTAAACATATTTATGAACATATATTTAGCTTACACAAAATGATGCGACAATTGCAACATTAGTTCGTGTCATTTGATCATTAATGGCAGTTCTTTCCGGCGTCAAGTTGAAAGCGACATAGCGAAAGCAAGAAAAATAACCTCTTCCTTTCGGGTAATTTAAAATGTCATGTCTAAACGTAGTGCACAAAAACGTACTCCTTCAACGACTATCTGTGTATTCCCCCCTCTAGTGGTGAAACCCAAGTCCCCAGCCGAGACATCGCATAGTGCATGTGGAGAAATGAAATACAGAAAACATTGTTTCTGCAGTGCAGATATTAATAAACGACACGCAGCGTTCTTCATTCATACTTTACACATTCGTTCCAAAAATTTGTGTGATGTAGCTTTTTAAAACATGGAGAAAAGTCCTTCTCCTGCTAAAATTTTACACATTTTTTGCCACACACCTGCCTTTCAAACACATTTTATAATTGTAACCAAATGAGACCATGAATAAATTAATATGGAGTAAATGAATATGACATATGAATAATGCCAATGAACACATAAAACAAATGGAATGATTTAGTCTCTGTAGCTGCTGTTTAGAATTTGTCATAAACAATTTCATAAAATGTGTTGAAAGCAGGTACACTCATCTCGCCCACATTACTGCACTCTCCGCTATATTAGATTCATCACTCCATTTTGAAATGTCATTTTATTTTCTCTCTTTGTAATCAACAAAAAAAGCTTCTTTGTGTTGAACTGTCACTGACATGTCAATGACAGGCAGTACGCCTGTGTATGAAGGCTTTGTAATTCCCTCAGAAATTATATAGAAGATCCATATTGTACCTCTTCCTCTTTGGGAGGGGGTGGTTAGGGTGTGTAGAAGAGAAAAAGAGAAATAATGAGGGGGAGAAGGAGAAGGAGAAAAAGCGAGAGAGATAAGAAGTCAGAAAAGGATAAAGAGAAAGATTATCTTCCTGACATCCAGAAAGAAGGACTTATAACCCATATCTTTAAAAGCTGGAGACAGACTTGACCGCAACAACCACTGATGCATTTAGATGCCGTAATCTGGGGAAGATTCCATATGGTATTATAAATACAAAACTTCTGCACTTTTTTTACAAAAACAAGATCTTGATTTAAAGTGAAATTGGCTTTTTGTCAAATTACTGTATTCATTTATACTGAGCACATTCTAAAAAATAAACATAAAGAAAATACATTGAACATTTAAATTCAATCTAGCAACATACAATATAAACCTTATTGGAAGCTGTATGATGCGGATAAAATGAATGGTGCATTTAGACAGAAAGTAAATGTGCTATAAAAACACTTTCTTCAATTTAATGCTGTAGAGGGAGACATGGTGGCAACTTCTGATTGGTTCCAATGTTGGATCAATTTGCAGACACTATAAAGAATCACTACACATAATACAGAATAGATGACATGACATTAATTAATAACAAGTTACATTTACCCCGTAAACAGCTAATGCAGAAGAATTTGCTGGAGCAATACTGCCAGAAAATATCCCTGGCAGTAAATGCACTAAAATACTTTATATTTAATAAAAAATAAACAATATAGTTATTGAGATAGACTCTAAATGCCAAGATGCAAAAAATATTGTAGTTTATTCATGTTTCAATGGAACTAACCAAAAGCATTTCACCAAAATCAAGGTTTCATAAGTATTGGCACCCCTGGTTTAGTACTTGGTGAAACCACCTCTGGCAAGGATAACAGCCTGGAGTCTATTCCTGAACCATTTCTTTGTGGATTTTTCTGCATTCTTTTGGTCATTGTCTTGCTGGAAAGCAACAGACAGAGGCAACCAGATTGTCAACCAAAATTTTCTGATACTTGGTGGAATCCATTATGCCATTGATCTTAACCAGTCCCCCTGGACCTCTGGAATAAAAACAGCCCCAAAACATCACTGACCCACCAGATTTCACTGTGGGTATGAGGTACCACTCCTTGTATGCATCTGTTTCAACGTCAAACATGCTGATGCTGTATCCGACCAAAATGTTAAGCACCTTTGTCCAGTCATAATTTAAATGACGTTTGGCAAACTCCAAGCACTTGTTGTTTCTGTGTTTTGGGGTCAGAAAAGGCTTTCTTCTCGCAACCCTTCCAAAGAACCTGTGGTTGTAGAAGTGCCGTCTGATGCTTTTTGAAACCTGGTGACCCCAAGGTGTGCATTTTTGCTTCTCTCACCACCCTCCTCCTCACCTCCATCCTCCTCCCTATCATGGGAATGCGTTTGCGTCCTCTACCTGTCAGGTTTTTATATTTTTGAATATGACAGGGCTCAGTGGTATTTTCAGTAGTTTAGTGGATCTTCTTGTAGCCATTACCAGATTTATGAAGATCTATGAGCATCTCTCTTTTTTGAGCTGCCAGTTATTTTGTTTTGTTCGTGGTGCTGAACGACAAAGGATATTGCATGCCTGTTACCTCATTTTTATACCCTAGTAAAATGTGATGTAATGACAAAATATAGTTCCTTGAGACTTAGATAAACTTAAACAAGTGGAATTTAATTCCTAGTTTAACTTAACTAGATTTTATTTACAATCATTTACAATGAGTCCTTGATGAAATAGATTTTTAATTAAATTAATAAATTATTTTGGTTGGTTCAATTGAAACATTGATAAAGAACAGTACTCACATGTTGGCATTTTGAGTTTATCTCAATGATGTTACTATTCATTTTTATAGCATTTTTACTGAATTTCCAGTCTGAAAAGTGAATATTTGGATCTCTATAGCGCCACCATGTGGTTTGAGCTAAGGCTAAGCCTTTGTAACAGGAGTCTTGATCTACCTCTCAATCACCCCACCAAGTTTCAGAACATTATGCCAAACGGTTTTAGAATTATTAGCATTTACGTGATAAGCCACGCCCACTGCAAATTCATTGGATCGTCATTTGGCCATTTTTTGACCTAGGCTAGAAAAGCAATGCTCATATGAAGGCAAGTGAGATTAGTCAAAATACTAATAATAATAATAAAGTTTTGTACAAATTGGCCAAAGTTTCTAGAAGGAGTAGCGTTTTAAAGGGTAACTAACCCCTAGATCACTTTTTGTAGCTGTAAACGTGTTTGTATGCCTACCTTATAATGAAACGTATTCATGCATTTCGTTATTTCAACAATTCAGAAATAATCATATAAATAAGGAGAAACTGGTAGAAAAGTGTCTTTGTGCTGCCCCTAACGGTTGAAATTTCCTTTCTGCTCCCCACACTGCCCCAGCCCCAATCGTGATGTCAGAGTACCTCTTTGGCGGTACCTCTACGTCATATGGATAATTGCTGTCACCCACAACGCAAACAGCCAGCACCTGATTGGTTAGACCTACTACGTTACTTTCGTTTCGGCTCCACGCTTTTAAACTGGAACAACGTTGCGTCCTGTTAATAAACTCTTATTCCACCTAAATCGTCCACTAAAATATGTTTCTGAAAATATTTGAGGTGAGAAATAGGCCATACAGTTGCTGAATCTTTATTCATATTTGATGTGCAACGTCTAGTTTGACAGTTTGATCCGCGTTATACAAAATAATTTGTACAATGTACGTTCATTTATGCAAATGAAAATTGACGCAGATCCTCCGCCCCCACCCCTCTCCCTTGCTCACCCCACAAAGTTTTTTTCTAAATTGTTTCGTGGGCGGAGACAGGCTCAAACAGTGGGCTTAGTTACCCTTTAAATAGAAAGTGCACCCACTGTCTCAGCCTGTCTCTGCCTACTACACAATTTAGAAAAATACTTTGGGGTAAGTGAGGAAGAAGCGTGGGGACGTGTCCATTGTCATTTGCATAAATTAACGTACAATGTGCAAATGATTTTGTATAACTAGGATACAACTGGCAAACTATTTTCAGAATATATTATATTATACATATATAATATTTTCATTTTAGTGAACTATTTAGGTGGAATAAGAGAGTTTATGAACAGGACGCCACGTTGTTCTGGTTTAAAAACGTGGAGCCGAAACCAAAGGACCATAGTGCTAACCAGTCAGATGTCTGCTATTTCTGTTGTGGGCAGCAGCAATTATCCATATGACATAGGGGTACCTCCAAAGAGGTACTCTGACATCACGATTGGGGCGGGGGCACAGTGGTATTTTTGTGATAATTAATTAACACTGAAAATTAATTGGCTCGTCATTCGGCCATCTTTTAACATATCAAAATTCTGTATATAACTTTTATGAAGCATAGTCTAAGGAGTGTGCGTACCAAAGTTTGTGCAAATTGTAGGAGGAGTAGCATTTTAAGTGTTTTTAGCAGAAAATCCAATATGGCAGACTTTATGTCCTTGAGGCAAATTTGTTCCTCATGAGCAGAGAGATCTGTATACCCAATTTTGTGACTCTAGGTAAAACTCTAGGGGCTTCAGCAGTGGGCGTGTCAATGTCAAAATTCTGTCATGTGCACTACAGCACCACCAGGTGTTCAATCTGCGTAATAATTTTAAAAGATCCAAGAGTTTGGCCATCCCAACAACCTTGGTTTGGTGATTCTAAGCCAAACCACTTCACAGGAATTGTAGGTGAAAGGGGAAAGAAAAAATTATAATAATCTGAACAAAAACAATAGGGTACCAGCGGCTTCGCTGCTTGGTCCTCTCATAATAATGTTAATTAAAGCAAACACAGCAACATAAAAACAATTATTGTCAACATAAACGTAAGGCACTGTTACACAGAGTGCAGCAGTTCATCTGAATGGTCTTCTCTGCTTCCGTTTCATCTTTTCCCTCAATCCATCGCTCCACCCACATCTTTCCAGTGCTCTCTCTCTCTCTCTCTCTCTATCTATCTCTTTCTTTCTCGCTCTCTCTCTTTCTCTCATCTGCAGCACTGCTAGTGTGATAGGGTGGGGGGATTATTGTTTGCCAGAAAGATTAAATCACTACTGTGCGAATCCATTGTTCTAATCTTTTTATGTTTCAGATACATGTAGCAACATTATCCTCCATAAAAGGGGCTGGTGCTCCATCAGGACAGGACAGAGTCATGTGAACCAACATCATCTGGATTCATCAGGAAACCCCATTTCCCTGACAGTGAATGTATGAGTGAACGAAATGCTGCAATTAATTACGCTTTAATCTAATGGTGAATTAGTCCATTGAAAACTTCAAAATATCAAAGTGCTAAACTCTACATACAAAATGAAACACTCCTTACTACTCAAATAGAAAAGTGTTAAATTATGTATACTAGATGAAACACAACTCGCTACATACCAAAGTGCTCAATTATGGACACAAATTAAACAGTGCTAATTTATAAAAACTTAAACATTACTTACTAATACACATATCAGAGTGCAATGTATTCTTTACCAAAGATTTGGCAACTGTGTGCTTATGAAAATTTTCAAAGATAATTATTAATTGTCCCTTTTATTTATGTAAAGGGAATAATACAATGTGTCGTGATGAGTGTAGGCCCAGTTGATGAAAATATGTGACAATGGTCTTGCAAGTGCAACCAGCCTCAAATTAGTGATGCTATACAATGTGTGTCTAGATCAATTTGGGTTTTGTTGTTCAATAGATTCTGTGATTTGTTAGTAGGTAGCATGTTTAGTTAAGTTATTCTTATACTTTTTTTCCAGGAGAATCTCATTTACATTTACACATACAGTAGTATGTTTCTCACTAGATGTCATGGATCTGACCTTTCTTCCCTTATCTCCACGTCGCTTTATTCGTTTTTATCGTTTACCGGTAATCTATCGGATTTTCCTGTGTTCCGTCACGGGTTTTGCTTTCACCTTGTCATTAGTGAGTTCACCTGGCAGTTATTTCCGCTCACTATTTATACCCCGCTTCCGGCCTCTCTCGTTGCTTCCATGTTATTTCACATGACATTCGAGCCGGTAAAAAAGGGTATAGGAAGTTGTATTGCTATCGACCGCTTTGATTAGCAACGCGAAACTTGTTAGCAGTACAACCTTAGAAAGAAAGCAGTTCTAGTTTATACGCTCTTATTTCAGAGCAGAGGTTTCATTTTCTTTTGTTTCTCTACTCTACCTACGAGTGTCTCACCCAAAGTTTTTGGGGTCTTTTCAGTTCGCTGTTTTTTGTTGTTTCACTCCACATACGTGAGTTAGATAAGCGTTATTGCTTATTCCTTTGTTTTGCTCGATTAGCGAGCTCCTCGTTTATATTGCGAGGTTTGTTGTTCTTTCATTTTTAGTTGTTTCTCCACTACGGATTATTGTCCGTTTCTAGTGGTGTTCTTAAGAACACTTTAAGATTGCCCAACTACTTGCATTTGGATCTCCAACATTCCCATCTCTGTTTCTAACAGAGATCCCTCATAGAACATGGAAGCCACAGGGGAGTTTCCAGCAGTAGTTGTCAATCTTAAAGTGGTCATTGCCACTCAGGAGGCAGCCCTGGCGGACCAGAGAGAGAGTATTCGTGCCTTGCAACACTCACAGCAAGCTTTACACGAGCAGATGCATCTACAAGCTGTAGCGCTACAAGATCTGGCGGAAAATATCCGAACTCTCTCTCTCAGGTCCGATTCTCCTCCAGTTACACAAGCACCTATACAGTCCACCCCCCCAACATTTACACCTGACGATAGGGAACCGAGACTCCAACTCCCCTTGCGGTATAACGGAGACGCTGGTAAATGTCAGGGGTTTTTGACACAATGTTTGATTTTTTTTTAAATACAGCCCTCGCGGTTCCAGGCACAAGAGTCCAGAGTAGCCTTCATTCTCTCTCTCGACCGGTAATGCTCTCGCATGGGCCGACCCACTTATTAGGGCTAATTCATCCATTGTTAGTAATACAGAGCGGCTTATGGCGGAGATGGTGTCAGTGTTCGATCAAGACGTTTCTGGCAAAGAGGCTGCCATGCGTTTAACCCGTCTTCGTCAGGGCACTGACACCGTGGCCGCATTTGCTATTACTTTTCGTGCTCTTGCGGGAGTGACAGGGTGGTCCGATGAGCCTCTATGTGCTCTGTTCCTAAACGCCTTATCGGAAAACATAAAGGACGCCATTGCGGGTATCGAACCACCCGCTACATTCAGGGCTCTGGTATCTACGGCCATTCGGTTGGATAACCGGTTTAGAGAGAGAGAGAAGGAGAGGGCTTATAAGGGTTTTAAACAGCACCCACCTCGTTACTCTTCCTCTCACACGCCAGCACCGGCTCACAGTCCTTTTGTAGCTCCCATTGAACAGGAGGAGTCCATGCAGGTCGATAGTTCCTCCATGCGCGAAACAGGGGATGCTAAGTCTCGTGAATGGCGGTGTAGGTATTGTAAGAGGAGGGGCCATTTAAGGGACCACTGTCCCAAACTTGTGGGAAAAGATTAGTCCCGCTAGTGCAGTGGTGTCAAACTCATTTTCACCCCGGGCCACATCAGCATTATGGTTGCCCTCAAAGGGCCGGTTGTAACTGTAAGACTATAAATGTAACCATACTTGGAATTTTCGCGGACCTCGATTGTAATTGTTGACGGGGGGGGGGGGTGCAATCAAGAATTTTCGCGGACCTTGATTGTAATTGTTGACGGGGGGGTGCAATCAAGAATTTTCGCGGACCTCGATTGTAATTGTTGACGGGGGGGGGATGCAATCGCCTTTTTTTTTTTTTTTTTTTAATACAAACTTTATTTAACGGTTTATTTAACGTATGTACTGCGGGTGTGCGTCCGCGTCTGCGTTTGTCTGTTATATCGTAAAAGTAAATCCCCGTTAACCAGTCACGTACATACACGTGTCAGATCATTAAGTTCTCGCGGGTCACATAAAATAACGTGGCGGGCCGGATTCGGCCCGCGGGCCAGGAGTTTGACACCTATGCGCTAGTGGAACCGAGTCGCATAGCGGGACTAGATTTAAATTACCCTCGGACCTTCCTGTCGGTGTATTTGCGCTGGAACGACCGCCAGATTTCCTGCAATGCGCTCATTGATTCCAGGGCAGTTGAGTGCCTCGTTGATTCCAACTGGGTTAAATCCCACAAAATCCCCACCCACCCTCTTTCTCTACCTCGCCTGGTTACGGCTTTAGATGGCCGGCCCTTAGGCACTGGCACTATCTCCCGGGTTACCGCCGCTATACGCATGCGCGTTCCGTTTCGTAAACATACGGAGGAGATTCAGTTTTTTTTAGTGGAGTCCCCAGTTTATCCGCTGGTTTTGGGTCATTCCTGGCTCACTCGCCATAACCCACACATTAATTGGGGGGGGGGGGCGGGTCCCGTTATTCAGAAATGGAGTCCCAGATGCAAATGCCACTGTTATGTCGCCAGTCATTTTTTGTTGAGAGAAGGGGGTGAGGATTATGCACAGTCTGACTCAGAGAGTGAGGATAATTATGTTATTAACCAGCAGTCCTCTCATGTTCCCTCCGAGAATGGAGAGGAAAGTTTAGACTGGGATTACTCTGCGGAACGACCTCCTGCATGGCAGGAGTTGACGTCCGAGTCAGATATTGATTGGGAAATTCACTCTGTCTCGGACACTGAGGGTGTTGAAGTGGGAGGGGCACTCGAATTCCAGCTGCCCGCTAATGTTCCTAAACAGTACGCCGATCTGGCGGAGACATTTAGCAAACAACGTTCCACTTCACTACCACCTCACAGACCATATGACTGCGCTATAGAGCAGGCACTACCCAGGCACTACCCCCTCTAGAGGGTCTCTTTATTCGTTATCCATCCCTGAGAGCGCAGCCATGCATAAATATATTGAGGAGGCTCTGGTTAATGGGTTTATTAGACCTTCCACCTCGCCTGCAGGGGCGGGTTTTTTTTTTGTTAAAAAGAAAGACGGAGGTCTCAGACCCTGTATTGATTACAGGCCCTTAAATGACATAACGGTGAAGAACAGGTACCCCCTTCCTCTTATGAACTCCGCTTTCGAGCGCCTTCAGGGGGCGTCTGTTTTTACTAAACTGGACCTACGTAACGCCTATAACCTCGTTCGTATTCGCGAAGGCGACGAATGGAAGACCGCTTTTAACACGCACAGCGGTCACTACGAATATCGCGTCATGCCGTTCGGGCTCACTAGCGCCCCCTCTGTGTTTCAGGCGTTGATTAACGATGTGCTGAGGGAGATGCTGGAGAAATTCGTCTTCGTGTATCTTGACGATATTTTAATATTTTCGCCCGATTTTACCACACATGTCGGTCACGTTCGTCAGGTTCTTGCTGCACTTCTCAAAGCCCAATTATTTGTAAAGGCAGAGAAGTGCGTTTTTCACACTGGCTCTGTTTAATTTTTGGGTTTCATTATTAAAGAGGGTAAGGTACAGATGGATCCGGAAAAGGTTTCCGCTGTAAATAACTGGCCCACGCCGTCTTCCGTAAAACAGGTACAACGTTTTTTAGGTTTTGCGAATTTTTATCGGCGATTTATTCTGAATTTTAGTGCGGTAGCAGCGCCCATTACTGCGCTCACTAAGAAAAACCTCGGCAGCCAGTTCCAATGGAATTCTAAGGCAGGGTCAGCATTCTCTGATTTAAAGAGAAGGTTCACTTCCGAACCCATCCTGGTTACACCCAACCCCTCCCTTCCCTTTGTGGTAGATGTGGACGCCTCCGAGCTAGGCACCGGAGCCATTCTTTCCCAATGTTCGCCACTTGACCACAAGATGCACCCCTGCGCTTATTTCTCTCGCGCCCTAACATCGGCAGAGAGGAATTATGACGTAGGGGATCGAGAATTGCTTGCGGTCAAGTTGGCTTTGGAGGAATGTCGCCATTGGCTTGAAGGAGCGGAACATCCATTTACGGTCTGGACAGACCATAAGAATCTTGAGTATGTTCAGCTGGCTAAGAGGCGTAACTCACGGCAAGCTAGGTGGGCGCTGTTCTTTCTAAGATTTAATTTTATTATCACGTATCGCCCCGGGACTAAAAACGTCAAACCTGACGCTCTCTCGCGGATTTACGACCGTTCTGAGACAGACTCAGTTCCCGAGCCTATTATCGCCACTGACCTCATTGTTGCCCCGGTTATTTGGGAGGTTGAGGCAGCGGTGCAGAGAGCCTTGCGCTCGGACCCAGGTCCAGGTGGGGCACCGGCCAACTGTCTTTTCGTGCCTCCTCGTCTTAGGTCGCGGGTCCTCCAATGGGGCCACGCCTCCCAACTCACCGGTCACCCAGGGGTTCATCGAACGAGGGACTTTTTATCCCGGCGTTTCTGGTGGCCTAGTCTGGAGAGAGACGTACGCTCATTTGTCGCGGCTTGTCCGGTTTGCGCTCGCAGCAAGGCCTCTCACCTTCCTCCCTCTGGTTTTCTTCACCCTCTACCTATTCCCACCCGCCCCTGGAGTCATATTTCCCTGGACTTCATCACGGGGTTGCCGTTATCTTCAGGCAATACTACCATTTTAGTGGTGGTCGACCGTTTTTCCAAAGCGGCCCATTTTATTGCGCTGTCCAAGCTGCCCTCGGCACCTGAGACAGCGCAACTTATGATTGACCATGTGTTTCGCCCGCATGGTCTTCCATCGGATGTGGTGTCCGATCGCGGTCCTCAGTTCGCCGCCAAGTTTTGGCGGGCGTTTTGCTCTCTGCTGGGGGCTTCGGTTAGTTTATCTTCCGGGTTTCACCCGGAGACTAATGGCCAGACAGAGCGTACTAATCATAGTACGAAGAATACGAAGAGTACCTCCTGCCTACCTCCTGGAGCCGTCACCTCGCCTGGGCGGAGTACGCTCATAACACGCTGCGTAACGCCTCCACCGGCCTCTCCCCCTTCGAAGCTCAGCTGGGTTACCAACCACTTCTTTTTCCTGAGCTTGAGAAGGAGGTGGAGGTGCCCTCCGCAGGATCTTTCGTTCGGCAGTGTCGGTCGGTTTGGAGACAAGTGCGGTCGTCTCTTATACGGGCTTCGGCTAAACAAAAAGTTGCGGCTGATAGGCATCGTCGAGCTGCACCATCCTATAGAGTGGGACAACGGGTTTGGCTTACTACTCGGGACCTTCCGTTGCGGGTCGAGTCCCGCAAACTCGCCCCTCGTTTTGTGGGTCCCTTCAAAATTATTTAAAAAATCAACCCAGTCACATTTCGACTGCAACTGCCGCGCTCAATGCGCATCCACCCCACGTTTCACGTCTCCCGTCTGAAACCGGTACTCGTAAGCCCCCTCGCCCCGGTGGAGAGACCACCTCCGCCTCCCCGACTCATAGAAGGGGGTCTGGCTTATACCGTTCGCCGCATTGTGGCCGAGAGACGTGTAGGTAGAGGGTGGCAGTTCCTTGTTGACTGGGAGGGTTATGGTCCGGAGGAACGTTGCTGGGTTCCATCGAGAAACATCCTGAACCCTCAGTTAATGACCGACTTCCGCAGAGATAAGGTTGTGGAAGCGTCCGGTGCCGTTCCTTAGAGGGGGGGTCCTGTCATGGATCTGACCTTTCTTCCCTTATCTCCACGTCGCTTTATTCGTTTTTATCGTTTACCGGTAATCTATCGGATTTTCCTGTGTTCCGTCACGGGTTTTGCTTTCACCTTGTCATTAGTGAGTTCACCTGGCAGTTATTTCCGCTCACTATTTATACCCCGCTTCCGGCCTCTCTCGTTGCTTCCATGTTATTTCACATGACATTCGAGCCGGTAAAAAAGGGTATAGGAAGTTGTATTGCTATCGACCGCTTTGATTAGCAACGCGGGACTTGTTAGCAGTACAACCTTAGAAAGAAAGCAGTTCTAGTTTATACGCTCTTATTTCAGAGCAGAGGTTTCGTTTTCTTTTGTTTCTCTACTCTACCTACGAGTGTCTCACCCAAAGTTTTTGGGGTCTTTTCAGTTCGCTGTTTTTTGTTGTTTCACTCCACATATGGGAGTTAGATAAGCGTTATTGCTTATTCCTTTGTTTTGCTCGATTAGCGAGCTCCTCGTTTATATTGCGAGGTTTGTTGTTCTTTCATTTTTAGTTGTTTCTCCACTACGGATTATTGTCCGTTTCTAGTGGTGTTCTTAAGAACACTTTAAGATTGCCCAACTACTTGCATTTGGATCTCCAACATTCCCATCTCTGTTTCTAACAGAGATCCCTCATACTAGAGCCTCTCTGGCTTAATGTCTATGGAACAAATATGACTTCTCTAGGCTTTTCACAGTCATCTGATTTGACACGTGAAAATCCGGTGTGTCCAATCAGAGAAATACTCAGTCAATGGGAACTGAAACAACAAAAGTCAGACAGACAGGGAGTGGGGAAGTGTGTCACTGGTTTGTCCGGGCAGAATGGGTTGTTAGTTTGCTGACTCAATTATCCAGCTAGTTAGCTGAACGTTCTATCTAGCTAATTTTCTAGCTGACCGGACACAGCAAGAATACAGTTTTGCCAAAAGGGATCAGTCAGTAATCTGTTATAGGTCGGATCACCATTCTGTCTCCATCAAAGAATGTGAACATGGATGAAATGTCAAACGCATACACTTAGGAAAAGCATGTCTTGAGTGAACAAGTGTAAAATGATCTGCTTGGTAGACTGCATACAGACCGATTTAATTTATTTTGCACAATTTATGAATTAAAAATGAATAAAACAGGAGATAACAATAGTGGGTCAACCATTAAAAACAATTAAACATCAATTAAGATCTGAGATCAGCACAGGGAGAATGGTGCCTTGGTGAGACTGGTGAGTGGTGGTTGGTTGTCATTCAAGATTTAAGACACATTCTTCAGTGAAAATATTCCACTGGAAAAAGTGGACAATGCTAAATGACGCACATTTGTTTTTACCTCTTCACTGGGACAAACCTTTTTTCGAATCCCTCTGAAACACCAAACTATTTTTAGATGACGGTCAGACTCAAATACAGTTTTTCACAATTGTTAACACACGTTTCTCAAAACAATAACGGCTTTCTCAAAACTGCACACACAAAACTGAAAACCTCACACACAAAATGCTAAACCTGACACTCCCTTTGCAAGATTCTTTGCCATCAAATCTCTTAACTGTTCACAAAATGGAACTCGTGTTTTCATTTGGTACACACAGCCATATTTTCAAATGACACACACATACCATTCATTGAGTACACACAACTAAGCATTTGCTGCACACTACCAAGCATTTACAGCACACTGAAGTGCAAAATTGAAAACACAATCATAGAAATGGAACACACCATATGAATGACAATGACTCTGGAGAATGAGCCATTTCTCCTTTTGTAAAATGTCTCAGTGTAGGCCTACTCTTTTCATAGTCAAACATAAAACAGCACACAAATATGCAGCAAAAACAAGTTTTATTTCGGTACACACAGAGAACAGTACAGTACTGTAAACCGGCCTGCTCAACCCCACCCCCCCCCCCACTCCCCCTTCACAAAAATGAATTAGGCATCACGCCTCCGGTTCCTGTCTGGCCAGAGGGCCTCATCCACATCACAGGCAATGTTCTCCCTGTCCAAGCAGCGTTGGAAGAAACGCCTCGAGTGGCGCATGAAGCCCTGACAGGCCTCCTCCTTGTCCTCCTCCTCCTCTTTCTCCTCCTTGTCCTCCTCCTCTTCCTCCTCCTTGTCCTCCTCCTCCTCTTCCTCCTCCTTGTCCTCCTCCTCCTCCTTGTCCTCCTCCTCCTCCTTGTCCTCCTCCTCCTCTTCCTCCTTGTCCTCCTCCTCCTCCTCCTTGTCCTCCTCCTCCTCTTCCTCCTCTTCCTCTCCCTCCTCCTTCTTGTCCTCCTCTTCCTCCTCCTCCTCCTCTCACTCTTACCCCTCTCCTTCTCTGGTTGTCTCTCTCTTCAAAGTTCTCCATTGTTCACCAAACAAAACAGAGGCTCAAGGCACTTTTATGCTGCAGTCCTGAAATTGCTCAACAGACCTGAATGTTTAGAGATTTGAATATTTGTGTGTTGTAGGTTGATGCTTTGAGATTTTACTTGAGAAGTGTGTGCAACAACTGAACATTGTGTGTAGTGTTTTGACAACAAGGTGATGTGTAATTGACATCAGAGTGTAAAGAAGGAAAGTCAGAGTCTAATGCAGATAAGGGAGTGTGAAGTAGTGCCAAATTGGGTTGAGCGATTGGTACATGAAGTGAAGGTTGTGCAAATTGTGCCGAATTTTCGCTTTTTGTGTGTTAACAATTGTGAAAAACTGTAAAAGTTCTCCATTGTTCACCAAACAAAACAGAGGCTCAAGGCACTTTTATGCTGAAGTCCTGATTGCAAATTGCTCAACAGACCTGAATGTTTAGAGATTTGAATATTTGTGTGTTGTAGGTTGATGCTTTGAGATTTTACTTGAGAAGTGTGTGCAACAACTGAAGATTGTGTGTAGTGTTTTGACAACAAGGTGATGTGTAATTGACATCAGAGTGTAAAGAAGGAAAGTCAGAGTCTAATGCAGATAAGGGAGTGTGAAGTAGTGCCAAATTGGGTTGAGCGATTGGTACATGAAGTGAAGGTTGTGCAAATTGTGCCGAATTTTCGCTTTATGTGTGTTAAAAATTGTGAAAAACTGTAAATACCAATGCTGGATAATATCTCTGAATTGAACCCCTAGTGGTGAATAACTGGTAATGCTTAAAACTGATTTTAATGCACAGGTTATTTTATGGCAGTTTAATTTATTTATTATAATTAACCTAATAATTAATAAGGGGTCCCCCAAAAAAATCTTGTTTAGGGCCCACAAAAAGCTAGAAACAACCTTGGGATTATTAATGGCAAGAGAGATTTTCAATCTCTGCAAAGGTATAATAAAATGTATGTGCACTAGATGGTGCTGTTTTGATTTACATGGAAAGGCTTTTCCACACACATTTAGTTAATGTTTTTGATTGGTCCAGTCAGTTTTTATGTGCAACAAGGAATATTTTAGATACTTACAGGCGTTTTTGATAACCAGCCAGCTTTACAGTGGTTGGTATAGACGCATTCACGGGCCCAAGGTCTAAAGCAAGAAAAGACACTTCCAAGCAACTCAAAAGCAGCTTGTACAATGATGTTATGCCTCCAGAGGTACCTATGGAAAACCAATTGTATTTTTAACAAGTTTATTTGTGGTTGGACTCATTTCTTATGGCAACCTGAGACGGATTCATATTTATAAAACTAAAAATCTAGAAAATGTATGTTCATAAGGTACAGCCTCTTGACACATGAACAAGCTGCTTTATGGTTACTTAAAGCAACTTGGAGTAAATACTAAGGAATATTTCCTTTAAACCGCAAACCCCCAATATACCAAACTTCATAATTCCAGTCTTCAGAAACTTCTGTTAATAAGTAAAATATCCTGAATTGCACATCATAAATATTGCTGCTAGCAGTGATTTCCAGGGTCCAAGCAGCATAAGCAACAGTTGCCAGACACAGAGACTCTATGAGACACTATGATGGACAATGCCATGAACTTAGGAACATGTTTGATGCAGCTGTGCTTTTTAGAAAAATTTTAGTGCGGCTTATTTGTGCTATTTCATCATACCTACTTTGACTTGTAGGCAATTATGTGAAAAAGGCAAACACATTTGGATTCAAGCCTTTTTCTGTTAGGTGAATTTTCTAAAAACAATGTAGTTATACATTGTATACTATCAAGAACTGTCAGTTAGAATCAGGGATCTAATGTGCTTATAGCTAACTCACATATGTGTATAATCACATATTTCACTGATATTATATAAATGCAGCTGTCTCAATCTGAACACAGAAAGCTTTAATGAATTAACATCAACTGTACAGTCCCGGTTTTGTCGCATGAGTGGACAAAAGTTTTGTCGCATGAGTGGACAAAAGTGACAATTGCTAATTACCCAACTCTTAATTAGCTATTAAAGTTAAGAAACAATCCAAATTAATCATAAGTGTCTAAAGTTTATTAGAAGCTAGCAAAACGACATTTCAAAATTGTTACTAAATGTTACAGCTTGATAATGATCAACAGGCCAGTTTTGGCCGGACAAAAGTCTTGTCGCAATGGTCAACTCCAATTTCTAGGCCACAGTGAATAAGGAAGAAACAAACAAGGGGCTTGATTAGTCAGCTGCAGGTAACTTTGAGCTATAAAAGCAGAAATTTGACACTTTAAGCCAAGTTCATGCTCAACATTGCTTCTGTCAACATGCCCAAGATCAAACCAGAAACCAAAGTGCTGATCATCAAGAATCTCAAGTCCAAGTCTCCTGCTGAAGTTTCAGACATCTTCAATGTGTCTAAACGGCAGGTGGAGAGGATTCGCAAGCGCTACCAAGAGACTGGCGACGTCCATGACAGACCCAGGTCGGGCAGACCGCGCAAGACAACTGCTCGAGACGACAGCTTGCTGGTCCGACGGTCAAAAGCCAGCCCCATGTCAACCGCCTCACAGCTCCAGGAGGAGTGGACGCCAGCAATGCCTGTTTCGTCAAGAACTGTACGTCGGATTCTTGCTCGCAATGGTCTCCACGGTCGTATTGCTGCCCAGAAACCAGCGCTAAACAAGAGACAGCTAAGAAACCGTGTTGCGTACGCCAAGGCCCACAGCCTGACGGAAGGTTGGACAGCAGAAAAGTGGCGAAAAATTGATTTTTCAGATGAATCGTCAGTTGAGCTCCATCCCAAGCGCCACCAATATTGTCAACGACCCTCTGGGGCCCGTCTGGACCCACAGTTCACCCAGAAGACAGTCAAATTTGGAGGTGAAAAGATTATGGTTTGGGGTTACATCCAATACGGAGGTGCCAGGGAGATATGTAAGGTGGATAGTAACATTGACAGTGCCAAATATCAACAGATTCTTGCCTCCCAGTACATTTCCAACTACAAGAGGGGTAAGATTTTTAAACAGGATGGAGCTCCTTGCCATACCTCAGGTTCCACTATGAAGTTTCTCAGGGGGAAGAAGATCAAGGTCCTTCAGGGATGGCCAGCACAGTCTCCAGATATGAATATTATTGAGCATATCTGGGGAAGAATGAAGGAGGAAGCTTGGAGGACCAAGCCGAAGAATTTGGGTCTTCCATGCCATCCCAGACGACTTCATCAACAAGCTCTACGACTCTCTGCCAAACCGGATGGCAACTGTTCTACAGGCCAAAGGAACCCGATACAAGATATAAATTTCTTAACTTATAGTCCATGATGAAATACTAGACTGATTTTTCATTTGGTATTTTATTAACTTTTTGAGAAAGATAAAATTTATTGATTATAATTTGATTTGCGACAAGACTTTTGTCCAGGTAGAAACTGGCTTGTTCATCATTATCAAGCAATAAACTTTATAAGCATCTATAAAATTTTTGTTTTGCTAGTATCTAAATAAACTTTAGACACTTATGATTAATTTGTGTTGTTTCCTAACTGTATTAGCTAATTAAGAGTTGGGTAATTAGCTATTGTCACTTTTGTCCACTCATGTGACAAAACTTTTGGCCGGGACTTTATGCATATGCACAAACGCTAACTATTTATAGGTATGTAGTTAATTTTTACTCTTATACTGACATCTTATAGCAATTCTGTGTAACTGCACTCTTTATGAAATTAAAATAACCATTCTATATATTGCTCTTAATTTACTAATATATATCACTAATATTATCACCAAAAAATGTAATTAAAATGTGTTTCACTTTCTATATACCCAGAGTACTATATATCCAGATAGCTTCACTGAGATTTCACAAATTTTAAAGCTATCCGCTACAGCTCCCTGTGCTATTGCATGGGGGCTGGGCTCATGAAAGTCAGAATTTTGTCACATGCACTACAGCACCACCAGGTGTTCAATCTGCACCATAATGTAAAAGATCAAAAAGTTCAGACATCCTACAAGCCTACAAAGTTTGGTGTTTCTCGGCCATGCCAGCTCACAGTTATTTGAGGTGAAAAGGGAGGGGGAAAAAAGAACAATTATAACAGGGTTACAGCGCTGATAAGATTTTTCATTGCCAGAGTGAAATGTGTCTTGAACAGAACAGTGCTTGCTGTATAAAATAAACATATAAAATACAAATACAAATCAACCCAAATTGCACTTGCCCATCTCATGTGAATACAAACATACATAGTATACATATACAACATACAGTACATTAATACATTCAGAAGAACTAACATGATCCTGGCTTAGGTGGTGTTCAGGGCTTTCATGGACAAAGGATTGCTTATGTTGGTTGAGCCTAGACTGGGGGACCCTAAAACGTCTGCCTGAGGGAAGGAGCTGGTACTCAGGGTGGAGGACATAGGTAGGGTCTGAAATAATTTTCTGTGCCTGCCTGATTTAGTCTTTTCAAAGACAGCCTGAATGGTGGGATGTTGCCTGACCTGATCTTCATGGCTCTCTGCATGAGGTGGGTGATCTGGGCCTTTAGCTGCACAGGCAGGTTGCCAAACCTTGCTGCGATACCATAGTGCAGTAAGCTCTCTAGTACAGCACGATGATACAGAAGCAGCACACAAACCTTGCTGAGATACCATAGTGCAGTAAGCTCTCTAGTACAGCACGATGATACAGAAGCAGCACACAAACCTTGCTGAGATACCATAGTGCAGTAAGCTCTCTTGTACAGCACAGTGATACAGAAGCAGCACACAAACCTTGCTGAGATACCATAGCGCAGTAAGCTCTCTAGTACAGCACGATGATACAGAAGCAGCACACAAACCTTGCTGAGATACCATAGTGCAGTAAGCTCTCTAGTACAGCACAGTGATACAGAAGCAGCACACAAACCTTGCTGAGATACCATAGTGCAGTAATCTCTCTAGTACAGCACGGTGATACAGAAGCAGCACTCAAACCTTGCTGAGATACCATAGTGCAGTAAGCTCTCTAGTACAGCACAGTGATACAGAAGCAGCACACAAACCTTGCTGAGATACCATAGTGCAGTAAGCTCTCTAGTACAGCACGGTGATACAGAAGCAGCACACATACCTTGCTGAGATACCATAGTGCAGTAATCTCTCTAGTACAGCACGGTGATACAGAAGCAGCACACAAACCTTGCTGAGATACCATAGTGCAGTAAGCTCTCTAGTACAGCACAGTGATACAGAAGCAGCACACAAACCTTGCTGAGATACCATAGTGCAGTAAGCTCTCTAGTACAGCACAGTGATACAGAAGCAGCACACAAACCTTGCTGAGATACCATAGTGCAGTAAGCTCTCTAGTACAGCACAGTGATACAGAAGCAGCACACAAACCTTGCTGAGATACCATAGTGCAGTAAGCTCTCTAGTACAGCACAGTGATACAGAAGCAGCACACAAACCTTGCTGAGATACCATAGTGCAGTAAGCTCTCTAGTACAGCACAGTGATACAGAAGCAGCACACAAACCTTGCTGAGATACCATAGTGCAGTAAGCTCTCTAGTACAGCATGGTGAAACAGAAGTAGCACACACCAAACATTTTGAGCCTGTGCAGAAAGTACAGTCTTTGTTGAACCCTGGAGCTTTTGTCATCTGTGTGAATGCCCAGGTATCTGCAAGACAGAGCTCACCTCCACTACGATGTGGTGATGGATGTGGGAATGGATTTGGGGTAAAAAAAAAAACATTTCCTCCATTTTTATTTTAAATTGAGGATGACAAAGTGTTTGTCAAACCACTGAACATAGGTTTTGATCATGGACTTGTACACAAGAACTGTAAGTTCTTCTATATTAAGTACAATATTTAAAATGTCCCAAATATTGAATTCTGCGAGCAGCCATGTTTAAAGACCTAAATGAGATAATTGTACTTAATATAGCCCCCCAATTTTTTTTACTCTTCAAGCTGGTCCGACTGGCTGTGTAATTCCTGCATATTAGAACTCTATGTTCATTAGCTATGTTGAACAGAAACTGGTGTCCAGGAATGACTTGGCCATACTAGTACAGCTTGTTAACAGAAACAGAATGTGAAAGTTCTGGAATTCCCCTGTAAGCAGGAAACTAAAAGTTCTGGAATTTCCCTTACCAGTCGATGGGGGTTGTACATATCTGCTGAGGTGCTCAGTATGTGAAACAACCTCCATCTGTTCAGATGTGACAGCATATAATCTCAACATCAAAAGATGGCTACATGCCTATCTTCTTGTTCCTGTCATCTCAACGGGAATGTCATCTGACTCTAGAGAGACTGCGAAATTGGAAAATTTGTTGGTTGTCAGTATGATGGAAAGTGGTTGATTGGCTATGAGACACATCTGACGTAAGAAGGATTTCCCGTTTTTTTTTATTTCTGCCCGTGTTCTCGTGACCCTGATTTCTGGACTGATTTTGTACCTCTGCCGTGCCTTCCCGTTTTTGACCTGCCTGTTTTTGTACTCTTCTTTGGATTTTTGTACTGCTACTTGACATTAAACTTCGGTTTTTTGTACTCCTGCCTGCTACTGGGTCCCCATTTCCACCGGTCATAACAGTGGCGGACAGCGAATTGTAGCTACGCACTATTAACTAATAAGAAAATACCGCTTTTGCTAGCTAGTAAACTGTGCCACTTAGTGGATAAACTGGTGCAGTGTTTAAATAAAGGTTTCTTTTTAAAGGCTTCGCAAACAGTTTGCAAAGCATTATGGTTCATATCAACCTTTCTACAAGAGTTGCTAGATATTACGGTGCATTGTGGGATATTTCTAGTGTACTAAAATGTATGCAAAATTTGATTTGAGAATTCGGACACTAGACCAAGATGACTTACGGCCAAAATAGTACACTAGATAGTAAATAGTGAGCGATTTTGGACACAGCCACACTTTTCAAGAAGTACACGAACATTTTAATCATATAAATATGACGTGAGCTTTGTTTAAAAAAAAAAAAGTTAGGCACAGCTGCGTTGATGTTTTCTTTCAAATACAACAAAAACAACACTTGACATAAAAGCGCATGGGTGGGGCACAGGGTTGCCAGATCTGGCTAGACTTTCCAGCCAAATGGCGACTCAAATCTAGCCCAAAATATATTTTTAACCGAAACCAATGTATTTCAAATAGATATATTTTACCTTGTGTGTGCTTTGCGGCTTTTCATTTTCACCCGTGACTGCACTTTTAAAGTAGTCTAATTTAGCTGTAAAACCGCTGACTTGGTGGGTTGTCTTCTGCTTATGACACTTGCACAGTACGGTTGGAAAATATTATGGCAGGTATTTTTCACGGCAATGCACATTAAACAGCACACTTCTGCCAGTACACTCTACGCAGGAGACAGGGCGCAGTGGGCTCTGATTCGGACACAGCCAAAGTTACTTTATCTTCACAGTTCTCTGATAAAAAACGCGGATTGATATGAAAACTACACCACAACCGAATGTTTCTCTGCCAGAAAGTAGTCCATAAAGAAAATACTGCTTTACGAACGAAATTCAAACATTCATAACTTCTTAACCCCGACATGATTGTTAGCAGGAAAACCAAAAAAAATTTAAGGTGGGTTTATCACCTGAATGTTTGAATTAGAAAAAATGGGGAATCGAGCAATTACTCAATAATCTAAAAAACTGACCTATTGTAGCTATGATTTTGCTTTGCAGTAAATGGGCTTTAACCTTCAAAATACCTTTAATATGGTCCTTTAACAAGAGAAAGGAGATCTTAAAAAACAGAAGTCATCCAGGGAACTGACTCCAGCTCAACCTGGCTCTTCAAAAAATTATAATAATAAATACCTGTACATTAAGACGGGGCAGTCTGTCAAGCTCAACAATGAACCAACATTTCTGAGTTGTTACTCAGTTACAGGCAATGCATTTTAAATTTTCAGAAAATTTGTAAAAAGTAACGTTTATTTTCCTTTTATTGTACACATATTTTGCATTAGGCCTATATATTTTTCAATAACAAGAAAAAATACTTCACTTTTAGTTAAAGCAATAAAATATAAACTTATTTTCTTTTTGTTTAAGTTAAAAAAAAGTATTTTTCTAGCCCAATAATTTGAATAGGTCTACGTTTAGACCTATATTTCCTTTTTGAAATCATAGGTTGTTTTACCTCATATCCCCCAAGTTTTCTGACAGTATAATAACTAGCCTCTGGGCACTAGTATGAAAGTATTATGAACTCATCAAGACCAATTAAATGAGTAAACCTACTGAGGACCAATTAATACCATAATGATCATGTTGACAATGTTGATGCTGATGAGGGCAACAGCATTTGCGAGAGGGTTTCTCATGGAGTTACCCCTACCATACAAACACTTGTCCAACTGTGTTGTGAGTTAACACATGACACAGGGAGCACTGAGTTTGTGTAACTCCTTTCATACCAGTCAGAAAATATTGTGAACCAAATGCCACTTTGAATGCATGTGTTTGAGTTACTGTGTGTGTGTGTATATGTGTGTGTGCGTGTGCACAAACAGTGATATAATTCCATTACTTCAGCATTCTAAACAGGAATTGCAAAGGATGATAGAGAGGACAAACAGGACACTCCTTTTCTCTGCTGCAAAAATAAAGGAAGAGGAATCGTGTGGGAGAGACTGAATCACAGGACAAATACCCAGCTGACACTGTTCACCCCAGCAAACACACACACACACAGTATGTACGAGTGTGTGTATATATGTGTGTATGAGTGTGTGTACTGTGTGTACATGTGTGTGTGTGTTCTCATACAGAAATATACATATACATGCACACACTTGTACAACCACTCAGTCCACAAACACACACATATACACACGCACATAAACAGACTCACAGCTGTGTACAGTAACATGGCAGGCTAGATCATTTATTTTACAGCATGCCGATCATACAAGAAAGCTGATGTCATAATCAAGCTGAAGCTTCAGAATGGCAGGGCAGTACAGACAGCTTACCACGTCTGTGTTCTGCTATCAGTATTGTAATTACGGACAGGGGTAATTATTCACTGTGCTGAGAGGGCTTTCTGTCACAGCCTAGCAGCTATGTGTGTGAGAGGGCGAGGGAGGGAGAGAACCCAATCTTAACAGTGGATCACAGAAAATACACGTACATCCAGAATCTCAGACAGGTGCCGGACAGAACAGTAGATTAAGTAAGAAAAGAAGAGTCCGCACTCTGTGCTCCCCAGTGTCATAACGACTCGAAACATCACTTACCGGTGTTAATAAATGTATGACACTGGGGAGCATAGACAGTTTTAACAGCATGGTTACATGTGTATTAGTAATGTATGTATCAGTAGCTTTGCTGCAGTGCAGTGTGTAAACAGTGAGTAGAGCTTTTGTTAGCATTGTGCAGAGCAAAGTGTGCTGCTGGCATTAGCACTATGAAGTACAACTGCATTGCAGGATTCCCTTTTCAATTTTAACAAAAGCCTTTAATTAGTAGAGAAATTGCGTACAGATATTGTGTTTTTGCTTCTCCATATATCATGTTTAAACAGCGCTACACTTCTCCCACATGAACAGCATGAATCATGAGACACAGACTTGGAGAACTGGGAACAGCATGACAGTGGTCTACTGCCCACCCACCTGCAACATTCTG
This sequence comes from Ilyophis sp. 1 JC-2022, assembly GCA_022702515.1. Lineage (NCBI taxonomy): Eukaryota > Metazoa > Chordata > Actinopteri > Anguilliformes > Synaphobranchidae > Ilyophis > Ilyophis sp. 1 JC-2022. The sequence goes on along the minus strand of CM040402.1, from coordinate 29,730,869 downwards.
TGTGTGTGTGTGTGTGTGAGAGAGAGAGAGAGAGAGAGAGAGAGAGAGAGAGAGAGAGAGAGAGAGAGAGCGAGAGCGAGAGAGAGAGGGCAGGAGAGGGGAGGAGGAGAGGGAGGCATAGAGCGAGCGAGAGAGAGAGGGCAGGAGAGGGGAGGAGGAGATGGAGGCAGAGAGCGAGGGAGATGAAGAGAGAGAGAGAGAAAGATGGGGGGCACAGTTAAAGAGAGAGGGTGTATTTTCCATTTGTGTGTTTGAGAAGAAATTTTAAACACATTCAGGATCACACAAAAGGATCTGTTAGGCACAGAATTATTATTTATGTTATTAATATTCAGCATATGCTTTGGCAACATAAGTGTGTGACTTCTGTGAAAATAAAGCACATTTATGTTAATTGGGACAATTAACTATATATATATAGCCTATATATATATATACATATGACGTTTTTCTTTTTTTGTATGTGTATGTATGGTGACAGCGACCCTCGCCTTACCCAGCTGGGATGAGAACCCCCACCCACACACATCAAATGCTCCCCTGCACCCAACTCCATTGGACTGCACCCCCCATCCCCCCTGTACCTCTTGGTACGGAGTACGGATACTACTTTGTCATTATCTGATACTGTTTACTGCATGGACATTAGTATTAGTACCACATGACTATTATTATCTGCTACTGTTTGCACATTTATTTTGCACACTGATCTGTATGTATGTCTGTATATATCTGGAGGTAAATGGTTCTATTTTATGTTGTACATGTTTGGTCATTATTAATATTTATTTCTTTAGGGTTTTTATTCTTTTTATCTTGTTAGGTTTTCATAATTTCTTGGACTGTTCTGTTATTGACATACTGCAGTAATGACAAAATCTCTCTATCTACAGTTCCAAAAAATTAATGCGCAATAAAGGAAAACACTGATATAGTAGAATGATAGATATGATTATTTTCATTTTTAATTCCGAGAATTGTTTCACTGTTGCTGTTGGCTACGTTAATTTACTCTTGTACATTTAGTAGCCTACTGTTGCACAATTGTTTTTGTGTAGTTTGATTTATTTTTTTTAATAACCATACCAACAAATCACATCTGAGCGAAAAAGAGAAAACGCGTGTGCGTGTCAGATGGAAAGAGACAGGGAGGCGTTTATGCGCGCTTTTTAAGTTTGGGGAACTCTCAGAGACTGCGGTCATTCTGGCTCAGTTCAATGCCCCTCTCTAAGGAAATCTCATCGTTGTTAGATCCAAAATGGCTGACACATGGGCTGAATTGCGTAATAGTGTCACACTGAAGTTCCCTCTAGTATTTAACGTCACAGCATTGGATGAGAACATAAAAGGCATATCTGCCCTGACTCACAGGACTAAGCTAAACCTGCACCAGCGCTCCCCCTCTCTCCAGTTGTAAAGACGGTGACGCTGAACTAGCCTAGCGGCGGCGCATTCAGTACTCTGCGGCGCAGTATGGCGGAGGGGGAGGCAGGTGCGGCACAAGGAGTCCGGCGGGGATGGAAGTGGACCTCAGGAATCAGCCTTGCGATCGGGAATCCAAAATCCGAACCGAATCCAGGACCGGCTTGACTTCAATTAATTTTCTCTTGTGCTTCGCTGAACCAGTGAAGGCGGGGACTGTATTAGGTGAAGAAATGCTTCTAATAAATGCGTTTAAATATTGAAGGTTATGTATGCCTTGTGAATTAAGTACAGGACGATCATTAGATTCCTGTATGCAGTGTATGCAGTAAAATCCGGCATGTGTTTTGCGGTTGTAGCTGGTCAGCCAGCAACATTTGGCTGTAGCCTAGTCAAACATCTTAAAACTATAAAATATGTTTACCATTCGCTTGTAATGCGAATTGCAGCATTGATTAGGTTTTGGTTTCAGTAATTTTCATTGTTTATCTTAGCATTCATTAATTAACTAGTTAATTATTTATTTATTTGGTATGGGTTGCTTGAATGCGTGTATTTCAGAGCGCTCCTGCCTGCGTTTCCCGGGCACGCGGAACAGTGCGACAGAGCCGCATTGACAGCGAGAAGCGAAAAAAAGAGAAGATTCCTGCGCCACGGAAAGGAAGATTTGTGGAACATTTTAAATTACGTGTTGTTCTTGACGGCTACACACGTCTTAAAGGCATATGAGTAATTGTCGTTTGGATTTCCCCGTCTTTTAAATTTTTTCATATCTGCAGCAAGAGCAGGCAAGGGAGCCACAGAAAATATGAACTCAACCCATATGCACCAATAATAATTTTAAAAATACCGTTAATTTTCAAACGATTTAATAATCTGCACGAGGCACATTGACCATTAATGTGGAGAAAGTAAGCTAAAAATAGCAGGTGGAAGAGCGAAAGAGAGACTGAGTGGAATTAGCTATCCATCTAGGTGGTTTTCTTGCTTCTGTTGTGTGAAAGACTGAAAGGCTGGGAGAGAGGAGAGGACAGTGGCAAAGAGAAGGAGACAGCCTGTGTTTGCACGTCTCTGAATAAACAGACATAAGTGACTGGGGCAGAGAGGAGGAAAAAGAGAAGGACTGTAGAGTCATTGCAGGAGTAGAGAGTAAAATACAGCTGCTATAAGGGGTCCAGGTGTGAGGATGGCTCTGCTGACCTAGCCTATGTATGGCAGGTTGACAGACAGATGGGGTAGAACATTGGTTTTGGGGCAAGAGGTGTTCTGTGACAATGGGTGAGGGCAAGAGTAACAGAGTGTGGATGTTCTGTGGTTTAATGCATGAGAAAGGCAGTGTTAGCCTGCTAACCTTGTGTTAGCATTGCACTGCTTCTGGAGGCACCTTTTGCCCCCCTCCTTTCACTGTGGGGCACACGTCAGGTGGCTTGTGTTCATTTACCATCAGGGAGAAACAGGAGTGTGTGGCTAACATTTTCAGCTCACTTGATTCATGAATCCATTTTCCCAGCAAATTTTCACAAGATCAGCTGACAGTGTTCTGGGTACTGAGATGGAGGGTGTACAGTTTAATGGAACACGATATTTGGGAACACAGGAAGGGAACATGAAGCGGTAGATACTTCCTGTATCCGCCTTCCGTTCTTCCTCTTAGAAATCTTTGGATGTATTTTTCCCCACTCTTCACAGACAGACATACACACACACACACACACACACACACTCACACACATGCACACACACTCACACACACATACACACACACACACACACACACACACACAGATGCCCTCCTAACATGTTCCCCTCACCACATATGTCCTGAGTAAAACTAGGCTACTCCCTCTGATCAAATCTAAGCTCCTCCCTCTCATCAAACCTAATCTGCTCCCTTCAATCTCACATTTCAGCCCTACTGGTTGTTTCCCTCGTTGGTGTGGATCTAAGAGCAGGACCCCCACTGCTCCCCCACACCCTTCCGGAACTGTGATGCTATTCCTCTGCTGACTCAACAGGATCCTGGAAAGAGTGTTTTGAGGAACCAGACCTACAGGTGGCTGTACAGAGCTCACAGACAGACTGCAGGGAGAGAAACTGAATTTTTAAACTCAATCCAGCCCCACCTCTCCTTCCCTCTCCCCCCCACTCAGTATTGGTGGGGGGGGGGAGCTGCACAGTCACCCTGGGTTTCCCAGCTGCAGTGACCGGGTAGAGGGGGTCCTGACCATGGAGGCAGGCCAGGGAAGCCCGGAGAGCCCTAACCGGGCGGTGGAGTATCTGCTGGAGCTCAACAACATCATTGAGAGCCAACAGAAGCTGCTGGAGACACAGAGACGCCGCATTGAGGAGCTGGAGGTCCAGCTAGACCGGCTGAGCCAGGAGAACAAAGACCTGCGACTGGACCGGAAACCTCACACCTCTGAGACCAGCGGCAGCGCCCACCAGAACCCGAGCCAAACTCCTTCTGCACCCGTCCACCCCACCCACTCCAACACTGGCCCCATCCCTGTGCCCCCTCCCCCAGTGCCAGCCCGTGAGGGGCGGGGCCATGCCAGACTGACCCGCGGGCTGTCCTGTGCATCCGCCCCAGAGAGAGTGAACCGAGCCTCGGGCGACAGAGAGAGGGAGAAACTGGACCGGCACGATGGAAAGAGCACCAAACCCTCCACTCCATCACAGAGACAGTGAGTTGGACACATGCACTTTACTCTCTGTCACAGTGGAAATAATGTTCTACGTTATACTGTACATGATACTCGGAATTATGCAATCCTGTTCCTGGTGTGGCAGGGATGATCTGGTTTTTGTTCCATCTGAGCTTGATTCCGCAGTTTGATCGATCCATCACATGGTCACACGCATTACTTAAGCCTAATAATTAATAAATATTATGTAGTTAGATGTTAGGATGGAGCAAAAACCAGCCATCTATGTAGCGTAGGTAGCATAAACTAGATTTCACTGTGCTGTACTGCTCTGAATAATGTATACTTCTCTGTAGCTAAGAAATGTTAACATGGGAAATGATTGATGGGAAATTGACTGACGATTGAGGAGGGGGGGGGGGGGGGGGGTGTTGACTCCAGTTTTTGATATTTGATATTGAATCCAATTTTATTTTTACGCTGTAAAAAAATCTCTTTGCATTAAGATTTGAGGCAGCAGCTCACTTTATTGTCCTTTCAGTGATTTTTGCAAAGATCAAAGGACTGCAGTGAGTCTGGTTTAAACTGAAATGCAGATTTTGGAAAGGATGAAGTGAGTGTGAGTTAGGTTGTGGATAGTATATAGCGAGGTCAGTGGCTTTAGTGTGACATTTTACTGCTGTCTATGTGTTTATGTAGTAAACACAAAATATTGAGTACTGCCAAAATGAGTGCAATCTCCCATTTTATGACTGGAAACTAAGTGTCACGCTTCCACTCTCCCATGTCCTTGTCTCTCAAATAGTTTAAAAAAAAAAATCAGTTGTTAACTGCAAAGGCGCTATTACACTTTAACAGTGTCTACCATTGTGAAGACAGGGCTGCAGCTTTCCAGCACTATTCAATATTTATATCAATGGAAAAGGCACAACGCTTCAAGCTTCAAGAATCGGGAACCCCTGGTTTTCACTAACATGATTCTGAATTTAAAATGCATTTGATACTTCAATTTTGAATTTAAAATGATTTTGCCAGTGCACATTCAATGAAGGCTGCTTAAGAATATTTGTAGCCTTTTTAAAATGTCACTGTGTTGAAAACAATACTGTCATACTTAGGCCCTGGCACTAAACTTATAAAAGACAAAAAATAATGATCTCAGGAAATAATCTTGAGACAAAAATATAGAATACACTGCAAACTATATGCACCTAGGGTTAAACATCACTGGGTTAAACATTCATTTCAGCATGTAACATTCTTATTTCTGCCATTAAATTAGTACAATACAGATGTAGGATAACATATTCAAAAACTGTATATGAGTAAAATGAGGGAGGGCACTGAAATACCAGGATCTGAGCATAAAGAGTGTCCTCTATGACCTGGTCCTTTGAAATCATCCTGTGGAGCAGACAACATCAACAAGACAAGAACAATTTGAATCCACCAAATTACAGCAGATAAGACAAAATCTATAGTACTCACTGAGCACAATGAACATAGAGACATAGCAGCAGTCTGTCACAGGCACACAGCTACCCAAAGACGACAGACTGCACTCACTGCACTCACACAACAAACGTTCGTAAATTGAGACAGAGCCGTACTAGCTGAGACAAACACCATAAAGACATTATATAGACTCTATTCACCATAATAGCGAACCGTGTGCCCAATCTTTCCCAGCCCTGGCAGAAATAAATACAAATTTGACTCCTGAAAGAGGAGAGGAAATCTGAAGGCCCGGTGGCACAGTAAATAGCTAATTATGAATATAATATAATTATTGTGAATGTTGTTGATCTGTTTATTATGTATAAGAGTAATAATCACGACTGTCATTATTTCTGTTAACCTCTTCTAAATATTAGCCATCTTTATTTAATTTCCCTCAAATTGTTAGTAATTGCTAAGCAACTTGCATAGTACCAGTAAATCATACCAATAAAGCCATTTTAACCACTTTTATTGGAAAGAGAGAGAGAGAGAGAGAGAGAGAGAGAGGGAAAGTGAGAGGTGTTCCCCTCTAAGTAGGAGTAATTAGTGTGACCTTAGTGTAATTAAACTTGTCACTGTACAAGGTACTATAATTACTGCAGTACATAGAGTCCAGAAATGACAGTTACTACAGTATCTAAGTTACCTAAGAGGCAGTGGGTAGATCAGCACTTTACTCAAGGACATTTTTTTGGCGCACAGCTTCATTAGCAGGCAGTCTATGTGTTCATGTTGGGTCCAAACCAAATTTTCTGAACCATTTGAATTGACGGTCACACCCAAATGTAATCAGCTGTGACACTATCTATCCTCCATCTAGAATGATGCTGTGTATGTGCCTTCTGTATTATTGTATATGAGAGCTTACATGTGCATGTAAAAGTGGCTTGTCAAGAATTAACTGAATTCTCTCCCTCTCTCTTGCTCTCTCTTTCTCTTTCTTTCTCTATCTCAGGTCAGATGGGGACTCATCCATTAAAGACAGGTCTGTAAGATTTTTGTATTATTTCCTACCTTCCCCTAACACTGTCTGTGTGGCTCTGAGGAAAGGCTGTGTGGGAGAACCTGAGGTTTATTTAACCTGAGGTCCTTAAACTGTGCTTCTGCAGTACAGCAGGAGACCAACTCTGATAAAGACGGTCATCGGAGGGGCAGTGTGCTAAGGCACTCCTGACTGAACAGCTCCTCGCTTTGCCTGCCCTCTGAATTAAAGGGGCAGTTCACCCAAAACATACATTTTGATATGTTTCTACATACCCAGAGTGCTGTCTATTCGTCCATGTAGTTTAGCTGAGGTGAACTGCTCGTTTAACATGTGTCTGTACACATTTTTTGTGGAATTGATCCATTGAATGCAGTTTTCTGGTTTTGACTATTTGCACATGCATTATTTCCTGTGCAAAAGGAAATGCTGGGACATCAGAGAGACTCCAACTACTCTGGGTAGATTATTTTCTACTACCTATTATCTGGGTAGAGATCATTTAAATGAGAGAGTTTGGGTGTGCTGTCAGTAAACAGATTATCTGACCAGGAAAGCTTGGAACTATAGCCAGATTATTTGTGTTGAATTTGGGTGTCTCGTGAGTTGTTGGATTAACAGGAATGGCAGGGTTTGCTATGACAAGTGTGGATTTTCTCAGTCTTGGGAGTGGATTTGTGCTGTTACACCGAGCCCTGATGTGATGTCTGGCCGTGGGTGACTGGGAGATCTGCTCACCTTTAAATGTGTCCACTAAACCTTTACATTCTCTCCTCCAACTGATTTGTATGAAGGTGCACTGAATAAGCAGTGCTGTTCTAGGGTTCGCTCTCTATCTCAGAAGATCAATATTGTACAGTATTATTCTTTTAATGGGTGCTTTAGTGTTAGTGACCACAGAATAACAACTGGAAAATAGTTAGAAAATTGTCTTCTGAGAGACTGGTGACAGGCTCCGTATTCCATGTCCCACCTTCACGCTCTGCCTCGTCCCCTCAGACATTACGATATGTGAACATTATGTTTGTGTGCTTCTCCTTTTTCCCGGCTTTGGAATTATGGCTAATACCGCACACAACGTTCACATGACATGGTTATTGGTGCTGGACATTTGGCTGAATTTCAATTATATTTGATTATATTAACGGGAAATGGAGGCAGCAGGGCCCACTCAAGTGTATGGCCGCATGTTCATAACTGCACAGGCACTGAGGAGTCTTTAATTAATAGCTTGTTTAATGTACTGAAGTGTAAGGATAGCTACCTAGTGAGTTAAAAGTACCTCTGCTTCCGCATGATTATCTAAACAACTGCTCTGTGGAGCAGATTATATATAGCACTTTTCTTTATCTAGAACAAATATGATTTCCATTAATTTCAATCAGAGTTTATTACAGTCATATTATTTGAACAAAATATTAGATGTTTGCAGTGCATATAGTACATGGCAGGAAAGGTATTGGACATGCCAGGTATTTATAAATTTGCCTTATATTCCCAGCTAACACAGAAAGTTTCCAGAGCTTTGGATAGATTCTTGATAGATTATTTTTTTTGTGGTGCGATAACATTATAACGAGGACATTCCCAAAACAATCTTAGAACATTTTATTGTTCCATCAGATATAGAAGAAAAGTGTCACGACGAGTCTATGGATATGTGCCAAGTACATTTGAAGAATGTTCCAAATGAAAGTATTGAAATGGCAAATTTCTGGGAATCAAACATTGTTAGCTGGATTCTTTCTTGCCTTGGTGTCGCATTACTGTTGAAACACTTTCAAATACTTATTGACCTTCCCCAGCAAACCTAATTACTTAAGAATGCATGTACAGTAGAATAGATTAGATTAAATGGGATCTATTTCGATGAGATGAGGATAATTGTAAGATAAACCTTTGCACTTAGTGCACAAAAAAACAGCACTTTGTGAAAACTAATCTCGACTCACACTTAATATTGACTTAGTTTACTGTTTTTAACTGATGGACTGCCACCGTGTGGGAATGTGGTAATTTGGTGTCCATGGAAATTGAAAAGCTTTCAAATCTGGCTGTACCAATTAGTAACCCCCTGCCCATCTCCTAAATTCACTCAGCCTTGGGGATTCTATTCTGTGCGGTAGCTGAGGGTTTAGAATGAGTTGATTAAGATCCATGTAAAGTGATTAAATATATGTATACAGGTTAGAGGGAAGAGGTCAGAGGTCAGATTCCCACTCTGCAGCAGGATGGACAGGTTCCTGAAGTAGCAAAGGAGGATGTTGTTGGAGGGGTGTGTACAACTTGCTACTGTCTTGAATCTGCTCTGCTCTCCAAGAGAGGGCTGAGTCAGGACACTGTTCTTCTGTTTGACATTTACAGTGCTCTGATAAATGGCCTTACTGAATCAGCCAGGCCAAAAAAGAAGTGAATAATACACCCTGTTATATGGCATGTCCACATGAAAATATGCTATATACTAAATTATAACTATACCAAATTGTAACTAAATTGGTGCCAGGTATGAAATTTAAAACCTATGAGGAGGAACAGCTTAAAACATTTAATCAGCTCAGCAGTGGATTCTTCCTGGACAATAGGTAAAATGATGGGACAGGTTGGACAGAATGGGCAGTTTTTCATCAAACAGTGTCATGTTATTATGTCCTTAGATACAAGCATAAATATGGTAACCAATGGTCAAAGTGAATAACACCATGATATATGGCATATGCATGTTTATATACAGTTTATCTATATGGTCTACCCACACAATGCATTTGGATGGTGAATGGCACACAACAGAATGCTGGCTGGCATGTGTTACATGTAAAGTGATTTACTGGGTATGCAGTCATTGCAACATTCTGCCAGAGCGCTAACCTGCAAAGCTGAGCTAAATGCATCTATTTAAAAACCACAAATGCTTCTGTTCCTATGACGACCGCTATCTTAATTTGTTACAGTTGCCCTTAGCAACGTAATTTGAGTGTGTCTATAGACTGGGGTGGGAATAAGACTGCAGCCGCAGTCACTCCCCTGCAGCTCTGCTTTCAGAGACTGGTCCGTTCTTCCTCTGTGTGGATCTCACTGGCTCGCTTTATCAGCGCGCTCAGTATTTCATCATTTATCTCTCTGGCCAATAGCATTCAGTTCACCATTATTGTAGTGTCATCAGGTTTGCAGTTGAAAGGAATGTAAAGAGGCCGGTGCCCGTGTAACATCTGAATAAAATGTGAGTCTAGCGCAGACTGCAATCTCACCAAGAGTCTGATGCAATCTCACTATGAGTCTAATCCGAGGTCAGGAGTCAGAGCTGGAGATGAGGTTATTTGTGTTAGAATAAAGGTATGGGTCAAAAATTTAATTGTGAATCACAATACATAAAAGTGACAGTAAAACACTGTCCCGGTATAAACATGACTGTGTCCGCATTTCAATGCCTGCATGGATACGTGGGTTTGTGTGTTTGAGCATGTGTGTTTCATTGTGTTCTGTGTTACTGTGGAATGGATTATATTGTAATATTATACTGGACTTTGATACACTCTCACACACATATACACAAACATTCTCACATGCACATAGATACACACACAAACACACACTCTCTATCATACATACCCTCTAGTGTACTTGAGAAAGAGAATGGTTGCTGTGGTAACAGTGTGAGTTATCACAAGGGCTCATGTGAAGGACAGTGTGGGCGAGAGAGAGAGAGAGAGAGAGCGAGAGAGCAGGAGAGGGGAAGAGGAGAGGGAGGCAGAGAGCGAGCGAGAGAGAGAGGGCAGGAGAGGGGAGGAGGAGAGGGAGGCAGAGAGCGAGGGAGATGAAGCAGAGGGAGAGAATTAAACAGGAAGAGAGAAAAGAATCAGATGTGGGCAATTATGGACTGCGAAGGAACGGGGTGGATGAAGAGAGGAAGATTCAGGGTGGGTGTACAAAGAGAAAGATGAAGCGAGTGACTGGTGAAAATGTGCGAGTCTGCTTGTGCAGCCCTCTGCCAACGCCGCGCGGAACACCAGCATGCCCGCTGCAGCCTCACAACTGCGGCTATTTATACCTGAACACCATGAAACAGAGACGCAGGGAAGGAGAGATGATCATCATCATAATAATAATAATAATAATTATGATAATAAAAGGGAGAGGAGAATCTATGTGACTCTGGGTTATTCTGAGAAGAAAGCAGAGCAAGTGTGAATAAATGTGTCCGTCTGACAAAGGTGTACTGATGTAGATATTAAAGAAGAGGAGCGATGAGGTCAGAGGAACACAGAGAGATAGTCAGCACATGACACTTGTTGTACTTTTCATTGGTGCATAATATAATTATCATAGAAGCCTATTATACTAAGGATAGATTCAGGACCCCTCTTAATAACAGTATATTGTGTAGGCACCTGCTCTCAGATCACATCACTCCCCAGAACCTCCTTCTTTTCACTTATAATTTCTATTCATACTGACCCATTGCCTTTCCATTTATACTGACCAGTAGCCTCATATTCACAGTGACATGTAGCCTGTGTATCATAATGAGCTGTCCATACTAAAATGTTCACATGAAACATTTTACTCTGATATAGTACATTTGATCTTAATTGGACTCATACAGACTCTGTTAGAGCAGAATTAACACTGCCAGTTTTACTGTGTAGATTGCACATCCATAATGATATATCGTCTGCATGTGCATAATATTATATAGGCTGTTATCAGTGCAAATTAGCATATTTATCATTCAATGAACCCCAGATAGACTGGGCCATTCACAAATAACAATTCTGATTTTATATCTACTGTTACCTAATTAACCTATAACATTTCACAATCATTTTCATGTTAGATGTACTACTGTCACTGTTAGCGTGCACTGGTGTATGATCCCTGAAGTCATCTCCACACCATCACTAAACCGTTGCGCTGTGATTTAGCTCTAATACAGTCTGACGACATTGTGTTAATAAGAATGATTCCTGTCATATTTCTCCGTGTGGATGCTGACAGATAAAATAATACTTCTTTCTCTTGTCTTTTTTCTTTTTGCCGATTTTGTTTTCGAGACAACTGTGGCGCTGTGATTTTAGGTTCTTGTGACCATGTGAGTTTAAGATAATTGTTATTTTGATGTCGCTCTGGGAGAATTTACTAAGAGGCAATAGAAGCTGCTAATTACTGCGCGCTCTTGTGCTCAGGATGGTGGGATATTTATTAAAATTAGCTGCGTAAATGTAGGCGGCAGCGGAAGTGTAAGTTTGGCTTGGCACTGCTACCTGCGTGCTTTGCGGTGAGGATTGGTGCAGAACGGGTGTCGTGATCTGGGGGTTTAGTGTGTTGGCAAGATGATTAGTTAACAAAACGAACAACGCAAGCACTGGCATTGTCACCAAGCTCTGAAAACAGCAAGTCTAAAACCAAATTACACTTTGTAAGATTGTTTCAGCTGTTACACATTTGCCTAAAAGCCAGCTTTGCCAATCTCTTCGCTTATATTCATCATTGAGTTGCTGTTTCGTCAGATGGAGTAATCACGTACAGATCCCAGGCACTTCTCCACAGTCACATACCCTGCACATTCCTTGCTGAATGTTTTCAGGGGGAGCAATGGATCACGAAGAGCTGATGGCTCTTTGGAAATGGCTAACACAGAATCTGTTTTAATTTAGTTCTTGGAAAGTTTTGGGGGATTAGATAGGGCTCTAACCTTATAATTACAATATATAAAATAAATAAATGAACTTATTCAATTTATTAGTGTAAATGTAGTGATATATAAGAAATATAAGAAATTGTTGCTAAGGATTTTGTGAAATGTAGTAATGTGTATATGCAGACTGCTGGGAAAGGCTCAAGTGGTATAAATTGTGGTAATGGTACAAAAAACAATATTGCAATCAACCAAAGTGTAAAGTACACTGCCTGGCCAAAAAAAGAGTCACCGTTGCACCCGTCATGCATAGTGCCCACTGTACAAGCCTCTAGAGGCAGTGTTCTGATCTGGATTTGCTTCAATTGGTCAGCTCTAGGCTCAGCAACGTTATCAGCAATAAAATGAAGTCAGCTGAGTACCTGAATGTCCTGAATGACCAGGTTATCCCATCAATGGGCATATTCCAGGACAACAATGCCAAGATTCATCGGGCTCAAATTGTGAAAGAGTGCTTCAGGGAGCATGAGGAATCGTTTTCACACATGAATTGGTCACCAGAGTTCTGACCTTAACCCCATTGAAAGTCTTTGGGATGTGCTGGAGAAGACTTTACGGAGTGGTCCGACTCTTCCGTGGTCAATACAAGATCTCGGCCAAAAATCTATGCAACTCTGGATGGAAATAAATGTTGCAACGTTCCATAAGGTTGTCGAAACAACGCCACGATGAATACGCGCCGTAATCAAAGCTAAAGGCAGTCCAACGAAATATTAGAGTTTTTTGGTCAGGCATTATAGTAATATATTTACCAAAAGTATAATTCTGCTAGTACTACATGCTATGCGTGTTGGGTTGGCTGTTTCCTAGCCCTCAAAGCAAGGTGATAGATCCGATTTAACTTAATAGAAGTAGAGACTTAGGCCGTGACCAAATACGATCCATGTTCCCTGACCCCTGTCCCCTGTCCACTCAGACCCCTGTCTAATATGTGCCCTGTTCCCTCACTTTGCAAGCAGTATGCAAAAGAAATCCTGAAAAACTCTTTCCAAACTAGTGATGAAGTAGTTGAGAATATCAATCAGTTTACATATGACAATGGTTACAAAGTGTAGATTATGAATAGAATTAACAAAAATAAAAAGAGAGTAGTTCATAATATGTCCCGTTATTGGGGTTTATCCTGGTATTTTAAGTGCCTCCATTTGTGAGAAAAAGTCTCCCACTCAAAAGCTTTTTGACGAAGTTAACTCAAATATGCGCCCCCAGCAGGGTTAAGGGATCGTACTCTCGTTTAGTAAAACATTTTGACAGCAGAGTGGACAGACGGGCAGCTGTTGCTAGAGTATTGGGGCACAAATGTACTTATGAGTTCATCACAGCCATGGGTAATTATGGCTACATATTATGGCTGTAAATTACGTTTGTCAGCTAGATAGCCAATGAGGTGAGATGTTAGCAAGGCATTGAGTACTACGTTTCAGTTACCATTTACACAATTTGTTACGTTAAAATGTGTTTGGTACCTCTACCTTAAAGGTTGTCTGAAGAGGCTTGGTCATAGTCTTTTTTTTTTGCACCAACCTGTAAAATTACAGTACTTTGTACCCAACATAATTACTAGGCTACAGATTCACTTATTGCTGGCACAACTGGCCCCAGGTCCGCTTACATAGTGTTGAATAAATCCAGTTTTGAATGGCTTGTAAACCTGTATGTAAGCCTGTATCAATCTTTTGAATCTGGGAGATTCAGGTGTGAATTGAAAGCACATTTTGTACCTGAATATTCCAGATTGAAAAGTATCTTGAAGAATATTATTCCATCTGATATTACCACAACTTCTGCAGTTACACACCCATATGAGTGTGATTTTGAGGACCCCATATGAATGTGATTTTGAGGTCCCTAAATGAGTGTGGTTTTCAGGTCCACATATGCATGTGGGTTTGAGGACCCCATATGAGTGTGGTTTTGATTTCCCAAAATGAGTGTGATTTTGGGGTCCCTATACAAGTGTAATTTTGTTGTTCCTGTGTCAGTGTGATTTTTAGGTCATTGTTATTTTGATGTGCCCGTTTGAGTGTGACTTTGAGGCTCCTGTAAGTGTGATTTTGAGGGTGTGTGTATTTGTGTGAATGATTTGGATATCCAATTAGGTGTCTCTCTCTTAAAAAAATGTATGGTATCAGTTATTTACCTCTGTTTTGGTAAAAAGTGAAACGACACCCGGTTCTATCAAACTTGCAAAAGGTCACCTGATGGACAGATACTCTTGTGACCTCTAACACTATAGCACTTGGCCCTTCAGCACTACAACACAATTCTCACAGAAGACATTGCATTCTAACCATCCGTGAACATCATGCAGGTTCACATGCTCGTCCACAGCCACACCTGCAGTCTGCCCTCCAATGAGCCTAACCTGGAGCCCACTCCCCTAGCCCACACCTGCACGCACCCTCTTTCAACTTCTCTCCATCCTTCCTCTCAATCTTTTTCTCTCTGCATTGCCCTCTTCCTCTCCTTTCTAATTCACCATTTGCTTCTTCTTTATGAACCCTGTGGTCTCTCTCTTCCACCCATTCCTCTCCCCCTTTCTTTTCCTGCCATTTTTCTGCACTGTGTGCTTCTAACTGAGGTGGTTATGAGTGCAGTCTTTCTCTCTCCCTTTCTGTAAACTCTCGTCCTTCTATCTCGCTCTCCCTTTCTTTCCTTCTGTCTGTCTCTCTAATATTAGTGTAAAGTGGAGTAGTGGTTTCCCTCTTCAGCTTGTTGTGTGTTGTTGTGGAAACTCCGCGGCTGTCCTTAGTGGTAGCAGTGCTTCGCCAGGTGAAACTCATCATCATTACGCTTCTCTTGGACCCCTAACGACAGAGTGCTTTCGACAAAATTGATAATTGACGATGATTAACGAAGCGCGACATGCAGGATTCGTACAGAGAACACTAAATGCTTGTAAAAAATTTACTAATTCAAATAAATATTTAATACGGGAGCTATCATCATTCAATCATTTTGGCTCCTTTACATTCCTCCAGCTTTCTTTCAGATTTTCAACGCTATGTAGTATTTATCTTCATATAAGAAACAAAGATACAGAACTGACTTAAGAAATAGTAAATCCCAGGGGGCAGCATAATTTTTTGTGTAAATTTGGTATTTGTAAATGTGAAAACACTCTCACACCCATGCACACACACACACACACACACACACACACCTATTGAGATTTATAAAAATTATTCAGACTTTATGATGTTCTCATATTTGTCCTTTGACTTCACGATGCTACAGAACTGATTTACAACATGTAAGACTTACAGACTGAGATCCTGCGAGAACCACAGACCCCCATTTATTTCTCTCTTGAGAAGTTGTACGCTGTGCTATCTTATGCAGGGAGCACTACAGCCTAAATGTGTCCATTAATTTTGCACACATGCCAGTGGCCCTGTGACTGCAGGGAACACAGCACACTATAAAGGCACTAGTGCCAATTGGATGCCAATTATCTCTTACTGAGGATAACCGGTCAACTGTAGGTTCCCGGCGAGTTGCCAGGGGGCACTACCAGTTACCCAAAAAATGCTGGCCCACTGCAAACTCCTGGTCATGGCTGTATGATGTCATTGGACATTGTATTCAACAGCCCTGACTGGAACTGATTGTGTCTTAAGCTGTTGGGCTCAGCCTGCTCTAATGGCAGGTGCTTTTACTGACTAAATCACTAATAAATAAAAAAACATATATTTACAGCTTTTTCAACTTTATTGGACAGCACAGTGTAGAGAGACTGGAACAATGGGGAGGGAGAGAGAGGAAGAGACATGCGACAAAGGTTGCATGGTCGGACTCGAACCGCCAACGTTGCGGCTCAAAAACGAGCATGTGGATAGTGCTCTACAGGCAACGCCACCAAGACACATTGAAACCTTGTTAATCTGCACATCTACATTTTATAACCACGGACAATCAGAAACACTTTAGATTAACAGGCTAGAAGGTTGTTTGTGGTTTTCATTACTGTTTTGTTGTCTACCACAGAAGATGTTTTCAGTTCTTATAACACCATTTTATGAAACTGCCAGAGGAAACTATAAATACCTTTGACCTCTGCATTTCATTTCTAGATGGTGCATTTGCTACTAATAATCTGCCCCCGCTGTCATACAGCTTCTGTATTAAGATAATTGCTGAGTGGGATCCTGTGCAAAGCTAGGGGCCAGTAATGTAGAGTTGGTTAACGGCACTCACAGCATGTAGGAAGAGCTCCCTCTTCTGTTTTATTTGAGGTACTGATGTGCTGCAGCCAGCTGTACTGCATCTAATCTGTGTGATTTAATGAGGGTGTTTACTGTGAGGAGCAGAGAATGCTTCAGTAAGAACGTAGAGCCACAGTAAGCAGGACTGGTGTGCTGCACTGTAGTTCCCTCTATGTCCTGCAGAGGTCACTGTTTCTCGTTGAATTCCTTTTTGACCTGCTTTGCTTTTAGTTGTAATGATCCATGCTGCTGCAGGTGCATGTCTATTTGTGCGTGGCTGTCTTTGTCTTCTGCTCTTTTTTTGTTTCTTTCTTGACTTTATTTTTTCTCTCTCTATGTCTATCTCTTTCTCCGTCTCTTTCCCTATCCCTCACTCTTTCTGCCCCTCCCTCTTTCTTTCTATACCCCCTTTCTTTCTTTCCCTCTCTTTCTTTCTTCCCCTTCTCTTTCTCCTAACTCTTTCCTCTTTCTCTCTCTCTCTACTCCCTCTCTCCCTCTCTCTGTGTCAGGTCACCTCCTAATTCCACTTCTACTACTCGTATCAATCCTACTACCACAACTACTACTGCTACTGCTACTTCCTCCTTCCACCCCAGTCTGACAGCTAACAGCCACTCGACTCACCATCAGTACTGCTGCCCTGCCCGGCTCCTCCTGCCCCTCCCACCTGGGCCCCTGCCCCCTGCCAGGCCCTCGGAGCAGGCAAGGTAAGGGCCAGAGTCCTCCACCAGTCCCACAATCCTCCACTCTCTCCACTCACCCCCATTATTCTCACCCAGCTCCCTCTGCCTGCATGACTCTTACTCTGAGAGGGCGGAGTCAGGGCCGGACACTCCCCCACTTCCTGCCTCCGCTTTACACAAGCAGTTTGTTCCAATTACGCAAACTGCATATTTACACATTCATGGCTTTCATGTGGATCAGAGCAATGCTTTCATCTGATAATCCCCAAAACCCACCACACCTCTCTCCTCGCCCCCAACCACTTCCCCCCACCAGCATTCAAAAGCTTGTCACACTGTGATCAGACACACAAAGGGTTGCAGCCAGGGCCACACGCTGTACCTGACCTGGGATCAGTCACTCACTGCACCTGAGCTGGGATTAGTCGCCCAATTTGTCGGATTTTGGGGATTAGTCATCCGTCGTGCCTTATTTCGCAATAGTCCATCACTGTATTTGGCCCGGGATAAGTCACTCACCATACCTGATTTGGGATCACTCAGTAACTGCACCAGGATTCACCTGAGCCGTACAGTATGACCCTCATTTTGTTATCAGCCTTGTGTTTGTGATGGAGGACAGAGGTGAAAGCACTGAGTGAGGCTTGTTAATGACGAGCAGGGAAGCACAGTTTGAGCAGTTTGTTAGTGTGACGCAGTAGCACTCTGCAGCATGCTCGAGGCGGCGTGTGGGTGACGGTTTCTGTGACTCTAATCCCAAGTGTTCCTTTATCCAGAGCATATTCCAGAAAGCGCTTCCAAAATTAGCCTGTGAAAGCACACGTTTTCACACCCCTCATCAAATATAGACCACCGTCACCCCCACCCTAACCCCCACCCCCAACCTGACACATTCTCACTTACTGTGACAGACTGACTCACTCACACCCCCTCCACACATGCGCCCATATGTGGCATTTTCAGCTCACACCCCCTACCTCTCTCCCCCAATCTCTCATTTCCTGCATGAGTTCAACTCTGCCATTATCTTTTCTTCTCTCCAGGGCTCTCCAGTCTCTCTTCCTCTTTCTCACTCACTGTCTCCTTCTCTCCCTCTCGCTCTCTTTCTCTATTTTTCTCTGTTTTTAACAGAGGACATTTAAATTTTGCTGGCTGTGAATAACACTAGGGCCGACTGCTTACCTAAAGACACTGGCTCATTAGCTGGTTTCATCAAGCAGGGTGCTTGGCACAAAGGGTTCTACTGTTAAAGAGAGACAGCCATGCTTTAACACGTAGCTTTCCGTTTTCACTTGATAACATACTGATACATTATATACAAAAGACTGCTTTCAGAGCTCAAAAACATTACATGGCAACATTATTTATTATTTTAGAATGGCTTAATGTTCAGGGGCTGTTGGGCAGAATTTAATTGGCATCAATTTTGAGGATCAAAATGAGAGATTTTTTTTTAAAGGTTATTTTTGATTGGCGCTAATTACAACCATTTTCTGAGATGAACAGGACTGTGTACTCCAAGCCTGACACCTGGTGGACAGCTACTGTAACAGTATGGGGATATTATTGTCTCAAAAATATACAAATAACCTGCCACAAATAAATAATTCACAAATAAATTAAACTGATTCACAAATACATGTAATGGATTCACAAATAAATGCAACTGATTCACAAATATGTTTTTGCACAAACAAATGTCTCTGAAGTAATGACTGTAAACTTATGCAACAATTGGCGTGTGTGGAATTGCTTGCATTTATTTGCGGATTTTTGAGACAATCCTCACAGCAAGATGTGTGAAGAAATCCTCAAATATGTGTTTTTCTAATTGAGTCTGCTCCAGTCAATCAGATTTTAAGACATCCTTTCGTTAACGCCCACATTACCCAATTTACAAATTACAGCAGGTTTCAAGCCCGGGTTCTGTGAACCTCTCTAGCCAAATGTACATTTCTTCCCTCAGTGACTTCTGGAAGGCAGCCACCACCTCCAAATGCATTCAATTTATGTGGAAAAATACATGCCATTCTGAAACACACACCATCTGCACACAAGTACTGCTCTTTAACTGAACAAAACAAAGACCCACCATGTGCACAAGAGAAATCCTTCTACGAATGTTTGCGGCCTTGGAGGCAGCAGCTGTCTTCCAGTAGTCACTGAGGGAAGGAAAGTATCTTGGGCACCTCTGTAGCGAGCATTGTTACTTAGTCAGCAGTAGCTAGCTAACGTTATTGTGTGTCAAGCTGTGGTTCAAACTATCCATCTTCACCTTCAGCACTATAACGACAGTAGCACCATCAATATATATGTTTTAAAGAAAGTAATTGTACAGGGCCTCCAGCCATCTTCCCGATCGAGCAGCTATCTTGTCACTCGCTACAATCTGGCTGTGTCAGAATCAACACCCTTCATTACTATTGGATATGCTCACTGGATGAGAACAATGAGAATGACAAAATAGGCGAAATGTTCTGTAAATGTAATGTACTTAAAATCCCTGAATAATATACTTATTTACGGGTTTTCGTTGATAATAGTATAGAGGATATATTCTGCATACTGCATGTCACTAAACAGCATGCAGTAAGCAGTATACATATGCTAGTACACAGGACGCAGTAGATAAGGCTTTGTGACTTACTACAGAAGTTCACAGAACCCTGGCTTGAAATCTGCTGCGATTTGTCAGAGTACTGTGGGCGTTAACCAAATTATGTTTTCTGATTGGCTAGAGTAGACTCAGTTAAAAAAAAAGCATGTATTTGTGGATTTCTTTGCACATCTTGCTGTGAGGATTGTCTCAAAAACATGCAAATAAATGCAAGCGATTCCACATGTGCCAAGCGTTGCATAAGTGCACAGTCATTAGTTCGAGAAACATTTGTTTGTGAGTGCAAAAACATATTTGTGATTCAGTTGCATTTATTTGTGAATTAGTTACATTTATTAGTGACCCAGTTTAATTTATTTCTGAATCGGTTGCATTTATTTGTGAACCAGTTACATTTATTTGTGAATGTAATTTTAAATGTGGAAGGTTCATTTATTTGTGTATTTTTGAGACAATAATACCCCCATATAATAGCGTAGTTGTAAAAAGAAATAGCGTTAAATTCTGACAATTGACAAGTCAAACCCACAAAGGTATGTAGTGTGGTCTATCAAATTCCAAACTGACCACCATGCTAAGTGAAACAAACATGAATTAAAAGCATCATTTACATTTTTTTAAACTATTTTAAATGGAGAAAAAAAAAAGTTACTCATTACTCTAAAATGTACTCAAAGCTAGCTGAGTTCATTTAAGCAAAGTAAAAACACTCAAACTCAAAAAAGTAAATCATAGATGCACATTTATTATTTTCATTTGTTTATTTATCAGCGTGAATCAGGCAAACGCACATTTTGGCATTCAAGCCATTGCCACTGACTCTGATGCTGGCTCGACACAGAGGATGCCTTTCAGTACAAAAAAGTAACGCCAGGCAAACCTCTGCCCATCTGTTATAAAGAGGAATATAGTGGTGCTCAACAGCCAGGGTAATCGTATATAAAACAAGTCTTTACCAAGCTCACTCCAAATTAGACTAACCCAAAGAAAGAGAACAGCTGGGTGGGTTACTCTATAATTACATTTAAGTTACATCAGTAAGGATTCTGTTTTAACAAGACCATGTATAAGTTCAAAGAGTATGTCATATCATCACTCCCACTAAGAAGGAGAACATAATGCATGTCCTTCTCGCAGATTCATGTTAGAAACTCAAGAATACCATCACATATTGAGCATACAGAGAAACTGATCATAGTTTGAAAGAAGTTAATTCACTTTGAAGTACCTTCATATCAGAAAAGACCAAATAATTAATACATGGAAGGAGGGAGGGAGAGAAATCTTTCGCTTTGCTCTTCTCCATCTTCACCGTCTTTCCCGCTCTCCTTTTCTGTTCTCTATTTCTCGCTCTATATTCCTGTCTTACGCTCTTCGTCTCTCCGTCTGTCCGTCCATGTCTGTGTTGCTCTTAGAGAAGAGGAAGAAGATGACATCGCCCATCAGTTCTGTTGTCCTGCCTCCGAGTGCAGTAGCCCCTCCTCTAGGTAACCTGCAGATCAGGTGGCCCCTCCCCCCAACCTCAGCCTGCACCTGGAGTGGACAATGTGGGCTACAGACAGCCTGGATCAATCAGTATCACTGGGAAAGATTCAAAACTGACCCTTCCTCTGTAACTGCATGTTAAATACAACCTCATCGTATGTTTCACATGGACCATGCAAACTATTTCAAATGGGTTACAAAAAATCTGTGAACATTGAAAGCAATTGGAACCGTCAACAGCACCGTGGAAAAAGAAGACAAGTATGGAGAGAGAAATAGAGACGCAGAGTAGAAGGAAAAAAATGAAAAAAACCTTTCTCATTCCTCTTTGTTTCCCTCTATTCCTGTTTGCCCTGCTGTCAGTTTTTTCTCCTGTGTATGCTGTCCTCTTCACTGTGACTCACAGTGTACTCTGACTCACACTGTACTTACTTATAACTGTGCTATGACTCTTGCAGCCTCTCTGTACCATAACTAGCACAACTTACTCTGACTCACACTATACTCCCACATTATACTGACTCATACTATACGATGACTTCCACACTGTGCTCAGACTCACACTGAACTCCGACTCACTATAATCAGATTCACAGTATACTCTATATTCTGACTCACACTGGCTGACAACATATTCTGACTCCCACGCTATATTCTGACTCACATTGTACCCTGACTCCCACTATACACTGACTCACAGTGTGTACTGATTACTATACTTTGACTCACAGTGTACTCACAGAATTCCTGTCTAGTGAACACAAGCAGTGTATTCCTTTGATCCTGCTGAAGCATATTCTCACTGCCTCCCTTTTCATTAAGTATGAATTATTGATATAGCCCTGTGAACAAAGAGGCAATATAGGGAAACATTTTACTTTCCAGGATATTTGTTGTTTATCGTACATGCACATGATCAAATGTGTTTACAAAACGAAATGTTTCTGTCACTGTATTATATGAAGGAAAAGTAGAATTGTAACATATTATGATAAGGATTCGGTCATTGAAGGATTGTAATATTTATTACAATTTGAACTATTTATTTTGTCCCCTTGAAAAGTGGTAAACAAGATTTGATTTGGCAGAACCTCAGGGAGGAGAGGGTTATCACCTTGGAACATTTCTGGAAATGGTGTAAGCTAAAAGCCAAGAGTAGATGGTGCCTTAGTGACAGAGGTATAAATCCAGGGGACATAAAGTAAACATCCTACCATGTGTTTTTTCCACCTATAGACTCAGCCAGCTGATTTCAGTAATTAGTTCTACCTCCTCGCTGAACAATTAGGTTAATTAGCAAATCCAGGTGATTGGAGCAAAATACTGGGAGGACTTTTACTTTATGTCCCCTGGATTTTCTGCTTAGTGAACACATTACCTGGAGAACATTATTCAGTGAGACTCACAGGCACAGTGGCATTTGGTTGATAACAAGGTGTGGTAGTCTGAGCTGATTGGCTGGTAATCTGGCCTGGTTGGGTTGCAGTAAGTTTCAGTGGCTTTTTAAATGTATATGTCCAGGTCCCTGGGGGCCCACTGTTATTTCCTTTAGTAATGAAGTGAACTAGACTGGCTTGGAAATCGTACATCATACAGTACAATATAGCTGTTTAAAAGGAGACTATATAATACAGCTGTCTAAATAGACACTATGCAATACAGCTGGTTAAACTGAGACGATACAATATAACATTTCAAACTGAGACTATACAATACAGCTGTTTAAATAGAGACTATGCAATACAGCTGCTCAAATGAAGACTATAGCCGACAATAGAGCTGTTTAAATGGAGGCTATAAAACAGAGCTGGTTAAATTGAAACTGTACAATGCAGCTGTTTAAATGGTGATGATATAGTACAGCTTTGTAAATAGAGACTATATAATACAGCTGTTTAAATTGAGACTATACTGTACAATACAGCTGTTTAAATGGTGAATATATCTGTTTAAATAGCGACTATCCAATACAGCAGTTTAAATTGCAACTATACAAGATAGCTGAATTGTCCCATCTCCCATAGGGAAGCAAATGAACCATGAGATCAGTGTGTCTATCCTTTGGTAGGGTGCAGTGAGCCAATACTCGAAGGAATTCAAGGTATTTTCACCCTCTTACACACGCGTACTTACACCTAAACTCAAATTTTGACTTTTGTACAATGTGATGAAGGGTACGTGACCGATAAAAATGGAAAATGATGACGACGATGATTAAAATGTTTGTAGAATGGCTTATTCTAATGATTGCAGTGGCGAAACAAATGATTGTAATCAAAATTACATGGACAAAGTGAGCGAATGCATGATGGATTTAACCTATTACTGATAGAAATAGAAATGTTATAATGACCTTGTGTTATAACTTGCATTATGGAAAACCAATGTGTCTGTGTGAATGATTGCGCTGCATGGCTGATGTTCCTGGAGGGAAGGATGAAAATATTGAGATTTACAGAAAATATTCTAATATTCTATAGCTTTTTACTGCACTCTCCTGCTTCTGCTTTCTTCATATTTCATATTTTTTCTTATTCTTGTTTTAAACGGCTTAACTATATTTATTTTATACGTAGGACCTCAGACTGTAAAAAAAAGAAAAAAGAAAAGGCCCTTAATTTGGCTGTAACCGAATACTGTACATTCTTCTTCTTCTTCTTCTTCTTCTTCTTCTTCTTCTTCTTCTTCTTCTTCCACTTCTTCTTCTTCTTCTTCTTCTTCTTCTTCTTAACTTTTATCCACAATTTTTAGTTTTTCTCCCAATTTGGAATTCCCAGTGGCATTCGTAAGCCCATCCCGGCTCTGAAATGCCTCCTTTCAGTTCAGGAGAGTGCAGAGCAGCACACGCTCTCCTCCAAAACTCGTGCTGAGAGTGACAGCTTCTTTGACTGTACGGTCCACCAGCTGAGCTGCTCCCTCACTGTGTCAGAGACTGCAGGTGCCCCATCGACCAGAGGACTCTGTCCTGAAAAGTGGGGGCGTTGTACAGGCTCAGTCTTGTACAGGGACAACACAGCCAACCGGAGCCCTCCCTCCCGGCGGTTAATTATGCGCCACCCTGCGGGTCTGCTGGCTGCGGTCGGCGCTGGCATGGTCAGGACCCGATGCCGGAGAGTAGGGCGCATCGCCACGCCGACAACCAGTGTTTTAGCGGGAGGAGCCCCCTGACAACCCCCCTCCTCCCCCTCCAGAAATCCATACCTGCTCAAACAAACATTCTCCGCGTGGCTCTGTGCTTGCCTGACGCTCAGTCTCTTGAGAGGCCACGTGGGGAACTGGAGGCTCGCCTCCCCGGGAAGCTCTGGATCCGTCGGATCACTGGAAATCCAGCCTGCATCCCAGCGTTCCCGCTGAGGATCTACTGAGCCTGAGAGACGGAAGTGCTGCATGGTTCAGGGTGAAGACCGGATGAAATCCTCACATCTGAGATGCTGATGTACCATCTCTCTGTGCCACCTGTCCCACCTAAGACTGCTGGTCCTCTGGGGAGATAGAAAAATTAATGGGGTAATGTCAAATATATTGAGAGATATAAAATAAATACAGATATGATTTATCAATTGATACTAATAATCATGATGAGGAATACAAAGACATAACTAATAAACTGATGATTCTGATAATGTGGAGACTGTTGATTTATTAAGTGGCTATAAGGCACCACAGACCCTATATAGCCCTTATATAACCCAAACTCTTCCTCTACAAAGTACCTAATACATGTAAATATGCCTACACATATTTTACACACCACCTCTACATATACCTTACGTAATTCATCTGCTAATACATTAAACCCCTCTACATATACCTTACACACCTCTGTAATCTCACCATAATCAAGAGTCGTTGACTATAGTAGTTGAGCACTATAAGAATTAATTTGGCCTGAGGCTTCCGGTACTGAGGCATTGTGGGAATTATTTTGGGCTAAGGTGTATAGTAGTAAGGCATTACGGGGAATGCTTTCGGACTGAGGTGTATTGTACTGAGGCATTGTGGGAATTTGTTTGGACTGAGGTGTATTGTAGTGAGGCATTGTGGGAATTTGTTTGGACTGAGGTGTATTGTAGTGAGGCATTGTGGGAATTTGTTTGGGCTGAGGGGTATAGTAGTGAGGCATTGTAGGTATTCCTTTGGGTTGAGGGGTATAGCAGAGAGCCCCTGTGGAAATGCATTTTGGTAGATGGATAAAGAGAGGCAGAGGTGTGTGTTTGGGTTGAGCAGTACGAATCTGTCCTCTCTGGCATTGTCACTTTGAAGCCCGGATACAAGGAAATGCAGCAGTTTGCCACAACAGATAGAATGTCAATAGTAAATCAATAATCTGTAAAATTAAATTTAAAAAAAAATTACATTTAATTACATTTATTTCCTTTGGGTTACTGAGCCTGCTTTTATAAACCTCCATTTTTATAGCGACCTCTCACTGTAATCTAATGCATTCCTATGTGTGTGTGTGTGTGTGCTGGATGATAAATCCTCCTGTCTCTCTCTAAACCCAGAGAGACAGTGGGAAACCTCGGTTGCCACAGCAACACGGCTCTTGACTTCGGCAACCAACTCCCCTCCCACATTGGTCTCTCAGCAACCGTCACTAAGCAACCCTCTCCACCCTCGCACTCCCTTTCTGTGCATCTGTCTGTTCTCTAAAGTGTGAGCGTGATGGGGGGAGGAGAAAGAGGAGGTGGGGAAAGAAAAAAACGGGGAGGGAAGGAGAGGAGATGTACAATGGGGTGGTGTGCTGGATGGACCCAGGGGGGTCCATTTTAGAAAGGGCTGAATAAACAGGAGAAGAAGAGAAAGGGGGTTCTTTCTGTTATTAATTGGCTGTGCTTTCTTTAGCTCTCGGCCCTACCACTGAACGATTCATTTAGCTTTACTGGAAGTACAAGCATAAATTTGTGTTACCAAAGGGTGCACGCTGTGAATAAATGAAGTAAGGCAAAAAAAAACAACTGCTCCTAATAATCTGCAATTATACACAATCATACCAGGTCATTAAGAAACATAAAATATTCAAAAGCTGTGACTTGTGTGCTTGTGACTTGGCCAATCCGTGGAAGCTGTGCTCACCGAGCCTGCATTTTTCCAAGGTCACTGCGCTGAGGTATTCTGCCGTGGTGTTGTCCCTTTTGTACTGTATCTTACAGTACAGCACTGGGGTTGCCTTTGGGATTATACGTGGGTCCGCACACCTGGTGTCACTTTATTCTTTTTGTGCTGAGATTTGCTTGACTCGGAGTGCCTGTGCTCGGATGGCACGGCGCTAAGGGAGGTCAGTTCGGGTGTGTTAGGGCCCGGCTAAGGGGGGGTTCTACTCCATTTTGGGGAAACGTGAAAAACAGCAGCCTCCTCTCATGTCAGCGCAGGGCCCTGCAATGCAGAGAGGAGTGCTGTGCATGATCAAGACGCCATCACAATGCGCTTAGAGACGGCTTTCCACACGCTTCCTGCATGGTGACTGTAATCATCTGGGGGTTTTCAGTGGGAAACAGTTGCATCATTTGCTCCATTCACTCTAATGAAAAGCTCTGTCTGGTGACCTTATGGTGTTAACTGGAAGGGGGTCTCATTTAGTGCTATAGCAAGTGGTTTGGAATACTGAATTTATCGGAAGTGGTTTGAAATACTTTTATAGGTTTATAATTTATAGGTAGTGGGGTGAAATTTGAGGTTTACAGCATGTGGGTTTGGAATATGCTGCTGCAATAGGATGACTGAAAATGTAATATAGCAGAATCCATTGTGTAAGACCTCATAAGTATGAATTTAAAAATATGCATACAGTATGTGTGTAATGTCTCCTGCCTCTACAATATGTTATTACATTTTCTAAACCTGGAAAAACAACATCCTTTATAGAACAACCATGAGGCCAAATTGTTGCCATAAGGAGCGTGTGGACACCATAGTTCTTTACAAACTTGCCAAGCTTTGTATGTTTTCCATAATCCATGTGGAATATATAGCAGATTTTTTCCAAAGGCATAGAAAGCAACAGCAGCTGTAAAAACCTGAAGGTTAATTGCAGGACAATTGACAGAGAGGATATACTGTATAGCTACCCAGTGGCTACTTGATAAATGCAATTGCAGCAGTCTCTAAATCTCTGGCTGCCACCTAGAGGAAACTAATATACTATAGGTTTATGTTTGGAGATAATTGCTATGATTCAATGAACGTTTGTCTTTAAATATTGACTGGCATTAAAGCAATAAAAAAATTTTCCCCCTTCATTAACACAGTTTGGCGAGTCTAGTGATATCTTAAACGAAACCAGCAAACTGAGTTTGTGAAGAACGGCGTAAAGCAGTGTTTACTCGTGAGTCAAAGTTAAGGACAAAAGTTGATAGAATTCAGGCCAGTGTGTTGTGCATATGTGAGTAACTTCTTTTTAATGTTGACATTGCAGTGCTCCAATCAGCATAAATCTGAGGACACTTGAGGGATCACAGTAATTCTCTTAAATTAGCAAATGTCCTAGCCTGCACCTTTGTGGAATGCTAATTCAAAGCCATTGAAATACCACAGAATGAGTCATTACCTTGGCAGCAAGCAATTCTTGGATAACTGTATCTTAATGTTAAATACATGAATATTTGACATTAATATTTGGTAAAGATATAATTCATCCTGCTTCACTAGATTTGTTCGTTAAATGTTTGTTAAGTATCTGACAGGATCCAAATGTTTATCTCTGCATTATTTATCTATTTTAGATTAAATATATATTCTATAAGAGGAGCTGCTGAAGTAGAGCAAGGGGTCGTAGTAAATAAGGGGGAAGTGAGCGATATTAAGCCTTCGAAAACTGCGAAAGTAGATGAGTGAGAGGGGAAAAAGGTCCAGATGATGGATAGAGTGAGGGATGGAGGGTTTATATTGAGCTGATTAATTATACAGGGCTCTCTGAAGGCACATGCTGAGGAAGAGAGCGAGAGGGAGGGAAGGACAAAGAGAGGGAGGGAGAGAGATAGCGTTTTGGCATGAACCACATCTCTGGGTTTCTGTGTGTGTGCGTGTGTGTGTGTGTGTGTGTGTGTGTGTGTGTGTACTTGCGTGTGCACGGGTGGTTACTTGCTAGATGTGGGATGCAGAATCTTAACTTGTAATCCATACCACAGTGACGTTATCACATCTACAAAAGTACTATCACACTAATCCCAGCAGTACTCCAAACACTGATGCCAATACTGTTTTAACACACTGATCCATAGAACTAGTCTAACGCAGTGAATCCGGGAGTGCTGTGACACACTGATCCATAGTACTAGTCTAACGCAGTGAATCCAGGAGTGCTGTGACACACTGGGTCACACATTAATACTGTTTTAACACACTGATCCATAGTACTAGTCTAACGCAGTGAATCCGGGAGTGCTGTGACACACTGGGTCACACATTAATACTGTTTTAACACACTGATCTATAATACTAGTCTAACGCAGTGAATCCGGGAGTGCTGTGACACACTGGGTCACACATTAATACTGTTTTAACACACTGATCCATAGTACTAGTCTAACGCAGTGAATCCGGGAGCGCTGTGACACGCTGGGTCACACATTAATACTGTTTTAACACACTGATCTATAGTACTACTCTAACGCAGTGAATCCGGGAGTGCTGTGACACACTGGGTCACACATTAATACTGTTTTAACGCACTGATCCATAGTTCTAGTCTAATGCAGTGAATCCGGGAGTGCTGTGACACACTGATCCATAGTACTAGTCTAATGCAGTGAATCCAGGAGTGCTGTGACACACTGATCCATAGTACTAGTCTAACGCAGTGAATCCGGGAGTGCTGTGACACACTGATCTATAGTACTAGTCTAACGCAGTCACTCCGGGAGTGCTGTGACACACGGATCCATAGTACTTGTCTAACGCAGTGAATCCGGGAGTGCTGTGACACACTGATCCATAGTACTAGTCTAACGCAGTGAATCCGGGTGTGCTGTGACACACTGATCCATAGTACTAGTCTAACCAGTGAATCTGGTAGTGCTGTGACACACTGATTCATAGTACTAGTCTAACGCAGTGAATCCAGGAGTGCTGTGACACACTGGGTCACACATTATGCACTTCTGCGCAGCTGTGCAGTCAGTTCCTCTGCTGCATTCTGCAGTCGTACCCAGGACAAGTTTGCACAGTCCTGCATGATCTTGTGCTGTCATATCACACCTGTTGGACCACAGCTGGCTTTTGCTAATCAGCACTACAGCAGTTCAGTAGTTGAAGGACTTTTCACCTTCAACTATTTTACATTCTTTTAACAGCCAATCCTCATTCTGGATTGCTTTGTCTCAGGTGTTCTCTATGGGTCTGCCAGAGGTGCCAAGTTTGTAAATGTAAAATGCCGCTGGACCAACAGCTGTGCAGATGGCGGGTCACTAGTAGTCAGCCAGTGGACACTGTATGTTTGGGTATCTGTGTGAGCACAGTGGGAATGTAGAACAAACGTTAGCCAGACACTGTACTGCTTGTGGCCTTGGTGCAAAAACACATCCATTAAGTTATCCATGTTCTAAAGCCATAGCTAGATGTGCCAAAGGTGTTTAAATCTGGAACCTCCACGACCTTTCAAAGTTATTGCGAACTCTTTTGGAACTTACCACCAGAGGGCGCTCACTGCAGATCATGTAGAAGAATTAGTCAGTGTAGCGGAGGCTATGGTTCTACCCCTTTATGTTGCTATGTTACCTTTCAGGCAAAGTTGTTTGTCACTGTATATAAAATTTATGGTCTAGTGAATCTAACTTCCGGAATGCTACTGCCTACATTATTATTGCTCAGCAGGTGGCTTGCTATTACAAATGGCTGGACCGGTGGTGTGAGTAAACAAATGTGGAATGGTGAATGAGGCTAGCTTGTTGCGATGGTTTATGTTTTTGTGAATAGAATGGGAGCATAGTGCCCAAACTGAAACTCTAACATCTAAGAAATAACAATCTAATTAAATATTATGTTTACTGAGTTAAATTTATTTTGCCTGAGTGAAAGAGCCTGTCATTAGTGGGGACCAATGTGCTGTATCAAGTTATTTTACAGAAATTCCCAAGAGTTTAGTATTATGGCAGATAAAATTCAAAGTAGCAAAGTTTAATTTAATTTTCTTAGATACCCAGTGTTGTCCCAATATGAACATTTTGAATATCCCTCCTTATTGTTCTCCTCCTCAGCTGGTCCATTTGGAGATGCCATGGAAATGGTTTGTTGGGGGGAGAGGAGGGAGATCATTACACTGATGTTCCATTACATAATTATCTCCCTTTTCTGAACCTCTCTGTTTTGGGCCTGCTGCAAATTGAGGTGGAACTGATATCATGTGTGATTTCTCATTGGTAGACTGAAGCAGCAATGATTCCAGTGTGATTTCTCATTGGTAGACTGAAGCAGCAATGATTCCAGTGTGATTTCTCATTGGTAGACTGAAGCAGCAATGATTCCAGTGTGATTTCTCATTGGTAGACTGAAGCAGCAATGATTCCACAGTGTGATTTCTCATTGGTAGACTGAAGCAGCAATGATTCCACAGTATGATTTCTCATTGGTTGACTGAAGCAGCAATGATTCCACAGTGTGGTTTTTCATTGGTAGACTGAAGCAGCAATGATTCCACAGTGTGGTTTCTCATTGGTAGACTGAAGCAGCAATGATTCCACAGTGTGGTTTTTCATTGGTAGACTGAAGCAGCAGTAATCATACGGTGTAGTTTATATAATTGTCCTGGGTGCATTATTGTGTTCTGTTTTAAGTTTGTGTGTTTTTAATGGTGATATGAAATAGTATATTTCCACCAGTCTGCACATACACACACACACATGCATGTTCATTGTGCACATGCATACACATGTGTGTGTAAAACACACACACTTTTTCTTGCTAAACATGAATGTGACTTTTTAAAACTTTTACAATGTGAAATATTTGCACTGTTTGAATCCGTCTGGCTATAGCATGGCACATCATGAAAATTTTTTACCATTAAGCTTTTGTCCCATGGTGATCTAGGTTAATCTGTGGTCACATATGGTCAACATAAAATTAATCTGAGGTTTCTTCAGGCACCATCAGGCATTACTCCTGATTTGGACATTTAGGTGTGTGCACATGTGAGGGCATATGTGTGAATATCTGTGTATATGTCAGTTTTAGTATGTGTGTATGTGTGTATAGATGTGCATATGTGTGCAATATATTTGTGCTTGTGTGTGTATATGTGTGTGCATATGCATATATATATATATATATATATATATATATATATATATATATGCGTAAAGGTGTGTGCATGCGTGTCAGAAGACTTAGAAACGTCTGCAGTTTTTTCAAACCAAAGCAGTGTTTAATTTGTGCCAGAGCAAGATGGATTTCTGCTGCCTCACCTCCTGGAATTTTGGTTGTCCGCCCTCTCAGACATCAGAAATCAGGACCATCTCTTCATCACGATGCAAATATAATAATAGCCTATGTCACATTTTTAAAAAAAATCATCCTACTTACATTAATCGCAGTTTTGGGCACATGTATTCATTTACGCAATTCACACCTCGTAATTTGCGAATTGTATTGTGCTATTTGTTGCAGTGGTTTGAAGAGTGATTTATGAGTGTTATGTGTATGACGTCACACTGTCATGCACATAACCAACTTTTGTCCTGAAGCAAGCGGGTTTAAGTACCTCCTGTTGTGTACAGTTAGAATAAAAGTGTGCTACTCGCTTGTAGGAAAATGTATGCTACTTTCTTTTCTCAAAACAAGTAAACTGAACATTTGATCATGTATTTAATGTAATACAAGCATACCATTAAGCTTTTTGTAATTAAACTAACACTTTAAACTATTTTATTGCTTCTTATTACTTTTTTGTTGGTCGAGTATCGTAACTATCGTAAGCTATACAATATGTGACGTAATAATTGTATCATTAGTCAAGGAAATAACATTGCATTCCCCTTTGGAAAAACAACTGTCACAATTGTCTTATTTAACTTTTTAACCAACTGTATCGCAGGAATCTGGGTCTGAAATAACGGGATGCAGGAACGGGGTGTAAGCTGAGTAGCCTATGTTAGAGAGTAGGCAGCAGGCACGGGTTAATTGGAACAAGCTCTTGTTGTGTTGTTGCCGTGACTGCTGTGTCACGCTGTCTCGCGCAGCCCCTGGCGTGCTGTAGATCCACGGCGCAGAGGGAAAGATCGCCGAGAAAGAGAGAACGAGAGAGAGATGAGAGGAGTGTTCGGAGATGAGAGGCGCACAGAGCGCGATGTGTCCACTCTCTCTAATAATGGCAATACCTCGAATTACTAATCATGCGGATTAAAATGAAAACGTTGCGCACACGCCCCCTAGAAGCTGTCGCTGTTCAACCCGAAATCAATGAGTAAACGGAGGAACGGTTACGGTTACGTGCTCGTACGTGGGTCGCCAACAATGTGGTGCATTAACTGCGCGTCTGACAAGACTCCAGCGATTCTGCACAACAAGCTTGTGTACTGGTAAGGGATATTGTTGTGTTCGTTTCCATACTAGTCAGCAATTGTACAAGTAGTCCGCAAGCATGCTGAATGCCGAATCTATTTGATTTTAACGCCATATTCTGTGCGCCTTGCTTTCTAGTTGCTATCGAACATATTGCTTTATTGGCATCGCTGTCGTCTTAAATTATTTACGAATGTATTATTAATACGTTTATTTATTAATTGCTGTTCATGCTTATTTATCTGCGCTCCTATTAGCTTCAAGATTTTACAGTGTGAGAGAGCGCAATACAAGTGAATTACAAATAAACTACTATGTGACAGCGAGCTCCATGAAATAGTAATGTATATCATAGCTGTTACAGTAATGATGAGCGCATTGCTGAAGACATTAGTGCGTCTGTAGTGCGCCTGCTAACAACACACTTGCCGTGGTCAGAAATCACTTCAGTGGTGTGTCGTGTATAGCCATGATGTACTGTTCCTGGCAAGAATCATATTACATATTTGTGGTCCTTTCGAAATGCTTTTGAGATCAAAGCCTCTCTTCCTTTCTGTAAACGTGCACACTGAATATAAGAAAATAAACGGAAGCACTTTGCCGCAGACGCCATAGCGTGGGATCGTCATCATAACTCACTGTGATTCAATCCTGTAACAATCAGATTATAAAGGCGTCACAATTTTGTATATCAGCGTTTAACTGTTATTAAAATGATTAGATCTATTACTATGTGTCAGTTTAGTTTTCTTAGCCTAAAATATAAGCACTAACATTGTACACAATGTGTTAAAGTATAGGTGCCATGATTTGGCCTTATAGTGTTTATAACAAGTTATTATTGTGATTTATGAATGGGATTATAATGTGGCATTCTGCATTGTTAAAACTCCTATTTTCTACCTGGTTGTTGAGTGTTTCTGTAGTAGATTTCAACTGTAGTGGCCATTCAGGGCTGTCAATGGTGTCCCTACAGGACCTGTAGCTCCATGTGGGGAAGTGTTTACTGTGATGGGGATGGGGATGTGTGTGTTGGTAATAATATAGACTACTTTGGCCCTGTGTCGCATTATACAAAAGAAGCAGGCTTCTTTCCACTGTGTGAGCCTGCGCTTGTTTGTTTTCGAAATTGAATGCTTCACCTGGGTGAGTTGATTCTAGTTTGGATCTAGTTTTGTATCACACTGTGCTGGTTTATTGTAGTTTAACATAGGGTAGCACTCCAATGCAATTTACATCACAAATTTTCTTTGGCAGCCTCATTGACCCCCAGTAGATTGTCATTATTTGAAATACTATTTAAAGTGACGGACAAGGAAAATCCGTAATGTGCTTATAACCACGATATTTATGGCTATTTGAGCACCAATAAAGCGCGAGGAAGAAATTCCATTGCAATCTCGTTAAATTTCAGTCTGTCTATATCTTTTTATTCCTGTCTGCTGAAAAAAAGGGATGGAGTCGAAAATGGGTCCATGGTGACGTAGACGTGAAACCTCAACCAATACATACTTTGATCTCATTAAATAACTCCTCCCATAGTTTGAGGCGAAGAAAACAGTCCTGTCCCACTAAGAAATCCTTTTTGAGTCTGAGCAAAACACTTGTTTTGTTTGTCCCAGGGACGTCCCATTTTAGTCCCCTCAAAGTTATGATGTGACGTTCCCTAGGGATGTCCTAAAAACATTACTTGAACGTTATTAAAGTCCTAGGAAGGTCACTATTTGGTTACAATATGACATTTAATTAGAATTTTTTGGGGACGTTTAAGCAACAAAAAAGACGACATCCTTATGACATTTCGAGACATTCAGGGGACGTCCTGAGGACCTAATTTTGTTACTTGGGTAGTTGCCATGCACGTAATTTTTGTTTGATTAGCAACCGAAATTAATGAGTGGACCTTTAAATACATTTTTTTTAAACTTGATAAAACGTACCATCGTGTAAGGATTTGTGTGGAACATGCATTTGGTTAAACGTCGCCTTGCAATTTAGCTTGCGTTAAATAGACTAATGTTAGATCAAACGGTTGCAATACTCTGCTTAGCGTCTAAGTTAACTTAACTTTGATTACAAGCAGCACTGTATTTTACTTTGCATTGATTGCATTCATTCCTCGCTGGGTTCAAACCTATGGTTCAAACCACAGAAGTTGAACTGTATAAGAACAGTTCTGTGGTTCATGTAGGGCTGGATCCTGGATGACGTCAATGGCACTCGGGTTGAGGGCATGGATTTAGACCACACCCCTACAGTCCTGAGTCTTTTCAAGACTGAGTTTATTAGCTTTGAGATGTATATTAATATATCTATTGAAAATATATTTGGTGGGTGTGTAGTGGATACATCTCTCTGTGATATGTTGTGGTTATTTGAAGTTTTGACCATCACTTTAATATTCCTTTTTTATTGTGTTTTTTTTTTAAAGTTTGTTTGAAAAGCAATGTGATCTGAAAGTCCTGTGATAATTTGACCCTGTCACGTTCTATTAAAATGGATCTGTGTCCATAGTGGAGTGCACTGGCAACATGCTGCCGTTCTGTTATGGGATCCACTGTGTGGATATCACACTTGAGCAGAAAACTGGGTCTCAGTACAGTCAACCTTGTTCATTCACCTGTCAATTATTTTTAATGCTGACAGTTGTTTTTATGTTGTTTCATAATTATTATTTTTTTTGGGGGGGGGTACACTATGTGATTAGAAGACCATCAGATAATGTGATTACAGGGATCAGTGTCACTCCCGTCTTGTTGGTAAATTGAAACTACAGAAAATTATTGTTGGGAAGCTGCTATTTTGTTAAGGAAAGTTATTATCCACCCTGATCAGTACTTGTATAAGAAGCATTGACTGTACTGTAATTGTAATAGCTGCATCCTCTTCAGGCTTTTCTGTTGCGCGTCCCAAACAAGGATGTCCTAATGTGTTTAATTTTTCAATTGGGATTAGAGCAAAATCTCGATTTCAATCTACTTTAAGATCAAATGATTGCACAGCAGCACTACTGAAAATAGCCGAGCGTATGACATCCTCAGAGCTCAGGTAGGTTTACAGGCAGCATGTTTATTAGCCGAGCGTATGACATCCTCAGAGAT